>JAQPPZ010017084.1:6744634-8093561 GCA_028583015.1 Wollemia nobilis | reverse complement strand
ACAACTTGTGGAAATTTAGAAGGAAAAAAAATATTTAAGTACACCCAATGAAATTAAATCCATAAAAAATGGACAAACAATACAAAAAAATAGCCAAAAAATATAGAAAATGGTTAGAAAATGCATAAAGAGCTAAAAAAACAAAAAATAGCTGAAATATGTAGACAAGAGTTGGAAAACATAGATAATAGCTAAAAAACATAGAAAATGGTTGGAAAGTATAAAAAATTACTAAAAATACCAAAATTGTCAAAAGGTATAAAATGTTGCTAGAAAACATGAAAAGTTGCCACAAAATGTAGAAAATTGTTAGTAAATGTAGAAAATTATAAAAAAATATAGAATGTCACCACAACAAGAATAGGAGAGAAATAAATAAATATCTGAACAAATAAATAAATTAAAAAATAATTAATCACAAAAAAACAATAAAAGCAAAAATAAAAATAAATTGTAGCACCTACAATTTTTGACTTTGCCTCATACAAAATCTTCTCTTTTAGGTTATCTGACATAGTTTCTCAAAGTTCAAATATGGTGGACTTGAGAATTTTAATGTTGGTTAGGTAAACATAGATCTATCGAACATGAAAATAACAAAATTAATACTTGCCCCACTTATTGTGGTTGAAAGAGCATGAATTTAATCACTTAACACCAACCCAATTCAAGAAATATGTATACTAGAAGAAACAATATGTATATGAAATAGAAGCTTCCAATTAGGTCCTCTTAATACAAGCATAGTGGTAAAATTTTATTTGATAGATTCAAATTCCACTTGACATTATTGGGTCCATTTAAACTCAACATCCTTCGTAAGGAGAGTGAACAATGGACCTACAAGTTTGCTAGTTTTTTTGATAAACCGTCTATAAGAACCAACATTTCCCAAAAGGCTTCTAACATCCATTTGCGTCTCTTGTGGATTCAACTAGTTTATAAATTCTATTTTTAAGATCTAATTTTATTCCTCCTATCAATATATGGTTCCCCAATATGATACCTTCACCCATAATCATTAAGCACCATTCATTGCTTAGATATAGATTATGAGCTTCACATCAGGTAAAGACTTAGTCTAAGCTTCATCAAAAGTTTACCTATAAACCATGAAGTCATCCATGTATACCACAATCCATTCATTAGTAAGATCCATAAAAATAGTGACAACCACCCACTAGAAATTTGTAGGAGTTTTGCATAACCCAAAATGTAAGACTTTATAGGTGAATGTTCCCTAGGGGAACATGAAAGTAGTTTTATATTCATCCTCTTGTGCTACCTGTATTTTATTGTACCTTCTAAAACCATCCAAAAAAGAAAAGTATTCCTTCCTAGAGAGGGTATTGAGTACCTAATATATAAAAGGTAATAGAAAATGGTATTTTAATTTGACCTTTTAAATTTATTTGTAGTTGACACACACTCTCATTTTTCCATTCCTTTTGGGAATAATGACCAATGGTGAGACCCATTGGCTATCAAATATTGGGTAGATGAACCTTGTGTCTAACAAATTATCAATATCTATATTCACCATGTCCCTAAAAGCAAGAGTTATTCTCCTTTGGGGTTGTTAGAATGGTTTCTTCTTGGTGATGTATTCCCATGAAAAGGCATTAAGATATCTACTTAAGACATTGAATAGTTTAGCCTCTAGAATATCCAATATCCAACTATTGATTTTAATATTTTTCTGGTTATATCTCTATTTATTTGGTGCATAGCAAAAATAAATTGAGTCCTTTGCTTACCAACAAGTTGAAAGGACAATAATGGGGTAGCAGGGGATGAACGATTTGAGTATTATCAATGAAAGTAATCCTTGTAGGAATGATTTATTTATAGTAAATCTGATAGATGTGATAAGGTTCCTTTGTTGTCTATGTGGCAAAGTAAATGAACTACCCTATAGTTATATATGTGACAATGGATTAGAGGTTTTGTACTCATATTTCCATATAAAACTATTGATTGTTGTCCCCTCATCATCACCCATAGATTTCCAAAGAAATCCATAGAAGGTTTCCTTGGGGGGTATAGATAAATCTTCTTAGAGTTAAGTCTATTGGAGATGGTCATATCCATTAAATGACAATATATGAAGGCTATGACTATAGCCAACCAAGGTCATACAAGGATTAATGGATAACCATTCAGATTGGCCCTTGGCTAGATAATCATGAAATCAATAGAGTATTCTCATGATTCTATGGCTAGTAGTATACCATCTACTATTCTCTTAGGTTGAGATGTGGATTGATCTACTAGTTGAAGGATAGTAGAGGTAGGCCATATATTTTTTAGATATGATTGATTTATTGTTTCAGTGGTCATAATATTTATTGATGCTCCTAAATCAACTAATACATTCGATATTTTTATTGCACCAATAATAACAATAATTACTAGGTTTCTAGGATCTCCATATCTTGGTGGAATAAGCTTTCTTTCTAAGAGGTTAACTAGTTTTTTGTTCACTTGTATGGTCTTGGCGTAATATTTTCATTTCCTTATAGGTTTCTTAATGCATATTTCCAAGGTAACCTTGTTAAATATTGGTATATCCTTGATATTTTGGTGTAAAGAGATTGACATGTTTAATTTTTTTAGTTCCTATAATAGATCAAACTCCTTAGAATGCTCTTACTTGGGCTTCAATATTTTAGGATATGGTGCTTTGTGAGTCTCTAAGGCATGTTTTTTAGAAATTTTTTTGCTTCTTTATTTATGGGCCTAGGATCCAATGGAATTTTTTCCCTTTCCTCCTATAATTCTTCTATTTTAGGAGGCTTTGTGTCAAGAAAAACTTTTCTTGAGTGAATTTGCACATTATCATAGTCAATATCATTGATATTGGTTGTCATTATGTTTTGTATTATAGACATGGGCTACCTATCTATTATTATTTAGGTTGGCCACAAGTTAGGCTAGTAGTGGAGGTTTCTTGGGTTTTTGTGACTGTATCACTTGAGGTGCACCAATGGGTGTTGGTAGCAATGACTTTTGTTATCATTGAAATCATTGTTGCACCCCATAAGATTTATTAGAGTGGGATGGTCCTAACTATTATTGATTTTTGTTTTACCATAATTGATTAGGCATTGGTTGTGTCCATGGTCGATTGAACCATCCTTGAATAGCCCACTATGGAGATGGAGACTAGGGGTATTGGCCCCTTTTTTTCTAGTGGGGCCATATTCCATGGAGTGCTTATCCCCATGGAGCTATTTTATTATGGGAAAAATTATTTCATTGTCTCACATAATTGAGTTATTCTGTATTAGGATGGCTCCTTCCAATGGTAGTCTTAATTTTTGGTAAGAGATCACACCAATCTATTGGATGATTTTTCTCACAAATGCCATATATGTTGGTTTTGTTGATAAGGAATTCTTGTAAGGCATATTTATTCCTACACCTTTGATAGTATATGGTGAATGGTTTATTGGCCTTAGATTTAGCTTGTATTTTACCCAATGTTGTGTTCAAATATAAGATAATATCAATTTTGAAATTGGCAAATTTTTCTAATAGTTCTCCTACCTCACTAGTTCATGTGTTCCTTTATTTGTTCTAGAGTAGTTTCTACACAATTCTATAATGTTAGAAATATCTAGCTTATTCACATAACCCTTCCCCATGAGGTTCAAGATGTTCCAAGACCCATCTTGTAATCCTCATTGAAAGCACGAGATTCGGGCAAAGGAAACACCAAGTGCGATTGCATTCAAAATTAAGTACGCTTAAGTCCTAGAAATGTAAATTGCATGAAATGGAAAAGAAACACATTGGAAGAGACACAATCAAATAGAGAAAACACAGCCCTTTCATTAATATCCCTTGATCTCTGTTACAATGACGTCTCCTCCCTTTTCAGGGGCTAGGAGCGCAAATAGAGTTTGATTACAATCATTGAATGATTCCTCTTTCCGCGTGCCCACGATTGCAATGGGCGGGCCAAGATGATGCCGCCGCTGATGTCGATGAGTTCTTCGCCTCTGCTGCTTCTCCTACGAACAAAGAAATGACCAAGACGTCAGTAGCACCTGCTGCAAATGAAAAGCGTTTGCTCTCTAAAACTAACGAAATATGCATGTAAATATTTGCATGAAACAGTGAATACAGTGAATCCAAATTGCTTCAAAACTTGACAGAAGGTAAGAAAAGTTACCAGAAGGCCACTGCCACTGAGGCAGCTGGCCAATCCACCTTCAACTGGAATTCGTCCCTGGGCAGGACGAATTCTGACTGCAATTCGTCCCTGGGTGGGACGAATTCTTCTGTGTTGAAGAAACCGACCTGCTGCTGCTCCAATGTCGGATCCCGAGACCTGCAAAATGCCTGCAAACAGGGGGTTATGTAATTGGGGCCATTTTGGGACGACCCAGATGGTCGGATTTTCCCAATTTGGCCTCCACCCTCGGGAATTTGACCTTGACACCTGCAAGTTAGCGAAACGACAAAGCAATACAAAACATCCTAGAATCTGACCAAAAGTTACAAAATTGCAGCTATGGATTAATCAAACCTAATAACACAAAATGCAATCTAAAAAATAATCTAAAATGCTCAAAAACTAAAAATAGGACTTGGGAGGTGCGGGGGTGCCCAAGTGGGCCTCCCACCGTTGGCCCTCGATTTTGGAGCCAATCCACCGGGGATGGGCCCAAAACCTTTTAGGATTGGGGGGTCGGCGAATTGGTTGGTTCGGGTGTCCATGCGTTGGATTTGGGTAAGGTTCGAGCTTCCAAAGGCCACCCAACAACCTCCCTTGCAAAAGAGATTGGTGGATGTGGGAAGGTGAACCAAAAGGGATGCAAGTGGGTCTTCAATTCGGCGGCACTTCGTTGCTTGAAAACTCCTTCAACTCTGTCTATTTTGGGTGAGAAAAGTCCCACCTTTTATAGACCCAAGGGGTCTCTTTTGGGAGGGAAGCACAAATGCCATGTGTTGGCCATAGGCGCCATGTGGCAGTCTTGTCTTCCCATGAGGGAGGGGAGTCCTCCATTGACTTGAGCTTTGATAAATGCTTTTTGTAACGAGTCTTCTAACGGCCCCTCTGTCCACCTACACACGCGTGCAAGGCGGGAGTCCTTAGCCGGCCGTTACGGGCTGCCACTTGGCACCATTTGCCTTTTTGCCCGTTAAGCTTAGAATTCGTCCCACCCGGGGACGGATTCGAGAATTCGTCCTGGGGTGGGACGGATTCTATTTTGAATTCGTCCCTGGGTGAGACGAATACTGGGCAAAGTGTCCAAGTGTGCCAAATTGCTTCTTGACCTTACAAAATTGCTATGAAAGTGGTTAAGACCACTTGTTTAACCTCTGAGGGCTGCCACTGGGGGCTGTGTTTGTCAAAGCGATCGGTGTTTGCGGTCACATAATCGGATTGGTGCTGTTTTGGTGTCTACGAGATGCCCCTTTTTGGGAAGCGCTGCGGGTGACGCGGTCTTGAGCAAAAATAGATAACCAAAGCACTAATGATTATGGTTTCTTGGTAACCTAACCAACTTTTGATGCCCCAAGTATGGAAAGGGCATGCATTCTTGAATCCTTGCTTCGACGAGCTAAGGAATTTGATTTCAAGTATTAACTTGTTTTGGTGAGGTGTGACTTGAACTTAGACATTGATGAGTCATGAACAAGTGAAGGGCGTTTTTATCCTCAGGGGGAACCTTGTGTTCATGATTCACGAAATGCCAAGTGTTTGATTGATTTGATTGTTGCTTGTTTACTGCCCCAAGCGGGAGCGTGATTGTCTTTGTCAATGATTCTTTGAATGCATGTCGTTTTCCTTAATTGGGTGTGTGATTGTTGGTTGGTGACTAAGTGTGACTACCCCCTCAAGCGACGAATCGATGAGGGAATGACCTTCGTGAGAGAAGCGACGAGTCGCTTGACCCAAGATGACTTGTGCAAGGTGTGCCTTTAGAGGGTTTACCGTTAAGCGTGTGCAATTTTTCCAACATTTGGACCTATTTTTGGTGGGTGTTAACCCTTTTGGTGATGTCGTAATGAGGGTGAAATCATCGAAAATCTAACTTCCCGTGGAGCGGTCCGGCTATTGTAGCCTTCTTGGGGAAGTAGGAGAGCGATAATTTGGACCTCGACATCGATTTTCTTTGCCTAGAGGTTAAGTGCGAGAGCACTTGTGTCCGCGCAATGTTTTTTTTGTTTTGTTGAATTTTTTGTTTTTCCCCCCCCCCTGTTAAGTGAAGAGATTTGTCGCAATGTTTATTGTTTGTTTTTGTTGTTTTTGTTGTTTTTGTTGTGACACCATTTGGGGATTAAATTGTCGAAAATCCGTCCTCCCGTGGAGCGGTCCGGCTATGGTAGCCTTCTTAGGGAGTAGGATAGTGATAATTTGTGACCCCGATGTCGATTTGCTATGCCAAGAGGTTAAGTGCAAGAGCACTTGTGTCTGGCAATGTTTATTGCTTTTTGTGTTGTTTTGCATTTTTTGTTGTTTTTGAGTGGGCTTTGACCCTTTTGTGATGTCGTTTGGGGATTAAATTGTCGAAAATCCATCTTCCCGTGGAGCGGTCCGGCTATGGTAGCCTTCTTAGGGAGTAGGATATCGACAATGTAGACCCCGACATCAGCTTTTGCTATGCCAAGAGGTTAAGTGCAAGAGCACTTGTGTCTGGCAATGTTTATTGTTTTTGTTGTTTTTTTTGTTTTTGTTTTTAGTTTTGGTGGGTTTTTTGACCCTTTTGTGATGCCGTTTGGGGATGAAATTGTCAAAAATCCGTCTTCCCGTGGAGCGGTCCGGCTATGGTAGCCTTCTTAGGGAGTAGGATAGTGACAATGTAGACCTCGACATCAATTTTGCTATGCCAAGAGGTTAAGTGCAAGAGCACTTGTGTCTGGCAATGTTTATTGCTTTTTGTTTTTGTGTTGCATTTATTTGTTGTTTTTGTTGTTTTGATTTTCTTTGATCTTGTGCATGATGGTTGATGAATATGGATGTATGCATGTTGATTTATTTTGATGGATGCATATGCTATGATGAATGCAAATGGTTTTGATTTATATGTGATATGCAGATATGAAATGGATGAATGGGGTTTGTGATGTTTGGCTATGGCACCAAGGACTATTTAGAACTCTGTTATTTTGTTTTTAGGCGATTGTTGTGATGCATGACTCTACATGTATACATGGTTTTTTTTTTTTTGTATTTTTTGATGGTATTTGTAAGGATGAAAAGTAGCGCAGTTGGTTTAGAAATGTAGCTAAGGTTTTACGAGACTCAGACGGTTTTAACTCACTAGCCATGACTGTACTTTATCTTACAAGACTTTTGAACAAGGTATGAATCGGACTTGTTTTTGACCGAGTTATTTCACATCCCTGTGTGTGCAATTGAGTTCATTTAGTGGTATTTGTTAGGATACCGCCAGTTCCAGATGGGCTTTCAACCGAACCTGTACTGAGGATCACCTAATTAGCTCCACGAATTCCTTTGTTGTATGTACTAAGATTAATCTGCGGTGTAATCGAAGATGCCATAAGCTAGCTCATCCACATGCAAACATTGATCCGTACGCAAGTTAATGTGACGAGATATATCGTCATGCGGGAGGTTTACTTATCGATAGGCTATCAACCAAATTGGTACTGAAGCTTGCCTTATGACCTATAGAATCTTGAGAGTTCCGGGGATTCAAGGTCAACTCCCTTCTTTTCTTCAATTGTATTGGGATACTTGCTCATTGTAGTGATGAGATCACTTGTTTATTTTGATTTGTTTTTCTTTCGAGCAAGGGATTGGGGATATGGAGTGATGAAAATCACTGTTGTTTGTGCCTTTTGATGTGTGCACTATAGTTTGTCAAATTTGGAGTTTTGACATTTTGCAAATTTTTGTGTTTTGCAACTGTTGAGAACTTTAGGGATTCTTAGGGAATTGGGTAGGGAGGATGCTTGTCCTTTTGCCAACTCTCGGCATTCTAGGGGTCATTCGCACGGGGGATGAGCAAGATAACCGTTTCGCTTGTGGTGACCTAGATTATTTTGCTAGGTTTCGTCTTTCGTTCACACAATTTGGGAATTTTAGTGTTTTGATTTGTGTTGGGATGTTACGTAACAAGGTGTATTTCAAGTATGACTCTACCTTCGTAAAATCTGTTCGACTTGGTACACTACATGGCTAAAGAGGAAAATGATGACTGAATCACTGAAACTCTTGGTACATTCCCAGACCACTGACTGTAGTGTGGTAAAAGTTATGCTTGGTGTTTTTGTTGTTTTTGATGAATTCGAGTATGCCTAGAATTGAGATGCAAATCTTTGTTGTTTTTGATGATTTTTGTTGTTTTGTTTTTTTGAATTTCTTGATTTTTTTTGACCAAGCGATTGCGATAATCGTTGGAGCTTTTTGGTTGACCAAGAGATTGCGATAATCCTTGGAGCTTTTTGTATTGACCAAGAGATTGCGATAATCCTTGGAGCTTTTTGGTGACCAAGAGATTGTGATAATCCTTGGAGCTTTTTGGGTTGACCAAGAGATTGCGATAATCCTTGGAGCTTTTTGGGTAGACCAAGAGATTGCGATAATCCTTGGAGCTTTTTGGGTTGACCAAGAGATTGCGATAATCCTTGGAGCTTTTTGGTTGACCAAGAGATTGCGATAATCCTTGGAGCTTTTGGGTGACCAAGAGATTGCGATAATCCTTGGAGCTTTTGGTTGACCAAGAGATTGCGATAATCCTTGGAGCTTTTGGGTGACCAAGAGATTGCGATAATCCTTGGAGCTTTTTGGTGACCAAGAGATTGCGATAATCCTTGGAGCTTTTGGGTGACCAAGAGATTGCGATAATCCTTGGAGCTTTTGGGTGACCAAGAGATTGCGATAATCCTTGGAGCTTTTGGGTGACCAAGAGATTGCGATAATCCTTGGAGCTTTTTGGGTTGACCAAGAGATTGCGATAATCCTTGGAGCTTTTTGGGTTGACCAAGAGATTGCGATAATCCTTGGAGCTTTTTGGGGTGACCAAGAGATTGCGATAATCCTTGGAGCTTTTTGGTTTGGATTATGGTTCTTCAGGGGATAGAGGTACCCCCAGCTTGATGGTCTTTGCACTCCGGATCTGGCTCTAGAGGTATGGGCATGAATGGATCGGCCCTATGCACGGAGATAAGGACAGGGTCCGCCCGCGGCACTGATGTTGTTATGGGATCTCTTGGTGGAAGTTGCTCTTTGTGTGCCCAAAGTTGTGGATGTAATGCTTGGTCCCACTGCGGTGGGTTAACACGCCACTCATGCCCTAGTATTATGTTTATTTGTTGACATGCTTCATCGATGTTTATGGGATGTCGATGTTGTCGCATGTGATTGCTGTGGGCTATGTCTGTTTCATCCTCACCTTCGGACAATGTGTATAGCTCATCAGAATCTGGAGATTCTGAGACATGGAGGACTGCATCATCAGGTAGCCCTATGGTTAAAGGTTGATCCTCTTCGAAAGGAGCCTTATGTAAGTTGGGCCTTGGGAGCTCCAAAATCTTGGCCTCTACCAACTCTAAGTGCTCTAGTGCTTTGCATGTATTGGGAGATTTGAACTCCTCCTCTTTGGTTGGTTCTTGTTGAGGAACTTGGGGCTTATGGAGGGGTGGCCAGATGGCACCCCCCATGCCTTGGTAGGGCAGTTCATCCCGCTCTTCTTCGCGCTCTGATTCCTTAGAGGCTTCTTGATGAATTTCTAAGGGTGGCTCATAAGCCTGGGTGGATGTCTGAGGAAGGCACCCGTCATTGGTTATAGGAGCGGCCTCCCATTCATGTCTAGGAGGCGTCGGGGTGGTGCTTCGGGAATCGGGAGAGTAGCTTCCCGCTCCTGTCTAGGAGGTGTTGGGGGTAGCTTTTGATGAGGTCGCGATGACCTATCTTCCCCCCATGGGTTGTGCCACTCAAAATATTTTGTCTTATGCATGTGAGGGGTTGGAGTCCTTTCTTGCATAGTGTGTTGGAACAGCTCATCCTTCTGGCGCTGAAGGTGCTCTTCGTTAATATGGTACGGTTCCTCTAACGGTAGTCGTTCGAGCTCAAGTTGCGTGAGTTGCTTGAGATGTGTGATATATTCGGTAGATTCTACGATAGTTGGTCCCACCGCCTCATGTCTAGAAGGCCTAGACGCCTCTCTTAGATAAAAATCTCGGTCGTAGTGATCCAAGATCTCTATAGGACACATCCCTCTGTTAGGGGTAGCAGCATTCTCTCGGGGCTTTGGCCTCAGTGAGTGGTCCTGATAGATAGCAGGTGCGAAGGCGTATTGCTCCCGCATGGTATATTGCTCTCGAGGAAGGTAGATGTCTTCCTCGTGCTCTCTTTCATAAGTGAAAAAGGGGTGGACGGAGCTATCTCGCCCTGCCCGAAGAGCCTTGTGCTCTGGATTTGTCTTTGTAGTCCTGACAACTAGTGGGGGTGGAGGGGTAATGTAATCATGTGGTTCCTCCCATCGAACCCTATGTTGACCTAGCACTTCATCGTGCGATGACCGCTCATAGCGAGCATCTAAGGGAGCTCTCTTATGACTATACCCCTCATGGAAGGGTGTGTGTTGAATGCTATGCTGAATAGGAGTGCTCCTCGAAGAGGTGTCCCTGTAGTCCCTTTCCTTTAAGGTGTGGAGGGGACTGCATTGTGTGTTAGGTCGCCAAGGTGGTATGACCAAATCCTTGGGATTGTAACGGAGGTGACTCGTGCCTCCTGGGACATCCCCCATAGCCTTCGCCCGTGATTGGGCTTGGCTACGGGTTAGCACCATGACGATGTCTCTCTAAAAACCTTAAAAATTGAAATGAGTTAGATGGGGCCCAAAATTGGCGTGTGCATCCCTCTTATAGTAGATAAGACAAAAATGAAGTTTCAAGCCCTAGCTCTGAATACATTAGGAGATATTGACATCCGAACAGCTCAAAAAGTGCATAGAATTACGTGCCCAATTTTAAAACCTAATTTCGGGGCACTAGATGATGGAATTTGGCCCCAAAACTGACTTTTTGGGCAAATAGGATTCTAGGGAATCATATTTGTTTAAAATTATCCCAACTAACTCCCTGTAAAATTTCAAGTCAATCGGAGCTACGGTTGAGAAGTTATGGCCCCGGCAAGATGCACTAAAATTTAGGGAAAAATGTAAGATTTCCCATATTTTGTTGGATGGTCCTGCATCACTTATGGGCACATTTGGGGTGCTTTTGGGTTGACCAAAGGGTTCATGGACACCTTTGGGGCATTTTGGAGTGACCAAGCGATTACGGGAATCCTTGGAGCTTTTTGGAGAAAATGACAAAATGCGTAGATTTTTTTATCTTTGTTTTTAATGATTTTTTTTTTGTCTACACTAAACAGAATTAAACACACACATTCACAAAACCGTGATTATCTCTTTTAAGGATTCTTGGTGTGCCCTAGACTGGTTTAGTGCATTTTGGTGTTTTGTTTTTGTTTTTGTAGGTTTTGTAGAACGTTTAAATGCATTATGTAGGCTCTTATAACTCCCAAAAGGTCGCCCCTTCAATATACCAACCAGGCCGATATACCAACCTCTCTATATACCCGCCCTTACGAGAGGGAGACTATAGGTACGTGAGAGCAGAAGGTACGTGGTACGTAGGCGGTACGGAAGGGGGATTGTCCTGTTAATGGCACCTACCATAGAAAACTTATCCTCGCGCGCATGGGAATCACCCCGGCTACGCTCGGTCCGTCTTCGTCGGGATTTACGCCTAACAACAGTTGACAATCGGGAAATGGATGCAAATCAAGCCAAGGTGGTGATGAAATCCACCAATGGTCTTGATCAAGGGCTGGGGTCTTACGACCAGCTCCTTGGTTTAAAATTGTTTCGTGATGTGTGTGGGATTCATTTTATCCAACAAAAATGAAACAAGCATACATGAATTTTCCTAATGCAATGCAGGATTAAATGAAAACAATTAAAGAAACAGAAACAGAAACAGAAAAATTTAACGAGAGATGATAAAAATCCCTACCTCTTCTCTGCCTGCTCCAGTTGCCTCTGAATTTCTGCTCTGAAAATCCACAGACAAGAATTCGTCCCTCTGGGAGACGAATTGCAGAACAGAATTCGTCCCTCCCAGAGACGAATTTGAATTCGTCTCAGGGTCAGACGAATTGCAGAAAAGAATTCGTCCCTGTCAGAGACGAATAGCAGTCTGCAACAAAAAAATGTACCTGTCAAGCACAAACACAAAACTTTGATCAGTTTCTATGATTTTAAAAACCAGGGAATAGGTCCCACCGTGATCGCCATCGAAAGCACGAGATTCCGGGCAAAGGAAACACCAAGTGCGATTGCATTCAAAATTAAGTACGCTTAAGTCCTAGAAATGTAAATTGCATGAAATGGAAAAGAAACACATTGGAAGAGACACAATCAAATAGAGAAAACACAGCCCTTTCATTAATATCCCTTGATCTCTGTTACAATGACGTCTCCTCCCTTTTCAGGGGCTAGGAGCGCAAATAGAGTTTGATTACAATCACTGAATGATTCCTCTTTCCGCGTGCCCACGATTGCAATGGGCGGGCCAAGATGATGCCGTCGCTGATGTCGATGAGTTCTTCACCTCTGCTGCTTCTCCTGCGAACAAAGAAATGACCAAGACGTCAGTAGCACCTGCTGCAAATGAAAAGCGTTTGCTCTCTAAAACTAACGAAATATGCATGTAAATATTTGCCTGAAACAGTGAATACAGTGAATCCAAATTGCTTCAAAACTTGACAGAAGGTAAGAAAAGTTACCAGAAGGCCACTGCCACTGAGGCAGCTGGCCAATCCACCTTCAACTGGAATTCGTCCCTGGGCAGGACGAATTCTGACTGCAATTCGTCCCTGGGTGGGACGAATTCTTCTGTGTTGAAGAAACCGACCTGCTGCTGCTCCAATGTCGGATCCCGAGACCTGCAAAACGCCTGCCAAACAGGGGGTTATGTAATTGGGGCCATTTTGGGACGACCCAGATGGTCGGATTTTCCCAATTTGGCCTCCACCCTCGGGAATTTGACCTTGACACCTGCAAGTTAGCGAAACGACAAAGCAATACAAAACATCCTAGAATCTGACCAAAAGTTACAAAATTGCAGCTATGGATTAATCAAACCTAATAACACAAAATGCAATCTAAAAAATAATCTAAAATGCTCAAAAACTAAAAATAGGACTTGGGAGGTGCGGGGGTGCCCAAGTGGGCCTCCCACCGTTGGCCCTCGATTTTGGAGCCAATCCACCGGGGATGGGCCCAAAACCTTTTAGGATTGGGGGGTCGGCGAATTGGTTGGTTCGGGTGTCCATGCGTTGGATTTGGGTAAGGTTCGAGCTTCCAAAGGCCACCCAACAACCTCCCTTGCAAAAGAGATTGGTGGATGTGGGAAGGTGAACCAAAAGGGATGCAAGTGGGTCTTCAATTCGGCAGCACTTCGTTGCTTGAAAACTCCTTCAACCTGTATCTTTTGGGTGAGAAAAGTCCCACCTTTTATAGACCCAAGGGGTCTCTTTTGGGAGGGAAGCACAAATGCCATGTGTTGGCCATAGGCGCCATGTGGCAGTCTTGTCTTCCCATGAGGGAGGGGAGTCCTCCATTGACTTGAGCTTTGATAAATGCCTTTTGTAACAGTCTTCTAACGGCCCCTCTGTCCACCTACACATGCGTGCAAGGCAGGAGTCCTTAACTGACTGTTACGGGCTGCCACTTGGCACCATTTGCCTTTTTGCCCGTTAAGCTTAGAATTCGTCCCACCCAGGGACGGATTCAGAATTCGTCTTGGGGTGGGACGGATTCTATTTTGAATTCGTCCCTGGGTGAGACGAATGATTCCTCTTTTCGCGTGCCCACGATTGCAATGGGCGGGCCAAGATGATGCCGCCACTGATGTTGATGAGTTCTTCGCCTCTACTGCTTCTCCTGCGAACAAAGAAATGACCAAGACATCAGTAGCACCTGCTGCAAATGAAAAGCGTTTGCTCTCTAAAACTAATGAAATATGCATGTAAATATTTGCCTGAAACAGTGAATACAGTGAATCCAAATTGCTTCAAAACTTGACAGAAGGTAATAAAAGTTACCAGAAGGCCACTGCCACTGAGGCAGCTGGCCAATCCACCTTCCACTGGAAATCGTCCCTGGGTGGGACGATTTCTGACTGTAAATCGTCCCTGGGTGGGACTATTTCTTCTGTGTTGGGGAAGCCGAACTGACACGCTCCAATGTCGACTCCCGAGGTCTCCAAAACACTGCGCAGACAAGGGGGTTATGTAATTGGGGCCATTTTGGGACGACCCAGATGGTCGAATTTTCCCAATTTGGCCTCCACCCTCGGGAATTTGACTTGGACACCTGCAAGTTAGCGAAACGATAAAGCAATACAAAACATCCTAGAATCTGACCAAAAGTTACAAAATTGCAGCTATGGACTAATCAGACCTAGTAACACAGAATGCAATCTAAAAATAATAATCTAAAGTGCTCAAAAACTAAAAATAAGACTTGGGAGTTGCGGGGGTGCCCAAGTGGGCCTCCCACCGTTGGCCCTCGATTTTGGAGCCAATCCACCAGGGATGGGCCCAAAACCTTTTAGGATTGGGGGTTCGCGAATTGGTTGGTTCAGGTGTCCATGCGTTGGATTTGGGTAAGGTTCGAGCTTCCAAAGGCCACCCAACAACCTCCCTTGCAAAAGAGATTGGTGGATGTGGGAAGGTGAACCAAAAGGGATGCAAGTGGGTCTTCAATTCGACAGCACTTCATTGCTTGAAAACTCCTTCAACCTGTCTCTTTGGGTGAGAAAAGTCCCACCTTTTATAGACCCATGGGGTCTCTTTTGGGAGGGAAGCACAAATGCCATGTGTTGGCCATAGGCGCCATGTGGCAGTCTTGTCTTCCCATGAGGGAGGGGAGTCCTCCGTTGACTTGAGCTTTGATAAATGCCTTTTGTAACAGTCTTCTAAAGGCCCCTCTGTCCACCTACACACGCGTGCAAGGCATGAGTCCTTAACTGACTGTTCTGGGCTGCCACTTGGCACCCTTTGCCTTTTTTCCCGTTAAGCTTAGAATTCGTCCCACCCAGGGACGGATTCAGAATTCGTCCTGAGGTGGGACGGATTCTATTTTGAATTCGTCCCTGGGTGAGACGAATACTAGGCAAAGTGTCCAAGTGTGCCAAATTGCTTCTTGACCTTACAAAATTGTTATGAAAGTGGTTAAGACCACTGTTTAACCTCTGAGGGCTGCCCTGGGGGCTGTGTTTGTCAAAGCGATCAGTGTTTGCAGTCACATAATCGGATTGGTGCTATTTTGGTGTCTAAACTCATAAGAAGATTACTTTGATAAGTTCCTAGTCCATCTCTTTCCCGCATCTTCCATGAACGAAAAGGAATCTATATAGGTAATCCTTAAGAATCTTGTTTTCAAACCTTGACACGATAATACTCATGATATTTATTTAAGAAGACATTTTCCATATTATCCTATCCACATGTGCATTCTAGGGCTAGCCCCATAAACCATCACATACTTGCATCCTTGAGCATGGAAGGAGTCAATTTAAATTTATGATTATTAGTTGTGTAATCATAGGTTTGGCATATGACCTTAAATTCAAACAAAAATTGGTCTGGATCTTTTGCTATATTCCCCCTAAAAATAGGTAAGTTTGATGGGGAAATGTTCTTCATAGAGGATTGTGTATCTGTTAGTCTTACAATGGCAATGAGAGGGGGGGGTGAATCAGTGCAGCTATTTAAAACTTAAAACTTTAACTCTTAAAGCCAAAACAATGAAAGCTTAAAACCAGAAATAGCAAGTACCACAAGAGAGCATCACATAACACAAGATGTAACGAGGTTCACCAGTTTTGGCTACTCCTCAAATTAGACTGCTTGGACTCCCATCCAAATATAGCCATTGCCCACCAAATTTACAATCAATTTACCAGCATCCACTGGAAGGAGCACCAACCCATAATTTACCAGCACCAACTAGAAGGAGCACCAACCCTTGATTCCAAGCACCAACTTGGATTTCTATTTTAAATCTTGATTGACATAAAAATGCCTTCTGTGTTACAAGACCCTCACTGGTCTATCTTAAATCAAATCAATCTCATGGAAGCATAAGGAGAATTGTTAGAGACTCAATATATTCTATTTCTTACTCTTAATCTCAACTTCATGTCCACAAAGCATACACTCTTTTTCAGCACTACCTACTACACACTTACAGCCCTTTCATATGGCTTGCACTTGCAACTCTCACAACTCTATATTTTTTATAGCATTCTTCCAGCCCACAGTGCTATCCCTCTATACAGCAACACCCTTTTTTATTGAGCAACACATTGCTATTTTTTCCCGCACAAAGCTCAATGCTCTCTTACAACACACACTTACAACCTACTTTTCTTAGGACATTTATACTTTTGTCTGCGGCACCTTACCTATTTATGGTGGCACACTTTTCAATTCTTAGCAGCATTCACTTCTTCATGCAACTGCCCTTTTATAATAATATATTCATCTTGAAACCCTAAGTCTTCTGTAACTACCATAATCTTGCATGTAGCCTATTAATAGATTTGTCTCTTTAATTGGGATTCTCGGTAGCCACCGCTCGTCGAATTTACTCCATAATGGACCCTGTAACTGCCGCTCTGACTTCACTGACACTCCTGTAACTGTAGTTCTGACTCCCATTTACTGTCACTATAACTGCCCCTTTAACTTTTGCTCTTTCTCAGCTTTTGCATGTTTTACAACAACCTATTATATTCTATTACAACCCATGCTTTTTGTGCTCTTTTTGCAGCACTGTGGACCCACTACTGCAATCTAATTTTTCCTTGTTTTCCTACGCTTTCCTTTTTACCATGTTTTGTCATGCTTCCTTTTTCCTGTTTTGCCATGCTTTCATTTTACTCGTTTGCCATGCTTATTCCACCGCACTGTAGTTTCTGTCTGCTTGTTACACTGTAGCATTTTTGTAACCCCACCTGTAACAGTTCTTGTTTTGCTCCATGATTTCATTCTGCAACTGTCCTTGTGTATGCTTCTCGACTTTTACCCATGAAAATAAGACATGTCATGATATCGCGACATTTCTGCCCCTTTGACTTTTTCTTGGTAGTTGACCATGAAAACATAACATGTCACGATATCATGACACTTTCGCCTCCTTGTTTCATAGTTCAGCTTGCATCCGCAAAAACACAACATGTCATGAAATCGTGACACATTCGCTGCCTTGTGCTCTTCTCTGTCTTTCACCCGCAAAAATGGAACATGTCATGAAATCGCGACACTATCGACACCTTGCACTCTTCTATGCAAGCACTAGCAAAAACAAGACATGTCGCGAAATCGCAACATATTTTCTTGCCTTATGCCTTTCTCTGCCTTTCGCCTACAAAAATGGAACATGTCACAAAATCATGACACTTTCACCTTTGAGCTCTTCCTCGAATTTGTCACAAAATCACGATGCTTCTACTTCCATGCTCCTTCGTTTTGCTTCTGTCATGAAATCACGACACTTCATCCTTCTCCTCTTTCTCTTTGCTTTGTATCACAAAAATGAAGCATGTCACGAAATTGCGACACTTCATCCTTCTCCTCTTTCTCTTCGCTTTGGACCACAAAAATGAAGCATGTCATGAAATCACGAAACCTTTTTCTATCGGTCTTTCTCTCTTGCATTATGTCATGAAATCACGACACTTTTCCTCCTTAGAACTTTTCTTCTCATCGGATCACGAAAACCCGACATGTCATGAAATTGTGACACTTTTCCTCCTTAGCGCTTTTCTTCTCATCGGATCGTGAAAACCCGACATGTCACAAAATCATGACTCTTTTCCTCCTTAGCACTTCTTCTTGCAAATTGTCGCAAAATCATGACACTTTTCCTTGCTAGCTCTTTCTCTCAAACATGTCACGAAATCGTGACAGTTTTCTTTGCCTGCGCCTTCTCTCCAAACATGTCACAAAATTGTGACAATTTTCTTACTTGCCTTATTTGCTTCCAACATGTCGCAAAATCGTGATAGTTTTTCCACTTGGCTTCTTTGCCTCCAACATGTCGCAAAATTGTGATAGTTTTTCTACTTGCCTTCTTCTCTGCCAACATGTCACGAAATCGCGACAGTTTTTCTACTTGCCTTCTTCTCTGCCAACATGTCACGAAATCACAACAGTTTTTCCACTTGGCTTCTTTGCCTCCAACATGTCATGAAATCGTGACAGTTTTTCTACTTGCCTTCTTCTCTGCCAACATGTCGCGAAATCGCGACAATTTTTCCACTTGGCTTCTTTGCCTCCAACATGTCACGAAATCGCGATAGTTTTTCTAGCATTTTCTCTCTCCTCCGAGATGTCACGAAATCGTGACAATTTTGACAGCATTTTCTCTCTCCTCCAAGATGTCGTGAAATTGCGACAATTTTGATAGCATTTTCTCTCTCCTCCGAGATGTCGCAAAATTGCGATAGAAAACATGTGATATCACAATAGGTTTCTTACTTGTCTTTTTCTTTGATTCTTTGAATATGGGTCACTTCTGTCTTCTTGGAAATTTACTGTACATGCTCTGACTGCTCTAAACTCTTGTTCACTTCATCAACCGATCTATCTAATGACTTCTGCACTCCTATCCATTGCATCAACCGATCTACCTGACTGTGTTGACAACAATGACAATACTTTGGTTGCACCTTGCTCATCAATCTCCCCCTTTGGAATTGTTGGCAACACACTTAATTGCATGTAATTACTTGTAATTCTTCTCCCCCTTTGAAAATAATACAAAAGGGCGGCTACAAACTCCCCCTGAGTCCATGCACAACATTCTCAAGAAAAAAATTATTATAAATAGCAAAAAACATAAACATGAGAAATATGATAAAAAAATGCATAAATGCTCCCCCTGAGTCCAAGACCACTTCATTTCACTGATTGAAAACATCATCATAAGCATAAAAGGCATCAACAAAATCAACAATGTGAATAGCAGCAATAACCAGTGAATGACACCATCACCGTCAACTTCACCAATATAACATGTGTAAGAACATGACTAGACCACTGTCTTCTGTGCAACTACCCTCTGTTGCTTTGCAAACTCAAACTTGTCCATTGTTAGTGAAGGCATACAATAATATTATATAGCCAAATTTTTGTTCTGCAATGCCAGTAGCATCTGCATACATCTCCACCATGCATATTGGATGTTCTCAATAAGCTTGAACCCAATGATGCGCTTCAAAAAGCCCCTAGGGCTCTAACAAAAATGCTTATAGACAAGGTTTAACCAACATCATTCAGCTCAAGATTAACCTTGAAGCATTCAACCAATCACTACATGATAAAGAAACTAGTAGACATCCTTTTCCTTCCAAAGGTATTTGAACAAGACAACCACCAACATAAATCACCAATGCAAAGAATAACTTGCTCAAATCAATCTCAATGGAGTAAGCCCAAATCATGTGCTAAGTAAAGCATTAACTTGATCAAAACAACCTCTATGAAGGCAACTCAACCATCAATATCAAAAATAGCCAACTAAGGGTTTCACCATTTCAATGCAAATAGCAAGCCTTGCTAACATAAACCCTAGTACAAAATGCTTCCTCTTTGTTTGAGGAAGAAGAGAATATTTCTTCAACCTGTTACCAACACCACCCTCAAATTTGCCACCAAGTTAGGGTTAGATCATAAAAGTAACCACAAAAATATTTATTCCATTAAAACACCTTATGACTCCAATCCTTAGAAGTCAACTATCAAAGAATATATAAAGCATACAAACAATATATCCTTTACACCTTACTCAAACTCATACTTCTGGACTGTTACCTCTAGCGTTGGAACCTCAATCAACGTGCAGTCAACAACTCTCAATCAATGTGCAGTCAACAACTCTTGGTATTCTGCTTCCTCAGGCAATATCTTGCATTCCTAAAATAATGCAAACTTTCTTGGGTGCATAGGCATCTTGACCTCCTTGACGCTTCACCACCTGGGCGCTATTCTCTCAACGTCTCTGCCTTGCATGTGCCACTTGGCACTCTTGATGAAATGGGTGCTAGTGCCACTGTTTGCTTTGACTCTGGCATCTCTTTGCTACATGTTCTATCTCAGATAACCCCTATCAGCTGCTGCATCGAAACACAAGTACACAGCTAGGGCATGCATGCATTCTTTCATTAAACCAAAAAATCTAAACTGTTATGATCCGTAATTTTGAACAGTGGTAGAAGAATCATCAATAGTATAACAATGACAAATATCAAAACTACCAAGGGTGCCAGCTCTCAATTTAATCACAACCCTTCATAGTACTTCCATAGTCCCTACATAAACCGACAAAAACTTTGACAACTGTACAACAATTTCTCGACTGCTGGTCTTTCATCCTCAGATACCTAGACAAATACATAGGAGCATTAAAATAGAACTTTAAAATTGCTCCCCCTAAGGATGTGCCACCTGGAGTTTCTTAGAGCAATGGCGGAGTAGCCTCCTTCAGTCCAAGGAGACATGATTTCCTTTCTTCTGCCTTTCTCTAGACTTTCTTGAACTTGGGCTTGAGTTTTTCAACTACATCCCTATTTTGCCCCTGTTCATGAACTTGATCATTTCTCTTGCGTAGTTGTTTCTTATGCATTCTTGATGGATGATTATTTTCTTTTCTTTTATGCATATGATATGTTCCTTTTCTGTATTGTCCTCTTTGAGTCTGATGAAATCTAGGGTTTTGCCTTAGATTAGATACATAAGTGCTTGACAGAACCTTGCTATGTGCCCTTGACCGTTGCATTTAAAAAATTGCACATGTTTTATTCCCTGTCTGTATTGCATTCTGTGTGTATGATGAAATCTATGGTCTTGCCTTAGATTGGATACATAAGTGCTTAGACAAAACCTTGCTATGTTCCCATGGCCATTACATTTAAAACATTTCATAGGGTGTTCACTCAAGAAAGCAGATGTGTTTTTATCAGCATAACTTTTTTATCTATTGTTCAATCCACAATAAATTACCTTGTGACCATAGCAGTTGCATTTAGAACAATAGCCATTAAAAGCATTATTATTAAAAGAGTGAGAGTGAGAGAACCTATTTTTCTATGGTTGCTTTGCTATATATCTTCTTTGATATTTTCTTCCTTTTGAGGATTCAGCTTCAGACTTTTCTTGCTTCGATCCTTCAACAGTGGACTTCTTCTTTTTTGCAGATTTAGAAGATGAAGGTTGTTCAGCTTCACATCCAAGACCAAGCTTAGAAATGGGGTTTCTTTTTTGCCTTATCATTTTATTTAGAAACTCTGTACTCTTCTCAAATTTGAGATTTGTATTGGCCTCTTCTAGTTTTTTCTTCAATGAAATAATATCTTCTTCTTGTTGGCAGCAAACAGTCTCTTTCTCATTGATTTGAGACCTGAGAATAACTTCAATCCTTTTGTACTGTTCTACTTGCAACTTTAGATCAACAATAACTTTGTTAGATTCCTCTTCACTTGTGCTACATACATCATCCTCATTATCCAGGTGTGTCTTCAAGGCTTCTTCTGATTTCTTGGTCTTTTGAACTTGTATGAAGAGATATTCAATCTCATCCCCATATTATTCTAAATTTTTGGACATTCTTTTGTTATTTTTCTTTTCTATACTCAACTCTTCAAGTGTAGCTATCAACTCACCTTCTAGATCTACTTCAATCTCTAGGTTTTCATTACATACTTTAGAATCCACTTCTTCTACCTTCTCTAGTTCAGTTTTCTCTTCCACAAGAACTAAAAATGGCTTAGATGCCTTTTTGGTGAAGGATCTATTCTTCTTAGCCATTGTGTACTAATCCAAGATCAACCCTGACTGATTTAGCCAAAAATGGGAACTTGGCTCTGATACCAATTGTTAGTCTTACAATGGCACTGAGAGGGGGGGTGAATTAGTGTAGTTATTTAAAACTTAAAACTTTAACTCTTAAAGCCAAAACAATGAAAGCTTAAAACCAGAAACATCAAGTACCACAAGAGAGCATCACATAACACAAGATGTAATGAGGTTCACTAGTTTGGGCTACTCCTCAAATTAGACTTCTTGGACTCCCATCCAAATTCAGCCATTGCAAAGCACCAAATTTACAATAAATTTACCAGCATCCACTGGAAGGAGCACCAACCCCTAATTTACCAGCACCAACTGGAAGGAACACCAACCCCTGATTCCAAACACCAACTTGGATTTCTATTTTAAATCTTTATTAACATAAAAATGCCTTCTATGTTACAAGACCCTCACTGGTCTATCTTAACTCAAATAAATCTCATGGAAGCATAAGGAGAATTGTTAGAGACTCAATATATTCTATTTCTTACTCTTAATCTCAAATTCCTATCCACAAAGCATACACTCTTTTTCAGCACTACCTACTGCACACTTACAGCCCTTTCATATGTCTTGCACTTACATCTCTCACAGCTCTGTACTTCTTACAACATTATTCCAGCCCACAACGCTATCCCTCTATACAACAACACCCTTTTTTACTGAGCAACACACTGCTATTTTTTCTTGCACAAAGCTCAATGCTCTCTTACAACACACACTTACAACCTAATTTTCTCAGGACATTTATACTTTTGTCTGTGGCACCTTCCCTCTTTATGGTGGTACACTTTTCAATTCTAAGCAGCATTCACTTCTTCACACAATTTCCCTTTTATAACAATATATTCATCTTAAAACCCTAAGTCTTCTATAACTGCCATAATCCCGCATGCAACCTATTAATAGATTTGTCTCTTTAATTGGGATTCTCGATAGCCACCGCTCATCGAATTTACTTCGTAATGGACCCTGTAACTGCCGCTCTGACTTCACTGACACTCCTGTAACTGTAGTTTTGACTCCCATTTACTGTCACTATAACTGCCCCTTTAACTGCCGCTCTTTCTCAACTTTTGCATGTTTTACAGCAACCTATTATATTCTATTATAGCCCATGATTTTTGCACTCTTTTTGCAGCACTACGGACCCACTACTGCACTCTGCTTTTTCTTTATTTTCTCGCGCTTTCCTTTTTACCATGTTTTGCTATGCTTCCTTTTTCTTGTTTTGCCATGCTTTCATTTTCCTCATTTGTCGCGCTCATTCCGCCGCACTGTAGTTTCTGTCTTCTTGTTACACTATAGCATTTCTATAACCCCACCTGTAACAGTTCTTGTTTTGCTGCATGATTTTATTTTGCAACTATCCCTGTGTATGCTTCTCGGCTTTTACCCACGAAACTAAGACGTTGCGATATCGTGACATTTTTGCCCCTTTGACTTTTTCTTGGCAATTGACCACGAAAACATAACATGTCGCAATATCGTGACACTTTCGCCTCCTTGTTTCATAGTTTACCTTGCATCCGCAAAAACACATGTCACGAAATCGCGACACATTCGCTACCTTGTGCTCTTCTCTGTCTTTCACCCGTGAAAATAGAACATGTCATGAAATCGTGACACTATCGATTCCTTGCACTCTTCTATGCAAGCACTAGTGAAAACAAGACATGTCATGAAATCGTGACATCTTTTCTTGCCTTATGCCTTTCTCTACCTTTTGCCTACGAAAATGGAACATGTCACAAAATCCTGACGCTTTCGCCTTTGAGCTCTTCCTCCTTGAATTTGTCATGAAATCACGATGCTTCTGCTTCCATGCTCCTTCATTTTGCTTCTGTCGTGAAATCACGACACTTCATCCTTCTCCTCTTTCTCTTTGCTTTGTACCATGAAAATGAAGCATGTCGTGAAATCGCGACACTTCATCCTTCTCCTCTTTCTCTTCGCTTTGGATCGCAAAAATGAAGCATGTCGCAAAATCATAACACATTTTTCTATCGGTCTCTCTCCTGCATTATGTCATGAAATCGTGACACTTTTCCTCCTTAATGCTTTTCTTCTCATCGGATCGTGAAAACCCAACATGTCGCGAAATCGTGACACTTTTCCTCCTTAGCACTTTTCTTCTCATCGGATCGCAAAAACTCGACATGTCGCAAAATCATGACTCTTTTCTTCCTTAGAACTTCTTCTTGCAAATTTTTGTGAAATCACGACACTTTTCCTTGCCAGCTCTTTCTCTCAAACATGTCACAAAATCGTGACACTTTTCTTTACCTGCGCCTTCTCTCCAAACATGTCGCAATATCATGACAATTTTCTTACTTGCCTTCTTTGCTTCCAACATGTCGTGAAATTGTGACAATTTTTCCACTTGGCTTCTTTGCCTCCAACGTGTCGCGAAATCATGACAGTTTTTCTACTTGCCTTCTTCTCTGCCAACATGTCACAAAATCGTGACAGTTTTTCTACTTGCCTTCTTCTCTGCCAACATGTCGCAAAATCACGACAGTTTTTCCACTTGGCTTCTTTGCCTCCAACATGTCGCGAAGTTGTGACAGTTTTTCTACTTGCCTTCTTCTCTGCCAACATGTCGCGAAATCGTGACAATTTTTCCACTTGGCTTCTTTGCTTCCAACATGTCACGAAATCACAATAGTTTTTCTAGCATTTTCTCTCTCCTCCGAGATGTCACAAAATCGTGACAATTTTGAAAGCATTTTCTCTCTCCTCCGAGATGTCGCGAAATTGTGACAATTTTGATAGCATTTTCTCTCTCCTCCGAGATGTCACGAAATCATGACAGAAAACATGTCGCGATATCGCGATAGGTTTCTTACTTGTCTTTTTATTTGATTCTTTGAACATGGGTCACTTCTGTCTTCTTGGAAATTTACTGTACATGCTCTGACTACTTTGAACTCTTGTTCACTTCATCAACCGATCTATCTAATGACTTCTGCACTCCTGTCCATTGCATCAACCGATCAACCTGACTGTGTTGACAACAATGACAATACTTTGGTTGCACCTTGCTCATCAGTTATGAGGTCTAACCAAATAAGATATGTGAAGGTTCTAGAACCATTACTAACTTTCCCATGATGTATGGTGAGCAGAAATTCATGTCCCGAAAAACATTCATTTCTCTTCCATAAATTATCAATCCGGTAAGTTCGTAAACTTATGAGTGTCACGCACAGTATATGCCTGCAGTGTTGGGGAACAAATCTGGTTGTACCTTATTTAGTTTGGTGGGGAGGTTTGTGTAATTGGATTCCAGCCAAACCAAATAAACTAAGTGCAGAAAAATAAATAAATAAATAAATTATAAATAAAAAGTAAAGTGCTGGAAATAAAATGCAAGGAAATAAACACACACAACTGAAATTAAATAAAGCAAGAACTAAAGCAATAAAATAATCTACAGAAAGCAAATGAACAAATTAAATAGGGGAGGACTACTATAGGGAGTGGGCCCAAGCTCCCATGAGATAGTCCGCCCGGACTAGCTACGTAGAGCTTGCTCGAATAAGAGGAGTTGCACTCTTAATTAATTAAACAATAAAATAAAATAAGTTGTGTAAAATTAATCATTGATCTCCGATCTCCTCTGTTCATCTGGCCTGCGTCTTTATATAAAGCGCAGCCAGATCTCATTACAATAACAAATCGGTCTATTTTAATCACGTGATGTGATTTAGTTACAATTGATTCTACACATATTTTATTCTTCTATTTTAAAGTATGTTCGTTCACCGAAGGATAAATATAAATATCCTTAGGTGTACGTAACAACAAATCCTAAACTAATGCATCCTAAAAATAATAATATGCTTTAAGAGCTTTACAAGGTCAACCGGCCAATCGGTTGATAATAATAACAAACACTTTATTCTATTTAATAAATGCATGATTAAAATAGATCTCCTTTGTCTTCACGTGCAACCTCCTCCATAGTCCTTGGTCAACCAGTCAAAGTTGACTTGGTAAATCTTGCAAAGTATGAAGGCATGGAGGCGCCTTCCGGTTGTAGGGAGGCGCTCTTCTTCCATTGGCGCCTTCCGGTTGCAGGGAGGCGCTCGTCTTCCATTGGCGCCTTTCGGTTGTAGGGAGGCGCTCGTCTTCTGTGGGCGCCTTCAGGAAGGCGCTCTTTCTATCGGTGCCTTCCGGTTGTAGGGAGGCGCTCTTCTTTCGTTGGCGCCTTCCGGTTGCAGGGAGGCGCTCGTCTTCCGTTGGCGCCTTCCGGTTGTAGGGAGGCGCTCGTCTTCCGTGGATGCCTTCCGGTTGTAGGAAGGTGCCTACTTCTGTTGGGCGCCTTCCTTGAAGAGGAAGGCGCCTACTCTCTTGCCTTAGTCTCTGTAAGCAGAAGTATGCCGGGTCCAAGTGGATGTAGACTGGAAAACACCATATTAGTACCAATACCTGCATTTATACACATTTCCCACTAAAAACACCAATCAAGCATAATACCGGATTTTCTATCAATTATATGCATAAGTTATATAAAATACATTTCATATGCTAATTGAACCAGTGATAATTCTTCTTAACCGTGTATATAAAATGAGCATTTTTGGTGCTCATCATCCCCCCATGCCTAACATGTGCCACGCCCTCGTGGCACCAAAAGGTGAAGTTATCCCTCTCGCAGGATGACCATGCCAAAAAGTTTGTCATGTCTTCGTGACAACAACCCCTGGGATATATATATTTTTTTCTCTTTTTTTTTTTTTTTTAATGGCCTTCAGCATCTCTGTTTCTCTACCGCTGAGTGCTGCTATTTTTTCCATTCAACACTACTATTTTTTTCTCAGTACTATTTTTTTTATTCCAGACTTGTTTTTTTTTCATTGAGTGCTTGCTATTCTTCATCCATAGAGCGATGCGGCACCAAAGAAGTCGAAACACATCCCGACTAATCATTGCAGATAAATAGTTAAATCGTGACCACACTTGTTTAGGGCAAATTACCACTGCACTAATGCTGGCATTTTCCAGTGTTGCACATTAGTCATATTTGGTGAGACCAAATTTGTTTAAAACAAGTGCAATCACCAGCTACTACTTTTACCCACATCTGAAACATATTTGACATCTCCAGAACCTCCTTTGTGGTAGAGAGTAGCATCATTTATATGTGTTCGCTCAAGATGACTACCATTGTAAGGAGGCGGCAATGAAAATGATGCCAAATTTATTCATGTAGATGCCATAGCCTCTCTCTCTTTTTTTTTTTTTCAATTATATATATATTTTTTAAGGCACATCATGTGTTTGAATTCTAATGGGAGATTTTGAAAAACTGTGGAGGCGTCGACTGGTATTAGCATAGAAATGATTTTAAAATAACTATACACATAATTAATAAGAAAATCAGTACATACCCGGTTGAATTTCGTAGAATCTGATATATATGATGCCGGTGGTGTGAGACGTCTTCACGTTGGTGCTCCTGGAGATTTTATTTATTTATTTATATGTATCTTTATCTGTTCTGCCATGAACAGAACAGATCTTGACTCTCTCTTTTTTTTCTTTTTTTTTTTTCTCTTTCTTTTTTTCGATTTTTTTTTCTTTTTTTTTTCATCCTCTGCATCAAAGAACAGAGTCAATCCGCAACAACTGAGCTGGTGACTCTAAACTTTGAAATACCCAACTTTTTCTCAATAGCACACAAAATATTTTAATCCTGCATTGACGTATCTCTCTCCGAATGCATTTACAGGATGAATATTAAAATTTATACCTGACACGTGTGCGTCCAAAATGATCTCCCCTCTGAATTATTTCTTTTGCATGCATAATTGGAACAACACTGCATTCCTTTGTTTTTTGGAGTGAGGAAAAATAGTATTTCTTTCATTATTCACGGCATCTGTCAGGTGCATTGCTGAGATGTATGTGTTGTATGTGCTGGCGTTGGTAGGATGTTCTCATCCGTTGGTGCGATCCCCAAATTAACCTACATGTCGTAGAGTTGGAACTGCACCAATTTTTGTTGCCCACATCGTGCTTGTCTAGTCAATGGGCGAAGAACAGGGGTGCCTTCCCTCTGAGGAAGGCGCTTGCCTTCTAGTGGCACCTTCCTGTTGGTGCCTTCCTGTGGCACCTTCCTGTTGGTGCCTTCCTGTGGCACCTTCCTATCGGTCTTCCGTGAGAGGAAGGGCGCCTTCTGGGGCCTTCTAGGTGCCTTCCTACTTGGACCTTCTCCTTGGGCTTCTGGCACCTTCGGTGCCTTCCTGTGGCGCCTTCCTGTGGTGCCTTCCTGTGGCACCTTCCTTCGGGCCTTCTTGGCGCCTTCCTGTGGCACCTTCCTGTCGATGCCTTCCGGTGAGAGGAAGGCGCTTGCATTCTTTTGGTGCCTTCCTGGAAGAGGAAGGCGCTGGCCTCCTATTGGCACCTTCCTAGAAAAGGAAGGCGCTTATATTTTCTTGGTGCCTTCCTGGAAGAGGAAGGCACTGGCCTTCTATTGGCACCTTCCTGGAAGAGGAAGGTGCCTACTTACCATGCGTTGATTTCGAAGGAAACAAATATTTGACATCTATTTTTTTTTCAAACTCCTCCCCCATTTTATTTAGCTACCAGTTGGAGATTTCTCATTTCCCTTCGGGACCAGGCTAGTCCTCGGGAAAGAGGATACTCTCTTCCAACGGGCAGTGAAAATAAAACTTTGCTTCTGATTTGCATTTCATCGTGGAGCTATTTCAACACAAGGTGGTTTTTTTTTTCATAGGAGTAAGTTAGGCACCGACAATAAGGCGTCTTTCCCCCCATGTCTAAAAATTGTCACGTCCTCATGACAACAGCCTTCCGAACTCCCCTTTTTTTTTTTTTTTTACGGGAGGTTCTGATTCACCCGCATCTTCCCCCACTTAAATTGGTGATGCCCTTATCGCCAGCAATAGGTCCCTCTGCACAACAGGTCTGCAGCCCTCCAAACGTCAGGTCCCACACTGAACAACAGGTACCCCCATCCAAGGGAGAAGAAAATTGCTTATTGGTGCCTTCCTCCAGGTGGAAAAAGGCACTATTGTATTGGGCTGATTGTAGGCACTCTCTTCCTAGTGGGAAGTAAGTGCCTTTTCCGCTTCGCCGCACTCCTAATTGTAGGGCACAAAATGTCACATCTGTTAGGCCTAGTTTAAGCCGGCTCCACCTACAGATCATGCTCATGGTTGTGTACTACGAAACTACACCTACAAAAATTGCACACACGAAAGCAGTAAAATAGGAGTCATGACTCCGTGCCTGTTAGGCCCTGGCTCTCAGGATGCCTGTAGCTTGCATTCGGTTCATGATTTCCTGCAAAGCAATAAGAAAGAAATTTTTATGCTAAACAGGACATGTTCTATGCTTTTTTTTTTTCACTAGGAGGATTCACATTTTTTTTTTTTTGGTGGAAGGCGCCTTCAATGTATGGCACCTTCTTGATGCGGAAGGCGCCTCCAATGTGTGGTGCCTTATTCCTGTGGAAGGCGCCTCCAATGTATGATGCCTTCTTGATGCGAAAGGTGCCTCCAATGTATGGCGCCTTCTTCATGCGAAAGGCGCCTCTAATGTATGGCACCTTCTTCCTGTGGAAGGCGCCTCCAATGTATGGCGCCTTCTTGATGTGGAAGGGGGCGCTTCTTCTGTGGAAGGCGCATCCAATGTATGGTGCCTTCTTGATGTGGAAGGTGTCTCCAATGTATGGTTTGATGCGGAAGGCGCCTTCTTGATAAACAAGGCGTCTTTCACTTCATTTTTTTTTTCACGTATCCTCCCTCTCTTTTTTTTCTCTTTTTTTTCTTTTTCTTTCTCTTTTTTTTTTCTTCTTCCTTTTTTTTTTTTTTTTTTCAACGAATGTTTGAACATTCATCCAAGCTACTGGTATGGTATGGGGTCTCCCCCATGCCGATGTCTGATCCACTCTTGTGAATGTGAGGCAGTGGTTAATGGAGCTCATTGACCGTTACTCGAACATTGTCTCAGCACTCTTCTCTTGTACGTGGTGTAGCATCTTTGACTCCGCTCATAATTTACTCAGGTTGTAATAGTCATGCACCTTGCAGCAAAATTTTCCCCCAAATTCCACAAGCACCTTGGGCTAGAAGCCTTTCGCTTGATCAGGGTTACTTAGCCTGCCTTCAAGTGCCAATGTTTCCAAGGCAAAACTCTGCTAGCTTTCACCTGCTAGATTGGATGCTACACAATCAGGTACACGAGACAGTTCGTATAGTGCTATTACAAACTCCACGTATGAATCTCAATTCACGAGATCTTCCCAGACACCTCCTTATTTGTCTACTTCGCACTTCATGTTGTCCTGCAAAACATAAAAGAAAAATCTAAACTAAAGACATTAAAATAAAATTCTAACTAACTAATTTTTTTATTATTTTTTTATTGTTTTTTTTTTCATCTTCTGATTACTTCTGGACTCCTCGCTTGCTTTATTTAGTGATCGGTTGGAGATTTCTCATTTCCCTTCTGGACCAAACTGGTCCTAGGGAAAGAGGATACTTTCTTCCAACAAGTAACAAAAAATAAAGCTTCTATTTTTTTATATGTTTCTTTATTTAGCTACCGGTTGGGGATTTCTCATTTCCCTTCTGGACCAAGTTGGTCCTCGGGAAAGAGGATACTCTCTTCCAACAAGTAGCAAAATAAAACTCTAGTTTGCTCTTAACTTGGAGCCTTTGCAGTAGAAGATATGTTTTTCTCCCTTTTTTTTTTTTTTTTAGACAATATTTATTTGTGTTGTTGGTGGCAATGATGAAGGTGGGGTCTCCCCCATGCCTACATATGAACTAGTCTTCTAAAAATTATCTCATTCTTGATCAACTAGTTTGATGCACTGCAGCATGAGAAGAGTATTTTACCCCATAGCCTCAAACACAAAATATTTTCAACATAATGGTAAAATGTGCAGGCTAGGAAATGACTATCCGTGAGCTAGCAACCTGAAGAAAACATGGCATAGCAGTCTGTTAAAAACACATGCTAGTTTCTGATTCACCAGGTCGCCTTAAGCGCAAGTGAAGAGCATACTCCATAACAAGATGTTCTTTTTAAATTATGCTCTATCATTTTCCCTGCATTATTAATTTCATCATAAAAAAACATTTACCAATACGTTGCAAAAAATTTCAAGCTCGTAAAATTTTTTAATTTAAAACCAAGCTTCTAGAGGCACAATTTTTCAATGGTTTCTGTATAAAAACACGTCCCTAAAAATTTTCAATCAGACTTGGGTTGTGCTTTTTCTTTTGATTTCTTGAAACCATTTAGAACATGATGGAAATCCTTCAATGCCAGATTTTTTTTAATTTTTTTTTTCAACAACACATTTTATTTCTACTTCTACACTTAATTATGGTACATCAGGTTCATTCCCGCGTTTACCTGAGAAGCTAAAAAATATAAATAATTGCCTATGGGATTTGGCTCTGATTGTGCCGACAACTATTTTTGGCCTTATAAAAAGCTCCTTGGTGGACTCATGCTTCTCAAATAAAATATTTACAGGTAATTTCAAATAAGCTTTTTATCTGACCTGTAAATCAGAACACTACAGTTTAGACACTCCCCGACAACGGCGCCAAAATGGTGAGCAGAAATTCATGTCCCGAAAAACATTCATTTCTCTTCCATAAATTATCAATCCGGTAAGTTCGTAAACTTATGAGTGTCACGCACAGTATATGCCTGCAGTGTTGGGGAACAAATCTGGTTGTACCTTATTTAGTTTGGTGGGGAGGTTTGTGTAATTGGATTCCAGCCAAACCAAATAAACTAAGTGCAGAGAATTGAAATAAATAAATTATTAAACAAAAAGTAAAGTGCTGGAAATAAAATGCTGAGGAAATAAACACACACAACTGAAATTAAATAAAGCAATAAATAAAGATAAACTAATCTACATAAAGCAAATGCACAAATTAAATAGGGGAGGACTACTGCAGGGAGTGGGCCCAAGCTCCCATAGATAGTCCGCCCGGCTAGCTACGTAGAGCTTGCTCGAATAAGAGGAGTTGCACTCTTAATTAATTAAACAATAAAATAAAATAAGTTGTGTAAAATTAATCATTGATCTCCGATCTCCTCTGTTCATCTGGCCTGCATCTTTATATAAAGCGCAGCCAGATCTCATTACAATAACAAATCGGTCTATTTTAATCACGTGATGTGATTTAGTTACAATTGATTCTACACATATTTTATTCTTCTATTTTAAAGTATGTTCGTTCACCGAAGGATAAATATAAATATCCTTAGGTGTACGTAACAACAAATCCTAAACTAATGCATCCTAAAAATAATAATATGCTTTAAGAGCTTTACAAGGTCAACCGGCCAATCGGTTGATAATAATAACAAACACTTTATTCTATTTAATAAATGCATGATTAAAATAGATCTCCTTTGTCTTCACGTGCAACCTCCTCCATAGTCCTTGGTCAACCAGTCAAAGTTGACTTGGTAAATCTTGCAAAGTATGAAGGCATGGAGGCACCTTCCGATTGTAGGGAGGCGCTCTTCTTCCGTTGGCGCCTTTCGGTTGCAGGGAGGTGCTCATCTTCCATTGGCACCTTCCGGTTGTAGGGAGGCGCTCGTCTTCTATGGGTGCCTTCCGGTTGTAGGGAGGCGCTCGTTTCTATCGGTGCCTTTCGGTTGTAGGGAGGTGCTCTTCTTTCGTTGGTGCCTTTCGGTTGTAGGGAGGCGCTCGTCTTCCATTGGTGCCTTCCGGTTGTAGGGAGGCGCTCGTCTTCCGTGGGTGCCTTCCGGTTGTAGGAAGGCGCCTACTTCTATTGGGCGCCTTCCTTGAAGAGGAAGGCGCCTACTCTCTTGCCTTAGTCTCTGTAAGCAGAAGTATGTCGGGTCCAAGTGGATGTAGACTGGAAAACACCATATTAGTACCAATACCTGCATTTATACACATTTCCCACTAAAAACACCAATCAAGCATAATACCGGATTTTCTATCAATTATATGCATAAGTTATATAAAATACATTTCATATGCTAATTGAACCAGTGATAATTCTTCTTAACCGTGTATATAAAATGAGCATTTTTGGTGCTCATCATTGTACATTGCTTTTTATATCTATTATATTATTTTCACCTTGCCTATCTCCCATTTTGTGGCTTTTCCAAAAACAATTGACTTTTCAATATTCTTTAAGGGTTTTAAATGGAAGATGTGGACCACTACTAGGTTATTATATTCTAGGGAATTATTTATATCCTTTGTCTACTTGAAATGGATTGTTTGGAAACTCAATTATTGGTACATGGTACTCTTGTGCAATATCTAGGCATGATTGTTGTGCTATTATGACCTATTGTATGTTCTTTTTGATAAAAATCCCTTTGCTATCACTAGGTCTATTCATGAATTCTAATTGATCAAAGAAATCCTATTATAATTACCTCTATATTTTCTTCTCAACACCACTAGTTTCACTTAGTTTTAATTGACTAGTCTCCTATTTGCATAAGGGGCAAAAAGGGCACTAGGTATCTTAGTTTATAAGATTTGATTTTAATCTATCCTAGTGAGCACTTATATCAATATGGATAGGAAGGAGGTGTGTTCCTCTATGACTAATTACTTTTTTCTCTAAGTAAAATTTTACAATGTTCTATGTTCAACTAATAATTTATAGAAACACTATGTTCCCTGAAAACAGTGCCAAAAAGTGATGGATGTCATTAAACCACACTGTAATTATGTCACTTTTATTTTTTCAACTCTGGGGTGGTGTCCAAAGGCTACATGTGCTAGAATTTGTTCAATGATAAATTTTTTGCTAGGGGATTTCTATAGTTCATACATGTTGAAAGTAAATGTTCACAAAGTCTTAAACTAAACTTGTAGAAACAAAAATGCATTCAAAATGGAAAAGTGCTAAAACTAAACTAATCAATGTCACTGTGATTTTACTAGGAAATAAAAATAAACAAATTAAACTAAGATCATACCCAACCAAAATCAAATGTATATATTGTAACTAAAACTGATTATACTAATTTGATCAAACACTAATTTATTTCTCCTAGGATAAATATTTCAAAAAAGGAAATAGTTGAACATAATACACATTATAGAAATGCACATAATATAATACAATGGAAAAATAACAAAAGATATAACATATTGTAATGGATATTTATAACAACACACAACTTACAACACAATGGGAAACAAAATAATGAATTATAAAGAATGTAAATAAGAATTATATCATGGCATACATCCTTAGTACAATACACTAATCCTTTTCATCCATGCTAGAGTGTGCCCAAGATTCATAGTGGTAGAAAAGGAGTTCTAACTGAATAAAGGAATAAGATTTTAGAAACTCTAATTATTCTTAACAACTCATGTGAACATTCTCATGCATAGAAATGAAATATAAATATTTTATAACACTCAACAATTTGGAATGAAATTTTAATTAGCTATTAACCTTCTAAATGTTACATATGTCATTATTTATAGTTTGACAATTTATAATAAGCTATCAACTAATGGAGAGAAATCAAGATATTTGAGCTATCAGTTGAGTAGAACAGAAAAATATCATTATAACTACAACCCCAATGAGGTTGTAGAATATCACCCCTATTTTTCTATGCATCTAAGAATGGGTGATTTATTTTTTTAGTTAGTTTCTTCTTATTACAACCTCTTGAGATCGAATGACCTTGAAGTTATATGAGAAATAGTTTATTTAATCTTGACAATTCTATTTTGAATAGTCACCACATCATTGCATCCTTGAATCTCATGATTTCCAATTTGTTGAGTCATATTTATTCTCATCCCTCAATGGTTACATTATTATGGTATCTCCTTGGTCAATGGTCACCTATGTCTCTATGTTCAACAATCATATACATGTGTTCCCTATTTCCAACTTGGTGCATTGTGTCTACTATGAGTGCCAACTTAGTGCATCGTGTCTATTGCTAATGCCAACTTAGCATATCATGTCCATTGTGGGTCCTAGTATTAATACTAGTTGTTAGTAAGGCTCAATTTATCAAATGCTCTTTATTGATTTAATTATACACTACATCCAAAATATTAATTGTTTTGAAAAAAATTATCCCTTGTTGATATCCTATAAAAATTCTGATATACTTTCCAATGCCAAGAATTCAATAGTTAGATGCAAAAATCATGCAATTAACTTTTAAAGAGCACACACAAGCATCTTATCTAATTTAGTAAGACATTTTTCTTATTTACCACACTTTATGAAATATTCAAGTGAAGTATGGTGCCACCACAATAGTATATAGCACAAAAAAAGGTTCAATATTGCACGAAAATGAGGCAATTTAGCTCCTCATCACATACCTATTTATTGTTAACTAAGTCAATTTGGATTAATGTAAATATAGTAAACCTTGTTGTCATAGGGGTCTCTAGTTAAATTCAAATTGTTGTACAAACATAAAAATAAATGACTTAGATGAAGATAATAGATCTTGAGGTAGTATTTAAGTTGCGTGCATTCTCTAATTTTATGAGTGGTCTTAATTATCAACACATTAGTGGATAATAGTATCTAGGAGATTCTTTGATGTCAAAACTCAAGAGGGTTTATCATGGATTTTCCACTTTTTTCTTTTTTCTTTTATATTTTAGGAGGAGAAATTAGATGTTTGCTTATCGATTAAAGAACATTTATATCAAATACTCAAATTAGACCAAATCTTATTCTAGTTAGATATTTGATCAACTTACATTCGTCATCAAAAGTGAAAGAGATAACTATTAACTAGTGGGTCATTTGAATTAGATTTTTTTAATAGATCATGATGATATGATATCATTTTATAGGCACATAATAAGCTTATGGCCATATCTCTTATAGGTCTTCATTGGTCATGATAAGTAAAGTATTGATGATAGATGAATTTGACACCTCCATATTCAAGAGTTTAATGTTGGTAGCATTCCTATATTGATCATATTTGCAACACATATTTCCACCTATTTTATCCAATGTCTATATAAAATATATATCTTCCTCATTATGTAACCTAATGGAGTTTCATCAATGATCCCCTTGGAGTTTTCTTCTATTTCTATTTACATGAAAACATTTCACCAAAAATATATGACAACATTTATCATTCTTAGTGTTCTTAACAGACTAGTGTATTCACATATATAAGGTCATCCTTGATCCACAATGTAAAAATTTGAGTTAAGGAATATCAAGAAGGAGTCCAATTTACAAATGATGGAGTATAATAGGTTAAAAATCTGAAATATAAGCAAAATAATAAAATGATTTTATTTCTTAGAAAATAAAGTATATTGAAAGTAATTTCTAATAAGAGATGTGAACCTATAATATTGCATAAATCACCCTTTCTTTTTATTTTCAAGGATGCATCTCTCTTTTTATAATATTTGGTGTGTTGGAAATTCATTATATTGAAAATGGAAGGTCGCCCATATGGAAATGTGGTGTTTCACCTTCCATGAGTTAGAGGGTCACCCATATGGAAATGTGGTGGTTTACCTTCCACGAGTTACAAAGTGCATATTAAGTGAAAAACATAAACATATGACTTGTCCTTCTATGTTTTGTCTTCTATTGATGTGTTAATGTGACTATAGATGCACTTTTCCTAGAAATATCTAAAATAGAATGTTACTAGTATTATAGTAAGTATTTATTTTTGCATGTTTTAGGGCCATGAAGTGTCTTTCCATGTAGATATTAGAAATCTAGTCTATGATAATATTTATCGCTAAAACCCAAGTCCAATGATCGTGCTTCTCTCTTCGACTTCAGACCTATTAGTCTCTGTAGTGTCATCTACAAACTTATCACCAAAGTCATGGCAAACAAGCTGAGAGACATCCTTCCCTCCATCATCGACCAGTGCCAAGGGAGCTCGGTCAAAGGTAGATTCATTGCTTATGGAATGATAACCATCCATGAATTGGCCCATTCGGCATCTAAAAATAAAAATCCCAGTATGTTCCTTAAGCTTGACATGAACAAGGCTTTTGATCGGGTTTCCTGGAAATTCTGTTGAAGTCCTAGAGAAGTTTGGGTTTCACAAAGAATGGATCAAGATGGTTTGTGAATGTATCTCTACTACTTGGTTCTCTTTTCTTATCAATGGTTCACCCACTGGCTTCTTCCAAAGTTTCAAAGGCATCCATCAAGGGGACCCTCTGTCACCCTTCCTCTTCATCATTTTTGTCGAAACCCTTGGAAGAACCCTTACTGCTTCTTGCAATAGTGGACTCGTCTCTGGGATCAAACCCGCATCAACAACCAATGCCATTTACCATCAACAGTTTGTGGATGATACTATTCTATCCTCTCATGCTTCTGTTCCCCAAGCAAAAATCATTAAGAACATTCTTGATTCTTATGAAGAGGTGGCTGGCCAAAAAGTCAATTACCACAAAAGCAAGCTATACTTTCTCAATACTCCCATCCACAGGCAAAATAGGATTGTTGAGATCCTTGGGTGTATCATTGGGAGCCTTCCAACTACTTATCTTGGATTACCGCTTTTCCATGGCAAATCGGTCTCGGCTATGTGGAACCCTGTTTTAGATTGCCTCAACAAGAAACTTGTAGGTTGGAAAAGTTCAATGCTCAGTCAGGCAGCCAAAGCCACTTTGGTCCAAGCTTGCGTGCAAAGTATTCCTATTTTTTTCTTATCTATATTCAAATCTCTAGCTTCCATATGTCAAAGAATTGAGCAAATTCAACGTAGATTCCTTTGGGTGGGAAACAAAAACAAGAACAAATTTTCCCTTGTTGCCTGGGACAGGGTTTGTTCCAAGAAAAAGGATGGAGGACTCGGATTCAAGGACATCAAGCGGATGAACATGGCCCTCATTGTCAAGCAGTCCTGGAGACTTACCACCAATGAAAAAGTCACTTGGATGTCAAAGCTAAGTACCTCCATCAGGTTCCCTTTCTTGGAGAGCACAACCTTCTTAGCGGATCTCATTTCTGGAATGGCGTCACCAAAACAAGGAAGATCATCATGGAAGGCTTAAGGTGGTGTCTTGGAACTGGAACGACCATTCATTTTTGGGATGACCCGTGGATCCGTGACAAACCTCTCAACCAAGATCCTCATCTTGCAGTGCTCAAGATGGTTACTGAAGCCACCTTTGGAGATAAGGTGTGTCATTTCATTAACCCAGGTATTACAAGACTTGAATGGAAACACCTAGCTCTTAATGGGCCTAGGCATATCATCGAGGTGCTCAGGTGGTTACAAAACTTGCTAAGGACTTGCATCATCCCCAACTCTCACAAAGATGATTCCATGGTCTGGAACCTTGAATATTTAGGGAATTTCACTGTTAAATCAGCTTACTACAGTCAAGAAACTCCTAATGATGGTCGAGACTTATCTAATCAGGTATGGGTTCCCAAGATCATTCCCAAGGTCAAATTATTTTGTTGGTTGGCCATCCAAAATAGAATTCTCACCACTGACAACTTGATAATCAGAGGGTTACTCATCCCCAATTGGTGCATCCTGTGTAAAAACACCTGTGAGTCAACTTTGCATGTTTTTCTGGAATGTCCCTTCTCTCTTGCAGTGCTCAACCAGGTTCTTAACACCTTCGTCATCTCCGTAGCCCTCCCTCATTCCATTCCCCTCCTTTTTCAACAATGGCCCCATCCTTTCAATAACAATCAACTTAAATTCATGTGGCAAGCTTACCTCCACATTTTCCTGTGGCAGATTTGGCTTGAGAGAAATGCCAAAATTTTCAAAAACCAAGCCACTGATAAGAAGATTGTTGTTGCCAAAATCTTGGCCCTTGCTATGGAGAATGCCTCTCTTGTCTTGTCTTCCAAACCCCCCTCCTGGCCTTGAATCGGACCTAACAAAACTTTTCAATATTTCCAATTTCTCTGCCACACCCCGCACTTCTGTCGATAGGTCTATCATCAAGTGGGTCTTACCTCCTACAGGGTGGCACAAGCTTAATTTCAATGGTGTGGCAAAAGGCAACCCAGGAGCGGATGGTGGAGGAAGAATTCTCAGAAATCACAAAGGAGAAATAATTTTGGCCTTTGCTCAGAACTTGGGAATTCAATCTAATAATATGGCAGAGGCTCGGGCCCTACTCCAAAGCTTGATTCTCTTGGAAGGCTTGACTATCATAGAAGGAGACTCACTGCACTGCATCAACTGGCTCAATGGGACTTCTACGCTGCCTTGGGCCCTTGTTTCGATCTTCCAAGAATGCAAGGCACTAATTGGAATTTACCCAAAATTAGTCATTAAGCATCAGTACCGGGAAGGAAACAAAGCTATGGACTGGCTTGCTAACAAGGGAGTTGGTGAAATGGACATTCATGTTTGAAGAGACACATTTCCCATTGGCCTAAGAGATGCTTCTTCAAGTTCCAATGTCTGCACAATGTGAGTGGTTAACAGGGGATCGGGTTTGTTTGCTCTTGGAACTGGTCGAGTTTTCACATCCTTTCTTCCTTCTTCTCCCCCTTCGGCTATGTTTTGGCAACTTGTTGCGATATCGCAACACTTGCACCATTGGCCGCAAAATTTAAGCATGTCGCGATATCACGACTTCCCTTTTTCCTCTGGCCATGAGGTTGCTTCTTGTCACTATATCGTGACACTTTTTTCCCCTTCAGATGCGGTCTTCCAACTTGTCACGATATCGTGACACTTTTTCTCTCCGGCTGCAGTTTTACAACATGTCACGATATCGTGACACCTTTTCTCTTCGGTCATGATTTTGCAACATGTCGTGATATCACGACACCTTTTCTCTTCGGGTGTGTTTTTGCAACATGTTGCGATATCGTGACACTTTTTCTCTTTAGCTGCATTTTTGCAACATGTCGCGATATTGCGACACTTTTTCTCTTCAGGCGCTTTCTTGTATCATGTCACGATTTCACGACATATTTTCTCTTCGGCTGTGATCTTCCATTTTGTCGCGATATCGCGACACTTTTTCTCCTTGGCAGCAGTCTTCCATCTTGTCGTGATATCGCGGCACTTTTTCTCTTTCTTGAATCTTGTCACAATATCATGACACTTTTTCTCTTTGGCTGCGGTCTTCCATATTGTCGCGATATCGCGACAATTTTTCTCTTTGGCAGTGGTCTTCCATCTTGTTGCGATATCGCGACACTTTTTCTCTTTTGTTGCGGTCTTCCATCTTGTCACGATATCGTGACACTTTTTCTCTTCGACTGCGGTCTTCCATAATGTCGTGATATCGCGATACTTTTTCTCTTCGACAGCGGTCTTCTATATTGTCGTGATTTTGCGACACCTTTTCTCTTCGGCAGCGGTCTTCCATATTGTCATGATTTTGTGACATCTTTTCTCTTCATTAGCGGTCTTCCATAAATGTCACGATATCGTGACACTTTTTCACTTCAGCTGCGGTCTTCCTTCTTGTCGTGATTTCATGACACCTCTTCTCTTTGGCAGCGATCTTACTTCTTGTCATGATTTTGTGACACCTTTTCTGTCCAGTCGTGATTTTCCTTCATGTTGCGATTTCATGACTCTTCTTCTCTTTTGGCTCCAACCTAGCAACATGTCGCGATATCACGACACTTCCTCTCTTTTGGCAGCAACCTTGCAAAATGTCATGATTTCGCAACTCCTTTCCTCCTTCGTCTCCGTTGGCGTTTCTTGTCACGATTTCATGACATCCTTTCTTCTCTTGGTAGCAATAGTGCAACTTGTTGCGATTTCGTGACATCACCATTTTGGTTGCGATTTCGCGACACCTTTCCTCACGTGGAGGTTTGCTCACTCTTTGATCTTTATTTCTTGGGCCACCTCGGTCGATATGAAATTCATGTAATTCCTCTTGTACAAGGTTCAAGGACCTTTCAACACCCTTTCAACCAATCCAAAAAAAATATTTATCGCTAAAACTTATTGTTCTTAATTATCCTATACATATAAATGGACTACCTTTTGGTGGTCTTAGTCCATATGTCAACAATATTATCCTCCTCCACTACTGGAAAACTATCTCAATTTATTTCTTAAAACTCTAAATATTATCTACCAAAACATGTCCAACATAGGCGGATTATAGGGCTTGAGAAGTTCAAGATTGAATATTGAATGCAAATGAGGATAAGATGTAATATCTAATTCATAAGAATTATCTTCCATATTATTGGTAACCATGTATGGTCCATAGTGAAGAGATCTAATCTTCCTATGGGGTCTTGTAAGTATTTCTTTCTAAAAATTTAACCATACCTTATATTTAACCTTGATTTGATGTGGGAGTTGATGTTGGTCATGGTGTTGCTTGTATTTTCCATATGGCTTCTCCAATATTTCATGGACCTATTGTTAGATATGCTAAATCTATTCCACAAATAGTATTTTATTTTTTACTTCTTTCTATCCATGAGGTTATTACTCCATGGGTTGTAGAGGGAGATTTACCTTTTCCTTGAGTAATCCATGGGTTGGATCTAAAAAATAAATAATTGTAGAACATATTTAGCATATCTATTAATAATCCATATTTTTCAGATTCAACACATATAGACTACCACATGGGCAAGAACTTGATCTAATGTGATTCATTTGAATCAAATCTTGGATCTACCTTCTAGTTTTATCATTTTTAATTATTGATCTATAATAAATAAGTGCCTTAGAAAAGGAAAAACAAAAAGCTAAATTAATTGAATGTTTTACCTCACCATGAAGTGGGAGTCCAATTGGTGGCTTGAATAAGCCATCATATTATACTATAATCCATCCAATATAATTTTATTATGTAGATACTATAATTAATGTAGCAACAATCCTTCTTCTGTATTTCAGCTCTATCAGCAATAAAATGATTCTTTTGTGTATCATATTTCTATGTTATTTGGCACTAATTGAGGAAATAGAGGTAGGAGAATGTACCTTTAGTATCCTAAAGCACTGATGTTTAATAGTGATAATAATTCTTTGGGGCCTAGACTCATGTCCACCATGCTCCTTCCACATGAATGGTTCACCCAAATCACATCATAAACATTTAAGAGTACAACATTATACAAAAAAATATATCTAAAGGTTTCGATGTCATAATAGAAGATATATTATTGAGTGACATGCAGGGTTATGCATAAGGGGCTGGACTCAAAATGTACTTGTAAAAAAATGGTTAATCCTAATCAAAATCAAGGTGAATCATGGAGAATACTAAGCAAATCAAATTGAGCATCTTCATATCAAAATTTGGGGTATTTGAAGCCCTAAAATATAAGGTCATCTTTGGAGCCACGTTTGACCTATTAAATCATCTTATAACTTCATAAAAACACCACCATTAGATCAGGCTTGAAAAGAGCTTTCCAATGAGTATAAATATGCTTATGTTTGGATATATATTCTGGCAAATTGAACCTAATAAAACACTGGTCCTAAAAATTCTAGGCAAATGGGCCGACATTGAGGGTCCTCATATTTGCCAATTTCCAAATTTGAAAATCCTAATATTTGTCCAATTGTCAAATATTCACCACTATGCATAACCCTGGATTGACATGGATGTATATTCCATATTATAACCATCCAAAATTATGAACAAAAATAACTCTTTTGACACCTACTATTAATAGTAAAATGTGATGGATTACCCTTGGTCCAATTTTATGATAAATATGCATTCCTCCTCCTATGAATCCTTTGTTTTAGCATGTGTGGTGGAAAATTGTCATATATTGTTGACCTTTTAAACTTTACTTTTGTAATGACCCCAATAGTTGCATCAACTCATTGATGGGTAGTGATCATTAATTATTTAATTTATATATCTATAAGTAGAATTCATTCATTGAATATTGATCAATCAATCAATCAATTTCAAATTGTGTATTCTGCAAGAGACTCCATCCTCTTTAAGTGGCTATAGGCATTTGTCCTCCTTAAGTGGTTAATTTAATTAATTTTGTGAATTATAGAAGCATATTTTTCAAGTGGTATCAAAGCCTAGGTCCAGTTGATATTTTTTACATGCCATTGCAATTTAGAAATGTAGGTATCGTGAATCAATTTTAAATATTCTAAAAAAATCATTGATTGTTCGCTCCTATAAATGACAACTCTCGATTTTGGTATTGTGGAAAAAATTTTAAACATTCAAAAAAACTTCAAGAAGGAGAATTCTAGGGTCGCTCGGGTCTCGAAAATCACCCAATTGATTTATGCTTTATGATAGTGCATTAGACAACCGGATATTTCTTTACAAAATTTATTCTTCTGCCCAAGCCAAAGCCAAAACGTTCCAAAATAAATATTGATGCCTATAGAATAATCAAGAGAAAGCAGGAGATTGGTTATGTTTTTCATTTTGTATACTAAAAGAAGAACTAGTCAGTAGTAATATCATAAAGAATATAAATATTTTGTTATAACGCACATATTTTACCAACAGACAACTTAAACATAAAAAGGTTTAATAGAGTAGGAAATTTTCATGTAGACAAGTGCAATAGATTCACATAAAAGTTTAATAATAAAATTTTCAAACCCTATATTAAACCCCCAAATGCGTAGTGCCACATGGAAAATTTAATGTGTTAAGTGGGCCATTAAACCCACGTGAAGAAGTCATGTATAATGACAATCAATTTTTTTTAAATTATTAATCCCACATTATGGGTGTGCCTTCCTTGCAGGGGTTTATAAGGTGTATCATGCACGTATCACATTGGCCATTGGTGGCCATACCTCCCTTGCCATGTCGTAATCCTTCTAAGTCCACACCATGTCCAATAGTGTTTGCATTGTGTCCAATAGTGTTTACGTTGTGTATAATAGTGTGTAGGCATTCCATCGATGTTTTTTGTGTGTTCATATCTTGTCCAATAATTGCATATGTTTTCGTGTCCTAATAGTCACATTTGCTATCGTTTGTTTGCATCCTAAAATTCATGAGTTGATGTTGGTTTGAATAATTGGAAGCTAGCTATTGATAACAAGTCGTTGGTTGGAATAATTGAAATCTAGCCATTGATAATAAGCCATTGGTTGGAATAATTGAAAGTTAGCCATTGATATCAAGCCATTGGTTTGAATAATTGAAACAAGTCGTTGCTAAAACCAAATGTTTTATATCGAAATTAAAAATTTAAATTTTTGGAAGCTACAAGGCTAGTTCAATAACTCCCATTGAAGTGCCAAAAAATATTGCATGAGTGATCAAACCAATCCAAACAAGTGGAATAGATGAGCAAACAGAAGACCATAATGCAGTGAGAGGCCAAACAAAGGGTCTCTAAATACACCAAAAATATAGCCACAAAATAAAAGTACGCAACATAATTCTCCTTTTAGAATCAATAGTTTTAATCCTCACCACTGGTCCATGGCTTCTCCAAATCAATACAATTCCTCCATCCCCCCTACTACAGACCACAATGTTACTTCATCTACCCAATAATACTTTGTCATTAATCGAGAATACCTTGTAGCTAAAATTCCTCTCACGATAGATGTTGGCGTGTGTCAGTTTTTAGGACAACAACAAAAAGACATAGCCACTATGTATTTAGTAGTATGCAAGATACGAGATTCAATGGCTATGCTTCTCCAACAAAATAATCAAGCCATTACCAAACCTTCACCTTTAACTTCCACCTTTAAATACCAACCCTCCACCTTTAAATACCAACCCTCCACCTTTAAATACTCGTCAAACATCAGTACCTCCAAATTTTTTTCTTGATTTTGATCTATCTGTAGGTGATGCCTCTCAATTATTAGAATGGCCTCATGATGTTCAATTTCCTCATACTGACATGTCCACTTTTGAGTGATATGACCCCAGAGGTTGGCTAACCAAAATGGATGGTATTTTTCATCTTTACCATATTCCATAAACCGGTCGTGTTGCATTTGCATCTTGTAAATTAGGTACCCGGGCCTATCAATGGTTATGGTAACTTCATCAATATAATCACTCCCTTATGTGGCCTGAATTTAAGGAGTTTTTCCTTAGAATATTTGATAAAGGTTCTTCTTCATCATATATGGTTCGCCTTATGGAACTCAAGCAAACTGGTTCAGTAGAATACTATCACTAAATTCACAAGTCTTCTTACCTATACACATGAATTGAATCCAATAGTAGTGGTATACACATTTTGTCATGGTATCAAAGAAAAAATAAGAAATAAAGTCAACATGCATGATCCATGTAATCTTGATGATGCCATATGTATAGCTCAAGCAGTCAAAAATAAATTTCAAAATGTGGTTCCTTATAAATGTGATTTTAATTCTTGTTGTCCTTTCCATAATAATGAACAATAGTAAAGATTTTTTGGCTTTAAATTTTATTCCTATAATCCAATGGATCAAGCCTATGTAGTACATCAAACCTTTCAAGTGGAATATGACACAAATGAAGAAGAAGATGTAGTTCAACTAGAGTCACTCACTAATTCAGAACAACAACCACCAAATACTAGTGAAGTAACTCCTAAAGAAGATACTATACCTCTTGCAATACATGCACTTATGGGTTTAAAAACTCATCATACAATTAAGGTACAAGGATTCATTAGGCAAAAGCATGTTAATGTGTTGATAGACTCGATTAGTACACAACTTTATTGATTTCAAAACTGCCAAATCCTTGAACTTGTATATGAATACTTCTAATCAAGATAAGTTTCAAGTATTGATTACAAATGAAGGTAACACTTAATGTGTGGGCTGAACATATCTAGTTTCGATACAAATGGTAAGCTATACTTGGCATGGAACTCTCTTTGTCATGAACTTAGGGAGCTCAAACATCATTTTGGGTGTAGAATGGTTATATCAACTCAGTGATATTACTCTTAATATTCAAATATTATACATCATATGGATAGAGAATGGAAAGACTATTTGTCTTCAGGGAATTCAATCTCCACCATCCAAGGTGGTGAGTTCTCATTGCATGGAGAAATTATTAAAGAAGGATGCTTATGGTTTTATAGCTCAAATAAATTCCATGGAATCTCAATCCTTGGATACTCCTACAATTATCTCAAAGGATATTCAACCTATTGTGGATAATTATGAAGAAGTATTCAGTGAACAAAAGGGTCTACTTCCTAAATGATCACATGACCATGCCATACATCTTGTTCCTAGAATTCTTCCTCCTAATGTCCATCCTTATTGTTATCCTTAACCTCAAAATATGGAAATAGAGAAGCTAGTACAAGAAATGTTAGAACATGGAATAGTTCATCCTAACATCAGTCCTTACTCATCACCTATAGTAATGGTACGTCGTAAGGATAACTCTTGAAGCATGTGTCCAAATTTTTGACCCCTCAAAATTACCATTAAGGATAAGTTCCCTATCCTTGTCATTGATAACTTATTAGATGAATTACATGGTGCTAGTTATTTCACTAAATTGGATCTTCGTTCAAGATTTTACCAAATCCGGATTAGGGAATAGGACATACCTAAAACCACTTTTCAAACTCATGAAGGTCATTATGAATTTCTAGTCATGCATTTCAGTCTTACTAACACTCTGTCAACATTTCAAAGCCTTATGAACCATGTTTTTAGGCCATATCTTCTTAAGTTCATCCTAGTTTTCTTTGATGATATCCTAATTTAAAACAAATCTTAGAAGGATCACCTAACACACATTGACAAGGTTCTTCATCTACTACATAAAGAAAAACTTTTTTTTTAAGATCCAAATGTGCCTATGAGGTCCAAGAAGTCAAATACTTAGGTCATATCATATCCCATGAAGGAGTCAAAGTAAACCATCAAAAAATCAATGCTATTCAAGATTGGACTTTGCATAAATCCCTCAAAAAACATAGGGGATTCCTAGGTATTACAAGCTATTACCAAAAATTTGTATGTAACTATGGCAAAATCGTAGCTCCTCTTACAATACTTACTAAAAAGGATGCTTTTAAATGGAATGAAATATCTTTTCAAGTATTCCAATATCTCAAAGAAGCCATAAGATGTACCCCAATATTGGCTACTCTTGATTTTATAAAACCTTTCATCATCGAGTGTGACACTTCAGGATCATGTATTGATGCTATTTTAATGCAAGACAGTCATCCCTTGGTTTTTGAGAGCAAGCAACTTTTAGGTAAGAATTTGGAACTCTCTACTTACGATAAGGAAATATTGGTTATTTTATATATCATTGATAAATGGAGGTATTACTTAATAAGCAATCATTTCATTATTAATATTGACCATAGTAGTCTTAAGCATTTTCTAGAACAATGCCTATCTTGTCCTGAATAGAATAAATGGATGACCAAACTTTTGGGGTATGATTTCATGATTGAGTACAAGAAAGGTAAAGAAAACATAGTAGCTGATGCATTATCCCACAAATATGAATATGATATATACATCAATGCCATCTCTGGCCCTTTTCCCTAATGGTTATCCCAACTTTAAGAAGAATGGTTGGTTGATAGTGAAACAACTCAAATTAAAAAAGACAAGAATTCAGGATCATCAAGGTATCTAAACTTCTCATTTTCTGAAGGTGTGCCTCAAAATAAAGATCGCATCTACCTTCCTCATGGTTCCAATATTAAATCTATGGTTATCCAAGAATTGCATGCATCTCCTTCAGTAAGACACTCAGGATTTTTGAAAACATACCAGTGAGTGAAACAATATTTTTCTTGGAAAGGCTTAAAATCAGATGTTAAGACATTTGTGGCCAAATGTGAGGTATGCCAACATAATAAAGGTGAAACATTGAAATCTCCAGGACTGTTGCAACCCTTAACAATTCTAGACCACCAATAGGAACACATATCAATGGATTTCATTGAGGCTCTCCCTGATTTAGAAGGAAAAACAATGATTTTTGTGGTGGTGGATCACTTTTTGAAGTACGCTCACTTCTGTGCCTTACAACATCCCTACTCAACAAGTAAAGTGGCCAAGGTATTTCTCGACTCTATTTTTAAATTACATGGTATACACAAAACTATTGTAAGTGATCACGATCCCATATTTACTAGAAATTTTTGAAAAGAATTATTTCGTCTTAGTGGTACCGAATTGAACATGTCTTTTTCCTATCACCCACAATATGATGGGCAAAGAAAAATAGTTAACAAATTACTGGGTACTTATCTTCGTTGCATTGCCTAAGATAACCAGTATCACTAGGTCTAATGTATTTTCTTAACGGAATGGTGGTATAACACTTATTACCATTTTTCCTCAAGATGTTTCCATTTGAAGTTTTGTATGGTTAGAATCCACTAGTAACCACTGACTATGTTCCAGGATATTCTAAAGTAGCTTAGGTAAATGACTTGTTTCAACATTGTAAGACAATGCTCAAAATTCTTAAAGATAATTTGATCCATGCACAAAATTGTATGAAGTAGCAACGCGACTTACAATGTTTAGAATGACAATTCAATGTTTGGGATATGGCATTTTTGTGCTTACAACCTTATAAGAAGTTATATTTAAATATCTAGTCCAGTCATATGTTGGTTCCTCAATTATATGGGTCCTATAATATAGTTCATCGTATAGGTGAAGTTTCCTATCAATTGGAGCTTCCATTCTCTTCTCGTATACATCCAATTTTTCATGTATCTTGTCTCAAACAAGTGATTGATCAGAAAGTGGAATTGCAAATAAAACTACTAGTAATATATGAAGAAGGGTGAATAACTCTTCAACCTGAAGCAATATTGCAAACTAGAGTACATCATCTTCGATATCACCATATTCAAATTTTTTTATTAAATGGCAGGACCTTCCAGAAGAAGATGCTACATGGGAATTAGAAAACATTTTCCAATCATTTCTAGCTCTGAGTACAAATATTTTTGAGGTGGGGAGCCATGTAATGATCCCAATAGTTGCATCAGCTTATTGATGGGTTGTGGCCATTCATTATTTAATTTATATATTTATAAGTAGATTTCATTCATTGAATATTGATCAATCAATCAACCAATTTCCAATTGTGTATTCCACAAGATACTTTTCCCTCTCTAAGTGGCTATAGGACTCCACCCTCCTTAAGTGGCTAATTTAATTAATTTTGTGAATTATAGAAGCGTATTCTCTCAATATTTCTCTATCTATAGCCTATGGATATGGAGGGGACAATGCAATTGATGTAGAGGGTTGTGACTATGGATGTGGATATGGCGATGTTATGGATGTAGAGGGTTGAACTCAATAGACAATGACTGATCAATACTTATCCCTTGAATATTAGTTGCTCTTATGATAGTCACACTATTTTTAAGTCTTCACCTTTTGGGGATCATTTTCTTACAAGTATTTCTTCTACTTTCAATTCTAATTTTGGTATTAATACTATTTTCCTTGATTATTTGGAGTATTACCCTTGCCTTTCATTAGTGTTTACTTATTGTTATAGTTATTTTTATTTTCTCTTCCTTCTTTTTTATTGTTTTTTATGCTTCTACTCCAATTTGGTAGGTAGTTTGTATGCCTCTTCCAATATGTTGAATTGTAAGAGGACCATGTCCTCCTAAATATAACATTGCATTTGATTATATTACTTAAGGGATCAATACCTTTTGGTATCTTGTATACCTAGTGTTGCTACCATGGAATAGAAAATATTACTATGATATTGAACATAATAGTATTTTTTTTATGCAATTTTTGTCATCACATGTATTGGTCTTCATAGGTTCCCACATGATAATATTATTCCTTGATAGATTCCACGAGTAATACCATGTTAACACTACATATTTTTTCTACTCCTTGACCCTATTACAATATACCTGACACCAATTTTAAATAGGTAATGAAGCTTTCAAGAGTGAAAATGTAATATTATTACTATTAATAAATTTATTTATAGAGAAGTATGAAGATAACTAATCCAACTAATTTTTTAGGTTAAAAACATTAATTGTTCCTTTAAAAATAGAAATATCAAAATTCACATGCAGTCATCAAATGGAATCAACTCAACTAGTTAAATTTCTTGACTTTCAAGGAGGAGACTAGGGTTCAAATATTTCTAAGAGATACATATGTAATTTCTAAGATTTTATAATACCACTATGTGGTCATGACATAATATGAGTGAAGCTTATTTCAATCTCATAAAACCAATCAAATAACATGCACATTAAAGGCCATGAGGGTATTTAAAGGTGCTAGGGTAATTAAATTTTATGTGGAGGAAGTTGTAAAATTAGAGGGATTCATTGAAGAATTTGAGTGAAGTGATCCATCACCTAATTTTATGGATTCATTCAACATCTCCTTGAAAGGATCAATTGTCTCAATGCCATCTATTACAGTTTTCATCTGAGATAATTTGGAATGACAAGGGAGGTAATTATATAGATATTGCATCTAATACCCAAATATTTGATATCTTGATCTTGTATTCATGGAAATACACTCAAAAGATAGACCACTTTAATACAATTGATCCAAAACATTCAAATTTTAAGTTAAGGAAGATCAAGGAGTGAAATTGAACAATAACAGAGTATAAAATTTCAAAATCGATAAAAATAATAAAAATAATTTTTTTCATGAACCAAAGTACAATGTAAGTAATATCTGAGAAGAGATGTGCAGTTATAACATTGCATCCATTATTAATTCTAATTATAGTCATAGATGCATATATCTTTATTTAATATTTGACATGTTGGAAATCCATTGTATTGAATACAAAAGGTTACACATATGGAAATGTGACAATTCTCCTTCCATGAGTTACAAAGTGCATATTAAATTGAATATATATATATATATATATAAGCTTGTTATTTTTTGTTTTATCTTCTACTAATGTTTCAACATGGCTAGAAATGCATTTTGGTAATAAGTATCAAAATGTAAAAAAATACTATATTTAGTAAATAATTTGCTATGTATTTTTTAAGGCCTCTAGAGCATTATTTTTGCCCATGTAATGTTGAAAGCCATAATTTTGATAAGGTTACATGTTGAATTTTTTTCTTCCTCTAATATTTCCAATGCTTCTTGAATAGATCAAAATAAATTTTAAAGCAAATATTTATGCCCTTGACATTGTGGTTAGGACCAAAAATGCTTTTGCACATTTTTAGGCAATGTGTCATTCCCAACTATTAGGAAACACAATATGATGCAATTTGAGACAATATGGAAAAATCAAAAATATTATTCTAGATAGGAATAAGGAAAATCTTATTCATAATCAAAATATAATAGGAAGGAGAATGAATGATATAGAATGCACATTTAGATATTACATATATAGACAAGAAATAGTCAGTTCCCATGGAATTTAGAAGGTTGAGACCAACCTTCTTAACTTGCCTCATATATCGTTGTAGTGAGGAGGCACAAAATGAATTTATTATCAACATCCTCCCATAAATTTGTTTTTGTCAAGACCTAAAAACAGAGATATAAGGCGTATGAAAACTACATCAAAATTTGAGGGTATACAACAAAAGTTCTTCAATAGGATTCATGTAATATATTTCAAACCTAGAAGACCTCTAATATAGACAAACCTAGCATTATTCAAGTCTTTGGTAAATATATGAAAAATATGATATTTTGTCCTATAGTACTTAATATGAATCATCTTTTGTTGAATAAGTTATCTAATATAGTGATGGTATACTTCAATATGCTTAGTCCTTGCATGGAACATTTAATTCTTGAAAATCTTAATGTTACTCTAATTGACACAATACAATATGGTAGGATGTATCTAGTGTTGTTAATATAATATTCCTTAATCACCTTAGTTGATATATTTTTGACTTTTTATTGCAAATAAAGAAACTTTACTTAGTTTCTTACTATACTAATATATAAGATCAAAACCAAGTGAGAAAATATACCCTATAGTGGATCTCCTATCATCTACACAATATACCCAATCTAAGTCAAAATATCCTATAAGAAGTAATTTTCCACAAAATGAGTACTCAATTCCCATGCTTAATGTACCCTATACATACCTCAATATCCTCTTTATAGCTTTCCAATGGGGCAATTTTAAAGGTTTCATAAATTTGGATATCATACTAACTACATAAAACACATCTCATATAGTATATGTCAAATATATGTGAATTTCAGAAATTTTAGGGTAGATGCCTGAAAAACCCTAGAACGTCTCCACCAATTTTCATATCATTTGGAGCAACACAGATCCTAGCGCATCCCTATGTGTGAACGAGATATTTGGCAAGCGGCTATGCGAGGGTTTCATCTGGGTTGAGTGCAAGCAGCTCCAGAGGTTGGTTTTTAGGGCCTTCGGGCCCTAGCGGCCAATATTTTTGTGGTTTATGCTCAATATTTTAGCAGGAAATGTTGCAGGGGATCCAAGATGGGTTAGAAATTTGTCTTTCAACAGATCATACTATGAACTTGAGTGACAACGGCTTCCAATTTGCTGCACAAAAGAAAAGTGAAAACCATACCTTTCCACGACGTCTAGGGCAAGGATTAAAGAGATCACGAAACAAGTTTCAAGGAGTTGATCAAAAAATGGCTCATATCTCAAGTGAATCTGGTGCTAAGGTGCACCCACAAAATAATTCTACTATGAAAACCCCTATCAAGGGTAAGAATTTTGAAGACTCAGTCCCAAAAATGAATTTTAGGGATGCCCTTCGTGGTGGACAACCTCAGCCCAATGCTAATATCAATCTTAGGGCTTCCCATAAACCTCTAAGAATGCCTAAGATTGATCCCAGGAAAACGGAGTCAGGATGTCTTAAAGAAGATGATGGAACTCCTATTGTTAAGCTTGATATGGGTAACATTCAGACTGGCATTGAAGATTTGGAAAAAAGAGGACTAATTTGTCGGTTCGTGGGTTTTCGTCCGAGTCTATCCGCTTTCAAAGTCTGGGCTGCAAAAAGCTGGAAAACTAAAGGTGAGTTACAAATCTCTATTTATCCAAATGGTTATTTTCTTGTTTTATTTGCTAATAATGAAGATAGAGAGAAAACTTTTCAAGGGGGTCCTTGGTTTTTTGGAAGGGCAGGGCTTTTCATGAAGCCCTGGCATACTAAATTTAAAGCCGAAGAAGAGATGCCTTCTATAGCTCCCGTGTGGGTTAGACTCTTTGGCCTCCCTATTGAATTTTGGAATCCTACTATTTTTTCTTCAATTGGAAACTCTTTAGGAACTTTTATGATGACTGCTGATTGTACTCAAAATTTTGAACATATTATTTATGCTCGAATTTGTGTTTTAATGGATTTTGACAAACCCCTACCTAAAAATATCACATTACAATTTGGGGAAGACACTTGGGAGCAAGTAGTGGACTATGAGAACATTCCTTTTCATTGTAGAATTTGCCATGAATATGGTCATTTGGCCAGTGCTTGCCCAAATAAAATTCTTGATCAAAAGAAAGAAGATATAAACTCGAGTAGGTTTCCAAATACCTAAGAAGAAGAACACTCGGAAAAAACTAGTTATGAAGGATCAATCAAAGTCATCTGCTAATATGTTTGAAATCCTTTCCACAAATGATGTCCCAAGTGAGGAAGAGGAAATAATGGAAACTAAAATCTTAGAAACACAATTTAAATATGAAGGGAAGAACTCAGAGACAAACCAACAAATCAAAGGTTTTCAACAAAAAAAAAAGGAGAAAATTTACACAAGAAAAACAATCTTTCAAATGTCAAAACTTCAAATAATGTAGGTCCCAATATAGACTCCGTTGAACCATCTAGTAAAATTTTGGTTGTGTACGAGCATTCTTCAAGGTTAGAAGCCATCTCAGATTCAATTGGAATAAGTCAAGAAACAGGGAAAAAAAATTGAAGATGGATTCTAATAAAAAAGTAGGTCGCAAGACCAATCAATATCATATGGTAAAAGAAGGTGAAAAGCTTGTAGAGGAAGGTAATATTAATGCCCTTCCCAAATTTTTTAGCCCTGGTATTAATGAAGATCATCACTTGGAATATTAGAGGACTCAAAGGGAGTCTTTCAAAACAAAATGAAATTAGAAGAATGATTCAGATAAATCATCCACATCTTGTTTTCCTTCAAGAAACAAAGATGTCAATGGAGGATATGGACTCAATTGCCGATAAAATTTGGCCAGCTAGAAAAGTGGTTTCCCTCGGTTCCCAAGGGACTTCGGGTGGCATTGCTTGTCTTTGGGACCCAAAAGAGGTAGTTATTCACCATATGGTTGGCAGTTGGGGTTTGTTGGCTATAGCTATTCAAAGTAGACATTCCAACCAGATTATGCTCTGCATTACTATTTATGCTCCGACTTCTTTGGAGGAAAAAGAAGACAGTGGAAGGATATTACTCATATTATCTCTCATTTTCCTAAATCTTGGATCTTGATCGGAGGAGATTTCAATACCATCCTCTCTCTGGATGAGAAAATGGGGGGAAATAGAAATTTGGACAAAAGCACTGACCTCATGAGTGAATATATTGCAAACCTCCATCTTGTGGATATCCAACTAGATAATGGCCTTATGACTTGGTCTAATAGAAGGCAAGGCTTAGCTTGTATAATGGAGAGATTGGATAGGTTTTTTCTCTCTAAAAATTTCTTAATCCATGGTCACATTCCTAAAGTGAAGACTCTTAATAATGTTGGTTCGGATCATTGGCCAATCATGGTGGAAATGTGGAAAACCAATGTGAGTTTCTCTCCTTTTCATTTTCAATTAATGTGGCTTAGAGACATTTCCTTCAGACCTCATGTGCAACAATGGTGGAAGGAAGGTAAACCTAGGCATGGGACTAAGATGTTCTATTTTGCCAAAAGACTGCAATACATTAAATCCAAAATCAAGACTTGGAACCTGGAAAGAGTTTGGGGATGTTCATAAAAAAAAACATGAAGTTATTGCTCATATTGAAAATTTGAATAAGAAAATCCGTTTAGATGGCCTCACAGAGAAGAGAAGTGCAGATGAAATTAAACTCACAACTGAGTTAGAGGAATGGGAAAAAAGAGAAGAAATCTTATGGAAGCAAAAATCTAGAATTCAATGGCTCAAAGAAGGAGATCGAAACACAAATTTCTTCCACAAATATCTTCTAGCTCGAAGATCTCACAACTTTATTTCTTCCTTAAAATCAGATTCTGGAGATGTTGTTTATACTTGGGATGGCATGAACTCTATTGTTGTTGATTACTTTTCCAATATTTTTGCTACTACTCCTCTTGACTCAGCTTCACAACAAAATGTTCTTCAAGCAATCCCTTCTCTTATCACTTCTGAGGAGAACTCTATTTTGATTGCTCCTATTACTATCAATGAGCTTCAACAAGTAGTTTTTAAAATGCAAAAAGGGAAAACCCCGGGTCCTGATGGTTTTCCCATTGAGTTCTACCAAGAGTTCTGGGATATCCTTCATGTTGATTTATTAGAGGTGGTGGAAGAAGCCAGGAAAGCCAAAGAAATTTTGAAGGTTATCAATAAAACTTATATTACTCTTGTTCCAAAATCTCAAGAGGTTGATCATATCTCAGCTTTTAGACCTATTGCTTTATGTAATGTTCTTCTCAAAATCATTACTAAAATCATGGCAGAAAGGTTGAAGCCTCTTTTGCATAATATTATTTCCCCAGGACAAGGGGGTTATGTGGAAGGACGTCAAATAGTAGATGAGATAGTTCTTGCTCGGGAAGCCATCCATTCCATGGATATGCAAAATTCTCCTTCCATGTTCATTCGGTTAGACTTATCCAAAGCTTATGACAGAGTGGATTGGCACTTCCTTATCAAAGTTTTGAGGCAATTTGGTTTCTCTAAGGATTGGATGGATTGGATTATGGGATGTATCTCTTTAGTTTCCTACTTAGTTCTTATCAATGGCAGGCCTTCTCAGTCATTCCCAGCTTCCAGAGGTATTAGGCAAGGTGACCCGCTATCCCCTTATTTATTCATCATTCTTGTTGAATGCTTGGGTAGGACTATAACCAAAAAGAGGGAAAACAAAACCCTTGAGGGAGTTACCATTGCTCATGGAGCTAGACCTATCTCTCATCTTCAATTTGTGGATGACTCTACTCTTTTAGGTAAAGCTACGGTTAAGGAAGCTTCTAATATTAAGCAAATCATTAGCTATTTTTCTAAGGCCACTGGGCAGTTGATCAATGAAGACAAATCTAAAGTTATTTTCTTTCACTCGCTCTGCTAGACAGGAATCCATGGTCTTGGATAAATTAAGATATAAGAAGACCTCTCTTCCAATCACTTATTTAGGTATTCCCATAAATATTCAAAGGCAGAAAAATAAATATTGGAATTGGTTGTTGGACAAAGTCAAGAAGAAAATTGGAAAGTGGACCAACAAGTGGCTTTCTTCTAGGGGTAGAATCACCTTGGTAAAATCAGTCCTTCAAGCTATTCCTATTTATGTTTCTTCCATTTTGAATATCCCAAAGGCTGTTCTTCGAGAATTGGATCAAATCAGTCATCGTTTCCTTTGGAGTGGTACTAAGGAGAAAAGAAAATGGGCCTTGGTGAAATGGGATACTTTATGTCTTCCTAAGAGTGAAGGGGGGTTAGGATTCCGGTATTCAATTAATAACAACAAAGCTTTATCTGCTAAATTATATTGGAGGATGTTGCATAACCCCAATGCTCTTTGGGCCAATAATCTTCGTGCTAAATATGCTGAGAACAAAAGTCCTGAAGACCTTGTTCGCTATCAACTTCCTACCAAAGGTTCTCCCATTTTAGCAGTTCTTAAGACTGGTGAGGATTTGATAAAGAAAAAATTATTTTGGATCATTCATAATGGTCAACATGCAAATTTTTGGACAGATTCTTGGGATGGTCACAAGCCTTTGATAACTCAGTTTCCCGATTGGAGGCCTTGGATGGAGGAGCTTCACCGAGCTAATTGGATAAAGGTGGCTAATTACTATCGGTACCATACTGGTAATTCAAAGGTTGGTAGATATTGGATCCCTATTGAGGACTAGCCTATTCAAATCCCGGAAAGGCAAAGACAAGATATCCAAGGCATCCTTCATATGAGATCCCTCTCTTGGTCCCATGAAAAATATTGTTTTGGATGGAACAACACTACTAAGGGTGAGTATTCAGTTGCTCAAGGTTATTTGACCTTATGCCATAATAATCCCAACCATTCTTCTGACATATTTTCTCGATTGTGGGCTCAAAAGCTCTGGCCTAAGGTGAGGTTCTTTAATTGGCTTTTATTGCATCGTAGGGTGCTTCTTGGTGAGCAACTTATGAAGCGTGGTTTTCATGGCCCTTTTAGATGTGAAATGTGTGAAGAGAATGTAGAAAATCTCAACCATATTTTTATTGAGTGTACTTTAGCCTCTGAGCTATGGAGGAGAATGGCCACTTTACTTGGCTTATAGTGGTCCAATTTTTTTACTTTTGAACAGACTTTGGAGGGATTGGCCTAATCAAGAGGGTGTTGATCATTTTATTAGGCGAGTTAGTTTGGATGGGTTCTACCATTCTTCTTTGGAATATTTGGAATGAAAGGAACAACCAAATTTTTAATCAAGATAGGAAGGATATTCACTATATTTGGCAAAATACCATAGCCAACTTAGTTGAATCAGTCCATCAACTCCTTAATCACCCCCAAAACTCCCACCAAATATGGGATCAAGTGATGCAAATATTGAAGATTAAATCTTCTAAGGGCAACCAACCTAAAGGGAATGTGAGTATTAGTAAGATGGATAGGACTAGAAATTGGCAACCTCCTCCTAAGGATTTTGGAAAAGTCAATACTGATGGAGCCTCTAGAGGGAACCCTGGAAAAGCCAGTGTGGGAGGAATTGGTAGACTTTCAGATGGCTCCCTGGTTTTTACTTTTGCTTGAGAATTTGGGTATTCTTTCCAATAACCTTGCTGAGGGGTATGGTATCCTCGAGAGGCCTTCAGGAGGCTACTAAGGTTGGATGGGAAAAGGTGTTAGTTGAGTCCGACTCTCAACTTATGATTAATCTCTTGAAGACTCCTTCTAAGAATCATAAGGTGGATTGGAGAATAAAAAGAATTATTGAGAAGATTCAATTAATCCAGATGGGATTTTTGAAAGTTGATTACAATCATGTGGTCAGAGATCAAAACAAGAGTGTTGATGCTTTAGCTAATTGGGCTTTGGACAAAGGTGATCTTACTTGTTATGGCCACCCTCCTATATGGTGGGCTTCTCAAATTAGGGAAGCTCTTCTTTCTATCATTTCTTTGGATGGCTCCAGTTCTAAAGGTACCTAGTTTCTTCTTGTTTTTTTTTTTGCTTCTCTTTGGTTCATTCAGTTTTTTTTAGTTCCCTAGCTCATTCTATTCTTTATTTTGTTTCCTCTGTTGATTCTTGCCTTAATAGTCTTCTGGTCTAGATAGGTCATTGTTATGTTCAATTTTTTTTTTTTTTTGTTTTTTTGTTTTTTTTGTTTAGTTTTTTAAGGTGGGTGGGTTCTTTTGTTTTGTTTTGTTTTTGTGTTCTTTGTGTTGTTTTTTGTTGTTCATGTGTTTTTGTTGTTTTGGTTTTTATTTTTATTTTTTATGTTTTTTGTTATTGTTCTTGTGTTTTTTTCGTTCTTGTTCTTGGGTTTCTCTTTGTTTGTGTTATTTCGTGTTTTTATGTGTGAGTGTTTTCTATGTTTTTTGTTTTTGTTTATTGTCTGTTGTTGGTTGTTTTTTTTTTTTTATTTTTTAGGTTTTGGTTGTGTTTATTTTTCATGTTTTTTTGGGTTATGTCTTTGTAGTGTTCTGTTGTTTTTGTCTTGTTTGTGTTTTGTTATGTGGTTCTTGTGTTTTTCTATGTGGTTTGTGTTGTGGTTTCTTTTATCTTATTGTGCGTGTTTGGTTGTGCTTTTGTTTTTGACACACTCAAGGAGCATGTTTTTTATTTTATTTTATTATTTTTGTTGTTATTTACTTATTTTTAAATTGGTTTTGTGTGTTTGTTTGCTCCTTGAGTATGTCAAAGGTGGTAGGCCAGGTCCGAGTCCTGGGTATTTTTGGCGGAATGGATACCCCTGCCTCCTTGGGTCTTACCCAAAAGTGGCATCCCTTTTGGGATGTTTTCCACAAATAAATATATATATATATATATATATATATATATGTGTGTGTGTGTGTGTGTGTGTGTGTGTGTGTGTGTGTGTGTGTGTTGTGTGTGTGTATTTCCACAATTTTTCTATAGAGTGTTGGATATACACCATCTCCTTCCATATACTTTCTCAATTTCTTTCCTATAGAAATTGTAATGGGAATTTTTTTGCATAATTTTATATTCTGAATCTGACTAACAATTCCTTGGCATATTTCTTCTAGGAAAGTGGATAAAACTCTTTAGTTTTCCATACCTCAAATCCAATAAAGTAATGAAGAAGTCGTAGTCTATCATTTCAAAATTATCCCTTAGTCATGACTTCACTTCATTGATGTTTTGTAGATTATCACTTGTGATGATGAGATCATCCACATAGAGTACAATGATGAGTATTCCATTGTTTAAAGTATTTACATATAATTTTGGATCATAGGGACTACTATTAAATCTTGTAAGTTTAATAAAATCATCAATCTTTGCATACCAAGCCCTTGGAGCTTATTTCAATCCATAAAGTAACTTCTTTAATATACATACTAGGTGTTCTTCCCCCTCTATCATAAATCCTTATGGATAATTCATTTGAATTTATTCCTCTATCTCACCATTAAGAAAAATATTTTGATATCCATTTGACGATTTTTCCACTTGGACTAGGCTACAAGAGAAATAATCATCCTAATAGTGTTGATTTTGTCAATGGTAGCAAATGTTTCTTCATAATATATTCCTTATTTTTGAGAGTAACCCTTGGCCAAATGTATTTATTTATGTTTTTTAATAATCCCATTAGATTTATACTTCCATCCACTTCAAAGAATAGTTTTACCCTTAGGTAATTCCACCAACTCCCAAATCTAATTTTTGATCAAGGAGTTGTACTCATCTTTCATGGATTGTTCTCATCATTTTTTTCCTTGGACTTTCTCAAAAGTATGAGGGTCATTAGTTTTCATAATTATCCTAAAGATAATTATATTTTTTCAAGAATGTGAAGTTCAATAAATGAATTCAAGGTAGCATATCAACCTATCCATATCATTCTCCTAAAATTAAAATTAATAACTTTAAGAATGGTAATAATTTAGAGAGAGTACACTTTTATGGTAAAGAAAGTCCTCTTAAGAAGACAATAAGCCTTCAATAAATATATGATAATACTAGGTACGTTAAAATGAAAAATCAAACTATCAATTATGTGAATGGCTATAGAATAGGACTTAGCATTAAATATGAGAGGAAAGGGAAGGGGCTACCATAGGGAAAACATAGGAGGACCAAAAACTACCCCAATACCTATTACCGCTAGTCTAGTAGATTGTTCCTCATCCCAAAGATGCTCTTACTCAAACTAGGGTCACACCCGCATGTTACCTCTAACCCTATAGGCCACACTCCATTCCAAAAGACTCTTCAACTCATGCTAGTAATATTCCTACCTATGCCCAATTAAAAATTCAAATCCAAATCCCTTCTCTCACTTGGATCCATGCATGCAAACTTCATCCAAAAGAATTATATGTGCATTTCTAAAGTGCCAAAAATCAATCTCTTGGAAACGTAAGCATATCTATAGAGAAGAAAATTGGATAGTAGATAAATTAACCAATCATGGTGTTTATCTTCCTCTTGGTGAAATTCAATTTTTAGAAGACAAATGGCCAAGCAAGATTTTATCTCTTAATCAAAATGATGTGAAGGAGTTGATTTTAGAAACGTAGTACTTTGATAAAGTTGAAGAATATATTTGATAAAAAATAAATAAAAAATATTTGTGATAGAAAGGCATGCTAGATGTAGTTTAATTGACCTATAGAAAATATCTTATTTTAGTATTTTTGTGGGAGTGGAATATAAGTCACATATTATAAATAAAGAAATCAATAAAGTTATGAACATTCAATGAATTTTTTAAACAACCTTCATAAATTAATACTTGAGGATTAAAATATCTAAATTCACAATAGCAATTGTTTTCTCGAGTTGCTAGAATATTAATGTTATTTTTAACCACCCTTCTCTTAATACATCGAAAATTTGTATAGAGGTTTAATTTTCGAATATAAGTGGGTCTAACAATGAAGACTTTGAAACTCTAAATAGAAATTCAATTTTTGAATCTTATAGGGTAAGGTTGTACACTATTTGATAACTAGATTATGCCTGCAAAACAATATATTGGGTAAACATCCTCCATAAGAATCATATCTTATAATATAAAAGATGTTAAAATCCACTTTACCTTTACCTTTAAATTATTAAAATCCTAGATATAAATTATTAAACTCCACTACAAGTGGCTAGTTGTTAAGTTATATGAGTTGTGATTTTAAATAGTTCTTATTTTATTTTATATAATTGGCTAAATATTTTTTTAACAAATTTTTTGAATTGGGTATAAATTCAAGTTCTTGAAAAGAATCTAGGAGAGAGTTTCTGTTTTGGTGCATATTGTTGTTGATGGTATTCTTTTATTTATTCTTTTAATTTAATTTATTTATTTTTGTTAAATTAAAACTGAACATTGTCAAGTATTTAAAAAATATTAACTTCTTTGTACTATTAAAATTTATTTAAAAATATTTTATAAATTTGGTGCATATTTTTTTATATGCAAATATTTTTTAAATAATAAATAACAAAAATTTATTTTTTCCCTTTTGGTTAGTTTTTCTTTTGAAATCTTATTAATTGCATTCCCTTTGGTTATGACGTTATCTAGTCTTTGTAAAGCACATAGTCTCTACTTTCTTGGATGAAGCATTATCTCCATTAGATAATGTAGTTGAATTTAATCTTCAAAATGGATCACAATTAGGTCAACTATATGACCCCCCTTAAGCTAAACAAAGATTTTAAACATGTGGTCTTTAAGAAGTCAATATTTTTTTGGTAGAAAGGTTGTATTGAGCTTGAAAATTGCTTTCTAAAAAAATGTTTACAATGAGTATAAATGTGCCTATGTTTTGCAATATGAGAGTAAGCAGAAATAATTAATTTGTGAGGCTATTCCTTGCATTTCATATTCATAAGGAAACATAAATATTTAGAATATAAGTTTTATTATGAACAATATGAAATATTATAACAATTGCTCAATATGGAATTGCTATTGGGAATGGAAAAAGGAGAGGAAGGCCATCAAAGCAAGACAAAGAGAATAAAAATCAAAGGGATATTTATTTAGGAAACCAAAAATAGATATGACAAGCATTACCAAGAAGTGGGACTAATCTTACTAATAAAAATAAAATTGGTGATGAAAATGGTACCATTGAATATTAGGAGTATGAATACGATCCCTTAGAAAAGATTTATTAAAGGATTAATAGGTTGTTACATCCCTAAGTTTATTTTAATACGAGAAACAAAATTAAGTAGTGAGAAATGTAAGATGCATTCAAAATTATTTGGAAGTTGGAGCTATTATTTGGTGATTTCTTCTATAGGAGCTTTTGGAGGTATTATGGCAATATGAGACAATCACAAATGGTATGGACAATTGCTAAATGTAAAATGTAATTGGATTGCTAGTCTATTTTGTAAGAAATATGAAGACATCAATGTTGGGTTATAAATGTATATGCTCTAACTGTAGTTACCCTTGTGAAAGATGTTGGAAGCACCTTAGTATATTTTTATCAAATACAATGATGATTCATTATTGTGATCTATGAATTCTTGGGGGGACTTTAACATAGTTCCATATCATTCAAAAAATGGTGGTACACCTAGATGATAAAAATCAATATAAAATTTTGATTTGTCAATTGAAGTGGTCTCTAGGATATTATTCCTTCAGCTTTTGAATTTACATGGATGCAGTGGGTAAGCTTATATAGAAAATAATTGGATTAAATTTTGTTACCCAACACATGGTTGCAAATAAAGTATACAATATCTTCAAACATTTTGTTGTAAGTAGAATCAAATCAAAAAACCATTCTCTTGATATGTAATTTTCTTAGTAATGGTCATCCAAAGCCAGTTTACTTGTAATCTATTTAGCTCATATTCCCTAATTTCTTCTATATGATTATGTTGTGGTGCAATGAATCAAATTATGAAGAATCATGTATGTACAAGTTTATTCAAAATATGATATATCTAAAGGGAAAAATGAGGATTGGAATGTCAAATATTTTGATAATGTATTTTAAGAAAAGAAGGAAATTGAATCCAACTTCAAAAATATATAAGAGAGTAGAAATCAATGGAATGGACTAGGATTCCTATTTGCAATAAAAATATTTATATTCTTATTATCATAATGTATTGATAAAGAAGAAGTCATATTGGTTCAAAAATTTGGGGAAGATATGGATCAAGGAAGGGGATAGAAATACCAAATTCTTTCATGCAATAACCAGAATAGATTTTTCCTTTTGTTGCATTAAAAATATTTCAACTCTATATGGAAGGAATATAATGAGAAAATAGATATAAATAAGGAATAAATTAATTATTTCAAATATATTTTGTCAAATATTGGGAATATAGGAGGCTCAAGGTAAGATTTTGAAAAATATTTCATCAATTGCAACATAAGGATAAAATAAAATCATGATGAGGAAGATGTAGGAGCTACATGAGGTAGTTTTCTCTTTCCATCCTAATAAGGAACCTAGCCTCAATGGATTTCTTGCAATATTATTTCAAAAAATTTAAGATTTATTGAAGAGTGATATGTTGGTTGTGGTTTAAGATACCCAAAAAAGGAAGGCTACAACGAGTGAGATCAATGCCGATTTTATTACATTGGTTACCAAGAAAAGAGAAAATATTTTGATAATTATCATCCAATAAGCCTTTGTCATATGATTTATAAGATCATTTCAAATATTATTTCAAGCAAGTTAAAAGGCATTCTAGATTATGTTATATCAGAGGAACAAGATGGTTTTATTCATCATAAAAATATTCTTGATGGTGTAAGCATTGCACATGAGGCCATACATTCTCTTAATTCCATGGAAAAGCTAGGTTTAGTTATGAAATTAGGTATGAAAAAAGAATATGATAGGGTTTGTTAGATGTTTCAATGTTTTATTCTAAAAATATTATATTTTAATCAAGATTAGTGTGGATGGAATAAATGCTCTTATAGTTAAAATATTATCTAATTTTGGATACTTTGAGTCATTGTGTGGACTCAGATAGAGTGATCCATTATATCCTTATCTATTTATTATTATTGTAGAGGCATCAACGGAAGCTTTATCAAAGGAAAAGAAAATATAAAAGGTATTAAAGTTACAATAAATGGTCCCTTCAAATTTCATCTTTAATTTATTGATGATACTTTTGTTTTGGGTCATATATTAGTCAATGAGGCCATGAAGTTTAAATCATTATTATCATGCTATAAGAAGGATACTAGATAGTTGATTAATTTTATAAATCTTAGATCTTTCATTATGGGCTAATGATGAAAACTTTGGAATTCTAAATAGAGGTCTAAGGTTCGAATACTAAAAAGTTTAGGATTATACACCATACATTGATAACTGGAATATGGGTGGATAACCATATATTGGGTAAATAAAATCCTTCATGAGGGTAATCTCATATGGCCTATGGCCTTTCATATGTTCAAAATTACTTTACCCTTTTACCCTAGATTTACAATGGGTTATTGTTGATACTTTTGGGTTTAAAATTGGAAAAATTACATCAACATATTTGGGTGGCCCTTTATCTTGTAAATTAAACAAGAAGGAGAGGTTATAAATATTCTCAATGAGGTACTGAACAAAGAGAGTACATTGGAATTGAAGCTAATAAGTAAGTTGAGCTTACTTAGGATTGAGCATAGATCCAATTAGGTTGAGTAGAGTAGAATTCAAACCAAATGGCTACCACCTCCAATGGGATGGATAAAATTAATTTTTGATGGAGCTTCCAAAGGAAAACCTAGTTTGGAAATATTTGAAGGTATTATTAGAAATAGTAAAGGGGAGATCATCTTAGCGTATGCTAAAAATATTGGAGTTCAATCTAGCCACTTTGCGGAGGTCAAGGTCATGTTCCATGGTATGACCATTATTGAATCCTTGGGATCTAAGAAGTTCATAATTAAGGGTGACTCCCTAAACTTAATTAATACTCTCAAGGAATCAGTTCTAGCTAGAACATTGGTAATATAATGGATGAATTAGGAATAATTCTCAAATCCTTTGAAATTACCCAATGTGATCATATTTATAGGGAAGGGAGAAAGTCTCTTGATTATATTACCAATATTTGTGTTTTCCAAGAAAACTTGGCTAGTTAGATAAATTCCTTTCCTCATGATCTACTTATATTGGCTAGAAGGGAATTTGATATGAGTAATAAAATTTCTTAAGCATTCTCTTAGTACTTATGCTTCTCTTCCTGCTCATGGCTAAATTTTTTGAATTCTTTGAATTATATTTTTGGGTGGCCTTTTCAATATCCTATCTTAATTTGGTTGAGTCCTCTTGTCTCTTATGATATGCCTATCTTCTAGACCTAGAATTGGTTTTTAATTGCTTTTATTGTCAAACCTAGTGTGCGTTGTGTTCACCTTAGTACCCTTTGGTTTTTTGTAGTGCCCTCCTCAAATCTACTTGATTTTCTTCTTGGTTTTTTTACCCTAGAGAATGGTGGTTTTTATTTAAGGTTTATTTGGATTATAGGTGCTCTTCCTTGGTTTTTATTGATATTCTCATGCACTTATTGATTTGGTGGTTTTTTACTTGTATTATGATAATGGTCCTCCTCATTCTTTTAATCTCGGGTTTGATTTTTGGAGGTAGTAGATTGTCCACATGCCTAGTGGAATTGGGATCATTGGCATGAATGAATCCACTGATCCTTCTAATATCTTGATGAGTGTAACATCCCTCTAAAGTTTAGTTATCAATATGCTTACAAGGATGAGATACTACTAATTATTTTGTGGTTGGGAATAGGTACTCTCCATGGTGGGAATAGACCAAGTGAAAGACACCTCCTCCTACTGGCAGATGAAGAGCACCAACAAAAATGTTAGAAGGAAGATATGATGAGTGGTGGGGTATTTACAATTGTTGGGACAAAAGATCCTATTTTCAATACACCCATCAAGCGGTCCATGTATATGCATTCATATAGTTGTATTTAGGGTTATATGCTTTGTATTTTGATTATGGGCTACATGAAAATATTTATTTAATATTATAAAATATAATATTAAATATATATTAAAAGTATATATAATAATAACTCAATACTAATAAGAAATAATGAAAATAGCAATAAAATGAAAATAATAATAAATATATAAAACATTATTATTATTTTTTAAATAAGACAAAAGAAATAACATGACTTGGAGAACCACTTGGCAAAACTAGGGCCAAGTCATTTGCATGATTCTTATAGATCTTAAGCATTATTTTATCTCCTCCATCTATATTATAAAATAAGGAAACTAAAGGATTCATTGTTTCTTTCTTTAGGGCTCTTGGAAGGTGTGTGGTAAATTCTAATCATAGGAGATAGATAATTGTTTTAGCAGATCAAATCCTTGAAAATTTTTAATTTGTTGTAAGTGAATCAATTGATACTATATTTCTGGTTTATGATGAAAGTTATACTATAGAAGTTATATATTTGATTCAAACTGTATAATCATTAATCTCAATAAAATTCTCTATGTAATGTGGAAATCATTGATTCTGATATGAAGTAAAACTAGAAACTTGTGAAAGAAAGAAATGGCTTAAATTGCATATCGTCCTTGTTTGTGTGTTTGTAATTTTTTTTTGCATGGTAGGATAGGATACATTCATGTCTTAGATGGCTGCTCTAACTCCCTTTTTTTAGGTAATATACCTCATTCTTCTATTGTAAAGGTAAAGGTTGAATTTTTGTAGAGATTGCACTGGTATACTCTCCCTATAGCAGTGTGAAATTAGACGTGATATTAAAACATCAATGGCATTGGAAGATGGTCACTATTATCTATATGCTAATGTTGATTAAGAAAATTTGTGGTCTCATACGCTATATTACCAATATACTTGTATTATATGGACTTCTCCTTGGCTGGTCTGTATAGCACTGACTATTGCCAAATGGCATATGTCACAGATGAAGACCCAAATTGATAATAGCACTACCATAGCTGAAAGTTCTCATGGTGATATTCTTGCTGGTAGCTATCATGTTTTGAAAATAGTATTTGGTGTCCCAATACTATTGTATATATACTAATCATATGTTGTGGTTTGGAAATGCTTGTACGTTGTCTTGGGGTAAACTTAAGGTACGTTGTATTGGGGTAAAATTAAGGGTGCAATGTTGTAAAATGAATTGGGTTTGTCAAAAGTGTTTTTATGAAATGTCATGTCAGCACTTGTAGCATGAAGAAAAAGAAAATTTAATTACTGTGGTTTCATGTTTGAATAATTTTTTACTGCAAATATTATTTTCTCTAGAGTAATTTAAGGGTACGTTTGGAAAATCACATACATATTTTCATTTTTAGAAAATTTTATTTAATAATAGAGGATAGAATCCATTACCACCCATACAGATGTTTGACAACAATTGTTGGATTAAAAAAAGTAGTTTTTTGACAACAAATATTAGTTAGAATTATTTATAATCATTTTCCAACAACTTTGTTATAAAGACGCCTATAATTGTGCAATAATTTTTTTTTTTTAGAGTGGAAAGCTTTCTATTTTTATCACTATTTTATTACACCTATAAACACTTAGTTGATCTAAAACTCAACCATAAATAACATTAAGCCAAATGAAGATGAATTTTTAAGATTGAGCAATCGATATTTTTAGACATTGTAGTCTTCATCTTTAAAAAAATTTGTAGAGAATGTTCAAGCTCAATTATTGTTAGATAAATCTTGGGTTGTGTTTGTTGTATACTATGCAATGCCATATTTTCAAGGATACAATTTTGGATTTGTAGGAGAAAAATCAAGATGTTAGTACCATAAAAGAAGAGGATATGTTGGTAAATGTGCTTTAACCTGTATATCAATAAATTACTTAACCATTAAAGTAAGTTTTGGAAATGCAACCAGTCGCACTTGATCCCAGTTTAAATTCAATCGAACAATTTCATTTAGGTAAAAATAAATAAAATATTTTATTATTTTTAGGAGGAAGTGTTCAATGAATTCATCTCCACAAAACGAGAACTAAAGAAAAAATTTAGTAGAACTTACTAATAAATAGAGCATCGAGAATCATATGTTTAAATTTTAGGTCATGATTTGGCATATGTTTCCTTCTTGTCAAGTCTTAATTTAATAATAAACTCATCCTAGCGCCATAGGGTTTAGAAAAAAACATTGTTACTATAATATGATATGATAGCTATGGTTCTTTTCATTCAAGCATGTAAATGTGTTAAATATAGTTTTATTAAAATTTGGGTTTACTTCTCTTGTTTAAAAACTAAGCAATAACCGGTAATGGAGAACTTAGTTAGATTAATACAAGATATCTTTGGCATACTAAAAGTTAAAATCCAAAAAGCAATGTTATTACTTGCTTCCACTACTTTGAAAAATAGATGATAATGACTATTTTTATTTATTCAAGTTTAGACTATAGTTTCTTGTAAAATTACTTTGATTACTTTTAGATAAAAATGAGTAGTGCCATATGAAATTATCTCTTAGTAATAAGAATATTATCATGACATGTTATATATATGTAATAATTAACACTAATTGACTAATTAGGGTGGAATAGTGATGGTTTAAAATTATGTCGAAAACACCCATACATTATTAGTGATGTAGGAATTATTTTATTCAAACCAAACTATAGCAATATGGATGATTGATAATTTATCATCGAGAAGGATGATAGTGTAGTACATCCAATATCGATAAATGTGGGAAGGATAAATACCGTAGTTTAGGGTAGCTGCACTCCTTACAATAAGGGTCAATATGGGTAGGTCAAAGAGGATGAAATGGATGTCACTCTTAGGATGCCAAACAAATGGTACTGTGGAGGTTCTATTTATAAGGATGACTGGGAGAATTCCTAAATGACAATATGGAATGAGATATCTCATTGTTAATCACTCCAAGACAAGTGATACCCGATACAAATACAGGGTATTGGTAGACACTATATTAGTTATAAGGAAGGTGGAAACTCATCTAGCACAAGGTATATACATTTTATTATTTACATGGCATTATAAAATCTCAAAGAACATCCATGTAATGATTAGGAAAGTTATGTGTCCAACCTCTACGTGAAATGGGCCCTAGAGGAGAAAACCCTACCATGAAATTAGAACCTAATATGGGAGGATAATTTCACTAAAATGCATCAACTACAAAACCTGGTCAATCTCAACCACTTGGGAGATCGTCTGTAGTGATCTAAATTCCAAAATTTGGAATATTTTACATGCCTAGTACTAATAGAAAATGGGTGAACATCCCTTAACAATAAAAAAATTTCAATTTATCATTCCAGTAGGAAGGACTAGATTGGACAACCAAGTAGGTAGGATGTGGGTTGTTACAGTTGGTATAAGAGCCCTAGGTTGTGAACCCCTAGGCTATAAAACTTTAGGAAAACTTGTCTTAACCATAGTACTTTGAAAGGTCTAACCCAAAATAATTTATCTAATCCAAAAAATAAACATAGCTCTTTTCTACCAAGAAAATAGCACCTAGAATGAAAGCAAGCTCCTCAAAAAGACTTGCAGTAGTCCAAAAAGAAGAGCTAGATGAGAATCCAAAAAGAGTCCTCTGAAGGATGGTGAGGACAAGAACTGTAAAAGATATTGGTGAACCTCACTGAATGGTTAGGAAAGAAAAATAACTTACCCAAAAATATGATAAATTGACCAAAATGATGCAGTTATTACAAGACCAAATGAGTTAGTGAAAATAACACATGGATAAAAAACAAGCCCAAATGGTAGAACATAAGGAGAAAAAAAAAGCTCATATGATGTAACACATGGATCAGAAAAGAGCTTAGTTAACGCAACAATAAGAGATGATAGAAAAACATCAAAAGAAAATGATAATTTGTCAAAAGGAAAAGAACCTGAGATAGAAGAATCTAAAACACCTATGGATGCTAGAAGAAAGAAATTCGATATGGAATTAAATAAAGATATGATAAACATTGATATATTAGAGTTTAATGGCAAGGGGGATAGAGAGGTAGCAAAAATATGGTTAAATGAAGTTGATGCCTACTTTGTCGTTAAACCTCTTTCTTCTAAATAAAAAATTTCATGGGCAATTTTCCATCTAACTGATCCAGCTGCCAATTAGTGGGATACTTACAGAAAAATAAATCATGTTGAAGTTGTCAATGTACACTGGGATACATTTTTAAAAAAATTTAAGGACATATTCCTAACACCACAATTCTATTTTAAGAAATCTACAAAATTCTCAATATTAAGTCAGGGGAATATGATGGTTAATGAATATCACTAGAGATTTATGCAATTACTAAAATACATGCCTTAATATGAACAAGGAAGAAAGATCAAGGTATAAAAGTTTCTCTTAGGGTTGCATCCAAATATTGGATATTTGATCATCTTGTTAAAATCCAATGATTTCATAGAAGCATGTGATTTATCTCATCAAGATGAATCTAATAAGAAGGTCAAGAATACCTATTACCAGAAAGTATATGAGAAAGAATAATATCGAAAAAATAAGAATGATGGTTCAACAAGGTCGGAAATGATTCAAGCAATAAAAGTAAGGATGAAGATAGGTCTAGATCTAACAGATACAAAAGTAGATACCAAAGAAATTAGGCAATCAATACAGTTATCAAAAAAATCGAGGCAATCAAGATAAGAGAAGTTATAGAGAAATAAATGATCAAAGATCTCCTACATAAGGATTAATCACCCAAGAACATAATTATGGTAATAAAAGAGAAAGAGAACCATGAAATAGATGCTACATCTATCATGGAGCACATTATGCAGACAAATATCCCCTAAGAGTGTATAAAAGGAAAGAATCAAAAGAGCCTATGCGCAATCTATGTTGTTACAGGTAACTCTAAATTGGATGGTTAAGCCACACATTTTCTATTAAATAGTAAATTTTTTGATAGAAATGTACATATTTTAGTTGATAGTGGAGCAACTGATAGCTTTATTTCTTCTAGCATCTTGAGGAACATACTAAAAAAACTTGGGTTTATGGCAAATAGGTGGAAGGTTGAATATGGGTATGGAAAAACCTACACTATTAGTCAATGCTTGTTTGATCCTCAGATATAATTATCCCAAGGGAAAACAAGTTGGCATCTATATGTGGTCCCATTGCATACCTTGGAGATTATCCTAGGCACTTATTGGCTCAAAGCTTACAAAGCCTTGATAAATTTTGAGAAAATATAGCTAGACTTTATTGATGATACTAAGCAAAGGGTTCAAATATATTATGGATGAGATACATTTAAACCACATATTTTATTAGCCATGCAAATAAAAAATGCCATAAGGAAAGGTGTAAATGTCTATGTAGTTAAACTTAACAAAAATAAGGAAACCAAGTCTAGTATAGGCCTCTTCCAAATATATCCAGTATTGAATGACTTTCAGGATGTGTTCCTAAAAGACTTGACAAGTCTTCCACCCCAAAAAAAAATTGACTTCTCAATTGAAATCTTACCTAGGGAAACACCCATAGCTCGAGCATTATATAGGATGACATCAATAGAACTACAAGAACTCAAGATACAACTTCACGACTTATTATAAAAATGATATATTAAGCATAGTGTCTCTCCATGGGGTGCACCAATTATCTTCATTAAAAATAATAATGGGTCATTAAGGCTATGCATAGACTACCAAATGCTCAATAAAATGACTATAAAAAATAAGTACTCCTTACTTAGAATTTATGATCTTTTTGATCAATTAAAAAGGGCCATGATTTTCTCAAAAATTGATCTCAAGTTTGGATATCATCAACTAAGGATTCAGGAAGAAGACACTCACAAGACTACCTTCAAGACAAGATACAACCATTATGAGTTTACAGTAATACCTTTTAGGTTAACTAATTCTCTAGCAACATTTATGAATCTAATGAACAATGTGTTTCAAGAGTAACTAGATTGACTTGTGCTCATATTCCTATATGATATATTAATCTACTCACAAAACAAAGAAGAGCACAATAAACACATGAGGGTTTCTCTTGAAGTTCTCAAGAAAAATTAGTTATATGGTAAGTTGTCTAAATGTGATTTCTATACTCCATAAGTGTAGTATCTGGATCATGTAATTTATGTTGAAGGAGTATATGTCGATCCTAATAAGATAAAAGCCATCATAGACTGTACTGTCCCTACAAACATCACTAAAGTATGAAGTTTTATGGGAATGGTTGGTTACTACCGATGTTTCATGAAGAGTTTTTCTAAACTATCATACCCAATATTTAGAAGAAATAAAAAGTATTTAAATGGATGGATCAATGTAAAGAAGCATTCAAAATTCTTAAGGAAAAGTTAACAACTGCTCCTATCCTTAAAATACTAGATCCTAAGTTACCCTTTATAGTATACATTGATGCATCTATTGAAGGATTAGGTGGAGTCCTAATGTAGGAAGAGGGGATCATAGCTTATGAATCTCAAAAGCTTAATAAACATGAAATAAACTATGCCACACATAATTTGGAATTAGTCTCAATTGTGCATGCTCTTAAAATGTCGCGACATTACTTACTTGATAAACCTTTTGAGCTTAGGATAGATCACCAAATCCTAATATATATCTTTACATAGGCAATACTAAATGCAAGACAATGATGCTATATGGAATTTTTGATAGAATATTACTTTGGCATTGAGTATATAAAAGGGAATGAGAATAAGTTGGAATATGCCTTAAGTAGAAGAAGACATATAGCTACTATGTCCCAATGTCAATTTGGGGTAGTCAAACAAATAAAGGAATTGCAGCATAAAGATAATTTTTTTCAAAGATGTGGTTTAATACGACAAGGATCACAAAAAGAAAAATAATTTGAAGTGAAGTATTATTTGCTATATTTCAGAAATAGGGTGGTCATCCCAAATGAACAAAACTTAAGAAAAATGCTTCTACAAGAAGCACAATGTGTTCCCTATTCAACACATCTTAGGGGAGTAAAAATGTATGAGAACATGAGGAAATATTACTACTGGCATAGGATGAAAAGGAGCATTACAAAATTTGTGCCAAAATATTTAAAAGGTTAAGGCAAAGCACTGACACCTTGTTGGACGTATGTATCCATACGATATTCTTTCTAAAAAATGGCAAGTTATCACTATGGGCTTCATAGTTGGGTTACTTAACACCCGTTTTATATATGATGTTACTCTAGTAGTGGTCTATAAGTTGACTAAGGTGGCACACTTTATAAATGGAAATATAAAATATGATGCTCCTAATATAGCCCACAAATTTTCCAAGGAAGTGGTACGACTACATAGTTTTCCTAAAATAATCATCTCCGATAGGGACTCTCGTTTTACTTCTAAATTTTGGTAAGCATTACATCGGGTATGGGGTATGAGACTTAACATTAGCTATGCATACCATCCAAAAATAGATAGGTAAGCTGAGTGAGTTAACCAAGTATTAGAAGATATGTTGCGAATGTACTGTATGGATCATAAAACAATGTGGGAAGACTACATTTTCTTGGTAGAATTTGCATAAAAAATAGTTATCATGCCACATTAGGCATGGATCCTTTTGAGGCCCTTTATAGGATAAGGTGCAAGACACCGTTATATTGGGATAATTCGAAATATCGGGAAGTGATCGGGTTAGATATAGTTAAATAAATGGAAGAGCAACTTAAAGAAATATGATAGAGGCTTAAATAAGCCTCAGATCACAAAAATAGCTATGCAAACCTTAAATGAACACCAAGAGAAATATCTGTGGGAGACAGAGTATTCCTAAGGGTTAAGCCATCCAAAAACTCCATTAATTCTTCTAAGCTTAGTCATAGATTTATGATAGCTTTTGCAATTCTTGATAAAATAAGCCTAGTTGCCTATAAGCTAGACTTGCTACCTAACTTATCAAAAATCTATGGTACATTCCATGTGTCCCTCCTTAGGAAATATTTCTCATATTCCTCTTATTTTTGGAATGTTGATAATTTACAGATGGTCAATCCACTCTGCATTAAAGTGTATCCAATTAAAATCTCTGGTTTTAGAATGAACAAGTTGAGAAAACATAGTATTTAGCAATGTAAGGTCCAATGGAACCAATACTCAAAAAATAATGCCACATGGGATGATGTGGCTACTATGAAAAGAAAAATTATATTTTTGTTTGAATAATAATACAATATATTTTTTTTTGGTAAGTTAACAAAATAATATTAAGAAGAGCATTTGAAAGGTTCCCTAACACCTTGGTACAAAAGTTGGATCTAAGGATACTGGAGCAAAAGACAAAAAATTACGTCTGAACTATGCATAATCCTTACAACTACAAAAAAAACATCCAAAAATATTGAAAAGGAACTAAACATTCCAACACATCAAAAGAAACAAACTAAGAAATTCCTCAAAGGACTTACTTGGTTATTGAATCCTTGGTGTCATCCTTTTTTAGTTTCCTTGGGAACTTCCTTAAAGTCTTCCTTCACAAATTCCACCACCTCATCCTCCTTGATGTTGACTCTAGCACTGGCTCCTATGGTTTTCCCTTCAGACTGGTCCTTAGGGTTGTTGTTGTAGAAGAATAGCAGATTGAGAGAATTTATGTGTTCCTTCATCTGAGCAATGGAAAGCTTTCTCTTTCGTGGCAATTTCGTTAACCTCCTATGAAAGGATATCAATCAATGTCATCAAACTAAGAGCACTGACTCCAATATTTTCTAACTTGTTCACCACTTTGTTTTCTTCCCTAAAATTATATTGGATGATAACCTCTTGTTGATGGAGGATCAGATTTCTAGCTTCTTCGATGTAGTTTTTGACTCTCCAAGTACATATTTGGATTTCTTTAAATAATTTACTATATTTAAATATTCCACTTCAACAATAATATTACCAAGAAATTATTTTATAAATAAAATACTCCTCCAAAGAGCTCTTGCTTCATCTATGTGATTTAACTATTCTCCCAGGCACTTAACAAAGGTAAATATAGAATTTCCTTTGTGATCCTTAAGAATCCCTCCTCAAAATTTGTTGGGATTGCCTTTGGATGCCCTATAAAAATGTATCTTTACCCATCCTTGAGGTGGAGGACTCCACTTGATATTGTTCCTAGTGATATGGGAAGAATTGGAGTTGGTATTATCCATGGAAATATGCAAAGAATCTAGTAAAGAGGCTTAAAACCTGGAAATTGGGTGAGGATCATTTGGGATAATGAGCATATTCTATTTAGCATAGAAAATGATTCTACTGGTGACAGATGAAACATCCTTGATAGATCTATAAACAACTCTTTGATTCCTTTCAAGCTAGACTTTCCATAGGAAATGGTGAAGACAAAATTTTCAAATATGATGGAGGCAAGGATTGTGGAAAGGATGAGGTCACTGGAAAAATAACTCTATGATTGAAGGAGGTTTGGCTCAGCTGATTTGAAACCTCTAGAAAAGGTTGTTAATGATGGAACTAGAGAAATAATAGGTTAGGAAAATATGATGAGTCAATTCCCAATCAGCTTGGCATAAAAACATCTATTGGGGAGTAGGATTCCACACTTGATGATATTTTCAATAGTTAAAATTATATTTTGTATGGACAACTAGGAAAAAATGGAGACTTTCGGGGTTAAGTGTTTGGTCCACACTAATTTGAAAGGAAATTGAATTTCATCAATGGTTAGGATAAGTTGATATCCTAACTTAACAGTGAATTCCCCAATATCTGATGGTTCCCAAATGGCATGATCCCTACCATTTCCTAAGGGTAAAACATATAAAAAGAGTAGAGCCTATAAAGAGTTGATTTTAGTTGATAATATGGGGCATTGTATCCTTTTCCACCTACGAGAATTGTTGGATAAAGTCAAGAAATCAGCTACCGTGTGGTTAAATGATGAGTTTGTGACATTATTTAAAGCTCTAAAAGTAGGATTTTCAATCAAAGGTTGGTTTACAATCCACTTGTCTTCCCAAAAATATATGAGTCTTCCATTCCCAACTTACCATATGAGACCTTTTCTCAAATTTTTTTTTGCCGAATTTATAGATTTCCAAAAGGCTGAACCATATGAAGGAGCCAGGTCACTTAAAAAATCAGATCCCTGCAGGTATTTCCTTTTAGCTATTGTGACCCATTCAACCTGTTCTTCAGCCACTAATATTCAAGCTTGTTTTGCCAACAGAACAATGTTTAAGTGGTTAATTCTTCTTAATCCAATTACCCCTTGGTATTTAGGTCTACAAACTTTGTCCCAAGCTACTATATGAAATTTATTTTTATTCTCAGCCCTTTTCCATAAGAACTATTTTTAGGTTTGTTCAATTTTATTAAAAAATTTACTTGGATATTTGAAAACTGACAAGAAGTAGATAAGGATAATTTGAAGGCATTCCATGGTGAGTGTACCTTTGCCTAAATGTGATAGAAGGTTACATTTCCATCCTATGAGTTTTTTTTGGATTATTTCAATGACCCTATTCCACGTTTCTTCAATATTATTTCCAATGAATAAAGGAAGCACTAAATAAGTAGTCGGTAAGGTGGAAATTGCATATTCCATAATACTGGTAATTTTTATTTATCTCCTATGGGGAGTGTTGAAAAGGTATATTTTGATTTTTTGAAAATTTTACTTTTTTCCCTACAACTTATTCATATAGGAGGAGGATATACTTAATAAATTTAGCTTCAATGACAAAGGTATATGTGGACAGTAGAGTGTCATATACAAATTATTGATGAGTGATAGTTTCAAATTGTGAGGTGACCTTAATCCCAAATATGAGACCTGGATTTTTGGTTGCATGAATAGTTATTCCCAAGGTATCTGCACCAATAATGAAGAGAAGAGGGGATAAAGGGTCTCCCTATCTTATTCCACTACCACTTTGAAAGTAGCCTCCAGGTGATCCATTTATTAGGATAGAGAACCAAGCTATATAAATTCAACTCTACCCAATCAATATGGAATCCGATTTTTATTAGAACTGCAAGTAAAAAATTCCAATTCATTTTGTCATATGCCTTGTTCATATAAAGCTTTAGAAGGAAGGTAACCTTCTTTATTTGTGAAGTGGAATGTAGGGCTTCATGGATAGTAATGATTCCATCAATAATTGATCTTCCTTGAATAGATCTCCCCTATAAATGATCAATTATTAAAGGAAGGATATATATCATCCTATTGGCCAAAAATTTGGTAAGAATTTTATAAATGACGTTGCAAAGTCTCACAATTCTGAAATTGTTAAGTGATTTGGCATCTTGAATTTTGGGAATCAAAGTTATGAACATGAAATTGAAATTGTGGGGTATAACTTTAGTCGATTGAAATTATCTGATAGTAGCACATACATCAAGTCCAACAAAATCCTAAAAAATATGGAAAAATCTTGGAGGGAACCCATCAGGTCCAGGATCCTTGTCCGGATTCAAAGAGAAGAGAGAATGTTTGATGTCTTCATCTATTAGAACTGTAATTAATTTAGAATTGATATATTTTGAGATGGAATTTGGAATGTGTTTAAGTAAGGACTCTTTGGAAGTGGTGGAAGTAGGGTTTGAGTTTTGAAGTAGTTGCATAAAATATAATATTTTTTTGTGAATAAATATATATTTAATTATCATGTTATGGAATGAATATGTTGTTATGTGATATTTTACTATGCATTATAAACACAGGGACTATGTTTAATTTTAAATGGGGATATTGTAGCATCCCTCCAAAGTTTAGCTATGAATAAACTTACTTCATCTTCAAGAACGAGATACTGCTAATTATTTTGTGGTTGCAAAAATAGGTACTCTTCGTGGTGGGAATAGACTAAGGGAAAGACACCTCCTCTAGTTTGCAAATGAAGAGCACCAAAAAAAAGGTAAGAAGGGATATATGATGAGCGACGGGGTATTTAAAATTTTTGGGATGAAAGGTCTTATTCGCAATATACCCATCAAGCAGTCAATGTAGATGCATTTATATAGCTGCATTTATGGTCATGTGCTTTGTATTTTGATAATGGGCTACATGAAAATATTTCTTTAATACTATAAAAGATAATATTAAATATATATTAAAAATATATATAATAATAAATCAATAAATAATAATAAATAATGAAAATAGCAATAAAATGAAAATAATAATAAATATGTAAAGCATTATTTTATTTTTTAGAAAAGATAAAAATAAAAGAAATAGCATGACTTGGAGAACCACTTGTCAAAACTCGAGCCATGTCATTTATATTACTCTTACAAATGTTAAGCATGATTTTATCTCCTCCATATATATTACCAAATAAGGAAACTAAAGGATTCATTCATTCTTTTTTTAGGGCTCTTGGAAGGTGGATGGTGAATTTAATCATAAGAGATACAAAATTGTTTTACCAGGTCAGATCTTTGAAATTTTTTAATTTACTTTGAACAAATCGAATGATACTATATTTCTAGTTTATGATGAAAGTTATATTATAGAAGTTATATATTTTATTCAAATTGTATAATAATTAATCTCGATAAAATTCTCTGTGTAATATGGAAATGATTGGTTCTAATATGAAGTAAAACTATAAGCTTGTGAAAGAAAGAAATGGATTAAATTATATATTGTCCATGTCTATGTGTTTGTACAAATTGTCTGCATGGTAGGATAGGATGCATTAATATCTTAGATGGCTGCTTTGACTCCCTTTTGTGAGGTAATATACCTCATTCTTCTATCACATAGGTAAAGGTTGAATTACTGTAGAGGCTGCGCTAGAATACTATCCTTGTACTAGTGTGAAACCGAACATGATATTAAAATGTCAATTGCATTGGATGATGGTCACTATTATCTGTACGATAATGTTGATTAAGACATTTTGTGGTCTCATATGCGATATTACCGGTATACTTGTATTAGATGGACTTCTCCTTTCCTGGTTTGTATAGCACATGCTATTTCTAAATGGTGTATGTCACAGATGAAGACCCAAATTTATAATAGCACTACCATAGCTGAAATTTCTCATGGGTATATTCTTGCTAGTAGCTATCGTATTTTAGAAATAGGATTTGGTGTCCCAAGACTGTTGTATATATACTAATCATATGTTGTGGTTTAAAAATACATGTATGCCATATTGGGTTAAACTTAAGGGTGTAATGTTGTTTAGTAAATTGGGTTTATCGAAAAATATTTTTGTGAAATGTCATGTCAGCGCTTGTAGCATGAACAAAACATAAATTTAATTACTGTGGTTTCTTGTTTGAATAATTTTTTATTACGAAGATTATTTTCTCTAGAGTAAATTAAGGCTACATTTGGAAAGTAGCATACATATTTCTATTTTGAGAATAGTTTTTTTTAATAATAGAATATAGAACACATTGTCGCCCATGCAGATGTTTGATAGCGACTGCTAGATTAAAAAAATAGTTTTTTGACAACATAGACTAGTTACAATTAATTATAATTGTTTGTCGATAACTTTGTTATAAATACACCTCTAATTGTATAATAAAACTTCTTTTTTAGAGTGGAAATGTTTCTATTTGTTTATCACTACTGGCTTATACCTATAAACACTTAGTTGATCGAAAAATCAACCTGAAAGAACATTGATCCAAATGAAGATGACTTTTTAAGATGGTGCAACCGGTCTATTTAGACACCACGGTCTTCATATTTAGCAAAAAATTGTAGAGAATGTTCAAGCTCGATTATTATTAGATAAATCTTGGGTTACGTGTGTTGTATATTGTGTAATGCATTCTTTTCAAGGATTCAATTTTAGCTTTGTAGGAGAAAAATTGAGACATCAGTACCATATAAAAAGAGATTATGTTGGTCAATGTGCTTTAATTGTATATCAATAAACCACTTAGCCAATAAAGTAAGTTTTGGAAATGCAACCAGTCGTACTTGGTCCCAGTTTAAATTTGATTGAATGGTTCCATTTAGGTAAAAATAAGCAAAATATTTTCTTATTTTTAGGACGAAGTGTTTTATGAATTCATCTCCACCAAACGAGCACTGAAAACAACCTTTAATAGAACTTAATCATGAATAGAGCATCATAGAATCATATGTTTGAAGTTTATGTCTTGATTTATCTTATGTTTCTTTCTCGTCAAATCTTAATTTAATAATCAACGCATCCTAGTGCCGCAGGGTTTAGACAAAACAATTGTTATTATAATATGATATGATAGCTATGGATCTTTTCATTCAAGCATGTAAATGTGTTAAATATAGTTTTATTGAAATTCAGGTTTACTTTTCTTGTTTAAAAACTAAGCAATAACTGGTAATGGAGAACTTAGTCAGAAAGCATTGTTATTACTTGCTTCCACTACTTTGGAAAATAGATGATAATGAATTTTTTATTTATTCAATTTTAGACTATAGTTTTTTTAACATTACTTTGATTACTTTTAAATAAAAATGAGTAAATGTATAGTTCCATTCAAAATTATCTCTTAGGAATAAGAATCTTATCATGATGACATGTTATATGTATGTAATAATCAAGACTGACTAAATAATTAGGGTGGAATAGTGATGGTTTAAAATTATGTAAAAATCACCCATACATTATTAGCAATGTAGGAATTATTTCATTCAAACCAAACTATAGCAATGTGGTTGATTGAACCTTTATCATTGGGAAGGATGATAGTGCAATACACCCAATATCGGTAATGTCGGAAGTACAAATACTGCAATTTGGGGTAGTTACACTCTTGATAGGAAGAGTCAAGATAAGTAGGTCAAAGAGGACAAAATGGGTATCTCTCTTAAGCTATCGAATGAATAGTACTATGGGGGATCTCTTGACTTAAGTACGACTAGGAAGATTGCTCAACAACGATATGGAATGGGATATGTCATTATCAATTGCTCCAAGACAAGTGATACCCGGTCCAAAGCCAAGGTATTGGCAGACCCTCGATGAGTTCCAAGGAAGGTGGAAACACATATAGTACAAGGTATCTACATGCTATTATTTAAATGGTATTATCAAATCCCAAAGAACATCCATGTAAGGATTGAGGAAGTTATGCATCCAACCTCTAGGTGAAATGGGTCATAGAGGAGAAACCCCTACCATGAAATTGGAACCTGGGATGGGAGGATAAGTTCACTAAAAGGTATCAAATGCGATACTTGGCCAATATCGATCACTTGGACGATCATCTGCAGTGATCTAAATTTCCAAATATGGAAAATTTTACATACCTAGTACTAATAGAAAATGGTTGAACATCTCTTAACAATTAAAAATTTTCAATTTATCATTCTAGTAGGAAGGACTCAGTTGGACAACCAAGTAGGTAGGACTTGGGTTGTTACAATGAGGTGCTTGAATAATTTTTATTACCTTTGCTTCATACAATGGTCACATGGCCTCCAAACCTAACATTTTATTTGGATATTTGCTATGATTATCAAATATTGTTTCATTGATTCGAGGTGGTGTGAATCCTTTGGAATCATGACAAGTTATGGGTATGGTTATTTCCTCTTCACGAGGATTTTTTTAGTAAGGCCAACATTTTTATTATAAAGGTATCTTCCCCTGTGTCTCAAACTAATCTTAATTTTTCGTAATCTAATCTTATCCAAAGCTACATTGTCTATAGATCTTGTAAAGCATCCATATACCAACATTAGGCTATGGAGCAATACTTGAAAGGTGTTGATCTAACCTCCATAATATTGGATGAGGAGGTTCAAAATTTTTTGGAGAAAGGGGAACTTTTGACCTTGGAAAAAAAATTAACGGCTTTGATCGAGAGCTCTCCTTGGAAATTTCCCATTCATGGGAGAATGGTAAAGTTATCACTAGGGGAATAGAATTTACCATATCAATTCCCCTAATTTTTGTGGTGTTTGGGATTTCAATCAAGGGGTAATGTGTGGACAGGGCCAAACACTCCATGGATAGAGAGTTAATATTCTTTAGATGAAGAGGTGAATGACTAGTCAAGTCCAAGAATGATTATCTATGTGTCTCTCAAAGCTTCCTAGAGAAGGGTGATGATGGCAATGATGGAATATTTTATTTTTGGAAGGGAAAACTGGCATCGTTCGAAGCTTTCACTTAGCTTTCATGAACCACAAGTGAAGAAGGAAGCTAATCAATGTGTCCACATTTTTATTTAATTCCATTGATAAAAATGTTGAGTAGATGAAGCATGAAAAAATATCCTTTTCCCATTACCAAGGTTTACTAAAGTTGTTGTATAAGAACACCTCAAAGCATGGTGATAAGGTGGGAAGAGTGAGTATTGCGAAGAATGTAGCTAAGATGGGCTACAAGGGAAATTACTTTAACTTTGATACTAAAAGGTTCTTGTCCTTATCCTCAAAATCCTTTGATCCTCTTGAGGAGAACAAGGAGATTACTTCCAACATCCCATTACCTAGTGGTAAGGGAAAATCTCTAAAATATCCAAGGATGAAATTTGAAGGATAAAATACTACTATATAAACCTTTTATGCTGCTAGGTGCTCAAAATACCTTAGATCTAAAAAATTAAAAAAATGAAATGGACATCAATGTCATCTCTATCACAAATATGTTTGGAGAGCCTAGGTCAAATATGGGTAGTCCTTATAGGAAAGATAAATATGTGGAAGAATCGATATCCGTTGAAGAATCCTAAGAAGGCATGTAAAGTTACCATTGATATTTCAGACTATCTAACTAGATCGCTCAATTTGGTTGCTATAAATGTAGAGGAAGTTACTTGAATGGTGAAGTATTATATATCCAAATATGAAAATTCTAAGAAATAGTTGTATTTTGTTCTATTTGGGCTTTTGGCCTATTAGACCCTCTTTATTATTTTGTTCTACTCCTCAGTGCCCTTTTTAAGGTCTAGTTCCTATTTGCTTGGTTGGAATGTTGGTTGGCCTTGTTTAGTATAATCTATTTTCTTGTGTTGTTTATTTGCAAAAGGGTTCGGGAACCCTTTCAAAACCCTTTCTTTTCATCTAATAATAATAAACAAATTAAACAAGAAGAAGATTTGGGAATTGGTTTTTGATAGAATAAAATCTTATTTGGCAAGTTGAAAAGGTAAGTTTTTCACCATGGTTAGAAGACTACACCTCATAAAGGCTACATTACAATCTATCTTTTTATATGATGTGAATTTTAAATTTCCAATAAGTATAACATTAGAATTTGATAGAAATCAAAGATATTTTCTTTGAAAATAGTATGAGAAAATATTATATTTCCTCTTTGTAAGTGGAATAAGGTTTGCAAAGGAAATAATATTACAAGGGTAGTGTTGGGCATTGAATTGACATCAAGTTTTACTTGACACTGCAACTGTTTATCTTCCAATTCTCTATCCAGGCTTGCACTCGATAGTCACAGATCAACACTCAATATTGGATGGACCAAAGGCAACTTCAATCCAACCTCTAGAGTAGGTTGGTTCCTTATAAACTTAGCAATATTTTGACTCAATTAATCTCAATAAGGGTTTGAGGAATAGGGTTAGAAAAAGCTTTAAGGTTAGATAAATGTGCATTAACAGTGGACGAATAGGCTAACAACATAGGCATATACAATAGAAATCTTCAAATAAACTATTTTTAGTGTCCCATCACTTAATATTAGCATCACCCAAAACTATGAAATCTTATACATTAAAGCATAAACAAATATGTGTTGCAAGAAGCAATTCCAATATCCAATATATTGATAATACAATTTAGTAGAATAGACCAATAATCATATTTGGTATACATAAAATTCCTATCAACACATATCTAACTATGAACAGATTTCAACTACCTTCACAACTAGTAATCCAATGAAAATACAATGAACTAATCATTACAAGATTGATAGAAATGCAATTCTCAACTTTGAACCTCTTAATAAAACAATAGCAAATACAACATATCTTGAGTCAAAAATTAGAGTAATGGTCCTTCCATTAGTTTACAGAATGTATTTATAGAGTAGGGAAAGAAAACACACTAGATCCAACCCTGAAAATCGAGGGTTTGGCCTCTATTTATAGTTTACAATTACAATATTTTAAGGAGAGATTACAAAGATTAAAATTTTAACAACTCAGTAGAGATATTTGTTGGCATCAACTCAATTCCTGATGGAGTCCAATAAATCGACTGGAAGTAATCCACCATGGCATATCGACTCTACAACCTGCTAGTCTAGTAATGGCAGTTAGGCCTTAGATAGTTTGAAACTCGATTTGGATATGTCAACATCTTTAAAACTTCATTCTATCATAGATATACAACTGATTTGGTTATTGGTTCTTGAAAACTCTCAAAAACTTCATCTTCCTGCTTTGAACTGATTATTCTCTGATCCAACAAGAATCCACCTTTGTATGCTTCGAATAATATCAGCAAAATATTTGTCGTTGATACTATCAGTAGATGACTATGATTAAATATTGGAAATGCTCTATAAAATAGTGGGGGAGAAACAAATTCCATTATGCCCTTTATTAATTTTGACATCAGCTTTGATGACTTTGTCCAACAAAATTGAATTTTGATGATAAAAGCACTGAGTTGTGAGAAAAATCAGATGTATCATCAATCCGCTCACTTAAACTTCAAAAAATTAAAGCTCTTATAGTATCTTTAGGTTTTAAAACTAATTTAAATCTAATCCTATAAACTTACACCACTGGATTTGACTCAGCTTGGTTGTAAAATCAACAATCCACACCAAAAGTAGTGTAAAATGATCATTAAGCTATTATGCTACCTTTACTTCATTTCAAGCGCTTTTTGACTTTATTACCAAGCTACAGGGAAATCATCTCCATTTTTCTCACAATTGGTCTTGGAACCTAGTGGAATTGAGATTCTCAATACTTAGTCACTAGAGCACACGAAATGAATTAGAATCACCAGTCCACATTTTTATCGCACTAACGTCATCAAAGCTCAAAAGTTTTATGAATTGGGAACCTTGCTAGAATCTGCTACCAAATACACTAAGCATGGGGAGGAATGGATTACTTAGCTTTTTATAGCAAAAAATACTAATTGTTGAGCCGATTGTAGCACTCTTTGCATACATCCACTCCAAAATACTTTGTCCTTAGAGAAATAGAGATTTCATGCCTTAGAATAATTTTTTCAATGTTTTATAAGGATGTGGCTATTTTGGGCCTACATTCTAGTGCCTCTCGGGTGGATTTTCTCACAAATACATCGAAATCAATGTCTTATCTATTGGGAATCAAGAGTCAAAACTTCTTATCTTCAAAAGAATGCTTCAAAGAATAATTTCCATAAGAACACTACCCTCTGAAAACTTCATGGACATCCTAGAGGATAATTGTTCACATGGAGATCATACTAAAAACACAAATATCTCTACTACTCCTTCAAAACTTCTCCAAGCTTAAGAAAAACATAGTTATGTTCTCCTTATAAATCCTTTTCAAAACAAATGATATGAATATCTTCAAAAAAAATTGTTGTTCTCTGTATCTCTCTGACCTCATGATTTTATTATTTCTTATGACAACGTTAGAGTAAAAATAAATTAAAAAAATTACAAAACTTTTGCATGACTACAAAATGTACAAACAAAATATTCTAAGCTTGTGTCCCTTCAGGGTCCGTAGCAGCTCTATATGGTTCTTCACCCTATTTTTGAGCTTCTTATTTAGCATTATCTTCTTGCTCTTGCTCAACTTCCTCTTTAGGTGAATTTTGCTTTTTATTTTCCTATTTCACATCATTTTCAAACAATTGGACCATCAACTTTAGAGTTTGTAGGGCATCCAAACTATTTCATAGGGGTTGAAAGTTTCTTTGAGCTATTTGTGAATGTACTCTAGCTCACCAGTATATTAATTTGCAGCACTTCACTTGTTTACCAAGTCTTCCATTAGATATTTGAGCCTAGTAAAATCAATAATCATTTGTTACATCTCATGGTCAATTGGTTATTCCAAAGCATCAATATCAGGATCATCTTGAAGGCTATCAGTAGTACTCTTATTAATATCTTCCACTAATAACAATATGTTCTATTCCATCCATAGCCCTCTAAAACCATTTTGAATTATTTCATTATTTATATCCACTACATCCCTAATCATATTTTCAACTTTTTCAAACAATAGCCAAGTCTTTTTGAGGGCTCTATGCTTATTTACTACAACTTTGGTAGCCAATATAAAAGTATTCCATTCTTTATTAGGAATAGGTTTAGCAGTCTCACTAAGCCTGCTATCTACCAACTTATAAATATTCTCAGTTGGAACCACCATAGGTTGAAGTTCTCCAATGAATTTATTCATGTCTTCCTAAATATTCTAAAGCAGGTTATTGGCATCATCCATGTAATTAATAATGGGTTGTAGCTCTGAGCATTTTTCTAATTTTTTTTTTTTTTGAATTTACATGGTGGAATCGGTAGCTGCCACGAATCCAAGCAGGCTGTCCATATTTTTATGGCCGCCACAGTATTCTGTGTTGTCTTCCCTAGAAGTCGCCACAAAGATCTTCGCGTAGTCCGCACCTATAACCACCATGCCAGAATCATTTTAAACCTTTTATGCTGCTGAAAGCACCAGGAAAGGGACAAGCGTGCAGTCTGATGAGGCCCAAGATTTGAACCTTGGCATTTTTCTATAACTTTAGACAATAGTTCTTTCCTTAATTTCTTTAGCCCAACTTTAGAGAAACATAAATATTAATCATTTGCAATTTGAAGTTGCTGCTTCAAAATCTATATTTATTTGGTTTGTTCTTTGTTTTTCTTATTTTGTTCCTCTATTTTCTCCTTCAGATTATTGGATTATTGAAATTTATCCTGCTAGTTCTTTGCTTCTTTTCTGAGAGCTTTCTCTATTTTTTTTTTTGGTTGGTAATTATTTTTTTAACCTTTTCAATTATTCACTCCAGCTTGTCCATTTTATCTTTGTATATATCACCCTTGAAATATAAAGTGTTCAAGTGAGCCTTAGCTATCACCAACTCATCTTCAGTAGGTAAATGCTTAATATCTTTTGTTTATTCTTCTAGATGATAGTCTTGAGAAGTCATTTTAGTATTAGGCTTTCTTACTAATGGAGTGATGGATCTGGATGTCCTCTACTTGGAAACTAGATCAACAAATATGCTTCTCATCTTCATTGTCATCCTCTTAGAAGGTTTAGTTAACTTTTCTACCCAAAAATATTGAATTTTCTATGAAGCTTCCTTCTCCTTTTGCAAAATTGCTTGGGTAGGATAACTCAAGGAGGAGGAGAGGAGGCTATAAAGTATGAAAGAGCAGAATCAACATATGACAATGGCTTGTTAGAAGTGACTATAGTGGAATCTATGACCACTACTATTTTTACAATTGGAAGACTCATGGAAATTGAATCACAACTCATACAAGGGTGAGTAGGTGTGCTTAAAATAGTTTGTTTCTTAGATGATGGACGTGGTTGCAATGGCAAGGATGGAATTATGGGATATGAAGAAGAAGGAATTTTAGATTATGAAAAATGAATTTTAGGTGATCTTGGAGGAGATGGGTTGACCTGGCCTTCAGTATTGACTAATGAAACAGGAGGTGAAATATGATGGGAAGAAGGCACTTTTGGTATGATCTCTTGATAAGAATGGAAAGGAATTTTATTTAGGAAATATGAAGGAGGAGGAGGAGAGGATATAGATACCATACCTTCACCTACATATGTAAGGTGTTCTGGATATGTCTTTTCACATTTCTATTGTGTTTGTTGTATCAATTCTTCTACAGTTGAAACAGGGGTTTCTTTAACAATTTTCTCCTTATCCAACTTCTATTTCTTAGAAATGTCCTTATTAGCTCTTTTCGGTGCCCTTCTCACTTTTATCTTAAAGAATTGCAAGGTTTTTGATTTCTTGTTTTCTATATCTTCCCCAGAATTTCCTTCCTACAATGGTTCCTCCTACAATGTTTCTTTAGCAATAGGATTTAACTCCATTGTCATTGTAGTGGTGAAACTTATTGGTGTGAACAAAAAATTCTCATCCTTCTCATTCTAGTTAATCTCTATATCCAGGGGTTGTTCACCCAGAGCTAGGCACTTGGGCCCACTTATTGTCTGAATGACTGGTGTGGTAATAGCCTTCTCATCAGAATAGTACATCTTACTCATTAATTGTACCCCTTTTGGAAAAATCTCTATTTGTTTAGTTGATGGCTTAAATGTCTTCAGAACTTTAGTAACAGTTAATGGAGTACAACTTCTCTCTATTGAGATTCTTATTGAAAATATGGGGATGGGGAATCTAACCCTTTTTCTAGCTTATTATAGATTAGCACTATATTCCTTGGGTATTTTGCTTTCCAAGTTGTGACATTCTTGTCATATTTATCTAGAAAATTCATTATCAATTACCAATCCAAACTTGGATTTCTATTTACCAATTTTAACTCTCATCCTCCACCAGTACGCTATCTTGGCTTCATTCCATTTATTTTTACTTTCAACGTCTCCAATAGCAGACTCTTGCAACTAATTTTCTTCTTTATTATCTATTTTGTTCTCAAATTATCTGATGGTAGTCTCCTACAACCAATTTTTTCATTATGGTCTGGATCAAAATAAACTACCTATTCATATAAATCTAACCATGGAGATAGTTGTTCCATCTTGGAAACATTCCACTCCAAATGAAAAATTTTCTTATTATTTCTGCCATGTTCAAAATGAGGCCTAGATTTTTTCTCAAACTTATAGGTCTTTTCTACATTCAAGGTTATGTTACTCTTGTGGAATACATCATATGGGTCATATCCCCATATCTGGGGAATGTAAAACAAGCCCAGCCTATCAAGATATTGGTTGAATTGTTCACTTGTCACTTCTTGGTAATGACTATATCATCAATAGTGTGGTAGGTCAATGAAAACTTTCTCTTCCTTCCTAAGCCATAGTTCATATTAATGAACTCTGCTTGACTCAAATATTCTACGGAAAATAATCTATTTATAATAAAATGAGGCAGCATGAAAGGCTTACTAGTTAAGCCTTATAGTCTAATGATTGTGCCCTCTGTAATGATGTACCAATATCCTTCTTCAATACCTTCTATTCTTAAAAATTTCTTGGCCAGTAGTGGTAGCCTAGGGAATTCCCCATACATTATCTTCAATGTTGGCCCTAAAAATTCTAAGTTAAATTTATAAAAGGACTCAGTGCTCCTCAAATGAGATGTCCAATAGTAAACAGGAATGGGGTCTCCCTAGTCGTTCTTTTCCCTGACCGAAATCCAGGGCATTATTTTTCTCACAGTAGAAAAGAACATCCAAACCAGGCTTGAGCAATGTTAGAAAGAGGATGCATTAGAAATCCTTTCCATTCTCACTAATTGCTCATGTATTTTTTAAGTAAGGAAAGTTGCCCAATCAAAGTAGATAAACCTTACACACTTATTTTTTGTACCTTCCTCATACATTCTCTCATTCGAAATGCAATATGCAGTGGCTATTTGCAAACCTATCACAATTCAGTAACAATACAAACCCTCCATACAAGCTAGCATGGAATAGAGCTCTGGGTGGACAAACCACTCAATGGAAATTAGGGTTTTGGATAATCCTTTCTTGGGTTTAATGTCTTTGAATTGATTATAGACCCATTTTTTGAAAGGCTCACCATCATAAGCTTGATTTTGCAAAGAGTAATACCTGGCTTGGTCGAATGTTTTGAACTCTTTTGGACTTATGGGTGGCTCTATTCCTAAGGTAAAAAACTTGTGATAGGCCTCAATAGTGATACTAAATAGGGTTTTGCCACTAGCGATTTTTACTACTTTTTCCCTTGGATCATAAAATTTGATGATGACCGATATCAACTCTGGACAAGGATGAACTGAATCACAAATATAAAAATACAAAAAGGATAGAACGATACATTTACCTTGAGGTGGCAAAGCTACTCCTTTATTGAATATATTTTTTATGTTTCTTCTAAGCTTCACTCTCTTTGTGAGGACCAACTCAATTTCGGCCATGGCTTCTGCTTTGTCAATGTAATGCCCCAATTTCTCTTTTGCTGAGGTCTTAGCTTCTTGAGTGTCTTTGGAGGCCATTTCCACAAGAAATTTTTCAAAATATTTTCACTAGAATTTACAGAGAATGCATTAGCTATCATTTTGTTCTTTTCACTTGGTAAATGTTGCTCTTTGTCGAATGAACGTATTCTATGTTTTTAGTACTTTTAATTTCCCATGCATGCACACCCTCTACCATTAATACGGTCACTACGTGAACTGCCCATTGGTACTCTTTTCAAATTAAAATTATTTCTTTCGGTGGCTTGGAGATGTTATACTAATTTTTGATTGGTTGAAATTCAAACACCATCCATACACTCACAACATCTCTTGTCCTTTTATTTTTATTTGAAATGGTGTGGGAATCAGTTTTTGCTCATAAATAGTCATGCACCTTGGTGGATTGGAAAAATTATTATTCAGCTTCAGTTGAGTCTCTTTAAGCATGAAATAGAATGCATGTGAAATTCCACCGATACTTCAGTTCATTTGAGTTTGTATTTAAACTCATTCATCATTCCACTACTTTCTTAGTACATTTGAGTGTGGATTTGAACTCATTCATCATTATACTACTTTCTTAGTACATTTGAGTGTGGAATGGAAACTTGTTGCTTCCTTGGTGACACTTAGCTTATTTTGCAAATTTTTTCCTTTTTATTTTATATATTTTTATATAACATTTCATAAAAAAAAACTTGATATAAAACAGAAATATTATGATACAAGGTATGTACATATGTTACAATGATATATATTTCAATCAAAATAGATTTTAAGGTGAAAAATATTGATCAGAATCAGTTGTATGTTTCCCTCTAGATATTTAAGCTGGAAAAAATTGATCTCCTTAACTTCTGCTATTCTGAAAGGGCCATCCCAAAAGGAGTCAAACTTATGATGATGTCCTACTTTAGCTCTTTCAACATTCCACCTGAGTACAAAATCTCCAATATATAATTTACTCAACCTTACCTTCTTGTCAAACCATACCTTGATGTCGACTGAATACTTTTGGAATTCCTCATATTCCTGAGTCCTCTTCTCTTCTAATTGCAGTAAGTGTGTCAGCCTCATTTCCACTGGATTTTCTTTAGATTCCTCTTCTGTGTTTATCATATTGAGTGTTGGAATATCCAAATGAACAAGTAACACTACCTCTTTACCATATACTAAGGCATAGGGGGAGGTCTTGGTGTAATTTTAAATAGTAATTTTGTCTACATACAGAGCTTGCTCCAGTAATAAGTGTCAACTCCTTTTATTACCTTCCAATGATCTCCTCAATATCCTCAAAAGATTCTTCTTAGTTGATTCTACAAGTCCATTTACTTGGGGATAGTAATTTGAAGTATTCTTTATGGTAATGCCATACTTACTAGAAAACTCAATATATTTGGATCTTATGAATATTGGGCCATTATTGCTCACCAGGGCTTCTAGAACACCAAACCTTGAAATTAAGCTTTCCATAAAATTAATCACCACTTCTTGGTCTGATTTCTTTATAGGAATATATTCTACCCATATTGTGAGTAGTCTGTAGTAGTCAAAATGTATTTATGCTCAATTGAGGAATGTAAATTGATAACTCCTATGAAATCCAACCCCCATTGTTGAAAGGGTTCTTCCACTTGAATTGGATTAATGGGAAATGATGCATTCTTTGTTCTTCTCACACGCTACTGCTATTTATCATAGGCTCTAGTGACTTTGAAGGTATCTGCAAATATGGTGGGCCCATAATAGTCTGGTTTGATAATATTCAAAGCTATTACTCTTCCTAAGAAGTGTCCTCTGGATAGTCCTCCATGAAACTCTTTTATGATCTTTTGTTGTTAATCATATTTTAAGCACCTAAGGAGAACACCATCAAGGTTTTTTGTATAGATCTTTTGGAAGTAAGATATACTTCAAAGCTTGTAGTCTATATCTTCTTATCTATGATGCATTAATATCATGAGAGCATACTCCAATTTGAAATTACTTGGTCATCTGATCTACCTAGTCTGATCCACCTGACTATAATTCTTCAATCTAATCATCTACTATTGCTTGAAAAGTTGTTACTTATGCTAAAAATACTACTTCTATCAGACCTTGGAATAGGGCTGTACCGCTTACAAACTTGTTAGGATGAATTTCCACATCATATTCTTGGATTTTAGTAATCCAACCAGCTCTCTTATCTCCCAGTTCTCCTTGTAGAAAAAGACTTATTACATCCAAATGAACAACAAAAACCAAGGTCTTGCTTTGAACCAAATATTACCTAATTTTTTTCAATGATTTCATTATAGCAAATACTTGTTTCTCAATGAAATTATACTTAAGCTGATATTCATGAAGATTTTTGCCCTAAAATAATATGGTATGTTCCTCTCCTTCATCATTATTCTCTGTGAGCACCAAGGCATAGCTTTCCTCGGCTCCATAAGTATAAAGAATGAAGTCTTTGCTAAAATATGGATTTACCAGTACTGGAGTTGTAGAAATAGATAGCTTTATGATTTCAAAGGCTTATTTTCTTACCTCTGTCCATTTGAAATCTACATATTTCTTCAGCAGTTCAAATATAGGCCTCACCTTCTAAGCAAAGTTAGAGATGACTTTCCTGACAAATTTTATCTGACCAAAGAAATACTGCAAGGCTTTCTTATTCACAAGTAGTGGAAGAGCAAGAATGGATTTGATTCTATCTAGATAAATGGCCATACACTATTTTGAGACCACATGGCCTAGAAATTTCCCTCATGAACTACAAAATATGACTACTTAGGATTGAGAGAGATGCCAAATTCTCTGCACTTTTGGAAAACTTGTTCTAGGTGTGCCATGTGGTCTTGATTATTGTGGTAAAATACATTTGTATCATCTAAATAGATCAAAATGACCTTATTAATCAGTTACCCAAAAGCATAGTCCATTGCTATCTTGAATGTGGCCCCTACATTAGATAGCCTAAAAGGTATTCTTTGATATGCAAAGGTTCCCCATTTTGTGGTGAATTTTGTCTTAAACTGATCTTCATTCTTCTCCTAAATTTGTTATATCCAGAGAAACTATCTAGTAATGAGAACCTTTCTAACCCTACCATAATTTACAATATTTTATCATTCTATAGGAGGGGGTAGTGGTCCTTAAGTGACACTTGATTGAGATTTCTAAAATCTACAAATATGCAGATTGACAGGTACCAAGTTGGCTACCCACATTGAATATTTTATTGGATAAATGATTTTAACCTTTAGAAACTTCAAATGTTCTTCTTTCATTATGGCTTCAATCCTAGGATTTATAGACCTTTATTTTTTTATGAATAGTTTTGCATTAGGCTCTAGCTCAATGGTGTTTTGGATAACCTTCTTGTCATATACTTTGACGTCCTCATATGACCAAGCTACAATGTCTTGGTACTTCTGGCATAAAGCTTTAATATCCTCCTCTTCCTCTAGAGAACACTAGATTCCAACCTTGAGCTTATTTTTTTTTCTATTTCAACTTCTTTATAGATTTTCTCATTGAATTCCATGGATCTGATATTTTTTCTATCTTCATTGTCAAACAAACTCTCTAGAGTAACCAAACCTCTAGGTATGTTATTGTTCTTAAGTTGAATGACATCATGTTTATCAATATCTTTTGGATTTTCCACTTAAACAATGGATAAACAGACTTCTCTCACCATAAAATCAATGATTTGTTCATCACTTTCAAAGACCTGCCAAAAAATTTGCTTGCATTGTAGACCTAAAAATATTTTTGACCCCTTTATCCTTATTAACTCCTATGTCTATAGAAGGGTTGAAGTTAGCTCCCATTATTGCTAAGAAATATGCCAAGGTATTCTTTCCTCTAGGAATAAAATTAATGTTTAGGGTATGAAAGGATTCCATCAAATCCTATACCCTATTTCTATATGCTTTTAGGTAATGATGCTTACTGTTGCATCTTTCCCTTACCTAATTTAAAATCAATTCAAAGTTGCCATATATGTTCAATATCTTAATATCCTTGCTTTCAGCCTGCATCAGTCCAAGGCATAGAGCCTCATATTCTGCAGTATTTTTAGTGCATGAGCATGTTAGCCTATAAGTGAAACTCTCTATCCCTTCTAATTGGGACTGTAATACCACATCGACACCAACACCATTTCTATATCTGGCACCATCAAAGTGCATGGTCCATGTTTCTTTTTCTCTCAAAGACTGATTAGATATAGCAAGAACTCTTTTCTCTATCTCTGCAAAAATATTATTTTTGGATATTTTGAGTATATGAGTTGTCATTGATATAAAGAGTGAGTGGTCATTGATGTCAAGATTCAGCATCAGTCAGTGGTAGTTTTAGTGGGCAACATCAGTTTTAGGTTCTCCAATAAAAGCAAAAGGATAGTCTATCTTCAGTTGATCAAGATCCGGTTCCAGGAAGTCAGATGAGGTCCAAAGGGTAAAGAAGAGGCCCAAGCAAATAATATTATAATAGTTTATTATAATATTAAAAAGGAAATTTAAATTAATTATAAATTAATTAATATAATTTTATTATAAACTAATTAATATAATTTTATTATAAATTAATTTAATTAACTCTCATGTTACTTAATTTAATTTTAATTTATTTATAAATTAATTTTTATTAATTTAATAAACCCTAAAAAGGGTTATAAAGCAAAGTTTATAAATAAAATTTAAAATTTGATTTGAAGTATCGACGTGTTATAACATCAAGGCATCATATATATAAAGGCAAAACCTTTGCCTTAAGTCTCCCCTCATGAATTATTTGAATGCCTATGTTTTGATTAATGCATAGAGAGAAAGCATCAATTTTTGAGTTTGAAAAGTCTTCAACGAAATAAAAAGAACAAAAAGGAGCAAGGATCCTTTCACTTTTCACACACGTCGCATAGCACAACTAGCAAAGGCGGAAGGTGTTAAGACGGTTGCTGACAGGAAGGGTGCAGGTTCGAATCTTGCGTGGTTCGTGTTTTGCAAGGAAGAAGGTTTGTATTTTGCGAACAACACCTAGCATAGGGAACAAAGGGAGGCTAGCACCTTACCCTTCCCGTAGGAGCACCTAGCCCACATGGTGGGCTAGCACCTTGGTAAGGCACTCGATGGAGAGGTTTTGAGGTCAAAACCCATAGAGGCCTTTTAGTGGTTGAGAGAAAGGTATGCACTGATGATTGTTGGGTTTTTCGCTTAATATGGATGTGCTAAGGTTGAAGAAAAATAATTTTTTTTTATGTGCCTAAGGCTGAAAAATAATTATTTTGATTGGTTATAAGATTTAATTTTTGCCTAAATTAAAATTGGTTATTAAGTGTATTGAGGGAGATAAAAGGGTAGGCAGTTATTATTTTTGAAGGATTATTTTTGAAAGTTTGATTTATTAAATTGAAGATTATAAGGAGCATTTTGAGTGATTATTTTTATGTGTAAATTGATGATTGCTAATTTCAAGGAGTAATAAGGTGTATTTGGGATTGATTATTTTTGTGTTTAAGAAATATTTTGAAAGAGAGTTAGTGTGATATTTTATCATCTAATCATTAAAATTGGTAAAGAAGAAAATTGTGATTGAGACAAGTTTTCTAAGGGCAATTCTACATAAAACAAAAGGTATGGGCACATATTCCTAGTGAGTGATTGTTGAAAGTTATGAATGCAATGTTGGAGTGAAAAGGATTGTTTGATTAGCATTATTGAGTGTATTTTGAATTAATGCTTCAAGGTTTTCTGGAATAAAGAGTTGTTAATAAAACCTTGTTTTATAAGCATTGTTGAAGTGATTAGTTGAGTGAGGAAATTCAACTAGGGTTTGCAAATATTATGAGTATCATTGTTATGTGAGATTGATTGATAAGCATTGTTGGAAATATTTGAGTGAGTGTTCATATGCTTGGACTAGGGTTTGTGAGCAAGGATTATTTAATTAAGTGATTGGTTGAGTAGAGTTGGTTGATCCTAGTGAAGTGGATGTGTTGATGTCATATTTCAAGTTCTATAAAATAAATTGTTCTATATTCTGAATTGATTTAAAAAATAGGTTTAGTGTTTATGAGTGTGAAACATATTGAGTCTTTAAAAATTCTCTATATGTTTTTGTGATAAAAGAGAGATTGAAAGTGATTGAGAGTTTGTGAGTGTGAAGCATATCGAGTCTCTAACAATTATCTATATGTTTCCAAAAGAGTGATTGAAAGTAATTGAGCATTGTGATAAGTGTGAAGCATATTGAGTCTCTAACAATTCTCTTTATGTTTCTATGAGTTTGGATAAGTTCTAGTGAGGAATTATTGAGCTAATTTGGACAAGTTCTAGTGAGGACTTGTTGAACAAATTTGGACAAGTTCTAGAGAGGACTTGTGGATAGATTAGTGTGAGTTTTTGTGGAAGTTTACAAGACATATTTGTGAAAAGTATTTGACTAGACTTGAGAGAAGAGTTTATTGATTGATTTATTCAAACCTTGGGTTAAGGTTTGAGGTAGATCTAGCAGAGTTGATTTGATATTAAGTCAAGATTTGTGTTAAGTCTTTAGGATAGATATTGACGATAAATTTGTGCTATACCAAAGGATTGTGTTTAGTGCAGATTAGAGGATAAATATTAAGGAGATATTTGCGCTAGACCGAAGGACTATGTTTAGTATAGATTTGATGACAGAGTTTGTTGTAAATTTGAGGACAGGTTTGTGCCAGACCAGAGATAGAAATAAAGTAGATTTGTGCTAGACCGAAAGACTATGTTTAGTAAATATTTGAGATAAATATTTTAAGGTGATAGAGTATAGAGGATGATAGTCTCCAGTGGATAGAGATCCATTAGCTAGGGTAGTGAGGATAGGTGTCTTAAGTGGATAGATATCCATTAGCCATAGTGGGGGTAGTAGTTCTTCTAGAATATCACTAGTTAGAGCTAAGGAGAAAGGAGTTCTCCTATGGATAGAGATCCATGAAATTGATTAGGGGATTGGTGTCTCCTTTGGATTGAGGTCCATAAATATTGTAATAGGGAAAGGATTCCCAAGAGATTGATTGAGAAAATTTTAGTGAAATATTTTCTCCATGGAGTAGCCCACATTGGGTGATCCATGTTAAATTGGTGTCTCTATTATATTTGGTGATTTGTGCATTGCTTTTATTATTACTATTGATATTGCTATTGATATTGATATCTATACATTGCATAATATTGATTGGGAAAGAAAAATAAAAAGTGGTCTTATATTGTTCACCCTCCCTCTTAGTATAAGTTTGTGTTCTTCAATTGGTACTAGAGTGGATTCCTTCAAGAGAGTTTAACATCTTGAAAGAAAAGCTTTCAAGAAAAAAATGGTTTCCAAGAATGTGTCCTCAGATAATTCAACACCAATATTTGACGAAAGTGATTATATATTTTGGAGTATGAGAATGAGGATTCACCTGATGGCACTTTGCAATGAAATTTGGGAAGTAGTTGAAAATGGATACATACCACCAATTGATCGACCTACAGATAAGGAAGGTAAGCTTCTACAATATTACAATTCAAAAACAATGAATGCAATTTTGAGAGGTTTGCATAGAACAAAATAAATAAAAGCTATGGATTGTAAATATGTAAAAGGAATTTGGGATAAGTTGCAAAGCATATAGGAAGGAGATAAAAGTGTCAAAGAGGTAAAGATACAAAATATCAAAGGGCAATTTGAAGAGTTAAGAATGAAGGATGAGGAAAACATTAGTACTTATGTACTTTTGGTAGATGAGGTTGTTAATGCCATGCAATAACTTGGACCTAATATTGAAGAATCAAATATTTGTGATAAGGTCTTAAGATCTCTTCCAAAAATATTTAGTGAAAATATTTCTTCTATAGAAGAATCAAAATATGGTGATTCTTTGATAAGAGATATGTTACTTGGTATTCTTACAGCTTTTGAGTTAAGAATAAAAGAGGAACCTAATTCCTAGATGAAGTAGCATTAAAAACTACTAAGAAGACAAAGAGCAAAAAGTTAGATTCAAGAAATGAGTCATCCAATGATGAAGAAGCTAAAAATGGAAGAAGTAATAAGGATTCAAGAAGATTTAAAGATGCAAAACCTATTAGATGTTTCAATTTTGGAAATTATGGTCACTATGCAATTGATTGTCAAGAAGCTAAAAATAACAATGATGAAGAAAAAAAAGATCACAAGAACAAGGAATCTGAAAGATACAGGTACCAAAAGAAAGGCAAGGATGGATGAGACAAATAAGGAAATAAGTTCTTTCAAAGACAAAAAAGGAGCTACTATGCAAACAAGGTAGGCAAGTAAGGACTAGAAGAGAATATTCTAATGGTACTATATGAAGAAGAAGGTGATACTATAGAAGTCAAGTCAAAAGAAAATGAAGATGTTGACAAAGGCAAACAAATATAGGAAGAATTAGAAAAATGAGGAGTTGATCTTGAGGGAGAGCTTATTTATTCTCTTAAAACTTTAAATAAGGTAAGAAAGCAAAACTCCCAACTTGAGATTCAGTTTCAAGAATATGATGAAAAGAGAGGAAATATTATAGATGATCTAAACAAGTCAATGTCTAAGACAAATAAATTCAAATATAAGATAGAAGCAAAGGTCTTAGAATGTGAAAAGTTAGAACAATAAGTAGCTCTACTAAGGGAAGATTTAGAAAAATCCAAGGATAAGCTACACAAGTTTGAAAAATGTTCAAATATTGTAGATAATATGATCAAGGTACAAAGAAGGTCAACAAAAAAATAGGTCTTGGTTTTGAACAAGCTCAAAGGAAACAAGAAACATAGTCAACCTCAAGTTCTGAAGAAGAAGAAACTTCAGAAGAAGACAATGTAAGATAAAATGAGACCTCTGAGGATGATTTAGACAAATGAAATTTCAATAAGGAAAGGAAAAATGCGCAAAGAAGAAGCATATGGAACAAGAACCAACATAGAGAAAAAGAGACTAAGAGACCAATGAGGTCAAGGAAAGGAAATTTCAATGGATAATATTTATCATGTCACAGATTTGGGCACAAGGATTTACAGTGTAAGACACATGAAATACAGGAATATGGAAACTTTAGGAACAGGTAACTTTTCCATGGGTATTGCTACTCATGTAATCAGTTTGGTCACAAGGCAATGAATTGTAGGGTACATGACATAAACAAAGATGGCTTCACTAGGAGAAATCCCAAGACATTTGCACCTCCAAGGAATAATAACATTAAGTGTTATAAGTGCAATAATGATGGACATTTAACAAAGTGGTGTAGAGCAGACATTCTAGAATCAATAATGAATAGGAACATGAACAAGAATATGAACATGAATATGGACAAGAACAAGAACAAGAACAAGAACAAGAATAAGAATATGGACATGAGTAGGAACAAGAATATGGACAGGAACAAAAATATGGACATGAACATGAAAAATCAAAGGAATCAGAAGGATAAGATGAAAAGAAAAGAGGATAAACGTAAATAACAATGCTTGTTGGGAGTAGAAATACTCACACCTTAGAATTAACCACCTCAAGAGGAGGTGGGGGAGGGGCTAAGTTAAGAGACTCATTCTTAGCCTCGAACCCCAAAGGTGACCCTTTGCCATTGATGTCAAAGAGGGAGAGATTTGAGTAAGGGTAAGAGATTTGGTTTAAGGAGAGAGCATTGAGTCAGGGGAGCAATTTCCTAGGGGGAGTAGAATAGGAAAAAGGTCAAGTTTTGGTAAAAATAATTTGGTTTACCATCAATGAAAAAGGGGGATATTGTTGGAAATTTTGAGTAGATGAGTTGTCATTGATGTCAAGAGTGAGTGGTCATTGATGTCAAACTTCAGCACTAGTCAGTGGCAGTTTTAGTGGGAAGCATTAGTTTCAGGTTCTCCAATAAATTCAAAAGCATAGTCCATCTTCAGTTGGTCAATACCCGGTTCTAGGAAGTCGGATGAGGTCCAAAGGGCAAGGAAGAGGCCCAAGAAAATAATATTATAAATTTTTTTATAATATTAAAAAGCAAATTTAAATTAATTATAAATTAATTAATATAGTTTTATTATAAATTAATTTATTTAACTTTCATGTTACTTAAGTTAATTTTAATTTAATTATAAATTAATTTTTATTAATTTATTAAACCCTAAAAAAGGTTATAAAGCAAAGTATATAAATCGAATTTAAAATTTGATTTGAAGCGCCAACATTTTATAACATCAAGGCATCATATATATAAAGGCAAAACCTTTGCCTTAAGTCTCCCCTAATGAATTATTCGAATTTCTATGTTTTAATTAATGAGCAAAGAGAAAGCAATGATTTTCAAGTTTGAAAAGTCTTCAATGGATGAAAAAGAAAAAAAAGGAGAAAGGCTCCTTTCACTTTGCACACAAGTCACATAGTGCAATTGGCAATGATAGGTGTTAAGATAGTTGCTGGCAGAAAGGGTACAAGTTCGAATCCCATGGGGTTCATGTTTTGCAAGGAAGAAGGTTTACGTTTTGTGAATAGCACCTAGCATGAGGAACAAAGGGAGGATAGCACCTTCCCCTTTCTGTGGGAGAGTCCAGCCCATGTGGTGGGCTAGCACCTTGGTAAGGCATGCTCGACAGAGAGGTTTCGAGATCAAAATCCATCGAGGACTCTTAGTGGTTGATAGAAAGGTATGCGCTGATGATTGTTGGGTTTGTCGCTTAATTTTAATGTGCTAAGGTTGAAGAAAAATAAATATTTTTATGTGCCTAAGGCTGAAAAATAATTGTTTTGATTGGTTATAATATTTAATTTTTGCCTAAATTATAATTGGTTATTAAGTATTTTGAGGGAGATAAAAGGGTAGGCAATTATTATTTCTGAAGGATTATTTTTGAAAGTTTGATTTATTAAATTGGAGATTATACGAAGCATTTTGAGTGATTATTTTTATGTGTAAATTGATGATTGCTAATTTCAAGGATTAATAAGGCGTATTTGAGATTGATTATTTTTGTGTTTGAGAAATATTTTTAAAGAGAGTTAGTGTGATATTTTGTCATCTAATCATTAAAATTGGCAAAGAAGAAAATTGTTATTGAGATAGGTTTTCTAAGGGCACTTCTACATAAAACAAAAGGTATGGGCACATATTCCTAGTGAGTGATTGTTGAAAGTTGTGAATGCAAAGTTGGAGTGAAAAGGATTTTTTGGTTAGCATTGTTGAGTGTGTTTTGAATTAATGCTTCAAGGTTTTCTGGAATAAAGAGTTGTTGATAAAACCTTATTTTATAAACATTGTTGTTGAAGTGATTAGTTGAGTGGGGAACTTGAACTAGGGTTTGCAAAGATCATGAGTATCATTGTTATGTGAGATTGATTAATAAGAATTGTTGGAAATATTTGAGTGAGTGTCCATATGCTTGGACTAGGGTTTGTGAGCAAGGGTTATTTCATTAAGTGATTTTGTTGAGTAGAGTTGGTTGAATGGAGTTGGTTGAGCCTAGTCAAGTGGATGTGTTGATGTGATAGTTCAAGTTCTATGAAACAAATTGTTCTATATTCTGAATTGATTTGAGAAAGAGGTTGAGTTTTGATGAGTGTGAAACATATTGAGTCTTTAAAAATTCTCTATATGTTTCTGTGATAAAAGAGAGATTGAAAGTGATTGAAAGTTAGTGAGTGTGAAGCATATTGAGTATCTAACAATTCTCTATATGTTTCTAAAAGAGTTATTGAAAGTAATTGATCATTGTGATAAGTGTTAAGCATATTGAGTCTCTAACAATTCTCTTTATGTTTCTATGAGTTTGTATTAGTTCTAGTGAGGAATTATTGAGTTGATTTGGACAAGTTCTAGTGAGGACTCATTGAACAAATTTGGACAAGTTCTAGAGAGGACTTGTGGAGAGATTAGTGTGAGATTTTGTGGAAGCTTACAAGATAGATTTGTGACAAGTCTTTGAGTAGACTTGAGAGCAGATTTGATTGATTGATTTTTTCAAAGCTTGGGTTAAGGTTTGGGGTAGATCTACTAGAGATGATTTGAGATTAAGTCAATCTTTGTGTTAAGGCTTGATGATAGAGATTGAGGACATATTTGTGCTAGACCGAAGGACTATGTTTAGTGCAGATCAGAGGATAAATATTGATGATAGATTTGTGCTAGACTAAAGGACTGTTTTTAGTACAAATTTTAGGACAAAGTTTGGTGTAGATTTGAGGACAAGTTTGTGTTAGACCAGAGACAAAGATTGAGGAGATTTATGCTAGACTGAAGGACTATGTTTAGTACATATTTGAGATAGATATTTTAAGGTGATAGAGTATAGAGGACAAAATTCTCTAGTGGATAGAGATCCATTAGCCAAGGTAGTGAGGATAGGTGTCTTTAGTGGATAGAGATCCATTATCTAGAGCAGTTGGGGCAGTATTTCTTCTAGAAGATCACCAGTTAGAGCTAAGGATAAAGGAGTTCTCATGTGGATAGAGATCCATGAACTTTATTAGAGTATTGGTGTATCCTTTGGAATGAGTTCCATAAATATTGTAATAGGAAAGGATTCCCAAGAGATTGATTTAGAAAATTTTAGTGAAATATTTTTTTCGTGGAGTAGCCCACATTGGGTGAACCATGTTAAATTGGTGTCTCTATTGTGTGTGGTTATTTGTGCATTAATTTTATTACTGATGTTTTGCTATCAATACATTGTATAATATTGATTGGGAAATAAAAGTAAAAAGTGATCTTATACTGTTCACCCTCCCTATCAGTATAAGCTTGTGTTATTCAATTGTATGTGCCCATACCTATCCCAAACTGTCTATAATATTCCTTGAAAGGTAGTGCATCTTCAATTTCCAACTCCTCAAAGTTATCAACAAATTCAAATTCCTCTATAGGAGTGAGATTGCACATGCCCCCTTCAAATTTTCAATGTGGTAAGACATAGGATTCTCAAGAGTTATCATTATCCTCTTTCCATTGAAAGGAATAACCATATTGGAATAGTCCATATACATGCATCCACCCAACTTTGTAATGAACCCTCTTGAAAGACATAAGCCAAAATAAGGCTTTAAATCCACCACTACTATTTCTTGTACTATAGTTACCTAAGGTGCTCTATGTATCCTCATCAAGACATATTTTATCACTCTCACTATTTTCATAGGTGTCCCATCTAATTATAGAACTCCAAGGTTGTATTTGGTGTATTCCATACCCATTTCCTTGCAAACTACTTTAGGCATGACTATAGTAGATGCTCTTGAGTCAATCATACAATTGCGTACCACCCAAAATTCCATACTTAGAGAAATATAAAAAGGAGGGTGTTTATTTTTTAAAATAATAGGGGACATTTCTTTCTTTTAAAAGGGTATACTAAGGATTGTGGTCACCTACTTTTCTTGTGTATATTTGTTCAAGGAATATTTAGTAGGTCTATTTGGCCAGGAATAAAGAGGGTATTGTATAGACTAGATTTGGATGGTATCTTCTTCATTTCCTCCACAATATTATATTCAAATTTGGCAAAAGTAGGTCTCTAAGGCCTTCTTTTTGGCTCACCATATTTTCTTTTATACTGCTAAGTGGCTTCAATTCTCTACCTCTTGGTAATATAAGGGAACCTAAGCCTCTCTTGAGCTTCATTCTTGGATCTCATTCTAGCTCCCTCATTTTATTTCTCAAATATCTTGGAAAGACTTACTTCTTTTTCTTTGGCCTGGATAATAGGGAAAGTATCACTACTTTGGGGAGGTGGATCACTCTTCTTCTGAGAGGGGGCCTAAAATTGACCCATCTTCTATGGATCAACTTGTAGTGTTTTCTTACCTAACCTTGTCATGACAACAACATGTCCATCCTCATCAATATCTTTTTCAACCATGATTGGCTCTGGATGCTTGAGCATATTCACTCTTCCTTTATGATTTATTTCTGCCATATCCATAGCCTATTGTACATGGTGTTGGTACATAACACAATATTGTGATTCATAAGGATCATTGCACACTAAACACCATACATTCACCAGAATTGCTTCTAAAGAACATTCAGGATCTTCATATGCTACATTTACTTCGATCCCAGTACTATTTCTAGGACCAGGTCTTGATCCTTATTTACATAAGGAAATATCATTTTTTGTGACCTTTCCATCTCTCTCTTATCCATAGAATTCATCTTGTTGCTAATATTTTTTAAAGTATTTTGTATATCAAGGATGATAGAATACTCTTGTGAAATTTGGGCAGGAAGTGGAGGAAAAGGAGTTGTAGCAGATGGTGCTTTTGATTGAGGAATGATATTTATCTATGGGAATGAGGATGGCTAATGAGGAGGGTCCATATAATATGAAGCATTAGTTTGAATTTGAACATTAGTGATTTCTAAATTGTAGGGAAACATAGATTTTAGGGGTAATCTTCCAACATTAATAAGAATATTTTATGCATGAACAACTGCATTATAAACCTATGGAAAATTTTCCACCCCAGATTTTTGGTTTTGCAGGTCTAGCTCTAATACAAGAGATCTGATATAATACATATAAGCAAGGCTTGTAGTTGGTCTAACCGTAGGGGAAATTCTCTTCCAAGTCCTATTGAACCTCAAATTAAAATCTGAAATAGTTTCTTTCCAATGTTTTTTCATGGATGTGAACTGATTAATGAGGAAAAAGGATCCATAGATTCATTAAATTCATCAACAAAGGGCTCATCCAACACTTCCCATGAGGTTATGGTATTGTCCTCAAGGGTTTTAAACAAATGTAGAATCTTTCCTCCAAAAGGTAGGGCTAGAATCCTGACTATAACATCTTCATTTTTTATATTGTGTATTGCTGCCAGATTCAAAATATCTTGGCATTGCTCATATGCAATTTTACCAAACCCATCATAGGTGGAGATAGCCTTAGACACAGCTTGGGGAATGTCATGCATGTGGGCCAATATAGAGGGCCAGTTGTGTTCCAGTTGGGGTACTTGTACAAGGATTGATTTGGGACTATATTTTGTGCCATGTTTCCAGGTGTAGCTCCTGATGAGGGTGTTGTTGGATTAACTGCAATATTATCCTCAATGGGATTTTCTTTCGAATGAAAATCTTGGTTTATATTCCTTATAATAGTGGACCCTCTATAAGGTATCTCACAGTAGAAAAAAGAGTCTGGGTTATTCCTATTAAATAACCTGGTATAAATGAAAAACTATGGTCTACATGGATAAAAAAAATTCGGGGTTAACAAACTAGGGAGTCGCCAGGTGAATTTGCTAATATTCACTTAGCAAGGTCAAGACAATTCACCAAATCTTGATTCCTATAAGTAGAGATAAAACAATAAATCATATGATGGGTTTTAGTGTTTCTTGCAAACATGTCCCTCCAGGCATGCCAAAACATGTGTCCCTCCAACATACCAGTCAGTGTCCTTCAACCATAATCTCTCTTAAAACCAACAGCTATACTTATCAATAAGGAATATAACACAGCCACCACACACCCACACCCACGGGCTCAGACACTCGTCTATGCCACCCCTTCACACACTCGCCCATAGCCCACACCACGGTTTAAACGTTGGATCTATCGAGGAAGAACCAAAAGCCTGTCCCATGCTACAATAAAACAACAATATTATTTTATAATAAATATAAATATTTTATAATAAAATTTAATATTGTCGCTTCCTGACACCTTGGATAATTCTGCTTACGAAGACAGCTTTCTCAGTAATCGAGGCCTATGTCGAAGTCTCAAGTTGGGGATCCGCTCATGTTTTCCGTCATAGAAAGGCAAGCTACTGTCTCAGTGCGCAGCTTCAATTCTATTTCCACTTCTAATATTTGCAATCGTGACATTGTGCTTCATTTCTCTGCGTCAGAATTTTCTGTCTCAAAAAAGCAAAGGGTGCCCTATCGTGGAAATTAACATATTTTCACTCGCCGCTAGGATTAGACGAGCACAATATCCTCCGGAACTTGACGGAAAATAACGTGATAATAGCTGGAGTTGCCGGAAGAGTTTACAGGGTCACTCTCCCGAACAAACAGGTGGTGGTGGTTAAGAAGACTAAACAATATCAGCAGTGCAGTCAGATTGAAAACAAAAGCGGAGGCGGCAAACAAGGAATTGGACGTTGAGCTTGATACACTGGGACTGATTCGGCATAACAACATATTAAAGCTTCTGTGTTGTATTTCAAGTGAACAGGCGGATTTCAAACTACTGGTGTACGAGTACATGGCGAATGGCAGCTTGTTTGATCTCCTTCATGGTGTGCAAGAACCCGACATGGCGTTTCAGTGGCCCATACATTATGACATTGCTCTTGGGGCAGCTCGCGGAATGAGTTATATACATCACGATTGCTCTCCTCCCATACTACACAGGGACGTGAAATCCAGTGATATCTTGTTAGGTGCCGATTATGAAACTAAAGTTGCAGATTTCGGCCAATCTACACCCCTAAAAAAATTGGGCGATGCTTTTTCAGTATCAGGATATGTAGGGTCCTCCGGATATAAGTCCCCCAGGTACGATTTTCTATACACAATTGAAGTGTGCCTTTATATTTTGTTTTTGAGAGAAATGAAGATTTTGTGCTAATTTTGAGAAACGTTGCGCAGAGTATGGCGAGAGGTTGAAAGTGAACGCGAAGAGTGACGTGTATAGCTTTGGGGTGGTGTTGCTAGAGCTGGTGAGCGGAAAGAAGGCGACGGACGAGGTCGAGTTCCGAGAAGGGGTTGACATTGTGAGGTGGATCCACAGCACACTTCGGATGGGCATGGGAGAGCACCAATTGACTGGCAAATAGTAGATGACAAGGGCATAAAACAGATGCTTCTTGTGTTGCGCGTGGGCTTGAAATGCTTCTGGTGGGCTAGGCTTTACCTAACAAAGGATAGGAATATAAAAAATTTCTATGGCAGCGCAATTTTTTTGGCTTTTGGTTTTTCTTAGGAAATGTTTAAGGTTCAAACTAGGGGGTGTGTGGGGGTTATATGTTAAATTCCCTATTAATAAGTTTAATTCTTTCCATATAAGAGGTTATGGTGGGATGGAGGTTCAAACCACATCGTATATGAGGGCGGCTCACACTAACCAGATCTTAGAGAGACCGATGAAAAATTTATTTACAATCACTCACCATGGTCCCCGAGGGCTAGGTGGTTTGGTAAGTGTTTGTCTGGCCAGACATTTATCAAGAAAACACCTAGGTTCAAACCTGGTGGTAGTCTATTTGCAAAGGTAGTAGTTTAATTTGAATTTTTTGAGTGCACATCAAGATGATGATGATACGAATCCCAAACGATTGATGGTTCCCTTCACATTGGGTCAACAATAACGAAGCAGAATAGGTTTAGTGGTAGCAATCCCTTGTAGTTTGAACCCTGACAAGTCAATTACTAAAAATAATGTGGTTATGACCAACTCTCCTAGATAACAAACAAAAAAAAACACTCACCATGTCATGGAGTCAGGTGGATTGTTTTTGAAAAGGGTTTCATCTAGAAAATGATTTAGTATCAATCAAACCTTTTAAACTCGTTTATCATGAAGAATTATAGTTAATACTACATTTTTTTAACAAAGTTTTTAGTTATGATGGTGTTATAAATATATTGTCAGCTATCTTAAAATTGGTGTGAATTCTTGTCCCTTTCCTAATGCTTTCAGTGGTATAAAAGGTTTAAAATCATTGTGGCATGGTGATTATAGGAGCAGAATGCGCGAAGAACTGTTCTAGGGTGGACATTGCAAAATACTGTGGTAGTTATAAAAAATCAAATAACCTGCCTGAATTCCTAGCGGCTATCGATTCCACCATGTAAATTAAAAAAAAAAAAACTTATCTTGAAATCATGTAATTTAATTTAAACAATACAAATAAAATTAAAAAAAATATCTTTTATTTAATATATTAAAATTAGAAATATAGTTACTATTGTATTATAAGAATATTATAATTGTAAATTATGGTTTTAAATATATACTTGCAAAAAATTCTAAATCTGTGAGGATATCATTAATAGTGAGTATATTATTATTCTTACATCCTTATGTGAGTTCATTAAGTAATTTGTTGAATGGGGTGATGACTAAAGTGGAATTGAGCATCAATGACCTTGTGAAAATACCAACACCTTATATTCCATAGCCATGGTGTAGTAGAATCCTCAGTCACCATTTGTAATCTTGCAAACACCGTGGCCGCTCCTATCCATATGGTAATCCTACATTTATATATCTTTCTTCCTTCATCATACCCAATAATATTCATAATTTATTTTCTATTGTAGTCTCTTTGATACAATGACATCCATGGTCCTTTGCTTTTCTCATATGAGTCATTCTCAAAGGTTTTTCCAACCTAAGACTTTAAACAATGTAGACTAGATCTTGTTGTTGGTATCTCTCTAATATTGTCCTTTCAACAATGATATGGTTACATATTTAAATATGAATGAGCATCGAAGAATGTTTAGAATAATCTAATATGATTAGATGATGTAGTCAAGCATCACAACAATGACCATTATGTATTTTTTGCATGAGTTGTCATGCTACCTAACCATAATGGAGATGGAGTTGATTTTCATGAGAGAGTTACCAATGCACACAATAAGACAAAGGAGAGGATTTAGATGATAACAAAGCTAGAGAGGAGGCTAAAGTGATAAATAGATACATGATTTACTTGCTTTGTATTGTAACCACTCTAACTTCATTTTAGAATTTATACACTTCCTTTCACTTTTATAAAACCTTAACTTCTAAGGGTTTGTCGCATAACAAAAAATAAAATAGATCATGAAGAAAAGGATTGAACTTCACTTTTGGGATATTTGTTATCTTAAAAATAATGTGGAGCCATGGTTGCATGTAACGGATGTGGAGTAGAAGGTAATGGGAACATATGTTAAGATTCTTAGATATTTTTTTGCATTCACTAGAGACACAAATGGATGATAACATTAGAGATGTATTGTACATATATGTCATTATCAGTCATAGACTCAAACAAACATGTTATTAAGATTTATAAGGTGCAACATAACCCTTATCCTAACTATTCTAAGATTTAATGTAAATATTTACATCATAAATATTACATACACTTGGATGAAAAGGATAAAAAATGAAATATCATATAATTTTTTGCTAAATTTGGTGCCTTGCCTGCCTAACTAACATAACCTTATCAAAAATCTATAGCCTTGTCGATGATTAATGATGCACCCTTGGACTTGAATAATTAACCTGAAATGATATAATACAATTTAAATATCTTGACATATAACACATCAAATCTATAAATGGTATATGTCTATAATATGCAATAATTTTTTTATAAAAACTTTAGGCATGAAATCGTGTACTTAGAATAAAATTATATTAACATAAAATAAATACTATATAGTCTTGTGTGTCTAAAATGAAGAGAACAAAAATAAAACATTAATGCGTTATTTTTATTGAATACACTTTTATTATAACCTACTTCTAGAAGGGGTTGACAATTTTCTTCAATATTAAAAAATAATAATTTGAAAACACTTTTCATTTGAGATTTTATAAAGTAATTTTAGCCTTTTCTACCCGATATTTTGGGAGGTATTATTTGTAATATATTTACTTGTATTGAAACCTATTGTATTGTATTCACCTATATTTATGTCTTTCTAATGTTGTAGGTTGTTCTTGTTCTTGTCTATAGTCCAAAGTACACAAAATAAAGTATTTAAAAAAGTATAAATTATAATATATTGATATTCAATTTTTGTCTTAAAATAGACAATAATGTGTCAACTCCATTGCCAATCTAATCATATTATACAGTCAAATATATAATTTGGAGCAAATATTTATTTATTAATAATTAAATAAATATATTTTTTAAAGCTCCTCCTTCACATTTTACATGAGCAAATGGATGGTCATTAGGAGATTTGAAGGCAATGATCTAACCTATATAGGTTTCAAATATCAAAGCACTAACCTATTTTGTTATAAAATTTCATGCTCTCTTAGCACCACAAGATTTACTTCATATATTTAAAAAACATAACATATTATTTTGAAAGAAAATAAATTAAGCATACAAAGTAACATCGTCTTCAATTATGATAAAATTAAATAGACAATTAGCTATGATTAGGCATTTAGATTCATTCCATAAACTATTAAGACCAAAAAATATTTATTACAAAGAAAGAAACGTAATTATCAATGGGAGGATAAACATTATCCACTTGACTACCTTTGATCCATTCCAAGGAAAGGATAATGATACATTACTAGTATTGGGTTCTCTCAACCATAGTACATCACGACATATATTAGCATAAAATTCCACCACAACATAAGAATATATAGAATAAATATGTGGAGCTATATAGCATATAACGTACTTCATCTCCTCTTTAGGTGGCATCATCTTCAAATGTTTTAGCAAATAATCAATAGATAAAACTAAGTATCTTAAGAGTGACTCTAAGAAATGTGTTGAATGTGGAAATCATCTACTTAGATTTATGCCTACTATCTCATTTCAACAATTGAAAAGAAATAAATTATGTTCTTTGAAACCTTTGAATTTAGGTTGGATCCCCACTAGTCATGTTAAATTAAGCTAATCTAAGTGCATAAAAATAAATAGGAAAAATAAGGGTGCAAGAAACATAAATTAAATGTAGTAAAAATAAATTTGTCCATGCTTGTAGCAAGATTGGTGTGTCATCAATTAGCACACCTAGAGAAAATCAAATAACATAAATGTGATCCAACCTATAAAAGAAATTTGCAAAAATAGAAGAGAGGACTAACTAAAATTGAAATGGAAGTGACATAGTCACTATGCATCCAAAAATTAAAAAAGATTGCCATAATCAATAGGTAAATGTCATGCATAGTATTTCTATTATTAGTAAAATAAACTCATAAGTATAAATAGAGTATCTCAAAGTGTATTTATATCTTTCTCAATGGCTAAAAGATACTTATGATAGATCACAAAGCCCTTATTTAAATAAAATAATTAATCTAAGAGTTAATGCAGGTAAATAGTTTCTACTCCTAGTAAAGTCTCTAGAATATCTTTAGCAAAATGATGCACCCTTAAACCTTACATACCTCTAAATTGCCTTTAAAGACATTTAATAGCCTTCTAACTCCTTATTTATACTATGTGGAGATAAAATATTACTTTTTGGGTGGTTTCCTTGAATGTTGTGTTGATCCTATCCTACTATAAGAAAAAAGTATGATTTGCCATTTTTGGGACCAATCACACCTTTTGGAGCCAAATGTACTTTTGGTACTTAGAAAATTTTGTAAACCTTGTCCTATTGCAAGCCAAAAAAGGCAATTTATCATTTTACTAAAGTTATCATTCACAATTTTTAGAATGAATTGCACTTTTAGGCATATCACCTTTTGCCAAGAATTTTGAATCACAATTTTTTCTAGTTAAAAAAACAAATTCCCTTTTGTCAAGAGTAAATGAAAAATCATACATTTTGAAATAGTGAATCACAAATTTTAAACTAGGAAAATTATATGATCTTCAAAATTTGATAAATTGTAATTCACCAATGGAAAATCACAATTTTGGTCAAAAGATATATTTTTTAGTGAGTCTAAGTGCAAATATTCCTTTTTAACCTCCAAAGGTATTTTTTATTACAATATAATGAATGATAATTCAAGTTTAAATATGTGCTTTTTAAGTTGTTCTAAATGCAAAAAGCAATTCAAAAAAGGTGAATCACCCTTTATAACCTTGGAAATAGTTTGCACCTCTTAAGTAGTAAATCATAATATATTAAATGGTGAATTATAATTTAGAAATTTAAGCAAATCTTTGGAAGGTCAAATTTATCTTTTGGACCAAAATTCCACATCAAAATTTTGATCTAATTATAGATTTATGGAAAATCTATTGTATAATTCTAATTTCGAATATAGATCTTGGAAATTTTTGTTGGGTTTCATAACAAACTTATCATCCCACAAAGTACTTACATACCAACAAACACAAAACAATCATATTTATAGAAAATTGTAAATTTTATACTTTGAAAATTTTATGATCTTCAAAATTTGATAAATTATAATTCACCAATGGCAAATTACAATTTTGGTCAAAAGTTTTTTTTTTTTAGTGAGTACAAGTGCAAATTACCTTTCAATAAAGGAAATTCTCCTTTTCACCTTAGAAAAGAATTTTGATTACAAAATAGTGAATCACAATTCAAGTTTAAAGGTGTGTTTTCTTAGTTGTTCTAAGTCCAATTCACAATTTGAAAAAGGTGAACCACACTTTCTAACTTTGGAAATATTTTGCACCTCTTAAGTAATGAATCCTAATATATCAAATAATGAATCACAATTTTTATATTTAAGCAAAATTTGAGGATAAATTTATCTTTTGGATCTATTAAATTAAAATCAACCAAAATTCCATATCCAAATTGTTAACAATATTACATTATTTGTTAACATTAAAGTACCATGGGGTACATATTTAAATATTAGTTTAGGAGTGTGTTGTATGTCTAATGCATGTATCAAAGTGTGGAGAATATTATGTGTTATGTAATAAAGTGTGCAAAGTGTCAAGAAAGTAAGTGAAGAGTCATAGGCATTAGATGTCAAGTATGGAAGTAAAGAGTCATGTGAGAAGTTATGTAATAATGAGGGTTTTGTCATAAGTCAAAAATGTGAAAGGTTGCATCTCCCATGATTTTGAGAAGAGCAATAGTTGAGAGTGTTAAATTATCATTTTGTGAGGTTATATAATGGAGACAAAACTTAATACTATGTAATTAATTATGATTTATGCAAGTACTTGTGAAGTTTCATATTTTGAATTACTTGTATGATTTATGTAATTGATATTTTATCATGAATAAATTTACCTGTGAGATAATCTATCTAAATTGCCATTAGTGGTGTTAGAGCCTCATCATGACCACTTGATTGTAGGTAGATTTCACCACCCACATTCATAGTCCTTGCATACCCAACTAGATTGTAATTTTACTAAAATTTTACCAAGGCAAAAATACAAAAACTAGAACAGCAACATCATATTTACATAGGGGGAGATTAAATTAAATACCTAGTAAATATTTATCTATAAAACAACAACAAATAAAATGTTGAGAGACTATAGTGCAACTAAACATCCAATAATGCATAGCCAAAACTAGAATTTTACTGAAGGTAAGGTGGCTTGATATTCTGTAGTAGTGCCAGACTAAAATTTTAGCTACGGTATGAAATTCGATAAGCTAAAGGTAAGACTAGACTTTTTGAAGATACTATGTAAGCACAACGGTAGTAAAGGTTTGGTATTCGATGTTCATCTCATAGTAGGGCTAGAAATTTAACTAAGGAAAAATTTTCCAACATAAAGCATAGGCCAAACTTCTTAAGAAGCTCACGTCATCGGAGAAGTGGAAAATATCTAACATCTAACACATGCTAGAACCAAGATTTTTCTAAGTATGGATATTAGGTTAGCCAGTGGCTAAACTTTTGGAGGTGTTGATGTCATTCAATGTGGATGAAAATTTTGATGTTTGATATCCAAGGCTGCTCTTCACTAGATATAAAATATGGCTAAGTATAAAACATAGGTCATACTTTGGAAGTGATTAAAATAATCAGAAAAGCCAAAAATTTGTATGTTAAGATATGAGGCCAAACCCAAAATTCTGTGAAGTCATAAAGTTTAGCATAAAGGAATCTACACCAACAAGAGCCTAACAACACATGAGGGCTCTAGAATTTGGTAGAGGGCTCTCAAATCTATCCTAAATAGTAGGAATTGTGTGTGCTAACCACCCACCTAGAATCATTATGGTCAAAAAATCCTAACAATCAAAGGCTTCTCCACCTCACACTTATCTCTATGCAACTGAATCAATGCAATAGAAAGGAGTGATAGAAATAAGACCTATCATAAGATGCTTGGTATCAATTGTAGGCACATGGATACTAACTTCTTGAAAGAAATCTAGATCAAATACGTTAACAAAGCATACTTGAAGCAATTAAGCCTGACTAAGATGAAAATAATGCTCACTCCTTGCACTCGCTCTGATTATACTCCACATAATCATTCCAAACTAATTGAATGTAATGCAAATATACATATACTTGGATGTAGCTCATTCTAGGTGTCGACTCTTTAGATTTTATAATTACATAAGTTGTATGATGATTGTATTGTATGCCTCTAAATAGATAATGAATTGATATTTGGCCTCTCTCTAAAATCATTGTCGAACATGTATGTATGTAATTTTCATTGTTAATATTTTCTATTAAAATTGGATGAATAGTGTGTTCTATTATTCTACTATCTGGATATCTTCCTAGATTGTTGTTTATTCAATATCTAGAAGGTTTGGTAATGTATATAGTTATTTGCTTAAGTGCTTTATAATATTTAATGATAGCTAGTTTTTTAGGCATTTTGATTGAGTTTAGAGTGTGAGAATATCATACCTTATGTCTCTTGATGTTGCTAAATCTGATCATTTCAAATTCCAACTTCTAACCATACACATCTCTTTCTTTAGTCTACAATCCTCCTTTTATTAGTTTAGCTAGTACCATAGGAATTGACCTACTTTGGAGGCTAATATAGAAGTTGTTTTGGGTCTTCTAATCTTGGTGGCCGAGGTCTTTAGAGTGTAACTCATCCACCTAGGTAGATTTTGGACCAAAATGTTTTGCCGTATTTGATAGGACCAGATTTCATATATTTCATTTCAATCACCTAGAGGACTCAATTTTTTGGTGAGTAGTCTTGACCTCATGAGTGGAGGGTGTATGTTCACTTGGAGACTTCATAAAATTCAATAACCAAAGAAAATGGTGATCCCACTAGGAGGAAAACTCAGAAGTACATGGTAACAAGACCAAAAATCTAGGATGATTCACTATGTACCAATCAAATGGATCCATAGGTACATTAGTAACTATTTTTAGATCCATGATTGGGCAAATGTACCTAGCTTGGAATAGTTCAAAAAACTCTAAAACTTCTAGATCTCCATGAAATTCCTCAAGTTGCATTAAAATCTTTGCCCATTTATGATGGTAATGGAAATACTACTTATGAGCACTACTAACAAGTATTCATAATATTGTAATTGAAGATGTTATGATCATACTTCTAACATTGTTCTTCAGAGGTGAAGTATTCTTATGGTACCACTCCTTGGAGGATGGTAGTGTTAAGACTTGGGAAGACTTGGGTAAGTATCTTATATTAGAATTTGATGACCTATAAGATCCCTTATTACTACTATTTTCATTTTCCTCTATACAAAGGCAACCACACAAGAGTATCATTTATTTCAATATCTAGTTTAGAAGAACCTAGAAAATAATTCTCGAAGGGATAAATCCTTCACACAACCAAGCTTATATATATTACATTCACACTATGAGCTCAAATCTAATATTATCTATTTTTATGTCACCAAATATCAACAATAAATATCCAATGTAATGGCTACAAAATCATTTGAAATATTTAGTTACTAGGTAATAATGTGGCACATAGAACAATGCACATAGAAAAGGTGATCAACAACTCAATTCTTAAGAGGATTCACCACTACTATTTTTGATGTTGCCTTTCAGGTAAGCTTGGAAACTAATCTAGGTTCAAGTTCAATCTCATGGCATAATTCTATTAGGATACGTTATGTGCCTCAAGATATATATTAGAAGAAAAAGAGCAAATTTGACACTATGTGGTTGGGTCACTATAGATTCCAATGCAAGAGCTAAAAATCAAGCACCATTGGCATGTAGAGACATGCCACAATTTTATGTAAATAAGCCAACATGTAAATAAAAGACAATTAAAGGCATGTGCATTTAAATAAAGCAATTGGCCAAATTAGAGAGCAAGATGATGAAAGTAAGTATTTGAGTGAAGAACTAGGTAATATTCACATGCATGGGATCAGGAAGGTAAGGATGAGGTTGCATTGAGATTGTCCACTCCTATGAGCTAGCAACATCTAGATTGAAAAAAAGATAATTTACATGGTATACCAAGTGATGACTTCTTCAGAAAGAAAAGCCTATATAATGGGTATCCCTTTTTAGCGTTACATCACTCTTGAGGAACAAATTATCCTAGATATACATTTTGTATGAGCCACTGGTGTTGTAAAATGATAAAAATAAGAATAACGAATAACCCTAGGTAGAAACTACATATGAGTTTAAATATTCCTACATCAAGGAGAGAAGCTAAACCATGAAAGGTGAAGGATGATCAATCTTAGCCTTCTTGATGTTATCTAATGTAGGTATTTTAATTGATGGTAGTCCAATAGCAATTTTAGTGTTAGCTAAAAACAATCCTAATGTTTGTTAAAGCTACCCTTCCATTTATAATGTTTGCACTCCTCTTGGCATGTGATGAAGCTTAGCAAATATGGCCACACTCTTTTGGTAATTGGATTTTTCCATTTCTCAAGCCCGAGGAAAAAATAGAAATAAAATAAGAGAGACAATTTGAGAGGTCAATAAGGTCAACAAGCCTATAATTTTTGAGCAATTGATAAGCTTGTCAAGTAAAATTGACCAATAACATGTCCTTCAATTCGTAGAATCTATCAAAATAGAGCATGGACAAGAAAGAGAAATAATCTAGAAAATTTTCCTCAATCAAGAGGGGAATGCTTCACCTATTTTATATATTTGCTATTTGAACAAGTAACAAACAACAATGGGGTGAAAATATGAAGAGAGTGTTGAAATACAATGCTAGATAAAATCAAGAGAATATATAGATATCCATCATTCATGTATTACTTCTCTTATATTTCTTTTTCTTCTTTCCATATCCTCTTACCATCCTTCATGTTCCATTGATATTCTTCTTGTTGCTCACCCCACTAGCTCCAATAATTTCAATTTGTCCCATTTGTTCTATGCCTTTCTTCCCCAAATATCTCTTAAATTATTATTCCATCACTCTTTCATGACTCTATAGCCCAATGGAAAGGATGGCTAAATTCTTCCTTTGCAAGAAATTGAAGTCGTTCCAAGACATTAAGAAAATTTGTGGATATGGCTCCTGAATACCTTAATAATGAAGGTAGATGTCAAATATTATCATAATAATAGAAAAGCTAGTGAAATGTGTCACAATATAATTCCACGATATGTGTAAGCCAATACTACTAAAGTTTATAGGTGACAAGTGATATTCGCCAACAAATATTGAAGAAGTAGATGATATGCTAAGCTACAAGTCATACATCACAATAATTAGATCATAAAAAAAAGCATGAGCTATAATAATGCAAAAGGCTATAGTGGCAAAAAAGCAATTGGCTAAACAAAAGGAGAAGCATGTGCACCAATTTATTTATAGAAAGGAATGAAATCCATTTCAGTAGTGTTAACTCTAACAAAAATTGAGTTTAGTTAATGTCCCAACTATCATATTATCTACAAAATGTTATACACATGAAGTTTTCTTGCGCATTGGATTCCTAATATTGAGTAGCCATGCAGACCTCTCAAGTACCATGTCAATACATAGCTATCTACAATCCTCAACAAAAATACCTACACAATTTTACAAAGAAGAGAGTAGCAAAAATCATAGTATTCTAGAGTGCCTAAAATATTTACCTAAGGCACTTTTCCTGGGTAGGAAGTTACTAAGGCAGCTTGCATGGATATAAATCAACTTCCTATTTTCATGGACTATATTAATGAAGGATTCAATTTTGTCAAAGATACTTGTAGTTAGGTATATACTTGTATTTTTATTCCTTACCTTATATTCCCCTCCTATTTTCATCTTTGCACCCTATTTTCTTGTATATATCTCCACCATTACTAGCCCCTCCATTTTCTAGTGTTCCTACACTTCTCACTCATTGTTGTCTTCCTATTTCCCTACAACCTTTGCCTCCCTAATAATATTTGTGTCCCATAAGATTCTATAAGTCTCAACCTTGTCTTCCTTTGGACATCTCCCCCCTTGGGATCTATAGTGTGTCCCATATTTTGTATCCAAATGAGATGGATTTTGAATAGGGGTATCTTCCAATGATTATTTTAGAAGCCTTATTATAGATATAGAATCCATTAACTTCCCTTACATCTCCATTTTTTCTACATCAATTACCTATTCTAAAATTCTTTTATTTTCCATAGCTTTAAGATTTACTTTCTCCCATAACTTCATCTTCTATCATCTTATCTTCTAGCTCTTCCTCCCCATAGTATTTTTGTTACCCCATATATAAGTCCTACTATTTTATCTATTTTTGTAAGCAAATACCCCTACAAGTCACCAAAAATATTTGTAGATTTCACCACCCACAATCACAATCCTTGCATATTCAACCATATTGTAATATTGCTAAATTTTTGCTAACGAAGCAATACAACAACTAGAATAACAACATTATCTTTGCATAGGTGAATATTGGATTAAGTGCCTAGTAAATATTTATCTATGAAGTAGTAGTAAAGGAAATGTTGGAAGACTACAATGCATATCGACATCCAACAGTGCCTAGCCAAAACTAGATTTTGATTGAAATAAATGTAGTCTAGTATTTTATAATAGTGCCAAACTAAAATTTTAGCTAAGGTATGAAATCTGGAAATCTAAAGGTAAGACTAGACTTTTTTAAGAGTTGGTGCAAGCACAATGGTTATGAAGGTCTACTATCTAGTATTCAAATTGTAATAGGCTTAAAATTTTAATCAAAGTAAAAGTTCCCAACATAAAGAATAAATTAGATTCATCAAAGGAACAAAAACTATTCAATGTCTGACACCATGTTGGATCCAAGATTTGGCTAAGTATGGAAATTGGGTTAGCTAGTGGTTGGATTTTTAGAAGTGTTGACATCATTCAATGTAGATGAAAATTTTGGCATCTGGTATCCAAGGCTACTCTTCATTGGATATAAAATTTGGCTAAGTATAAATCATAGGCCAGACTTTGGAAGTGGCTAACGAAGATTTGGTTTATGCCTAAGTTTGAATATTGTTGAGGAGTATTCATATTATTACTACAAATATTGAGATAGAGGAATGTATTTAGGATACATAGAGGAGTCATTTGTTATGTTGTAGTTCAAGAAAATAAAGGAAGAAGAATTGTAATTTCTTACATGCCCAAGTAACAAAAGATAGACAGTGTGAATTTCTCCCTAAGATAAGGAATTAATATTCTCTATAAAATTAATTATAGTTAGGTAAAGTTTAATTTGGAAGGTTGGAATATTTAAGGTGCTCAAATTTATATTGCTTGGAGATATAAGGTATAAAGTATTATATTATTAAAATAATTTTAAGAGAGATAAGGAGAAAATTAAATTAATGAATGAATGAATGAAATGAATGGTGGAGGAAAAATTAGCTAATTAAAGGAAGAATTGAAAATTGCTTTGGAAGATATAAAAAGAGTAAAGAATTTAAATTGATAATTTGATTGAATGTTGAATTGATATTTGAAATTTTTGAAATTGATGAAATTTAGAATAATTGGTTGATTATAATTGAAAGAAGGAGTTTATAAAATTTAGAATTTTGGAGTTATAGAATTGGAAAACTTGGAATATACATGCCAATGTTCAAATAAAAGTATGGTAGAAATTCAAACCATTGGTATATTGGATTAAGGGAAAGCAAATATATGACTAGAAATAAATAATGGTTTAATAATTTTCAAGAAAAATATAAGAAACCAGTTTCTATAGCAAATGATAGGACATATGAGGTCACAACAATAGGAAATATATTAATCAACTTGTGTGATGCAAAATGCTTAATTACAAATGTGATATATGTGCCAAGACTAACTACTAACCTGCTCTCACTATATCAAATGATAAATTCAAATTTAGTGGTTAGGTTCAAAATTATTTATAACAAAAAGAAATATATTATTACTAAATAAGTAAGACTCATATCCTCTAGTTGTTACACAAATGGTCTATTTTCTCTTGATACATTATTGAATATTGTTCTATCAGTAAGAACATTAGAGATGAAATATGTTTGGATTAAAATACTAGGACAAATAATTGCATCCACTTTGAATGAAATGAGTAGATATCAAATCATGGTAGGAATACCTAAATTAATATGGCAATCTACAATTTATCCAAATTGCCTTATGGGAAAATAGCATAGAGTACCTATTGAGTTAAATTTATATAGAGCTTAAGAGCCACTAGAGTTAATATACATAAATTTATGTAGACCAATGAACACTAGTCTTGGAGGACATAGATACTTTCAGTTGTTTGTTGATTACTATTCTAGAAAATATGGGTATATTTCTTAAAACTTAAATTTAAAGGTTATAGTTTCTTTAACTAATTTAAGCAACTCATGGAAATAAAAATGAGGAGATCAATCAAGAATATTCGCTAGGATAGAGGTGGTGAATTTTTATCAAAAGAATTTGAATCATTTCTAAGATTAAATGGTATAAAAATATAACTCACTAAAACTTATTCACCTCAACAAAATGGTATAGCATAAAGAAGAAATTGTTCCATTATGGAAATAGTATCTTACATGTTGAAATAAGCACATCTTGATTGACAATATTGGGTAAAAGTTGTTAAAACTATAGTAAATATACAAAATAGAACACCCATAAGAATACTTTAGAATATTACTCTTGAAGAACCTTGGTTAGGATGAACACTTTCAGTAGAGAATCTAATAATATTTGGATGTGAGGCATATTCCAAAGCAAAAAAGGATAAAATTGGATGAAAAAACCATATGTAAGATATTTCTTGGCTATGATGATGATTCAATGGGATATAGAACTATTGATACAATACAAATAAAATTCATGTGAGTGGAGATGTGTTTTTTGATGAAGGAAACAAAACCCTTGTTGAAAATCCAAATAACATTACAAATCCTATTTTGAATATTTCAACATATGAAGAATTCTTTAAGTGAAAAATCATAATTAAAAATATTTAATAAATCAATTGAAAACTCAAAATTCATAATGTCACCACAAAGAAAAGAGAAAAATGATATATAAATACACTTAAGGACTCAAAATTAGAACAAATACTAGATCTCACCACAACAAGACTTCAAAATTGCAACATGACAAGAACAAATATGAGTTTATTAATTTTACTAGAAGAACCTACAACTACACAAGCCACCATGAGACAACCAAAATTGAAAACAACTATGGAATCAAAATATGTATCAATGATGAAGAATAAAACATGGGATCAATTTGATCTACCATAAGGTAAGAGAGCAATAGAATGTAAAAGAGTTTACAAGAAAAAATACAAAATAGAAGGTTCTCTTAAAAAATACAAGGCATGACTAGTTGTAAAGGGTTCTACATAAACAAAATGAATCGACTATGAAGAAACATTTGTACCTATAATACAAATGACTACTATATATAATGGATATTAGTAGCACAAGTTGGGTGTAAACTACATCAGATGGATGTTAAGAGTGCATTTCTCAATGAAAATCTTGAAGATGAGGTATATATGACTCAACCAGAAGGATTTATTATCAATGGATAGTAATAAAAAGTGTAAATTAAACAAATTATTCTATGGATTAAAACAAGCACCAAGAAAATAGTATATTAAGATCAATAATCATATATTGTAATAGAATTTTAAAAATAAGTGCATCAGATTCCAATATTTATACAAAATTATCTAGGTTAGAGAATAATTCTTGTGGTATAAGTTCAATATGAAAAATAACTTTGAAATGATAAATCTAGTACTTCTACAGTACTATATTGGTTTAGAAATTTGTCAAAGAGACAATAACATCACAATAACTTAGACAAAGTATGCAAAATCATTACTTGAAAAGTATAGAATGACAAAATCTAAACCTAAATATACTCCTATGGATCAAGGCTATAACTATCAAGATATGATAAGTCACCACTAAATTTTTCTACTATGTATCAATAATTAATTGGAAGTCTCCTATACTTAACATATACTAGACATGATATTGTTTTTTTTGTAAATTATTTCTCGAGGTTTATGCAAGATCTTAGGGAAAGTCATTAAAAATTTACAAAGAGAATACTACAATATATCAAAAAAACCATAAAATATGGTTTAGAATACAACATAAATGATAATTTTTACTTAATTCAACCCTCATCCTAACCCTTATCCTAACTACTCTAAGATTTAATGTAAATATTTACGTCATAAATATTACATACACTTTTATGAAAAGGATAAAAAATGAAATATCATATAATTTTTGGCTAAATTTGGTGCCCTACCTGCCTAACTAATATGACCTTATCAAAAATCTAGAGACTTGTCGATGATTAATGATGCACCCTTGGACTTGAATAATTAACCTAAAATGATATAATACAATTTAAATATCTTGACATATAACACATCAAATCTATAAATGGTATATGTCTATAATATGCAATAATTTTTTTATAAAAACTTTAGGCATGAAATCGTGTACTTAGAATAAAATTATATTAACATAAAATAAATACTATATAGTCTTGTGTTTCTAAAATGAAGAGAACAAAAATAAAACATTAATGTATTATATTTATTGAATACACTTTTATTATAACTTGCTTCAATATGGGGTTGACAATTTGCTTCGAGATTAAAAAATAATAATTTGAAAACACTTTTCATTTGAGATTTTATAAAGTAATTTTAGCCTTTTCTACCCGATATTTTGGGAGGTATTATTTTTAACATATTTACTTTTTAATATATTTACTTGTATTGAAACCTATTGTATTGTATTCACATATATTTATGTCTTTCTAATGTTGTAGGTTGTTCTTATTGTTGTCTATAGTCTGAAGTACACAAAATAAAGTATTTAAAAAAATATAAATTATAATATATTGATATTCAATTTTTATCTTAAAATAGACAATAATATGTCAACTCCATTGCCAATCTAATCATATTATATAGTCAAATATATAATTTGGAGCAAATATTTATTTATTAATAATTAAATAAATATTTTTCTTAAAGCCCCTTCACATTTTACATGTGCAAATGGATGGTCATTAGGATATTTGAAGGCAATGATCTAACCTATATAGGTTTGAAATATCAAAGAACTAACCTATTTTTTTTATAGAATTTCATGCTCTCTTAGCACCACAAGATTTACTTCATATATTTAAAAAAACATAACATATTGTTTTGAAAGAAAATCAATTAAGAATACAAAGTAACATCGTCTTCAATTATGATAAAATTGAATAGACAAAGAGCTATTATTAGGCATTTAGATTCATTCCATAAACTGTTATGACCAAAGAATATTTATTACAAAAAAAGAAACGTAATTATCAATGGGAGGATAAACATTATCCACTTGACTACCTTTGATCCATTTCAAGGAAAGGATAATGATACATTACTAATATTGGGTTCTCTTAACCATAGTACATCATGACATATATTAGCATAAAATTCCACCACAACATAATAATATATAGAATAAATATGTCGAGATATATAGCATATAACATACTTCATCTCCTCTTTAGGTGGCATCATCTTCAAATATTTTAGCAAATAATCAATAGATAAAACTAAGAATCTTAAGAGTGACTTTAAGAAAGGTTTTGAATATGGAAATCATCTGCTTAGATTTATGCCTACTATCTCATTTCAACAATTGAAAGAAAATAAAGTATGTTCTTTTCATCCTTTGAATTTAGGTTGGATCCCCACTAGTCATGTTAAATTAAGGTATTCAAAGTGAATAAAAGTAAATAGGAAAAATAAGGGTGCAAGAAACAAAAATTAAATGTAGTAAAAATAAATTTGTCCATGCTTGTAGCAATATTGGTGTGTCATACATTAGCACATCTAGAGAAAATAAAATAACATCAATGTGATCCAACCTATAAAAGAAATTTGCAAAAATAGAATAGAGGACTAACTAAAATTGAAAGGGAAGTGACATAGTCACTATGCATCCAAAAATTAAAAAGAATTGCCATAATCAATAGGTAAATGTCATGCATAGTATTTCTACTATTAGTAAAATAAACTCATAAGTACAAATAGAGTATCTCAAAGTGTATCTATATATTTCTCAATGGCTAAAAAGATGCTTATGATAGATCACAAAGCACTTATTTAAATAAAATAATTAATATAAGAGTTAATGCAGGTAAATAGTTTCTACTCCTAGTAAAATATCTAGAATATCTTTAGAAAAATGATGCACCCTTAAACCTTACATACCTCTAAATTGACTTTAAACACATTTAATAGCCTTATAACTCCTTATTTGTACTATGTGGAGACAAAATATTACTTTTTGGGTGGTTTCCTTGAATGTTGTGTTGGTCCTATCCTACTATGATAAAAATCTATGATTTCCCATTTTTGGGACCAATCACACCTTTTGGAACCAAATGTACTTTTGGTACTTAGAAAATTTTGTAAACCTTGTCCTATTGCAAGCCAAAAAAGGCAATGTATCATTTTACTAAAGTTGTGATTCACAATTTTTAGAATGAATTGCACTTTTAGGCAAATCACCTTTTGCCAAGAATTTTGAATCACAATTTTTTCTAGTTAAAAAATAAATTCCCTTTTTTCAAGAGTAAATGGAAAATCATACATTTTGAAATAGTGAATCACAAATTTTAAACTTGGAAAATTATATGATCTTCAAAATTTGATAAATTGTAATTCACCAATGGAAAATCACAATTTTGGTCAAAAGATATATTTTTTAGTGAGTCTAAGTGCAAATATTCCTTTTTAACCTTGGAAATAATTCTAATTTCGAGTAAGAATATTAAGTCGTTCCAATTTCAATAATTCTAATGGAGACAAAACTTAATACTATGTAATTAATTATGATTTATACAAGTACTTATGAAGTTTGATATTTTGAATTACTTGTATGATTTATGTAATTCATATTTGATCATGAATAAATTTACCTGTGAGATAATCTAGCTAAATTGCCATCAGTGGTGTTAGAGCCTCATAATGACCACTTGATTGTAGGTAGATTTCACCACCCACATTCATAGTCCTTGCATACCCAACTATATTGTAATTTTGCTAAAATTTTACCAAGGCAACAATACAACAACTAGAATAGCAACATCATATTTACATAAGTGAAGTTTAAATTAAGTACCTAGTAAATATTTAGCTATAAAACAACAACAAAGGAAATATTTAGAGACTATAGTGCAACTAAACATCCAACAATGCATAGCGAAAACTATAATTTGACTGAAGGTAAGGTGGCTTGATATTATGTAGTAGTTCTAAACTAATATTTTAGCTACGATATGAAATTCAACAAGCTAAAGGTAAGACTCAACATTTTTAAGAGACTATGTAAGCACAACGGTATTAAAGGTTTGGTATTCGATGTTCATATCATAGTAGGGCTATAAATTTAACTAAGGAAAAATTTTCCAACATAAAGCATAGGCCAGAATTCTTAAGAAGATCATGTCATCCAAGAAGGAGAAAATATCTAACATCTAACACATTCTAGAACCAAGATTTTTCTAAGTATGGAGATTAGGTTAGCCAGTGGCTAGACTTTTGGAAGTGTTGATGTCATTCAATGTGGATGAAAATTTTGATGTTTGATATCCAAGGTTGCTTTTCACCAGATATAAAATATGGCTAAGTATAAAGCATAGGTCAGACTTTGGAAGTGACTAAAATCATCAGAAAAGAAAAAAAAAATTATGTTAAGATATGAAGCCAAACCCAAAATTCTACTAAGTCATAAAGTTTATCATAAAGGAATCTACACCAACAAGAGCCTAACAAAACTTGAGGGCTCTGGACTTTGGTAGAGGACTCTCAAATCTACCCTAGATAGTAGGAATTATGTGTGCCAACCATCCACCTAAAATCATTATTGTCAAAAATCCTAACAATAAAAGGCTTCTCCACCTCACACTTATCTCTATGCAATTGACTCAACACAATAGAAAGAAGTGATAGAAAGCAGACCTATCGTAAGATGCTTGGTATCAATTGTAGGCACATGGATACCAACTTCTTGAAATAAATCTAGACCAAACATGTTAACAAAGAATGCTTGAAGCACTTAAGCCTGACTAAGATGAAAATAATGCTCACTCGCACTCACTCTGATAATCCTCCACATAATAATTCCAAGCTAATTGAATGTAATGTAAATCTACATAAACTTAGATGTAGCTCATTCTAGGTGTCGACTCTTTAGATTTTATAATTACATAAGTTGTATGATGATTGTATTGTATGCCTCTAAATAGATAATGTATTGATTTTTTGCCTCTCTCTAAAATCATTGTCGAACATGTATGTATGTTATTTTCATTATTAATATTTTTTGTTAAAGTTGGATGAATAGTGTGTTCTATAATTCTACTATCTGGATTTCTTCCTAGATTGTTGTTTAATCAATATCTAGAAGGTTTGGTAATGTACATACTTATTTTCTTAAGTGCTTTATAATATTGAATTATAGCTAGTTTTTCAAGCATTTTGATTCAGTTTAAAGTGTGAGAATATCATGCCTTATGTCTCTTGATGTTTCTAAATCTGACCATCTAAAACTCCAACATATAATCATACACATCTATTTCTTTAGGCTACAATCCTCCTTTTATTAGTTTAGCTAGTACCATAGGAACTGACCTACTTTGGAGGCTAATATAGAAGTTATTTTGGGTCTTCTAATCTTGGTGAAGGTCTTTAGAGTGTAACTCATCCACCTAGGTAGATTTTGGACCAAGATTTTTTGGCATATTCAATAGGACTAGATTTCATATATTCCATTTCAATCACCTAGAGGACTCAATTTTTTGGTGAGTAGTCTTGACCTCATGAGTGGAGAGTGTATGTTCACTTGGCAACATCGTAAAATTTAATAACCAAATAAAATGGTGATCCCACTAGGAGGAAAACTCAGAAGTACATGGTAACAAGACCAAAAAGCCAAGATGATTCACTATGTACCAATCAAATGGATCCATAGGTACATTAGTAACTATTTTTAGATCCATGATTGGGCAAATGTACCTAGATTGGAATAGTTCAAAAAACTCTAGACCTTTTAGATATCCATGAAATTCCTCAAGTTGCATTAAAAGCTTTGCCCATTTATGATGGTAATGGAAATACTACTTATGAGCACTACCAAGAAGTATTCATAATATTGTAATTGAAGATGTTATGATCATAATTCTAACAGTGTTCCTCAGAGGTGAAGTAATATTATGGTACCACTCCTTGGAGGATGGTAGTGTTAAGACTTGGGAAGACTTGGCTAAGTCTCTTATATTAGAATTTGATGACCTAGAAGATCCCTTATTACTACTATTTCCATTTTTCTCTATACAAAGTCATCCACACAAGAGTATCATTGATTTCAATATCTAGTTTAGAAGAACCTAGAAAATAATTCTCCAAGGGATAAATCCTTCACACAACCAAGCTTATATCTATTACTTTCACACTATGAGCTCAAATCCAATCTTATCTATTTTTATGTCACCAAATATCAACAATAAATATCCAATGTAATGGCTACAAAATCATTTGAAATATTTAGTTACTATGTAATAATGTGGCACATAGAACAATGAACATAGAAAAGGTGATCAGCAACTCAATTCTTAAGAGGATTCACCACTGTTGTTTTTGATGTTGCCTTTCAGGTAAGCTTGGAAACTAATCTAGGTTCAAGGTCAATATCATGGCATAATTCTATTAGGATACATTATGTGCCTTAAGATATATATTAGAAGAAAAAGTGTAAATTTGACACTATGTGGTTGGGTCACTATATATTCCAATGCAAGAGCTAAAATCAAGCACCATTGACATGTAGACACATGCCACAATTTTGTGTAAATAATCCAGCATGTAAATAAAAGAAAATTAAAGGTATGTGCAGATAAATAAATAAATTGGCCAAATTAGAGAGCAAGATGATGAAAGTAAGTATTTGAGTGAAGCACTAGGTAATATTCACATGCATGGAATCAGGAAGGTAAGGATGAGGTTGTATTGAGAATGTCCACTCCTATGAGCTAGCAACATCTAGATTGAAAAAAAGAGGATTGACATGGTATACCAAGTAATGACTTCTTCAAAAAGAAAATCCTATATAATGGGTATCCCTTTTTAGCATTACATCACTCTTGAGGAAAAAATCATCCTAGATATACATTGTGTATGAGCCATTGGTGTTGTAAAATGATAAAAATAATAATAATGAATAGCCCTAGGTAGAAACTACATATGAGTTTAAAGATTCCTATATCAAGGAGAGAAGCTAAACCATGAAAGGTGAAGGATGATCAATATTATCCTTCTTGATGTTATTTAATGTAGGTATTTTAATCGATTGTAGTCCAATAGCAATCTTAGTGTTAGCTAAAACAATCCTAATGTTTGTTAAAACTACCTTTCCATTTATAATATTTACACTCGTCTTGGTATGTGATGAAGCTTAGAAGATATGACCACACTTTTTTGGTAATTGGGTTTTGCCATTTCTCAAGCCCAAGGAAAAAAGAGAAATAAAATAAGAGATACAATTTTAGAGGTCGATAAGGTCAACAAGCCTATAATTTTTGAGCAATCTATAAGCTTGTCAAGAAAAATTGACCAATAACATGTCCTTCTTCAATTTGTAGAATCTATTAAAATAGAGCATGGACAAGAAAGAGAAATAATCTAGAAAAAAATTCTCAATCAAGAGGGGAATGCTTCACCTTTTTTATATTTTTGCTATTTTAACAAGTAACAAACAAAAATGGGGTGAAAATATGAAGAGAGTGTTGAGATACAATGCTAGATAAAATCAAGAGAATCTAGAGATATCCATCATTCATGTATTACTTCTCTTATATTTCCTTTTCTTCTTTCCATATCCTCTTGCCATCCTTCATGTCCCATTGATATTCTTCTTGTTGCTCACCCCACTAGCTCCAATAATTTCAATTTGTCCCATTTTTCTATGTGTTTCTTCTCCAAATATCTCTTAAATTATTCTTTCATCACTCTTTCATGACTCTATAGCCCAATGGAAATTATGGCTAAATTCTTCCTTTGCAATACATTAAAGTAGTTCCAAACAATTAAGAAAAATTGTGGATATGACACCTCAATACCTTAATAATGAAGGTAGATGCCAAATATTATCATAATAAGAGAAAAGATAGTGAAAGGTGTCACAATATAATGCCACGATATGCGCAAGCCAATACTACCAGAGTTGATAGGTGACAAGTGATATTAGCCAACAAATATTGAAAAAGTAGATGATATGCTAAGCTACAAGTCATACATCACAATAATTAGATAATAAAAAACAAGCACGATTTGTAATAATGCAAAATGCTATAGTGGCAAAAAATAATTTTTCTAAACAAAATTAGGAGCATGTGCATCAATTTATTTACACAAAGGAATGAAATCCATTTCAGTAGTGTTAATTCTAACAAAAAATGAGTTTAGTTAATGCCCCAACTATCATCTTTATCTACAAAATGTTATACACATGAAGTTTTCGTGCGCATTGGATTCATAATCTTGAGTAGCCATTCATACCTCTCAAGTACCAAGTCACTACATAGATATCTACAATCCTCAATAAAAATACCTACACAATTTTAGAAATAAGAGAGTAGCATAAATCATAGTATTCTAGAGTGCCTAGAATATTTACCTAAGGCACTTTGCCTGAGTAAGAAGATATCTAAGGTAGTTTGCACGGATATAAATCAACTTTCTATTGTCATGGACTATATTCATGAAGGATTCAATTTTGTCAAATATACTTGTATTTAGGTATCTCCTTGTATTTTTATTTCCTTACATTGTCTTATATTCCCCTCCTCTTTTCATCTTTGCACCCTATTTGCTTGTATATATCTCCACCATTACTAACCCCTCCATTATCTAGTGTCCCTACCCTTCTCACTCTTTGTTGTCTTCTTATTTACCTACACCCTTTACCTCCCTAATCATCTCTATGTCCCCTAAGATTCTATAAGTCTTAGCCTTGTCTTCCTTTGGAAATTTTCCCCCTTGGGCTCTCTAGTGTGTCCCCTATTTTATATCCAAATGATATGGATTTTGAATAGGGGTATCTTCCAACGCATGTTTTAGAAGTCTTATTATAGATATAGAATCCATTAACTTCCCTTACGTCTCCATTTTTCTACATCAATTACCTATTCTAAAATTATTTTATTTCCCATAGCTTTAAGCTTTACTTTATCCCATACCTTCATCTTCTATCATCTTATCTTCTAGATCTTCTTCCCCTTAGTATTTTTGTTACCCCATATATAAGGCCTACTAGGTTCTCTATTTTTGTAAGCAAATACCCCTAGAAGTCACCAATAATGTAGGTAGATTTCACCAACCACATTCACAATACTTTCATATTTGGCCATATTGTAATTTTACTAAATTTTTGCCAACGAAGCAATACAACAACTAGAATAACAACATTATCTTTGCATAGGTGAATATTGGATTAAGTGCCTAGTAAATATTTAGCTATGAAGTAGTATTAAAGGAAATTTTGGAAGACTACAATGCATATCGACATCCAACAGTGCCTAGCCAAAACTAGAATTTGATTGAAAGCAATGTAGTTTAGTATTTTACAATAGTACCAAACTAAAATTTTAGCTAAGGTATGAAATATGGCAAGACAAAGGTAAGACTAGACTTTTTGAAGAGTTGGTGTAATCACAATGGTTGTAAAGGTCTAGTATCTATTATTCATGTTGTAACAAGCTTACAATTTTAATCAAGGCAAAAGTTCCCAACACAAATCATAAATTGGATTCATCAAAGGAACAAAAACTATTCAATGTCTGACACCATGTTGGATCCAAGATTTGGCTAAGTATGGAAATTGGGTTAGCCAGTGGTTGGATTTTTAGAAGTGTTGACATCATTCAATATAGATTAAAAGTTTAGCATTTGGTATCCAAGGCTAGTCTTCATTGGATATAAAATTTGGCTAAGTATAAGCATGCGCCTAAATTTGAATGTGGCTAACGACAATTTGGTTTATGCCCAAGTTTGAATATTGTTGAGGAGTATTTATATTATTAATACAAATATTGAGATAGAGGAATGTCTTTAGGAGACATAGAGGAGTCATTTGTTATGTTTTAATTCAAGCAAATAAAGGAAGAAGAATTGTAATTTCTTACATGCCCAAGTAACAAAAGATAGATAGTGTGACTTTATCCCTAAGATAAGGAATTAATATGCTCTAGAAAATCAGTTATATTTAGGTAAAGTTTAATTTGTAAGGTTGGAATATTTTGGTGCTCAAATTTATATTGCTTGGAGATATAAGGTATAAAGTATTGTATTATTAAATTGTTTTTTAAGAGAGATAAGGAGAAAATTAAATGAATGAAATGAATGGTGGAGGAAAAATTAGCTAATTAAAGGAAAATTTGAAAATTGCTTTGGAAGATATAAAAAGAGTAAAGAATTTAAAGTGATAATTTGATTGAATTTTGAATTGATATTTGAATTTTTTATTTTTTTTTTTATTTGTGGAAAACATCCCAAAAGGAATGCCACTTTCGGGTAAGACCCAAGGAGGCAGGGGTATCCATTCCGCCAAAAATGCCCAGGACTCGGACCTGGCCTACCACCTTTGACATACTCAAGGAGCAAACAAACACACAAAACCAAATTAAAAAAAGTAAATAACAACAAAAATAATAAAATAAAATAAAAAACATGCTCCTTGAGTGTGTCAAAACCAAAAGCACAACCAAACACGCACAATAAGATAAAAGAAACCACAACACAAACCACATAGAAAAACACAAGAACCACATAACAAAACACAAACAAGACAAAAACAACAGAACACTACAAAGACATAACCCAAAAAAACATGAAAAATAAACACAACCAAAACCTAAAAAATAAAATAAATAAAATAAAAATAAAAATAAAAAACAACCAACAACAGACAATAAACAAAAACAAAAAACATAGAAAACACTCACACATAAAAAAATGAAATAACACAAACAAAGAGAAACCCAAGAACAAGAACGAAAAAAACACAAGAACAATAACAAAAAACATAAAAAAAAAAACAAAACAACAAAAACACAAGAACAACAAAAAACAACACAAAGAACACAAAAACAAAACAAAACAAAAGAACTAAACAAAAAACAAAGAAGACAAAAGAAAAAAAAATGAACAAAACAATGACCTATCTAGACCAGAAGACTATTAATGCAAGAATCAACAGAGGAAACAAAATAAAGAATAGAATGAGCTAGGGAACTAAAAAAACTGAATGAACCAAAGAGAAAAAAAAAAACAAGAAGAAACTAGGTACCTTCAGAACTGGAGCCATCCAAAGAAATGATAGAAAGAAGAGCTTCCCTAATTTGAGAAGCCCACCATATAGGAGGGTGGCCATAACAAGTAAGATCACCTTTGTCCAAAGCCCAATTAGCTAAAGCATCAACACTCTTGTTTTGATCTCTGACCACATGATTGTAATCAACTTTCAAAAATCCCATCTGGATTAACTGAATCTTCTCAATAATTATTTTTATTCTCCAATCCACCTTATGATTCTTAGAAGGAGTCTTCAAGAGATTAATCATAAGTTGAGAGTCAGACTCAACTAACACCTTTTCCCATCCAACCTTAGTAGCCTCCTGAAGGCCTCTAAGGATACCATACCCCTCAGCAAGGTTATTGGAAAGAATACCCAAATTCTCAGCAAAAGTAAAAACCAGGGAGCCATCTGAAAGTCTACCAATTCCTCCCACACTGGCTTTTCCGGGGTTCCCTCTAGAGGCTCCATCGGTATTGACTTTTCCAAAATCCTTAGGAGGAGGTTGCCAATTTCTAGTCCTATCCATCTTACTAATACTCACATTCCCTTTAAGTTGGTTGCCCTTAGAAGGTTTAATCTTCAATATTTGCATCACTTGATCCCATATTTGGTGGGAGTTTTGGGGGTGATTAAGGAGTTGATGGACTGATTCAACTAAGTTGGCTATGGTCTTTTGCCAAATATAGTGAATATCCTTCCTATCTTGATTAAAAATTTGGTTGTTCCTTTCATTCCAAATATTCCAAAGAAGAATGGTAGAACCCATCCAAACTAAGCGCCTAATAAAATGATCAACACCCTCTTGATTAGGCCAATCCCTCCAAAGCTGTTCAAAAGTGAAAAAATTGGACCACTTTAAGCCAAGTAAAGTTGCCATTCTCCTCCATAGCTCAGAGGCTAAAGTACACTCAATAAAAATATGGTTGATATTTTCTACATTCTCTTCACACATTTCACATCTAAAAGGGCCATGAAAACCACGCTTCATAAGTTGCTCACCGAGTAAGCACCCTACGATGCAATAAAAGCCAATTAAAGAACCTCACCTTAGGCCAGAGCTTTTGAGCCCACAATTGAGAAAATATGTTAGAAGAATGGTTGGGATTATTATGGCATAAGGTCAAATAACCTTGAGCAACTGAATACTCACCCTTAGTAGTGTTGTTCCATCCAAAACAATCTTTTTCATGGGACCAAGAGAGGGATCTCATATGAAGGATGCCTTGGATATCTTGTCTTTGCCTTTCTGGGATTTGAATAGGCCAGTCCTCAATAGGGATCCAATATCTACCAACCTTTGAATTACTAGTATGGTACCAACAGTAATTAGCCACCTTTATCCAATTAGCTCGGTGAAGCTCCTCCATCCAAGGCCTCCAATCGAGAAACTGAGTTATCAAAGGCTTGTGACCATCCCAAGAATCTGTCCAAAAATTTGCATGTTGACCATTATGAATGATCCAAAATAATTTTTTCTTTATCAAATCCTCACCAGTCTTAAGAACTGCTAAAATGGGAGAACCTTTGGTAGGAAGTTGATAGCGAACAAGGTCTTTAGGACTTTTGTTCTCAGCATATTTAGCATGGATATTATTGGCCCAAAGAGCATTGGGGTTATGCAACATCCTCCAATATAATTTAGCAGCTAAAGCTTTGTTGTTATTAATTGAAGACCGGAATCCTAACCCCCTTCACTCTTAGGAAGACATAAAGTATCCCATTTCACCAAGGCCCATTTTCTTTTCTCCTTAGTACCACTCCAAAGGAAACGATGACTGATTTGATCCAATTCTCAAAGAACAACCTTTGGGATATTCAAAATGGAAGAAACATAAATAGGAATAGCTTGAAGGACTGATTTTACCAAGGTGATTCTACCCCCAGAAGAAAGCCACTTGTTGGTCCACTTTCCAATTTTCTTCTTGACTTTGTCCAACAACCAATTCCAATATTTATTTTTTTGCCTTTGAATATTTATGGGAATACCTAAATAAGTGATTGGAAGAGAGGTCTTCTTATATCTTAATTTATCCAAGACCATGGATTCCTGTCTAGCGAGAGCGGTGAAAGAAAATAACTTTAGATTTGTCTTCATTGATCAAGCTGCCCAATAGCCTTAGAAAAATAGCTAATGATTTGCTTAATATTAGAAGCTTCCTTAACTGTAGCTTTACCTAAAAGGGTAGAGTCATCCACAAATTGAAGATGAGAGATAGGTCTAGCTCCATGAGCAATGGTAACTCCCTCAAGGGTTTTGTTTTCCCTCTTTTTGGTTATAGTCCTACCCAAGCATTCAGCAAGAATGATGAATAAATAAGGGGATAGCGGGTCACCTTGCCTAATACCTCTGGAAGCTAGGAAATACTGAGAAGGCCTACCATTGATAAGAACTAAGTAGGAAACTAAAGAGATACATCCCATAATCCAATCCATCCAATCCTTAGAGAAACCAAATTGCCTCAAAACTTTGATAAGGAAGTGCCAATCCACTCTGTCATAAGCTTTGGATAAGTCTAACCGGATGAACATAGAAGGAGAATTTTGCATATCCATGGAATGGATGGCTTCCTGAGCAAGAACTATCTCATCTACTATTTGACGTCCTTCCACATATCCCCCTTGCTCTGGGAAATAATCTTATGCAAAAGAGGCTTCAACCTTTCTGCCATGATTTTAGTAATAATTTTGAGAAGAACATTACATAAAGCAATAGGTCTAAAAGCTGAGATATGATCAACCTCTTGAGATTTTGGAACAAGAGTAATATAAGTTTTATTGATAACCTTCAAAATTTCTTTGGATTTCCTGGCTTCTTCCACCACCTCTAATAAATCAACATGAAGGATATCCCAGAACTCTTGGTAGAACTCAATAGGAAAACCATTAGGACCTGGGGTTTTCCCTTTTTGCATTTTAAAAACTACTTGTTGAAGCTCATTGATAGTAACAAGAGCAATCAAAATAGAGTTCTCCTCAGAAGTGATAAGAGAAGGGATTGCTTGAAGAACATTTTGTTGTGAAGATGAGTCAAGAGGAGTAGCAACAAAAATATTGGAAAAGTAATCAACAACAATAGAGTTCATGCCATCCCAAGTATAAACAACATCTCCAGAATCTGATTTTAAGGAAGAAATAAAGTTGTGAGATCTTCGAGCTAGAAGAGATTTGTGGAAGAAATTTGTGTTTCGATCTCCTTCTTTGAGCCATTGAATTCTAGATTTTTGCTTCCATAAGATTTCTTCTCTTTTTTCCCATTCCTCTAACTGAGTTGTGAGTTTAATTTCATCTGCACTTCTCTTCTCTGTGAGGCCATCTAAATGGATTTTCTTATTCAAATTTTCAATATGAGCAATAACTTCATGTTTTTTTTTATGAACATCCCCAAACTCTTTCCAGTTCCAAGTCTTGATTTTGGATTTAATGTATTGCAATATTTTGGCAAAACAGAACATCTTAGTCCCATGCCTAGGTTTACCTTCCTTCCACCATTGTTGCACATGAGGTCTGAAGGAAATGTCTCTAAGCCACATTAATTGAAAATGAAAAGGAGAGAAACTCACATTGGTTTTCCACATTTCCACCATGACTAGCCAATGATCCGAACCAGCATTATTAAGAGTCTTCACTTTAGGAATGTGACCATGGATTAAGAAATTTTCAGAGAGCAAAAACCTATCCAATCTCTCCATTATACAAGCTAAGCCTTGCCTTCTGTTAGACCAAGTCATAAGGCCATTATCTGGTTGGATATCCACAAGATGGAGGTTTGCAATATATTCGCTCATGAGGTCAGTACTTTTGTCCAAATTTCTATTTCCCCCCTTTTCTCATCCAGAGAGAGGATGGTATTGAAATATCCTCCGATCAAGATCCAAGATTTAGGAAAATGAGAGATAATATGAGTAATATCCTTCCACTATCTTCTTTTTTCCTCCAAAGAAGTCGGGGCATAAACAGTAATGCATAGCATAATCTAGTTGGAATGTCTACTTTGAATAGCTATAGCCAACAAACCCCAACTGCCAACCATATGGTGAATAACTACCTCTTTTGGGTCCCAAAGACAAGCAATGCCACCCGAAGTCCCTTGGGAACTAAGGGAAACCACTTTTCCAGCTGGCCAAATTTTACTGGCAATTAAGTCCATATCCTCCATTGACATCTTTGTTTCTTGAAGGAAAACAAGATGTGGATGATTTATCTGAATCATTCTTCTAATTTCATTTTGTTTTGAAAGACTCCCTTTGAGTCCTCTAATATTCCAAGTGATGATCTTCATTAATACCGGGGCTAAAAATGTTGGGAAGGGCATTAATCTTACCTTCCTCTACAAGCTTTTCACCTTCTTTTACCATATGATATTGATTGGTCTTGCGACCTACTTTTTGATTAGAATCCATCTTCAATTTTTTTTTCCCTGTTTCTTGACTTATTCCAATTGAATCTGAGATGGCTTCTAACCTTGAAGAATGCTCATACACAGCCAAAATTTTACTAGATGGTTCAATGGAGTCTATATTGGGACCTGCATTATTTGAAGTTTTGACATTTGAAATATTGTTTTTCTTGTGTAAATTTTCTCCTTTTTTTTTTTGTTGAAAACCTTTGATTTGTTGGTTTGTCTCTGAGTTATTTCCTTCATATTTAAATTGTGTTTCTAAGATTTCAGTTTCCATTATTTCCTCTTCCTCACTTGGGACATCATTTGTGGAAAGGATTTCAAACATATTAGCAAATGACTTTGATTGATCCTTCATTACTAGTTTTTTCTGAGTGTTCTTCTTCTTAGGTATTTGGAAACCTGCTGAGTTTATATCTTCTTTCTTTTGATCAGGAATTTTATTTGGGCAAGCACTGGCCAAATGACCATATTCATGGCAAATTCTACAATGAAAAGGAATGTTCTCATAGTCCACTACTTGCTCCCAAGTGTCTTCCCCAAATTGTAATGTGATATTTTTAGGTAGGGGTTTGTCAAAATCCATTAAAACACAAATTCGAGCATAAATAATATGTTCAAAATTTTGAGTACAATCAACAGTCATCATAAAAGTTCCTAAAGAGTTTCCAATTGAAGAAAAAATAGTAGGATTCCAAAATTCAATAGGGAGGCCAAAGAGTCTAACCCACACGGGAGCTATAGAAGGCATCTCTTCTTTGAATTTAAATTTAGTATGCCAGGGCTTCATGAAAAGCCTTGCCCTTCCAAAAAACCAAGGACCCCCTTGAAAAGTTTTCTCTCTATCTTCATTATTAGCAAATAAAACAAGAAAATAACCATTTGGATAAATAGAGATTTGTAACTCACCTTTAGTTTTCTAGATTTTTGTAGCCCAGACTTTGAAAGTAGATAGACTCGAACGAAAACCCATGAACCAACAAATTAGTCCTCTTTTTTCCAAATCTTCAATGCCAGTCTGAATGTTACCCATATCAAGCTTAACAATAGGAGTTCCATCAGCTGCTTTAAGACATCCTGACTCCGTTTTCTTGGGATCAATCTTAGGCATTCTTAGAGGTTTATGAGAAGCCCTAATATTGATATTAGCATTGGGCTAAGGTTGTCCACCATGAAGGGCATCCCTAAAATTCATTTTTGGGACTGAGTCTTCAAAATTCTTACCCTTGACAGGGGTTTTCATAGTAGAATTATTTTGTGGGTGCACCTTAGCACCAGATTCACTTGAGATATGAGCCATTTTTTGATCAACTGCTTGAAACTTATTTCGTGGTCTCTTTAATCCTTGCCCTAGACATCGTGGAAAGGTATGGTTTTCACTTTTCTTTTGTGCAACAAATTGGAAGCCATTGTCACTCAAGTTCATAGTATGATCTATTGAAAGACAAATTTCTAACCCATATTGTATCCCCTACAACATTTCTTGCTAAAATATTGAGCATAAACCACAAAAATATTGGCCGCTAGGGCCCGAAGGCCCTAAAAACCAACCTCTAGAGCTGCTTGCACTCAACCCAGATGAAACCCTCGCATAGTCGCTTGCCAAATATATCGTTCACACATAGGGATGTGCTAGGATATGTGTTGCTCCAAATGATATGAAAATTGGTGGAGACGTTCTAGGGTTTTTAAGGCATCTACCCTCAAAATTTCAGCTCAATCCGAGTTCGGATGAGTGAGATATGGCCGAAACGAGTTCGGCAGTTTGGGCAGTCCTGCGAAAAACGTCTAATCCTCCCTAGATCAATAAACGTTTTTCCAAGAATCCATATTTAAGTGTATCTAAAATCTCAAATAATTCTCCTAGAGTATTCTAAACAGTATGATTTTTCTCTAAATTCACTTGGGGGTAATTTTTTGACACTGGTTTGCATCGATATTTGAAATTTTTGAAATTGATGAAATTTAGAATAATTGTTTGATTATAATTCAAAGGAGTTTATAAAATTTAAAATTTTGGAGTTATAGAATTGGAAAATTTGGAAAATACATGCCAATGTTCAAAGAAAAATATGGTACAAATTCAAATCATTGGTATATTGGATTAAGGAAAAGCAAACATATGACTAGAAATAAATAATGGTTTAATATTTTTCAAGAAAAATATGAGAAACCAGTTGCTATAGCAAATGATAGGACATATGAGGTCAAAGAAATAGGAAATATATTAATCAAATTATGTGATGTAAAATGCTTAATTACAAATGTGATACATGTGTCAAGACTAACTACTAATCTACTCTCACTATCTCAAATGATAAATTCAAATTTAGTGGTTGAGTTCAAAATTATTTATAACAAAAATAAATATATTATTACTAAATGAGTAAAACTCACATCCTCTAGTTCTTACACAAATGGTCTATTTTCTCTCGATACATTATTAAATATTGTTCTATTAGTAATAACATTAGAGATTAAAGATATTTGGCTTAAAAGGCTAGGATAAATAATTGCATCCACTTTGAATGAAATGAGTAGATATCAAATCATGGTAGGAATACCTAAATTAATATGGCAATCTACAATTTATCCAAATTGCCTTATGGGAAAATAGCATAGAGTACCTATTGAGTTAAATTTATATAGAGATTAAGAGCCACTAGAGTTAATATACATAAATTTAAGTAGACCAATGAACAGTAGTCTTGGAGGACATAGATACTTTCAGTTGTTTGTTGATGACTATTCTAGAAAATATGGGTATATTTCTTAAAACTTAAATTTTAGGGTTATAGTTTATTTAACTAATTTAAGTAACTCATGGAAATAAAAATCATGAGATCAATCAAGAATATTCTCTAGGATAGAGGTGGTGAATTTCTATCAAAATAATTTGAATAATTTCTAAGACTAAATGGTATAAAATGATAACTCACTAAAACTTATTCAGCTCAACAAAATGGTATAGCATAAAGAAGAAATTGTTCCATTGTGGAAATGATATCTTACATGTTGAAATAAGCGCATATTGATTGACAATATTGGTAAAAATTTGTTTAAACTATAGTAAATATACAAAATAGAACACCCATAAGAATACTTTAGAATATTACTCTTGAAGAAACCCGGTTAGGATGAAAACCTTCAGTAAAGAATCTAAGAATCTTTGGATGTGAGGCATATTCCAAAGCAAAAAAGGATAAAATTGGATGAAAAAACCATATGTAAGATATTTCTTGGCTATGATGATTATATGGGATATAGAACCATTGATACAATTACAAATAAATTTCATTTGAGTGGAGATGTGTTTTTTTATGAAGGAAACTAATCCCTTGTTGAAAATCAAAATAAAATTACAAATCCTATTCTAAATATTTCAATAGATGAAGAATTATTCAAGTGAGAAATCATAATTAAAAATATTTAATGAATCAATTGAAAACTCAAAATTCATAATATCACCACAAAGAAAAGAAAAAAATGATATATAAATACACTTAGGGACTCAAAATTAGAACAAATACTAGATCTCACCACTACAAGACTTCAAACTTGCAACATGACAAGAACAAATATGCATTTATTAATTTTGGTAGAAGAACCTACAACTACACAAGCCACAATGAGAAAACCAAAATAGAAAACAACTATGGAATCAAAATATGTATCAATGATGAAGAATAAAACATGGAATCGAGTTGATCTACCATAAGGAAAGAAAGCACTAGAATGTAAAAAAGTTTACAAGATAAAATACAAAATAGAAGGTTCTCTTAAAAAATACAAGGTATGACTAGTTGTAAAGGGTTATACATAAACAAAAGGAATTGACTATAAAGAAACCTTTGTACCTATAATATGAATGACTACTATATATATAATGGATATTAGTAGCACAAGTTGGGTGCAAACTACATCAAATGGATGTTAAGATTGCATTTCTCAATGATAATCTTGAAGAGGAGGTATATATGACTCAACAAGAAGGATTTATTATCAATGGATAGTAATAAAAGGTGTAAATTAAATAAATCATTATATGGATTAAAACAAGCACAAAGAACATGGTATATTAAGATCAATTATCATATATTATAATACAATTTTAAATAAGTGAATCAGATTCTAATATTTATACAAAATTAGCTAGGTTAGAGAATAATTTTTGTGGTATAAGTTCAATATGAGAAAGAACTTTTAAATGATAAATCTAGTACTTCTACACTACTATCTTGGTTTAGAAATTTGTCAAAAGATACAATAACATTACAACAACTTAGAAAAAGTATGCAAAATCATTACTTTAAAAATGTAAAATGAAAAAATCTAAACCTAAATATAATCCTATGGATCAAGGCTATAACTATCAAGATATGATAAGTCACCACTAATTTTTTCTACTATGTATCAATAATTAATTGGAAGTCTCCTATACTTAACATATACTAGACCTGATATTGTTTTTTTTTGTAAATTATTTCTCAAGGTTTATGCAAGAGCTTAGGGAAAGTCATTAGAAAGTTACAAAGAGAATACTACAATATATCAACAAAACCACAAAATATGGTTTAGAATGCAACATAAATTATCATTTTTATTTATATGGGAATTTAGATTCTGACTATGCTAGATCTATAGATGAAAAAATCAACATTAGGATATGTATTTCATCTTGGGTTAGGACCTATTTCTTGGCATAGTAAGAAACAACATGAAGTGGTTCTTTCATCAACAAAAGAAAAATATCATGCAGCAAGAGATGCAATATGTGAAGCACTTTGGTTACAATACATTTTATCAAATATGAGAATAAAAATACTCCTACAATACTCAATTGTGATATTCAAGGAGTTCTCAAATTAAAAAAAAAATCTAATGATTCATAAACAGAAAACATATTGAAGTTCAATGTCAAGTTATTAGAGATCATGTTGTAGACCATCATATATAGATAAAATATGTCCCCACTGAAGATCATCTTGCAAATATTTTTACAAAAGCACTTGAACAAAATAATTATAAGATATTTTAGAGCCATGTATGTACATCAAAATACTTTTACACCAAATAATGTAATACATGGGGTGTTAGAGATATTACATTACTTGGTAACATTAAAGTACCATGGGGTGCATTTGCAAATATTAGTTTAAGAGTGTGTTAAATATTTGTCTAATGCATGTATCAAAATATGGAGAGTATTATGTGTTATGTAATAAAATATGCAATGTGTTAAGAGAGAAAGTGAAGATTCATACATGTTAGGTGTTAAATATGGAAATAAAGAGTCATGTTAGAAGTTATGTAATTATGAGGACTTTGTCACAAGTGAGGAATGTGAACGGTTGCATCTCTCATGAAATTAAGGAGAGCAATAGTTGAGAGTATTGAAGAGTCATTTTGTAAGGTTATATAATGGAGACAAAGCTCCATACTATGTAACAAATTATGATTTATGAATGTAATTGTGAAGTTTCTTATTGTGAATTACTTGTGTGATTTATGTGATTGATATTTGATCCTTAATAAATTTACCTATGATATAATCTAGAGAAATTGCCATCACAAATTTTGATCTAATTATAAATTCATAGAAAATATGCTCTATAATTCTAATTTGGAATATAAATCTTGGAAAAATTTATTGGATTCATAATAGAGTCACCTTTCCACAAAGTACTTAAATATCCACAGACATAAAACAAGTAGATTTGACAAAAAAAATCTACGTGATGTATAAATTAGTATAGTAAAAAAAACTCCTCAATGGATATAATAATATTCTAAGTCAATTTATATATATATATATATATATATATATATATATATATAATTTTGAGGAGGGGTTTTTCAAAGGGACCCCAAAACTTTTACAATGAAAAAGATAAAAAGTAGGTTCTCACGGGATGAAATCAACCAAAACACAATAGAGAAGGGGGACTCAAGAGGTCACCTTGAAGGACCAAAAAGGGTAAAAACCAGTGAAAGGAAGTCTATGAGAGATGCTATATAGGGAACAGGGGAAACCAATAAACCAAAAAAAAACAAGGGGACAAGACCCTCAAGGACCAAACAAAAAGATGCATTTGTGACAAAGGTGACTTAGTTAGATTCATTGCTAGTATCGGGGGCCAAGAGACTGAGAATAGATGCATTTGAGTGCTTTAGAACAAGTAAGCCTTCAAGTTTTAGAGTGCAAATATGTACCAATTTCTTGGCGTAGTATATGGTGATTGAAGTACATTTTTATTACTGACTAGTAAACACATGTGAAGAATTCTATAAGACAACTGCCTAAGAAATTAGTTTCCAAAATGGAAAATGTAAAGTAAAAATTGATGGTAACAGTATTAGAAAAAAAATTCTATTACTATAAGGAAAAGTGCATATTAATGAAAAGGAAGAAAGGAAAAATTTTGAGAAGCTCTCATAAAATGAGAAGATAACATTTTTAAGGTCAAATATGAGAGCGTAGGGTAAAATTACCCAATTATGTAGTTTTTTCTTTCCCTCGATTTATTCAATGAAAGTGTGAGAGATGTGTTAAGCATGATGGCATTCCTCTTGGTCAGGGAGCATGATAAAATCATTAACATGACTCAGCTAGACGTATTATATAGGATGAAGCAAGGGATGGGAATCCTAGATTTTTTCAAGCTAATAGCTAAACAAATTAGATAAAGCCTAACTTATTTTTCTAATGCATAAATCTAGGTATTCATCATTTCTATAATATCCCTTTTTATCTCAAAATTTAAATACATTCCCTAATTTGAAAGTAAAACATAAGTATTTGAAATGAAATGATGCATTGATTTATAACTTGGTAAAATATTTGAGTAAGGGTTCTTTTTGGCAAAGTCTTGGGTTGAATGACCGGGTTTTAAATAGATTTTACCTAGTTCAATCTCCAAATAAGGTTTGTTCCTTGATTTATTATAGGAAAAGGGGTAGAGTAAAGTGCATAAATAAAGGAAAATATAGTTATTGCTAGGAATGTTAAATGGTACAGGTTAGACAATAGCAAGGAAATACATATAGTTTTTATAGATAAGAATTATTTAAACCATCGAAATAATAATAACTAGTTCTATGGTGTAGATTTAAACAACCGTAAACCTACTAGAATTGTTAATTTCAAAACTAATGAAACTTAAAGCTCAGAAATCCAGAAAGAAAATTAGTGTGATTTTTATTCAACATAGTTTATATAGAATTTAACAATTCATACATGCTTGATCAAACACCATTGAGCTAGAAATTAGAATGAGAAGTATTTTATTGCTTTCAGAAGTCTATATACATTGCATTATAAACGTCCAAGAGTTGATCCTTAGTTAGAGCCACTCATCCTATGTATGTACATATTCTAATAATAGAAAAACTAAAACTTGTTACAACAATATGTAATTTGTCTCATTCTGGTAAATTGGCGATTAAATAGGTATGGAGTAGTGGGATCTTCAACAACAAATGGTTGAGATTTTCTTGTTACCACACATCCACATCAATATTCTTGGAGACATCATGGCCCAACTATCCTCCACTTCTTCGTTTCTAGCTCTCGATCCTTAGCTAGATAAAATAGGATCAATCACAAAATCATGACTCTTTTCTACCTTTTATGCTTTTTGGGTCCTCGAACAGTGAAACAGGACCAGTCGTGAAATCGTGACTCTTTTATACCTTCTATGCTTTTTGGGTCCTCAACAAAAAAAATAGGATCAATCGTGAAATCGTGACTTTTTTCTGCCTTCTACACTTTTTGGGTCTTCAGCCAGTGAAAATAGCAGCAATCATGAAATCACAACTCTTTTCTACCTTCTGCACTTTTTGGGTCCTCGGCCAATGAAAATAGGATCGGTCATGAAATCACAACTCTTTTCAGCCTTCTATGCTTTTTGGGTCCTTAGCTAGTGAAAACAGGACCAGTCGTGAAATCATGACTCTTTTCCATACTTAACAAAATTTTGAGGAGTCTCTTCTCTCCCCTTGGTGTAGTCATTTTGACCTACATTATTGGTACTGTTTGGAAAATTATGCTAGAAAAATTTTTTTTCTTCTTCAATGCAGCTATTCATCCAAGGTGTCTTCTTCAATCGATTTCCCTGCTTCTATTGCTGCCTAACTGCTTGTTAAGGCTTTTTTGGTCTTCCTTTTTTCTATCTTCTATATAACTTCATTATAAGTGATGTAGGCTTTATTCCAAGTCTCCTCATCTAGTTTAGAAGTCTCCATGAACATTAGATATAAATACTCTAACTCTTCAACCTTGTCGTAAGACAAAACTTTAGACTTCATGAATAGCTCATGCATGCAGGAGTTGATCTGGTGAGATCTTGAGCCATGCTATAAATGTGATCTTCTTGGATTGGCTCTTCCCAGCTATCTATTTATGATTCATCTTCTATAAAATATTTCCAGAAAGCTTTTAGTGCATCTTATTCTAAGATATTTAAATTGTCATCCCAAAATCTTTGCAGACCACAATTCTCTACTATTCTAAAGAAACTCCTAGCATCTATTTTTTCTTGGGACCATGCTTCATCTTGGGCTCTATTGCTAACTCTTGCCTATGTGATTTTAGCCAGAACTTGTATCTTTATTGTTGCAGATAGTCTTACCTGCAAGAAGGTAGCAGATGTAGTAAACTCATCTTCCACTCGGCCTAGTTTTTCTTTGATCTTAACCAGATATAATAATATAGGTCTCGCTTTCAAGCCTATTTTTTGTATATCTTTGAACATTTCCTTTCAGATTACCTTGGCTTTTCTTTGGACAACCCACCTGTCTTGCCCATACCTTCTTGGATTTGTGTTTGAAGGTCTCCCACCTATTTATTCAAAACCTGAATTTGTTCAACCACCTTCTTAACTTCTTCTTTATATGGTGCTACTTCATTGAATATTTCTTCCCACTTCTTTACCTCATTCTTCAAAGCCTTTTTGATAGTTTTTCTCTCACTCAAGGCCATCTCTAAATTTTTTCTTACCTCTTCAACTCTAAGGTATTTCTCTTTGTAATATTCAGCATTTAGGTATATGGTCCCAATGTGAGCTTGGACCTTTCCCCATTCATCTTCCATAGGTAGTTGAGTGATGTCTTCAGTGATTATCTTAGCTTGGTAATATTCTAGAGTCATTTCCCCTTCTGGCTTCTATACCAAGGACATCATCTTCATTATTTTTTTTGCATATTGATGGGACCCAGGGATATTCCATATTTGATACGGGCTATATTCTTGGAAATTTGGGCATAGTGATACTTCCATTAGTATGAGACGTTCTGGTTAGGTTTCTTCTTCTTGATTTTGGATATGGTGGGGTGAATTTCATAGGAGGAAGTAGGGATGGATTGGAATTTAGGAAAATTGATAGTATGAGGGAGAGGAATGGTGGCGATTGTGGCACCCACATTCAATGGCCCTATGAGTGGATCTGTGGGAGTAGTTGAGGATGCTTTTAGATTGGATTGTGCTTATGGGGGTGATGATGTTGAAGTTGGGGGCTACTGGTTGAGAGGAGAAGAAACATCATTTTCAAGAGTAGAATGGGAAGGGGGTTTCATTGGGATTGAGAAGAGGATGAAGAAAGATAGATAAAAATCATACCTGATAGCGTTGATAAATTTTGTGGATTTATGCCTTTAGTACTTGGTGGCTCATTTGTAGGGATTGATCATTCGGTAGGAGCTGCCCCTTCGATGGCAGTTACCCCTTCAGCAGGAGTTGCCTCTTCAGTTGATTTATCTAAATCTTGGGTGTTGACTTTATGTTGTTCAGGGGGTTATCCCACGTGTCCTTCTATATATTTTTCTACATTTTCTTCTATATTTTCTTGCATATATTATTGTACATCCTAAAAGAAATTGATGTCAACCTTTCTTTGTATTACTTTCTTAACTGCAGTTTTGTTTCCCTCTTAACTGCAGTTCTCTTTTGTCTCATAGGAATGCTTTCCTATTTATTGTAAAAGCCTCTTCATTTAAAAAAAAAGGGTTGTCAAGAAGGAGGTTGGAGAAGGTGAAACAAAGGTTGAAGAGGGTTGTAAATACTTTGAAAGTTGCTGGTAATGTTTGCAATACTGCATTTCTTGAGAGCTTGTTGTGTGTGAGCTTTCCTTGTGCCTTTTATGTAAGCACTCTGTTTTGCTGCACTTATTAAGTTGTATCCATGTTTTTTGACAAATACAAATGTGGCTCTTGCTGTTGAAGAGTTTTCCTCACATATTCATGGCTTTTATTAGCATCTAAAACTCCATTCTTTGGATGATCTGTTGTTTGTGTTGAACACAGTCCAAATTCCTAGTAAACTGCAAAAAATTTCAGAAGTCCATAAATTTTGATTTATAGGGTATTTTTCAGTTTTGTAAAGTGTTTTGGATACCCATTTTCATGTACTTGCACTCCTAAAAATTTTAGAAAATTCTGGGTATTTTCAAAAAACATCATTTTTTTACTCTCTTTGCTTGCCCAGACTGTTGGTGCTCATTTCTAGCACTCTTTGGTATCTTAGAGCATCCTTCCTTCATCTATTGAGTTAAAACACTTATCCAGGATGACACAAACCAGTGAAAATATTGTCCAACTTCAAATTTCCACTAAAACTTAGAATATTGAAGTATTCCAATGAAAACCTTTTTAATCTCACAAGACTTGCGGAGTCTTGTTTTGCAGGAATATACTAAAGTAAATGAAGTAGCCTTTAATACTCTATCTACTGAAGAAAATGAGTTGTTGAAGAACAAAAGCTGCAGCAAGTGTTCCAGATGATCAAGGACCACTCCTACGACCAGAAGCTGCAGCGCTTCGCATCCGTGGCCGGGGGTTCGCAGACCGTGAATCTACGGCGGAGGCACGAGAGTCTGTTCCAGAAGAGGTTGACGGTCAGCGATGTGTGAAGGCTCAATAGCTGGTGATTCCCAAAAAGCATGCGGAGCGTTATTGTCCTCTAGATTTGGCGAAGGAGGAGAAAACACTTCTGACATTCAAGGACGAGAGCAATAAGGCGTGGAAGTTTAGGTATAAGTTCTGGAAGAGCAGTAAGTCTTATGTGTTTAGCAAGGGGTGGATAAAGTTCGCCAAGGGGAAAAAACTGCAGCGTGCTGATGTTCTCTTGTTTGAAAGGGAGGGAGATGATTATATGATCACCAAGTTTTCTCGGAAACGGGAGATTAAACTGTTCGGTGTCAAAATCTCCACTGCAAATGACTAGCTGTAAAACTGTTTGCGTTGTAATTTTCAATAGTTTTGTTTTGTTTTTTTTTTAATAATTGGTTGAATCTTTCGGTAACAATTGTTTGAATCGGGTATAAATTCATGTTCTGGTAGAAATTTCCTGTTTTGGTGTTTTATTTATGCTCTTAATTTTATTTATTTAAATTAAAAATGAATATTGTTATCAATTGAAAAACCTTAACCTCTCCACAAAAACACAATATGCTTTTTTATTTTAAATATATCTCCAACTATTTTATAAAGTTGGTGCATTTCTATTTATAAACAAACGTTTTTTTAATATAATAAATAATAATTATTATTTTTTGATCTAGTCTAACAGTTCAAGTTTTGACTTTTATTTGGGAGGTTCAATATTCAAATAACCTAGATGAGTGTGTAAAGGGATGAGTGTATATGAATACATAATTTAAAATAAAAATAGAAGTTCCTTCTTGGCTAGCTTCTCTTTTAAAATTTTATTAAATACATTTCCTTTAGTTATGAAATCTATTATGTGATGATGTTATTTATTATTTTAGGATATTTATTTTCTTTGGATGAATCATTATCTTTAATAAAAAATATAATGTAAATTAATTTTTAAAATGGATCACAATTAGATTAATTATAAGACCTCTTTCAAACTAAATAAAGCTTGTGAACATGCTTTCTTTTAAATTTTGACATCTTTTTATAGAAAAGTTACATTGAGCTTGAAAAATGTTTTTAAAAAAAAAATTATTTCCAAAGAATATAAATATATTTATGTTTGCAATAAGAAAGTAGGTAAAATTAATTAATTTTAAAAGGTCCAAACTATTTTAGAATCTAACTACAAATTTTGTATAAGGGTTAAACTTATGAGATTAAGAAGACAATGAAGTAATGAATCTTTTCCTCAAACAACCTAAATAAAATTAAAGGCAACTTGCTCTTTTATATGGGATTAAAGGAAACTAGTTCTATTGGTTATATTGGAAATTAGAGTATATATTGGAGGTTAAAATCTCCACGGCAAATGGCTAGTTGTTAAGTTGTCTAAGTTGTGATTTTCAATATTTTTTTTTTTGATAATTGATTAAATCTTTTTTGTACAAATTGTTTGAATTGGGTACAAATTCAAATTTTTGAATATAGTTTAGGAGAGATTTCATACATATTATTGTTGATGGTATTATTTTATTTATTCTTTTAATTTTATTTATTTATTTTTGTTAATATAAAAATAAACATTGTTGTCAAGTGTTTGAAAAATCTTAATCTTTTTATATTGTTTTATTTTAAATTTATTTAAAACTATATTGTAAATTTGGCATGTACCTTTCTATAAGCAGATTTATTTTTTAAATAATAAATAACTAAATTTATTTTTTCTTTATGGGCTATATTTTCTTTTGAAAGCTTATTAAATACATTCCCTTTGGTTATGATGTTATCTAGTCTTTATCAAGCACAAAGTCTCCACTTTCTTGGATGAACCATTATATCCAATAAATAGTACAGTTGAATTTAATCTTTAAAATGGATCACAGTTAGAACATGTGGTCTTCGAGAAGTCAACATCTTTTTTTTGGTAGAAAGGTTGCATTGAGCTTAAAAAATGCTTTCTAAAAAATATTTTCCAATGTGTATAAATATGCCAATATGCCTATGTTCCGCAATATGAGATTAAATAAAAATAATTAATTTTATGAGGTCCAAAGTATTTTAGAATCTAACCACAAATGTTGTATAAATATCTTTGAGTAATTCTAACTTATCTTTTGTAAATTTGACTAGCACCGAGTTAGTCCCTTAAACTTATGAGATTAACAAGACACAATGAAACAATAGATCTCTTCTTCACACAACCTAAATATAATGTAAAGGAACTAACTATGTTATATGGGATTAAAGGGAACTAGGTCTATTGTAAGGGTTAGGATGATTTCTCATTCAATGAACTAGACCTATTATATAGGTTAGGGTGATTTCTCATACTATGTGATGGGAACTACATGTATGTTTTTAATGATATTTTGGTTATAAAGGTCCAATTAAAAATGGTATGGGTATACATTAATCCATAACATTTTATCTTAAAGTAATGAATCTATAGATCCACATCTGAAAAAATTTGCTTAGAGGAGGGACGTTTTTTGCAGGACTGCCCAAACTGTCGAACTTGTTTCGGCCATATCTCACTCATCCGGACTCGGATTGAGCTGAAATTTTGAGGGTAGATGCCTAAAAACCCTAGAACATCTCCACCAATTTTCATATCATTTGGAGCAACACATATCCTAGCGCATCCCTATGTGTGAACAAGATTTTTGGCAAGCGACTATGCGAGGGTTTCATCTGGGTTGAGTGCAAGCAGCTCCAGAGGTTGGTTTTTAGGGCCTTCGGGCCCTAGCGGCCAATATTTTTGTGGTTTATGCTCAATATTTTAGCAGGAAATGTTGCAGGGGATCCAAGATGGGTTAGAAATTTATCTTTCAATAGATCATACTGTGAACTTGAGTGACAACGACTTCCAATTTTCTGCACAAAAGAAAAGTGAAAACCATACCTTTCCACGACGTCTAGGGCAAGGATTAAAGAGATCACGAAACAAGTTTCAAGTAGTTGATCAAAAAATGGCTCATATCTCAAGTGAATCTGGTGCTAAGGTGCACCCACAAAATAATTCTACTATGAAAACCCCTGTCAAGGGTAAGAATTTTGAAGACTCAGCCCCAAAAATGAATTTTAGGGATGCCCTCCATGGTGGACAGCCTCAGCCCAATGCTAATATCAATCTTAGGGCTTCCCATAAACCTCTAAGAATGCCTAATATTGATCCCAGGAAAATGGAGTTAGGATGTCTTAAAGCAGCTGATGGAACTCCTATTGTTAAGCTTGATATGGGTAACATTCAGACTAGCATTGAAGATTTGGAAAAAAGAGGACTAATTTGTCGGTTCGTGGGTTTTCGTCCGAGCCTATCTGCTTTCAAATTCTGGGCTACAAAAAGCTAGAAAACTAAAGGTGAGTTACAAATCTCTATTTATCCAAATGGTTATTTTCTTGTTTTATTTGCTAATAATGAAGATAGAGAGAAAACTTTTCAAGGGGGTCCTTGGTTTTTTGGAAGGGCAGGGCTTTTCATGAAGCCCTGGCATACTAAATTTAAATTCGAAGAAGAGATGCCTTCTATAGCTCCCGTGTGGGTTAGACTCTTTGGCCTCCCTATTGAATTTTGGAATCCTACTATTTTTTCTTCAATTGGAAACTCTTTAGGAACTTTTATGATGACTTTTGATTGTACTCAAAATTTTGAACATATTATTTATGCTCGAATTTGTGTTTTAATGGATTTTGACAAACCCCTACCTAAAAATATCACATTACAATTTGGGGAAGACACTTGGGAGCAAGTAGTGGACTATGAGAACATTCCTTTTCATTGTAGAATTTGCCATGAATATGGTCATTTGGCCAGTGCTTGCCCAAATAAAATTCTTGATCAAAAGAAAGAAGATATAAACTCAGTAAGTTTCCAAATGCCTAAGAAGAAGAACACTCGAAAAAACTAGTTATGAAGGATCAATCAAAGTCATCTGCTAATATGTTTGAAATCCTTTCCACAAATGATGTCCCAAGTGAGGAAGAGGAAATAATGGAAATAGAAATCTTAGAAACACAATTTAAATATGAAGGGAAGAACTCAGAGACAAACCAACAAATCAAAGGTTTTCAACAGAAAAAAATGGAGAAAATTTACACAAGAAAAACAATCTTTTAAATGTCAAAACTTCAAATAATACAGGTCCCAATATAGACTCCGTTGAACCCTCTAGTAAAATTTTGGTTGTGTATGAGCATTCTTCAAGGTTAGAAGCCATCTCAGATTCTATTGGAATAAGTCAAGAAATAGGGAAAAAAAATTGAAGATGGATTCTAATCAAAAAGTAGGTCGCAAGACCAATCAATATCATATGGTAAAAGAAGGTGAAAAGCTTGTAGAGGAAGGTAAGATTAATGCCCTTCCCAAATTTTTTAGCCCTGGTATTAATGAAGATCATCACTTGGAATATTAGAGGACTCAAAGGGAGTCTTTCAAAACAAAATGAAATTAGAAGAATGATTCAGATAAATCATCCACATCTTGTTTTCCTTCAAGAAACAAAGATGTCAATGGAGGATATGGACTCAATTGCTAGTAAAATTTGGCCAACTTGAAAAGTGGTTTCCCTCAGTTCCCAGTGGCATTGCTTGTCTTTGGGACCCAAAAGAGGTAGTTATTCACCATATGGTTGGCATTTGGGGTCTGTTGGCTATAGCTATTCAAAGTAGACATTCCAACCAAATTATGCTCTGCATTACTATTTATGCTTCGACTACTTTGGAGGAAAAAGGAAGACAGTGGAAGGATATAACTCATATTATCTCTCATTTTCTTGAAGCTTGGATCTTGATCGGAGGAGATTTCAATACCATCCTCTCTCTGGATGAGAAAATGGGGGGAAATAGAAATTTGGACAAAAGCACTGACCTCATGAGCGAATATATTGCAAACCTCCATCTTGTGGACATCCAACTGGATAATGGCCTTATGACTTGGTCTAACAGAAGGCAAGGCTTAGCTTGTATAATGGAGAGATTGGATAGGTTTTTGCTCTCTAAAAATTTCTTAATCCATGGTCACATTCCTAAAGTGAAGACTCTTAATAATGTTGGTTCGGATCATTGGCCAGTCATGGTGGAAATGTGGAAAACCAATGTGAGTTTCTCTCCTTTTCATTTTCAATTAATGTGGCTTAGAGACATTTCCTTTAGACCTCGTGTGCAACAATGGTGGAAGGAAGGTAAACCTAGGCATGGGACTAAGATGTTCTATTTTGCCAAAATATTGCAATACATTAAATCCAAAATCAAGACTTGGAACTCGAAAGAGTTTGGGGATGTTCATAAAAAAAACATGAAGTTATTGCTCATCTTGAAAATTTGAATAAGAAAATCCATTTAGATGGCCTCACAGAGAAGAGAAGTGCAGATGAAATTAAACTCACAACTCAGTTAGAGGAATGGGAAAAAAGAGAAGAAATCTTATGGAAGCAAAAATCTAGAATTCAATGGCTCAAAGAAGGAGATCGAAACACAAATTTCTTCCACAAATCTCTTCTAGCTCGAAGATCTCACAACTTTATTTCTTCCTTAAAATCAGATTCTGGAGATGTTGTTTATACTTGGGATGGCATGAACTCTATTGTTGTTGATTACTTTTCCAATATTTTTGTTGCTACTCCTCTTGACTCAACTTCTCAACAAAATGTTCTTCAAGCAATCCCTTCTCTTATCACTTCTAAGGAGAACTCTATTTTGATTGCTCCTGTTACTATCAATGAGCTTCAATAGGTAGTTTTTAAAATGCAAAAAGGGAAAACCCTAGGTCCTGATGGTTTTCCCATTGAGTTCTACCAAGAGTTCTGGGATATCCTTCATGTTGATTTATTAGAGGTGGTGGAAGAATCTAGGAAATCCAAAGAAATTTTGAAGGTTATCAATAAAAATTATATTACTCTTGTTCCAAAATCTCAAGAGGTTGATCATATCTCAGCTTTTAGACCTATTGCTTTATGTAATGTTCTTCTCAAAATCATTACTAAAATCATGGCAGAAAGGTTGAAGCCTCTTTTGCATAAGATTATTTCCCCGAGCAAGGGGGTTATGTGGAAGGGCATCAAATAGTAGATGAGATAGTTCTTGCTCAGGAAGCCATCCATTCCATGGATATGCAAAAATCTCCTTCCATGTTCATTCGGTTAGACTTATCCAAAGCTTATGACAGAGTGGATTGGCACTTCCTTATCAAAGTTTTGAGGCAATTTGGTTTCTCTAAGGATTGGATGGATTGGATTATGGGATGTATCTCTTCAAGTTTCCTACTTAGTTCTTATCAATGGTAGGCCTTCTCAGTCATTCCCAGCTTCTAGAGGTATTAGGCAAGGTGACCCGCTATCCCCTTATTTATTCATCATTCTTGTTGAATGCTTGGGTAGGACTATAACCAAAAAGAGGGAAAACAAAACCCTTGAGGGAGTTACCATTGCTCATGGAGCTAGACCTATCTCTCATCTTCAATTTGTGGATGACTCTACTCTTTTAGGTAAAGCTACAGTTAAGGAAGCTTCTAATATTAAGAAAATCATTAGCTATTTTTCTAAGGCTACTATGCAGTTGATCAATGAAGACAAATCTAAAGTTATTTTCTTTCACTGCTCTGCTAGACAGGAATCCATGGTCTTGGATAAATTAAGATATAAGAAGACCTCCCTTCCAATCACTTATTTAGGTATTCCCATAAATATTCAAAGGCAAAAAAATAAATATTGGAATTGGTTGTTGGACAAAGTCAAGAAGAAAATTGGAAAGTGGACCAACAAGTGGCTTTCTTCTGGGGGTAGAATCACCTTGGTAAAATCAGTCCTTCAAGCTATTCCTATTTATGTATCTTCCATGTTGAATATCCCAAAGGTTGTTCTTCGAGAACTGGATCAAATCAGTCATCGTTTCCTTTGGAGTGGTACTAAGGAGAAAAGAAAATGGGCCTTGGTGAAATGGGACACTTTATGTCTTCCTAAGAATGAAGGGGGTTAGGATTCCGATCTTCTATTAATAACAACAAAGCTTTAGCTAAATTATATTGGAGGATGTTGCATAACCCCAATGCTCTTTGGGCCAATAATCTTCATGCTAAATATGCTGAGAACAAAAGTCCTGAAGACCTTGTTCGCTATCAACTTCCTACCAAAGGTTCTCCCATTTTAGCAGTTCTTAAGACTGGTGAGGATTTGATAAAGAAAAATTTATTTTGGATCATTCATAATGGTCAATAGGTAAATTTTTGGATAGATTCTTGGGATGGTCACAAGCCTTTGATAACTCGGTTTCTCGATTGGAGGCCTTGGATGGAGGAGCTTCACCGAGCTAACTGGATAAAGGTGGCTAATTACTATCGGTACCATACTTGGTAATTCAAAGGTTGGTAGATATTGGATCCCTATTGAGGACTAGCCTATTCAAATCCCAGAAAGGCAAAGACAAGATATCCAAGGCATCCTTCATATGAGATCTCTCTCTTGGTCCCATGAAAAATATTGTTTTGGATGGAACAACACTACTAAGGGTGAGTATTCAGTTGCTCAAGGTTATTTGACCTTATGCCATAATAATCCCAACCATTCTTCTGACATATTTTCTCAATTGTGGGCTCAAAAGCTCTGGCCTAAGGTGAGGTTCTTTAATTGGATTTTATTGCATCGTAGGGTGCTTACTGGTGAGCAACTTATGAAGCGTGGTTTTCATGGCCCTTTTAGATGTGAAATGTGTGAAGAGAATGTAGAAACTCTCAACCATATTTTTATTGAGTGTACTTTAGCCTCTGAGCTATGGAGGAGAATGGCCACTTTACTTGGCTTACAAGTGGTCCAATTTTTTTACTTTTGAACAACTTTGGAGGGATTGGCCTAATCAAGAGGGTGTTGATCATTTTATTAGGCAGTTAGTTTGGATGGGTTCTACCATTCTTCTTTGGAATATTTGGAATGAAAGGAATAACCAAATTTTTAATCAAGATAGGAAGGATATTCACTATATTTGGCAAAAGACCATAGCCAACTTAGTTGAATCAGTCCATCAACTCCTTAATCACCCCCAAAACTCCCACCAAATATGGGATCAAGTGATGCAAATATTGAAGATTAAATCTTCTAAGGGCAACCAACTTAAAGGGAATGTGAGTATTAGTAAGATGGATAAGACAAGAAATTGGCAACCTCCTCCTAAGGATTTTGGAAAATTCAATACTGATGGAGCCTCTAGAGGGAACCCTGGAAAAGCCAGTGTGGGAGGAATTGGTAGACTTTCAGATGGCTCCCTGGTTTTTACTTTTGCTGAGAATTTGGGTATTCTTTCCAATAACCTTGCTGAGGGGTATGGTATCCTCAGAGGCCTTCAGGAGGCTACTAAGGTTGGATGGGAAAAGGTGTTAGTTGAGTCTGACTCTCAACTTATGATTAATATTTTGAAGACTCCTTCTAAGAATCATAAGGTTGATTGGAGAATAAAAAGAATTATTGAGAAGATTCAATTAATCCAGATGGGATTTTTGAAAGTTGATTACAATCATGTGGTCAGAGATCAAAACAAGAGTGTTGATGCTTTAGCTAATTGGGCTTTGGACAAAGGTGATCTTACTTGTTATGGCCACCCTCCTAGATGGTGGGCTTCTCAAATTAGGGAAGCTCTTCTTTCTATCATTTCTTTGGATGGCTCCAGTTCTGAAGGTACCTAGTTTCTTCTTGCTTTATTTTTTGCTTCTCTTTGGTTCATTCAGGTTATTTTAGTTCCCTAGCTCAAACTATTCTTTCTTTTGTTTCCTCTGTTGATTCTTGCCTTAAAAGTCTTCTGGTCTAGATAGGTCATTGTTATGTTCAATTTTTTTTCTTTTTTCTTTTTTGTTTGTTTTTTAAGGTGTGTGTGTTCTTTTGTTTTGTTTTGTTTTTGTGTTCTTTGTGTTGTTTTTTGTTGTTCTTGTTGTTTTTGTTGTTTTTTATGTTTTTTGTTATTGTTCTTGTGTTTTTGTCATTCTTGTTCTTGTGTTTCTCTTTGTTTGTGTTAATTCGTGTTTTTATGTGTGAGTGTTTTCTATGTTTTTTGTTTTTGTTTATTGTCTGTTGTTGGTTGTTTTTTATTTTTATTTTTATTTTATTTTTTAATATTTTAGGTTTTGGTTGTGTTTATTTTTCATGTTTTTTTTGGGTTATGTCTTTGTAGTGTTCTGTTGTTTTTGTCTTGTTTGTGTTTTGTTATGTGGTTCTTGTGTTTTTCTATGTGGTTCGTGTTGTGGTTTCTTTTATCTTATTGTGTGTGTGTTTGGTTGTGCTTTTGTTTTTGACACACTCAAGGAGCATGTTTTTTATTTTATTTTATTATTTTTGTTGTTATTTATTTATTTACTTATTTTTAAATTGGTTTTGTGTGTTTGTTTGCTCCTTGAGTATGTCAAAGGTGGTAGGCCAGGTCCGAGTCCTGGGCATTTTTGGTGGAATGGATACCCCTGCCTCCTTGGGTCTTACCCGAAAGTGGCATCCCTTTTGGGATGTTTTCCACAAATAAAAAAAAAGTAATATAACTATAATAAAAATTAAATGCAATACTTTATTTATATTGATTTAAAAATTGGTCATGTCAAAGATCCATTGAAAAATATCAAAGATAAATTCATTTTCTATTGAAAATTAGTAATTTTAATGAATTTTTAATATCAAAGGTTAAATGATCCTATGTATGTTATACAGACCTTTTAAAAGAACACTTCTATAATCTAAAAAAACACATCATACTTTTTTCAATCTAACATATTACAATTTATAGTTTTATTTTCTATAAATTATATATTTAGTACATTAGTATTTAGAATATGTTTTTTTTAATTTTACATGGTGGAAATGGTAGCCGCCATGAATCTGGGCATGTTGCTTGACTTTTTATGATCATCCCAGTATTCTGCATTGTTCACCCTAAAAACTACCACATAGATGTTCGCATAATCCACCCCTATAACCACCATATCACAATCATTTTAAACCTTTTACGTTGTTGAAAGCACTAGGAAAGGAACAAGTGTTCAGTCCAATAAACCCCGAGATTTGAACCTTTAACCTCCACCCCTACAAATTTTGGAGGAACCATTTCATATATGTTTTTGAATTATAAATATATAAGAAAAAATAAATTAGTCTTATTATTTAGAATTATTATATCATCTATTCTTACAATATGAAATAGATTTATGGCCTTTAACACTTACAAACAATTCTATAATAAAGTAGTCCATGATAATATGAAAAATATCCATTTCAACCTCCAATTTATCCACTAAAATAAAACTAGGTTTTAAATATACATTTGATTATGAGAAAAATGATCGAAAGGATTGTGTAACGGAAGAGAATGGTTAGTTAAAAGATTAATTATAAGCATATTTAAACTCATGTGTTGTTAGGCACGTCAGTTTACTATTGTTTTTTTGTTAGTTTGCAGGCCAAACAAATGGAGGAGTTTAAGTTAGATGGAGATGCGATTCTATAGAGTAGATGTATTTTCTATTGAATTGATATCACATGGAAATATGGTAGTCATTTATCTTCAACACATTAAATAAATACTCTTAAAGATATGTTGTGGGTACATCAAATTACCACTCTTATTATATGTGTTGTAATCTTTCAAGGATGATGTAGGTTTATACTCATGTTAATGGGGAAGTCAAAATGGAGGAATATTTGATTTTATTTTGACCATATCACGTGGAAACTATTTCAATTGATGAGAACAATCCATCCAGTTAACTATGATAAAATATATATTTATGAAAGATATTAATTTTAACTTGATATATGTTTAAACCATTTGGATCTACAAGAACAACACGTGGTTAATAATAAGGTAGTGATATACACATCATTTTATGGTCCTCTATGGCTGCAACTATAGAGGATAAAAAATATATTCATGAAAGATATTAATTTTAACTTGATCAAAATATGTTTGACCTATTTGGATCTACAAGAAAAATACATGGTTAAGAAGAAGGTAAGGATATACACATCATTTTATGGTTTTCTATGGCTGGCTGCAAAATAACTTAAATTTATTGTGATTTAATATTCCTTTATAAATTAAAATTATTCAAGGCTCATGTACATTGAAGGAACATTTATTTTACTATTTTTTAAAGGGGTATTTTAGGACTAACATGATAATAAATGAGGTATTTCTTAGAGTGGAGATTCGTGGAGAACGTACCTAAAATACATTTAGGTGTTTGGTATATGTTATTTTGTACACCTTTTCTCCATATATATTGTAATAAAGAATGAGCATGAAAACCTAACTTATATGGTGAGCATTTGTAGAAAAAATATTCAAGTTGAATAAACATAGATAAGTTGGTATTGATGGTACTTACATCCTCATGACATTAGTTGAATTAAGGAAACAATTTAATAAATAGTTAATACCAAAAACAAGTTTGTGATGACATGAATGGTATAAAATCGGTCCTAATAATGATGTTCCAATTTAAAATTGGGTGACTTTAGTTGATGTTTCTAGACAAACCAAAGGTGTAAAACATATGGAGGAAGGATTATTATTTTTTTGCTATGGATGGATTCAAGTGTTTTTGACTTCCTATTATGATTACATTACCATGGATAGTTTTTAGAGGAGTTAAGTTCAATAAAAGGAATAATGGAATGTCATGATGACATCTAGATCAATGGGGTTCTTAGATGATTATATGTGATGGAATTTTTTATAAAATACTTAGCCTTCTATGAAAAAAACCACTTAACATTTGGGAATTATGCAAGAGATCATCAAAGAAATTCTCTTTTGTATCTATAGTAGAGTTACTCTTTCATTTATCAATAGGGGATCTACATGTAATAGAAGTTGAATTTACATTTTTTCCTTGCATAACAATGAAAGCCCATCCCATGAGAAATAAAGTTTTCAATAAGAAGTGTTTAGGGATCTCACAAGCAACTTGGCTATGATGATCATCATATATTGGAGGGGATAAAAGCATGAATTTCCCATTTGCAAATAGTAAATGAAGAATGTGGTAGGAAAATAGACAATTTGTGTGATTACTTATATAGTTTGGTGACTGAAGAAATATATTATGATTTGAGAAGCATCATAGTGAACAAGCTTTGAAGAATCCTAAGGCACATATGCTAGAAAAATTTCATTAGAAACTATGGTCTATGAATTAGTTAGTGTTGTTATCTCTAATATGGTGATTCGTCGATCTTCTTTAGTTGACATAAATTTTGAATTACACAAATGCTTAGATGTGTCCATAGTAATATCCATGGGTAATCTATAAATACCAATGGTGATATTCCATGTGAAGTTATATTTTTATTTTATTATTATCTTAAAAAATAATTTTTTTAAAAGCTAGTAGTTCAATTCATGGTCCATCAATTTTTTATTAGATTTTTTAATACTTTCTAAAATTGGATGAAATCAACATATTAACTAGATAAACAAAAATAACTTATAAAAATAATATACACAAGGGTGTTGGTAGACACCAAAACATCTCACTAAATGAAATAAAATTTCACTCCAACTAATAACAAAATGATTAGTAGGATTAGATATATATAACCAATTACCAAACACCTTTAAGTTAAGGTTAAAGAACTAACCTTTAAACTAAATAATAAAATATTACAATAAATTCTAAGTTAAGGTTAAAGAACTAACTTTAAACTAAATAATAAAATATTACAATAAATTCACATATATAAAATGCATAAGAGCCCAAAGAACTATACAAATAATATAATATGAAATTTGATGGTTACATAAACTGAAACTTAATACCAATATTCCCTCTCAAGCTAAAAGAAAACACGAAGAGGGACCCTTATAAGCTTTTCATTCACTCCAAACACTATACAAATAATAAAATATTACAATAAATTCACATATACAAAATGCATAGGAACCCAAAGAACTATACAAATAATATAATATAAAATTTGATTGTTACATCAATTGAAGCTTAATACCACTATTCCCCTCTCAAATTAAACGAAGCTAACCCTTATAAACTTTTCATTCACTCCAAAAAAAAATTATATAAATAATAAAATATTACAATAAATTCACATATACAAAAATACATAGGAGCCCAAAGAACTATACAAATCATATAATAAAAAATTTGAGAGTTACGTCAACTGAAGCTTAATACCACTATTCCCCTCTCAAGCTAAAAGGGGGCACGAAGAGGGGTCCTTATAAGGTTTTCATTCACTCCCTCGTTTCATTGATGTCTTGCTTTTTCTCGTATTAAAAACAAAAGCACAGGCTCTCCACTAAAAACAGGTTTTTTTGTTTTTATTTTAAAGCAGCAGTTTTTATTTTAATAGCGCCAAAAATAAATAAATAAATCTACATGTTAGGAATGGAGCCTAATTATGAGGAGGCTAAACAGAGAAAGTTTCTAGATTTACTGCAGGACGGGCAGGGAAAGTTTCCAGATTTACAGTCTGTTAGTCTACCAAAGAAAGTTTCCGGATTTACAACAGGACAACCAGGGAAAGTTTTTTTGTTTTTATCCCAAAATTAGATGTTGGGAACTCAATGTTAATCTTGGAATGTATTAAGAAAAGCAGTTTGTTTTTTATGTTTTTTTCTTATATATAGTTGTGAGGAAAAACAAAGAAGACTATGACAAAGAAAATTACTGTGTTAATTCCTTGGAAATATAGAGGAAATTACAGCAGATGATTGTTATAGGTTGTAACCCTCTTTTGCTTGGATTGAGAAAATGAAGGACTGAAAATTCTCGATGGATGTAACCCACATTGGGTGAACCACGTTAAAATCGTTGTCTCTTCTTCTCTGTGTGTTTGTCTAATTTTTCTTTAATTCTGCCGTTAAAGTTTGAAACACTATAATTGCTTTTCTATATAATTATATTTTATATAGTGATTTACTCTAACAAGTGGTATCAGAGTGGTTGTTTTGTTGGGTGCACTTGACGGAAGGAGAATTTCTGGATCAAGTGGGAGCAATGGCGGAAGAAGGGAGGTTTAGAGTTCAAAAATTCAATGGCCGTAACTTTCAATTACGGGAAGATGCCAGATGGAGGATTACTTGTACCGGAAGGATCTTTACTTACCTCTTGAGGGGGAAACCAGAGAGACCTTCAACTATGTCTGATGAGGAGTGGAGTCTCCTTGATAGAAAGGCATTGGGTACTATGAGGTTGTGCTTGGGAGCCACCGTAGCCTTCAACATCTCTAATGAAAAGACTACCAAGGGAGTCATGGATAAGTTGGCCAAGATGTATGAGAAACCATCAGCATCAAATAAGGTATTCTTAATGAAAAGGTTATTTAACATGAAAATGAGTGAAGGAGGATCTGTGCATGATCATTTAAATGAATTTAATACTGTCACTAATCAATTGCATTCAGTAGGATTGAATTTTGATGATGAGCTTAGGGCCTTATTAATCTTATGCTCTCTTCCATAAATTTGGAACAATTTGGTAATGGCGGTAAGTAACTCTGCTTCGAGTTCAAATAAATTAGAATTTGATGATGTGGTTGGTGTGATACTCAGTGAGGACATGAGAAGAAAAACCATAGGAGAATCATCTAGCACCACCTTAATCGTTGAGAATAGAGGAAGAGGAAGAGAAAGAGGCAAGAGTTCACATCATGGAAAATCCAAAGGAAGATCTAAATCACATGGAAAAGGAAAGCTACGGTGTTGGCACTCGTGGCAAAAAGGGTCATCTCAAGAAGGATTGTTGGCAAAGAAAGGGTGATGGAAATGAAGGTAATGATAATAATGGTAACACTTTGAAGCCAATATTCTCTGGACAAATTCTACAAGATGCTTTAATCTTATCTCTTGATAGAAATAGTGATTATTGGGTAATTGATAGTGGTGCTTCATTCCATGCTACCTCACATAAGGAATACTTCATAGATTATGTTTCCCGGAGATTATGGACGTGTTCTATTGGGAAATGACCAACCATGTAAAATCGTGGGTATTGGAAAGATTTTGATTAAATCCCCAAATGGATGTCAATGGGCTCTTAAAGAGGTGAGACACATACCAGATTTAAATAAAAATCTTATATCGGCAAGTAAGCTTGATGGTGAAGGATACACGGTTGCATTCGGAGAAAATGCTTGGAAAGTTACTAAAGGTTCATTGATAGTAGCTAGAGGTAAATTGGTGGGTACTCTTTATTTACTTATTGATTTTTCTCACTGCTCCATGAATTTAGTTTCTACAAGTGAGAGTGCATCTTTGTGGCACCAAAGACTTGGCCATATGAGTGGAAAAGGTATGGAAATTTTACATTCAAGAAAGTTATTGCCTAAGTTAAAAGAGATTGATTTGGAATTCTATGAGGATTGTGTTTATGGTAAAGCAAAGAGAGTTAGATTTCTCAAGGATGGCAAGGAAAGGAAGAAAGAGAAATTGGAGCTTGTGCACTCAGATGTTTGGGGCCCAGCTTAGGTAACTTCTCTTGGAGTTTCCTCTTACTATGTACTTTTTATTGATGATGCAACAAGGAAAACATGGATATATTGCATTAAGAATAAAAGTGATGTTTTTAATACCTTTAAGAATTGGAAAGCATTAGTTGAAAATGAAACTGGAAAAAGGTTAAAGTGTCTAAAGTCGGATAATGGTGGAGAATATTGCAGTAGATAATTTGATGTGTTTTGTTCTAAAAATGGAATTAGAAGAATCAAGGTAGTTCCAAGAACACCTCAAGAAAATGGGGTTGCAGAAAGAATGAATAGAACCATCATGGAGCATGCTAGGAGCATGAGAATACATGCAAGCTTACCATTATTTTTATGGGCTCATGTTGTTGATACTGCCCTATATCTGATTAATAGAGGACCGTCTAGTGCCTTGGATGGAGGAATTTCGAAAGAGCTTTGGACAGGTAAACCAGTAAATTATTCTTTCCTTAAGGTATTTGGATGTGAGGCTTTTATGCATATAGACAAAGAGAACATAAATAAGTTAGATGCTAAGGCCCAAAAGTGCTATTTTATTGGTTACGGTATTGATGGCTTGGGTTAGCAATTATGGGATTGTGATAACCAAAAATTCATTAGAAGTAGGGATGTCATATTTAATGAAAAAAACTTGTATAAAGATCGGTTGCAGGGAAAGAAATAGAAAGAGGAAAATGCTGAATACATAGACCTTGATGGACACATAGAAAAGGTAACTCCAAAGGTGGTAGAAGATCAAAATGTTCAGCAGCAACAACAAGCACCTCAATCTCCAAAAAGCGCTGTTAGACGTTCTACCAGGATAAGTAAAATTCCTCAATGTTTCTCTGATTATGTTTTGTATACTGATGCTGGTGAGCCAAAATGTTTTCAAGAAGCATTACAAATGGATACCAGGAATAAGTGGGAGCTTACAATGAATGAACAAATGGACTCTTTATTCCACAACCAAACTTGGGATTTAGTTGAGCTACCCAAAGGTAAAAGATCGTTGACCAATAAATGGGTGTACAGGATTAAAGAGAAGAATGAAGGGCATAAGAGATACAAAGCAAGACTAGTGGTCAAGGGATTCGCTCGGAAAAAAGGTATTGATTTTGATGAGATTTTTCTCCACTTGTGAAAATAACCTCTATTAGAGCTATTTTGAGTCTTGTACCTATAGAAAATTTGTTTCTAGAGCAATTGGATGTGAAGACAGCCATTTCTTCATGGTGATTTGGAGGAGGAAATTTATATGCACCAACCGGAAGGCTTTCGGGTGAAAGGTAAAGAGGATTGGGTATGTAAACCGAAAAAGAGCTTGTATGGGTTAAAACAAGCTCCTAGACAATGGTATTTAAAATTTGATAAGTTCATTGCTAATCAAAGGTTTGAAAGATGTCAAAGTGATCATCGTGTATATTTTAAGCAACCCGGAAATGGTAACTATGTTATTTTGCTATTGTATGTGGATGACATGTTAGTTGCGGAACAAATATGCAAGATATAAACATGCTCAAGAAGAAGTTGGCTAAATCCTTTGCCATGAAGGATTTGGGAGAAGCCAAACAAATCCTTGGTATGAGAATAACAAGAGACAAGGAGAGTCACACTCTTAAATTATCACAAGCAAAATACATTGAAAAAGTGCTTAAGAGATTCAACATGAACAATGCAAAGTCTGTTGCTACTCCATTGGCAAAGCATTTCAAACTCACCAAAGATTTGTGTCCCAAGACACAAAAGGAACAAGAGCATATGGCTAAGGTTACCTATGCATCAGCAGTTGGAAGTTTGATGTATGCAATGGTTTGTACAAGACCAGATATTGCCCATGCAGTGGGAGTAGTGAGTAGATTTATGAGTAATCCAGGAAAAGGACATTGGCAAGCGATAAAATGGATACTCAGGTACTTGAGAGGAACTTCAAATTATTCTTTGAATTTTGGAGGCTCTAATATATGCTTGAAAGGTTTTGTAGATTCTGATATGGTAGGTGATCTTGATGGTGGAAGGAGCACTACTGGCTACATATTTACTATAGGAGGAGGAGCGGTTAGTTGGATTTCTAAACTCCAACACGTAGTTGCCCTTTCAACCACTTAAGCTAAATATGTTGCTGCTATAGAAGCAAGCAAAGAGATGGTTTGGTTGCAAAGACTAATGGAAGAACTAGGGAAGAAGCAAGAGGATAATAGGTTGTGGAGTGATAGCCAGAGTGCTATACACCTTGCAAAGAATTCAGCATTCCATTCAAAAACTAAACACATCAAACTCAGGTATCATTTCATTAGATCAGTATTGGAAGATGGATCTTTAAAATTAGGGAAGGTTCACAAATCACAAAATCCTGCTGATATGCTTACAAAAGTGGTGTCAAGAGAAAAGTTGAGCTTTTGCTCAACTTCAGTTGGCCTTAAGGAATGAGAGGCCATGATGAGAAGTCCTTGGTTGTAGTATGGTGCAATGGAATTAGTCTCCAAGTGGGAGATTGTTAGGAATGGAGCCTAATTATGAGGAGGCTAAACAGAGAAAGTTTCTCGGATTTTCGCCGCAGACGGGGGGAAATTTTCCAGATTTACAGTCTGTTAGTCTACCAGAGAAAGTTTCCGGATTTACAACAGGACAACCAGGGAAAGTTTTTTTTGTTTTTATCCCAAAATTAGATGTTGGGAACTCCATGTTAATCTTGGAATGTATTAAGAAAAGCAGTTTGTTTTTCTCTCGTTTTTTTCTTATATAATAGTTGTGAGGAAAAACAAAGAAGACTATGACAAAGAAAATTATTGTGTTAATTCCTTGGAAATATAGAGAGGAAATTACACCAGATGTTTGTTGTAGGTTGTAACCCTCTATTGCTTGGATTGAGAAAATGAAGGACTGAAAATTCTTGGTGGATGTAACCCACATTGGGTGAACCACGTTAAAATCGTTGTCTCTTCTTCTATGTGTGTTTGTCTAATTTTTCTTTAATTCTGCCGTTAAAGTTTGAAACACTATAATTGCTTTTCTATATAAATATATTTTATATAGTGATTTACTCTAACACTACATACATATAAATGTCTTTGATACACAGAAAAAATACACAGTTATCTATTCATCGCTGCTATGAAAAAAATAATTCCTGTTCCTTTTTACATGCGACAGTGTCTCTTATGGTCTTAGATTTTGAAAATCAACAGTGTCTCTTATGGACGCTTTCCAACCCCTTCAGTTCAACATAGTTGAACATAGTTATCTCAAAATATTTTATAAAGTTTTCTATCCAACCCCCTTCAGTTCAACATAGTTGAACATCGCAAGTATTCTAATCGATTCCAAAAGAAATCGACGCTTTCCAACCGCTTGTTCAAAAAAAAGCCCCTACCGCACAGACAACATTTGGGCCATATAGCTACAAAGCTGTAAGATAAACAAATCCATTGTTGTATAATGTTATCCATTGTTGTATAAAATTGTTTCGTATTAGGGACCCTATTTTTAAATTTCCAGTTTACACAATAGCCACACTGCCATTCCGATAGCATTATTAACGTACTATGTTGAACAATTATAATTTCACAAGGTTATATGAAGTCAACCAACTGAGTCCAAAAGCGATAACATAAATTGTAATATGTTCTCCAAGTAAAACTCTTTAAAGTTTTATCTTAATAACGAAGTTCCACTTTTACAAGACTATTTATCTCTCATAAAAATATAGCACAAATATTCAGATTACAAAATATTAAATTTCTCAATAACAAAGATTAGAGGGACCATCTTCTGGCACCTAATTTTATTTAGCATCCAACATTGGTGTTTCTATTCCCTAAAGGACAATTGACCAACTAATTCAACTTACATGCTTTCAATATGTTTGAGCGTCATAGTTACAAAACCACATGTAATTAAACATCAACTCTAACCAAAAACAAATTAATAAAACCGACAAAGATGGATACCACTTTAGTTCTTCTTCATAGCACTGTACTCAAACATGCACAAATCACTTAGTTGTGTTCTTTATTTAATCTACAGTAATTTGTGAATATTTTGGGCAAAAGAAACAAGATCCGATATATATTTATCATATAATCTGAATTGATTTCATAACAGTCGACGAATGGTTCTCCTCCGTTGGATCTAAGCAATCACATCGTTATCCCATTGAGCTTTCTTCCCGTGGTTGCACCATCAAACAGGTTTTTGGTAGTCTATACATGGGATGACTCTTATTTACTATGCATGCCTAAGTTTAAAAAAAAAAAAAAAACAACTAATGCAAAAGAATTCCATAAATGAGCACACACAATAATATAAAATTTAGATGCAGTCTTTTTAACATGTAGCTACTCGAACAAGTTGCCTTTAATTATTATTTGGTGCACACTCAAGTATCATCTACCCAAATACAACATTGTGTGTTTGTAGTGGAAAAGGCAAATTTCTAAATTTTCTTTTCGAGTCTATATTGAATTCAAGGGAGTATCCTCATAAGTCTTATTTTGCTTATTTTGCTAACATGAGTTATGACAAAACATCAACAAAATAAGTAGCACATCAAGCATATGTTTCCATTTTGTATCAATCGAAGGTTCAAAGTTATTTTCCAACCAAATAAATTCCTTCCTGGAACATACAATCATATCAACACTTTCAACTTCATAAAAATATTTCTTTCGCCATTCATAAAAATATTTCTTTCACTTACGTCATTCATTCAAACCATTTCTCTTAAATGAAAAGCTTAGAAAGAATACCTGCAATTTTTCTCTTAAATGAAAAATTTAGAAAGCACACCTGTAATAATATATGAAGTTGTAAATTTTGTAAATCTTCTTTCCGGCACACACAATTCCAAATTAACAAGTAATCAATATAATCGTAAAAAAACTTTTTTTTCATTGGACGCTCTCCAAAACACACTACCCTATTTTTTTTTTATTTTTTGATATATGATCCCCTCACAATGATGCCCATCTCCCATGCAAACTAACCTCCATCACTTTTCCACCCACATGCCTTTCTTTCGCAACATGAAAACATAGTGGGTAGTTAAGGGAAAACATCATGAAGTTTATACATTATCCATTGAATTCATGGCACTCACACAATTGCAAAAATTCAATTTTCATAACATAAAATGGGTATTTTATATTTAAATTCACGGTTAATCTATTGCTTTTTTTTAAATTTATTTATTTACTAAATTCAACTTTTATTTCATTTTATAAATTTAATTAATATTCAACTTTTATTTTTTTTATAAATTTAATTTATAAATCTAAAATAGGCATTATTAATTTTTAAATCACCAAATATGCATTATTAGTTTTATTTATCGTTTTTATAGGAAATGATGAGATGGTTTGAAATCTATCAAAAGATGGTGGATAATTGATAAGTTGGAATATGAGAATTTAGAGCAATCAAAATTTCCCGCTATCAAAAAAATTCTTAAAAGAATGTTTGGTCACTAGAGACTCTTCCTAAAGTCTCAACATTCCTTTGGATAGTAGTTCAAAGTAAAATTCTTACATGAGAGAGTCTACAAAGAAGAGGATACCATAGACCTTTGAGATGTTCTTTATATGATAAGGATTTAGATTCATCAAACCATTTACTTCTTGATTGTCTTTTTTCTCACACTATTTGGGATTACTTTTTTATAAATATGAAAATATATTGGGTAGCTCCATCAACAAATAAAACAATTGATAAAATGTTGGATTAATTATTTCAAAACTAAAGCATTATGTATTCTATGGATGATTGGTCCTACCATTATTTGTTGGAGTTGATGACTTGAAAGGAATAATCAAATTTTAAAAAATAAATCTCAAAATCATGCCTAAGTTTGGAACCATATTATTGCCTCTCTTGCAAAATATTTACATATATGGTGCTCGTCATGAGAAGTCTAAAGTGCAAAAAAAAAGAGGTGGTAAAAACTTGTTTACAATATTTGAACATACACAAAAAAGTCATCTATGACAATGGTATTAAAACAAAGGAACTACTTTGATCTAGGGTAAAATACAAATGTCAAAAAATGGGTTTATCAAAATTAATTTTGATGGTGCTTCTAAAGGAAATTCGAGAAAACCTGATGGAGGTGGTATTTTTGAAATAATAAAGGCAAAATTCTCCTCACTTACTCATAATCATATAGAACTTCTACTAACAACTATGTAGAGGCTAGGGCACTTCTTACATGGATAAAAATTACAATAGAAAAAACAAAATAAATATATTTCAATTGAGAGAGATTCATAAAATATCATTAATGCTATTAAAAAAAATGAATGTGAGGAATGGATAGCAGATAAATTAACCAATCATGGTGTTGATCTTCCTCTTGGTGAAATTCAAATTTTAGAAGACAAATGACCAAGTAAGATTTTATCTCTTAATCAAAATGATGTCAAGAAGTTGATTGTAGAAACATAGCACTTTGAGAAAGTTGAAGAATATATTTGATAGAAAAAGAAACCAAAGATATTTGTGAGAGAAAGACATGCTAGATGTAATTTAATTGACCTATAGCAAATATCCTATTTTGGTATTTTGTTGAGAGTGGAATAAAAGTTACATATAACTTATTATAAATAAAGAAATCAATAAAATTATGAACTTTCAATGTTATTTTAAGCGACCTTCATCAATTAATACTTGAGATTAAAACATCTAAATTCAGAATACCAATTGTTCTTACAACTATATCCTCTATTGAATTTTAGATTTAAATATATAACTATATATACTTTATTTAGGATATAAAATTATAACTATAACTGTATATTATATTTGGATAACTATAGTTTAATCAAATAAATATATATTAAATAAATAATACTTTTTATTAATTTTTTTATATAGTTTATAAGTTTACTTAAAAATATAATTAAATATTATTTTATATATACAATAAAGATAATAAAACTTTTATTTTTAAAAATTCAATTTAAAAAAAAATATTATATTTTCAAAACAAAACAGCAATATGATTTCATAATAAATATAAAAATATTTTAAAAATTAAAAATAAACTTTAATAATATTTAAGTATTGAATAAAAAAAAAAAGTTACTAACCTGTTTTTTTTTAAAGCATTATTCTAACCTTCAGAAACGAAGGGCAAGTCATCTTTTAGTCTATCTTCCACATTATAAGCTTTTCATTCACTCCCTCGTTTCATTGATGCCTTGCATGCTTTTTCTCGTATAAAAAACAAAAGCACAGGCTCTCCACTAAAAACAGTTCTTTTGTTTTTATTTTAACAGCGCCAAAAATAAATAAATAAATCTACATAGATATAAATGTCTTTGATACACAGAGAAAATACACAGTTATCTATTCATCACTGCTATGAAAAAAAATCGACCGTGTCTCTTATAGTCTTAAGTTTCAACATTCGACAGTGTCTCTTATACTCTTAAATTTATAGTAAATTTAGGTCGTATGTGCATGCGTAACATGTTAGTCGCCATGACAGAAGAAGCGCAGCAAAGCAGAGAAGAGAGATCAGGGCAAAACCACAAAGGACTTGTACGCCAGCACAACGGGAAATGTGGATGTCAAATCTACGTGGACAAGGCCAGAGAATGGCTTGGAACCTTCGGCACGCTCTGTGAGGCCCGCCTGGCCTATGCGAGGGCCTCTCTCAAGATGGGAACCAATGGCGACGACCAAACCCGTTTCTTAGCTTCAAGAAACCTCCAACTGGAAAAAAGGTTCCAGGCCTCGTTAACGAGACAGCAAGTGTTGCAGATGATCAAGGACCACTCCTACGACCAGAAGCTGCAGGACTTCGCATCCACGGGCGGTGGATCGCTGCCCGCGAATCTACGGCAGGGGCGCGAGAGTCTGTTCCAGAAGAGGCTGACGGTCAGCGATGTGGGGAGGCTCCATAGGCTGGTGATTCCCAAAAAGCATGCGGAGCGGTATTTTCCTCTAGATTTGGCGAAGGAGGAGAAAACGGTTCTGACATTCCAGGACGAGAGCAATAAGGCATGGAAGTTTAGGTATAAGTTCTGGGAGAGCAGTAAGTCTTATGTGTTTACCGAGGGGTGGATAAAGTTCGCCAAGGGGAAAAAACTGCAGCCTGGTGATGTTCTCTTGTTTGAAAGGGAGGGAGATGATTATATGATCACCAGGTCTCCTCGGAAACAGGAGATTATACTGTTCGGTGTCAAAATCTCCACTGCAAATGACTAGCTGTTCTGCCTTGCGATTTTCAATAGTTTTGGTTTTTTTTTTAATTGGCTAAATATTTCTATAACAAATTGTTTGAACTGGTGCAAATTCAAGTTCTTGAACCGAGTTTAGCAGAAAGTTCCTAGAGGGGTTTGAAAGGTTCCACGACTTTATATTGGTAGAGAGTTCTTATTTTAAAATATAATGTTTTATTTAATTTTTTTTTACATTTTAATATATTTTTTAATATTGTTATTTGGGTGATATTATCTACTGATAAGGATGTCACTTATATTATGGGTGATGTCAACGTCAATCACCATAAATGTTAAAAATATTGTTATCAATCCAAAACCCTTTAACTTTTTAAAAAAACACAATATGTTTTTTTTTTTATTAAATTTATCTTAAATTATTTTATAAAGTTGGTGCATACCTTTTTATAAGCAAACGTTTTCTTTTAATATAATAAATAATTTATTTTTTTGCTTGCTGTTTTAAGTTTATTTAATACATTCTTTTTGGTTACGATGTTATCTATTATGTGATGATGTTATATATTCTTATCCTTTCATAGTCTTTATTTTAATGAAGTATTATATTTAATAAAAAAATATAATTTAAATTAATTTTTTTTTTAAGCGAAATCCCTTGCGGGGCTGCCTTGGTTTAAGAGACCACGGGTTTTACACCGTCAAATTCACCTGAGTCGCTATCAAGTTCAGTTCTAACATTATCCAATTGGATTTTGGGTAACAATTGAACTTTTTGGTGGGTGGGTTCACGGCCTCCCTGAAGGTTGCCCTCTCCTACTCACCTGGGTAATTTAAATTAATTTTTAAATTGGATTACAATTAGATTAATTATATGATCTTTTTCAAACTAAACAAAGTTTTTGAACATATGCTTTTTAAATACATTCTTTTAATAGAAAGGTTATTGAGCTTGAAAAATGATTTTTGGAGAGAAAAAAAAAAAATTGCTTTTCAAAAAAAATAATTATGTCTATCTTACACCAAAAAAAAAGTATGCAAATATAATTAAGTGGTTCAAACTATTTTAGAATCTAACTACAAATTTTGTATAACTACTAATTTTGTATAAGGGTCAAAGGTAGGACAAACTTATCTTATTATTTATTAATATAATAAATATTTTAATTTTTTTTTCCTAGTTTTTTTTAAGTTTATTTAATACATTCTTTTTGGTTATGATTCTATCTATTATGTGATGATGTTATATATTTTTATTCTTTCGGTCTTTATTTTAATGAAGTATTATATTTAATAAAAACATAATTTAAAATTAATTTTTAAATTGGATTACAATTAGATTAAGTATATGATCTCTTTCAAACTAAACAAAGTTTTTGAACATATACTCTTTAAATACATTTTCTAATAGAAAGGTTATTGAGCTTGAAAAATGATTTCTGAGGGAAAAAAAAAAATTGCTTTTCAAAAAATATAAATATGTCTATGTTCCACCAAAAAAAATATGCAAAAATAATTAAATTTAAATGGTTTAAAATATTTTAAAATCCAATTACAAATTTTGTATAAGGGTCAAAGACAAACTTATCTTATTATTTATTAATATAATAAATAATTTTATTTTTTTTCTAGCTTTTTTAAGTTTATTTAATACATCCTTTTTGGTTGTGATGTTATCTATTATGTGAGATTATTTTCTTATTCTTTCAAGTCTTTATTTTAATGAAGTATTATCTTTAATAAAAAATATAATTTAAATTAATTTTTAAATTGGATCACAATTAGATTAATTATATGATCTCTTTCAAACTAAACAAAGTATTTGAACATATGCTCTTTAAATACATTTTTTAATAGAAAGGTTATTGAGCTTGAAAAATTTCAAAAATATATATATATATTTGTTTAAAAATGTTTTCAAGTAATTTAAATTTATGGTCAAATTATTTTAAAATCTAACTACAAATTTTGTATAAAGGTCAAAGATAGGACAAACTTATCTTATTATTTATTAATATAATAAATAATTTAATTTTTTTTTTGCTAGCTTTTTTAAGTTTATTTAATACATTCTTTTTGGTTATGATGTTATTTATTATGTGATGATGTTATATATTTTTTTCCTTTTATGGTCTTTATTTTAATGAAGTATTATATTTAATAAAAAATATAATTTAAATTAATTTTTAAATTGGATCACAATTAGATTAATTATATGATCTCTTTCAAACTAAACAAAGTATTTGAACATATGCTCTTTAAATACATTTTTTAATAGAAAGGTTATTGAGCTTGAAAAATGATTTCTGAAAAAAAAAAATTGCTTTTCAAAAAAATATAAATATGTCTATATTCCACCAAAAAAAAAGTATGCAAAAATAATTAAATTTAAGTGGTTCAAACTATTTTAGAATCTAACTACAAATTTTGTATAAGGGTCAAAGATAGGACAAACTTATCTTTTGTAAATATGACTGGCACCAAATTAATCCCTTAAACTTATGAGATTAAGAAGACACAATGAAACAATGAATATTTTCCTCAAACAACCTAAATAAAATTAAAGGGAACTAGGGGAACTCTTTTATAGGGAACTAGCTCATTTATATGGGATTAAAGGGAACTAGTTGTATTGGTTAAATTGGAAATCAAAGTATATATTGTTCTAGGTTAAAATCTCCATTGCAAATGGCTAGTTATTAAGTTGTATAAGTTGTGATTTTCAATTTTTTTTTTGATAATTGGTTAATTTTTTTGTAACAAATTGTTTGAATTGGATACAAATTCAAGCTCTTGAACATAGTCTAGAAGAGAATTCATGTTTTGGTACATATTGTTGTTGATGATATTGTTTTATTTATTTTTTGATGGTATTGTTTTATTTATTTTTAATTTTATTTATTTATTTTTGTTAAATTAAAAATGAACATTGTGATCTGTGGAGGTAGTTGAATATCTGTGATCTGTGGAGGAATATATGTGATTTGTGAAGGTAGTTGAATATCTATGATCTGTGGATATTTGTGATCTATGGAGGAATATATGTGATCTGTGGAGGTAATTGAATATATGTGATCTATGGAGGAATATCTGTGATTTGTGAAGGTAGTTGAAAATATGTGATTTGTGGATATTTGTGATATGTGGAGCTAGTTGAATATTTGTGATATATGGAGGAATATATGTGATTTGAGAAGGCAATTGAATATTTGTGTTTTGTGGATATCTATGATCTATGGAGGAATATTTGTGATCTATGGAGGTAGTTGAATATCTATGATCTGTGGAGGAATATCTATGATTTGTGAAGGTAGTTGAATATCTATGATCTATGGATATTTGTGATCTATGGAGGAATATATGTGATCTATGAAGACAACTAAATATCTGTGATCTATGGAGGTAGTTGAATATCTGTGATATGTGAAGGAATATCTATGATTTGTGAAGACAACTAAATATTTGTGATTTGTGGAGGAATATCTATGATATATGGAGGCAACTAAATATATATGATTTATGTTTCCCTATAAAGGATACTATAGAGGGATTAAAGTCAGGCAACAATGGCTCTGAAGGGTTTTAAATCCACAACTAAGTTAGGTGATGGTAGTTGTAGAGAGTTTGTAATCCATAGTTGAGTTAGGTGATGGAGAATTCGAGTCCAGAAGGCAAGGGTGGCTTGTAGGGATTGACTAGTGGGCAAGGTGGAAGTAGTGTAGGTCAAGATGTGGGGAGTAGTGGAGGTCATGGTGTGGAGATTGGTGGTGGGGATGGTGAGGAGAGTTGTAAAGGTTTTGTCTCAAGGGCCCGATCTTGGGTTAGTCTTCTTAAGGGGAAGCAAAAATCAATGAGCCTGAGGTTAAATCTCCTTTCTTGTTTAGGAAGACTTGTGGTTCCAGACCCTCTTGCAGATATGGTTGCTTCCCATGGGGATTTTTCTCTTATTGGGAAATTTGTTGGGGTTCATCCAGATTTGGATGCTATTCGAAAGTGGGCTCAGTTAAAATGGTATCCTAAGGGTTCTTTGGAGATTGTTGCATTACCTAAGGGTTTTTTCCTAGTTAGGCTCAATGGTTTGGAGGATCGTGATAGGATTCTTCAAGGTGGTCCATGGTTCTTTGGACGTAGAGTTTTATTCCTAAGGAAGTGGGCACCCGATTTCAACCCTAATTCCTAATGCATTGACCAAGCACCTATGTGGGTTCACCTTCCTGACCTTCCCTTATATCTTTGGCATGAGGATATCCTAGTTAGAATCACAAGTGGAATAGGAGATATGGTGGTAATAGATTATGTTACCATTTCTAGATCTAGGTTTTTGTACGCTAGATTCTATGTTAATGTTATGCTTGATAAGGACCTTCCGAAGTCAATTGAAATTGAGTCTAAGTTTGGGGTCTGGACCCAACCTTTGGAATATGAGAACATAGTTGGGAAATGCTCGGTATGCAAGAAGTTTGGTCATCCTAGCTTCACTTGCACTCTATTTCAAAAAGCTAATAAAGGAAAAAGGCTTGGGAAAGGAAGCAGACCCCAAATCCAAGTTTTTTGGCATCTGAATCAGGGGTAGATAGAAAGGGGGTTCATGGTGCTCCTAAGGAGTTTATTCCCATAGAAATCTTGGTTGCTGGTGCAGTTGAAGGCCTTGTCATAGATGAAATTGATGGAAAGTGCTTAGAGAAAAAAGAAGATTGCTCTAAAGTTGTTAGGATTTTTCCAGAAGTTGGTGGGCATTCCAAGGGTGCAGAGGTGAATACAAATAAATTTTTTGTATTAGGAGAGTTATTGCATTCTGGTCTTGAGGTTGGGTTGGATGCTATTCTAGATAAAGGAGTGGAGATCTTGGATCATCAAGGGGATCAATTACCTTCTGCTCAGGCTCCTGTTGAGATGTTTTCAGGAGCAGCTACCCCTATTTTGTATAATAAGAGGGTTGATGCCCCTCTTGATAAGGAAAAATATGAAGCTATCATGAAGTCTTTTGAGGATGTAGAAGGAGAGATTTCTACAAATGCTTTGGATAGAGAATCAGAGGAGGTCTTGTCTTCCTCGAAGGAAGATGGCTTTCAAGAAGTTCTAAACAAGAAAAAGATGAAACTAAAGAATATAGCTCAACAACAACAACTTCTTCCTCAATCAGTAGAAGCAAGCAAGAAGGGAACAATTGGATCTATGCGGCCCATCAAAAATACCTAAAAAACAATGAATCTAAGTAGTGGGAAGGGGCCAAGAAGACCAAAAAATATGAGGTGCTCTTAAATAAAATAGCTCAATATGTGGATAATGGCTCCCAGCCTACATTACCTTTGAGCATAGGGAAGGCTCCGCAATCCTTGAAGTAATGAAGATTATCTCATGGAATATTCGGGTCTGCATACCCCGACTAAACAAAGAGTGCTAAAATAATTTAGAAAAAGTTTCAAGCCTGATATTCTTTTCTTACAAGAAACTAAGATGGGTGATGAGGATTTTGATAGATTACGAAGGTTTGTTTGGAAGGGGTGTGAAGGTGTGAGTAGGGCTGCTTGTGGTTCTTCTGGAGGTTTGTGGATGCTTTGGAATCCTGATTCTATGGAGGGCAAGCTCATTCATCAAGTTGATAGATTCTCTTCCTTTTTATTCTATTGTAAAAAAACTAATTTTTCTTGGATTTCTACCAATGTGTATGCTCCCAATGTTGTTATGGATAGAAGGAAACTCTGGGTTGACTTAAAAGCCCTTGGTTCTTCATTTGACCTACCATGGTTTCTTGTTGGTGATTTTAATTCCATTTTTCTACCTAGTGAGAAACTTGGAGGCTCGACTATTTTTTGGATAGTATGGAGGAGTTTGGTGAGTTCTTGACCTCCATGGGACTAGTAGATATTGATTTGCAAGGTTCTAAATTCACTTGGTCCAACAGAAGAAGTGGTGGGGGTCTGATTCAATCTAGGATTGATAGGGCCCTTGCTTCAGTGAGTTGGCTTACCATGGTTCAAGATTGCTCTTTGAGGACTTTACCAAGAATTGCTTCTGACCACAACCCATTACTATTAGAATTCATGGAGGAGAAATGCTCAAAAGGTTATCCTTTCAGATTTGAGACAATGTGGCTTTCTCATCCAGATCTTGAAGGCTTGATTAAGGCTTGGTGGAATACGAATGTCTATGGCACTAAGATGTTCCAAGTGGCCAAGAAGCTGAAAATCATAAAAGCTAACTTGAAGAGGTGGAATCAAGAGGTTTTTGGGAACCTCTTCCATAGGAAGCAAAAAATATTTCAAGATTTGCAGGAAATTGAGGAAAAAGGCCAAAGTGAAGGTTGGTCAGAGGAGTTGGCCAACAAAGAGCAAATTACTCTTGCAGAATTCCATAATATTCTTGCTAGTGAGGAGTCTTTTTGGAGACAAAAATCTCGAGCTACGTGGCTTAAGGAGGGGGATAGGAATACCAAGTTTTTCCACCTCTCAACCTTGAAACATAGGAGTGCTAACAAAATAAGAGAAATTACATTGGACTCTGGTGAATGCCTTAAATATAAGGAAGAAATTACTACTGCCACGGTATCCTTCTTTCAAGATTTATTTTCTAAAGATAGGGAGGAAGATGGGGATGCTTCAGAGGAACTTCTCAGGAACATTCCCTAGGTGGTGATAACTGATATGAATAATGCTTTGAATGCCCCCTTTTCTAATGATGAGATCAGGACCAACCTATTTAGCATGAATAAGGACAAAGCACCTGGGCCGGATGGGTTCCCTACTAGTTTTTTTAGAGGTTTTGGCACCTTCTTGGTTCAGATATTTTGGAAGCCTTAAGAGAATTCCAATCTTCTTCCTCCTTGTTGTAGGCATGGAATACTACCTTTATTGTTTTGGTTCTAAAGAAACATGGTGCCTCTTCTCTAAAGGATTTTAGACCTATCAGCTTATGCAATACCCTATATAAGTTGCTTACTAAGACACTTGCTAATAGGTTGAAAAGGCTTCTCCCCATATTGATTTCTCCTCTTCAAGGTGGTTTTGTTCATGGTAGGCAGATTGTGGATGGGATCATTACAGTTCATGAGACTTTACATTTTATGTCCAAAAGCAAGTTGGCTGGAATGCTTCTTAAACTTGATATGCAAAAGGCTTATGACAGGGTCTCCTGGGAGTTCCTTGACAAGGTGTTGCAAAAATTTGGCTTTGGGGATCTATGGAGGAAGTGGATTAGAGTTTGTATTTCCTCTGCAAAATTTTCTATCATCATCAATGGGATACCGAGTGGTTTTTTGGGGGTCAAAGAGGTATTAGGCAAGGTGATCCCTTGTCTCCATATCTTTTCATTTTAATGGCTGAAGCTTTAGGAAGATCGATTCTTGCTACTACCTTGTCCTCTAAGATTAAGGGCATTAGACCTACTGGTATTGCAGAGGCAGTTTCTTGTCAACAGTTTGTAGATGACATTGTACTTCTTGGGGAGGCTACTTTGAGAGAGGCTAAGGCATTCCTGAATATTTTGCAGTTGTATGAGAAAGCTTCCAACCAACAAATTAACTTCCATAAAAGTCAAATATTTTTTGTGAATACTGGGGGCAACTTCAACATAGAATTGCAGGAATTTTTGGTTGTGGCATTGCTAACCTTCCTTCTTTATATCTAGGTATGCCATTGTTTACTGGGAGGATGAAGGAGGAGTTGTGGTCTCCTGTATTGGATAGGATTCAATGTAAGTTAGCTGGGTGGAAAGGTAATCTCCTGAGCCAAGCAGGTAAGTTGCAATTGCTTCAAGCTACCCTCCAAAACATTCTCGTCTATTACATGTCTCTTTTTAGAATGCCCTTCAAAGTTAGGAGGAGGATTGACCAGATATTTAGGATATTTCTATGGGCTGGGGTGGAGGATAAACAGAGGGTGTCCCTTGTCTCTTGGGATAGGGTTTGCTCTTCTAGGAAAGAAGGTGGTCTTGGGATCAAAAATTTGTTGTTGTTCAATAAGGCATTGATTGCAAAAATAGCCTGGAGATTATGTGTTGAGGAGGACCATCTGTGGAAAGATATTATGAGAGGTAAGTATCTAGAAAATCACATTCCTTTTTTTAGAAGTGTTGCTCCTCCTAGGGGCTCTATGATCTAGAATGGTTTGTTGGGGGTCAAAATTTTGGTTACAGAGGGTATGCGGTGGCATATTGGGAATGGTAAGGATGTGTTCTTTTGGGAGGATACTTGGATTCTTCCTGAACCTCTCTTTCTTAGTCCCAAGTTTTATGAGTTGAAGGCTCCTTTATCACTGAAATATGGAGAAAAAGTAATTGATTACATAATCATCACTAATGGCAAGAGGACTTGGAAGCATCTGACTTTATATACAACTGATCTTCAGATCCTTCAGAGTTTGGCAAGGTTGAACATGTTGCTGCAATAATACTTTCTTCCTCAATAGAATGACAGGGACTTCCTTCTATGGACTCATTCTCCTAAAGGCATTTTTTTCTGTCAAGACTGCATATGAGGCCCAATCATTGTCCAAGGGAGGATCTTTTCCAGTAGAAAGGGTTTGGTATCCTCATTTGATCCCCAAGATTGCATTTTTTTATGGTTGTGTTTGCAAAATAAAATTTTGATTGTTGATAATTTATGTAAGAAAGGATTCCATCTTCCCAATATTTGTCTCTTGTGTTCTAAGGATGTTGAATCTATGGATCATATTTTCATCCATTGTGATTTCTCAAATAAGGTGCTCAATGCTTTATTGGATTCTTTTTCCATCAAATGGACTTTACCTCAAACTTTCAAGGAACTTTTCACTCAATGGAAATCCCCCTTCATCAGTCACAACCTCACTAGGGTGTGGGATCTGGTTCTTCCTCATTTTTTATGGGGTATCTGGTGGGAGAGGAACAAAATAATTTTCAAGGATATTACTAGGGATGAATCCTTTGTCTTTAGAAGGATTAAAGTTGCTATTGAGAATAACCTGACTATCTTTGATGTTGGAAATGGTAGGGAGGAAGTTGTGGAGAAAGAGGTTGTTGTTAGTTGGAATTTGAATCTAGAGAATTTTATTTTTGTATCCACTATTCAAAAAATATTGGCTACTAGATGGCATAAACCAGCTAAAGGGTGGGTCATTCTAAAATTTGATGGGGCTACCAAAGGTAATCTCGGGAGGGCTGGTGGAGGGGGTGTTGTCAGAAATGATAATGGTGAGGTCATTTGGGCTTACGCTGAATATTATGGTATTCAAACCAACCACCTAGTTGAAGCTAAGGCTCTTTTCTCGGGTGTTCACCAGGTTTTTGAGAGGGGCTTCAGAAGACTTCTCATTCAAGGTGACTCCTTGAACATCATTCGGGATCTGCAGGTTGGAAAGACTGACAATTGTTTTATCCTGAATATTATTAAGGACACATCAAAGATTCTGGAAGGTATGTTAGAAGTTAAAATTGAGCATATTTATAGGGAAGGTAACCAGGTTGCTGATGTTATGGCCAATTTGGGGGTGGATAGTGGCCAGTTCAGAATTTGGGAAGACAATTTTCCTTCACGGTTACTGATAATTGTTGCTTTGGAAGCATTGGGTCTACCTATCCAGTAGGTATTTTTATTGTCTTTCTGCTTGGATGAGATCTCAGTTGTGTTCTAGTGATCCTCTCTTTGGGGGGTCTTTTTTGGGGGGTTGGCCCTTTTGCTCCCTGGTGGTTACCATTCTCAAGGAATATGCTTGGTGTTTTGCCTTCATCCTTGCTCTTTGAGTTTGGAGTTTTGTTATCTGCATCTTGATGTTCTCCTTTATGCCCTGTTGAGTGGTGGGTTGGTCTTTGCTTTTGGATGGTTGTTTTAGTTTAATTTATATTTCTTTTGGCCTTGGAGGCTGGCCTGTGCTTAATTAGCCTTATCTTTCTCTGCCTCCTCTAATGTAAAAGGTTCTGGGACCTTTCAAAACCCTATTTTTCACCATTAATAAAAAAAATGAACATTGTTGTCTCATTGTTTAAAAATTTTATTTATTTTTTATTTTTTTAATAGGATGCATAAGTGATTGATTCGCATACTAAATCCTATTTGTTTTAGCCCTTGGATAGGGACTAAACTTTCAATTCATGATTACAACTAAAACAAAGTGCCAACATTTTGCTCATATATCAACATCCCTAGTTTTGTGGGTGCCTTACTAATAAACAACAAGAAGAAAATATATATGCAAATGACAAAGAAACACCTCAAGAGTGTTTGCAAGAAGCCTTCCTAGAAATTTATCTTCAAGAAAATTTTAAAACTTGGCTTTGTAGGCACAATTTAAAATTGGTCTATGTGGCACAATTGATAGATTGCTACCCTCCTTATATCGTCATTGACCTACAAAATAAAATCAGTTGAGAAAACTCTTTTAAATTCCCAAGAGATTTTGCAATATTTCCCTAGTAGAGTGTGTGTTGTTTCTCTTGTGAAGTACATGCAACAATCATGTTTTGTTCTCAAAGATGACAAAGTTGTTGCTCTGGAAGAACAACTTGTCTGGACCAATTCCGCACAATATTGACCAGCTATAGATGTTATCAATGTTGGATCTTGATAGCAATTCACTTTTAGGATAAATTTTAGAGTATTTCCAAGCTGACAGAGTTGGAGACCTTATTTTTGTTTAAAAATCAACTTATAGGATAGATACTTGCCAAGATTGGCAAGCTGCAGTATTTGAGAGAGTTGAAGCTATTCACTATCAAACTCACGGGGTGGCTACCCCAGATTTTGGGATCTCACTTCAATATTTTTCTCATCTCTATAGATGATGATGAGTTGGAAGGTCCTCTACCCCAAAATCTATGTAGAGGAGGGATTATTTCCTCGTTGATCTTATCCTAAAACAACTTCAATGGAAGCATACCTTCAACTCTAGAAAATTGTGAAAGTCTACAATACGTGCTATTTTAGAATAATCAACTAAGCAGTGAGATTTCAGAGGGGCTATGGAATGCTTCAAATCTCAAATGGCTACATCTTCAAAACAACAATTTTGAAGGTTAGATTCCTATTGCACGAAGAACCTGACTTACTTGGATGTAAGCAACAACTGGTTCAATGGAAGTATTCCTAGAAAACTTGCATAGCTCAAAAGTCTCTAGCACTTCAATGTAAGCAAAAACTAGTTCTCCGGATCCATTCTTGAGCTCGTAGATCTAAGTTCCATTAGCACTCTTCAAATCGACCACAACTCTCCATCAAGAGAAATTACTAAGTATAATTTCATTGAATCACCTCACTCTGATCAATATTTGCAACAATCAACTTACATGTAAGATCCCTACATCATTGGGCACCATGACCACATTGAATATTGTTGACCCTTCAAACAATTTTTTGTCGGGTGGTATGCTAGTTGAATTAGGAAGTTTGAGTCAAGGGCTATGGATTGGTAGTTGATTTATTAGGTTTAAATATTGGGGTATGCTTATCAAATTGTAAAGGTAGTAGTCTTTTTTGAGTCTTTAGAGTGTACACCAAACCAATGATGATGGTACCAACCCTGAGCAACTAGTGGTCCAGTTTCACATTGGGTTAAATAATAACAAGGTGGTATAGGGGTTGTGTGAGGATGAGATATTCCTTTAGGGTATGTGAGAGGATGACTAAGCTTACCACCTCCCAAACCCTAATCTAACCTTACTAGGAATTGACTCTAGGGTCTAGTATACCTAACCACCCCCTTGACCTTGGCTTTTCCTATAAATAGAGGGCCCTTCCCCTCATTTTACCTCTCTTCCCCCTTTTGGTCAACTTACCAAAACTCTAAAAAAATCATTCTAGAATCTGCTTCGACAACTTTACACCTTACAAACAACATCAAATCACTTCTAGAGCCCATCTAGATAGAGGATCTCCATCAGAATTTAACTACAGATCAATTCACCCCTCAAACTGTGAATCTAGGATCCATTTTGTAGTTCACCCTATGAATTAACTGTACAATAGGTCTACAACATCAAATAAAATAGGTATTAGCTATTTAGTGTTTTTACAATATTTCCCTCAGTTTTTAGCACTTTTTAATATAGTTTTCATGTCGATTTATCTTTATAATCATGGGGCTTGACCAAGTTAGACCCCCAAATGCACTAACAATATTTTACAGGTCCTAAAAAGGTACAAAATGTTGAGCAAGGTGCAAAAATGTATTGTCTTGTTGTTTATTAAACTCCTTAAAAAAAAAATAATTTATAAAAATTTTATTTAGAAATTTAAAATAAAAGTTAAAATTCATTTTTGAAAAAGAAAAAAGTTCTTTGAGAGAGTTTTTTTCAGCGAAAAGAAAGAAAGTTTTTTTTCAAAAAAAGAGAAGTTTTCTTCTCCGAGGTTTTTTTTCTCGAAGAAGAGATTTTTTTTTCAGTTGTTTTTTTTTGTTTTTTTTCTCTTTCTCTTTTTGTTGAGAAGCAACACACCCCCACTGAAAAATGAATTTCCACCCTTTGAAAATTTTGAGCTTTCATTTTGCAGTAAGGACCCTCTTGATGTTTTCCAGGTTTTAAATTCCAAATTTGCTTGCCTCCTTTTTAAGTTGTGCATTTATTTGCATCTGGCTTTGATTTATTTTAGAATTCATTTTTCAAATGTTAGAATCATTGCTGATTAAAGAAAATCTTTCACCGGTATGAAAAAAATGCAGATTCCAGATAGAAAAATTCATTAGAAACCAAAACTTTCCATTTTTGACTTTCTTTGGAAATTCCGATATCGCGACGGGTTTCGAAATCGCCAAGTCGCAAAACGTAGCGAAATCGCGACACTTCCTTTTTGGATGTCGTTCGCCTTTTTTGGAAATGTCACGAAATCGCTACGAGTTTGGAGAGAGAAATCAAGGTGTACGGAACGGCGTTTGCGACTGTCTGAAATCGTGACATGTCGCATTTTTGCGGCTGCAAGAAGAGGAAATCTGCTAAGGCAAGAAACTGTAGCAAAATCGTGACAAGTTTTGGCACAAAGAAGCAAAGGAGAAAGTGTAGCGAAATCGCGACGTTGCAATTTCGCGATGTCGCAAAATCACGACGATTTTTGGAAAAAAATAACCAAGGTCCGCCAGAAACAAATCGAAAGAAGTACCTAAGGAAGATAGGTGTCGCGAAATCGTGACACGACGGAAAAGAGAGCCCAGGGCGGAGTAAAGGTCGCGAAATCGCGTCGCGATTTCGCGATGTCACGAAATCGTGACACATGAAGAGAGAGTTGCAGAGGTGCAGGAAGGGTCGTGATTTCATGACATGTCATGAATTCGTGACATGTCGCATTTTCGTGGCCATGATGAGCAGAAGATGCCGAAGGCCAAAACAATGCGTGATTTCGCGACATGTCGCGAAATCATGACATGTCGCATTTTTCGGCTTGCAAGGAAGAAAGTGCCGAAGGGGAGATTGTCGTGATTTCGTGACATGTCGCGTTTTCATGGCCTTGACAGGAAGACAGCCCAAACATGGAAAGGTAGCTGGAAGCAAGGACACGTGTCGTGATTTTTTGCGACACGTGTCAAAAGAAAGCAAGCATGCAAATATACTTTAGGGTTTCATTTTAATATTTAAGGTTTTGATTTAATAATTTTAAAATGCTAATCCTTGTTTGTCTTTCATGCAGGAAGCCATCTGGCACTTACATGATAACGGAGAAATGGCCATAAAGATAAAGTTAAGTGCAAATTAATCGAAGACAACCATATTGAAATGAGAGATGCTGAGAATTGTTGTTTCATCCAAATTTTATAGATCTGGCCGTAAAGAGACTTTACGGTGACTAAGCAGCTGCCCATTTAATGGAGTATGTCGAGAATTGGCCGAAAAATGAAAATATCTACACTCGGTTACTGAAATTTGTCGATGGATGCATTTAATGAAAATTTATGGCAGAATTAATGGCTTGCAGACATTTTCAACTCAGGGATGGCTCTATGGAGATGAAATGTTAGAGAAGTGGTGATTCATCCAAATTACCCGAGGGAATTAATGAAGACATTTACTCACAGTTGCGGGTGAATGCAAGTGGCATTCGAATTCTATCTTCTCCATTTATGGCAAGTGACTGCACTGAGTTGCATAATGGTTAAGTTTTATCAAGACTTTGTTTTAAATGGCTTTATATTGTAAAACCCGGGTACTAGGGTTTAAGATGATAAGATTTAGGGTTTTAGAAGAAGATATTTTTAAAAATATCAGGGTCTATCCTGAGTCTATAAATACTTCTTCTAAATGTAATCGCAGGAGGCGGAGACTTAGAAATAAAAGGCTATTGAAGCAATTTCTTGCAAATCTTGTTAAATACTTTATTTCTGGACTTGGAGTTGATGTGCTTTTGTTTTCTGTGATAGCATGGCCAGGAGCCTAATATTTTGCAGATTGTGATAAGTTCATCTTCTTTTGTTATCCGTTTCTTTAAATTTTATTAAATATATGTTGTAAATCTGTGTTATCAAGATTAAATATGTTGTTGGGCTTCATTTGTTCTATTGTATGCTAGGAAAAATCATAGATTTAAGGTTCAAGTTTGTTCTAATTGCTCTGTCCTCACTGTGTGAGCTATGCTGCTGGTGAGAAATACCAATTTTAACGGACTTCCCTTCTGTTTATGATTTTCTTTCAGATTTGTTCCATCTCTGCCTTATGCTCTTAGTAGAAAGTGATCTTAGAAAGCTGGACACTTTCTTCTTTGATTTGTTCTATTGTGAAGCTGATAGTATAAATAAAATTGGTAGTTTTGTTTTTATAGCTAAGTTTGATAAACTTCTCTTTCTGCCCTACCCTACTCTCTTTGTTTTACCATGAAATGATCCATTTTTATTTTCTTTTAAATTTGTCTTTTATTTAAATCTATTGACCCATAAGAGCTAGATCAAAGAACTAATTTTAAATCTGATTGTCAACAAGTGACAACTTCTAAACATTACTGAACAAGTTCAGAGCCCATTGTAAGGTAATAGATAGTCCATATTGAAAACTATTCCAGAAGCGGAAAAGAGTGAATAGACATTCGACCCAACTCTGTAACTCACACCTTGGATAACCAGCTAGATCCTAAAGTGAGTGGGATTTATCCCGTATAAGTGTTATCAGAGTTTCATGCTCATTCTTCGTAGGGTGTGTATAAAAGTCGGACCAACATTTAAAAATGGCGCTAGAAGGAGGGCCTGAACTTACGTTCTTAGTGCGCTTGAGTTGAGAAATCTGACTGTATGTGGTACTTGACAAATGTTGTATTTTATCCAAAGTCTGGTAGCCAATTTTCCCTCCTCCTCTGCCTTTAAAATTTTGTTGTTTGAATTTTTGCCTGAACAGCGGAACTTAACACCAACATTTAAAAGGCCCACTGAACTCCGTTCAGTATTGTAAATTGTCTGTACAATATCTAAAATTGCCAGAAAAGGGGACCTGAAGTTCAGTAGTCTGTTAAAGATTGTTTTATCACCATTGGTAGTTACTCCAATTACAACTCAGAATATCACCATCAATCAAGTAGTAATGGCAAATTGGTTGGGTTCCACTGCTTTAAATATTTCGGGTATAGCCCATGATCTGCCCAGACATCCTGAGAGATATCTCCCCAGATACAAACATGATGGGACTAAAATAGCAGAAGAACACCTGATGGCATATAAGAATGCTCTAAAATTGTTAAATATACAGCATGAAGATGTTGCTTGCAGATTGTTCCCGTTCACTCTCCAGGAGGGAGCTTATGACTGGTTTCTAAACCTCACTAGCAATTCTATTACCAGTTGGAATGACCTAGAGAAAGTTTTTATATCACAATTTGGGGAAGTGATAGACCCCAGTGTGTTATACCAACAATTTTTCAGCATCAAGAGAGAGTCGGGAGAAGCTGTCAGGTCTTTCAATATGAGGTTCCAAAGAGCTTATGGTAGAATGACTGGTCATTACATCCCAAATGCAAATCTGGCCTTAGAAATCTATAAGAATGCATTGGATTCGGTGACCTCTATTTTCCTCAAGAGAGACATCAATATCACAACCCTGGCAGGAGCTTATAAAGAAGCTTTAATTCTTGAAAGACAGTTAGGACCTCAAATTTTGAGCAGTCCTTTGATATCCTATGTTACACAGAACATGCCTATTTTGGATCCCATTCCACATCATGAGTTAGTGCCAACATGTCATGCTCTACCCAAGGAAACTCCGTTAACTGTGACATCCACTCAGCATGTGCAAAATATAGAGAAAGGTTCTGACAAGTTCAAAGTGGAAGTGCTTGAAGTAAACATTTGTGATCTAGCATTACCCAAATCTGAAGTTTTTCCTGGTGAGTTAAATTTTCCTAGAAATCAAAGAAATATTGATATTTCTGGTTCATCCAAAAATAGTACGACCGTGGTTTCAATTCTTTCTTTTCCGAAGAGTCAAAAAATCTTGTAGAGATTCCTATGGATGAAGTACAGGATTTTCAACAGTTCAAAAGGGACAGTTATAATTTGAGATGTGAAAATCCGAAACCTAATAATGATCCTTCCTCACCAGAGGATGATGAAAATGAGATTCAATATCACTATGCAGAAGTAACTGGGAAGGAGGATAACATCATTGAGGATATGAAGGAAATTAAAGCTGACATCACCCTCCATGAGCTGGCCCAGATTGTTGAACAAAAAGATAACTTGATTGAAGCTTACTCTGGACCACCTATTGAATTTCAAGAAAAGGAGGAAAATATAGTAAATGTGAATGTGGTCAACCAACTCGGAATAGATAAAGAGTCTCAATATAAGCCTTTGATTACTGAACATAATATTAAAGAAAAGGTTGTAAATCATGTTGATGTAGATATTGGAGTTTATAATTTGGCAACTGAGAAGGTGAGACCGGTTACAGCTCTGACCAATTACAACAATGATGTTTGGACATTACACATTGATGGGGTTAAATCTAAGCAAGGCTCAGGTGAAAAAGCAAATTATGAAAATTCTGCTAGAGGGATAAAAATTGAAGTCTTGGATATTGAAGCAGTACAACAACCACAAAATGTTCAAGTTGTTAAGAACCAGGACATACGGATAAACTATGATCTCTTTGAGTTGTCACATAAATCTGAAGATGTGATGATCTGGGTCTATAAAGGCTTTAAGGTATTTGATCCTGGGGGTTTTTACATTCCGTCCTTTTGAAAGAATTCTGCAAACCCTTCAAGTAGAAGCATAAACATGTTATCATATGATTTGTTATTATATGATTTGTTTAATTTGAAAGAGTTGCAGATTTGTTTTTCAGTGGGACAAGATCCATAAAAAAAATAAAATAAAAAAAAAAAGAGAGAGGGAAGACGGTAAACACAAGTCTTTCCCAGGTAGCAAAAATATTTTGGAAGCATAGTCTGGAGTGCATTTCGTCAACAGGACCTGAAAGGTAATTTTTCTAAATTTACTTGCAAATGGTCAAAAATTTTTAAGGCACTATTTCTCTACTTTTCCATCTGCTACATTTTTTGAGTGATCAAAGAAGTTGTAACATGTGTATACATTGTAAATAAGCTTTAATGTTTTTTATTTTATTTTATATTTTTTTTTTAGTCTGTACAGTGTTTTTTAGTTTTGTTTTATTTTATTTTAAAGGTCTGTACAGTTTATGTTTTATTTGATTTTAAAGGTCTGTGTTTATCCTTGGAAGTCTATACAGTTTATTTTATTTTAAAATTTTGTTCTTTAAGCTTTGCCTGAGCATCAATGAAAAAGTCAGCCTTCTAAAAATTGTTTTATTCTGAGTTCAAAATCTAGTGTTCATTATCATAATTGTGAGATAGTCTGTTTGAATTGAATAGTGGAACTATTTTTTTATTCAGAACAATAGTGGAAGGATGATTGGATTTTGTGTCTTGCTTGCCATGAGTTGTTTTAATTATAAAGAAACTGCTATGCTGTTTGGCTGGAGAAACTCCTAGGGAATCCAAGAAAAGTTGGTTATAAGAGGGGACTATGATTCATGTAATTATTTGAGTATCCATAGAGGCTATCAGTGCCCAGGCTGAAGCAGTTCTAGATTGATGAAATATTAAAAGAAAATTGTTGTTCTTTCTAAGGCTTTTCAGATGTTGATATATTTCAAGAGAGAGAGAGAAGATGAAAGTTGAGCAAGACAGCATGAAATTGGCACTTTGTTATTTCCAATATATATATAAAAAAAAAAAAAAAAAAAGAGTTATATAATGAAAGAGACAACCAAGACTTCAAAAGATGTTTTTCTTCTACCAAGTTGTAGATTCTACCTTACAGTTGTGAATCTGGGTCGTGTAAATCTAAAGGGTAACTCTGTCGGGGTTGTAAAAGGCTAAACTAGTAAATAGAGCTCTACTCGGTTTCCCTTTTTACAATCTAGAAAAGCTGATCAATCCAGAGTTCAACATTCGAAGGCCTAGTCATTCTTGAAGAAAGTTTTATACGCTTGTAATTGCACATCAGAAATCTTCTTTAAATGATTCAGCCTAGTATGTCCTTGGGAAATTTTGACAACTATCAGTTAGTAGTTAAATTATTTTGAAGAATATCTGTGGCAAGGCTTGATATATGGTCTATGTTGTTTTGAAACTAGAGTCCTGGGTTCTAAAATAATGCTACTATTTTACCCGCAGATATCGCCATTTGTTGAGAAGCAACACACCCCCACTGAAAAATGAATTTCCACCCTTTGAAAATTTTGAGCTTTCATTTTGCAGTAAGGACCCTCTTGATGTTTTCCAGGTTTTAAATTCCAAGATTTTGCTTGCCTCCTTTTTCAAGTTGTGCTTTTATTTGCATCTGGTTTGATTTATTTTAGAATTCATTTTTCAAATGTTAGAATCATTGTTGATTAAAGAAAATCTTTCACCGGTATGAAAAAATGCAGATTCCAGATAGATAAATTCATTAGAAACCAAAACTTTCCATTTTTGGAAGTGTCGCGATATCGCGACACTTCCATTTTGGAAATGTCGCGATATCGCGACGGTTTTAGAAAGTCGGCAAGTCGAAAAGTAGCGAAATCGTGACACTTCATTTTGGAAATGTAGATATCGTGACACTTCCATTTTGGAAATGTCACGAAATCGCTACAGGTTTGGAGAGAGAAAGCAGAGTGTACGGAACGAGGATTTGACATGTGAAATCGTGACATGTCGCTCATGAGAAGAAGAGGAAATAAGGCATGAAAGTAGTGAAATCATGACAGTTTGGAAAAGAAGAAAGGAGAAAGTGTGAAATAGGATTGGAGTGAATCCGAAAGAAAGAAAAAGAAGGAAGAAGTCAAAATCGTGACGTCAGATTCGCGACGTGAAACGGATGAAAAAATCGTGACAGAAAAGTCGCGATTTCATGACATGTCAAAATTGTGACATGTGGTGAAATGAATGTCGCATTCATGGCGCAAGGAAGAAAGTGCCGAAGGGGAGATGGTCGCGATTTCGCGACATGTCACGAAATCGTGACATGTCACATTTTCGTGGCCTTGACAGGAAGACAGCCCAAACATGGAAAGGCAGCTGGAAGCAAGGACACGTGTCATGATTTTTGCGACACGTGTCAAAAGAAAGCAAGCATGCAAATGTACTTTAGGGTTTCATTTTAATATTTAAGGTTTTGATTTAATAATTTTAAAATGTTAATCCTTGTTTGTCTTTCATGCAGGAAGCCATCTGGCACTTACATGATAACGGAGAAATGGCCATAAAGACAAAGTTAAGTGCAAATTAATCGAAGACAACCATATTGAAATGAGAGATGCTAGGAATTGTTGTTTCATCCAAATTTTATAGATCTGGCCGTAAAGAGACTTTACGGTGACTAAGCAATTGCCCATTTAATGGAGTATGTCGAGAATTGGCCGAAAAATGAAAATATCTATACTCAGTTACCGAAATTTGTCGATGGATGCATTTAATGAAAATTTATGGCAGAATTAATGGCTTGCAGACATTTTCAACTCAGGGATGGCTCTGCGGAGATGAAATGTCAGAGAAGTGGTGACTCATCCAAATTACCCGAGGGAATTAATGAAGACATTTACTCACAGTTGCGGGTGAATGCAAGTGGCATTCGAATTCTGTCTTCTCCATTTATGGCAAGTGACTGCACTGAGTTGCAGAATGGTTAAGTTTTATCAAGACTTTGTTTTAAATGGCTTTATATTGTAAAACCCGGGTACTAGGGTTTAAGATGATAAGATTTAGGGTTTTAGAAGAAGATATTTCTAAAAAGATCAAGGTCTGTCCTGAGTCTATAAATACTTCTTCTAAATGTAATCGCGGAGGCGGAGACTTAGAAATAAAAGGCTATTGAAGCAATTTCTTGCAAATCTTGTTAAATACTTTATTTCTGGACTTGGAGTTGATGTGCTTTTGTTTTCTGTGATAGCATGGCCAGGAGCCTAATCTTTTGTAGATTGTGATAAGTTCATCTTCTTTTGTTATCTGTTTCTTTAAAGTTTATTAAATATATGTTGTAAATCTGTGTTATCAAGATTAAATATGTTGTTGGGCTTCATTTGTTCTATTGTATGCTAGGGAAAATCATAGATTTAAGGTTCAAGTTTGTTCTAATTGCTCTGTCCTCACTGTGTGAGCTATGCTGCTGGTGAGAAATACCAATTTTAATGGACTTCCCTTCTGTTTATGATTTTCTTTCAGATCTGTTCCATCTCTGCCTTATGCTCTTAGTAGAAAGTGATCTTAGAAAGCTGGACACTTTCTTCTTTGATTTGTTCTATTGTGAAGCTGATAGTATAAATAAAATTGGTAGTTTTGGTTTTACAACTAAGTTTGATAAACTTCTCTTTCTGCCCTACCCTACTCTCTTTGTTTTACCGTGAAATGATCCATTTTTATTTTCTTTTAAATTTGTCTTTTATTTAAATCTGCTGACCCATAAGAGCTAGATCAAAAAACCAATTTTAAATCTGATTGTCAACAAGTGACAACTTCTAAACATTATTGAACAAGTTCAGAGCCCATTGTAAGGTAACAGATAGTCCATATTGAAAACTATTCTAGAAGCGAAAAAGAGTGAATAGACATTCGACCCAACTCTGTAACTCACACCTTGGATAACCAGCTAGATCCTAAAGTGAGTGGGATTTATCCCGTATAAGTGTTATCAGAGTTTCATGCTCATTCTTCATAGGGTGTGTATAAAAGTCGGACCAACAAAGTTGTACGGACGAAAAAGTGTCACGATTTCATGACATATTGCAAGGAAGATTGTACGGACAAAAAAGTGTCACGATTTCATGACATGTTGCAAGAGAGAGAGTCCGAAAGAAAAAGTGTCACGATTTCGTGACATGTTGCAGGAGAGAGAGTCCGAGAGAAAAAGTGTCACGATTTTGTGACATGTTGCAGGAGAAAGAGCTAAGGAGAAAAAGTGTCGTGATATCGCGACATGTCGGGTTTTCATGACCCGAAGGCAAGAGAGAGAGTCAAGGAGAAAAAGTGTCATGATATCGTGACATGTCGGGTTTTCGTGACCCAAAGGCAAAGAGGAAGCGCAAGGAGAAAAAGTGTCACGATATCGCGACATGTCAGGTTTTTGTGACTCGAAGGCAAAGAGAAAGCGTAAGGAGAAAAAGTGTCACGATATCGCGACATGTCGCATTTTCATGACTTAAGGAGAGAGAAAGTAAGAAGGCAGAAGTGTCACGATATCGCGACATGTGTTTTCATGGGTGCAAAGCCGAGAAGAGGACAAAGAGGCAGAAGTGTCACGATTTCGTGACAGGTCACTTTGACACGAGCAAAGAAGAGAACCTAGCTGAAATAAGATATGTAATAGTTAACTAGAGTTATATGGTAGTTATAGGTGCAGTTGGAGAAGAAATTCATGTAGATAAAATAAGAAGAGTTAACTGAAGTCAGTACGTCAGTTACAGGTGCAGTTATAGTGAAAACACTTGCATGCACAAAAAAGAAAGTGAACAGTCTCTAAGGAAAATATGAACAGTCATGACCAAGAAGACGAACAGTCATGGTAAAAGTATATGTGTCAATTCGTTGCATGTAACGTAAATGCCTACTCTATATAGACAAAAGGAGTTACATATAAAAGGTGTTACAATTGACAAGTGGCATATGAGAAATGAAAGAAGGCGTTATAACTGGAGTTACAAAGCGAAAGGATTGTTATAAAAGGAGATCTACGTGGAGAGTTATGTGCTGCTAAAAATAGAGAAAAAGTGCTGCAAGAAGAGGGTTGAAGAGTGTCGTAAGAAAGAGTTGAGCAGAGCCGTGAGAGCCGAAAAAGTGTAGTAAGCAGAGCTTTTAGTGTGTGTGGCAGTCTGGTGAAAAGTGAGAGAGGTTGGGTAAGCAATAGACCAGTCAGGGTCTTGAAGAAGTGAAGGCATTTTTATGTCAGTCTTATAGCTTAAAATTTGCAGTCCAAGTAGGTGCTTGGAATTAGGGGTTGGTGCTCCTTTCTGTGGGTGCAGATAAATCAGGAGTTGGTGCTCCTTCCAGTTGGTGCTGGTAAAGTGATTGTAAAATTGATATTTTGTAAAGGCTAGATTTGGACGTTAATCCAAGCAATCAATTTTGAGGAGTAGCCAAATTGGTGAACCTCGTTACATCGTGTGTTGTGGAATGCTCTCTTGTGATACTTGCTTTATCTGACTTAAATATTCATTGTTTCATTATTAAGAGTTGTAGATTTGAATTTTAAATAGCTACACTGATTCACCCCCCCTCTTAGTGTCATTGTGAGACTAACAATTGGTATCAGAGCTAGTTTCCCTTATCAGGCTAAATCAGCTAGGGTTGATCTTGGATTAGTCAAAATGGTAGGTGGTGAAGGATTCTCTTCAAACAAAGCACCATTGTTTGATGGAACAAATTACTCATTTTGGAAACTCAGGATGTAGACATATCTGTGTGCTTTGGGTTTCGACATTTGGGAGTCAGTAGACAGTGGATACACAATACCCACCACTCCTCCAATCGATGCTTTCGATAAGAAATTGTTTGAGAATAACTCTAAAGCCAAAAATGCTATCATGTGCGGTTTAGTGGACAATGAACTGATAAATATTATGAGTTGTAAAATGGTAAAAGACATGTGGGACAAACTAAGGAGCATTCATGAAGGAGACGACAAGATCAAGGAGGCCAAGCTACAAACGCATCGAGCTCAGTTTAAAGCATTAAAAATGAATGACGATGAGAACATAGAGGCATACATGCTGAGAGTTAATGGAATCATTAATGTGATTAGAGGACTCGATGAGGAAATAGAAGATGTTGTCATCGTGAAAAAGGTACTAAGATCTCTTCCCCAAAGATTTGATGCTAAAGTTTTAGCAATAGAAGAAGCTAAATATCTAAACACTTTTAGCATGGATGAGATGCATGGTTCTTTGACTGCATATGAAATGAGAATAGGAAAAACTAAACCCACAGACAGAGAAGCTGCTTTTAAAGCACACAAAAATATAAAAGTAAAGCAAGAATTTGAGGAAGAAGAAACATCAGATGAAACGAAAGCGAACTTTGTTCGAAAACTAATAAGGGGAAAAGGAAAATATAGAGGAAAGCTACCATTTAAGTGTTTCAACTATGGAGGCATTGGACACTTTGTAGCTAAATGTCCACTCAATGAGAAAAACAAAAGTGATGAAGGTTCACATCAAGAAAGAAGTGACTGGAAGAAGAAACCAAATTTTAGAAAAGGCAACTTCAAGAAGAAAAGTTTCATATCCAAGAATGTTAGTCCTTCAGAAGACATCCTTGATGAGGATTCTAAAGAAGAAACAGGTGAAGCTCTTTTTATGGCATTCGAAGAAGAAAAATCAGAAGAAAAATAGGAAGGTGATGAAAAATTTGAGGCTGAGGCTGAAGTAGATCTGGAAGGTGAGTTGGTCGCTGCACTTCAAGAGCTGAGTATAGAAAGGAAAAAGAATAAGAAAACTTCAAGAAAGCTTGAGGATGCCAATGAAATCATAACCAGCTTGAAAGTACAGATAGACGAATTTAAGAAAATATCTAAAGATATCAAAGTACAATTAACCGTGAAAATAGATGAGTGCAGCAAGCTAGAAGAAGAGATTGTTGGCTTAAGGATGCAGCTAGAAGAGATGAATCAAAAAATGACTTGCTATCACAAACTTGAAGGAAGTTCTATGAAGCTGGATAAGATTATAAGCAACCAAAGGTCTACAGGCATCAAATTTGGGTTAGGCTTCATCGAAGCAGAATCATCGAATGGATCAAAGGCCACAACTATAGAACCCATAAAGAATGAAGACAAGATCAGGGTTGATCAAGAAAAAATGAAACATTCTAAAGAAAGCAATAATGCCAGGCACGAGAAGAGTATTGACAATGATGGATTCACCAAAGTCACTCATCAAAGGAGAAGAAGATTTATGGCGCCTACTACAAAATGGCAAAGACCATCACCCAGGTTCACTCATTCCTTTTCTGGTTATTGTTTTAAATGCAATGGTTATGGACATAAGATTTCTAAATGCAAGTACAAAGTAGCACAAAGGAACTTTTCCAGTAGAAATGTTTTTTCACCATTGATGGATTATGCAGTAGAATGTTATAACTGTCATAATTATGGGCACATTGCAAGAAATTGTCGAAGCACATTTGCAACAAATAAAAATCAGGGAAGAATATTTCAACCAAATGGTTGGAAACAAAATAGAAAATTTCCCGAAAAATAGGTACAGGCCATTGACAAAGAAAAGTCAAAACAAGTGACCAAACCTGCAATCAAACCAGAGTGGAAACAAAAGGAGCAACCCAAGGAAGAAAAGGAATCCTTGATTGTGCAGACAACATTTAAGGCACAGAACAAATCTGCACCATGGATACTGGATAGTGGATGCTCCAGTCATATGACAGGGGACAAACAAAAATTTGAAAAGTTACAGAAATACGAAGGTGGTTCTATAAAATTTGGAAATAATGATGGCGCTAAGATAGTTGGCAAAGGATCAATTAAGATCAGTGATGAAAAAATCAAGTCGGAAGAAGTCCTGTTTGTGATTGGTCTGAAGCATAACTTATTAAGCGTAAGCCAGATTTGTGACAGAGGTCATGAAGTAATTTTCAAGAAGCAGGGTTGTGAAGTCAGAATAGCAAATTGTGGAAAGTTGATCGCAACTGGATCAAGGACATCTGGAAACCTGTATACTCTCTCAGAGACTTCAGAAAGAGCATGCTTGATTGGACAGGTAGAAGAAAATTGGTTGTGGCACAAGAGGCTCGGTCATATTAGCTTTGACAATCTAATAAAGATCAGCTCAAAAAGGGCAGTGAGAGATATTCCCACCATTGGTAAACCTTTAAATAGCATTTGTGCTTCATGCCAAAAGGGGAAGCAAACTAGAGCCACATTTAAAACAAAAGAATACTTCACAAGCAAACCTTTAGAACTAATACATACCGATTTATGTGGACCCATGAGAACACAAAGCATAAATGGTGACAAATACTTTATGTTGTGCATAGATGACTATTCCAGGATGACATGGGTACTATTTTTGAAGCTTAAATCAGATGCCTTTGAAATGTTCAAGATTTTCAAAAAACAAGTTGAGAATCAAACAGGAAAAATAATTAAATGCTTAAGATCAGATAGAGGAGGAGAGTTCATCTCAGAAGAGTTTGCAGAGTACTATGAAAAGTATGGGATTAGGAGACAGTTTTCAGCAGCGAGGACACCTCAGCAGAATGGAGTGGTAGAAAGAAAGAACAAGACAGTGCAGGAAATGGCACGGACTATGTTGACTGAGAGCAAAATAGCAGACAAATTTTGGAAAGAGGCAGTCCATACTACGGTTTACATCCAAAATAGGTGCATGTTGAGGACGCATGAAAGCAAAACTCCGTATGAACTATGGTTCGGTAAAAAGGCAACAACAAGATACTTCAAAGTTTTTGGAAGCAAGTGTTACATCAAAAGAACTGAAGATAATCTTGGAAAGTTTGAAGATAGAGCTGATGAAGGTATTTTCCTTGGCTATTCGACAAAAAGCAAAGCCTACACTTGCTACAACAAGAGGCTAAAGAAAATTGTGGAGAGTGTCGATGTTAAAGTTGATGAAGGTAGGGAACAAGAAAGTAGCTATAAAGAAAACTACCCAATATATGAAGAAGTTATTGAAGGAGATGATGAAAAGGAAACCAAAAAGAAACTAAAAATTGACTCAGATGAGTTAAGTAGTGACTCAAAAGAGGAAGAAAACAAGAAATTCAAAACAGGTAGCTGGCAGAAAAATCATCCTAGAGAGCAAATAATTGGAGATCCCACAGATGGTGTTCAGACAAGAAGAAGAGTAGTAAGTAACTACTCTCTATTATCCAGCATTGAGCCCAAAAATGTTGTTGAAGCAAGCAAAGATGAAAGTTGGATGACAACAATAAATGAAGAATTGGATCAGATCGAGAAAAACAAAACCTGGGAGTTAGTACCAAGACCTGCAAATAAAAATATAATCGGTACTAAATGGATTTTTCGAAACAAATTGAATGAAGATGGACAGGTAGTCAGGAATAAAGCAAGATTGGTCTAGTAAAGGCTATGCACAAGTTGAAGGTATTGACTTTGAGGAAACCTTTGCACCAGTGGCTAGACTAGAGGCAATAAGAATGTTTCTGGCTTTAGCAGTTCATAAGAATTTCAAAGTTTATCAAATGGACGTGAAATCAGCATTTCTGAATGGAAAACTTGAAGAAGAGGTCTATATTGAATAGCCAGATGGTTTCCAACTCGGTGATAATCCCAATTTCGTCTGCAAGTTGAAGAAAGCATTGTATGGCTTGAAACAGGCACCTAGAGCATGGTATGCAAGATTAGACAACTATCTTACTCAACAAGGGTTTAAAAAGGGTATGGTGGATAGCAATTTGTATGTCAAAACAACAAATGGCCATCTCATTGTCCTTGTTGTATATGTAGATGATATCATCTTTTGCAGTAGTAATGATGATTCGTGTAAATATTTAGCAATTAAGATGTAGAAAGAATTTGAAATGTCAATGATTGGTGAACTTTCATATTTTCTCGGACTGCAAGTTAATCAAAATGAGAAGGGCATATTCATTTCTCAAGTCAAATATGTGAAAGAGATGCTAAAGAAGTTCACAATGGAGGATTGTAAGCCTGTTAGCACTCCCATGATGATAGGTTGCAAGTTGAGCAAGGATGACAAATCTCCTAAAGTTGATCAAACCATGTACAGATCTATGATTGGGAGCCTACTGTATTTGACAGCTACCAGACTAGATATCTTGTAGGCAGTTTGCATGGTAGCACGATTTTAGGTGAATCCCAAGGAGACTCATGTGACAGCAGTGAAGAGGATTCTTCGATATCTGAAGGGTACTATGGAGTATGGGTTATGGTATCCGAAAGGAAAGGACTTCACCCTTATTGCGTATTTAGATGCAGATTGGGCAGGATGTGTCGATGATAGAAAGAGTACCAGTGGAGGGGCATTTTATCTTGGAGACAGGTTGGTTGCATGGCACAATAAGAAACAAGAGTCAGTTTCTTTATCTACAGTAGAGGCAGAGTATATTGCAGCAACTACGAGTTGTACGTAGGTCTTATGGATGAAACAAACCCTGAAATATCTTGGCATTAACTTCAATGAGCCAATTTTAGTTAAGTGTGATAACACCAGTGCCATTAACATCTCAAAGAATCCGGTTATGCATTCTCGCACAAAACATATTGCTATCCGATATCACTTTCTGAAGGAGAAAGTTGTGGAAGGTGAGGTAAAGTTGGATTTTGTTCCAACTACAGAGCAAGTAGCGGATATCTTCACAAAACCGCTGCCCAAAGAAATTTTTGAGTACCTTCGCAATAAATTGGGAGTGGTTATGCTTCCAAAGAACTGACTAGCTATCGGAACCACATTCTCGGGGGAGCATTTATATATTTGATTATCTTTTTGCTCATATTTGTAATTTTTGCTAACTGTCATAACGTGTGCCTAAGAATGATGTGCATGGACTCAGGGGGAGTCTGCAGTAGCCCTTTGGTATTATTGTCAAAGGGGGAGAAGAATTACAGGAACTTGCATGTGTGTTGCCAACAATTCCAAAGGGGGAGATTGTTGAGCAAGGTGCAGAAATAGTATTGTCATTGTTGTCAACACAATCATACTGATCGGTTGATGCAGTGGACAGGAGTTAAGAGGTTCTTCAGAGTATGTACAGTGGTTTTCCAAAAGATAGAAGTGGCCCATATACTAAAAATCAAAAGAAAAATCACAAGGAAGAAAACTGTCGCGATATCGCGACATGTTGAGAAGAAAGAAAACTGTCGTGATATCGTGACATGTTTGGAGAGAAAGAAGAAAGAAAACTGTCATGATTTCGTGACATGTTCGAAGATGAAGCATAAGCAAGAAAAACTATCACGATTTCGCGACATGTTCGAAGAGAAAGCACAAAGAAGAAAAACTATCGCGATTTCGTGACATGTTCGGAGAGAGATAGTATGGAAGAAAAACTGTCATGATTTCACGACATGTTGGAAGAGAAAAAGACAAGTAGAAAAAGTGTCACGATTTCGTGACATATTGCAAGAGAAAGAGGAGAGAGAAAAAGGTGTCGTGATTTTGCGACATGTTTCATTTTCACGGTCCAAAGTGAAGAGAAAGAGGAGAGAGAAAAATGTGTCACGATTTCATGACATGTTTCATTTTGGATCCAAAGTGAAGAGAAAGAGGAGAGAAAAAGGTGTCGCGATTTCGCGACATGTTTCATTTTGAAAGCGAAGAGAAAGAGGAGAGAGAAAAAGTGTCACAATTTCGTGACATGTTTCATTTTGTGGTCAAAGCGAAGAAATATTTAGAGAGAAAAAAGTGTCGCGATTTCGTGACATATTGCAAGGAAGGTTGTACGGATGAAAAAGTGTCACGATTTCGTGACATATTGCAAGGAAGGTTGTACGGATGAAAAAGTGTCACGATTTTGTGACATATTGCAAGGAAGGTTGTAGAAGAAAAAGTGTCACGATTTCATGACATATTGCAAGGAATATTGTACAAAAAAAAAAGTGTCACGATTTCACGACATGTTGCAGGAGAGAGTCTAAAAGAAAAAGTGTCACGATTTGTGACATGTTGAGGAGAGAGTCAAGAGAAAAAGTGTCATGATTTCATGACATGTTGTAGGAGAAAGAGCTATGGAGAAAAAGTGTCACGATATCGTGACATGTCAGGTTTTCATGACCCGAAGGCAAGAGAGAGAGTCAAGGAGAAAAAGTGTCGTGATATCGCGACATGTCGGTTTTCACGACCCGAATAAGAGGAAGCACAAGGAGAAAAAGTGTCATGATATCGTGACATGTCGGTTTCGCGACCCGAAGGCAAAGAGAAAGCGCAAGGAGAAAAAGTGTCACGATATCGCGACATGTCGCATTTTCGTGACTTAAGGAGGAGAGAGAAAGTAAGAAGGTAGAAGTGTCACGATATCGCGACATGTTGTTTTTGCGGGTGCAAAGCCGAGAAGAGGACAAAGAGGCAGAAGTGTCACGATTTCGCGACAGGGCACTTTGACACGAGCAAAGAAGAGAACCCAACCAAAATAAGATATGTAACAGTTAACTGGAGTTATATGGCATTTACAGGTTGGAGAAGAAATTCATGCAGATAAAATAAGAAGAGTTAACTGAAGTCAGTACGTCAGTTACAGGTGCAGTTACAGTGAAAACGCATGCATGCACAGAAAAGAAAGCGAACAGTCTCTAAGGAAAATACGAACAGTCGTGACCAAGAAGACGAACAGTCATGGTGAAAGTATATGTGTCAATTCATTGCATGTAACGTAAATGCCCACTCTATTTAGACAAAAGGAGTTACATATAAAAGGCGTTACAATTGACAAGTGGCGTATCAGAAATGAAAGAAGGCGTTATAACTGGAGTTACAAAGCGAAAGGATTGTTATAAAAGGAGATCTACGTGGAGAGTTATGTGCTGCTGAAAATAGAGAAAAAGTGCTGCAAGAAGAGGGTTGAAGAGTGTCGTAAGAAAGAGTTGAGCAGAGCCGTGAGAGCCAAAAAGTGCAGAAGCGAGCTTTTAGTGTGTGTGGCAGTCTGGTGAAAAGTGAGAGAGGTTGGGTAAGCAATAGACCAGTCAGGGTCTTGAATAAGTGAAGGCATTTTTATGTCAGTCTTATAGCTTAAAATTTGTAGTCCAAGTAGGTGCTTGGAATTAGGGGTTGGTGCTCCTTTCTGTGGGTGCAGATAAATCAGGAGTTGGTGCTCCTTCCAGTTGGTGCTGGTAAAGTGATTGTAAAATTGATATTTTGCAAAGGCTGGATTTGGACGTTAATCCAAGCAGTCAGTTTTGAGGAGTAGCCAAATTGGTGAACCTCGTTACATCGTGTGTTGTGGAATGCTCTCTTGTGATACTTGCTTTATCTGACTTAAATATTCATTGTTTCATTATTAAGAGTTGTAGATTTGAATTTTAAATAGCTAAACTGATTCACCCCCCCTCTCAGTGTCATTGTAATACTAACACAAAAGAACACACATTAGAAAACTACCGGTGGCACACGCGCATAGAAGCCCACCTTCATTGAGGAGCTCTAAAGGACACCATCATAATGCTTCATATTTGTGAAGAAAATAGGGAGACTTGTTTTGTAACCTAAAATACTCTTGATGAATAAAAGCAACATTTCTAAACAATTTACATTTTGTTAGTTGTTTGATCAAATGGTTGTCTTTTGGTCACTTCATTCTAGCACGCCCGGTGGGACCCCCACAAAAGTTGTGTTAAACTAATTCTTCTTATGAATCTGACGTAATTTTTGGTTTTTTGTTGCTATTACGGGTACTCTCAAGGAAAAATAGAACCCTACAAAACCTTGATATACACTTCAGGTCAACAGAACAGGAGTTTTAGGCTCCTAAAACCAATTCGCCCCCAACTTATGAATCAACATCCCATTCATAGGCCGCCTTGCAATTTTTTTCATACTATTGTAGAGCACCCTAAAATAGTAGGGTATCATAGAAAATATAATAAAAAACTCATACGACACCATAGGATCTAGGTATTCCCCTCGAGACCCCTTGGTTTTGTCATTCTTTCGTAAGGAAATTTTACCTTCAAATGCATCATGACATTTTATGAGGTTTTCTTTTTAATACATAGATTAGGGTTAACATGTTAGTGTAGAATCAAATAGCTTAAATTTTATCAACCTTATTTATCACCTTTTCAAATCAAAGTTTCATTCCTTTTTAAGCCATTAGAATAGACTCTTATTTGTTTTCAATCTTCACAAATCGTCTCTTTCAAATCATCTTTTCATGCATTAGTTAGATCTTTACAAAATCTCCTTTCAAATTTATATCCAGATCAAATTTTCAACTTTTTCTTTCCAAAAGGTATTTCAAATTTCTTTCCCAACTTGCACTTAGGATTAGTTTTTACAATCTCTTTCACCCCATTTCACACTTTCATTTCAAATTTCCTTCCCACCTTGCATTTAATATTAGATTTGATATTTCTTTCACAATTATTTCATAATTCCTTATCAAAAGTCATTTCAAATTCCTTTTCAAATTGACATCTTGAATAGACTTTCAAATCCCTTTCATGTCATTTTACAACCCCTTTTCAAAATCATTTCAAATTTCTTTTCGAACTTGCATCTAGAATAGACTTTCAAATTCCTTTCATGTCATTTTGCAATACCTTTTCAAAATCATTTCAAATTTCTTTTTGAACTTGCATCTAGGATAGGTTTACAATCTCTTTCACATTATTTTGCAATTTCATTTCAAAAGTATTTAAAAAAATTTCACACTTGCATCTAGGATTAGCTTTTGCAAATCTCTTTCATGTCCTTTACATTCCTTTTTGTAAATATTTTTCCAAAATCACATTTAGGTTAATCATTAAAATTTCTTTCAAGTCATTAGGGTTTACAATTCAAAATTTCTTTCCAAAATCCTTTGGGTACATTTCAATCTCTTTCAAATTTGTAAATCACATTTCAATATCTTTTCAAGTCATTTACATTTGGATTTCATATCTCTTTCTGATTTGCTTACCTTTGTGCTTTCTAGATCATATTTCATTTCCAAAACATATCTAGGATAGTTTTCAATTTTAAAAATTCATCTAGGGTTAGTTTTATTTCTATCTAGGGTGGTGATATTAGACTTCATCCCCAATCCATCGTTCAAGATTGGTGATATTGGAATCCATCTCCTTCCACCATATCATCCCCTAGACACCTTAGTAGCCCCTAGGAGTGGTTTTTTGGACTTCATCACCAAAAAATCCCCTACTCTTGATACTGGTTTTCTAGAATTCATCATTGAAAGGGACCTTCAGAGTAGGAAAACATTAGACACCTTCATTTACAAGGCTCACATAATTAGTGAATACGGTAATTGTCATTCTTGACTAATCTCACCCGAGAGTGAAGCAAACACCTGGTTGGGCTAGTAGCAGGTATTAGACAATGCCCCCTCTTCTTGTGAGAGGATATTGGACTCATTAGTGCATTTTGAGTTCCCTTGCATTTGGTTACCATTTTATTGCACCTTCCATTCAAGTTGCCACTTGTCCGTTGAGACATTTTTCTATTTTGTGCTCCCTTGGGTTTTGTAGGAGGTTCCATACCGACAAAATTCTTGTTATTTCTAGAATTTCACCCCACTACTCGTGATATTTTCTAGGAGGCACATTTCAACATCAAAACACACAAAACAAACAAACATTTTATTTTTTGCATTTAGAACTGATTCCAGTTACGTGTTGTTTGTATGCTCACAAAATTGGTTTCAGCACATTCACTGATCAATAGCACATCTATTGGCTATCTATAGCCTATCACTTTTGATTTTCTATTTGAGTCACAATCTGAGTCCAATTCATAGGTCAACCTATAAACTAGGTCCCATTTTACATAGTGACCTGTGAATCCTATTTCCAGACATAAAAATTTTCCAAATCTCATAGGGCTACCTAAAAAACCTTACACAAATCACACCTAGAACCTTAGATTTCTATTTCTATACAGTTCTGAGCACTAATTCATAATGCACATCACCATGCCTATTGTCACACATAGTCAAGCATGTGAGCAAGTGCATCTTGAGGAGGAGGCTTCTTTCACCACTTTTAGTCAATCTACTTCTCCCCCTCCCTCTACAGGGGAAGTTTCCACACTCACAATAGACCTCCCCATAGGTCCATATTTACCTCACATACACACTATGTCTCATGATGAGACTCCCACTTCATCCAATGAAGATCACCCACTTCTTCCCCATTCACCTTCACCTAATATGCCTTCCATATTTTGTGATCACATCATCTACACTGCTCCAAGACATCCACCTCAATTATTTACTATTTATGAGGATACTCTCCCTACTTCACCTACCTTCGCACATCCTTTCTTCTAGAGTCTATCTCAATCACTATTCAAGAATGACTCTTCCTTGTTCAATCATACTTATCCCGAGGTTTCCTCATTTACCCCTATCATAGGGATGGTATGATATTCTTCATATTTCATTCCAAGCACTCAAGCATCGTCATCACATATCCCTTCATTGTATCCTCCTTTAAATCCACAATATGCACCATTCACATCATCGTATCAGGATACTTCTCAAGTGTCGCAACCATCATATTCCCAACAACCCTTCTTTACATCCTTCAATGCTACCTCACAACCACCTCCTCACTCACAAAAATTCTCATATCAGCTACATCAATAGACCTCATCCCCCTTATCCAATGAGGATATTTTCACCACACCACCTCCTCAAGATACTACTATAGAAGCCCATGTTCCTTCCTCATCATTACCTCCACCTACATTCCACCCTCCTAGAATGTATGGTGCACCACCCTCTATTCCACTTCCATATTTTTCTACTTCCATATTTTGAATCCCTCCATCGTCTCCATTTCGAGATCCACCTCCTAGTTTATTTCCTACCTATGACCCATGACCTACGTCTTATCCCACCAATACTCCAAGGCATCCTACGTCGACTAGCTTATTCACTCATCGTGCTCCTAGCCAGATGTAGGTACCATATTTTTATACCTCATATCACCCACCACTATCACCATTTATCCAAATACCACTAATTCCACATCCTGATACACCGACATTATTCATGACACCTCCTTATTGGTCATAATATCCTACAATCCAAACATTATAGTAGTCCCCTCTCTAGAAGATCCTGGTTCGACAACCACAAACCCTGTAACCATAATATTTCTACCCCTAGTAGGTACCTACTCTACAGTAGAGTGTCCTATCAGCTTTGACATCCTACACCATCCAAAAGCCCCACCTATAGGCACCATTGCAATATGTCCTTTGTCCACACTGGGAGGAATAAAAACTCCAATATCCACCATATTCTTAGGCTCCACCTACCCCCACATAATCCTCTATACCTCTAGCACCTAAAATTCAAATTCTACAAGATAAATTTAAGATGCTAAACCTCTATATAGCTAGTTATGGACCACAAAAACCCACATACGATGAACTCTACAATAATCTAGTCCACCCTTATGTTCCTATCCCTCCTTACCCTTATCACTTTGAGATCCTAAAGTTTGATAAATACAAAGGTAAAGAGGATCCTTGTGAACACATCAGTAACTATCACTTTGCATGTTATCAACTTCATAGTAGTGATCCCCTCATGTTATGTACCTTTTCTCTCTCACTTGGGGGACAAGCTCTCACTTGGTACAACATGCTCCCATGCCATAGCCTATTCACATTCAAATAGTTGGCCAATTTATTTCTCAAACATTTCTCCATAAACACCAAGAAGAAGATGAACTTTTCTGATGTCTACACCTTATGATAGGCTAATGATGAACATGTCATGGATTTCATTTCTCGATGGAGATCAGTCATCCATGACCTAGCTCATAGCCTTCCATATACTGAACTCATTACACTATTTACCAAAATTTATCATAAACACATCTCTACACCTTTGCAACTTCATCAAAGCCACACATTTGATGAAGCCATTACTCAAGTAAAGGTCATCGAGGACATCAAAGTCCAATCTAGAAAAATCAAACTTCAATAGAAGCCATATTACACTTCAATTGCAATGCACTGAATCAACCCTTCTCTGAACTGCCATAGACCAATCAAGTAGCGGTAGCCTCTCCATCCTCTTCATAAATATCACAACCTCCTCCTCCACAATAGTAGTTGTCTCATACTAATGCACCTCCTCCATCCAATCTACATCAATTTTGCGGTCCTCGTCCTTCACATTGACATCATAATTGGACTCCACTTTTTGAACCTCTACCTACTTTATTCTAGAGATTGTTTGATGTTGGTCATGTCATGTTACTAAACATTCGACCCATAGATCCAACTTGACCCAACCCTCATGGGCACATCGAACATGACTTTTATGTTTACCATTGCCAATGTGGCCATGATGTTTGTTCTTGTTGCACCTTTCATGACTTAGTCAAGGATCTTATTGATCATGGTACTATTCAAGTTTCAAACCCCATCACACCATAAAATAAAAATTTGGGTAATTATCAGAACCCATTACCTGAACACAGGGGGACTAATCCTCATGATACTTAACCCGCTCAACAAGCCCAATAAAGGAAATTAAATCATGTCCACCACAATCCTCCTTCCTGAGGAATGGTTGGCATGATTAGTATCACTACTCATCATCAACATTATCCTCTCCGTCAAGATGTGCCCATTACTCCACTTCCACCATCATCCACTTCCACTTTTCATCTTCCTCCACCTACATAGTATTCCTTCTGGTTATGTTGCATTCACCATTCTTCCTTCCCTTACATATTCTCCTCCTTCCTAACTTCTTCAATTTTCATTTCTTCTTCTCGATCATCACCCATTGACCATTTCACTAATCATGTCAATTTTCCCTTTCAAAAGGCTTGAAATCATACATTCATCACTTCTAAAATAAGGATCATATTTGACCCAACTTTTCCCCATCATATCATCTCCAAAATTCCTAAAAATTTTACCATTGGATCAGGCTCAAAAAGAGATTTCCAACGGTATACGTTTTATCCAATTTTGACATCATTTGGTCCCCTAAACTACCAAAACACTACACAGAGGTCAAACAGTTCATTTCGCAGGCTGCCCTACGAACTCCAGTCCAGTTCACAAGCCGACCTGCAAAGTCTAGTTTAGTTCGTAGGCCACCCTGTGAACCTCAAATTTTCTATTTCATTATTATTGCTATGTGTGGCTATGGTCCTATATAGCACCCATTTTCCTTTTCTACCATTCCTGACATTTGATGGTTCATCATTTTTCAATCACATCTTCATTCATTCCACCATTCATTTCATCAACCTTCTACAATGGTTTTATCCATTTGTTCCACATCTTCCATGACTAGATGATTTGGAGGAGTGTCTCTCTTTCTTCCACACCCTCCACATATAGGTAAGTTTCACTTCCTTGCATTCCTTATTTCAAAAATTGAGGTAATTTCATCTTCTCCCCTTCCATCATTCAAAACTGGGGGTAATTTCATCTTCTCCCAATCCATCATTCAAAAATAGGGATAATTTCATCTTCTCCTAATCCATCATTAAAAAATTGGGGAAAATTCATCTTCCCCCCAACCATCATTCAAAATTGGGTAGAAATTTCATATTCTCCCTATACATCATTCAACACATGGGTAATTTCATCTTCCTCCAATCCATCATTCAAAATTGGGGCAACTTCATATTCTCCCCAATCCATCATTCAAAACTGGGGTAATTTCATATTCTCCCTATCCATCATTCAAAATTGGGGGTAATTTCATATTCTCCCATCCATCCTTCAAAATAGGGGCAGCTTCACCCTCTCTCCAATCCATCATTCAAAACTAGGGCAATTTCATCTTCTCCCCATACATCATTCAACACGGGGGTAATTTCATCTTCCTCCAATCAATCATTTAAAACTGGGGCAATTTCATTTTCTCCCCATACATCATTCAACATTGGGATAATGTCACTTTCTCCCAAACCATCATTCACAATTGGGGAAATTTCATCTTCTTCCAATCCATATTTCACAATCGAAGGAGGGTTTTTATCTCCTTTCACTTCATCATTCACAATTGACACAATTCATCTTATTTCCATAAAATATTTATGATTGGGGGAATTTTCTCCCCCTCCTTATACATGATTTTGCAATTAAGGGATCACATTCCCTTTTTCAAACCACTTCTATTCTTAGGAGAGGGTTTTCTTTCTTTCCAACCATAGTTCTCTTTCATGGAGTTAATCCTCCTTGCATATTCGTACTTCATCACCTCTCATCTACTCATGATGGTGCCACCCAACATTGCACTCACAAATAAATCACCATCAATCACATAACATTACCAGATCCTAAAAAAAGGTATATTTTTACTAAAGTTTGCACCCTTTACCATGTATCAACAACTCATTCAACAACAATAGGTTTTTCCACAAACCTCATAGCATTTCACCATCATAATCAATTGCTGAGGTTCAAAAGGTTGCATCCTTTTGTCAAAGGTTGTGTCCTTTGCCTTGCCCTCATCAAATCAAATCAATCACCAAGTTCAAAAGGTTGCATCCTTTTTTCAAAGGTTGTGTCCTTTACCTCACCCTCATCAAATCACATCAATCGCTAGGTTCAAAAGGTTGCACCCTTTTACCTTACCTTCATCACAATGGTTTTTCCAAAAACTAGGTTTCTCCAAAATCCTTAGTAAAATTTTAGAATATTCTTTTTAGAATCTCTTAGCAAACCAGGTTTCTCCAAAATCCTCAATAAAATTTTGGAACATTCTTTTTAGAATCCCTTAGCAACCCAGGTTTCTCCAAAATCCTCAATAAAATTTTGGAACAATATTTTTAGAATCTCTTACCAAACAAAGGTTTATCCAAAAACTTCAGTATAAATTTGGATAGGTTTGTCCAAAAACCCCAACAAAAATTTGGATAGGGTTTTCCAAAAACCTCAGAAAAAATCTGGATAGGGTTTTCCAAAAACATTAGCAAAAATTTGGATAGGGTTTTCCAAAAACCTTAGCAAAAATTTGGATAGGGTTTTCCAAAAACCTCAACAAAAATTTGGATAGGATTTTCCAAAAACCTCAACAAAAATTTGGATAGGTTTTTTCAAAAACCTCAACAAAAATTTGGAACTAGATTTCTCCATAGACATAGCCTAGCATAACATAGCCTAGCATAGCATACTCATAGCCTAGTCATAGGCATAGCATACACATAGTCTAGCATATTATAGCCTAGAATTTTTTCACTTCTTGGTCCTCGTAAAGATCTCTGCTTGTACATTCTTGTACATTCGACATCGAACACAACAAACATAAAAAAAAAACAAAAACAAAAATGCAAACAAATCAAAACCGTCCATTGGTGACATATCTTGCATGTTATTTTCCTCTTTTCCACCAATCTTCTATATCACTTGGATTTATATCAATGTTGTATGGTCATGCTTCGAGCGGCTTCATACCTTTTATTTGATCCTATTTTCATCATCTTCTTATTATTTCTACATATTTTAGTTCTCAATCAATGTTGTATGGTCACGCTTTGAGTGGATACATACCTTTGATTAGATCCTATTCTTATTTTATCCTTTCTTCTCCATTTCATAGGCTCACCTCCCCACCTCTTCCATCATAATCATCTACATCCATCAATCACATTGATAATAACAAAATATTGACATTCATTTTGACTATTTCATGCATCCATCCACACCTTTTGGATTTGGTCTAGTATATGGAAACCCATATTTTGGGTACACCTTCTTGCATCTATCTATCTCACTTACTTCGCATTATCAAGAAACACATTAGTCGCATCCTCCTATACATTTTTAGATATTTTGTCGCATCATGTAGACATCACCCCTAGTCACGTTCTTTGTATTCCTTGTACATAAGCATTCCATTTCTTGTATACATCATGGCATCGGTTCTATTCTTAGCTACATGTTAACAAAAAGTCTTTCTATTTCTCAACCATTCATGGTTAGTTTAATCAACCTATATCAAAGTTTAATCAACTTGTATCGAATGTCATCAAAATCTATAGGATTTCAATACTTTCTCTAGCTTAATTGAGTTTGTTCATGGACCACTCACACTTTACATCTTAAGTAAATTTTGAGTCTAGGGAGGACAACACCTTGCGTAAGCCTCACCATGTAGCGAATGGTTTCCCCTACTCATCCTATCATTTGTGTGATAAAAATATGACCTAGGGATAAATAAAGGAACAAGCATAAGAAAAAATAGAAAATGGGTAGAAAACAAAAGCCAACACCCACAAAAAAACAATAGAAAAGAGCATCACAAAAAAAAGAATCAAAAGGAAGAGGGGTAGAAAACAAAAGGAAAAGCTTCCAAGAGTATTACCACTATGCTTGACTCCCTTTGGTCCTTTAGTTTAACATAACATCACAAGATGATTTCCATCTCTAGCAATAGGCTCCAAGAGCCTGCCTACCAATGGAATAGCCTTACAAGTAGTGATACATCTATCACATTAGTGACCTTCTCGTTTATAGATCATTGTGCACTTGTGTATGAGCTAGCTACTTTGGCTAAGTTTGAAACTATGTAGTCCAACCTCCCTCAAAATGGATAAATAAATATCATGTGCACACATAGGTCCATGAATGATTCAACCTTAGTTATGATATTTAAGATATCTTCATGATATTGATTGGCCACTAGATCAATTTTATTCTTCACACTATGTCATTTGAGCTTCCAAAAACTCTTTTTAAACATTCACTATGCTTGAGAATTAGGGTTGTGCATCATCATCACTAATTATGTTTATCACATATATATTCTCATTAATACTTTCATATCTCATTCACTTCATCATCTCATGATTTGTTACATCTCTTTCATGTGCATCTTGTACACCTTAGTCAGTTTGTACACCACATGTTTTCTTATTTCATGTTCTAGTCATTGGTCAGTGTACTTCATTTCTTTTTTATTAGCCATGATAAGTAATATGGTATCAACACAAGGTGGAGTGCCCTCCATTTTTCTACATTTTTACATCCTGCATGTATGTAGGTTATCACATATAACCTCTACACATCATCATTCATACATACTCATGTTGAATTATGTTCATCGTACCTAACACACATCATTTATATCAAACACATTTCACTACATGTACACCTTACATACACATAAAATCACACATATAGTATGTAGGCACAATACAAAATCATCATGCGCACCCTTCACAAGGCTTGAAATTATGCACTCATAATTTCTAAAATTAGGGTCATATTTGGTCTAAATTTTCATCTATCAAATCATATCTAAATTTCCCAAAAGTTTCTCCATTGTATTAGGCTCAAAAATATCTTTCCAACGATATAATTTTTGTCCAATTATGACATTGTTTGGTCCCCCAAACTACCAAAATATTACATAGAGGTAAAATAGTCCAGTTCATAGGTCACCCTGTGAACTATAGTCTAGTTCGTAGGCTGCCCTACGAACTACATTCCAATTCATAGGTCACCCTGCGAACTAGACCTCATGACACCATTTTCAATTCTTCACCCCAATAGTTTCTTCTTCTATTCCCACCCCTACCTGACCAAATTCTTCACATTTTATCACCATTTTCTTCTATCAATCAAATCATCACCACAATCACTACATTTCATTTGTATCATTGATGATTCCTCATTTGAGGGGGTATTCATATACAAATCCACTTTGCATGCAATCAAACAATCAAACATCCAAATCATAGATATCCCATCTATCTACAAAATTTTTTGTTGAAGATTATCTCAAGATAAACCTCATCCCAAATTAGATATTTGTTAAGTCACAATATCCACTCACAATATTGAATATGTCTTTCTTTCATTCATGTATATCGGTGATGACCACATACTAAATGTTACACTTGATTTATCCATACCACTCAGCTAGAATGGCTTGACAGGTGTCATCATGTACTCATCAATCAATCAGAAGAAAAAATTTGAATATGTATTTGTTCTATTTGTATTTGGACCATCTTGCATTGGTCACAAAAGAAAAGTAGTCATAAGTTGCCCTCATAAAAAACCAGTATGATATTGCAAAACATCGTACCAAATTGGAAAAATCATCAATTTCACCATCATGTTCCATCCGCAGCCATTCATCTGCATCCCATAATTTGCATTCACCCATTCTTCTCTTTTTCTTCACATTCCCTCTACTTCTATTTTTTTTTGTTTTTTTTTGTTCTCCTATTCCTTGTTTGGACTTCATATCAATGTTGTATGGTCACTCTTTGAGCAACTACATACCTTTGATTGGATTCCATTCTTCTTCTTTCCATATTCTCCTCTCTCCTTTTGGTTATTGATCAATGTTGTATGGTCATGCTTTGAGTGGCTACATACCTTTGATTAGATCATATTCCTCATTTGGATTTTATATCAATGTTGTATGGTCACGCTTCGAGCAACTACATACCTTTGATTGGATTCCATTCTTCTCCTCTTTATATTTTCCCTTCCTCATTTGGCTATCAATCAATGTTGTATGGTCACGCTTCGAGTGACTACATACCTTTTATTTGATCCCATTCCTCCCTTTCCCTTTCTCCTCCATTTCACAAACACCTCATCACCTTCTCACATCATATTTTTTTAACTAAATTGTGTTCCACACAACATAGTACAAAAATGGGTAAATGTAGACACCCAAAAGTCACACATGCTCATCCCTATATACTTTAAGATATGCATAGACACTTGTAGATTTGAATAGGCCATCATAGGCCATCATAGGCTATCATAGGCCATCGTAGACTTTCGTAGTCATCCATAGGCCGCCATAGTCATCCATAGGCATAAAACTACAAAGATTTATAAAATGCATCCAAAACACCTTCTACCCACTAGGAGGCCATCTACTAGCTCCCTAAGGCCACCTAAGCCCTTTCATACACCTAATTAGGACCCCATGGGACCATTTCCTACTAAAAATTCTAATTAAGGCTAATTAGGATTCTAATTTAAAAGTGACTTTCACTAAACATGCACTTTATCATTAATAGGATTTTATTAGGATTAATGATCTAATTAGTCCTAAGCATGTCCTCACACATGTGTGCACCCTAAGTTAATTAGGATATTTCCTAGAAACCCTAATTAAACCTCAATCTAAACTAGGAGTTAGTTAACCCTAGCTAACCCTAATCCTTGCTCACACATGTGTGAGGATGAGATATTCCTTTAGGGCATGTGAGAGGATGACTAAGCTTGCCACCACCCAAGCTCTAACCTAACCTTACTAGGAATTGACTTTAGGGTCTAGTATACCTAACCACCCCCTTGACCTTGGATTTTCCTATAAATAGAGGGCCCTTCCCCTCATTTTACCTCTCTCTCCCCTTTTGGTCAACTTACCAAAACTTTGTAGAAATCATTCTAGAATCTTCTTCAACAACTTTGCATCGTACAAACAACATCAAATCACTTTTGGAGCCCATCCGGATAGAGGATCTTCATCAAAATTTAGCTACAGACCAATTCACCCCTCAACCTATGAATCCATGATCCATTTCACTGGCCACCCTACAAATTGACCGTATAGTAAGGTCTACAACATAAAATCAAGAAGGTGTCAGCTATTTAGTATTTTTATAGTATTTCCCTTAATTTTTAGCACTTTTCAATATAGTTTTCATGTCAATTTATCTTTATAATCATTAGGCTTGAACAAGGCAGGCCCCCAAATGTACTAACAATATTTTGCAGGTCCTAAAAAGTTACAAAAGAACACACATTAACAAACTAACGATGGCACACATGCATAGAAGCCCACCTTCATTGAGGATCTCTAAAGGACACCATCATAATGCTTCATATTTGTGAAGAAAATAGTGAGACTTATTTTGTAACCTAAAACACTCTTGATGAATAAAAGAAGCATTTATGAACAATTTACATTTTATTAGTTGTTTGATCAAATGGTCATATTTTGGTCACTTCAGGTAAATTTTTTGATTTATCCATTAAAGTAATAAATAGAAGTCAAAGGAGATGTTTTAATGTTGGAGGTATTACATTATTTGGTACCATTGTAAATATTTACATTATGGTGTGAGTTTGATATTTGTGTATATAGTATGTGTCATGTGTATAAGTGAAGGTTATGTGTGTGAGGTGTCTAGTTAGTAGGTTAGAGTTATTTAGCTTTTGGCACTAAAAGATGAAAAATTGCCCCCCAAAAATATATTGTAATTTCTTATCTTTAGGACTTTAAGATTTAGGGTTTTGTTTTAGGGTTTATTTTGGGATATATATTCCTTTGGTATCACATTGTAAAAGTATTGAAATATAGGAATGAGGAAATAAGGCATGTTTAGATTTATTTTTATTGCAACTCTTATGTGATTTTGGGATTTATCACTTTATTTCTATTTGTCACAGTTTTTATATGATTGGAGGTTCTTGTTTTGATCTCTTGCAGTTGGATTTACACCATTTGGTATCAGAGCAAGTTGGATCTTGCTAGGGAAGAGAAGGTAATCTTATTAATTATAGTTATTTTTCTATTCTTATTTTTTTATTTGGAATAACATAGATCAAATTAGCATGAGAAGAGGAAGAGGAGGTTATACCTAGCTCAACAAGAATATGTAGGAGCTACAAGCACAAGTTGCTTAGTTGACAAGAATGATGGTCCATATAAGGGAAAGATTTCCCACAAAATTTATACATCTGGATTCTAATAATGAGACTGTGGAAGGAGACAACAATATAGAGGTTCATATCAAGGAAGAATCATAGGGGAAGCCAAATTTTGAGGATAGGCTAATTAGGGCCTTGAAAAAAATAAATATGACATCAAGATTGATGTCCCTGAGTATACAGAAGGGTTGAAACCATAGGATTTGATAGACTAATTGAATAGCATGGAGAAGTTCTTTGAGTGTAAAAGCCTTTCAGAGGAAAAGAAAGTGAATATTACATGCATGAAGTTGAAAGGGCATACGTTGATTTGGTGGGATCATCTATAGGAGGAGAGGCAAATAAAAGGAAAGGAAAATATTAGGGTCTAGTGTAAAATGGAAAAAAAAATTGAAGGGGAAACTCTTGCCCAAATATTGTTTCGTAGACTTAAGAACCTTAGACAAAAGGATCAAAGCATCGAGGACTACACCAACAAATTCTACAAGTTATCAATTTAGGTGGGTCTTGAAGAGTCTAGAGGAACAAAAGGCTGCAAGGTATGTGAATGGATTGACCTATGCCATACAAGATGAATTGAGTATGCTTTATACCCATAGTGTAGAGGATGCATATTAGTTAGCATTAAAAGTAGAAGAGAAAAATAAGAGGATTTAATCCCTCAATTGGGTGTGGTGGATTTAATACCTTAAATGGAGGATCTACTAATACAGGAAAACAAGAAGAGTATGGACAAGGTCATAGTAACCATGAGAGAGGTGAAGGATTTAAAAGAGATAGAGGCTATGGTGGAGGACAAAATTGGGATGATCCACAAGGGCAATATACATGTTATACGTTTGGTGATGAAGGACACATAGATTTTGAGTGTTCATACTATCCTGTGCAAGAAAGAAAAAAAGTAAAATAAGATAGAGTTAATCTAGTTGCGATAGAAGAGTAGGCTGAGATAGAATTTTCTACAAATATGGGGGAAAACCTCATGATAAAGAGGACAATGATCATTCCAAAGAGGGAGAAATCACCAAACAATGATGGTGGTGATTCCTGGCTATATACAAATATATTTCAAACTAGATGCACATATAGAAGAAGGCTATGTAAGATACTTATTGATAGTGGTAATTGTGAAAATATGATTTCAAATAAAATGGTTGAGAAACTTAAAGTGTGAGAATAACTCGTATCCCTACAACATATTGTGGATCAAGAAATGGAATGAGGTAACTATAGATAAGAGGTGTTTGGTTAAGTTTTCAATTGGTAATACCTACAAGGATGAAGTAGGGTGTGATGTAGTTCCAATAGATGCATGTCACTTATTTTTGGGGAGGCCTTGGAAAAATGATAGGAAGGCTACCCATGATGGGGAAGGAATACTTACACATTTTGGAAGGATGGAGTAAACTTGGTCTTATTAGCACATAAGGAAGAAGGGAAAAGTGAAAGCCTATTGATGACTAAGGAATTTATCATGGGGATGAAAGAATCTAGATCTTGTTAGGTTATGATAGAAAATAACGTAGATACTGAGGATGTTGTTATACCATCCGTAGTGGCAAAGTTATTGAAAGAGTATGTAGATGATGAGCACATGCAAGAATTGTAGGAAGGAGTTTGAAAGAAGTTGTAAGACAATAATGTAAAGTACACATTAGCTATATATGCAAGAAAAATAACACAATTATTTGAGTGTATTTGTAGGAGCTTTATCAAAGGAACTCACAAGAGCAGAGTTCTTTTCAACCAGAGGAGAATGATGCAGGAGCCTATATTTCAAAGGGCATAACTTTTGATTCGACTATTGGATCGACTTGAAATTTTATGAGGACCTGGATAAATAGGTGGAGATGGCATGGCTATATAACTTTAGTTATATATATTATTGTTTAGGGTTTTATCAGGTCCTAATTCCTTCATTTAGTACCCCAAAAGTGGGATTTAGTATTTTTTTTAATATGGAAGAAAACATATTTGGAATAACTTCTTATTTAGGTGGGTAGGTGTTGATATTTTCTAGGAGGCTTAATATAGATGATACAATGGTGTGTATTAATTTAGGGGGCTATCCAAGATTTTTTGGTGATTTAGATTTTGGCACTAAAAGATGAAAAAATTGCCCAAAAAAAAATTAATTTCTTATCTTTAGGGATTTAAGATTTAGGGTTTTGTTTTAGGATTTATTTTAGGATATATATTCCCTTGGTATCACATTGTAAAGGGGGTGAAATCTAAGAATGAGAAAATAAAGCATGTTTCAATTTATTTCCATTGTAGCTCTTATGTGATTGTGGGGATTTATCACTTTATTTCTATTTGTCATAGTTTCTATGCGATTGGAGGTTCCTGTTCTAACTTCTTGTAGTTGGATTTATACCACAATCCAAAAGGTCTAAAAATCCATGCCAACTAGGAATGATGATGATACTAACGAAGCCTAAGAAAAGCCTACCATTAGAGCAAACCCACCATCAATGAGACCCACAAAGCCAAAATATCTCCAAAATCACTAGAGGATGGACCCAAAAGGGTAAGGTGCCAAAGCACTATCAAAAATATTTGAAATTAAAAATTAAGTTAAAATTGAATTTGAGCAGCGAGAAATGTTGGAATATATTACATTATTTGGTACATGCTAATGTACCACCTTTGGTACATATTTAGATTAGAAAAGAGTGTCCTAGTTTAGAATTTGAGTATTTACTTTATGCAATGTAATAAATGCACAAGTATTATTAAAGTGTGCAAAGTATTTTGGTATTGTAAATGTGCATAATAGTCCATGTGCACATGAATCCATAGAACAAGAAGATAAAGAGTCTCTAGAAGAGTGAAGGCCATGAGTGCTCCATATAAAGGGTCACATTATATTATATTATATTATATTATATATATCCTTGTAGACATGATAAGGACATGATTTTTAGTATTTGTGTGAGAATTTGTTAATGGTAATTCTATGAGTGATTATTAAAGTTATTTTTGAGTTTTATATTTTTAGAATATATCAATTATCATATATATTGCATTGCAACTTCATTTTAGATCCTTTGGTGAATTTTATATTAAGAATTTAGCTTCAAAAGCTAACAATGGTATCAGAGCTACAGCAAGGTTGTGACTCGCACAAGTTTTAAAGTTACAAAAGAGATTTCCAATGGTTAAGGAGAAATTAGTGAAGTTAAAGGAATTACCTCTAGAAAGGAAAATCAGGGAAGTTTGAAGATTTACCTATTCCAAGAGAAAATTTGAAATAGAAGGAGATTATAGGTCTTGAATATAGACCTTGATGTTGAGGAGATTGAGAGACCCAAGAAGGAGGTCCTATTGAAGAATTTGATAGATTGAAGGATATTTCAGATTGTTATTTGGCTAGAGTCTTTCCAAAGGGTTGAAGGAGAAATCGTGAGGACTAGGACTCAACATAGAATTATTTCCACTAGTTTTGAGAATAACTCGTGAAGTTTATTCATTTTAGGATTCTAAAAATTTGAATGCATTTGGTTGCTACTGTCTAAGTTTTTGTTACAAAAAATTATTTCTCAAAAGTTGAGAAGCTTCCTACAATATATAGAGAATAATTTCATCTTCGTCTGCCTAAAATTCTATGTGCTTTCCTCATACAGGGATTAGTTCTTGAATTGTAGCCAAAAAGTACATTGAGGATTAAGGAGGTCTCAATTGAATACTAGATATTGAAGGTTTTGTATTGAAGAAGTTGAAAGGACCCAAGATGTCACATTGAATAACGTCCAGATTTGGAAGTTTGGAGATTGAGGATTGGAGATAGAGGAGGACTAAGAAAATGTCCTATTGTAGAATTGAGAAACAATAGTTTTTGTAGATCCAAGAAAGAGATCTCATTGTAGAATTACCATAATTGGAATATTGAAGATACCATGGAAAGGTCTCATTGAATTTTTAGGAAGAGGAGTTGAGTAGCTATTGAAATTGAAGATCCCAAGAGAATATATCTCAAGAGAATTTAGAGAAGGAGAAGAAGGTTAGAGAAAGCCTCATTACAGAATTGAAGAAGAGGCTATTGGAGGAGTTGTAAAGAAATCTAGAGGAAGGATATTATAAGCAAGGATAAGTTTTTGATAAGAAGGATTTGGGTCAATTGTCCCCATTAAAGAAAATAATATGTTTTTTCCAAGAAGATTGCCAAATTTTGGAGAAGATTTTTGAATATCTCGAGATATTCAGATTATTGAGAAATAAGATAGCAAAGATCAGATTTGAAGTTAGAACTCGAAAAGAAGATTGAAGGAGAAGGTAATATTGAAGAGGCCATAATTTTGGAATCTTAAGGACAACTACAATATTTTTGAAGGCTGATTTGAAAGGAGAAGGTTGCTGATTTTTGAGGAAGAAATTGAAGGGTTGCAGGATAGTAAATTGAAGGAAGTATAGAGCTACGATTTGGAAAATATTTGGGCAGATTTTGAAGTTCCCTTGAATAGGATATTGAAGGAGGTCATGAAATCAAAAGAAGGTAGCATTTTTGAGATTTTTGTTACAGTTTTGGACAGCGTATCAAGGAAGGAATTGACTGGAAAGTTGTAGCATTATTTATAGTATTTGGGTAGCATTAATAGCTGCAAGTTATAGAATTTGAAGGAACATAATTGGAGAATTTTTGAATCCACAAAAATCATATTTTGTGGACAGCATTAGAATAAAAAAAAGAGATACGATTTTGGAGAACTTTGGGGCATATTTGAAAGAGTTTTTGGGCAGCGAGCAAGTTAGTATTTTAGTAGCAATTAGAGCTATGAAAATTATATGTTTTGAAGTAGTAAAGTGAAGGAAATTAAAGGTGCAAAATTACAAGATAGATATTGAAAAATGGTGAATCAAACCACCAAGTAAACTATCTAAAAAAAGGAGATAAAAAAGGTATGCATTTTTGGTGCTACATAAGTTTATTATTGGACTATTAAAACTAGTCTACATTAAGTATTTGTGAGCACCATATTACTTTTATTAAATATGAAGAAGGAAGTTGAAAAAATATTCTTCAATAAAAAGGAGTTGTTAGCATTTGCATCTTAAAATATGCAATATTAAAACAACAAATATCTGTTAAATATTACTTGAAAAGGAGGAATAAGAAGGAAATAACATTGATATTGGATGTTGTTTTTTAGCTCATAAAAAGTGTAGATTTATTAAAGTAAAAAGAAATAGAGCAAGAGTATTTTTCTAAGAAAATTGAAGACCAAGTAAGGGTTCAAAATTAAAAAATAAAGCATATTTTTAAGTGTTTAAAGACACTAAAAATCCATTGTGTAAAGGAGAAGTGAAGGTATTAATTTGGAGTACTAAAGCACCACCATAGCTCAAGGAAGTGCCACCACCATTCAAGAAAAGCTACCACAATCCAAGGAAATTCCACTATTGCTAAAGGAAAATCCACCATCATTCAGGGGAGAGCCACCACCATCTAAGGAAGAGCCACCACTAGAAATGTATAGAAAGGCTATCAAAGGTGAAGTTCAATACCATAATTTCATCCAAGAAGCCCAAACGAAAACATTTCTACAAAAGAAAGGGAAAGAGCTACATAGAGAAGATAGAAGGTTTAAAATTAGATCAAAATCCAAGTGTTAAGAATTGGAGGGAACATTACATGCAAAAGGGACAAGTGTGAACAAGACAAAGTATTGGAAAACACAAGTCAAAGAGAATTTCGGGTATGAAAATTGTGCCTAGGCCAAAGGAGATGTTAAAATTTTAATTGGAGGTGAAGACATGTGTAAATTAATGCTCATGAGTTTCATAACTTCATCATAATTTGTATATTTACATTATAGGCGATTGAGGAGAACAAGGGAGTGAATTTGGAGCACTAAAAGAGTTTGAGTGCCATGTGGCACATGTGAAGAGGAAGATCAAAATATTTGAAGGAGTTAAAACATTAACAACAATTAAGAGAACTTATTTCAAGGTGCCAAAAATAGCATAATGCAAGAGAGATTATAGAGAGTGCCAAAATTAGGAGTGTGTAAGAAAGTGTAAGAGCAAGTAAGGAAGAATACTCCATTTGGAACATACAAGTAAACCGTTCAACCTACGTACAAGAAGTTGAAGAGTCAAACTAAATACAAGACTTCATTACTTCCATTATAGTAGTAGGGATAATATATTAAAGCTCTTTACAAGGTTGAAATTCATTTTGACCAATCAAGGAAGAGAGAATAATCTTTTCAAGGTAGACCTACGTGCAGAATAGGAGGAGCACCAAGTAGAAGTTGGTCAAATACTATTGACCAAGAGAGTTACCACATTCAAGGTTAAAGGTAATTCATTCAATTTAAATTTATTTATATGCTCAAAGATAGGAGACATAAGGTTACATAAAGTTATTATTTTCTAAGGTTAAAGTGAAAATATTTATTTTGGAGAGATAAGAATTAATATTTGAAACCTTAGAAATCAGATTATTGCTATTAAAGAATTTTATGAAGATTTGAAAGCAGAAGGTTGCTAATTTTTGAGGAATAAATTGAAGGGTTGCAGGATAGCAAACTAAAGGAAGTATAGAGCTATGATATGGAAAATATTTGGGCAGATTTTGAAGTTCCCTTGAATAGGATATTGAAGGAGGTCATGACAACAAAATAAGGTAGCATTTTTTATATTTTTGTTACAGTTTTGGACAACGTATCAAGGAAGGAATTGATTGGAAATTTGTAGCATTATTTATAGCATTTGTGTAGCATAAATAGCTGCAAGTTATATAATTCGAAGGAACATAATTGGAGAATTTTTGAAGCCACAAAAATCATATTTTGTGGACAGCATTAGAATAAAAAAAAGAGGTACGATTTTTGAGAACTTCAAGGCATATTTGAAGGAGTTTTTGGGCAGCGAGCAAATTAGTATTTGAGCAGCAATTAGAGCTATGAAACTGATAAGTTTTAAAGTAGTAAAGTGAAGGAAATCAAAGGTGCAAAATTATAAGAATTGGAAAATTGAAGACTAAGTAAGGGTTCAAAATTCAAAAATAAAGAATATTTTTAAGTGTTTAAAGACACTAAAAATCGACCGTGCAAAGGAGAAGTGAAAGTATTAATTTGGATCACTAAAGCACCACCATAGCTCAAGGAAGTGCCACCACCATTCAAGAAAAGATACCACAGTCAAAGGAAATTCCACTATTTCTAAAGGAAAATCCACCATCATTCAAGGGAGAGCCACCACCATCTAAGGAAGAACCACCACTAGAAATGTATCAAAGGTGAAGGTTCAATACCATAATTTCATTCAAGAAGCCCAAACAAAAATATTTCTGCAAAAATAAAGGGAAAGATCTACATAGAGAAGATAGAAGGATTAAAATTAGATCAAAATCCAAGTTTTAAGAATTGGAAGGAACATTACATGCAAAAGGGACAAGTGTGAACAAGACAAAGTGTTGGAAAACATAAGTCAAAGAGAATTTCGGGTATGAAAATTGTGACTCGGCCAAAGGAGGTGTTAAAATTTTAATTGGAGGTGAAGACATGTGTAAATTAATGCTCAAGATTTTCATAACTTTGTCATAATTTGTATATTTACATTATATGTTATTGAGGAGAACAAGAAAGTTAATTTGGAGCACTAAAATTGTTTGAGTGCCATGTGGTACGTGTGAAGTGGAAGATGAAAATATTTGAAGGATTTAAAACATTAACAACAATTAAGAGAACTTATTTCAAGGTACCAAAAATAGCATAATGCAAGAGAGATTATAGAGAGTGCCAAAATTAGGAGTGTGTAAGAAAGTGTAAGAGCAAGTAAGGAAGAACACTCCATTTGGAACATATAAGTAAACCATTCAACCTATGTACAAGAATTTGAAGAGTCAAACTAAAGACAAGACTTCATTACTTCCATTATAGTAGTAGGGATAATATATTAAAGCTCTTTACAAGGTTGAAAATAATTTTGACCAATCAAGGAAGAGAGAATAATATTTTCAATGTAGACCTACGTCTAGAATAGGAGGAGCACCAAGTAGAAGTTGGTCAAATACTATTGACCAAGAGAGTTACCACATTCAAGGTTAAAGGTAATTCATTCAATTTAAATTTATTTATATGCTCAAAGATATGAGACATAAGGTACATAAATTTATTATTTTCTAATGTTAAAGTGAAAATATTTATTCTGGAGAGATAAGAGTTAATATTTGAAACCTTAAAAATCATATTATTGCTATTAAATAATTTTATAAAGATTTGAAATTTGGTTTGAAGGATTGAAGGAATAAGTTTTGAAGTTTTGTAGTTTAATTATTTGAAATTTGAAATATTTGCAATTTGATTAGTTTGGAGTAATAAGTTTTCTACATCAAATTAAATTTATTAAATTTGCAAATATTATTTAATGGAATTTCTAAATTTCTAAGTTTGGGATTATAAGGAATTCAACACCAATATAGGATTGAGAAATTTAGAATTAAAAGAAATTATATTTTTGAGATTAGGGAGATAAAAGGTTCACAACTTTAATATCAACAATTTGAAAATTGTTCTTAGTCTATCAATAAAAACCAAGGTGAAACAAAAGTATAGTTTTTGAAATTGCATTCAAAATTATTTTTAATTTACTAGGGAGATATAAGGTAGTCAATATCAAAATTTCTCTTAAGAATTATTTTCTATACTCAATACTAAGGAGCTAAAAGAATGTCTACTTCAAAGAGTTCATTGAATAATGAAATGGAAAACAAAATCGTAAAAGAAAGAGTAAAATTTATGAAGTATGGAATTAAAATTTTTGTTGAAATGTCTAAAGGAAAATTAGACTTAGTTTTAAGTTTTATTTATAAGGTAGCATTAGAAGAAAATTTTGAAACATTAGAATACTATTTGCAAGCAAGAATGTTTGAAGCAATTGACAACAACAAATATAGAATTGATTCCTTTACACATTGCTAGTATAGTATATATGGCATTGCTTACACTCAAACATTATAAAGAGAAGGATGTGAAACAAAAGGAGTTGATTGAATCCCTTACGAAGAAAACAAAAGTGGATGAATCATTCTTAGAAAAAGTATTTCATTCTTCATGTAATGTTTTTTTTTTTTTTTTGTATTTACATGGTGGAATTGGTAGTCGCCACAAATTTGGGCAGGCTGTAAAGCTTTCTATGGCCGCCACAGTATTCTGTATTGTCCGCCCCAAAAGCCACCACACAGATCTTCGTGCAGTCCGCCCCTATAACCACCATGCCACAATCATTTTAAACCTTTTACACCGCTGAAAGCACCATGAAAGGGACAAGCGTTTAGTCCGACGAGGCCCGAGATTTGAACCTTGGAACTCCGCCCCCCTTATGGGGTTTGGATGAACCAATTGGTCTACACCTCGGACCTCTGTAATTTTAATTATTCAAGTTCAACAAATTCAAGATCTTATCATGATGCTATAAATGAATGCTCATAAGGTTATGTACAAAATAGATTCATGATATGAAAGACAAAGGCAAAGAGAAAGTATTTTTGTAGGAATCAATTGGCAATATGACAACATCTAAAGACTTACAACTTGATGTTAATTATGAAGACAAGAAAGAAGAGAAATACCCCATTCAAGAAGGCATACAGTGCAAACTAAGTTAAGAGATGAAGATCCATATTGAAGACTAAAGTCTTAAATAACCAAATAATGTAATACAAGGGGGTTGTTGGAGCCAAAATTGACTCAACATCAGATACCCCCAAATTCAAATTTTTGTTTTTCAAATCCTTCACCCAAATTTGTTGGTCTCTATTGCATTCACTTCTAAAAGATTGGTTTTTAATTTTTTTCCCTTAAGAGCTATTATAAAAATATTCATCTAAATCAGGTCTAAAGTCGTAACCTTAACCATTGGATTAAATACCTTTTAGCCATTAATAAAATGACCGTTGAAGATTATCCGATTGATAAAAGACTTATAAAATTTGAAGAGATAAAATATTCGTTAAGAAGGTCTTTTAAAGTCCATAGATTCCAAGGTAATTAATCAAAACATTTGGACTTAAGTGGAAAGAAATAAACTGAAGGTCTAATTAAAATAAATTTTTCAAATGAGGGTATGTGTCCCCTTTGTGGTAAAACTCGTGCAAGACCGAAGATCTGGATGGATGTATGTGCTCCCCCAAGATCTATATGGACGCACGCTCACAAACCAATCAAAGGTTAATTCAATAATTCCATGGTCAAAATAATATAACATAAGGTCTAAGGCATTTAAATTTAATGACCTCGAATTAAGGGTTATGTGCCCCTTGCGTTAAGTATCGAGCAAGTTTTGAGATCTAGATGACAATGCTTGGTCCATGATTAATTTGATGGAGTGCACCCACTAAGATGCCCAATTTTTAAAGCTAAAAGTTAAAGTTGGTCATATCCTAAGTTGGTCATATCCTAAGTTTGCTATAACAACCCAATGAATCTAGGCATCGGTCTACACATAAGGTATAAGTGGAGTTGTTATTATTGCTTGGTCAATTTTAGAGAAGTAGTTTATAATTAAAATTTGGAAATGCATAAGCTTGTAAAATCTTAATTTTACCACTGGGGTTTCCTTACCCATTTTGGTTTCTTTTTAATCTTAGCAATACATATCTTATCAAAATAAAGAGGCAGGTTGACCAGAGCCTGTAATAGCTCGTTGGTTCCAAAAAAATTATTGTACCATGACAACTCAATCCTATGAATGCAAGAAATTGTTCCAACATTATTTTGGCACTATTAACGAGGAGGACTTGTTAAATCAATCATTTTTATTTTTATTTTTTTCCTCTACATGAGGCCAAAAATAATTGAATCAAGAACTAGAGGCTATAAAAGGAATAGCCACGATCAGAATTGATATCAAGCTTTATAGATAGCAAATTCTTGCTAAGAGGTATACTTGAGTGCCATGTAGTTGTGTTGTTGTATCCCCTTTGTGTCTATTTTATTTTTCATCCCTCATTCTTCCCCTTTGTTGTGCAGGTTTTGGTAGAATAGTGCTCAAGAAGTTGTGATTATTTCTAGATCTATTGAAATTGAGATCTAGAGGATTTTCCTATTACCATATTGGAATGGGATATCAAAAGAGTCTTGTTACATTGTTTGAACAAGAATTCTTTATTTTATTAAAATATTTTAAATAGATTTTAATGGCATTCTACCAACTTTGCATGTAATTCATGTGAAAATTAATATAATTATGGATTTTGATTCTATCAAATTATTGTCTTCAGTACTATATGTAGCTTCATTGCATATTACATTATTTGAATGTGTTATGAATATTTCTTTCATTGGTTAACTATTAGATTTATTACGATATTTGAATGAGTTTAATAGCACCAATTTTCTCTTTTCCCAATTCTCTCTATTCACTTAAAAGTGTTGTTAAAATTGCTATAACAACCCAATGAATCTAGGCATCGGTCTACACATAAGGTATAATTAGATTTGTTATCATTGCTTGGTCAATTTTATAGAAGTAGTTTATAATTAAAATCTAGAAGTGCATAAACTTGTAAAATCTTAAGTTTACCACTAGGGTTTCCTTACCCATTTTGGTTTCTTTTTAATCTTAGCAATACATCCCTTACCAAAATAAAGATACAAGTTGACCAGAGCTTGTAATAGCTCGTTGGTTCCCAAAAAAATCTTGTAGCATGACAACTCGATCCGATGAATGCAAGAAATTATTCCAATAGTATTTTGGCACTATTAACGGGGAGGACTTGTTAAATCAATCAGTTTTATTTTTATTTTTTTCCTGAATGACTATATTTTTAATCAATGGGTGGCCAATTAAAATAAATAACCTAGATTAATTTTTGCATCTTTATGTCCTTTATTTTCTTTCTGCCCGTGATTTTAAACTATCTTTTGAAGTATTCTTGATTTTCAAAACTTTCTTGAAAACTCCCCAAGAATCATTGCCTATGAGGCTAAGAGCATAAATATCAAGCAATATTGATCATATATTTTGTTCTATCTGCACTACCTGTGTTGGTGACTCTATCTGATCAAACCCAAAAATCAAAAATCAAGAAAGGAGCAAAACGTGTTGGTGCATACAAGGAGAAGTGGTGAGGAGCTATTTCTAGAATTTGAGAACCTTGAGGTATTTACCCACAATAAAAATATCCCACTTCTGAAGAGTACTATTTATGAAATAAGTCTTACTTTACTCGTAGAAAGTACGTAAAGAAAAACAAGAATCATAATACTGCTGCTACGAATATTATTGTAGATGATGTTTTAAATTTTGTTGTAGATAATACATCTTATTATTCTCAGCCCCATAGCCCTGTTATTAGTAATACTATGGTAAATAACTTGATATATCATACTATAGTTACCCATCCCCACATTCCTATAGGCAGTGCTACTGTAAATCAGAATTCTACTACCCCTACAGTCACAATGGCTCAGGCTAATAAAAAAAATCAGTAGAACCAACAAAATCAAAATAATCATAATGTTTAGTTGTGGAGAACTAATAGATATAGACCATTCATTTTACCTATAAATTTGAATGCCCTACCTAACAAATCCCATAAGTATTTACCCAAGTTTTAGGGAAACAATGCAGTTATTGGTGAAGACCATATCAATAGTTTTCTATACGCTATGGATAGTTTAGAGGTAGAAAATGAATATGTAGTCCTTAGGATTTTTTTGCAAACATTAGAAAAATATGCTCGGGAATGTTTTAACACCCTCCCAACCAATGACATTGCAGATTTTGCAAATATGGAAATTGTGTTCGTAAGAAAAATTGAAGAAAGAAAAATGAACAATCCCTGTTAACCAAATTAGCAACTATGAAAAAGAAATAAAATGAATTTGTCAGTGATTTCAATAGAATTTTTTCTAAAACTAGGAACAAAATCCATGCTAACATCAGGCCTAATGACATCCAGTAAATTTGTTTCTATAAGAAATATTTCCTAGGAGAATTTAATTATGAGTTAAGGCAAGAGCAAGCCACCACTATTGATGAATGTATGGATAAAGTAATAGATATTTAAAGAAACATGCTAGATAGTGGTAAAATGAAGCCTTACTCTCTAGAAATAAATCAACTTGATAGAAAGCCAAAAAGGGTAGCTTTCAATTTAAAAAGAAGATCTGAGGTAGACCCAATGGAAAAATTAACTAATCAGGTAATAGAAATGTTTAATACTATGAACAACAAGTTAGCAAGGATAGAAATAAATAATGGGAATAATGGTGAGTCATCACAACCAGAGAGGCTCCAGACTAACAATCGTTCGCCTTTCAAAAATAATTTCAATAGAAATTGGGGAAACAACAATAACTCATATGAGAATAACAAAAATAGGAACAATGGGAATAATAACTAGAAGAAAAGATAATTTTATAGAGACAAAAACAATATTCCCAATCTTATCCCATATGTTAATCTCATAAAAAAAATTCCTTATTTTTTCTTATCTTGTGACGCTCCCCATAACCTAGAGGGATGTGGTATATATTTAAGTACACATCATAATATAGATCTTAATGATGATTCAAAAGATGATATAAGAATTAATGCATGTTGGTCTTTAGAAGATGAATCAAAAGAAATATTTTTTGAAGAAAACATGGATAAATATGCTTCAAATAATCATCCCCAAATCTTAGTAGCTGAAGGTACAAAAATATTGCAGATACCACATGAATCCTGATATGACAAAATGAAGCAAGGGAAATTGATCCCAACTACTAAATAAGTGGAAGAATTAGAAGCCACTCATACTCTAAACTTAAGGAACATAATAGTCCCTGACAGAATAGAGAAAACTTCCACCAGTTAAATAAGGAAACAATCCTTAACAAACAAGAATGCTAGTTAATAAAAAGTTGATTATATCCCCAAAAAGTTAATACCTGATCTAATAGACTTAGAGTAAGAAATACCTAAAGAAGAATGCAACAAATCACTTGACATGAAAAGATAGAATTTGATGATGGTTCAGAACTTAGCAAACATAAGGTAAATATCACATTTGGTGAGCTCATGAAAGTTCAACAATACAAAGAATAAGTTTGTAGATCATTTGGACTCATTGAACAAAAATAATATCCATCTTGCCATGCTGCTAAGCAAATCCAACAAGATACTAGGTCACCATCCTTTGTTAGACCCTTCTATGTTTCTTTAAGATATAATTCCGATGAAACATAAAGGTATGTGATACATAATTGCATGCTTGATAGTGGAGCTTCACATAATATCATGCCCAAGATGATAGATAACCAAATGGGATTAATTTGTACAAGATATTCCCCTCCTATGTCAGTAATGGATAGTAGGCAAGTACCTTGTGTTGGAGTGATAACTGGATTACTATTATATCTTGACCAACACCCCAAGAAAGGTATAGTGATGGATGTTGCAGTAGTGGATGTTGATCCTTTCTTTTCATTACTACTAAGTAGGCATTGGGTAGAACAATTAGGGGGATATTTTCAATTGGACTGGTCCTATGCTACCATTCCTATATCCGACAAGTAAAATCTAACTCTTCGAAGAGAACATTTCAACAAATATTTGGTAGAGTTAATTAAGATAGATGATACCATGATAAACTTAGTAAATTCAATAGAATAAAAAGGAATGGGAGTATATTCAATATGGCACAACTCTTTCCTAGTAGAAGTCCCAGAAGCCAAGGACATGGATCCAAAAACCATAAAAATAGTTGATGTTGAGTCCAACAGAGTGTTGATGCAAGAAATGTGGACCATGACAGGTGCAGGAGTTAATTTGACTGATATAAATGGGAATTACCTTGGTATTCCTTATAGATTGGAATTTCCTTGCACCAAAAATGTAGCTGAGTATGAAGCTTTATTACTTGGACTCAAAAAAAGCTAAAGAGTTGGGCATAAACTACCTGACTGTAACTAGGGATGTAGAATTTATTATCCAATAGATAAGAGGAAAATATCAAACCAAACATCCTAGGTTAAAATAATATAAAACTATAGTATTGGAAGAGATTGAAATTTTTTTGGCTTTCAATATTTCATATATTCTTAGAGAACAAAACCATGTTGTCGACTTACTAGTTGTAAATGCATTAGGCCTAGATAATTCAAAAATTACTACAAAATATATGGTCAGATTCCCAACCATATCAGTATATAAACCTTCTGTACCAGATAATATCATATACTTATAGGTTTTCCAATATGATGTCGATATAAAGGACTTCATGACATTATAGAATCAGTATGCTGACATAATTTGTTGATGAAAATGATGAAGAGAAACTAAAAAAAATAGGAGAACCAGTAGAAGTAATCCAACTAAAAACAAATAGGATACCAAAAGGATTAGTTTCTCTATAAATTTTATTTGACAATTTTGATAAAGCATATAAACCTCTTTTAAAGGAGACTATAGTTGAATATGTCAACATTGGTACAGTTGAAGAACCTAAAATAGTAAAAATTGACAAAGCTTTACTAGAAAAAGAAAAAGCAGGATACATAAGTTTCTTGAAAAGGAATAAAGAACATTTTGCTTGGACATATGAAGACCTCAAAACCTTCAATACAGATATTATGTCACATATCATACCCCTGAATGAAGATACCAAACCTTTTAGGTAGAAACAAAGAAAGTATAATCCTACTTTACATCCAGTAATGCAAAAAGAAGTGCAAAAGCTTCTAGATTCTAAAATCATTAGAAAAGTGAGATTCTCATCTTGGATATCCAATTTGGTATCGATGAGGAAGAAAAATGGGGATATCAGACTCTATGTATATTTCAAGAACTTAAAAAAATTCTCACTAAAGGATAATTACCCTTTATCCAATATGGAACAACTATTGCAAGCAATAGTTGGGTCATCCATAATGTCTTTGTTAGATGGATTTTCTGGATATAATCAAATACAGATTAATCCAGAGGATAAACATAAAACAACATTCACCACACCATGGGGTACTTTTGAATATTTGAGAATACCTTTTGGTCTAATGAATGTAGGGGCAACTTTTCAAAGAGCAATGGATTTTACCTTCAAAGGCCTGATGTTCAAAATAGTAGTTGTATATCTAGATGATATAACAGTGTTTTCCAAAAATCCAGAGGATCACTTGGAACACCTTGCTACAATATTTTCTCGGCGTACGGAATTTAGAATTTCCCTAAATCCTAAGAAATACATTTTTGGAACCACACAAGGGAAATTACTAGGACACAGTTTCAGAAAAAGGGGTGAGTATAGATCTAGAAATAATAGAAGCTATCTCAAAAATTCCCCCTCCTAGAAACATAAAAGGGGTCGGGTCTTTCTTTGGAAAAATAAATTTTGTGAGAAGATTCATTCCTAATTTTGCAGAGATGACCAAACCTATAAATGATATGGTCAAGAATACTGGAGAAATAAAGTGGACACCAAAAAATATAGAAGCCTTTAAAAATATTAAAGAAGTCATTTCAACTACCCTAGTCTTAACCTACCCTAATTATTCAAAGGATTTCAATGTTTATTCATTTGCATATAATCATTCCATCGTTGCAGTTCTTTCTCAAAAGGATGATGAAAATAATGAAAGGCCCATAGCTTTCATGAGTTCAGGATTGAAAGGAGCACATCTCAAGTATACCCTATTAGAAAAACATGCTTATGCAGCAATCCAAGCCTTAGAACATTTTAAGAGTATATTTGGTTCTAACAAAGTTTTATGTTGCATCTCTTTTATAGCTATAAAAGATGTCTTCACTCAATCTGAACCATTAGGAAAGCTTGCAAGGTGGATGGTAAAACTGTTACAATATGATGCATAATTCAAAATAGTCAAAACTATAAGAGGGTAGGGCTTACCAAAATACTTAGCTTATAAATAAGGAGAAGAGTCTAATATTTTATAGAAGATGAAATGCATGACATCATAAGGACTGATAATGTTGAATTTAAATGGTATGATGAAATATTAGCTTACCTTCAAACTCTATCTTTCCCTAAAAAAATGTCAGCTAAGAGAATGAGATCAACAAAACTGCAAGCACAAAAATATCATATGCAAGATGGTGTGCTTTACTGGAGACACCTTGATGGTGTGTTCTTGATCTGTCTATTTGGAAAAAATTCTCAGAAACAATCAAAGAATTTCATGATGATTTCTATGGAGTATATTTTACACCAAAAGCTACTGTTAATAAAATTATGAGAGCAGGTTATTATTGGCCATACCTTTTCAAAGATGTATATCAATATGTAAGAAATTGCCATAATTGTCAAGTTTTTGCAGGTAAGAAGCACTTGGTTGCTATGCCTCTCAAGCCAATGATCATAGAAGCACCATTTACACAATGGTGTATTGATTTGATTGGAGAGATCAATTTGATTAGGCAAGCACAAGTGGATTATAACTGCAACAAATTACTTCACAAAACAGGTAGAATTTGCTTCTTTAAGAATCTCTACAACTCAAACTCTTATTAATTTCTTAGAAGAAAGTATTCTGGAGTTCCTAAAAAATTAGTAATAGATAATTGAAATTATTTTATATCATTTGATATGGTAGTATTTTGTGCTAAGTATGGAATAGAAATTTCCCACTCCACAAATTATTACCCTCAAGGAAATGGTCTCGTTGAATCATCAAATAAAAACTTAATTACCAGGATTAAAATATCATTGGGTAAAAATAAAAAGAGTTGGAATAGTGAACTAAAATTTGCTCTATGGGTAGATAGACTATCACTAAAAAGAAATACAGGAAGAACTCCTTATGAAATGGTGTATGGATAAAAATTCCTATTGCCCCCTAGGATAGAGAAATTATCATTATCCCTACTGTTGCAAGATCATGAGAACCCTAATGCTCTACAGAGAAGGTTAGACCAAATTACCTTTCTACAAGAACAAAGAAGAGAAACTCTTAATAGAATGATTTAACAAACTCAGAAAACTTGTAAAATCATTTAATAAGAAAGCAAAAGGTACTCCCTTCTTTGAAGGAGACATAGTAATCTACTGGGATACCAATAATGAAAAACATGGTGAGAAAGGAAATATTGAACCTAAATGTCTTGGCCCATACCAAATAGCACAAATTGTTGGTCAAAATACTTATAGGTTGCAAACCCTGGAAGGAGAATTGATGAAAATTTATGTAAATGGTCTACATATCAAGGTTTACAACTCCTACCATGGGGTCAGAAGGGAGTAAATACCTTGATATTATATATATATATATATATATATATAATAAAAACAAAAAGTTGAGTTGTATTTTTGTCAGAATGCTATGTTGTTTTGTTTTGTCAGTCAAGTAATTTTCTTGTGTTGCTTTGTTTTGTTTCATGTTGCTTATATTGTTTTCTCATTTTGTTATAAGGTAGAAGAGTATTCCTTACTATTTATGATGGCAAGCCGGGATTCACTTCGACACATTCACAGTCAAATCACAGTAATTTCATTAAAATTGGTAAATACAATTACAGTAATCTCTCCAGCATACCACTTGCCCCTCAATCCCGAACTCCACCATCCCTTTCCCTTACAATTTTTTGGGTTTTTATCGAGGCCCCGATCCTCTCAGCCATTAATGCTCGCCTAACGAAAGTTTCAAATTCGAATTTTCCCCCTCCCTGGGCTTTTCAAATTTTTGACCATAAATGGGCCATCTGCCCGATCTACCAGGAGGCTTTCATTAATGGTTCTCCTCGACCTGCAACCGCCGTCTAAGTCAGGTTGTTCCTCTGCGTTGGTCTCCTTCATAATGGCCATTGCCTGTGTCTGTTTCAATGTCCGTACCTATTACTTTGCCAACAATACATAAATACGTGGCCGTGGCCCTCATCTCGTTTTAACACACGTAGCTGTCCGCATGTAAAACTGGCCATGCCTTCTCTTCGACGTAATAAATTTGGAACACGCGCCCTTCACAATTGTCAAGTTACTCGTGGCCGTCCACGTGTCAAACTCGGCCCCTCTCGACCGTCCGTTTGTTCTCTTTTTCGGGCCTTACTTTGCTCTCTAACTTCTTTAACTCCCGCGGCTGACCAATGTTGTGCCACGTGTCGGTCCTTGACTGGTCGCGACATCGTGACAGGTCACGAAATCGTGACCTATCGTGATATCGCGACAGCATCATCTCCTCTGCCCTTGCGTTGTACTAACATCGCGATATCACGACGTCGCGATATCACGACGTCTCCATCCTCTGTGACATCGCGATATCGCGACGTCGCGATATCGCGACGTCGCCATCCTCTCTGCCCCCTTTGCTTTGAACCAACGTCGCGATATCGCGACAAAATCGGCTCACTCCCTGCCAAGCCTTTTGAGGTCGCGATTTCGCGACCTCTCCCCATGCTTAAGAAACTTGCCTTCAATGCTTCCACAAAACTCCCCCCCCTCCTTGGAAAAACACTGAAAATAAAATAAAACAAATGCTAGGAACTTAGAAAATTCTAAAGACATTTTGGAAGATGCAAGATTGCTCTAAGATTACCGGATGCTCCTGCATCAGACACCCGGGGTAATAAAAGAAAGTGACCCTCACTTTTGTTTTGTTAGGGGAAGACCTAGGCGGTCAACCTCTGTCTTTGACATCCAAGTTGCATCTTCCACAGGCCTACCCTTCCATTTTACCAGGTATTCTGAATACTGTTTGCTTCTGGTGCTTCTGCCCTCACGAGTGTCTAATATTTCCTCAACCTCGTTGGTGATCGGAGTAGATGCTGGAATTTGCCACAATTCTGCATTTGGTACCTCTGTACTCTCCCCTTCATGATATTCCACTAAATCTAAAATATTAAAAATAGGTGAAATATCAAGCCAACTCGGCAATTCCACTTCATACGCATTTCCTGACTCCCGCCTTCCCAGTATTTTGCATGGCCCAAACTTTTTCATCTTCAATTTATTATAAGTCTTGGCAGGAAATCTCTCTTTCCTGAGATGCACCATGACCTCATCTCCGACTTCAAACTCCTTGAACCGTCGCTTCTGGTCTGCCCTTGCCTTGTATTGAGTATTCATCTTTATAATTTGTTTCCTTACTTCTTCATGCAGACTTTTCATGTGTTTCGCAAATTCTTCTGCCTCGGCACTGCACTTTTCTCTTTTGTCCAGCTTTCTCAGTTCAGACACATTTCTTGGACTGTTCCCGTAGATTATCTGGAATGGGGATTTGTTGGTGCTCTTATTAACTGAACTGTTATAAGCAAATTCAGCCTGTGGTAAGACTAAATCCCACCCCTTGGGCTGATCTGCTATCAAACATCTCAATAAATTACCCAGGCTCCGGTTCACCACCTCTGTCTGTCCGTCAGTCTGTGGGTGGTATGCTGAACTAAATTTCAGGTCTGTCTTCAATTTCTTCCACAGAGTCCTCCAGAAATACCCCACAAACTTTGTATCTCTGTCAAAAACTATGCTTCTTGGTAGACCGTGAAGTCGTACCACTTCCTTGAAGAATAACCCAGCAATGTGAACTGCATCACTTGTCTTTTGGCAGGGAATAAAATGTGCCATTTTAGAGAATCGGTCAACCACCACAAATACTGAGTCATTTCCCCTCTGTGTTCTCGGCAAGCCAAGAATAAAATCCATGCTTATGTCCTCCCATGGCCTCTCAGGTACAGGTAGCGGCTGGTATAATCCTGTGTTTTGCCTTATGCCCTTTGCCATCTGACATATTCTGCATCCTTGCACAAACTTCCTCACATCTTGTTGAAGTTGTGGCCAGTAATAATTTTCATCCACTAGGGCAATAGTCTTATCCCTACCAAAGTGTCCAGCCAATCCTCCGCTGTGCTTTTCCTTGATCAAGTTCTCCCGCATGGAGCTCCTTGGAATGCATAATTTGCTTCCCTTGAACAACATTCCATCTTGGATTAGGAAATCCAACCATTTTGTTCGGTCCACCGTAACAGGTGTTAAGCAAGCCTTCCAAGCTTCTACAAAATCTGGATCTACAGGGTACAAACCCTTCAGTTCTTCAAACCCCACTACCTCCACTGTCAGTCTAATCAGTAAGGTCTGCCTTCTGCTCAAGGCATCTGCAACTCTGTTTGACTTTCCACTTCTGTGCTTCAGCACAAAGGTATAACTTTGGAGGAACTCCACCCATTTCATGTGCCTTTGATTCAGTTTTGTCTGACTGTTAATGTATTGTAAAGCCTGATGGTCAGTAAATAGAACAAACTCCTTTGGTAATAAATAGTGTCTCCACTTTTTCGGAGCCTGAACTATGGCATAAAATTCTTGGTCATAAACTGAATACTTTTTTTGAGCGTCATTTAGCTTCTCACCGAAATAAGCAACTGGTTTGCCTCCTTGACTCAAGATGACCCCTATTGCATCGCCACTGGCATCACAATCCACCTGAAATACCTTGTTAAAGTCCTGGAAGTGCCAACACAGGCTGTTCTGTAACTTTTCTCTTCAATGCATCAAAGCTCCTTTCAGCCCCTGATGTCCACTTGAACTCCTTTTTATCCCCCCTCATTGTTTCCGTGAGAGGTGCACAGATGTTGCTGAAGTTCTTTATGAACTTCCTGTAAAAGCCGGCCAAACCATGAAAGGATCTTACTTCGTTGTGCTTCTTGGGGTAGGCCATTCAATGATGGCTCTTACCTTCTCTGGGTCCATTTTTAGGCCTTCTGCTGAGATTACAAACCCCAGGTATACTAACTCCTTTTTGACAAAATTACACTTTTTTAGATTTATTAACAACTGCTCTTCCCGCAGCTTCTCAAAAACCTTCCTGATGTGCATCAGGTGTTCTCCCAGGGTCCTGCTGAATATCAAGATATCATCTAAATAAACAATTACAAACCTTCCCAGGAATTCCTTCAGTACTTCATTCATCAATCGCATGAAAGTACTTGGTGCATTGGACAGCCCAAATGGCATGACCAACCATTCATACAAGCCTTCTCTTGTCTTGAAGGCTGTCTTCCATTCATCTCCCTCTCGGATACGGATCTGATGATAGCCACTTTTTAGGTCAATCTTTGTGAAGTATTCAGCTCCACTTAAACAGTCCATGATATCATCCATTCTTGGCAACGGGAACCTGTACTTAATAGTGATTTTGTTGATGGCCCGTGAATCCGTACACATCCTCCATTCCCCATCCTTCTTTGGTGCCAACGACTCGCAGTACTCGCGCATGGACTCAAACTTTCCCGAATCAATCCCTTTTCTAACAATTCCTGGACCTGTCTATTTAACTCCTCAGTTTCTACAGGCGTCATCCTGTGTGCAGCTTTATTTGGCAAGCTTGATCCCGGTACTAAGTCTATATGATGGCTAATTTTCCTTACTGGGGGTAAACCCTCAGGCACATTGTCTGACACAATATCTGGAAATTCCTCCAGTAGATTTTGGACTTCTGTCGGGGTATCCTGGCATTCCTTCTCCCTAACTCTAGGGATTATTGCATAACATAAATGTTCATGCTTCAACCCGTTCAGGAACTCTCTCCCCTCAACTAAACAGACTCTGGAATTGTTACATACCTTTTCATCCGCATCCTTCAAGGGCTTTAGTTTATGGCGTACACCATTCTTTGTCAATGAGTAGGTGTTGGCACGGCCATCATGCACTGCGTTCCGGTCAAACTGCCAGGGCCTCCCCAAGCAACATGTGGCAAGCATCCATGGGCGAGGATGTCACACAGGACCTCATCACAATAATTTCCAATGTTGAATTTAATGGAACACTGCTCATTGACCAAAGCTCTGTGGTCTTTCTGTAACCATGCGACCCGGTATGGGTGTGGGTGCTTCTTCCTTTCTAACTGTAGCTTTGTAACCATTTCCTCATAAACCAGGTTATCCGTGCTACCATTGTCAATAATGATATTGCAAACCTTGCCTGCACATTTACATCTGGTGCGGAATAAACTTTTTCTCTGGTCTGTGTCCTTCTCCTCATTCAACAGGACTCTTCTTACAATCATTGTTTCTCCCCTCTCCGCTTCTTCGGAATGCTCAGACTCAGCATCTTCCTCTGCCACAGCAGCTCTGGCCGGACCCTCAGGCCTCTTGTTCGTTCTTTCCCGGTGTTGTGGACACTCGAATGCACGATGCCCTTCTTCACCACAGTGGAAACATGTTCCACGGAATACTCCCCTTCCAAATCCCCGTCCAGATCCACCCCGTCCTCTTGGGTAGCTGTTCTGGTCTCGGGGTTGATGAGCATCCTCCTCCCTTTGATCTCGGCTACCACTGGCTTCACCCGTCTTCTTCGGGTCCTTATACTTTTCTCCACCGGTCCTCCCACCAGCTTCTTCCACCACGGCCCCTTCCTCTTTGCTTGCCTTCAAACCGCCTATTCGGCTTTTTCTTCTACCTTTAAGGCAAACGGTAAGCATCCTCAATGGTGCTTACCCGAACTAGACTCAGCTCTTCCCTGGATGCCGAGTCTCAACCCATTGATATAACGGGCTACCTTCTCTTTGTTCCCCTCTAAATGCCCAGTTCTAATGGAAATTTTGTAAAACTCTTCGGTGTACTCTTGGACAGTTCTGTTCGTCTGTCTCAAACTCTGCATCTTTCTTAACAGATCCAACTCGTAATCCGTCGGGATGAACTGTCTTTTCAGCTTCTCAACCATTCTGTCCCACCTGGTTATTCTCTCTTTCCCTCGTCTGTTTCTCTCCAACTGTATCCCCCTCCACCAAATGCTGGCATGACCCTTCAACTTGGTCTTAGCAAATCTGACCCGATTAGGGTCCTCAACCTCCTCGTACTCGAAATACTCCTCTAAATCATTTATCCAGTCAATTACTTCTTCCGGATTCAAGTTACCCGAGTACGTGGAAACCTCCATTTTTGGTTGCTTTCCAATCTGAGAGATGGCCTTGTATAACCGAGCTTGCGCAGGGTCCATAGCCTCTTCCTCCTCCTCAGATTGGTCTTCCTCTTCAACTTCGTCCTCACTGTCCTCATCCCTTCCGGGCTCGTGCCTTCTACGTAATTCCGCTTGCAGGGCTTGAACTTGTCTCTGCAAGGCCCGGAAGTCTTCGGCCGGCACCACATTTCCTACCCCGCCATGGTTCCTTCGTGGAGGCATTATAATTTCCTTTTTTTTTTTTTTAAATTCCTCCCACAGATCCTGGTGTAACTGCCTCTTTTCGGCGATCTGTTACACGCTCAGGAGCTCCAGCTCTGATACCACTTGATGGCAAGCCGGGATTCACTTCGACACATTCACAGTCAAATCACAGTAATTTCATTAAAATTGGTAAATACAATTACAGTAATCTCTCCAGCATACCACTTGCCCCTCAATCCCGAACTCCACCATCCCTTTCCCTTACAATTTTTCGGGTTTTTATCGAGGCCCCGATCCTCTCAGCCATTAATGCTCGCCTAACGAAAGTTTCAAATTCAAATTTTCCCCCTCCCTGGGCTTTTCAAATTTTTGACCATAAATGGGCCATCTGCCCGATCTACCAGGAGGCTTTCATTAATGGTTCTCCTCGACCTGCAACCGCCGTCTAAGTCAGGTTGTTCCTCTGCGTTGGTCTCCTTCATAATGGCCATTGCCTGTGTCTGTTTCAATGTCCGTACCTGTTACTTTGCCAACAATACATAAATACGTGGCCGTGGCCCTCATCTCGTTTTAACACACGTAGCTATCCGCATGTAAAACTGGCCATGCCTTCTCTTCGACGTAATAAATTTGGAACACGCGCCCTTCACAATTGTCAAGTTACTCGTGGCCGTCCACGTGTCAAACTCGGCCCCTCTCGACCGTCCGTTTGTTCTCTTTTTCGGGCCTTACTTTGCTCTCTAACTTCTTTAACTCCCGCGGCTGACCAATGCTGTGCCACGTGTCGGTCCTTGACTGGTCGCGACATCGCGACAGGTCACGAAATCATGACCTGTCGCGATATCGTGACAGCATCATCTCCTCTGCCCTTGCGTTGTACTAACATCGTGATATCACGACGTCTCCATCCTCTCTGCCCTTGCGACGAACCAACGTCGCGATATCACGACGGAACCTTGCTGCCACCTTTGCTTTGAACTAAGGTCGTGATATCGCGACATCGCGATATCGCGACGTCGCGATATCGCGACAAAACTGGCTCACTCCCTGCCAAGCCTTTTGAGGTCACGATTTCGTGACCTCTCCCCATGCTTAAGAAACTTGCCTTCAATGCTTCCACAAAACTCCCCCCCTCCTTGGAAAAACACTGAAAATAAAATAAAACAAATGCTAGGAACTTAGAAAATTCTAAAGACATTTTGGAAGATGCAAGATTGCTCTAAGATTACCGGATGCTCCTGCATCAATTTATTTATCTAAGATAAGCAGGAGAAAAAGGAAATATATTTTATATTTTTATGATGCTTGCAATTTTTCCAATTTGAATGTTTGTGTGATTATCATATGGTATGAGACAAAACAAAGTAAAATCAGCGTTGTTGGTCCATCATGTCAAAGCCTCACATTAAAAAAAATACTAAAGGAAATTTCAGGGTCCAAGAGACATAATTATCTTTGGTTAAGCCAAAAATTATTACACTCATTCCTTTAGCCAAAAACTGATCCTTAACTCAAGCACACTCATTGCACAATTTGCACTCATAAAAATATTTCTCAAAAAGAGAAAGAAAACCATTTATAATGCAAATTGAGTTAGTGTTTGAGATATCTTGGAAAACCTCTATCGAGGCTATAGATGCTTCACTGGCAGTAGAGTAAAACCATATGGGATTGGTATCATCTCCACCATGGCTATAGATGCTTGATTGGTAGTGGAGCCCTGCAAATGGCGAAAATCTTTATGAGTGAAATTACCTATTAGGATTAACCATTTTCCAAACATGATGAAGTTATGGAAGACCTGGAAAGAAAAATAAATGCACCAACACACACTTAAGCCAAGGCATGATGGAACAAGTGACTTTGATGAATTATGTATAATCATATCCTAGGACCTTACTAAAAAATCATAACAATATATATAAAATCTTTTCTAATCGTAAAAATTTTATCCTTTGATTCAAATTAATTAAGGATAATAATAGTTTTGGGTACTCTATTGCTTTGAGATCATGTTTGTTGTTGTTTTTCAGTTTAAAACTTTTTATGATTTATTCTAATTAGGTTTGATGGTTTATGATTGTGTCCAAATCTTGTAATGAAACTAGGATATTTTGGAATCCTCAAGTGCCTTAGGTTTTCAACACATTGTCCCAGTCAAATCCTATGTTCGAGCCAAAATTGACTCAACATCAGATACCCCCAAATTTGAATTTTTGTTTTTCAAATCCTTCACCCAAATTTGTTGGTCTCTATTGCATTCACTTTTGAAATATTGGTTTTTAATTGTTGACCCTTAAGAGCCATAATAAAAATGTTCATCTAAATTAGGTCTAAAGTTGTAACCTTAACCATTGATTAAATACCATGTAGCCATTAATAAAATGACCATTGAAGATTATCCGATTGATAAAAGACATAAAATTTGAAGAGATAAAATATTCATTAAGAAGGTGTTTTAAAGTCTATAGGTTCCTAAGGTAATTAATCAGATTATTTAGACTTAAGTGGCAATAAATAAACCGAAGGTCTAATTAAAATCAATTCGTCAAATGAGGGTATGCGCCCCCTTTGTGGTAAAACCCATGTAAGTCTGAAGATTTGGATGGATGCATGCGCTCCCCCAAGATCCGGACAGATGCGTGCTCACAAACCACTCAAAGGTTAATTCAATAATGCCATGGTCAAAATTGTATAACATAAGGTCTAAGGCATTTAAATTTAATAACCTCGAAGTAAGGGTCATGCACCCCCTTTGGTTAAGTATTGAGCAAGTTTTGAGATCTAGACGACAGCACTTGGTCTATGATTAATTTGATAGAGCGCACCCACTAAGATGTCTGATTTTTAAATCTAAAAGTTAAATTTGGTCATATCCTAAGTTCTCACATAAATAAAATCAAGGTTCATGCACCCCTTTCAATTAAACATCGAGCAAGTCCGAAGATCTCAAGGGTAGCGCTCACTCTTACCTCGATCTAACGAATGCACGCTCACTAAGGATGACCAAAGCTAATTGCAAATTTTATTAAAGAATGATCCAAGGTTTAAAATTAATAATCAAATGATTAAATTTGGGATTAAAATTAATCGCATTATAAAGCCTGATGTTAACTAGCATGCAACTTCTGAGATATGAGCAGCAACGCACGACTCTGAGAAGATCCGATGATCATTCGCTACACATATCAACCAATCCTTAGCATAGGAGGGTTTAAGCACCCAAGAATTAATTATTAATTAAATTGCATTAACCCTCAATAAAATTTATTAAATAAGGGTCCTAACCATGTTGTTAATCATTCCCCCTTCCTTAATCAATGCATTACCAAGGTTTAAAAGAAAATTATAACATAAGGTTTCAAATCATTTAAAAATGAGGGTATGCACCTCTTTGGTTAAAGATTGTGCAGATCACAAGATTTAGATGATTGCACTCAATTCTTAGTTGATCTAAAGACAGTGTATGCATCATGTTGACCGATCATTATAGCTTCCATCTAAGCAGTGGATAAACGTTGCACATATCATAGATCTCAAAGGTAGTGCACGATTCCTATCATATCTAACGGTAAGCACTCATTGAAGATGTTGGGTATTAATGAAATTTAATCATCAGATGAAAATAATGGTCAAAGCATAGTTGAGAAAATTTAATTATGATTATAAAGAGTTTAAGTACATATTAAGTAGTTCCCCCTTCAATTAAAATGTGTGCAACTTCTCAAATATCAATGGTAGCGCTTGCCCCTGCCCAAATCTTATGGTAGCGCATTCTTAAAGTGGTTGAAGGTAAATTACACAAGGATTTAATGGGTGATTAATTAAAGGTTTTATTAAAATCTAAGCTCCATGCATAATCAGGATTAAGGAGGGTCTAATACGTTGATAATGACCCCCCTTCTTTCGGTTAACCTTTGTGCATATCTAAAGGATTTAACGAGCGTGCATGGCCATGGTTTGATCTAACGGTGAACGTGTAGGGAGGTGATCGAATTATAAAGATCTTGCGGTATAATCAAATATTATTAGCAACTTTAATAACTGATTAATATTAATAAACCTGGGTTATGGGTAGGATTAATGCATTGATAAATAATGTTGCACCAAGAATTATAAATTTTTAGACCTTAGTGTTTAAATTAGATTATTACTAACCCAAGGTTTTCAAGGTTAATCAAATCTATTTGGTATACATTTATATTTATATATTCAGACTGACTAACATGTAGGTTGATGAATCCTGACAGGTGTGCACCTCCATGATCATATCTAACAACAAGTGCTCGAGAAGATGTTTGATTTTTAATGATATATATTTTGGACTAACAGGAATTTGTAGGCTTTAGGTACCTCAGAGGCAATGTGCAAGGTTCATGTGATCTAACGAAGGCACCCACCTCAAAGAAAAGCCTATGAATACGCATAACTACAAGGAAAAATGAGAGTGCAAGTTTAAGCATCAAGAGTTTTCATCCCCGACTAATTCTTCTACATGTCTAAATGATCCAACGGAGGCACTTCATCCAAAGTAAAACCAATGAAATACGCATCATAAGATGAACTATTTTCTCCTTGTAGACACACAATCAACGATGATATTGACACTAGATCAAACCAAAGTACAATCAAAAGCTCAATAATAGTTGCAAACTCAGACAGTAACCGAGGAAGTAGATGTTCAAACAATCAAACCGAATCCCACATATTGTACTAATATTAGTCAAAGTAGGCTACTCAAGTAAAAAATTGGATAACTGAGAACCAAATCAGATATTTTCATATCTTCAAAGAATGATCACGTACTGGAAGAGAATAAAATAAACCTACATAGAATGGACTTATGCAAAAAATATCCTCAACTTGAAGGATAAATACAAATAAAAGCAAGTAAGAATTGTTGATCATGAGAATGGTGATAGACTATGAAGCACATATTCAAGTCTTTGAGAAGAATTCCTAATGGTGCAACTAGTTCATGTATTGCAAACCTAGAAGACACAAGAAGTGCAGCAAGAGTGAGGATATGCTTAGCTCACAAAAATTTGTTCACTCAATGCTTCGACAGAATATAGTTATAGAGGGGTCACTCCGATGGAGTATAGTTATGGAAGTACCTTATATGTGCTTCCAAATCTCATTTTCTATTTTTTCCTTCTTCCTAATTACCACTACCCTCCTCTTTCTAGGCATTCTCTCTTGCCCACCGTAACCATTCACTCCACAAAGCATCATCTCACCACCATCCCACGCACAAATCAACTCCCATTGCTCCCATATACTTCATAATCATTCTATAATATATTCCATTCCATCCTACTATTTTCCATGCCACCTTCTCTCTCTTTGCCATCACGTCGGGTCTCCCTTTGTCTTATGTAAAAAAAATCCACTTCAAAAAACTAGTTTGATCCCAACTAATAAAATTAGATGACTAGGGTAAATAGGAAATAAGAAATATATTTATATATGTATATATAGGTTTTCCATTAGTCTGCACTTAAAAATTGCCCAACCCATATTTTAAGAGCTCCCTTCAAGTCAAAAGCAAATTGTGATAAGAAAACCAGTTTTGAATGGTTCAGAATAGCTGGATGATATAGTATCTGAGGGATCAAACTAGAAGATGACAAGTGTAAGGCCTGAATGAGGCCAAAAATAACCGAATCAAGAACCAAATTTTATAAAAGGAATAGCCACGATCAGAATTGACATCAAGCTTTAGATATAGGAAATTCTTGCTAAGAGGTATACTTGAGTGCCCTGTAATTGTGTTATTGTATACCCTTTGTGTCTATTTTCTTTTTCATCCCTCATTCTTCCCCTTTTTTGTGGAGGTTTTGGTAGAATAGTTCTCAAGAAGTTGTGATTATTTCTAAATCTAGTGATCCTGAGGTCCAAAGAATTTTCCTATTACCATATTGGAACGGGAGAGCAGAAGAATCTTGTTACATTATTTAAAAAAGAAATCTCCATTTTATTAAAATATTTTAAATAGAGTTTAATTGCATTATTCCAAATCTACATGCAATTCATGTGAAAATTAATACAATTCTGGATTTTAATTTTGTCAAATTGTTGTCTTTAGTACTGTATTTAGCTTCATTTCATATTACATTATTTGAATGTGTTATGAACATTTATTTCATTGATTAACTATTAGATTTATTATGATATTCGAATGATTTTAATAGCACCAATTTTCTCTTTGCCCCATTCTCTCTGTTCATTTAAAAACATTTTTAAAATTGCTATAATAGCCCAATGAATCTAGGCACCGGTCTACACATAAGGTATAATTAGAGTTGCTATCATTGCTTGGTCAAATTTATAGAAGTAGTTTATAATTAATAGCTGGAAGTGCATAAGCTTGTAAAATCTTAAGTTTACCACTAGGGTTTCCTTACCCATTTTCATTTCTTTTACATCTTAACAATACATCCCTTACAAAAATAAAGTGGCAGGTTGACTAGAGCTTGTAATAGCTCGTTGATTCCAAACAAATTCTTGTAGCATGACAAATCGATCTTATGGATGCAAGAAATTGTTCCAAAAGGGGTGTTAGAATATATTACATTATTTGGTACATGCTAATGTAGCACCTTTGGTACATCTTTATATTAGAAAAGAGTATCATAGTTTAGAAGTTGAGTATTTACTTTATGCAATGTAGTATTATTAAAGTGTGCAAAGTATTTTGGTATTGTAAATGTGCATAATAGTCCATGTGCACATGAGTCCATAGAATATGAATATGAAGATTCTCTAGAAGAGTGAAGGCCAAGAGTGCTCCATATGAAGGGTCACATCATATTATATATGTATCCTTGTATACATGACAAGGACATGACAAAAAATGGTATAACATGATTTGTAGTATTTTCGTGAGCATTTGTTAATGGCAATTCTATGAGTGATTGTTAAAGTTATTTTTGAGTTTTATACTTATAGAATAATCCATTATCATATATAATGGATTGAAACTTTATTTTAGATCCTTTGATGAATTTTATTTTAAGTATTTAGCTTCAAAAGCTAACAAGAAACCCAAGCATTTTTAAAAACTAATAGAAGTAAGACCTAGCCACCATAACAGAGAGAGAAACTTTGTCAAAAGATCTCGACTAAAAGTGGACATCAACATAAAAGGGGAGTTAGATAATTGCTTCATCCATGAGCCTCATGAGACCCTGAGGGTAGTTAGAGTTCCAAACTAAAATATCTTGTTGAGATACACTAATATTAGCCATGAGGTCTACCAGCTTATTCTCTTTCTTTAAAATATGTTGAACCAAAAACTCCTCTCTCAAGTGAAGAATTTTGGAAACTTCAGCAATCATATTAGCTATGTTCATTATTATTTTAAACCATTTTCTTATTTAATATTTTATTTGATTTGTTTGTGTGTAAATTGGATTGTGACATTTCATTTTCCCATAAATTTGATTTTATATTTTATAAGCGATTAATTGATTTTATATTTTTATATTTAAAAATTTATTTGTTATTATTTTTATATAAATTTATAGACTTTTGGATAGAATTAAAGTTTGTTTGGTAGGTTGGAAAGGTATGTTTTTAACCATCAACTCATAGAAATCACATTGTAATACATCTCTATTTATATGATGTTACTTTCAAGATTGTCAATAGGTATAGCATCATTCAAAGTTTCATATTTGTAAGTGGCATAGGGTTTGCAAAGGAAATAATATTGGCGAAGTAGGTTTTTGGAATTGTAGACTTATGATATTAGCCTTAGGGACAAAGCTTTGATGGAGACTATTCAAAGATCAAGGAAAGAATTGGGTAAAAATATTACTTCAAAAATAGATAGGTTCTTTTGATGCAATGAAATAATTTAGGAAAACCCCTACCTAAAGGATCATCAACATGGAAATTCATATTTATAATTGATCAAGAAACATATTAAATGGGCATCCAATCAGGATAATTATGCAGATTTTTGATATGATCATATTTGAAGCCTTATCTTCTTATCTCTGACTCAAATTGGTAACCATTTGCTAGAGCATGCATAATTTGTAAAGTTCCAAAGGTCAAAGGATACACTTATATGAGAAACAACACCAGATCATGGATTTCTATAAGTAACCTAGTAGAAGGAGAGGAACTCAAACAAATTGTAGATGAACTTGAAAAGATGCTTCAAGAGTTTTATCTATAAATTTTTACACAAAGAATGAGTTGGTTTGAAATCTATCAAAATATGGTGGATACTTGATCAAGTTGGGATAGGAGGATTTAGAGCAATCCAAATTTCCTACTATCAAATATTTTTCTTGGAATAATGTTTGGTCACAAGAGGCTCTCTCTAAGGCCTCAACATTTCTTTGGTTAGTAGTTTAAAGTAAGATTCTTACATGAGAGAGTCTACAAAGAAGAGGAAATTATGGACCTTTTAGATGTGCCTTGTATGAAAAAATTAAGATTTATCAAACCATTTACTTCTTCATTGTCCCTTTGCTCACACTATTTGGGATTACTTTTTTATAAGTATGAAAACATATTGGATAGCTCCATAAACAAACGAAAGAGTTGATAAAATGTTGGATTAATTATTTCAAAGCTAAAGCATTATGTATTCTATAGAGGATTGTCTTACCATTTTTTGTTGGAGTTGATGACTTGAAAGGAATAATAATTTTTTTAAAAATAAATCTGAAAATCATGCCCATGTTTGGAACCATATTATTGCCTCTCTTGCCAAATATTTGTAGATATGATGCTCATCATGGGAAGTCTCAAATGTAGAAAAAGAGGTGGTAACAACTTGGTTACAGGATTTGAACATATGCGGAAGAATCATCTACGATAATGATATTAAAACAAAGAAACTACTTTGATCTAGGGTAAAATACAAATATCAAGAAATTGGGTTTATCAAAATTAATTTTGATGGTGCTTCTAAAGAAAATTTAGAAAAAACCGATGGAGGTGGTGTTTTTTGAAATAATGAAGGCAAAATTATCCTCACTTACTCAAAATCATATAGAAATTCAACTAACAACTATGTAGAGGCTAGGGCACTTCTTATAGGGATAAAAATTACAATAGAAAAAGGAAATAAATATTTCAATTGAGGGAGATTCATAAATTATCATTAACGCTATCAATAAAAATGAATGTGGGGAATGGAAAAAAATAATATTATTGTTAATGTTCATTATCTATTATTGGAGATAATATCTTAGAAATGTTTTATTTATTGATAGAGGTAAGGGGTTTTGAAAGGTTCTCAAACATTTTACAACTAGATATGGCCCTTAGAGAGGAGCCTACAATGCATTTTCCCAAAAATAGGAGGGAGGAAATCCTAAGACTTAACCCAAATAGGGGATGACCTCGAAACTACCAGAACATGGAACCAAAAACCAAAAATAGAGGGGCAGGGAAAGCTAGGGATTCCTCATCAATATCTGCCTCACCTAAAGTTTTTCTTCATGGAAGCTAGCAGCTCACATTCCAAGAGGGGACCTTCAATTGCAAGGATTTGAGTTTCTTTTTTCCTGAGGACTTGGTTCAAGGTCCTACCCTCTTTCATTTCACTACCAGTAGCTACATTCTCTAATTTTTAAATTTTTAAAATAGGGTGAGGAGTGCAGTGCTTGTTACCAGTTTTTTATTCCATGATATTTGGAATTAGATCTTGCAAACATAGAGGCTTTAGAACATTTTGGGATGTAAATTCTTGATTGAGTGAAATAAAATATGTTAGAATTATAGGATATTTGATCTGAGGCTCCATGAATTCCTCTAATATTGAAAGAGTCTCTCCCACTAGGAAATCAAAAGGATTTTCTTATAAGGGAAGTTAGGAGGGCTTACTTGGGCCAAGGGATGCTAGGATAAAATTTGAGGTATTGTAGAAGTAGAAACAGGTTCTTGAGGAAACTTGGTGGCTCTAGAATGTTGGCAATTTTGGGTACATTGGGTACATTGCCTTTGCTCAAGTGTTGATGTTGTCATTGATGTCAAGAAGTGGAAGGGTTTTTGTGAAAACCCAGGAAGACAAAATAAAAGGTTTTATTTAAAACCATGGTGTGCTTATGTGGAAAGGGCTTTTCTTAAAAACCAAGGTGGAATTTTGTTTCATCGAAAAAGGACCTCCGATGATGAAGATATTAAAGTTTAAAGTTAAGTTTAAATTAATGGATGGCCGACCTATGTGCAATTAATGGAAGTTGGCATATATATACATGTAAAGGTTTCAATTTATTAAAAAAGTGGGGCATATTATATATCGTCGGAAAGCTTATTTCAAGGGCTATTTGAATAACTTATTTAGAAGGAGAATTAAGGTGTGTATAAAGAGGTATTTCTGATTTTGCAAAGGGGTTCCAAAAGTGAAGTTTGCCTTGTTCTTTTTCAAGAGGATGAATTTTTTCATGAGGTGACAAGGTATGCATTATTATGATTTATTTTATTTTATGGTATAAGTGGTTTTGGGAGTGAAAAGGTTATGCAATGTTTTGATTTATTTTATTTTATGGTACAAGTGGTTTTAGGAGAGATAAGGAAGTTGTGCAATTAAAGGCCTTGGTGATGATTATTGAAAAGTGGAATAATGTTGATTATTTTGTGATCTACTAACCTTTGTGAAGATTAGCAAAAAAAAAAAACTTTGTGATTGTGGTAGATTTCCAAAGGGGTTCCTTCACTTCAATAAGGTATGGGCACATTCTTCTTATGAGTATGATTGGTGTATGTTTTTCTGAAATAAGTTTGGAGTGAAAAGGGATTCTACTAGGTTTCCTTTGGTTGGGTGTAAATCCTATTTTCTGGTTTGTTGAAGACTACTTATGCATTGTTATCATTGATGAGAGTTTTGGTGAATGCATAATTCTGGTTTGAGATAGTGGAAGCATTGTGCACTAGGGTTTATGATTGTGAGTCTTGCTACTTGCTTTGAGTTGGTGAAACCCTTGGATGGTCTGTGTTGAGGTTGATGGTTGAATTGCTTTCATAGAGGTTGTTAGATCAAGTTATTGCTTTTACTTGATTCATGAAATTGGGCTTACTCCATTGAGTTGATTTGAACAAGTTATTCTTTGCATTTGGTGATATTGTGTGGGTGGATGTTTTGTTCAAATATCTTTGGAGGGAAAAGGATTTCTACTTGTTTCCTTTTCTTGTGATGATTGGTTGAATGCTTCAAGGTTAATGTTGAGTTGAATGATGTTGGTTAAACCTTGTCTTTAAGCATTGTTGTTGAAGCCCTAATTGGTTGAGAAAAGATATTGGTTGTTGGAAAGAACATGAGTATCATTGTTATATGAGATATTGCATGGTTGGCAATTGTTGGATTGTGTTTCATGTTCTTGAGAAAAGCATACTACATCTATCTTATTCTTTTGAGATTTGAGATTGAGTTGAGATTGAGATTGGGAGTTAAGTATAGAACATATTGAATCTCTAACAATTCTCTTTATGCTTCTATGAGGTGGATGAATCACATTGAGTCTCTAACCATTCTCTTTGTGAGTTCATGCCAAGCAAGTGTTCTTGATAAACTTGTGAGCAGGTATTGGACAGGTTCCATTGAGGACTTGTGAGCAGGTTTTGGACAGGTTCTATTGAGGACTTGTGAGCAGATTTGGACAGGTCCTAGCAGAGGACTTGTGAAGCTGAGTTTGATAGTTCTATCAGAGAACCTGAAGAGCAGAGGTGTTCTAGAGGATCACCAGCCAGAGCAGAGCTAGGGGATTGGTGTCTCCTGTGGGTCGGTGCCCACGAACTTGAGCTAGGGGATTGGTGTCTCCTGTGGGTCGGTGCCCACGAACTTGAGATTAGGGGATTGGTGTCTCCTGTGGGTCGGTGCCCATGAACTTGAGCTAGGAGATTGATGTCTCCTATGGGTTGATGCCCACGAACTTGAGATTAGGGGATTGGTGTCTCCTTTGGGTTGGTGCCCATAAACATTGTAATTGGGAAGGTTTCCCAAAGAACATTGAGATAAATTTTAGAGAAAAGTTTTGTGGACGTAGCCCAGGATTTTTGGGTGAACCACGTTAAAATTGGTGTCACTTTGTGGATGATCTTGTGCTTTGTTTTGATATTGCTTTGGATATATTGCTTTACTGTTTTGAAGTATAAAGGAAAAGCTAAAAGAGGTCTTATACTGTTCACCCCCCCCTCTCAGTATAAGCTTGTGTTCAACAATTGGTATCAGAGCCAAGTTCCTTCGAAAAGTTTGACAGCTTGAAGGAAGATCTTACAAGAACACAAATGGCAAGGAAAGGCAAAAGCAAAACCATAAGACACAAGAAGAAGAAATCTCACAGGGTCATGAAAGAAAATGAAGATGATCTCAATATTGCTACTTTGGGAATGGAAATAGATTCAAGAGATGAATCAAACAGTGGAGAACAAGCCAGATTAATAAAGTTTTGCACCAGATGTGGGAAGACCGGTCACTTTGCAGCTGATTGCTCACAAGGTAGAGAATGTTTTGTTTGTGGTCAACTCGGTCATAATGAACGTCAGTGCCATGGGTTTAGTAGCAATGAAGATGAAGATGATCCGTTCAAAATTGGTAAAGAAACAGATTCAGAACAAGAGTGTGATGAAGAAGGAAGTGATGCAGAAGCAAATTGGGAACAGAAACTAATTTCAGACTCGAGTAAAAAGGTTGAGGATGCAGAAGATATAATCACCATCTTGAAAGCTCAAGCAAAAGATTACAAGAAAATTTATGAAGATCTCGAAATACAATCTTCTAGGAAAACAGAGTATTGCAGCAAGCTAGAAAAAGAAATTGACGGTTTAAGAATGCAGACAAAAGAAATGAGTAATAAAGTTGGTATATACAACAAACATGAAGAGGAATCTAACAAAGTTGTTAACAATCTGGAGCTAAAAATAGAAGAGTTCAAAAAGAGTGAAGAAACTCTCAGGTATCAGATCAATGAGAAAGAGACTGTTTGCTGCAAACAAAAAGAAGAGATTGTTTCATTGAAGAAACAACTAGAAGAGGCCAATACAACTCTTAAAACCAAAGATGAGCACAACAATCAAGAAAAGAAGAGCGTCTACCTTGACAAAGCAAGTAAGTGTTTTAGTAGTGATAGTGAAAGTTCTTCAGGTGATTATAAAAATGAGATTTTGTTCATATCAGAAAAGGAGGAAGAACCGAAATGTCTTAGATATGGAAAGTGTTGGCACCTTGAGGATAATTGCAAAAATAATGATTTGGTTGCTAGTATGTATGAGGATGCTTCAAAAAATGATAAGGAAGATGCATGTATGGTTTTTGAAAAGGGTAGCACCTCTAGTGATAAGAAATCTGAAAAAGGCCTTGATAATTCAAAGTGCAATCAAATAGAGGATCTTGAATGTGAACTTACTAATGCTCTTAGTGTCTTGAAAAAGGAAAGAAAGAAGAATGCTAGACTCAAGGATAAGTTAGATAAATGTTGCATGGAGAGAGATAAACTTATAGAAAGTCTTGACGTCTCTATGGCTAAGGCACAAGAACTCAAGAATGAGTTAGAATCTAAGGTGCTTGAGTATAGTGAATTAGATCAGAAAATGGCTTCTTTGAAAGAGGAAAATAAAGAGTACAAGGATAAGCTGTACAGGTTTCAAGATAGCTCCAAAAGGGTTAAGTCTCTCATCCAAAGTCAAAGAAATCCAACAGATAAAACAGGTCTTGGTTTTGTTAAGCCTCACAAGGAACAAGTTGGAGAGTCTAGTAAGAGACTCCAAAAGGAAGAGAGTTCTGATGAGGAAAGTATTTCAGATCATGAGTCCTTGAATGATAGATGCATAGAAACAGAAAACATAATTCAGAATGAGAAGAAGAAGTTTTCAGAACCTAAGAGGTCAAATAATGGAAAGTTTCAAGGCAGATGTTTTGCTTGTCACAGGTTTGGTCACATGGTTGTACATTGCATGGCTCAAGTGAAGAAGGCAAATGACAGTTTTAGAAGTGGTAATTTCTTTCATGGGTATTGCTACTCTTGCAATCAGTTTGGGCATAAGGCAGTTTATTGCAAGGCAAATAACAGTAGAACAGGTTTGGTCAAAACAGGTGGATTCAAAGAACAGGTATGCCTCAAAGAAATAACATTGTTACTTGTTATAAGTGCAACAATGAAGGTCACATAGCTAGACAATGTAGAGCTAAAATTCTAGGATACAGGAACAGGAACAGTGGCATGATCAGGTCCAAGGATCAAAACAATGACAGGAACAAGAATATGGACAAAGAGTTCAAGAGAAGGCCCGGCAAGGAAGTTATAGACGCTGATGATGATCAGTGCCTAATGGGAGTTTTACTCCCACCCCAAAATTAATCACCTCAACAGGAGGTGGGGGAGGGACTAAGCTAAGAGGCTCATTCTTAGTCCCAAAGGTGGCCCTTTGCCATTGATGACAAAGGGGGAGAGATATGAGTAAGGGGGAGAGCTTCAAGTGAAGAGGAAAGCTTCAAGTCAGGGGGAGCAAAACTTCAAAGAGAGTGATTTCAGTTTTGGCTCTTAAGAAGTGTTTTTCAGTAAAGGTTTGCCATCAATGACAAAGGGGGAGATTGTTGGCAATTTTGGGTACATTGGGTACATTGCCTTTGCTCAAGTGTTGATGTTGTCATTGATGTCAAGAAGCGGAAGGGTTTTTGTGAAAACCCAGGCAGACAAAATAAAAGGTTTTATTTAAAACCATGGTGTGCTTATGTGGAAAGGGCTTTTCTTAAAAACCAAGGTGGAATTTTGTTTCATCGAAAAAGGACCTCCGATGATGAAGATATTAAAGTTTAAAGTTAAGTTTAAATTAATGGATGGCCGACCTATGTGCAATTAATGGAAGTTGGCATATATATACATGTAAAGGTTTCAATTTATTAAAAAAGTGGGGCATATTATATATCGTCGGAAAGCTTATTTCAAGGGCTATTTGAATAACTTATTTAGAAGGAGAATTAAGGTGTGTATAAAGAGGTATTTCTGATTTTGCAAAGGGGTTCCAAAAGTGAAGTTTGCCTTGTTCTTTTTCAAGAGGATGAATTTTTTCATGAGGTGACAAGGTATGCATTATTATGATTTATTTTATTTTATGGTATAAGTGGTTTTGGGAGTGAAAAGGTTATGCAATGTTTTGATTTATTTTATTTTATGGTACAAGTGGTTTTAGGAGAGATAAGGAAGTTGTGCAATTAAAGGCCTTGGTGATGATTATTGAAAAGTGGAATAATGTTGATTATTTTGTGATCTACTAACCTTTGTGAAGATTAGCAAAAAAAAAAAACTTTGTGATTGTGGTAGATTTCCAAAGGGGTTCCTTCACTTCAATAAGGTATGGGCACATTCTTCTTATGAGTATGATTGGTGTATGTTTTTCTGAAATAAGTTTGGAGTGAAAAGGGATTCTACTAGGTTTCCTTTGGTTGGGTGTAAATCCTATTTTCTGGTTTGTTGAAGACTACTTATGCATTGTTATCATTGATGAGAGTTTTGGTGAATGCATAATTCTGGTTTGAGATAGTGGAAGCATTGTGCACTAGGGTTTATGATTGTGAGTCTTGCTACTTGCTTTGAGTTGGTGAAACCCTTGGATGGTTGTGTTGAGGTTGATGGTTGAATTGCTTTCATAGAGGTTGTTAGATCAAGTTATTGCTTTTACTTGATTCATGAAATTGGGCTTACTCCATTGAGTTGATTTGAACAAGTTATTCTTTGCATTTGGTGATATTGTGTGGGTGGATGTTTTGTTCAAATATCTTTGGAGGGAAAAGGATTTCTACTTGTTTCCTTTTCTTGTGATGATTGGTTGAATGCTTCAAGGTTAATGTTGAGTTGAATGATGTTGGTTAAACCTTGTCTTTAAGCATTGTTGTTGAAGCCCTAATTGGTTGAGAAAAGATATTGGTTGTTGGAAAGAACATGAGTATCATTGTTATATGAGATATTGCATGGTTGGCAATTGTTGGGTTGTGTTTCATGTTCTTGAGAAAAGCATACTACATCTATCTTATTCTTTTGAGATTTGAGATTGAGTTGAGATTGAGATTGGGAGTTAAGTATAGAACATATTGAGTCTCTAACAATTCTCTTTATGCTTCTATGAGGTGGATGAATCACATTGGGTCTCTAACCATTCTCTTTGTGGGTTCATGCCAAGCAAGTGTTCTTGATAAACTTGTGAGCAGGTTTTGGACAGGTTCCATTGAGGACTTGTGAGCAGGTTTTGGACAGGTTCCATTGAGGACTTGTGAGCAGATTTGGACAGGTCTTAGCAGAGGACTTGTGAAGCTGAGTTTGATAGTTCTATCAGAGAACCTGAAGAGCAGAGGTGTTCTAGAGGATCACCAACCAGAGCAGAGCTAGGGGATTGGTGTCTCCTGTGGGTCGGTGCCCACGAACTTGAGTTAGGGGATTGGTGTCTCCTGTGGGTCGGTGCCCACGAACTTGAACTAGGGGATTGGTGTCTCCTTGGGTCGGTGCCTTGAACTTAGAGCTAGGGATTGGTGTCTCCTGTGGGTCGGTGCCCACGAATTTGAGATTAGGGGATTGGTGTCTCCTTTGGGTTGGTGCCCATAAACATTGTAATTGGGAAGGTTTCCCAAAGAACATTGAGATAACTTTTAGAGAAAAGTTTTGTGGACGTAGCCCAGGCTTTCTGGGTGAACCACGTTAAAATTGGTGTCTCTTTGTGGATGATCTTGTGCATTGTTTTGATATTGCTTTGGATATATTGCTTTACTATTTTGAAGTATAAAGGAAAAGTTAAAAGAGGTCTTATACTGTTCACCCCCCCTCTCAGTATAAGCTTGTGTTCAACAATTGGTATCAGAGCAAGGTTCCTTTGAAAAGTTTGACAGCTTGAAGGAAGATCTTACAAGAACACAAATGGCAAGGAAAGGCAAAAGCAAAACCATAAGACACAAGAAGAAGAAATCTCACAGGGTCATGAAAGAAAATGAAGATGATCTCAATATTGCTGCTTTGGGAATGGAAATAGATTCAAGAGATGAATCAAACAATGGAGAACAAGCCGATTAATAAAGTTTTGCACTAGATGTGGGAAGACCGGTCACTTTGCGTGCTGATTGCTCACAAGGTAGAGAATGTTTTGTTTGTGGTCAACTCGGTCATAATGAACGTCAATGCCATGGGTTTAGTAGCAGTGAAGATGAAGATGATCCGTTCAAAATTGGTAAAGAAACAGATTCAGAACAAGAGTGTGATGAAGAAGGAAGTGATGCAGAAGCAAATTGGGAACAGAAACTGATTTCAGACTTGAGTAAAAAGGTTGAGGATGCAGAAGATATAATCACCAGCTTGAAAGTTCAAGCAGAATATTACAAGAAAATTTATGAAGATCTCGAAATACAATCTTCTAGGAAAACAGAGTATTGCAGCAAGCTAGAAAAAGAAATTGACAGTTTAAGAATGCAGACAGAAGAAATGAGTAATAAAGTTGGTATATACAGCAAACATGAAGAGGAATCTAACAAAGTTGTTAACAATCTGGAGCTAAAAATAGAAGAGTTCAAAAAGAGTGAAGAAACTCTCAGGTATCAGATCAATGAGAAAGAGACTGTTTGCTACAAACAAAAAGAAGAGATTGTTTCATTGAAGAAACAACTAGAAGAGGCCAATACAACTCTTAAAACCAAAGATGAGCACAACAATCAAGAAAAGAAGAGCGTCTACCTTGACAAAGCAAGTAAGTGTTTTAGTAGTGATAGTGAAAGTTCTTCGGGTGATTATAAAAATGAGATTTTGTTCATATCAGAAAAGGAGGAAGAACCGAAATGTCTTAGATATGGAAAGTGTTGGCACCTTGAGGATAATTGCAAAAATAATGATTTGGTTGCTAGTATGTATGAGGATGCTTCAAAAATTGATAAGGAAGATGCATGTATGGTTTTTGAAAAGGGTAGCACCTCTAGTGATAAGAAATCTGAAAAAGGCCTTGATAATTCAAAGTGCAATCAAATAGAGGATCTTGAATGTGAACTTACTAATGCTCTTAGTGTCTTGAAAAAGGAAAGAAAGAAGAATGCTAGACTCAAGGATAAGTTAGATAAATGTTGCATGGAGAGAGATAAACTTATAGAAAGTCTTGACGTCTCTATGGCTAAGGCACAAGAACTCAAGAATGAGTTAGAATCTAAGGTGCTTGAGTATAGTGAATTAGATCAGAAAATGGCTTCTTTGAAAGAGGAAACTAAAGAATACAAGGATAAGTTGTACAGGTTTCAAGATAGCTCCAAAAAGGTTAAGTCTCTCATCCAAAGTCAAAGAAATCCAACAGATAAAACAGGTCTTGGTTTTGTTAAGCCTCACAAGGAACAAGTTGGAGAGTCTAGTAAGAGACTCCAAAAGGAAGAGAGTTCTGATGAGAAAAGTATTTCAGATCATGAGTCCTTAAATGATAGATGCACAGAAACAGAAAACATAATTCAGAATGAGAAGAAGAAGTCTTCAGAACCTAAGAGGTCAAATAATGGAAAGTTTCAAGGTAGATGTTTTGCGTGTCACAGGTTTGGTCACATGGCTGTACATTGCATGGCTCAAGTGAAGAAGGTAAATGACAGTTTCAGAAGTGGTAATTTCTTTCATGGGTATTGCTACTCTTGCAATCAGTTTGGGCATAAGGCAATTTATTGCAAGGCAAATAATTGTAGAACAGGTTTAGTCAGAACAGGTGGATTCAAAGAATAGGTATGCCTAAAAGAAATAACATTGTTACTTGTTATAAGTGCAACAATGAAGGTCACACAGCTAGACAGTGTAGAGCTAAAATTCCAGGATACAGGAATAGGAACAGTGGCATGATCAGGTCCAAGGATCAAAACAATGATAGGAACAAGAATATGGACAAAGAGTTCAAGAGAAGGCCCGGCAAGGAAGTTATAGACGCTGATGATCGATGTGCCTAATGGGAGTTTTACTCCCACCCCAAAATTAATCACCTCAACAGGAGGTGGGGGAGGGACTAAGCTAAGAGGCTCAGTCTTAGTCCCCCAAAGGTGGCCCTTTGCCATTGATGACAAAGGGGGAGAGATATGAGTAAGGGGGAGAGCTTCAAGTGAAGAGGAAAGCTTCAAGTCGGGGGGAGCAAAACTTCAAAGAGAGTGATTTCAGTTTTGGCTCTTGAAGAAGTGTTTTTCGATAAAGGTTTGCCATCAATGACAAAGGGGGAGATTGTTGGCAATTTTGGGTACATTGGGTACATTGCCTTTGCTCAAGTGTTGATGTTGTCATTGATGTCAAGAAGCGGAAGGGTTTTTGTGAAAACCCGGGCAGACAAAATAAAAGGTTTTATTTAAAACCATGGTGTGCTTATGTGGAAAGGGCTTTTCTTAAAAACCAAGGTGGAATTTTGTTTCATCGAAAAAGGACCTCCGATGATGAAGATATTAAAGTTTAAAGTTAAGTTTAAATTAATGGATGGCCGACCTATGTGCAATTAATGGAAGTTGGCATATATATACATGTAAAGGTTTCAATTTATTAAAAAAGTGGGGCATATTATATATCGTCGAAAAGCTTATTTCAAGGGATATTTGAATAACTTATTTAGAAGGAGAATTAAGGTGTGTATAAAGAGGTATTTCTGATTTTGCAAAGGGGTTCCAAAAGTGAAGTTTGCCTTGTTCTTTTTCAAGAGGATGAATTTTTTCATGAGGTGACAAGGTATGCATTATTATGATTTATTTTATTTTATGGTATAAGTGGTTTTGGGAGTGAAAAGGTTATGCAATGTTTTGATTTATTTTATTTTATGGTACAAGTGGTTTTAGGAGAGATAAGGAAGTTGTGCAATTAAAGGCCTTGGTGATGATTATTGAAAAGTGGAATAATGTTGATTATTTTGTGATCTACTAACCTTTGTGAAGATTAGCAAAAAAAAAAAACTTTGTGATTGTGGTAGATTTCCAAAGGGGTTCCTTCACTTCAATAAGGTATGGGCACATTCTTCTTATGAGTATGATTGGTGTATGTTTTTCTGAAATAAGTTTGGAGTGAAAAGGGATTCTACTAGGTTTCCTTTGGTTGGGTGTAAATCCTATTTTCTGGTTTGTTGAAGACTACTTATGCATTGTTATCATTGATGAGAGTTTTGGTGAATGCATAATTCTGGTTTGAGATAGTGGAAGCATTGTGCACTAGGGTTTATGATTGTGAGTCTTGCTACTTGCTTTGAGTTGGTGAAACCCTTGGATGGCTGTGTTGAGGTTGATGGTTGAATTGCTTTCATAGAGGTTGTTAGATCAAGTTATTGCTTTTACTTGATTCATGAAATTGGGCTTACTCCATTGAGTTGATTTGAACAAGTTATTCTTTGCATTTGGTGATATTGTGTGGGTGGATGTTTTGTTCAAATATCTTTGGAGGGAAAAGGATTTCTACTTGTTTCCTTTTCTTGTGATGATTGGTTGAATGCTTCAAGGTTAATGTTGAGTTGAATGATGTTGGTTAAACCTTGTCTTTAAGCATTGTTGTTGAAGCCCTAATTGGTTGAGAAAAGATATTGGTTGTTGGAAAGAACATGAGTATCATTGTTATATGAGATATTGCATGGTTGGCAATTGTTGGATTGTGTTTCATGTTCTTGAGAAAAGCATACTACATCTATCTTATTCTTTTGAGATTTGAGATTGAGTTGAGATTGAGATTGGGAGTTAAGTATAGAACATATTGAATCTCTAACAATTCTCTTTATGCTTCTATGAGGTGGATGAATCACATTGAGTCTCTAACCATTCTCTTTGTGAGTTCATGCCAAGCAAGTGTTCTTGATAAACTTGTGAGCAGGTATTGGACAGGTTCCATTGAGGACTTGTGAGCAGGTTTTGGACAGGTTCTGTTGAGGACTTGTGAGCAGATTTGGACAGGTCCTAGCAGAGGACTTGTGAAGCTGAGTTTGATAGTTCTATCAGAGAACCTGAAGAGCAGAGGTGTTCTAGAGGATCACCAGCCAGAGCAGAGCTAGGGGATTGGTGTCTCCTGTGGGTCGGTGCCCATGAACTTGAGCTAGGGGATTGGTGTCTCCTGTGGGTCGGTGCCCACGAACTTGAGCTAGGGGATTGGTGTCTCCTGTGGGTCGGTGCCCATGAACTTGAGATTAGGGGATTGGTGTCTCCTGTGGGTCGGTGCCCACGAATTTGAGATTAGGGGATTGGTGTCTCCTTTGGGTTGGTGCCCATAAACATTGTAATTGGGAAGGTTTCCCAAAGAACTTTGAGATAACTTTTAGAGAAAAGTTTTGTGGACGTAGCCCAGGCTTTCTGGGTGAACCACGTTAAAATTGGTGTCTCTTTGTGGATGATCTTGTGCTTTGTTTTGATATTGCTTTGGATATATTGCTTTACTGTTTTGAAGTATAAAGGAAAAGTAAAAAGAGGTCTTATACTGTTCACCCCCCCTCTCAGTATAAGCTTGTGTTCAACATAGAAGGTATCTTCTTGGAAACATGAATAGGTTCCTAAGGATATCTAGAGGGTGTCTTCTTGGAATATAGATGGATCTTCGAAGATGGGCATCGAGATGAGATATGTCCTTATTTCATGCATATGGAACAAAAATAAGGTTTTCTTTTGTACTCAATTTCTTGATTCCAAGTGGGGATATCAGAGATCAACTCAATGGAGTTTGGTAGATCTGATTCCAAATTAGCCAAGATGCACATTTTGGTGAAGATCATTCTTAAGTTCACTTTTGTAGTTGGATCAAAATAAACTAGCTCCCCTATGTCTCTCACAATAGCAATGAGGATGTCTTCATGCTAGAATTGGATTGATAGAATAGGGAGTCTAACCCATATCAAAATAGAGTTGTTCAAGTTGAAGTTTTGGGCTCTATTTTCTTAAGACTATGCCTACCATAGAATCAAGCCCCCCTTTGAGGATGTGAGTTGAGTCTTCAACATAGAGCAACTTAATGAGGAAAAAACCCTTGGGAAGTACCACTAACTCCATGTGTCATTGAGTTTTCCATTTGGATAGAACCCACTGCTTGATGGAGTCAATGTCGAGGCGTGAGCCTAGGATTTTTCCTACCAAAGAGCTTTATTCTTGAGATATAGCCAAATGCATGAGCTTTGTAGTGACATGGCTTTTACCCTTATCTGAATGAAAATAATTTTTTTTTATCAATACCACACCCAAAAACTGAATTCTTTTGTATGATTGTAGCATAGGACTAGGCACTAGAGATAGAGGGAAAGGGAGTGGGCTCCTACAGAGGAAACGTAGGGGACCAGAGCCTACCTCGATACATATTGCCTCTAGCCCAAAAAACTACTCTCCATCCCTAGAGATGCTCTTGTTCAAACCAGGATCACAACCACCTATTGCCTCTAACCGTACATACCACACTCCATTCCTAGAGACTCTTCCACTCATGCCAGGGATATTTCACCTATGTCCAATTCAAAATTCATATTCAAAGTCCTTCTCTCACTTGGATCCAAGCATGCGAGCTCCATCCAAAAAAAATGCATGTGCATTTCTAGAGTGCCAAAAATCAATATCTTGGAAATGTAAACATATCTATAGAGAAGAAAATTGGATAGTAGATAAATTAGTCAATCATGGTGTTGATCTTCCTCTTGGTGAAATTCAATTTTTAAAAGACAAATAGCCAAGTAAGATTTTATCTCTTAATCAAAATGATGTAAGGAGTTGATTGTAGGAACATAGTAGTTTGAGAAAGTTGAAGAATATATTTGATAAAAAAATGAAATATATTTGTGATAGAAAGGTATGCTAGATGTAGTTTTATTGACCTATAGCAAATGTCCTATTTTAGTATTTTGATAAGAGTGGAATAGAAGTCACATATAACTTATTATAAATAAAGAAATCAATAAAAATATGAACTTTCAATGATTTTTTTAAGCAACCTTCATCAATTAATACTTGAGGATTAAAACATCTAAATTCACAATAGCAATTGTTTTCTCGAGTTGCTAGAATATCAATGTTTTTTTAACCACCCTTTTCTTAATACATTGGAACTTTGAATAGAGGTTTAAGATTCGAATATAAGTGAGTCTAATAATGAAGACTTTGGAACTCTAAATAAAAATTCAAGGTTTGAATCTTGTAGAGTAAGGTTGTACACCATGTTTGATTATGGTTGCAAAACAATACATTGGATAAACATGCTCCATGAGAGTTGTCTCGTTTAACTTATGGTAAAAAGAATGTTAAAAACCACTTTACCTTTACCTTTAAATTATTAAAAAAATTAATATATTTATTTATTTATAATATAATATACAGTTCACTTATTATTTTTTCTCTATTAAATATATTTCTTTTACTTTATTCTAATTTTTATTAAAAAAATCAACAAAATATTTCTCTTTTCTTAAATATATAATTTAAATTTTATATATATAATTTATTATAATTAATATATCGTACACTAATGATATTTAAATCTTAAACCATAATTTTTGCAATCAGAATGTTTTTCTGACACTATCAACTTTTTTACACGCCGTTAAAGTCATAAGAAAGCTATATAATTTAATTGACAAGGCTATTTCAAACGACGATGCCGGCAAATGACGGCTCTAGTCTTGACAAGGCTAAAGTGACCCTACATTACCTAAGTTAAAAAATAGTGTTAAAATTCAATGGAGATATAATTATATATTATATTTGAATAATTATAATTTAATTATATATATGTAGTTTGATTAGATAAGAGGGTTTTGAAAAGGTTGGGAATCTTTTATAATAGAAGAAGCCTAAGAAAATTTGATACAGGAATTATTATAAAACACTACAATTGACCACCCATCATTAAATAAACTAATTACAATTTGATATAAAAACAAATTTAAAATAAGATTAATGAACATTCATTAAATAAATTATATATTTTTTATTATTATAGTTTATATAATTTATAAGTTCAAAATATAATTAAATAATATTTTTGATATACAATAAAGATAATTAAAAAAATTATTTTTAAAAATTCAATGAAAAATAATTTTATTATATTTTAAAAATAAAGCAGTTATATATTATTTATTTGGTTAGTGCAAAAAACTCCTATTACCACTACCAGTAGTCTCCTCCAACTATAACTCCTTGTAAAGCCAAGAGCTATGCTTATCAAGGGAATTTAACACCCAGTCACCACACACTCGCCCATGCCACCATTTCACACACTCCCCACACCACGGTTTAAACCTTGGACCTACCAAAGAAGAACCAAAGCCTATCTCCTACAACAATAAAACAATATATATATATAGTCCCCTGCAACAATAAAACAACAAAATATATATATATATATATATATATATATATTTATTTATTTATTTATTTGAAATACATAGACAAATTGGCAGCTGCATTTCTTTTTTGAACAACTGGTCACATGGTCAAATCACAAATCACATTGCCTTTGGCATCCAATCATGGAGCTACCACTATAACCCTACCTCACCTCGGTTAGCCTCGGAGTGAAGGAGACCTTCGATGGCTTGGGGTTGGTACCGTCGTCATCAAGTTGGCACACACTCAGTGAATTCTAGTCAAACTACTACCTTTGCATTAAAGTGGGTATATCCGCGAGGTTTGAACTTAGGTCTCCTCTTGATATGTATAAAATAACAATATTATTTTATAATAAATATAAATATTTTTTGGAAGAAAAATAAATATAAATATTTTAAAAATTAAAAAATAAACTTTAATAATATTTCAATATTGAAAAAAGGAGTTGCTAACCTGTTTTTTGTTTTTTTTAAAGCATTATTCTAACCTTCAGAAACGAAGGACAAGTTATTAATCTATCTTCCCCATTATAAGCTTTTCATTCACTCATCTAACCTATTAGCTTGTGGAGTCCATCTCTGTTAAATATGGATGGAACAATTATATGTTTCTTGGGCTATAGATGACCAATCCCAAACTAAAGGTGGAAAAAGAAAAGTTAATTTTAAGATTGGTTAAAATTAACTTTTTTCTAATTGTAAACTTTCTAAGTTTGAAGTAGGCCTTAACTATGTTTCTTGGACTATAGATGACCAATCCCAAACTAAAGGTGGAAAAGGAAAAGTTAATTTTAGGATTGGCTAAAATTAACCTTTTTTTAATTGTAAACTTTCTAAATTTGAAGTAGGCCTTAAGTAGGAATTGGGTTAATTATAAGATGCTTGTTTTAGCATAACTAGTTTCCTTATTTATGTAATACCTAAGTAGAGAGGATTGTAAGTTTGAACTAGGTCTTAAGTGAGGATTGGGTTAATTATAGGATGCTTGTTTTAGCATGCATGTAACTGGGTTTCATATTTATGTTATACCTCTAGTAGAGAGGATTGTATCTTGTTTATGGGAAGTGCATAGGATTGTGCATATCTTGTAGAGCTTGATAAAAGGGTGTTTGCATGTTTAATTACTGTCAAAGTAATTATGTGGAGATGCTGGTGTTTTGAAGAGGAATTTGCAATTGGTTGTGTTGCATGATTACTCCTTTCAGAGATTGTATTGGTGTTAATGCAAAAAACTGGTAACCAGTTGCATGATTACTCCCTTCAGAGATTGTATTGGTGTTAATGCAAAAAACTGGTATTTCTTGGTGGATGTAACTCACACTAGACAAACCACATTATATGTCATATGTTCTCTTGTCTTGCTAGTTTATTATTGCTCTTATGTATTTTATATCAAAAGCACATGCTCTTCACTAAAAACAGGCAAAAACAGGCTTTTTGTTTTTATTTTAAAGCAGCAGTTTTTAAAAGCGCCAAAAATAAATAAATAAATAAATCTACTTAGATATAAATGTCTTTGATACACAGAGTTATCTATTTAGGAGATAAAGCAGCAGTTTTTAAAAGCGCCAAAAATAAATAAATAAATAAATCTACTTAGATATAAATGTCTTTGATACACAGAGTTATCTATTCATCGCTCCTATGCAAAAAATAATTCCTGTTCCTTTTTACATGCGACAGTGTCTCTTATGGTCTTAAGTTTCCACATTCGACGGTGTCTATTATAGTCTTAAATTTATAGTAAATTTAGGTCGTATGTGCATGCGTAGCATGTTAGTTGCCATGACAGAAGAGGCGCACCAAAGTAGAGAAGAGAGAGCAGGGCAAAACCACAAAGGACTTGTACGCCAGCACAACAGGAAATAGGGGTGTCAAATCTACATGGACAAGGCCAGAGAATGGCTTGGAACCTTCGGCACGCTCTGCGAGGCCCGCCTGGCTTATGCGAGGGCCTCTCTCAAGCTGGGAACCAATGGCCACGACCAAACCCGTACCTTAGCTTCAAGAAACCTCCAACTGGAAAAAAAGGTTCCAGGCCTCGTTAACGAGACAGCAAGTGTTGCAGATGATCAAGGACCACTCCTACGACCAGAAACTGCACGGCTTCGCATCCGCGGGCGGCGGATTGCCTCCTGCGAATCTAGGGCGGGGGCGCGAGAGTCTGTTCCAGAAGAGGCTGACGGTCAGCGATGTGGGGAGGCTCAATAGGCTGGTGATTCCCAAAAAGCATGCTGAGCAGTATTTTCCTCTAGATTTGGCGAAGGAGGAGAAAAACGGTTCTGACATTCAGGGACGAGAGCAATAAGGCGTGGAAGTTTAGGTATAAGTTCTGGGAGAGCAGTAAGTCTTATGTGTTTACCAAGGGGTGGATAAAGTTCGCCAAGGGGAAAAAACTGCAGCCTGGTGATGTTCTCTTGTTTGAAAGGGAGGGAGATGATTATATGATCACCAGGTCTCGTCGGAAACAGGAGATTAAACTGTTCGGTGTCAAAATCTCCACTGCAAATGACTAACTGTCTGTGTTGCGATTTTCAATTGTTTTGTGTTTTTTTGTAATTGGCTAAATATTTCTATAACAAATTGTTTGAATTGGGTGCAAATTCAAGTTCTTGAACCGAGTCTGACAGAGAGTTCCTATTTTAGTACATAATGTTGTTGATGAGAATGTTTTATTTATTCTATTCTTAAAATTTCCTCCCATTTTAATATATATTTTTTAATATTGTTAATATTGACAATGAGGCACCAGACCCCACCATAATAGTCTTGGAGAAGATGACAATTTCATCAGCCTCCAACAGTATCAACCAGTTGAAGAGTCTGTCTGGCCTCATCAGTGCAGCTGTTGATTTGTGTGATTCCTTAAATCTTCTGTTTTATAGCCAGCAGTTCCAGGGGCACAAGGAGTCAAAGGCAAAATCTAAATATGATGGCAAGAACGATGATAAGAAGTTAGATGAGGACTACAAGGAAGACTGCTTGGCCTCTTGGCTGTCCATTCTATGGGATGTTTTTTTTTTTGACCATATTCTATTATTTTTATATGGGCACAAGCTACTCTGCATGGTGCTTGCATGATTAGTTTTTGTCTTTGTTAGTTCTTTTTTGCGTCTTTCTTTTCTGATGGCCATAATATTAGGCTTCCATAGTTTAGTTTGGTTGTATTCTAATGGAAGAGTAGGTCTTGGCCATTTTTGTTGTCAGCTTAAACTTTTAGGGCTTGGCCTTTGTCCAGTTGGTCAGTGGACCCTATTTTGTAAAATGGTTTTGGGTCAACCAGTTAAAACCCGGTGTTAATTATAATATTCTCTTACTTACCAAAAAAAAAATTAAAACCCTGTTTTAACTTTTTTACAAGAAACACAATATGTTTTTTTTTAATTATCTCAAATAAAGTTGGTGCAGAACTTTTTATAAACAAACGTCTTTTTTAATATAATAAATAAAATTAATTTATTTTTTCCTTTTTTGGCTGGCTTATTTTTGGTTTATTAAATACATTTTTTTTCGGTTATGATGCTATCTATTATGTGATGATGTTATATATTTTTATTCTTTCATGGTTTTTATTTTGATGAAGTATTATCTTTAATAAAAAATATAATTTAAATTAATTTTTAAATTGGATCATAATTAGATTAACTATATGAAATTAAACAAAGTTTTTGAACATATGTTTTTTAAATACATTTTTTTTTTAATAGAAAGGTTATTGAACTTGAAAAATGATTTCTTAAAAAAAAAAAAATGCTTTCCAAACAATATAAATATATCTATATTAAAAAAAAAAAATTATAATAATAATTAAATTTAAGAGGTTCAAAATATTTTAGAATCTAACTAAAAATGTTGTATAAGGGTCAAAGGCAAGACAAACTTATCTTTTGTAAATATATCTGACACCAAGTTAGTCCCTTAAAATTATGAGATTAAGAAGACACAATGAAACAATGAATATTTTCCTAAAACAACCTAAATAAAATTAAAAGGAACTAGCTCATTTATATGGGATTAAAGGATCTTTTCCTCAAACAACCTAAATAAAATTAAAATGAACTAGCTCATTTATATGGGATTAAAGGAAACTAGTTGTATTGGTTAAATTGGTATTCAAAGTATATATTATTCTAGGTTAAAATCTCGACTGCAAATGGATAGTTATTAAGCTTGGCTAGTTATCTTGCTTGTTGTGGTGCAGTGGTAAATGCCTTGGGTGCTGGTAGAGGCCAACCCAGGTTCCATTCCCCTTGTCTCCATCCTATAGATATATGGTATAGTTAGGAATGTCCTATGTGCTGGTAGAGGCCAACAAGGCTCCATTCCTCCTATGCCCAACTTGTTGAAAGTGGCACCTCGAAAGGGGTGTTTTCCACTATAAATTAGTTTTAACCCAGGTGTTGTAGGTGAGTTGGAGAGGAGAGGGCAATCCTCCAAGGGAGGTCCTAGGTTCAAATCTCCACCCTACCAAAAAGCTAAATTGGGTATCCAAAATCCAATTGATAATGTTGGTGCGTCCAGGGTCAAGTGCGACTCTCGAGTGACTTTGACGGTGTAGAACCCCCTATTCGTGGTCTCTCAGACCAAGGCGACTCCGTAAGGGGTTTTTTCGCATAAAAATAAAAATTAATCTTGGCTAGTTATTAAGCTGTCAGTTATTAAGCTTGGCTAGTTATTAAGTTGTCTGAGTTGTGATTTTCAATTTTTTTTTTTTTTTATAAATGATTAATTTTATTTTAATAAATTTTTTGAATTGGATACAAATTCAAGCTCTTGAACATAGTCTAGGAGAGAATTCATGTTTTGGTACATATTGTTGTTGATGATATTGTTTTATTTATTTGTTGATGGTATTGTTTTATTTATTTTTTTAATTTTATTTATTTATTTTTGTTAAGTTAAAAATGAACATTTTGATCTGTGGAGGTAGTTGAATATATGTGATTTGTGAAGGCAACTGAATATCTATGATATGTGGATATATGTGATCTATGGAGGAATATATGTGATATGTGGAGGCAACTGAATATATGTGATCTATGGAGGAATATATGTGATTTGTAAAGGCAACTAAAAATATGTGATTTGTGGATATTTTTTATCTGTAGAGCCAGTTGAATATATGTGATATGTGGAGGAATATCTGTGATTTGAGAAGGTAGTTGAATATTTTTTTGTTGGATATTTGAGATCTATGGAGGAATATTTGTGATCTATGGAGGTAGTTGAATATCTATGATCTGTGGAGGAATATCTATGATTTGTGAAGGTAGCTGAATATCTGTGATCTATGGAGGAATATTATTTGTAGGGACAACTGAATATCTATGATATGTGGAGGTAGTTGAATATTTGTTATATATGGAGGAATATATGTGATTTGTGAAGACAAATAAATATTTTTTATCTCTGGATATTTGTGATCTATGGAGGAATATCTATGATCTATGGAGGCAATTAAATATTGATGATTTGTGTTGCCCTATAAAGGATACTGTAGAGTTATTGAAGTTAGGCAACAAAAAATTTGGAGGGTTTTCAATCCATAGCTAAGTCAGGTGATGGCAAATATAGAGAGTTTGTAATCCATAGTTGAGTTAGGTGATGGAGAACTCGAGTCAGGAAGGTAAAGGTGGCTTGTAGAGATTGACTGGTGGGTAAGGTAGAACTAGTGTAGATCAATATGCGGGGAGCAGAGGAGGTCAAGGTGTGGATATTGGTGGTGGGGATGGTGAGGAGAGTTGTAAAGTTTTTACCAATTCCTCGAATTATATCTTGTACTTATGTCATGTAATACTTAGTGCATACATGCTCGAGCTAGATGATCAACCTTCCTCCCTAGTGTATCGTTTAGGGTTTTATAAATTCTTTGATAACCACCCTACAATTTGTGTTGATTAACCAACATGATATCCCATACCATCGTGTTTTTGGTATTACCTAGTCAAGCACAATTCACCACTCAACACTAGTAGGGATAACCTATAAGGGATGTCCATACAACCCTTGGTTACCTCCCGTTCTAACATTTTCCCATCATAAGTACAGTTAGAGCCCTAAATTATGATGATTGCCCTTCTTGCAAGCACCACTAATATTTCTCACAAAATTGTCCTTTCCACAATCTTGAAATAATGATAAGGTTGTCCCGCCCACAGCATTAAGTTGCATTCAGGATTATATTTCCACAATATTAAAATATCTTAAACAAAGACTTAACTAAGGTTTGAATTGTTTAGTAAAGCTTAACTATGCAAAGGTTTGCAAATGAATACAATTTCACAATCGTTCATAAATTTTACTATATAGTATAAGATTGCTAGTTTCCATTTAGCTACTTGTATGTTTTTCATTAAAAGAGAATAAAAGATAGAGGAATTATGAAAACATTGCAATCAAAACTAAAGATTTTTAAAACTCACTATAATAATTTTAATTAAGATTTCTTTTTATTTAATTATTTATTGGAGTAGGTGCTACTCTAAAATTTATTCATAAATTACTTCCTCTTCCTACATTACACTATAGAATTTTACTACATAATTATGAAATAGAGTGGACTACTCTTATAAGTTTAAGTATGGTTACAACTACTCTATTGTTTTAATTCTAATATATAATCTAAATGAGTTTAAAAAGGATTTTTGAATCACACTATTTTAATTAAGGTAAGTAATACCACTCGGCATTTCTTGTAAAGCAACTTCACTCCAAATTACCTATGTCGTCATGCACGCTCATTTTAAGTAATCCCGATATCACACTAACATACGAAAGTAACTTACATTTTAGACATCATTCCTTTATATCTATGTCAACTTATACATAGGGGATTATAATAATAATAATTCTTCTAAGTATTCTAATTCTGGTTTTGATTTTATGCCAAATTTTCTAATCCTTGATTGAAAACAATCATTGCTTACTTAACAATATATTTCCCATTAATTTTTCCATAATTTCCAATGCATCTATCTCTAAACATAGGCTCGGTTTGTATACTAAAATCAAGTATAATTAAATCTTATACTGAATAATATATTCATGTCCGATATATCACCCTACGGATGTATAGTTTTCTCAAACCACCATGATTATTCTTAACTATTCAATTTATCCTAGCTAACACTTTAAACAACCATACCACACTGGTTTGGACTGGAATTTCCTTTCATTTCAAATCATAATCTCTCCTAAATTCCTATTTCCTAACTTATACAAGACAATCTCTACTGTGCATGATTGTTGGGTTCAAATTTGTTAAAGAAAGTGGGTTTGTAAATTTTGTTTGAAGTGTTTCTCATCAACTAGTACATTCACAGTATAGCAAAACATTATAAAACATAGAAATCTCATCATACAATCTGAAGTTTCCTTAGACAGCTTACCCAGAACTACGTTATCGATAAGATATTCATCCATATTCAACTGCTCTCAACAATATTGAATACATGCAGAATTTAAAAGCATATGAAATAGTCGGGCATTATATTGTAAAGAAAAACTTAAATTAATAATTTTAATACACAAACTAATCTCCACATCAAACAACATATATATGAAATGCAAGTCTCTCCCTGAACGCATGTCTATTCCTCATCATATTTAAAAAGTAAACAACTGAATTGATTTCATTATATCAAAAGGTTCACAGAGCTCTATCAAGCAATTCCTCAGGGTCTATGTATTCAAAATACAAATACATAATATTGACTATTAACCCAAATTTCATCTTTCCACTGAGTAATATTCACAAGCATCTACAATTGTAATAAATATTTTCCAACTTAGATGCAGCTCTTGATGTCTGAGTGTAGAAAAAACATCCAATAAATAGCAAGCAAAATGATTTGGATGTGTTCTTTAGAGTTCTTCAGTTTCATGACGTGAATTTCTGGTGGTTTCCCAAGGGTCAAAGTGGTCAATCTACCATGACATGCAACTAATCCTATCATGCATACAATATTTACACTTCTAGCACAACATGCAGAATATCATGAGCTTCCCAACACATCATAAGCTTCCCAACATGACATGCAAGTATCACAATATTTCCTAGCACATGCAAAATAAATCAAGTTTCAAGACGAAATTAATTTTGTCTCAGGTTCACAACTAACCATTAATTCATTTTATTTTCCAACAATCCCTTTGAACGCATGCATCACGTAACAAACTTTCCCACATATGCACTAGAAAGATTTTAATTTCTCTTCAATATGCAATGCAATTTCAATCTATAATCACACGCAGAACAACACATACAATGCATTTGAACAATCCATTTTTATATTTTTCCATTTAACTTATCTTATAGATTTTTCCAGAATAGTCTTACGGATAAATGTTGATTTCTTTCCTTACTTCCAATTCCCTTCTCCCTTCATCACTCTCGCCTTACTTTTACAAAACCATCTAGACTATAATGCAAACCATAATACAATCCATAATGCAGATCATCATCATAAAACTCTCATTTTCTAGTTTTAAATAAGTTCCTTCTAACATAGGTAGAACAAGATAGACCAAAACCAAATCCCACCAAAATAGAAAAACCAGACACCCCAACACTATATTTTTTCTTATTATCCCTTCTTTCCCACTCCTCTCACTGCACGCCCTAATTTCTTGTTTCTTCAACCAATGAAGACTATATTGCAATGATGAGGAGTTGTTTCTAAAATCCTATATATATATATTAACATTTATATTTTATAATTTCCAATTATTTTTGCGCTATTTTACAACTTGTAAATGATGTTTGTTTTAAGATTCCTTCAATCCAAAGTATGTCATGTGGAGTCCACTTCCTTCCACGTTCAACAAACCCAATTTTTATAATAATATCCCAAATGTCGACTGTTTCCAAATTGTCCCTTTTAAATAAATGCAAGACAACAACTCTTTAATGTTTATTTTATTATTATACATTTTAATACATTATAGTTTATACTATTTTGTTTACTTTATTTAAAACAAACAAATATTTTTGTTTTTAATACATTTATATATTTATATTATATATAGTTATATATAAATTTACCTTTTAAAAATAAATAAATTCCTCAAAAACACACATTAATATATATATATATATATATATATATATATATATATATATATATATATATATATATATATATATATATATATGATATAAATATTAATTATCTTACTTTACCACTTTTTCTTATATTCCCTTTCAGTTTTTAGAACAATAATAATCATATCATTATTTCACATTTAACCCATTATTTAAACTATGGCTCCCATCCATTTAAGCATTTTCATTGCCAACCAAACATCATAAGTTCACAATTTGACAAACATCAAACATTCCAACAAATGCAACTACATAATATGCATCTATATGGACCGTTGGTGGATGCATTACCTATAGGTTTTTTTGCCCCTATCAATCGGTGAATACTCCACCGCTCATCATTTCCCTTGACTTACCTTACATCAAAAAACCCTTTTACCTGTTGAGGAGACATATTTCCTTTGAATTATTCCCACCAATAATAGTACATGTCCTTGCATCCATAGATACATCAGTAGTATCTCATCCTTGCAAACAAATTAGGTATACAAGAAAAGTAGATCTTTAAAAAGTTATTACAATGCACAAAGTTTAAAGGGCATGCATTGATGTGGTGGGATCATCTATAGTAGGAGAGGAGAAAAAGGAAAGGAAAATATTAGGGTCTAGTGTAAAATAGAAAAAAAATTGAAGGAGAAATTCTTACCCAAATATTATGCCTAAACATTTTTTCGTAGACTTCAGAATCTTATAAAAAAGGATCAAAGTATTGAGGACTACACCAAAAAATTGTACAAGCTATCAATTTGGGTGGATCTTGAAAAGTTACACGAAAAAAATGCCACAAGTTATGTGAATGGATTGACTTATACCATATAATATGAATTGAGTATGCTTGATACCCATAGTGTAGAGGAGGCATATTAATTAGCATTAAAAGTAGAAGAGAAACATAAGAGTATTTAATATCTCAAATGGGTGTGGTGGATTTAATCCCTTAAATAGAGGATCTACTAATATAGGAAAACAAGAAGAGTCTGGACAAGGTCATAGTAACCATGAGAGATGTGGAGGGTTTCAAAGAGGCAGAGGACAAAATTGGAATGACCCACAAGGATAATATACATGTTATACATGTGGTGAGGAAGGTCACATAGCTTTTGAGTGTTTGTAGTATCATGTGCAAGAAAGAAAACAAGTAAAATAAGCTAGATTCAATCTAGTTGCAGTAGAAGAGTAGGCTAATATAGAATTTTTTGCAAACATGGGGGAGAACCTCATGATAAAGAGGACAATGATTGTTCCAAGGAGGTAGAAAGCACCAAACAGTTATGGTGGTGATTCCTGGCTACATACGAATATCTTTTGAACCAGATACACATCTAGAGGAAAGCTATGTAATATAATTATTGATAGTGGTAGTTGTGAAAATATAATTTCAAATGAAATGGTTTAGAAACTTAACTTGAAGTGTGAGAAGAACTCGTATCCCTATAGCATATTGTGGATCAATAAATGGAGCAAGGTAGCTATAGATAAGAGGTTTTTGGTTAAGTTTTAAATTGGGAATACCTACAAGGATGAAGTAGGGTGTGATGTAGTTCCAATATATGTATGTCACTTATTTTTGGGGAGGCCTTGGCAATATGACAGGAAGGCTACCCATAATGGGGGAAGGAATACTTACACATTTTGGAAGGATGGGGTAAATTTTTTATTATTAGCACATAAGGAAGAAGGGAAAAGTGAAAGCCTATTGATGACTATGGAATTTATCATGGAGATGAGATCTTATTATCTGATGGTAGAAAAGAATGTCGATACTAAGGATGTTGCTATACTATACATAGTAGAAAATTTGTTGAAAGAGTATGTAGATGATGAGCACATGCAAGAATTGTAGGAAGGAGTCTAAAACAATTTGTAAGATAGTAATGCAAAGTACACATTAGTTGTAGATGCAATCAAGAGAAAAAAATTATTTGAGTGTAGTTGTAGAATTTTGATCAAAGAAACTCACAGGAGCAGAGTTCTTTTCAACTAAAGGAGAATGATGTAGGAGCCTATCTTCCATAGGTCATAACTTTTGATTCAATTGTTGGATCGGCTTGAAATTTTATGAGGATCTGGATAAAGGGGTGGATATGGTATGGCTAGATAACTTTATTCATATAGATTATTTTTTAGGTTTTTATCGGGTCCTAATTCCTTCATCTAGTGCCCCAAAAATGGGATTTAGTATTTTTTTAATATGGAATAAAACATATTTGGAATAACTTCTTATTTAGGTGGGTATATTTTGATATTTTCTACGAGGTTTAATATATATGATACGATGATGTGTATTAATTTAGGGTTCTATCCAAGATTTTTTTGATGATTTAGCTTTTGGCACTGAAAGACGAAAAAATGTCCAAAAAGATTTAGGGTTTTGTTTTAGGATTTATTTTGGGATAAATATTCCCTTGGTATCACATTTTAAAGGGGGTGAAATCTAATAATGAGAAAATAAAACATTTTTTGATTTATTTCCATTGCAGCTCTTATGTGATTGTGGGGATTTATCACTTTATTTCTATTTTTCATAGTTTTTATGTGATTGGAGGTTTTTGTTATGAATTTTTGTAGCTGGATTTATACCATAATCCAAAAGGTCTAAAAATACATTCCAACTAAGAATGATGATAACACTAATGAAGCCTAAGCGAAGTCTTCTATTAGAGCAAACCCACCATCAACAAGACCCACAAAGCCAAAAGATCTCCAAAATCACTTGAGGATGGACCCAAAAGGGTAAGGTACCAAAGCACTATCGAATATATTACATTATTTAGTACATGCCAATGTACCATGTTTGGTACATCTTTAGATTAGAAAGAGTGTCCTATTTTAGAATTTGAGTATTTACTTTATTCAATGTAATAAATGGACAAGTATTATTAATGTGTGCAATGTATTTTGGTATTGTAAATGTGCATAATAGTCCATGTGCACATGAGTCCATAGAATAATAATGTGAAGAGTGTCTATAAGAGTGAAGTCCATGAGTGCTCCATATAAAGGGTCACATTATATTATATATCCTTGTAGAAATGATAAGGACATGACAAAATATTACATAACATGATTTGTAGTATTTGTATGAGCATTTATTAATGATAATTCTATGAGTGATTATTAAAGTTATTTTTGAGTTTTATATTTTTAGAATATATCAATTATCATATATATTGCATTGCAACTTTATTTTAGATCCTTTAGTGAACTTTATCTTAAGCATTTAGCTTCAAAAGGTAAAAGTGGTATCTAAGCTACAACAAGGTTGTGACTTGCACAAGTTTTAAAGTTGCAAAGGATATTTCCACTGGTTAAGGAGAAACTAGTAAAGTTAAAGGAATTACCTTTGGAAAGGAAAACTAGGGAAGTTTGAAGATTTACCTATTCCAAGAGCAAATTTGAAATAGAAGGATATTACAGGTCTTGAAGATAGACCTTGATGTTGAGGAGATTGAGAGACCCAATAAGGAGGTCTTATTAGAGAATTTGATATATTGAAGGAGATTTCAGATTGTTGTTTAGCTAGAGTCTTTCCAAAGTGTTGAAGGAGAACTCGTGAGGACTAGGACTCAACATAGAATTCTTTCTACTAGTTTTGAGAATAACTAGTGAAGTTTATTCATTTTAGGATTCTAAAAAAATTAATGCATTTGGTTGCTACTGTCTAAGGATTTGTTACAAAAAAATTATTTCTCAAAAGTTTAGAAGCTTCCTACAATAGATAGTGAATAATTTCATCTTCAACTGCCTAAAATTCTATATGCTTTCCTTGTGTGGGGATTAGTTTTTGAATTGTAGCCAAAAATTACATTTAATATTAAGGAGGTCCAATATGGAGGCCTCAACTAAATACTGGAGATTGAATTTTTTGGATTGAAGAAGTTGAAAGGACCCAAGAGGTCACATTGAATAACTTCCATAGTTGGAAGTTTGGAGATTGAGGATTGGAGATAGAGGAAAATTAAGAAAAGATCCTATTGTAGAATTGAGAAACAATATTTTTGGAGATCCAAGAAAGAGATCTCACTGTAGAATTCCTATATTTTAAATATTTAAGAGACCATGGAAATGTCTCATTGAATTTTTAAGAAGAGGATTTGAGTAGCTAATGAATTTGAATACCCCAAGAGAAGATATCTCAAGAGAATTTGGAGAAGGAGAAGAAGGATAGAGAAATCCTCGTTAAAGAATTGAAGAATAGGCTATTGGAGGAGTTGTGAAGAAAGCTAGAGGAAGGATATTGTAAGCAAGGAGAATTTTTTATAATAAGGATTTGGGACAATTGTCACCATACAAAAAAGGCAAAGTTTTTGCCAAATAAGATTGCAAAATTTTGGAGAAGGTTTTTGAATATCTCGAGACATTTAGATTATTGAGGAAGAATATAATGAAGGAGATCATATTTGAATTTAGAACTTGACAATAATATTGAAGGAGAAGGGAATATTGAAGAGGCCATAGTTTTGGAAGCTTAAGGACAACCACAATATTTTTAAAGGCTAATTTGAAAGGAGAAGGTTGCTGATTTTTGAGGAAGAAATTGAAGGGTTGTAGGATAGCAAACTAAAGGAAGTATAGATTTGCGATTTAGAAAATATTTAGGAAAATTTTAAAGTTCCCTTGAATATGATATTTAAGGAGGTTATGACAGCAAAAAAAGGTAGTGTTTTTTATATTTTTACTACAGTTTTGGACAACATATCAAGGAATTGATTGGAAAGTTGTAGAATATTTTATAGCATTTGGGTAGAATTAATAGCTGCAAGTTTTAGAATTCGAAGGAACATAATTGGAGAAGTTTTGAAGCCACAAAAATAATATTTTGTGGACAACATTAGAATAAGGAAAAGAGCTATGATTTTGGAGAACTTCAAGGCATATTTGAAAGATTTTTTTGGTAGCGAGAAATTTGGTATTTGAGCAAAAAATAAGGCTATGAAAATGATAATTTTTGAAGTAGTAAAGTGAATGAAAGTAAATGTGCAAAATTTACAAGATCGAGATTGAAAAATGGTGAATCAAATCACCAAGGAAACTAGCTGAAAAAAGGAGATAAAAAAATTATGCATTTTTGGTGCTACATATGTTTATAATTGGACTATTATAACCAGTATACATTAAGTATTTGTGAGCACCATATTACTTTTATTAAATTTGAATAAGGAAATTTGAAAAAAGAGTCTTCAAGAAAAAGGAGTTGTTAGCATTTGCATCTTAAAATATGCAATATCAAAATAACAAATATCTAAGTTAAATATTACTTGAAAAGGAGGAATAAGAAGGAAATAACATTGATATTGGATGTTGTTTTTTAGCTCATAAAAAGTGTATATTTATTGAAATAAAAAGAAATAGAGAAAGAGTATTTTTCTAAGCAAATTGAAAACCAATTAAGGGTTCAAAATTCAAAAATATAGCCAATTTTTAAGTGTTTAAAGACACTAAAAAGACACTGTGAAAAGGAGAAGTGAAGTTATTTAGTTTAGAGTATTGAAGCACTACCATAGCTCAAGGAAGTACCACCACCATTCAAGGAAAGCTACCATAGTCCAAGGAAATTCCACTATTACTATAGGAAGATCCACCATCATTCAGGGGAGAGTCACCACCGTCTAAGGAAGAGCCACCACCAAAAATGTAGAGAAATTCTATCAAAGGTGAAGGTTCAATGCCATAATTGTATCCAAGGATCCCAAACAAAAACAAATTCTGCAAAATAAAGTGAAAGGGAACATTACATGCAAAAGGGACAAGTGTGAACAACACAAAGTGTTTGAAAATATAAGTCAAAGAGAATTTTGGGTATGAAAATTGTCCTTAGGCCAAAGGAGATGTTAAAATTTTAATTGGAGGTGAAGACATGTGTAAAGTAATGCTTAGGAGTTTCATAACTTCATCATAATTTGTAGATTTACATTATAGCGATTTAGGAGAACAAGAGAGTGAATTTGGAGCACTAAAAGATTTTGAGTGCCATATGGCATGTGTGAAGTGGAAGATCAAAAGATTTGAAGGAGTTCAAACATTAAAAACAATTAAGAGAACTTATTTCAAGGTGCCAAAAATAACATAATACAAGAGATTCTACAAAGTACCAAAAATAGGAGTGTGTAAGAAAGTGTAAGAGCAAGTAAGGAAGAATACTCCATTTGGCACATGCAAGTGAACCATTCAAGCTACGTACAAGGAGTTGAAGAGTCAAACTAAATATAATATTTCATTACTTCCATTATAGTAGTAGGGATAATATATTATAGCACTTTACAAGGTTGAAATTCATTTTGACCAATCAAGGAAGAGAGAATAATCTTTTCAAGGTAGACATACGTGCAGAATAGGAACGCCAAATAGAAGTTTGTCAAATACTATTGACCAAGAGAATTACCATATTTAAGGTTAAAGGTAATTCATTCAATTTAAATGTATTTATATGCTCAAAGATATGAGACATAAGGTTGCATAAAGTTATTAATTTCTAAGGTTAAAGTGAAAATATTTATTTTGGAGAGATAAGACTTAATATTGAAACCTTAAAAATCATATTATTATTATTAAAGAATTTTATAAAGATTTGAAATTTGGTTTGAAGGATTGGAGGAACAAGTTTTAATGTTTTCTAATTTAATTGTTTGAATTTATAAAATATTTTGAAATATTTGCAACTTGATTAGTTTGAAGTAATAAGTTTTTCTACATAAAATAAAATTTATAAAATTTACAAATTATTTTATGGAATTTCTAAATTTCTAAGTTTGGAGTTATAAGGAATTCAACACCAATATAGGATTGAGAAATTTAGAATTTTTTTTTATTTGTGGAAAACATCCCAAAAGGGATGCCACTTTCGGGTAAGACCCAAGGAGGCAGGGGTATCCAATCCACCAAAATCGCCCAGGGTACGATCCTGGCCTACCACCTTTGACATACTCAAGGAGCAAACAAACACACAATAAGATTTAAAAAATAAATAAATAAATAAAAATAAAAATAATAAAATAAAATAAAAAACATGCTCCTTGAGTGTGTCAAAAAGAAAAAGCACAACCAAGCACACACACAATAAGATAAAAAAACCACAACACGAACCACATAGAAAAACACAAGAACAACATAACAAAACACAAACATGACAAAAACAATAGAACACTACAAAGACATAACCAACAAAAACATGAAAAACACAAACAACCAAAACCTAAAAATTAACAAATAAAAATAAAAAAAAAAAAAACAACCAACAATAGACAGTAAAAAAAAAAAAAAACATAGAAAACACTCACACACAAAAACACGAATTAACACAAACATACATAAACACAAGAACAAGAACAACAAAAACACAAGAACAATAACAAAAAACACAAAACAACAAAAAACAACACAAAGAACACAAAAACAAAACAAAACAAAAAAACATACACACCACAAAAAATTAAACAAAAAAAAAAGAAAGAAAAAAATTGAACATAACAATGACCTTTCTAGACCAAAAGACTTTTAAGGCAAGAATCAACAGAGGAAACAAAAGAAAGAATAGTTTGAGCTAGGGAACTAAAATACCCTGACCGAACCAAAGAGAAGCAAAAATAAAGCAAGAAGAAACTAGGAACCTTCAGAACTGGAGCCATCCAAAGAAATGATAGAAAGAAGAGCTTCCCTTATTTGTGAAGCCCACCATCTAGGAGGGTGGCCATAACAAGTAAGATCACCTTTGTCCAAAGCCCAATTAGCTAAAGCATCAACACTCTTGTTTTGATTTCTGACCACATGATTGTAATCAACTTTCAAAAATCCCATCTGGATTAATTGAATCTTCTCAATAATTCTTTTTATTCTCCAATCAACCTTATGATTCTTAGAAGGATTCTTCAAAATATTAATCATGAGTTGAGAGTCAGACTCAACTAACACCTTTTCCCATCCAACCTTAGTAGCCTCTTGAAGGCCTCTGAGGATACCATACCCCTCAACAAGGTTATTGGAAAGAATACCCAAATTCTCAAGCAAAAGTAAAAACTAGGGAGCCATGAGAAATTTCCCCAATTCCTCCCACACTAGCTTTTCCAGGGTTCCCTCTAGAGGCTCCATCAGTATTGACTTTACCAAAATCCTTAGGAGGAGGTTGCCAATTTCTAGTCCTATCCATCTTACAAATACTTACATTCCCTTTAAGTTGGTTGCCCTTAGAAGATTTAATCTTCAATATTTGCATCACTTGATCCCATCTTTGGTGGAAGTTTTGGGGGTGATTAAGGAGATGATGGACTGATTCAACTAAGTTGGCTATGGTATTTTGCCAAATATAGTGAATATCCTTCCTATCTTGATTAAAAATTTGATTGTTCCTTTCATTCCAGATATTCCAAAGAAGAATGGTAGAACCCATCCAAACTAACTGCCTAATAAAATGATCAACACCCTCTTGTTTAGGCCAATCCCTCCAAAGTTGTTCAAACGTTAAAAAATTGGACCACTGTAAGCCAAGTAAAGTGGCCATTCTCCTCCATAGCTCAGAGGCTAAAGTACACTCAATAAAAATATGGTTGAGAGTTTCTACATTCTCTCCACACATTTCACATCTAAAAGGGCCATGAAAACCATGCTTCATAAGTTGCTCACCAGTAAGCACCCTACGATGCAATAAAAGCCAAATAAAGAACCTCACCTTAGGCTAGAGCTTTTGAGCCCACAATTGAGAAAATATGTCAAAATATTGGTTGGGATTATTATGGCATAAGGTCAAATAACCTTGAGCAACTGAATACTCACCCTTAGTAGTGTTGTTCCATCCAAAACAATATTTTTCATGGGACCAAGAGAGAGACCTCATATGAAGGATGCCTTGGATATCTTGTCTTTGCCTTTCTAGGATTTGAATAGGCTAGTCCTCAATAGGGATCCAATATCTACCAACCTTTGAATTACCAGTATGGTACCGATAGTAATTAGCCACCTTTATCCAGTTAGCTCGGTGAAGCTCCTCCATCCAAGGCCTCCAATCGGAAACCGAGTTATCAAAGGCTTGTGACCATCCCAAGAATCTATCCAAAAATTTTCCTGCTGACCATTATGAATGATCCAAAATAAATTTTTCTTTATCAAATCCTCACCAGTCTTAAGAACTTCTAAAATGGAAGAACCTTTGGTAGGAAGATGATAGCGAACAAGGTCTTCAGGACTTTTGTTCTCAGCATATTTAGCATGAAGATTATTGGCCCAAAGAGCATTGGGGTTATGCAACATCCTCCAATATAATTTAGCAGCTAAAGCTTTGTTGTTATTAATAGAAGACCAGAATCCTAACCCCCTTCATTCTTAGGAAGACATAAAGTGTCCCATTTCACCAAGGCCCATTTTCTTTTCTCCTTAGTACCACTCTAGAGGAATCGATGACTGATTTGATCTAGTTCTCGAAGAACAACCTTTGGGATATTCAACATGGAAGAAACATAAATAGGAATAGCTTGAAGGACTGATTTTACCAAGGTGATTCTACCCCTAGAAGAAAGCCACCTGTTGGTCCACTTTCCAATTTTCTTCTTGACTTTGTCCAACAACCAATTCCAATATTTTTTTTTGCCTTTGAATATTGATGGGAATACCTAAATAAGTGATCGGAAGGGAGGACTTCTTATATCTTAATTTATCCAAGATCATGGATTCCTGTCTGGCAGAGCAGTGAAAGAAAATAACTTTAGATTTGTCTTCATTGATCAACTGCCCAGTAGCCTTAGAAAAATAGCTAATGATTTGCTTAATATTAGAAGCTTCCTTAACTAGTAGCTTTACCTAAAAGAGTAGAGTCATCAAAAAATTGAATATGAGAGATAGGTCTAGCTCCATGAGCAATGGTAACTCCCTCAAGGGTTTTGTTTTCCCTCTTTTTGGTTATAGTCCTACCCAAGCATTCAACAAGAATGATGAATAAATAAGGGGAAAGCGGGTCACCTTGCCTAATACCTCTGGAAGCTGGGAATGATTGAGAAGGTCTGCCATTGATAAGAACTAAGTAGGAAACTGAAGAGATACATCCCATAATCCAATCCATCCAATCCTTAGAGAAACCAAATTGCCTCAAAACTTTGATAAGGAAGTGCCAATCCACTCTTTCATAAGCTTTGGATAAGTCTAACCGAATGAACATGGAAGGAGATTTTTGCATATCCATGGAATGGATGGCTTCCTGAGCAAGAACTATCTCATCTACTATTTGATGCCCTTCCACATAACCCCCTTGCTCAGGGGAAATAATCTTATGCAAAAGAGGCTTCAACCTTTCTTCCATGATCTTAGTAATGATTTTGAGGAGAACATTACATAAAGCAATAGGTCTAAAAGTTGAGATGTGATCAACCTCTTGAGATTTTGGAACAAGAGTAATATAATTTTTATTGATAACCTTCAAAATTTCTTTGGCTTTCCTGGCTTCTTCCACCACCTCTAATAAATCAACATGAAGGATATCCCAGAACTCTTGGTAGAACTCAATGGGAAAACCATCAGGACCTAGGGTTTTCCCTTTTTGCATTTTAAAAACTACATGTTGAAGCTCATTGATAGTAATAGGAGTAGTCAAAATAGAGTTCTCCTCAGAAGTGATAAGAGAAGGGATTGCTTGAAGAACATTTTGTTGAGAAGCTGAGTCAAGAGGAGTAGCAACAAAAATATTGGAAAAGTAATCGACAACAATAGAGCTCATGCCATCCCAAGTATAGACAACATCTCCAGAATCTGATTTCAGGGAAGAAATAAAGTTGTGAGATCTGCGAGCAAGAAGAGATTTGTGGAAGAAATTTGTGTTTCGATCTCCTTCTTTGAGCCATTGAATTCTAGATTTTTGCTTCCATAAGAGTTCTTCTCTTTTTTCCCATTCCTCTAACTGAGTTGTGAGTTTAATTTCATCTACACTTCTATTCTCTGTGAGGCCATCTAAATGGATTTTATTATTCAAATTTTCAAGTTGAGCAATAACTTCATGTTTTTTTATGAACATCCCCAAACTCCTTCCAGTTCCAAGTCTTGATTTTGGATTTAATGTATTGCAGTATTTTGGCAAAAATGAACATCTTAGTCCCATACCTAGGCTTACCTTCCTTCCACCATTGTTGCACATGAGGTCTAAAGGAACTATCTCTAAGCCACATTAATTGAAAATGAAAAGGAGAGAAACTCACATTGGTTTTCCACATTTCCACCATGACTGGCTAGTGATCCGAACCAACATTGTTAAGAGTCTTCACTTTAGGAATGTGACCATGGATTAAGAAATTTTTAGAGAGCAAAAACCTATCCAATCTCTCCATTATACACGCTAAGCCTTACCTTCTGTTAGACCAAGTCATAAGGCCATTATCTGGTTGGATGTCCACAAGATGGAGGTTTGAAATATATTCGCTCATGAGGTCAGTGCTTTTGTCCAAATTTCTATTTCCTCCCATTTTCTCATCTAGAGAGAGGATGGTATTGAAATATCCTCCAATCAAGATCCAAGCTTCAGGAAAATGAGAGATAATATGAGTTATATTCTTCCACTATCTTCTTTTTTCCTCCAAAGCAGTTGGAGCATAAACAATAATGCAGAGCATAATTTGGTTGGAATGTCTACTTTGAATAGCTATAGCTAAAATACCCCAACTGCCAATCATATGGTGAATAACTACCTCTTTTGGGTCCCAAAGACAAGCAATGCCACCAGAAGTCCCCTAGGAACTGAGGGAAACCACTTTTCTAGCTGGCCAAATTTTACTAGCAATTGAGTCCATATCCTCCATTGACATCTTCGTTTCTTGAAGGAAAACAAGATGTGGATGATTTATCTGAATCATTCTTCTAATTTCATTTTGTTTTGAAAGACTCCCTTTGAGTCCTCTAATATTCCAAGTGATGATCTTCATTAATACCAGTGCTAAAAAATTTGGGAAGGGCATTAATCTTACCTTCCTCTACAAGCTTTTCACCTTCTTTTACCATATGATATTGATTGGTCTTGCGACCTGCCTTTTGATTAGAATCCATCTTCAATTTTTTTCCTATTTCTTGACTTACTCCAATTGAATCTGAGATGGCTTCTAACCTTGAAGAATGCTCGTACACAACCAAAATTTTACTAGAGGGTTCAACAGTGTCTATATTGGGACTTGTATTATTTGAAGTTTTGACATTTAAAATATTGTTTTTCTTGTGTAAATTTTCTCCCTTTTTTCTGTTGAAAACCTTTGATTTGTTGGTTTATCTCTGAGTTCTTCCCTTCATATTTATATTGTGTTTCTAAGATTTTTGTTTCCACTATTTCCCCTTCCTCACTTGGGACATCATTTGTGGAAAGGATTTCAAACATATTAGCACATGACTTTGATTGATCCTTCATAACTAGTTTTTTCTAAGTGTTCTTCTTCTTAGGCATTTGGAAACCTGCTGAGTTTATATCTTCTTTCTTTTGATCAAGAATTTTATTTGGGCAAGCACTAGCCAAATGACCATATTCATGGCAAATTCTACAATGAAAAGGAATGTTCTCATAGTCCACTACTTGCTCCCAAGTGTCTTCCCCAAATTGTAATGTGATATTTTTAGGTAGGGGTTTGTCAAAATCCATTAAAACACAAATCCGAGCATAAATAATATGTTCAAAATTTTGAGTACAATCAATAATCATCATAAAAGTTCCTAAAGAGTTTCCAATTGAAGAAAAAATAGTAGGATTCCAAAATTCAATAGGGAGGCCAAAGAGTCTAACCCACACGGGAGCTATAGAAGGCATCTCTTCTTCGGCTTTAAATTTAGTATGCCAGGGCTTCATGAAAAGCCCCACCGTTCCAAAAACTAGGGACCCCCTTGAAAATTTTTCTCTCTATCTTCATTATTTGCAAATAAAACAAGAAAATAACCATTTGGATAAATAGAGATTTGTAACTCACCTTTAGTTTTCCAGCTTTTTGTAGCCCAGACTTTGAAAGCAGGTAGGCTCGAACGAAAACCCACGAACCGACAAATTAGTCCTCTTTTTTCCAGATCTTCAATGCCAGTCTGAATGTTACCCATATCAAGCTTAACAATAGGAGTTCCATCAAGCCGCTTTAAGACATCCTAACTCCATTTTCCTGGGATCAATCTTGGGCATTCTTAGAGGTTTATGGGAAGCCCTAAGATTAATATTAGCATTGGGCTGAGGTTGTCCACCACGGAGGGCATCCCTAAAATTCATTTTTGGGGCTGAGTCTTCAAAATTCTTACCCTTGACAGGGGTTTGCATAGTAGATTTATTTTGTGGGTGCACCTTAGCACCAGATTCACTTGAGATCTGAGCCATTTTTTGATCAGTTGCTTGAAACTTGTTTCGTGATCTCTTTAATCCTTGCCCTAGACGTCGTGGAAAGGTATGGTTTTCACTTTTATTTTGTGCAACAAATTGGAAGTCGTTGTCACTCAAGTTCACAACATGATCTATTGAAAGATAGATTTCTAACCCATATTGGATCCCTTGCAACATATCCTACTAAAATATTGAGTATAAACCACAAAAATATTGGCCGCTAGGGCCCGAAGGCCCTAAAAACCAACCTCTGGATCTGCTTGCACTCAACCCAGATGAAACCCTCGCACAACCGCTTGCCAAAAATCTCGTTCACACATAGGGATGCGCTAGGATCTGTGTTGCTCCAAATGATCTAAAAATTGGTGGAGACGTTCTAGGGTTTTTCAGGCATCTACCCTCAAAATTTCAGCTCAATCCGAGTCCGGATGAGTGAAATATGGCCAAAACAAGTTCGATAGTTTGGGCAGTCCTGCAAAAAATGTCCCTCCAAAAAAATTGAGAAATTTAGAATTAAAATAAATTATATTTTTGATATTATGGAGGTAAAAGGTTGAAAATTTTAATATCAATTGTTCTTAGTCTATCAATCAAAACCAAGGTGAAACAAAAGTGTAGTTTTGAAATTGCATTCAAAATTATTTTTAATTTACTAGGGAGATATAAGGTAGTCAATATCAAAATTTCTCTTAAGAATTATTTTCTATACTCAATACTAAGGAGCTAAAAGGATGTCTACTTCAAAGAGTTCATTGAATAATGAAATGGAAAGCAAAATCAGAAAAGGAAGAGTAAAAGTTATAAAGTATGAAATTAAAAATTGGTTGAAAAGTTTAAAGAAAATTAGACTTAGTTTTAAGTTTTATTTATAAGGTAGAATTAGAAGAAAATTTTGAAACATTAGAATACTATTTTCATGCAATAATTTTTGAAGCAATTGACAACAACAAATATAGAATTTATTCCTTTACACATTGCTAGTACAGTATATATGGCATAGCTTACACTCAAACATTATAAAGAGATATATGTGAAACAAAAGGAGTTGATTGAATCCCTTAAGAAGAAAACAAAAGTGGATGAATCATTCTTAGAAAAATTATTTCATTCTTCATGTAATGTTAATTATTCAAGTTTAACAAATTCAAGATCTTATCATGATGCTATAAGTGAATGCTCATAAGGTTATGTACAAAAGAAGATTCATGATATGAAAGACAAAGGCAAAAAGAAAGTATTTTTGTAGGAATCAATTGGAAATATGACATCATATAAAGGCTTACAGGTTGATGTTAATGATGAAGCTAAGAAAGAAGATAAATACCCTGATCAAGAAGTCATACAGTGCAAAGTAAGTTTAGATATGAAGATCCATATTAAAGAATAAAGTCTTCAATAACAAAATAATGTAATACAAGGGGTCTTAGAATATATTACATTATTTGGTACATGCTAATGTATCACCTTTTATACATCTTTAGATTAGGAAATAGTATCCTAGTTTATAATATGAGTATTTATTTTATGCAATGAATAAATGCACAAGTATTATTAAAGTGTGCAAAGTATTTTGGTATTGTAAATGTGTATAATAGTCCATGTGCACATGAGTACATAGAATAGGAATATGAAGAGTCTCTAGAAGAGTTAAGGCCAAGAGTGCTCCATATGAAGGATCACATCATATTATATATGTATTCTTGTAGACATGACAAGGACATGACAAAAAATGGCATAACATGATTTGTAGTGTTTTCGTGAGCATTTGTTAATGGCAATTCTATGAGTGATTGTTAAAATTATTTTTGAGTTTTATACTCTTAGAATATATCCATTATCATATATATTGCATTGCAAATTTATTTTAGATCCTTTGGTGAATTTTATCTTAAGTATTTAGCTTTAGAATCTAACAAGAAACCCAAGCATTCTAAAAAATTAACAGAATTAGGACCTATCCACCATAACAGAGAGAAACTTTGTCAAAGAATCCTGACTAAAAGTGGACATCAACATAAAATAAAGGATACTGCTAATCAGATAACTGCTTCATCCATGAACCTCATGAGGCTCTGAGGGTAGTTAGAGTTCCAACCTAAAATATCTTGTTGAGATACACCGATATTAGCCATGAGGTCTGCCAGCTTATTCCCTTCCTTGAAAATGTGTTGAACCAAAAACTCCTCTCTCGAGTGAAGAATTTTGAAAACTTCAACAATCATATTAGCTATGTTCATTATTATTTTAAACCATTTTCTTATTTAATATTTTATTTGATTTTTTTGTGTGTAAATTGGCTTGTGACATTTCATTTTCTTATTAATTTGATTTTATATTATATAAACAATTAATTGATTTTATATTTTTATATTTAAAATTGTATTTGTTATTATTTTTATATAAAGTTATAGATTGTTGGATAGAATGAAATTTTGTTTGGTAGGTTGGAAAGGTATGTTTTTAACCATGGTAATAAGGCTAAATTTCATAAAAATCACATTGTAATACATCTCTATTTGTATGATGTTACTTTCAATATTGTCAGTGGGTCTGCATCATTCGAAGAGACTTTATTTAGAAAGGATGCAAGGAAAAAATTAAGTTTCATCTTTGTAAGTGGCATAGGGTTTGCAAAGGAAATAATATTGGTGGAGTAGGCTTTTGGAATTGTACACTTATGAGACTAGCCTTAGGGACAAAGCTTGGATGGAGACTATTCAAAGATCAAGGAAAGAATTGGGTAAAAATATTACTTCAAAAATAGGTTCTCTTGATGCAATGAAATAATTTAGGAAAAACCCTGACTAAAAGATCATCAACATGGAAATTCATATTATATAGTTTATAATTGATCAAGAAACATATTAAATGGTCATACAATGAAGGGAATTATGTAAATTTTTTATATGATCTTGGTTGAAGCCTTATCCTCTTATATTTGACTCAAATTGGTAACCATTGGCTAGAGCATGCCTAGTTTGTAAATTTCCAAAGGTCAAAGGATACACTTATATGAGCAACAACTCTAGATCATGGATTTCTATAAGTAACCTAGTAGAAGGAGAGGAACTCAAACAAATTGCAGATGAACTTGAAAATATGCTTCAAGAGTTTTATTTATTGATTTTTACACAAAGAATAAGATGGTTTAAAATCTATCAAAATATGGTGGATACTTGATCAAGTTGGGATATGAGGATTTAGAACAATCAAAATTTTCTACTATCAAAGATTTTTCTTGGAAGAATGTTTGGTCACTAGAGGCTCTCCCTAAGGCCTCAATATTCCTTTTGTTAGTAGTTTAAAGTAATATTCTTACATGAGAGATTCTACAAAGAAGAGGAAATCACGGACCTTTTAGATGTGCCTTGTATGAGAAGGATCATCAAACCATTTAATTCTTCATTGTCCCTTTACTCACACTATTTGGGATTACATTTTTATAAGTATGAAAACATATTGGGTAGCTCCATCAACAAACAAAAGAGTTGATAAAATGTTGGATTAATTATTTCAAAGCTAAAGGATTATGTATTGAATGGAGGATTGTCTTACCAATTTTTGTTGGAGTTGATGACTTGAAAAGAATAATAAAGTTTTTAAAAATAAATCTAAAATTCATGCCCATGTTTGGAACCACATTATTGCCTCTCTTGCCAGATATTTGTAGATATGGTGCTCGTCATGGGAAGCCTCAAATGCAGAAAAAGAGGTGGTAACAACTTGGTTATAGGATTTGAACATATGCATAAGATTCATCTATGATAATGACATTAAAACAAATAAACTACTTTGATCTAGGGTAAAATACAAATATCAAGAAATTGGGTTTATCAAAATTAATTTTGATGGTGCTTCTAAAGGAAATTCAGGAAAAATCGATAGAGGTGGTATTTTTTGAAATAATGAAGGCAAAATTCTCCTCACTTACTCAAAATCATATAGAACTTCAACTAACAACTATGTAGAGGCTAAGGTACTTCTTACAGGGATAAAAATTACAATAGAAAAAGGAAATAAATATTTTAATTGAGGGATATTTATAAATTATCATTAATGCTATCAACAAAAATGAATGTGGGGAATGGATAAAAAATAATATTATTGTTAATGTTCATTATCTATTATTGGAGATAATCTATTGGATTTTTATTTATTGATATAGGTAAGGGGTTTTAAAGATTCCCGAACCTTTTACAACTAGATATGGCCCTTGGAGAGGAACTTATAATGCATTTTCCCAAAAAAATAAGGGAGGAAATCCTAATACTTAACCCAAATAGGATATGACCTCAAAACTACCAGAACATGGAACCAAAAACCAAAAAGAGAGGGGTAGGGGAAATCCAAGGATTCCTCATCAGGATCTGCCTCACCTTAAGTTTTTATTCATGGAAGTTAGCAGCTAACATTCGAAGAGGGAACCTTCAATTGCAAGAATTTGAGTTTCTTTTTTCTTGAGTACTTGGTTCAAGGCCCTACCCCCTTTCCTTTCACTACCAGTACCGACATTCTCTATTTTTTAAATTTTGAAATAGGGCTAGGAGTGCAGTGCTTGTTACCAGCTTTTTATTCCATGATATTTGGAATTGAATCTTGCAAACATAGAGGCTTTAAAATATTTGGGGATGGAAATTCTTGTTTGAGTGAAATAGAATATGTTAGAATTATAGGAAATTCTGTATGAGGCTCTATGAATTCCTCTAAGATTGAAAGAGTCTCTCCCACCAGGAAAGTAAAAGGATTTTCTTATAAGGGAAGTTAGGAGGGCTTACTAGGGCTGAGTGATGCTATGATAAAATTTGAGGCATGTTAGAAGGAGGAATAGGTTCCTGAGGAAACTTGGTGGCTCGAGAAGATATCTTCTTGGAAACATGAATAGGTTCCTAAGGATATCCAGAGGATGTCTTCTTGGAATATAGATGGATCTTCGAATATGGGCATGGAGAGGAGAGGTGTCCTTGTTTCATGCATATGGAAAAAAATAAGGCTTGCTTTCATACTCAATTTCTTGAGTCCAAGTGGGGATATTAGATATCAACTCAATGTAGTTTGGTAGCGCTGATTTCAAATTATCCAAGATGCACATTTTGGTGAAGATCATTCTTGACTTAATTTTTGTAGATGGGTCAAAAGAAACTAGCTCCCCTATGGCTCTCACAATCCCAATGAGGATGTCTTCATGCTAGAATTGGATTTATAGAATAGGGAGTCTAAACCATATCAAAGAAGAGTTGTTCAAGTTGAAGTTCAGACCCTATTTTCTCAAGAAGATACTATGCTTGCCATAGAACCACTCCCCCCTTTGAGGATGTAAGTTGAGTCTTCAACATAGAGCAACTTAATGATGAAAAAACCCTTGGGGAATACCACTAATTCCATGTGTCCCTAAGGTTTCCACTTGGAGAAAACCCACCGCTTTATGGAGTCAATATCAAGGCATGAGCCTAGGATTTTTCCTACAAAATAGCTTTCTTATTAAGACATAGCCAAATGCATGACCTCTATAGGGACATGGCTTTTACCCCAACCTGGATGAAGATCAAAAATATTTTCAATCCCACACCCAAAAATTGAGTTCTTTTGGATGACTACAACATAGGACTTGGCACTAGAGATGGAAGGAAAGGGAGTGGACTCCTACAGAGGAAACGTAGGGGTACCAAAGCCTACTTTGATACATATTACCTCTAGCCCAAAAAACTACTCCCCATTCCTAGAGATGCTATCGCTCAAACCAGGATCACACCCACCTATTACCTCTAACCATACATACCACACTCCATTACTAAAGACTCTTCCACTCATGCCAGGGATATGAGGGTTTTTTCTTTTTAAGAGGTTAGAGTCCTCTTTTTGGAAGGTTCTTAAAGGATTTGAAAGAGGTTGTGAAAGAAGTGTAAAGAGGTTCGAGAAGGAGCTCTCCCCGTATAACGGAACCAATCTCCTTCAAATCGGGATATCCTAATTTGAAAGAAAGAGGAGCCCTCTCGAACTAAGGCAGTAAAGAGAAAAAGGCAAGTGGATTAGGAGCCCTCCTAAATGCTGCACCCCATTTTAGATAGAGTCCTAAGAATGGAGGGCCGATCCTAATAATCCAGAGCAAGTACGAGCCTCACTTGGACGAACGAAGGCCTTTCCCTCTCAAACTTCCCTCTCAAAATGGTAAGTGCCGGTGTATGCCTTTCCCTCTAAAACTTCCCTCTCAAGCTGAGGCAGTTTTGAGAAAATGGTAAGTGCCGGTGTATGCCCTCCCAAACTAAGGGCCCTTAAATAGAGTCCTCGAAATGGTAAGTGCCCCGCTCAAGGAACCCTCCCATCCCAAAATGGTAAGTGCCCCTCTCAAACTTACCTTTAACCCAAGTTACCTTTCTTTCATGATTTCTTTCAAGACACCTTTCAAAACTTTCAAAACTAAAAAGTCAAAACGAAAACACCCAAGACTCTCCATAGTCTCCCCGTATAACCATTCTTGCTATCATAGAAAAACGATATCCTATGATAGAGCTCGGAATAGAACTATCTCAACTTTGCCAATCTGACCCTTCCCTATTGCATGACATCTGGATGAGTGGATCTTCAGCTGGGGGATTCGGATCACCCCAATTGGTTGTTTCCTTACTTCACAACTCGCCATAAGTAACCATCTAGCCCTGAATGAGCCTTCCCCCAAACCATTTTGATCAAAAATATGAAGGGAAAATGGAGGAAAAAATCTCGTCTTGAAAACTAGAAATAGTTCGCCTCACCTTGCTCGTAGGGGTAACTGTGTAGAAACCTCTTTCTAAGGTAGGGGCTCCTTGTGGAAGTGAGATCAAGTGCACCTTCATCTCTTACTACTCTCTAAATTCGGTTATTAAAATTTGGGACAAAATGACCACTTTTGGGGGTTCACCAGCTCTGGAAATCCTTACTCTTGCCTAAAAGATGAGAAACCTTTTAGACGCTCCAGCGATCAATAGGGCTTACGGAGAGGAGCCTGCCTTCTTTTTCATTTTTCGTTCACTTTGAATTCACTTTTCTTGTTCTTCTTTACTGTCATGGCTCCTCTCTATCGAAACCTCTTTTAACGAAAATCGCCCGATCTCGCATTGTCTCTGCAGGCTGCAAGGTTCATGTTTGACCCCATCCTGAAGGTGGATGCTTCACGTGGAGGAGACTGGATTCTCTCAGCCACCTCTCCTCCTTTAGCGAATTTCCGTTATTTGGTAAAGAGGTTCCAGGCCTTAGTACCTTGCTAGTCTCTATTGTAGATCAAATACCGGTTCCTTCGGCCTAGCTTATCGATTGGATGGGTAGGTAATGCACCCACCCGTAGGGAGAGATTCGCGTTTGCTCTATTCCTAAAGATAACTTGGGATTCGAACCCAAGATCATGCTCCAGCTAATCTCAGAGAAGGAAAGAAACCTTCAAAAAAGATAAGATTTAAATCATCTCATTATTTACGTTATAACATCATCTCATTATTTACGTTATAACAATTATGATTAAAATATAAACCTGGCTCCCATTCGGATGACCCTTCGGTAAAGTCATAAATCTATAGCTCCCTCGACTGAAGGGAGGCTTACTTCTCTGTCTCCATGCCTCCATTCTCGCCTCCTAAAGAAATAGACCCGTTAAAGAGATGTCTAGATATGCCTTAAGATATGCCTTAAATGAAAATGAGGGGATTGCCTTAAAATCCCTCCTGGCCTTAAAACGATATCCGAATATGTTTCTATATTCATCTAATGAGTGGGTATAGATCCCTATAGTCTTGAATAGATGGCTATATATGCCTTAAATGAGGGCATTATAGCTTTATATACGTAATACAGATATTGATTTATTCGCTAGTGCTTAATAGCCCCTCCCCCCTGGTTTAGCTCTTTCCAGGTTACCGGGGAGAGCCTTGAGGGTTTTTTCTTTTTAAGAGGTTAGAGTCCTCTTTTTGGAAGGTTCTTAAAGGATTTGAAAGAGGTTGTGAAAGAAGTGTAGAGAGGTTCGAGAAAACCCTTAGGGAATACCACTAATTCCATGTGTCCCTAAGGTTTCCACTTGGAGAAAACCCACCGCTTGATGGAGTCAATATCGAGGCATGAGCCTAGGATTTTTCCTACCAAAGAGATTTCTTCTTAATACATAGCCAAATGCATGACCTCTATAGGGACATGGATTTTACCCCAACCTGGATGAAGATCAAAAATGTTGTCAATCCCACACCCAAAAATTGAGTTCTTTCGGATGACTACAACATAGGACTTGGCACTAGAGATGGAAGGAAAGGGAGGGGACTCCTATAGATGAAACATAGGGGTACCAGAGCCTACTTCGATACATATTGCCTCTAGCCCAAAAAACTACTCTGCATTCCTAGAGATGCTCTCGCTCAAACCAGGATCACACCCACCTATTACCTCTAACCATACATACCACACTCCATTCCTAAAGACTCTTCCACTCATGCCAGGGATATGAGGGTTTTTTCTTTTTAATAGGTTATAGTCCTCTTTTTCGAAGGTTCTTAAAGGTTTTGAAATAGGTTGTGAAAGAAGTGTAAAAAGGTTCGAGAAGGATCTCTACCCGTATAATGGAACCAATCTCCTTCAAATCGGGATATCCTAATTTGAAATAAAGAGGAGCCCTCTGGAACTAAGGCAGTAAAGAGAAAAAGGCAAGTGGATTAGGAGCCCTCCTAAACATTGCACTTCATTTTAGATAGAGTCCTAAGAATGGAGGGCCGATCCTGATAAGCCTGAGTGAGGACGAGCCCTGTTCGAATGAACAGATGCCTTTCCCTCTCAAACTTCCCTCTCAAAATGGTAAGTGTCGGTGTATGCCTTTCCCTCTCAAACTTCCCTCTCAAGCTGAGGCAGTTTTGAGAAAATGGTAAGTGCCGGTGTATGCCCTCCCAAACTAAGGGCCCTTAAATAGAGTCCTAGAAATGGTAAGTGCTCCTCTCAAGGAACCCTACCATCCTAAAATTTTAAGTGCCCCTCTCAAACTTACCTTGAACCCAAGTTACATTTTTTTCATGATTTCTTTCAAGACACCTTTCAAAACTTTCAAAACTCAAAAGTCAAAACGAAAACACCCAAGACTCCCCATAGTCTCGCTGTATTACCATTCTTGCTATCATATAAAAATTATATCCTATGATAGATCTAGGAATAGAACTATCTCAACTTTGCCAATCTGACCCTTCCCTATTGCATGACATATGGATGAGTGGATCTTCAGCTGGGGGATTCGGATCACCCCAATTGGTTGTTTCCTTACTTCACAACTCACCATAAGTAACCATCTAGCCCCGAAGTAGCCTTACCCCAAACCATTTTTATCGAAAATATGTGGCGAAGGCGGAGAAAACGGTTCTAAAATTCAAGGACAAGAGCAATAAGGCATGGAAGTTTAGGTATAAGTTCCAGGAGAGCAGTAAGTCTTATGTGTTTACCAAGGGGTGGATAAAGTTTGCCAAGGGGCAAAACTACAGCCTGGTGATGTTCTCTTGTTTGAAAGGGAGGGAGATGATTATGTGATCAGCATGTGTCCTCGAAAACTAGAGATTAAACTGTTCAATGTCAAAATCTCCACTGCAAATGACTAGCTGTTCTGCGTTGCAATTTTCAATAGTTTTGGTTTTTTTTTTTTAATTGGCCAAATCTTTCTGTAACAACTTCCAAGTTTTTGAACCGAGTCTAGCAAAGAGTTCCTTTTCTAGATTTCCTATTTCAGTACATAATGTTGTTGATGATAATGTTTTATTTATTCTATTCTTAGAATTTCGTTTCATTTTAATATATTTTCAAAAACATATTAAAATGAATATTGTTATCAATTGAAAACCTTTTAATCTTTTTACAAGAAACACAATATATTTTTTTTTAATTTATTTCAAACTATTTTATAAAGTTGGTGCATACCTTTTTATAAGCAAACGTTTTTTTTAAATATAATAAATAACTTAATTTATTTTTTCCTTTTTTGGCTATGTATTTTTTTAAGTTCATTAAATACATCCTTTTGGGTTATGAGGTTATCTATTATGTGATGATGATATATATTCTTATTTTTCACGGTATTTGATGCAGTATTATCTTTAATAAAAATATATATATAATTTAAATTAATTTTCAAATTAGATCACATTTAGATTAATTATATGATTTTTTAAAGTAAACAAAGTTTTTGAATATATGCTGAGCTTGAAAACTGATTTCTAAAAAAATTTACTTTCCAAAAAATATAAATATGTCTATGTTAAATATATATATATATATATATATATATATATATATATATATATATATACAAAAATAATTAAATTTAAAAGGTTCAAACTATTTTAGAATCTAACTACAAATGTTGTATAAGGGTCAAATGTAGGACAAACTTATCTTTCGTAAATATGACTGGCACCAAGTTAGTCCTTTAAACTTAAACTTATGAGATTAAGAAGACACAATGAAACAATGAATCTTTTCCTCAAACAACCTAAATAAAATTAAAGGGAACTAGCTCATTTATATGGGATTAAAGGGAACTAGTTGTATTGGTTAAATTGGAAATAGCTAGTTATTAAGTTGTCTAAGTTGTGATTTTCAATTTTTTTTTTATACTTGGTTAAATTTTTTTTGTAAAAAATTATTTGAATTGGATAAAAATTCAAGCTCTTGAACATAGTCTAGAAGAGAATTCATGTTTTGGTACATATTGTTTTTGATGATATTATTTTATTTATTTGTTGATGGTATTGTTTTATTTATTTTTTTATTTTATTTTTTTATTTTTGTTAAATTAAAAATGAACATTGTGATATGTGGAGGTAGTTGAATATCTGTGATCTATGGAGGAATATCTATGATTTGTGAAGGCATTTGAATATATGTGATCTATGGAGGAATATATGTGATCTGTGGAGGTAATTGAATATATGTGATCTATGAAGAAATATATGTGATTTGTGGATATTTGTGATCTGTGGAGGAATATTTATGATTTATGGAGTCAACTTAATATATGTGATATGTGGAGAAATATTTATGATTTATGGAGCCAACTTAATATCTGTGATATGTGGAGGAATATATGTGATTTGAGAAGGTAGTTGAATATTTGTGTTCTATGGATATCTATGATCTATGGAGGAATATTTATGATCTATGGAGGTAGTTGAATATTTGTGATCTGTGGAGGAATATCTATGATTTGTGAAGGTAGCTAAATATCTATGATTTGTGGATATTTATGATCTCTAGAGGAATATCTATGGAGATAGTTGCATATCTTTTATCTGTGGAGGTAGTTGAATATCTATGATATGTGGAGGAATATCTGTGATTTGTGAAGACAACTAAATATCTGTGATCTATGGATATTTGTGATGGAGGAATATTTATGATCTATGGAAGTAACTAAATATTGGTGATCAATGTTGCCCTATAAAGAAATGGTGGATGGATTGAAGTCAGGTAGCAACGACTCTGGAGGGTTTTTAATCCATAACTAAGTCAGGTGATGGCAGTTGTAGAGAGTTTGTAATCCATAGTTGAGTTAGGGGATGGAGAACTCGAGTCAGTAAGGCAAGGGTAGCTTACAGGGATTGATTGGTGGGCAAGGTGGAAGTACTGTAGGTCAATATGCAGAGAGCAGTGGAGGTCAGGATGTGGAGATTGGTGGTGGGGATGGTGAGGAGAACTATAAATATTTTGTCTCAAGGGCCTGATCTTGGTTTAGTCTTCTTAAGGGGAATAAAAAATCAATGAGCCTAAGGTTAAATCTTCTTTATTGTTCAGGAAGACTTATGGTTCCAGACCCTCTTACAGATATGGCTGCTTCCCATAGGTATTTGGCTCTTGTTGGGAAATTTTATGTGGTTCATCTAGATTTGGATGTTATTTGAAAGTGGGCTCAGTTAAAATGGTATCCTAAGGGTTCTTTGGAGATTGCTGCATTACCTAAGTGTTTTTTCCTAGTTAGGCTCAAAGGTTTGGAGGATCATGATAGGATTCTTCAAGGTTGTCCATGGTTCTTTAGACGTAGAGGTTTATTCCTAAGAAAGTGGGCATCCGATTTCAACCCTAATTCCTAATGCATTGACCAAGAACCTATGTGGGTTCGCCTTCCTAGACTTCCCTCATATCTTTGGCATGAGGATTTCCTAGTTAGAATTGCAAGTGGAATAGGAGAGATGGTGGTAATAGATTGTGTTACCATTGCTAGATCTAGGTTTTTGTATGCTAGATTTTGTGTTAATATAATTCTTGATAAGGACCTTCAGAAGTTAGTTGAAATAAAGTCTAAGTTTGGGGTCTAGACCCAACCTTTAGAATATGAGAACATAGTTGGGAAATTCTTGGTATGCAAGAAGTTTTATCATCCTAGATTCACTTGCACTCAATTTCAAAAAGTTGATAAAGGAAAAAAGACTTGGGAAAGGAAGCAAACACCAAATCCATGTTTTCTAGCATCTGAATCATGGGTAGATAGAAATTTGGTTCATGGTGCTCCTAAGGAGTTTATTCCCACAAAAAGCTTGTTTTTTGGTGCAGTTGAAGGTCTTGTCATAGATGAAATTGATGGAGAAAAAATAAGATTGTTCTAAAGTTGTTAGGATTTTTCCAGAAGTTGGTGGGCATTCCAAGGGTGTAGAGGTGAATACAAATAATTTTTTTGTATTAGGAGATTTATTGCAATCTTGTCTTGAGGCTGGATTGGATGCTATTCTAGATAAAGGAGTGGAGATCCTGGATCGTCAAGGGGATCAACTGCCTTCTTATCAGGCTCCTGTTGAGATATTTTTAGGAGAAGCTACCCCTATTTTGTATAATAAGAGGGTTCATAGCCCTCTTAATAAGGAAAAATATGAAGCTATCATGAAGTCTTTTAAGGATTTTGAAGAAGGAGAGATTTCTACAAATGCTTTGTATAGAGAATCAGAGGACGTCTTATCTTCCTTAAAGGAATATGGCTTTCAAGGAGTTCTAAACAAGAAAAAAATGAAACTAAAGAATATAGCTTAGTAGCAACAACTTCTTTCTTAATTAGTAGAATCAAGCAAGAAGGAAACAATTGGATCTATGCGGCCCATCAGAAATACTTAAAAAACATTGAATTTAAGTAGTGGGAAGGGGCCAAGAAGACCAAAAAAAATTGAGGTGCTCTTAAATAAAATAGCTCAATATGTGGATAATGGCTCCTAGCCTACATTACCTTTGAGCAGAGGGAAGTCTCTGCAATCCTTGAAGTAATGAATATTATCTCATGGGATATTCATGGTCTGCATGCCCCGACTAAACAAAGAGTGCTAAATAAAATTAGAAAAACTTTCAAGCTTGATATTCTTTTCTTACAATAAACTAAGATGGCTAATGAGGATTTTGATATATTATGAAAGTTTGTTTGGAAGGGGTGTGAAGGTGTGAGTAGTTCTGCTCATGGTTTTTTTGGAGGTTTGTGGATGCTCTAGAATCCTGATTCTATGGAGGGTAAGCTCATTCATCAGGTTGATAGATTCTCTTCCTTTTTATTCTATTGTAAAAAAACTATTTTTTCTTGGATTTCTACCAATGTGTATGCTCCTAATATTGTTATGGATAGAAGGAAACTCTGGGTTGACTTAAAAGCCCTTGGTTATTCATTTGACCTACCATGGTTTCTTGCTCGTATTTTTAATTCTATTTTATTGCCTAGTGAGAAACTTGGAGGCTCGACTATTTTTTTAGATAGTATGGAGTTTGGTGAATTCTTGACCTCCATGGGACTAGTAGATATTGATTTGCAAGATTCTAAATTCACTTGGTATGCAAGAAGTTTTATCATCCTAGATTCACTTGCACTCAATTTCAAAAAGTTGATAAAGGAAAAAAGACTTGGGAAAGGAAGCAAACACCAAATCCATGTTTTCTAGCATCTGAATCATGGGTAGATAGAAATTTGGTTCATGGTGCTCCTAAGGAGTTTATTCCCACAAAAAGCTTGTTTTTTGGTGCAGTTGAAGGTCTTGTCATAGATGAAATTGATGGAGAAAAAATAAGATTGTTCTAAAGTTGTTAGGATTTTTCTAGAAGTTGGTGGGCATTCCAAGGGTGTAGAGGTGAATACAAATAATTTTTTTGTATTAGGAGATTTATTGCAATCTTGTCTTGAGGCTGGATTGGATGCTATTCTAGATAAAGGAGTGGAGATCCTAGATCGTCAAGGGGATCAACTGCCTTCTTATCAGGCTCCTGTTGAGATAATTTTAGGAGAAGCTACCCCTATTTTGTATAATAAGAGGGTTCATAGCCCTCTTAATAAGGAAAAATATGAAGCTATCATGAAGTCTTTTAAGGATTTTGAAGAAGGAGAGATTTCTACAAATGCTTTGTATAGAGAATCAGAGGACGTCTTATCTTCCTTAAAGGAATATGGCTTTCAAGGAGTTCTAAACAAGAAAAAAATGAAACTAAAGAATATAGCTTAGTAGCAACAACTTCTTTCTTAATTAGTAGAATCAAGCAAGAAGGAAACAATTGGATCTATGCGGCCCATCAGAAATACTTAAAAAACATTGAATTTAGGTAGTGGGAAGGGGCCAAGAAGACCAAAAAAAATTGAGGTGATCTTAAATAAAATAGCTCAATATGTGGATAATGGCTCCCAGCCTACATTACCTTTGAGCAGAGGGAAGTCTCTGCAATCCTTGAAGTAATGAATATTATCTCATGGGATATTCATGGTCTGCATGCCCCGACTAAACAAAGAGTTCTAAATAAAATTAGAAAAACTTTCAAGCTTGATATTCTTTTCTTACAATAAACTAAGATGGCTAATGAGGATTTTGATATATTATGAAAGTTTGTTTGGAAGGGGTGTGAAGGTGTGAGTAGTTCTGCTCATGGTTTTTTTGGAGGTTTGTGGATGCTCTAGAATCCTGATTCTATGGAGGGTAAGCTCATTCATCAGGTTGATAGATTCTCTTCCTTTTTATTCTATTGTAAAAAAACTATTTTTTCTTGGATTTCTACCAATGTGTATGCTCCTAATATTGTTATGGATAGAAGGAAACTCTGGGTTGACTTAAAAGCCCTTGGTTATTCATTTGACCTACCATGGTTTCTTGCTCGTATTTTTAATTCTATTTTATTGCCTAGTGAGAAACTTGGAGGCTCGACTATTTTTTTAGATAGTATGGAGTTTGGTGAATTCTTGACCTCCATGGGACTAGTAGATATTGATTTGCAAGATTCTAAATTAACTTGGTCCAAAAAAATAAGTGGTGGACGTCTAATTCAATCTAGGATTGATAGGGCCATTACTTCAGTGAGTTATCTTACCATGGTTCAATATTGCTCTTTGAGAAGTTTACCAAGAATTGCTTTTGATCACAACCCATTACTATTAGAATTCATGGAGGAGCTCAAAAGGTTATCCTTTCATATTTGAGACAATGTGGCTTTCTCATCCGAATCTTGAAGGCTTGATTAAGGCTTGGTGGAATATGAATTTTTATGTCACTAAGATGTTCCAAGTGGCCAAGAAGCTAAAAATTATAAAATCTAACTTGAAGAGGTGGAATCAAGAGGTTTTTGGAAACCTCTTCCATAGGAAGCAAAAAATATTTCAAGATTTGTAGGAAATTGAGGAAAATGGCCAAAGTGAAGGTTGGTCAAAGGAGTTGGCCAGCAAAGAGCAAATTACTCTTGCATAATTCCATAATATTCTTGCCAGTGAGGAGTCTTTTTGGAGATAAAAATCTCAATCTACGTGGCTTAAGAAGGGGTATAGGAATACCAAGTTTTTCCACCTCTCAACCTTGAAACATAGGAGTGCTAAAAAAATAAGAGAAATTACATTGGACTCTGGTGAATGCCTTAAATATAAGAAAGAAATTACTACTACCACGGTATCCTTCTTTCAAGATTTATTTTCTAAAGACAAGGAGGAAGATGAGGATGCTTCGGAGGAACTTCTCAGGAAAATTCCCCAGGTGGTGACAACTGATATGAATAATACTTTGAGTACCCCTTTTTCTAATGATGAGATCAAGACCAGCCTATTTAGCATGAATAAGGACAAAGCACCTGGACCGTATGGGTTACCTACTATTTTTTTTAGAGGTTTTGGCACCTTATTGGTTCAGATATTTCAAAGCCTTAAGAGAATTTCAATCTTCTTACTCCTTGTTGTAGGCATGGAATACTACCTTTATTTTTTTGATTATGAAGAAACATGGTGTCTCTTATCTAAAGGATTTTAGACCTATAAGCTTATGCAATACCCTATATAATTTTCTTACTAATACACTTGCTAATAGGTTGAAAAGGCTTCTCCCCATCTTGATTTCTCCTCTTCAAGGTGGTTTTTTTTATGGTAGGCAGATTGTGGATGGGATCATACAGTTCATGAGACTACATTTTATGTCCAAAAGCAATTTGGTTGGAATGCTTATTAAACTTGATATGCAAAATGCTTATGACAATGTCTCCTGGGAGTTCCTTGACAAGGTGTTGTAGAAATTTGACTTTGGGGATTTATGGAGGAAGTGGATTAGAGTTTGTATTTCCTCTGCAAACTTTTCTATCACCAATGGGATACTGAGTGGTTTTTTGGTGGGTCAAAGAGGTATTAGGCAAGGTGATCCCTTGTCTCCATATATTTTTATTTTTATGGTTGAAGCTTTAGGAATATCGATTCTTGTTTCTACCTTGTCCTCTAATATTAATGGTATTAGACCTACTGGTATTGCAGAGGCAGTCTCTTGTCAATAGTTTGTAGATGACATTGTACTTCTTGGGGAGGCTACTTTTAGAGAGGCTAAGGTATTCCTGAATATTTTGTAGTTGTATGAGAAAGCTTCCAACCAAAAAACTAACTTCCATAATTTTTGTGAATATTGGGGGGCAACTTCAACATAGAATTACATGAATTTTTGGTTGTAGCATTGCTAAATTTCCTTCTTTATATCTAGGTATTTCATTGTTTACTAGGAGGATGAAGGAGGATTTGCAGTCTCCTATATTGGATAGTAGGTGTAAATGTAATCTCTTGAACCAAGCAGGTAAGTTGCAATTGCTTCAATTTACCCTCCAAAAAATTCTCGTCTATTAAATATCTCTTTTTAGAATGCCCTTCAAATTTAGGAGGAAGATTGATCAAATATTTAGGAGATTTCTATGGGTTGGGGTGAGGGATAAACAGAGGGTGTCCCTTGTCTCTTGGGATAGGGTTTTTCTTCTAGGAAAGACAGTGGTCTTGGGATCAAAAGTTTGTTGTTGTTCAATAAGGCATTGATTACAAAAATAGCTTGGAGATTATGTGTTGATAAGGACCATCTGTGCAAATATATTATGATAGGTAAGTATATGGAAAAGCACATTCCTTTGTTTAGAAGTGTTGCTCCTCCTAGGGGCTCTGTGATCTAGAGTGGTTTGCTTGGGGTCAGAAGTTTAGTTACAAAGGGTATGCGGTGGCAAATTGGAAATGGTAAGGATGTGTTCTTTTGGGAGGGTACTTGGATTCTTCTTGAACCTCTCTTTCTTAGTCCCAAGTTTTATGATTTGAAGTCTCCTTTATCACTGAAATATGGAGAAAAGTAATTGATTACATAATCATAACTAATGGCAAGACGAATTAGAAGCATCTGACTTTATATACAATTGATCTTTAGATCCTTCAGATTTTGGCAAGGTTGAACATGTTACTGCAACTATACTTTCTTCCTCAACAGAATGATAGGGACTTCCTTCTATGGACTCATTCTCCTAAATGCCTTTTTTTGTCAAGACTACATATAAGGCCCAATAATTGTCCAAGGGAGGATATTTTCCAGTAGAAAGGATTTTTTATCCTCATTAGATACTCAAGATTGCAATTTTTTTTGTTGTGTTTGCAAAATAGAATTTTGACTCTTCATAATTTATATAATAAAGGATTCCATCTTCTGAATATTTGTCTCTTGTGTTCCAAGTATGCTGAATCTATGGATCATCTTTTCATCCATTATGATTTCTCAAATAAGGTGCTCAATGCTTTATTAGATTTTTTTCCATCAAATGGACTTTACCTCAAACTTTCAAGGAACTTTTCACTCAATGGAAATCCCCCTTCATCAGTCACAACCTCACTAAGGTGTGGGATCTGGTTCTTCCTCATTTTTTATGGGGTATCTAGTGGGAGAGGGATAAAATAATTTTCAAGAATATTATTAGGGATTAATCCTTTGTATTTGGAAGTATTAAAGATGCTATTTATAATAACATGATTATCTTTGATGTTGGAAATGGTATGGAGGAAGTTGTGGAGAAAGAGGTTGTTGTTAGTTGGAATATGAATCTAGAAAATTATATTTTTATATCCACTATTAAAAAAGGATTGGCTACTAGATGGCATAAACCAGCTAAAGGGTGGATCATTCTAAAATTTGATGGGGCTACCAAAGGCAACCCCGGGAGGGATGGTGGAGGGGGTGTTGTCATAAATGATAATGGTGAAGTCATTTGGGCTTACGCTGAAGATTATGGTATTCAAACCAGCCACCTAGCTAAAGCTAAGGCTATTTTCTTGAGTGTTTACCAATTTTTTGAGAGGGGATTCAGAAGATTTATCATTCAATGTGACTCCTTGAACATCATTTAGGATTTGCAGGTTGGAAATACTGACAATTGTTTTATCCTAAATATTATTAAGGACACATCAAATATTTTGGAAGGTATGTTAGAAGTTAAAATTGATCATATTTATAGGGAAGGTAACTAGGTTGTTGATGTTATGGCCAATTAAGAATTTGGGAAGACAATTTTCCTTTGTGTTTACTAACAATTATTGCTTTGGAAGCATTGGGTCTACCTATCCAATAGGTATTTTTATTGTCTTTCTACTTGGATGAGATCTCAGTTGTGTTCTAGTGGTCCTCTCTTTGGGGGGTCTTTTTTGGAGGGCTAGATGTTTTGCTCCCTGTTGGTTACCATTCTCAAGGAATATGCTTGGTTTTTTGCCTTCATCCTTTATATTTGACTTTGGAGTTTTTTATCTGCATCTTGATGTTCTCCCTTATGCCTTGTTGATTGGTGTACTGGTCTTTTCTTTTGGATGGTTTTTTTAGTTTGATTTTTATTTCTTTTGGCCTTAGAGGCTAGACTATGCTTAATTAGACTTATCTTTCTCTGCCTCATGTAATGTAAAAGGCTCTCTGAATTTTCAAAACTTTGTTTTTCACCATTAATAAAAAAATGAACATTATTGTCTCATTGTTTGAAAAGGTTTTTTTTTTTCAATAGGATGCATAAGTGATTGATTCACATACTAAATCCTATTTTTTTAGCCCTTGGATAGGGAATAAACTTTCAATTCACGATGACAACTAAAAAAAAGTGCCAACATTTGCTCATATATCAACATCCCTAGTTTTGTGGGTGCCTTACTAATAAACAAGAAGAAGAAAATATATATGCAAAGGAGAAAGAAACACCTCAAGAGTGTTTACAAGTAACCTTCCTAGAAATTTATCTTCAAGAAAATTTTGAAACTAGGCTCTATAGGCATAATCTAAAAATAGGCTCTATGGCACAATTGATAGATTGCTACCCTCATTTTGTCGTCATTGATCCACAAAAGAAAATTATTTGAGAACACTCTTTAAATTCCCAAGATATTTTGCAATATTTCCCTAGTAGAGCATGTGTTGTTTCTCTTGTGAAGTACATGCAACAATCATGTTTCATTCTCAAAGATGACAAATTTTTTGCTCTAGAAGAACAACTTGTCTAGACCAATTCCGTACAACATTGGCTAGCTACAGAGGTTATCAATGTTGGATATTGATAGCAATTTTCTTTCAAGAGAAATTCCATAGAGTATTTCCAAGCTGACAGAGATGGAGACCTTGTTTTTGTTTAAAAATCAACTTATAGGATGGATACATGCTAAGATTAGCAAGCTGCGGTATTTGAGAGAGTTGAAGATGTTTGCTATCAACCTCATGGGGTGGCTACCCCAGATTTTGGGAAATCACTTAAATATTTTTCTCATATCTGTAGATTATGTTGAGTTGGAAGGTCCTCTACCAAAACAATATGTGTAGAGGAGGGATATTTCCTCGTTGAGCTTATTCTCAAACAACTTCAATGGAAGCATGGCTTCAACTCTAGAAAATTATGAAATTCTACAATACATTCTATATCAAAATAATCAACTGAGTGGTAATATTTTGGAGGGTCTATGGAGTGCTTAAAATATCAAATGGCTACATCTTCATAACAACAAGTTTGAAGGTTAGATTCCTATTGCACGAAGAACCTGACTTACTTGGACGTAAACAACATCCAACTCAACGAAAGGATTGTTGGAAAACTTGCACAGCTTAGAAGTCTCTAGCACTTTAGTGCAAGCAAAAAAATTCTTTGGATTCATTCTTGAGCTTGTAGGTCTAAGTTTCATTAGCACTATTCAACTCAACCACAACTCTCCATCAAGAGAAATTACTGTGTATAATTTTATTGAATCACCTCACTCTACTCAATATTTTCAACAATCAACTTATAGGTAAGATCCCTGCATCATTAGGTACCATGACCATGTTGAATACTCTTGACCCTTAAAATATTTTTTTGTTAGGTGGTATGCCAATTGAATTATAAAGTTTGATTCAAGGGCTATGGATTGGTAGTTGATTGATTAGGTTCAAATATTGGGGTATGCTTATCAAATTGTAAAGGTAGTAGTTTGTTCTGAGTCTTTGGATTTCGCACTAGACCAATGATGATGGTACCAACCCTGAGTGACCAGTGGTCCAGTTTCACACTAGGTTAAACAATAACAAGGTGGTATAGGGGTTGTGTGAGGATGAGATATGCCTTTAGGGTATGTGAGAGGATGACTAAGCTTGCCACCTCCCAAACCCTAACCTAACCTTTCTATGAATTGACTCTAGGGTCTAGTATACCTAAAAACCCCCCTGACCTTGGATTTTCTTATAAATAAAGGGCCCTTCCACTTATTTTACCTCTCTCTCCCATTTTGGTCAACTTACCAAAACTATACAAAAATCATTCTAGAATATGCTTTGACAACTTTACACTATACAAACAACATAAAATCACTTCTTGAGTACTTGGTTCAAGGCCCTACCCCCTTTCCTTTCACTACCAGTACCGACATTCTCTATTTTTTAAATTTTGAAATAGGGCTACGAGTGCAGTGCTTGTTACAAGCTTTTTATTCCATGATATTTGGAATTGAATCTTGCAAACATAGAGGCTTTAAAATATTTGGGGTTGGAAATTCTTGTTTGAGTGAAATAGAATATGTTAGAATTATAGGAAATTATGTATGAGGCTCTATGAATTCCTCTAAGATTGAAAGAGTCTCTCCCACCAGGAAAGTAAAAGGATTTTCTTATAAGGGAAGTTAGGAGGGCTTACTAGGGCTGAGTGATGCTATGATAAAATTTGAGGCATGTTAGAAGGAGGAATAGGTTCCTGAGGAAACTTGGTGGCTCGAGAAGATATCTTCTTGGAAACATGAATAGGTTCCTAAGGAGATCCAAAGGATGTCTTCTTGGAATATAGATGGATCTTCGAATATGGGCATGGAGAGGAGAGGTGTCCTTGTTTCATGGATATGGAAAAAAATAAGGCTTGCTTTCATACTCAATTTCTTGAGTCCAAGTGGGGATATTAGATATCAACTCAATGTAGTTTGGTAGCACTGATTTCAAATTATCCAAGATGCACATTTTGGTGAAGATCATTCTTGACTTCATTTTTGTAGATGGGTCAAAAGAAACTAGCTCCCCTATGGCTCTCACAATCCCAATGAGGATGTCTTCATGCTAGAATTGGATTTATAGAATAGGGAGTCTAACCCATATCAAATAAGAGTTGTTCAAGTTGAAGTTCAGACCCTATTTTCTCAAGAAGATACTATGCTTGCCATAGAACCACTCCCCCCTTTGATGATGTAAGTTGAGTCTTCAACATAGAGCAACTTAATGATGAAAAAACCCTTGGGGAATACCACTAATTCCATGTGTCCCTAAGGTTTCCACTTGGAGAAAACCCACCGCTTTATGGAGTCAATATCAAGGCATGAGCCTAGGATTTTTCCTACCAAATAGCTTTCTTATTAAGACATAGCCAAATGCATGACCTCTATAGGGACATGGATTTTACCCCAACCTGGATGAAGATCAAAAATATTTTCAATCCCACACCTAAAAATTGAGTTATTTTGGATGACTACAACATAGGACTTGGCACTAGAGATGGAAGGAAAGGGAGTGGACTCCTACAGAGGAAACGTAGGGGTACCAAAGCCTAATTTGATACATATTACCTCTAGCCCAAAAAACTACTCCCCATTCCTAGAGATGCTATCACTCAAACCAGGATCACACCCACCTATTACCTCTAACCATACATACCACACTCCATTACTAAAGACTCTTCCACTCATGCCAGGGATATGAGGGTTTTTGCTTTTTAAGAGGTTAGAGTCCTCTTTTTCAAAGGTTCTTAAAGTATTTAAAAGAGGTTGTGAAAGAAGTGTAAAGAGGTTCGAGAAGGAGCTCTCCCCGTATAACGGAACCAATCTCCTTCAAATCGGGATATCCTAATTTGAAAGAAAGAGGAGCCCTCTCGAACTAAGGCAGTAAAGAGAAAAAGGCAAGTGGATTAGGAGCCCTCCTAAACGCTGCACCCCATTTTAGATAGAGTCCTAAGAATGGAGGGCCGATCCTGATAAGCCGGAGCGAGGACGAGCCCCTAAAGGCTCGGACGAACGGAGGCCTTTCCCTCTAAAACTTCCCTCTCAAAATGGTAAGTGCCGGTGTATGCCTTTCCCTCTAAAACTTCCCTCTCAAGCTGAGGCAGTTTTGAGAAAATGGTAAGTGCCGGTGTATGCCCTCCCAAACTAAGGGCCCTTAAATAGAGTCCTCGAAATGGTAAGTGCCACGCTCAAGGAACCCTCCCATCCCAAAATGGTAAGTGCCCCTCTCAAACTGACCTTTAACCCAAGTTACCTTTCTTTCACGATTTCTTTCAAGACACCTTTCAAAACTTTCAAAACTAAAAAGTCAAAACGAAAACACCCAAGACTCTCCATAGTCTCCCCGTATAACCATTCTTGCTATCATAGAAAAACGATATCCTATGATAGAGCTCGAAATAGAACTATCTCAACTTTGCCAATCTGACCCTTCCCTATTGCATGACATCTGGATGAGTGGATCTTCAGCTGGGGGATTCGGATCACCCCAATTGGTTGTTTCCTTACTTCACAACTCGCCATAAGTAACCATCTAGCCCCGAATGAGCCTTACCCCAAACCATTTTGATCGAAAAGATGGAGGGAAAATGGAGGGAAAAAGCTCGTCTTGAAAACCGGAAATAGCCCGCCTCGCCTTGCTCTTAGGGGTAACTGCGCGGAAACCTCTTTCTAAGGTAGGGGCTCCTCGTGGAAGTGAGATCAAGTGCACCTTCATCTCTTACTACTCTCTAAATCCGGTTATTAAAATTCGGATGGCTGACAAAATACTTTTGGGGGTTCACCAGCTCTGGAAATCCTTACTCTTGCCTAAAAGATGAGAAACCTTTTAGACGCTCCAGCGATCAATAGGGCTTACGGAGAGGAGCCTGCCTTCTTTTTCATTTTTCGTTCACTTTGAATTCACTTTTCTTGTTCTTCTTTACTGTCATGGCTCCTCTCTATCGAAACCTCTTTTAACGGAAATCGCCCGATCTCGCATTGTCTCTGCAGGCTGCAAGGTTCATGTGTGACCCCATCCTGAAGGTGGATGCTTCACGTGGAGGAGACTGGATTCTCTCAGCCACCTCTCCTCCTTTAGCGAATTTCCGTTATTTGGTAAAGAGGTTCCAGGCCTTAGTACCTTGCTAGTCTCTATTGTAGATCAAATACCGGTTCCTTCGGCCTAGCTTATCGATTGGATGGGTAGGTAATGCACCCACCCGTAGGGAGAGATTCGCGTTTGCTCTATTCCTAAAGATAACTTGGGATTCGAACCCAAGATCATGCTCCAGCTAATCTCAGAGAAGGAAAGAAACCTTCAAAAAATATAAGATTTAAATCATCTCATTATTTACGTTATAACATCATCTCATTATTTACGTTATAACAATTATGATTAAAATATAAACCTGGCTCCCATTCGGATGACCCTTCGATAAAGTCGTAAATCTGTAGCTCCCCCGACCGAAGGGAGGCTTACTTCTCTGTCTCCATGCCTCCATTCTCGCCTCCTAAAGAAATAGACCCGTTAAAGAGATGTCTAGATATGCCTTAAGATATGCCTTAAATGAAAATGAGGGGATTGCCTTAAAATCCCTCCTGGCCTTAAAACGATATCCGAATATGTTTCTATATTCCTCTAATGAGGGGGTATAGATCCCTATAGTCTTGAATAGATGGCTATAGATGCCTTAAATGAGGGCATTATAGCTTTATATACGTAATACAGATATTGATTTATTCGCTAGTGCTTAATAGCCCCTCCCCCCTGGTTTAGCTCTTTCCAGGTTACCGGGGAGAGCCTTGAGGGTTTTTGCTTTTTAAGAGGTTAGAGTCCTCTTTTTTGAAGGTTCTTAAAGGATTTGAAAGAGGTTGTGAAATAAGTGTAGAGAGGTTCGAGAAAACCCTTAGGGAATACCACTAATTCCATGTGTCCCTAAGGTTTCCACTTGGAGAAAACCCACCGCTTGATGGAGTCAATATCGAGGCATGAGCCTAGGATTTTTCCTACCAAAGAGATTTCTTCTTAATACATAGCCAAATGCATGACCTCTATAGGGACATGGATTTTACCCCAACCTGGATGAAGATCAAAAATGTTGTCAATCCCACACCCAAAAATTGAGTTCTTTCGGATGACTACAACATAGGACTTGGCACTAGAGATGGAAGGAAAGGGAGGGGACTCCTACAGATGAAACATAGGGGTACCAGAGCCTACTTCGATACATATTGCCTCTAGCCCAAAAAACTACTCTGCATTCCTAGAGATGCTCTCGCTCAAACCAGGATCACACCCACCTATTACCTCTAACCATACATACCACACTCCATTCCTAAAGACTCTTCCACTCATGCCAGGGATATGAGGGTTTTTTCTTTTTAATAGGTTAGAGTCCCATTTTTCGAAGGTTCTTAAAGGATTTGAAAGAGGTTGTGAAAGAAGTGTAAAAAGGTTCGAGAAGGATCTCTACCCCTATAATGGAACCAATCTCCTTCAAATCAGGATATCCTAATTTGAAAGAAAGAGGAGCCCTCTCGAACTAAGGCAGTAAAGAGAAAAAGGCAAGTGGATTAGGAGCCCTCCTAAACATTGCACTTCATTTTAGATAGAGTCCTAAGAATGGAGGGCCGATCCTGATAAGCCTGAGTGAGGACGAGCCCTGTTCGAACGAACAGAGGCCTTTCCCTCTCAAACTTCCCTCTCAAAATGGTAAGTGTCGGTGTATGCCTTTCCCTCTCAAACTTCCCTCTCAAGCTGAGGCAGTTTTGAGAAAATGGTAAGTGTCGGTGTATGCCCTCCCAAACTAAGGGCCCTTAAATAGAGTCCTAGAAATGGTAAGTGCTCCTCTCAAGGAACCCTACCATCCTAAAATGTTAAGTGCCCCTCTCAAACTTACCTTGAACCCAAGTTACCTTTTTTCACGATTTCAAAAGTCAAAACGAAAACACCCAAGACTCCCCATAGTCTCCCTGTATAACCATTCTTGCTATCATAGAAAAATTATATCCTATGATAGAGCTAGGAATAGAACTGTCTCAACTTTGCCAATCTGACCCTTCCCTATTGCATGACATATGGATGAGTGGATCTTCAGCTGGGGGATTCGGATCACCCCAATTGGTTGTTTCCTTACTTCACAACTCACCATAAGTAACCATCTAGCCTCGAAGGAGCCTTACCCCAAACCATTTTTATCGAAAATATGTGGCGAAGGCGGAGAAAACGGTTCTAAAATTCAAGGACAAGAGCAATAAGGCATGGAAGTTTAGGTATAAGTTCCAGGAGAGCAGTAAGTCTTATGTGTTTACCAAGGGGTGGATAAAGTTTGCCAAGGGGCAAAAACTACAGCCTGGTGATGTTCTCTTGTTTGAAAGGGAGGGAGATGATTATGTGATCAGCATGTGTCCTCGAAAACTAGAGATTAAACTGTTCAATGTCAAAATCTCCACTGCAAATGACTAGCTGTTCTGCGTTGCAATTTTCAATAGTTTTGGTTTTTTTTTTTTAATTGGCTAAATCTTTCTGTAACAACTTCCAAGTTTTTGAACCGAGTCTAGCAAAGAGTTCCTTTTCTAGATTTCCTATTTCAGTACATAATGTTGTTGATGATAATGTTTTATTTATTCTATTCTTAGAATTTCGTTTCATTTTAATATATTTTCAAAAACATATTAAAATGAATATTGTTATCAATTGAAAACCTTTTAATCTTTTTACAAGAAACACAATATTTTTTTTTTTTTTTTATTTCAAACTATTTTTTAAAGTTGGTGCATACCTTTTTATAAGCAAACGTTTTTTTAAATATAATAAATAACTTAATTTATTTTTTCCTTTTTTGGCTATGTATTTTTTTAAGTTCATTAAATACATCCTTTTGGGTTATGAGGTTATCTATTATGTGATGATGATATATATTCTTATTTTTCACGGTATTTGATGCAGTATTATCTTTAATAAAAATATATATATAATTTAAATTAAATTTCAAATTGGATCACATTTAGATTAATTATATGATTTTTTTAAAGTAAACAAAGTTTTTGAATATATGCTGAGCTTGAAAACTGATTTCTAAAAAAATTTACTTTCCAAAAAATATAAATATGTCTATGTTAAATATATATATATATATATATATATATATATATATATATATATATATATACAAAAATAATTAAATTTAAAAGGTTCAAACTATTTTAGAATCTAACTACAAATGTTGTATAAGGGTCAAATGTAGGACAAACTTATCTTTCGTAAATATGACTGGCACCAAGTTAGTCCTTTAAACTTAAACTTATGAGATTAAGAAGACACAATGAAACAATGAATCTTTTCCTCAAACAACCTAAATAAAATTAAAGGGAACTAGCTCATTTATATGGGATTAAAGGGAACTAGTTGTATTGGTTAAATTGGAATCAAAGTATATATTGTTCTAAATTAAAATATCAACTGCAAATAGCTAGTTATTAAGTTGTCTAAGTTGTGATTTTCAATTTTTTTTTTATACTTGGTTAAATTTTTTTTGTAAAAAATTATTTGAATTGGATACAAATTCAAGCTCTTGAACATAGTCTAGAAGAGAATTCATGTTTTGGTACATATTGTTTTTGATGATATTGTTTTATTTATTTGTTGATGGTATTGTTTTATTTATTTTTTTATTTTTGTTAAATTAAAAATGAACATTGTGATCTGTGGAGGTAGTTGAATATTTGTGATCTATGGAGGAATATCTATGATTTGTGAAGGCAGTTGAATATATGTGATCTATGGAGGAATATATGTGATCTGTGGAGGTAATTGAATATATGTGATCTATGAAGAAATATATGTGATTTGTGGATATTTGTGATCTGTGGAGGAATATTTATGATTTATGGAGTCAACTTAATATCTGTGATATGTGGAGAAATATTTATGATTTATGGAGCCAACTTAATATCTGTGATATGTGGAGGAATATATGTGATTTGAGAAGGTAGTTGAATATTTGTGTTCTATGGATATCTATGATCTATGGAGGAATATTTATGATCTATGGAGGTAGTTGAATATTTGTGATCTGTGGAGGAATATCTATGATTTGTGAAGGTAGCTAAATATCTATGATTTGTGGATATTTATGATCTCTAGAGGAATATCTATGGAGATAGTTGCATATCTTTTATCTGTGGAGGTAGTTGAATATCTATGATATGTGGAGGAATATCTGTGATTTGTGAAGACAACTAAATATCTGTGATCTATGGATATTTGTGATGGAGGAATATCTATGATCTATGGAAGTAACTAAATATTGGTGATCAATGTTGCCCTATAAAGAAATGGTGGATGGATTGAAGTCAGGTAGCAACGACTCTGGAGGGTTTTTAATCCATAACTAAGTCAGGTGATGGCATTTGTAGAGAGTTTGTAATCCATAGTTGAGTTAGGGGATGGAGAACTCGAGTCAGTAAGGCAAGGGTAGCTTACAGGGATTGATTGGTGGGCAAGGTGGAAGTAGTGTAGGTCAATATGCAGAGAGCAGTGGAGGTCAGGATGTGGAGATTGGTGGTGGGGATGGTGAGGAGAACTGTAAATATTTTGTCTCAAGGGCTTGATCTTGGTTTAGTCTTCTTAAGGGGAATAAAAAATCAATGAGCCTAAGGTTAAATCTTCTTTATTGTTCAGGAAGACTTATGGTTCTAGACCCTCTTACAGATATGGCTGCTTCCCATAGGTATTTGGATCTTGTTGGGAAATTTTATGTGGTTCATCCAGATTTGGATGTTATTTGAAAGTGGGCTCAGTTAAAATGGTATCCTAAGGGTTCTTTGGAGATTGTTGCATTACCTAAGTGTTTTTTCCTAGTTAGTCTCAAAGGTTTGGAGGATCATGATAGGATTCTTCAAGGTTGTCCATGGTTCTTTAGACGTAGAGGTTTATTCCTAAGAAAGTGGGCATCTGATTTCAACCCTAATTCCTAATGCATTGACCAAGAACCTATGTGGTTTCGCCTTCCTAGACTTCCCTCATATCTTTGGCATGAGGATTTCCTAGTTAGAATTGCAAGTGGAATAGGAGAGATGGTGGTAATAGATTGTGTTACCATTGCTAGATCTAGGTTTTTGTATGCTAGATTTTGTGTTAATATAATTCTTGATAAGGACCTTCAGAAGTTAGTTGAAATAAAGTCTAATTTTGGGGTCTAGACCCAACCTTTAGAATATGAGAACATAGTTGGGAAATGCTTGGTATGCAAGAAGTTTTATCATCCTAGATTCACTTGCACTCAATTTCAAAAAGTTGATAAAGGAAAAAAGACTTGGGAAAGGAAGCAAACACCAAATCCATGTTTTCTAGCATCTGAATCAGGGGTAGATAGAAATTTGGTTCATGGTGCTCCTAAGGAGTTTATTCCCACAAAAAGCTTGTATTTTGGTGCAGTTCAAGGTCTTGTCATAGATGAAATTGATGGAAATTACCTAGAGAAAAAATAAGATTGTTCTAAAGTTGTTAGGATTTTTCCATAAGTTGGTGGGCATTCCAAGGGTGTAGAGGTGAATACAAATAATTTTTTTGTATTAGGATATTTATTGCAATCTTGTCTTGAGGCTGGATTGGATGCTATTCTAGATAAAGGAGTGGAGATCCTGGATCGTCAAGGGGATCAACTGCCTTCTTATCAGGCTCCTGTTGAGATATTTTTAGGAGCAGCTACCCCTATTTTGTATAATAAGAGGGTTCATAGCCCTCTTAATAAGGAAAAATATGAAGCTATCATGAAGTCTTTTAAGGATTTTGAAGAAGGAGAGATTTCTACAAATGCTTTGTATAGAGAATCAGAGGACGTCTTATCTTCCTTAAAGGAATATGGCTTTCAAGGAGTTCTAAACAAGAAAAAAATGAAACTAAAGAATATAGCTTAGTAGCAACAACTTCTTTCTTAATCAGTAGAATCAAGCAAGAAGGAAACAATTGGATCTATGCGGCCCATCAAAAATACTTAAAAAACAATGAATTTAAGTAGTGGGAAGGGGCCAAGAAGACCAAAAAAATTGAGGTGCTCTTAAATAAAATAGCTCAATATGTGGATAATGGCTCCCAGCCTACATTACCTTTGAGCAGAGGGAAGTCTCTGCAATCCTTGAAGTAATGAATATTATATCATGGGAAATTCATGGTCTGCATGCCCTGACTAAACAAAGAGTGCTAAATAAAATTAGAAAAACTTTCAAGCTTGATATTCTTTTCTTACAATAAACTAAGATGGCTAATGAGGATTTTGATATATTATGAAAGTTTGTTTGGAAGGGGTGTGAAGGTGTGAGTAGTTCTGCTCATGGTTTTTTTGGAGGTTTGTGGATGCTCTAGAATCCTGATTCTATGGAGGGTAAGCTCATTCATCAGGTTGATAGATTCTCTTCCTTTTTATTCTATTGTAAAAAAACTATTTTTTCTTGGATTTCTACCAATGTGTATGCTCCTAATATTGTTATGGATAGAAGGAAACTCTGGTTTGACTTAAAAGCCCTTGGTTCTTCATTTGACCTACCATGGTTTCTTGCTCGTATTTTTAATTCTATTTTATTGCCTAGTGAGAAACTTGGAGGCTCGACTATTTTTTTAGATAGTATGGAGTTTGGTGAATTCTTGACCTCCATGGGACTAGTAGATATTGATTTGCAAGATTCTAAATTCACTTGGTCCAAAAAAATAAGTGGTGGATGTCTAATTCAATCTAGGATTGATAGGGCCATTACTTCAGTGAGTTATCTTACCATGGTTCAATATTGCTCTTTGAGAAGTTTACCATGAATTGCTTTTGATCACAACCCATTACTATTAGAATTCATGGAGGAGCTCAAAAGGTTATCCTTTCATATTTGAGACAATGTGGATTTCTCATCCGAATCTTGAAGGCTTGATTAAGGCTTGGTGGAATATGAATTTTTATGTCACTAAGATGTTCCAAGTGGCCAAGAAGCTAAAAATTATAAAATCTAACTTGAAGATGTGGAATCAAGAGGTTTTTGGAAACCTCTTCCATAGGAAGCAAAAAATATTTCAAGATTTGTAGGAAATTGAGGAAAAAGGCCAAAGTGAAGGTTGGTCAAAGGAGTTGGCCAGCAAAGAGCAAATTACTCTTGCATAATTCCATAATATTCTTTCCAGTGAGGAGTCTTTTTGGAGATAAAAATCTCAATCTACGTGGCTTAAGAAGGGGTATAGGAATACCAATTTTTTCCACCTCTCAACCTTGAAACATAGGAGTGCTAAAAAAATAAGAGAAATTACATTGGACTCTGGTGAATGCCTTAAATATAAGAAATAAATTACTACTACCACGGTATCCTTCTTTCAAGATTTATTTTCTAAAGACAAGGAGGAAGATGAGGATGCTTCGGAGGAACTTCTCAGGAAAATTCCCCAGGTGGTGACAACTGATATGAATAATACTTTGAGTACCCCTTTTTCTAATGATGAGATCAAGACCAGCCTATTTAGCATGAATAAGGACAAAGCACTTGGACCGTATGGGTTACCTACTATTTTTTTTAGAGGTTTTGGCACCTTATTGGTTCAGATATTTCAAATCCTTAAGAGAATTTCAATCTTCTTACTCCTTGTTGTAGGCATGGAATACTACCTTTATTTTTTTGATTATGAAGAAACATGGTGTCTCTTATCTAAAGGATTTTAGACCTATAAGCTTATGCAATACCCTATATAAGTTTCTTACTAATACACTTGCTAATAGGTTGAAAAGGCTTCTCCCCATCTTGATTTCTCCTCTTCAAGGTGGTTTTTTTTATGGTAGGCAGATTGTGGATGGGATCATACAGTTCATGAGACTACATTTTATGTCCAAAAGCAATTTGGTTGGAATGCTTATTAAACTTGATATGCAAAATGCTTATGACAATGTCTCCTGGGAGTTCCTTGACAAGGTGTTGTAGAAATTTGACTTTGGGGATTTATGGAGGAAGTGGATTAGAGTTTGTATTTCCTCTGCAAACTTTTCTATCACCAATGGGATACTGAGTGGTTTTTTGGTGGGTCAAAGAGGTATTAGGCAAGGTGATCCCTTGTCTCCATATATTTTTATTTTTATGGTTGAAGCTTTAGGAATATCGATTCTTGTTTCTACCTTGTCCTCTAATATTAATGGTATTAGACCTACTGGTATTGCAGAGGCAGTCTCTTGTCAATAGTTTGTAGATGACATTTTACTTCTTGGGGAGGCTACTTTTAGAGATGCTAAGGTATTCCTGAATATTTTGTAGTTGTATGAGAAAGCTTCCAACCAAAAAACTAACTTCCATAATTTTTGTGAATATTGGGGGGCAACTTCAACATAGAATTGCATGAATTTTTGGTTGTAGCATTGCTAAATTTCCTTCTTTATATCTAGGTATTTCATTGTTTACTAGGAGGATGAAGGAGGATTTGCAGTCTCCTATATTGGATAGTAGGTGTAAATGTAATCTCTTGAACCAAGCAGGTAAGTTGCAATTGCTTCAATTTACCCTCCAAAAAATTCTCGTCTATTAAATATCTCTTTTTAGAATGCCCTTCAAATTTAGGAGGAAGATTGATCAAATATTTAGGAGATTTCTATGGGTTGGGGTGAGGGATAAACAGAGGGTGTCCCTTGTCTCTTGGGATAGGGTTTTTCGTCTAGGAAAGAAAGTGGTCTTGGGATCAAAAGTTTGTTGTTGTTCAATAAGGCATTGATTACAAAAATAGCTTGGAGATTATGTGTTGAGAAGGACCATCTGTACAAATATATTATGATAGGTAAGTATATGGAAAAGCACATTCCTTTGTTTAGAAGTGTTGCTCCTCCTAGGGGCTCTGTGATCTAGAGTGGTTTGCTTGGGGTCAGAAGTTTAGTTACAAAGGGTATGCGGTGGCAAATTGGAAATGGTAAGGATGTGTTCTTTTGGGAGGGTACTTGGATTCTTCTTGAACCTCTCTTTCTTAGTCCCAAGTTTTATGATTTGAAGTCTCCTTTATCACTGAAATATGGAGAAAAGTAATTGATTACATAATCATAACTAATGGCAAGAGGACTTAGAAGCATCTGACTTTATATACAATTGATCTTTAGATCCTTCAGATTTTGGCAAGGTTGAACATGTTACTGCAACTATACTTTCTTCCTCAACAGAATGATAGGGACTTCCTTCTATGGACTCATTCTCCTAAAGGCCTTTTTTTGTCAAGACTACATATGAGGCCCAATAATTGTCCAAGGGAGGATATTTTCCCAGTAGAAAGGATTTTTTATCCTCATTAGATACTCAAGATTGCAATTTTTTTTGTTGTGTTTGCAAAATAGAATTTTGACTCTTCATAATTTATATAATAAAGGATTCCATCTTCTGAATATTTGTCTCTTGTGTTCTAAGTACGCTGAATCTATGGATCATCTTTTCATCCATTATGATTTCTCAAATAAGGTGCTCAATGCTTTATTAGATTTTTTTCCATCAAATGGACTTTACCTCAAACTTTCAGGGAACTTTTCACTCAATGGAAATCCCCCTTCATCAGTCACAACCTCACTAAGGTGTGGGATCTGGTTCTTCCTCATTTTTTATGGGGTATCTAGTGAGAGAGGGATAAAATAATTTTCAAGAATATTATTAGGGATTAATCCTTTGTATTTGGAAGTATTAAAGATGCTATTTATAATAACATGATTATCTTTGATGTTGGAAATGGTATGGAGGAAGTTGTGGAGAAATAGGTTGTTGTTAGTTGGAATATGAATCTAGAAAATTATATTTTTATATCCACTATTAAAAAAGGATTGGCTACTAGATGGCATAAACCAGCTAAAGGGTGGATCATTCTAAAATTTGATGGGGCTACCAAAGGCAACCCCGGGAGGGATGGTGGAGGGGGTGTTGTCATAAATGATAATGGTGAAGTCATTTGGGCTTACGCTGAAGATTATGGTATTCAAACCAGCCACCTAGCTAAAGCTAAGGCTATTTTCTTGAGTGTTTACCAATTTTTTGAGAGGGGATTCAGAAGATTTATCATTCAATGTGACTCCTTGAACATCATTTAGGATTTGCAGGTTGGAAATACTGACAATTGTTTTATCCTAAATATTATTAAGGACACATCAAATATTTTGGAAGGTATGTTAGAAGTTAAAATTGATCATATTTATAGGGAAGGTAACCAGGTTGTTGATGTTATGGCCAATTAAGAATTTGGGAAGACAATTTTCCTTTGTGTTTACTAACAATTATTGCTTTGGAAGCATTGGGTCTACCTATCCAATAGGTATTTTTATTGTCTTTCTACTTGGATGAGATCTCAGTTGTGTTCTAGTGGTCCTCTCTTTGGGGGGTCTTTTTTGGAGGGCTAGATGTTTTGCTCCCTGTTGGTTACCATTCTCAAGGAATATGCTTGGTTTTTTGCCTTCATCCTTTATATTTGACTTTGGATTTTTTTATCTGCATCTTGATGTTCTCCCTTATGCCTTGTTGATTGGTGTACTGGTCTTTTCTTTTGGATGGTTTTTTTAGTTTGATTTTTATTTCTTTTGGCCTTAGAGGCTAGACTATGCTTAATTAGACTTATCTTTCTCTGCCTCATGTAATGTAAAAGGCTCTCTGAATTTTCAAAACTTTGTTTTTCACCATTAATAAAAAAATGAACATTATTGTCTCATTGTTTGAAAAGGTTTTTTTTTTTCAATAGGATGCATAAGTGATTGATTCACATACTAAATCCTATTTTTTTAGCCCTTGGATAGGGAATAAACTTTCAATTCACGATGACAACTAAAAAAAAGTGCCAACATTTGCTCATATATCAACATCCCTAGTTTTGTGGGTGCCTTACTAATAAACAAGAAGAAGAAAATATATATGCAAAGGAGAAAGAAACACCTCAAGAGTGTTTACAAGTAACCTTCCTAGAAATTTATCTTCAAGAAAATTTTGAAACTAGGCTCTATAGGCATAATCTAAAAATAGGCTCTATGGCACAATTGATAGATTGCTACCCTCATTTTGTCGTCATTGATCCACAAAAGAAAATTATTTGAGAACACTCTTTAAATTCCCAAGTTATTTTGCAATATTTCCCTAGTAGAGCATGTGTTGTTTCTCTTGTGAAGTACATGCAACAATCATGTTTCATTCTCAAAGATGACAAATTTTTTACTCTAGAAGAACAACTTGTCTAGACCAATTTCGTACAACATTGGCTAGCTACAGAGGTTATCAATGTTGGATCTTGATAGCAATTTTCTTTCAAGAGAAATTCCATAGAGTATTTCCAAGCTGACAGAGATGGAGACCTTGTTTTTGTTTAAAAATCAACTTATAGGATGGATACATGCTAAGATTAGCAAGCTGCGGTATTTGAGAGAGTTGAAGATGTTTGCTATCAACCTCATGGGGTGGCTACCCCAGATTTTGGGAAATCACTTAAATATTTTTCTCATATCTGTAGATTATGTTGAGTTGTAAGGTCATCTACCAAAACAATATGTGTAGAGGAGGGATATTTCCTCGTTGAGCTTATTCTCAAACAACTTCAATGGAAGCATGGCTTCAACTCTAGAAAATTATGAAATTCTACAATACATTCTATATCAAAATAATCAACTGAGTGGTAATATTTTGGAGGGTCTATGGAGTGCTTAAAATTTCAAATGGCTACATCTTCATAACAACAAGTTTGAAGGTTATATTCCTATTGCACGAAGAACCTGACTACTTGGACGTAAACAACAACCAGCTCAACGAAAGGATTGTTGGAAAACTTGCACAGCTTAGAAGTCTCTAGCACTTTAGTGCAAGCAAAAAAATTCTTTGGATTCATTATTGAGCTTGTAGGTCTAAGTTTCATTAGCACTATTCAACTCGACCACAACTCTCCATCAAGAGAAATTACTGTGTATAATTTTATTGAATCACCTCACTCTACTCAATATTTTCAACAATCAACTTATAGGTAAGATCCCTGCATCATTAGGTACCATGACCATGTTGAATACTCTTGACCCTTAAAATAATTTGTTGTTAGGTGGTATGCCAATTGAATTATAAAGTTTGATTCAAGGGCTATGGATTGGTATTTGATTGATTAGGTTCAAATATTGGGGTATGCTTATCAAATTGTAAAGGTAGTAGTTTGTTCTGAGTCTTTGGATTTCGCACTAGACCAATGATGATGGTACCAACCCTGAGTGACCAGTGGTCTAGTTTCACACTAGGTTAAACAATAACAAGGTGGTATAGGGGTTGTGTGAGGATGAGATATTCCTTTAGGGCATGTGAGAGGATGACTAAGCTTGCCACCTCCCAAACCCTAACCTAACCTTGCTAGGAATTGACTCTAGGGTCTGGTATACCTAACCACCCCCCTGACCTTGGCTTTTCCTATAAATAGAGGGCCCTTCCCCTCATTTTACCTCTCTCTCCCATTTTGGTCAACTTACCAAAACTCTACAAAAATCATTCTAGAATATCCTTTGACAACTTTACACCATACAAACAACATAAAATCACTTCTAGATCCCATCCAGATAGAGGATCTCCATCAGAAGTTAGCTACAAACCAATTCGCCCCTCAAACTATGAATCCAGGATCCATTTTGTAGGTCGCCCTACGAATTGACCATACAATAGGTCTACATCATAAAATCAAGTAGGTATTAGCTATTTAGTGTTTTTACAATATTTCCCTCAGTTTTTAGCACTTTTCAATATAGTTTTCATGTCGATTTATCTTTATAATCATGGGGCTTGACCAAGGCAGGCCCCCAAATGCACTAACAATATTTTATAGGCCCTAAAAAGGTACAAAAGAACACACATTAAAAAACTACCGATGGCACACACGCATAGAATCCCACCTTCATTGAGGAGCTCTAAAGGACACCATCATAATGCTTCATATTTGTGAAGAAAATAGGGAGACTTATTTTGTAACCTAAAAACACTCTTGATGAATAAAAGTAACATTTCTAAAAAATTTACATTTTGTTAGTTGTTTGATCAAATGGTCATCTTTCAACCACTTCATTCTAGCACGCCTGATGGGACCCCCACAAAAGTTGTGTTAGACTAATTCTTCTTATGAATCTGACGCAATTTCTAGTTTTTTATTGCTATTACAGGTACTCTCAAGGCAAAAAAAAACCCTATCAAACCCTAATATACACTTCAGGTCAGTAGAATAGGAGTTTCAGGCTCCTAAATCCAATTCACCCCCCAACCTATGAATCAACATCCAATTCATAGGCCACCCTATGAATTCTATCAGACTATCTTAGAGAACCCTAAAATAGTAGGGTATCATAGTAGAGATATTAAGCAACTCATATGACACCATAGGAGTCAGGTATTCCCCTCGATACCTCTTGGTTTTGTCATTCTTTCACAAGGAAATTTCACCTTCAAATGCATCATGACATTTCATGAGGTTTTATTATTTAATACATCTATTAGGGTTATCATGTTAGTGCAGAATTAAATAGCTTAAATTTTTTCAACCTTCTTTATCGCCTTTTCAAAAAAAAGTTACATCCATTTTTAAGCCATTAGAATAGACTTTTATTTGTTTTCAATCTTCACAAATTATCTCTTTCAAATCATATTTTCATGCATTAGTTAGATATTTACAAAATCTCCTTTCAAATTTATATCCAGATCAGATTTTCAAATTTTTCATTCCAAAAGGTATTTCAAATTTCTTTCCCAAATTGCACTTAGGATTAGTTTTTAAAATATCTTTCACCCCATTTCACACTTTCATTTCAAAAGCATTTCAAATTTCCTTCCCACCTTGCATTTAAGATTATATTTGAAATTTCTTTCACTATTATTTCACAATTCCTTGTCAAAAGTCACTTCAAATTCCTTTTCAAGTTGACATCTAGAATAGATTTTCAAATCTCTTTCATGTCATTTTGCAACCCCTTTTATAAATCATTTCAAATTTATTTTCAAACTTGCATCTAGAATAGACTTTCAAATCCTTTTCTTTTCATTTTTTAATACATTTTCAAAATCATTTCAAATTTCTTTTTGAACTTGCATCTAGGATTAGGTTTGAAATCTCTTTCATATCATTTTGCAATTTCATTTCAAAAGCATTTCAAATTTCTTTCACACTTGCATCTAGAATTAGCTTTTGCAAATCTCTTTCATGTCCTTTACATTCCTTTTTGCAAATCTTTTTCCAAAATCACATTTAGGTTAATCTTTCAAATTTCTTTCAAGTCATTAGGGTTTACAATTCAAAATTTCTTTCCAAAATCCTTAGGGTACATTTCAATTTCTTTCAAATTTTTAAATCACATTTCAATCTCTTTTCAATTAATTTACATTAGGACTCCATATCTCTTTCTGCTTTGCTTTCCTTTGTGCTTTCTAGATCAAATTTCATTTCCAAAATATATCTAGGGTAGTTTTCATTTTCAAAAATGCATCTAGGGCTAGTTTCATTTCTAAAAAGGTATCTAGTTAGTTGTTTTTGCTTTCACCACAATGGTAACAAACACACCTACACACACTCATATGGTATACACAGTGGTGATATTGGACTTCATCCCCAATCCATCGCTCGATATTGGTGATGTTGGAATTCATCTCCTTCCACTAGCTCGCCCCCTAGACACCTTAGTAGCCCCCAAGAGTGGTTTTCTGGACTTCATCACTAGAAAATCCCCTACTCTTGAGATTGGTTTTCTAGAATTCATCACCAAAAGGGACCTTCAGAGTAGGATAGGATTAGACGCCTTTTTTCATAAGGCTCACATAATTAGTGAACATGGTAACTATCGTTCTTGACTAAGCTCACCCGAGAGTGAAGCAAATACCCGATTGGGCTAGTAGCAGGTCTTAGATAGTACCACCTCTTCTCGTGAGAGGATATTGGACTCATTAGCGCATTTTGAGTTCCCTCCCATTTGGATATCATTTTACTGCACCTTCCATACAGGTCGCCACTTGCCTGTTGAGACACTGTTCTATTCTATGCACCCTTGGGTGTTGTAGGAGGTTCCATACCGATGACATTCCCATTATTTCTAGAATTTCACCCACTTCTCATGATATTTTCTAGGAGGTACATTTCAACATCAAAACACACAAAACAAACAAACATTTTATTTTTTGCATTTAGAATTGATTCCAGTTACGCTTTGTTTGCATGCTCACAAAATTGGTTTCAGCACATTCACTAATTAGCAACACATCTATTGGCTATCTATAACCTATCACTTTTGATTTTCGTATTAGATTCATAGTCTGAGTCCAATTCATAGGTCAACCTATGAACCAGGTCTCAATTCACATAGTGACCTATGAATCCTATTTCCAAACACAAAAATTCTCCAAATCTCATAGGGTTACCTAAAAATCCTCACACAAATCACACCCAGAACCTTATATTTCCATTTTTGTATAGTTCTGAGCACCAATTCATCATACACAACACCATGCCTATTGTCACACGTAGTCAAGTACGCGAGCAAGCATGTCTTGAGGAGGAGGCTTCTTTCACCACTTCTAGTCAGTCTACTTCTCCCCTCCCTCTATAGGGGAAGTTGCCACACTCATAGTAGACCTCCCCATAGATTCAGATTTACCTCACATACACACTATATCTCATGATGAGACCCCCACTTCATCCAGTGAAGATCACCCACTTCTTCCCCATTCACCTTCACCTAATCTACCTTCCATATTTTGTGATCACATCATCTACACTACTCTGGGACATCCACCTCCTTTCTTTACTATTGATGAGGAGACTCCTCCTACCTCACCTACCTTCATGCATCCTTTCTTCTAGAGTCTATCTCAATCACTATTTGAGAATGAATCTTCCTTGCTCAATCATACTCACCTCAAGGTCACCTCATTTACCCCTACTATAGGGATGATCTCAGATCCCTCATCTTCCACTCCAAGCACTCAAGCACCCTCATCATAAATCCCTCCATTATAGCCTCCTTTAGAGCCATAGTATACACCACTCACATCATCATATCAGGATGCTTCTCAAGCACCACAACCACCATATTCCCAACAACCCTTCTTTGCATCCTTCGATGCTACATCACAACCACCTCCTCACTCCCAATAATTCTCATATCAACTACATCAATAGACCCCATCCCCCTTATCCAGTGAGGATATTTTCACCACACCACCTCCTCAGGCTCCCACCATGGAAGCCCATGTTCCTTCCTCATCATTACCTCCACCTACATTCCACCCTCCTAGAATGTATGGTACACCACCCTCTATTCCACTTCCATATTCGTCTACTCCCATATTCTGAATCCCTCCACCACCTCCATTTTGAGCTCCACCTCCTAGTTTATTTCCTACCTATGACTCATGACCTATGTCTTATCCTACCAATCCTCCAAGCTATCCTATACCACCTAGCTTCTCCACTCATCATGCTTCTAGCTAGATGTAGGTACCATATTTTGATACCTCATCTCACCCACCACTTGCACCATTCATCCAAATACCACTACCTCCACCATAGCCTGCTACACCTATATTCTTCATGATACCTCCTTCTTGGTTATCATCTCCTATGATCCAACCATTATAGCAGGCCCCTCTCCTATAGATATCCTAATTCAACAACCACAAACCTCGCAACCATAATATTACTACCCCTAGTAGATGTCTACTCCATAGTAGGGTGTCCCCTCAGATTTGACCTCCTACGCCATCCAACTAGCCTCACCTATAGGCACCATTGCAATATGTCCCTTCCCCACACTGGGAGGAACAACAGCTCCAATATCCACCACATTCTTAGGCTCCACCTACCCCCGCACAATCCTCTACACCTCTAGCACCCGAACTTCAACTTCTACAAGATGAAGTTAAGATGCTAAACCTCTATACAACTAGTTATGGACCACAAAAACCCACATACAATGAACTCTACAATGAGCCAGTCCACCCTTCAGTTCCTATTCCTCCTTACCCTTATCACTTTGAGATCCTAAAGTTTGATAAATACAAAGGTAAAGAGGATCCTCATGAACACGTCAGCAATTATCACTCAGCTTGCTATCAACTTCATAGTAGCAACCCCCTCATGTTATGTACCTTCTCCCTCTCACTTGGGGGACAAGCCCTAGATTGGTACAACATGCTCCCATGCCATAGCCTATTCACCTTCGAGCAATTGGCCAATTCATTCTTGGAACATTTCTCCATTAACATCAAGAAGAAAATCAACTTTTTAGATGTCTACACCTTATGATAGGTTGATGATGAACCTATTATGGATTTTATCTCTTGATGGAGATCGATCATCCATGACCTAGCTCATAGCCTTCCATCTATTAAACTAGTTACACTCTTCTCAAAGAGTTATCACAAACATATCTCCACCTCCTTGCAACTTCATCAAAGTTGCACATTTGAGGAAGCTATCACTCAAGCAAAGGTCATCGAGGACATCAAAGTCCAATCTAGCAAAATCAAACTTTAGTAGAAGCCATCTTACACTTCAAATTCTTACTTCAATTGCAATATATTGAATCAACCCTTCTCTAAACTACCATAAACCAATCAAGTGGTAGCAGCCTCTCCAGATTCTTCATCAATCTCACAACCTCCTCCTCCACAATAATAGTTGTCTCATACTAATGCACCTCCTCCATCCAATCCATAATGAGCTTGTGGTCCCCATCCTCCATGTCGACATCACAATTGGACTCCACTTTCTGAGCCTCTACCTACTTTATTCCAGAGGTTGTTTGATGTTGGTCATGTTACGTTATCGGACATTCGACCCATAGATCCAAATCGACCCAACCCTCATGGGCACATCGAACATGCCTTTTGTGTTTACCATCGCCAGCATGGCCATGATGTCCATTCTTGTCACACCTTTCATGACTTAGTTGAGGATCTTATCGATCATGGTACTATTCAAGTTTCAAACCCCCTCGCACCACAAAATCAAAATTAGGGTATTTATCAGAACCCATTACCTGAACACGGGGGACTAATCCTCATGAGACTCAACCCACTCAACAAGCCCAATCAAGGAAATTCAATCATGTCCACCACAATCCTCCTTCCCATAGAGTGGTTGGCATGATTAGCATCACTACTCATCATCAACATTATCCACCACATCAGGATGTGCCCATTACTCCACTTCCACCATCATCCACTTCCACTTTTCACCTTCCTCCACCTACATAGCATTCCTTTTTGTTATGTTGCATTCACCATTATTCCTTCCCTTAAATATTCTCCTCCTTCCTCACTTCTTCAATTTCCCTTTCTTCTTCTCCATCATCATCCATTGACCATTTCACTAATCATGTCAATTTTCCCTTTCAAAAGGCTTGAAATTGCACATTCATCACTTCCAAAAGAAGGGTCATATTTGACCCAAATTTTCCCCCATCATATCATCTCCAAATTTTCTAAAACTTTCACCATTGTATTGGGCTCAAAAATATATTTCCAATGGTATACATTTTGTCCAATTCTGACATCATTTGGTCCCCTAAACTACCAAAACATTGCATAGAGGTCAAATAGTCCAGTTCATAGGCTTCCCTACGAACTCCAGTCCAGTTTGCATGCTGCCCTACAAACTCTAGTCTATTTTTTAGGCCACCCTACAAACCTCAAATTTTCTATTCCATTATTCATGTTATGCATAGCTATGGCCCTATATAACACCCATTTTCCTTTTCTACCATTCTTCACATCTCATTGTTCATCATTTTTCAATCACATCTTCATCATTCCACCATTCATTTCATCAACCATCTACAATGGTTTTATCCATTTGTTCTACATATTCCATAACTAAGGAATTTTCTCATCTCTTTCATGATTTGGAGGAGTGTCTCTCTTTCCACCACACCCTCCACATCTAGCAGAGTTTCACTTCCTTGCATCCCTTATTTCAAAAACTAGGGCAATTTCATCTTCTCCCCATCCATCATTCAAAACTAGGGGTAACTTCATCTTCTCCCCATCCATCATTCAAAACTGGGGTAATTTCATCTTCTCCTAATCCATCATTCAAACATTGGGGCAAATTCATCTTCCCCTCAACCATCATTCAAAACTGGTAAATTTCATCTTCTCCCCATCCATCATTCAAAATTGGGGTAATTTCATCTTCCTCCAATCTGTCATTCACAACAAGGGCAACTTCATATTCTCCCTAATACATCATTCAAAATTGGGGTAATTTCATCTTCTCCCTATCCATCATTCAAAATTGGGGTAATTTCATCTTCTCCCCATCCATCATTCATAATGGGGGCAGTTTCACCCTCTCCCAATCCATCATTCAAAATTGGGGTAATTTCATCTTCTCCCCATCCATCATTCAAAATGGGGGTAATTTCATCTTCTTCAAATCCATCATTCAAAATTGGGGTAATTTTATTTTCTTTTTCAATCCATCTTCATGTTTTTATCCTTTCACTTCATCATTCACAATTGACATAGTTCATCTCATTTCCATAAAATCTTTATGATTGGGGGAATTTTCTCCCCCTCCTTATACATGATTTTGTAATTAAGGGATTGCATTCCCTTTTTCAAACCACTTCTACACTTAGGAGAGGGTTTTCCCTCTTTCCAACCATAGTTCTCTTTTGTAGAGTTAATCCTCCTTGCATATTCACACTTCACCACCTCTCATCTACTCATGATGGTGCCACCCAACATTGCACTCACAAATAAATCACCATCAATCACATAACATTGCTAGATCCTAAAAAAAGGTATTATTTTATTAAAGGTTGCACCCTTTACCATGTATCAACAACTCATTCAACAACAATAGGTTTTTCCACAAACCTCATAGCATTTTTCCATCATAATCAATCTCCAGGTTCAAAAGGTTGCATCATTTTGTCAAAGGTTGTGTCCTTTGCCTTACCTTCATAAAATCAAATCAATCACCAGGTTAAAAAGGTTGCATCCTTTTGTCAAATGTTGTGTTGTTTACCTCACCCTCATTAAATCAAATCAATCTCTAGGTTCAAAAGGTTGCACCCTTTTGCCTTACCTTCATCACAATGGTTTTTCCAAAAACTAGGTTTCTCCAAAATCCTCAGTAAAATTTTGGAACATTCTTTTTAGAATCTCTTAGCAAACTAGGTTTCTCCAAAATCCTCAATAAAATTTTGGAACATTCTTTTTAGAATCCCTTAGCAACCTAGGTTTCTCCAAAATCCTCAATAAAATTTTGGAACATTCTTTTTAGAATATCTTAGCAAACAAAGGTTTCTCCAAAATCCTCAATAAAAATTTGGATAGGTTTTTCCAAAAACCTTAGAAAATATTTGGATAGGTTTTTCCAAAAACCTCAGCAAAAATTTGGATAGGGTTTTCCAAAAACCTTAGCAAAAATTTGGATAGGGTTTTCCAAAAATCTCAGCAAAAATTTGGATAGGTTTGTCCAAAAACCTCAAAAAAATTTGGATAGGTTTTTCCAAAAACCTCAACAAAAATTTGGAACTAGATTTCTCCATAGACATAGCCTAGTCATAGCAGTGTAGCATACACATAGTCTAGCATAGTCTAGCCTAGCAATTTTTCACTTCTTGGTCCTCACAAATATTTTGCTTCTAGGGGAAACTTTCCTTGCTTGCACATTCTTATACATTCGACATCGAACACAACAAACATCCAAAAATAAGAACAAAAAAATGCAAACAAATCAAAACCATCCATTGGTGATGTATCTTGCATGTTATTTTCCTCTTTTCCACCAATATTCTATATCACTTGGATTTATATCAATGTTGTATGGTCATGCTTCGAGTGGCTACATACCTTTTATTTGATCCTATTTTCATCTTCCTCTTCTTCTCTCTACCTCTTTTGGTTCTCGGTCTCTATTGTATGGTCATGCTTTGAGCGGCTACATACCTTTGATTTGATCCTATTCTTCTCTTCCCCTTTCTCCTCCATTTCATAGGCTCACTTCCCTACCTCTTCCATCATAATCATCTACATCCATCAATCATATTGATGACCATAAAATATTGGCATTCAGTTTGATTATTTCATGCATCCATCCACACCTTTTGGATTTGGTCTTGTATATGGAAACCCACATTTTGGGTACACCTTCTTGCATCTATTTGTCTCACTTACTTTGCATTGTCAAGAAACACATTAGTCGCATCCTCCTATACATTTTTAGGTATTTTTTTGCATCATGTAGACATCACCCCTAGTCATGTTCTTTGTCTTCCTTGTACATAAGCATTCCATTGCTCGTATACATCATGACATCGACTCTATTCTTAGTTGCATGTTTACAAGAAGTCTTTCTGTTGCTCAACCATTCATGGTTAGTTTAATCAACCTGTATCAAACGTCATCAAAATCTATAGGATTTCAAGACTTTCTCTAGCTGAATCAAGTTTGTTCATGGACCACTCACACTACATCTTAAACAAATTTTGAGTCTAGGGAGGACAACACCTTGCGTAAGCCTCACCATGTAGTGAATGGTTTCCCCTACTCACCCTATCATTTGCATGATAAAAATATGACCTAGGGATAAACAAAGGGATAAGCATAAGAAAAAATAGAAAATGGGTAGAAAACAAAAGCCAATGCCCACAAAAAAAGAATAGAAAAGAGCATCACAAAAAAAGAATCAAAAGGAAGAGGAGTAGAAAATAAAAGGAAAATCCTCCAAGAGTACTACCACTATGCTTGACTCCCTTTGGTCCTTCGGTTTAATATAACATCACGGGATGATTTCCATCGCTAACAATAGGCTCCAAGAGCCTGCCTACCAATGGAATAGTCTTACAAGTGGTGACACATCTGTCACATTAGCGACCTTCTCTTGTATAGATCACTGTGCGCTTGTGGATGAGCTAGCTACTTTGGCTAAGTTTACAATGGGTTAGTCCAACCTCCCTCAAAATGGATAAATGAACATCATGTGCACACACAGGTCCATGAATGATTCAACCTTAGTTATGATAGTTAAGATATCTTCATGATATTGATTGGCCACTAGATCAGTTTGATTCTTCATACTATGTCATTTGAGCTCCTAGAAACTCTTTTAAACATTCACTATGCTTGAGAATTAGGGTCGTGCAGCATCATCACTGACTCTATTTGTCACATACATCTTCTCAATCACACTTGCATCTCTCATTCACCGCATCATCTCATGATTTGTTACATCTCTTTCATGTGCATCTTGTACACCTCAGTCAATTTGTACACCCCATGTTTTCTTATTTCATGTTCTGGTCATTGGTCAGTGTACTTCTTCATTTATTTTTGATTAACCATGATAAGTAATATGGTATCCATACAAGGTGGAGTGCCCTCCATTTTTCTACATTCTTATATCCTGCATGTACATAGGTTATCACATATAACCTCTACACATCATCATTCATACATACTCATGTTTAGTTAGGTTCATCATACCTAGCACACATCATTCATATCAAACATATTTCACTACATGTACACATTACATACACATAAAATCACACACATTGTATGTAGGCACAATACAAAATCATCATGTGCACCCTTCACAAGGCTTGAAATTGTGCACTCATCACTTCTAAAAGTAGGATCATATTTGGCCTAAATTTTCACCTATCAAATCATCTCCAAATTTTCCAAAACTTTCACCATTGGATCGAGCTCAAAAATATCTTTCCAATGGTATAAGATTTATCCAATTCTGATATTGTTTGGTCCCCCAAACTACCAAAACATTGCATATGGGTCAAACAATCCAATTCATAGGTCATCCTGTGAACTATAATCCAGTTCATAGGCCACCCTATGAACTCAAGTCCAATTCATAGGTCACCCTATAAACCAAACCTCATGACACCATTTTCACATTTTCTTCACTCCAATAGTTTCTTCTTCTATTCCCACCCATGTCTGACCAAATTTTCCACCTTTTGTCACCATTTTCTTCTATCAATCGACTCATCACCACAATCACCATATTTCATTTATCTCATTGTTGATTCCTCATTTGAGGGGGTATTCATATACAAATCCACTTTACATGCAACCAAATAATCAAACATCCAAATCATGGATATCACATCTATCTACAAAATTTTTTGTTGAAATATTATCTCAAGATAAAACTCATCCCAAATCAAACATTTGTTAAGTCACGAGAGCCATGCACAATATCGAAGATGTCTTGCTTTCATTCATGTATATTGATGATGACCACATACTAAATGTTACGCTTGATTCATCCATGCCACTCAGCTCAAATGGCTTGACATGTGTCATCATGCACTCATCAATCAATCAAAAGCAAAAATTTGAATAGGCATTTGTTCTATTCGTATTTGGACCATCTTGCATTGGTCGCAAAAGCAAAGTAGTCATAAGTTACCCTCACAAACAACCAAGTATGATATTGCAAATATTGTACTAAATTGGCAAAATCATCAGTTTCACCATCATGTTCCATCCGCATCCATCCATCTGCATCTCCATCATTCTTCACCCATTCTTGTTCTCAATCAATGTTGTATGGTCACGCTTCAAGTGGCTACATACCTTTGATTAGATCATATTCCTCGTTTGGACTACATATCAATGTTGTATGGTTATGTTTTAAGCAACTATATACCTTTGATTGGATTCCATTTTTCTTCTCTCCATATTCTCCTCTCTTCTTTTGGTTATCGATTAATTTTGTATGGTCACGCTTTGAGTGGCTACATAACTTTGATTATATCATATTCCTCATTTGGATTTTATATCAATGTTGTATGGTCACGCTTCGAGCAACTACATACCTTTGATTGGATTCTATTCTTCTCATATTCATATTTTTCTCTTCCTCGTTTGGCTATCAATCAATGTTGTATGGTCACGCTTCGAGCGGCTACATACCTTTGATTTGATCCCATTCTTCCCTTTCCCTTTCTCCTCCATTTCACAAACACCTCACCGCCTTCTCCCATCATATTTTTTGCACTAAACTGTGTTCCACACAGTATAGTACAAAAAGGGGTAAATGTAGACACCCAAAAGTCACACATGCTCATTCCTATATACTTGTAGATCTGCATAGATACTTGTAGGTTTGCATAGGCCATCATAGGCCATCATAGGCCATAATAGACCATCATAGTGATCCATAGGCTGCCATAGTCATCCATAGTAGGTTTATGCATAACGGGTCGGTCCTAAAATCTATTTATAAAATCAAGGTGAATTGTCTTGGAATCCTAGCAAAATTTGTAGAAGTATACATGGCAAATTGCATTTATTTATCTCCAAAAAAATTCAAACCATGGCAAATTTCATTAATTTATCTCCTTTCATTAATTTATCTCCAAAAAAATTCAAATCATGGCAAATTTTCTATGTTGGGGGCTATGAATATCGGTTTACAAAATTTAAAAATGTATGACATACTTAAAAGCTTTAGGTCGATATGAAAAAATTTAGGCTGACATGATGACCAATGGCATAAATGATCGACTACAGGCATGATGATTAGCTGCAATAATTATGATCGGTTGCAGGCATGACAATCGACTACAGGTATATTGATCAGCTGTAGGCATGATGATCGGTTTTAAGCATGACGATCCACTACAAGCATGACAATTAATGTCTATTGACACCTCTATAACCAATAGACAAATATCAATCGATAGTACCTACACCCGATCGACTTATGTCGATAAATAACCCTACAACCGATTGATGAATGTCAGTCTACACCTCTGCAACTAACTGACTAATACCAATCAAAACAGTCTTGCAATTGATATACTAATGCTCATCATTCCTCTACAATCAATAAACAAATATTGATCGATAGTCCTTGCAACCGATAGGTAAATATCAATTGACAGTTTGTGCAATCGATAGACGAATGTCGATAGATACCTCTACAATCAACCAACTAATGTCGATCGACACGGTTCTACAACCGACTAACTTATGATGATTGGAACCTCTGCAACCGATAGACCAATATCGATCACACTTATGCAACTGATAGAAAAAATTTGATTGACAGTCCCTACAATCGATAAGTAAATATCGATTGACAATTCATGCAATCGATAGACAAATTTTAATCGATGACTTTGCAACTGACCGATTAATTTCGATCGAAACGGTCCTACAACTGACTGACTTATGATGATTAGCTCCTCTACAACCGATATACCAATAACAATTGATAGTCCTACAACCGATAGGTTGATGTCGATTGACACCTCTACGATCGATAGACACATCTACAACCAATTGGTGAATTTCGATCGACACCTTTACAACCGATCATCTTATGTCGATAGATAGGGCTCTACAATCGATCGTCTTATTTTGATAGACACTCCTCTGCAACCTTGTCAATTTTTTTGTTGTTTTAGAGCTATTTTTGAGTTAGAGTATTTTCGATGTATGTTTATCGGTACCTAGTACAATATATATACGGGTAGTATATGAGGCGATTTGGGCGGGAAAAATAAAATCATTTATAATTTGAAGGTGATTTGGGTAGAAAATATAAAATCATTTATAATTTGAAGGCGAATTGGGCGGGAAAATCAAAATCATTTGTAATTTGAAGTTAGTGAATTAAAATAAAATTAGGTTCATGATTATCAACAGCGGGAAAATTTACCCCAAAAAACTTCCACCCCGTAAATTTCGGGCGAATGAGTCCCAGTGAAAGGATCCAAAATTAGCCTTTTCAAAATTTTAAAAATCCTAAATAGAGCCAATTTACGATATTTCGTGCTTATGCATAACCCTGATCCATACACTGCCATAGTCATCCATAGGAACAAAACCTACAAAGTTTGTCTTCTACCCACTAAGAGGCCATCTACTAGCTCCCTAAGGCCACCTAAGACCTTTCCTACACCTAATTAGGACCCCATGGGACCATTCCCTACTAAAAATTCTAATTAGGCTAATTAGGATTCTAATTTGCAAGTGACTTTCACTAAATATGCACTTTATTATTAATAGGTTTTTATTAGCATTAATGATATAATTAGTCCTAAGCATGTCCTCATACATGTGTGCACCTTAAGTTATAATATTTCCTAGAAATCCTAATTAAACCTCAATCTAACCTAGGGTTTAGTTAATCCTAGCTAACCCTAATCCTTGCTCACACATGTGTGAGGATGAGATATTCCTTTACGACATGTGAGAGGATGACTAAGCTTGCCACATCCCACACCCAAACATCACCTTACTAGGAATTGACTCTAGGGTCTAGTATACCTAACCAGCCCCCTGACCTTGAATTTTCCTATAAATAGAGGGCCCTTCCCCTCATTTTACCTCTCTCCTGTATAAATCATTCTAGAATCTCTTTCAACAACTTTACATTGTACAAACAACATCAAATCACTTCTAGAGCCCATCTGAATAGAGGATATCCATCAGAAGTTAGCTATAGACCAATTCACCCCTCAACCTATGAATCCAGGATCCATTTCATAGGCCACCCTACAAATTGACCATACAGTAGGTCTACAACATCAAATCAAGTAGGTATCAACTATTTAGTATTTTTATAGTATTTCCCTTAGTTTTTAGCACTTTTCAATATATTTTTCATGTTGATTTGTCTTTATAATCATGAGGCTTGACCAAGGTAGGCCCCCAAATGCACTAACAATCTTTTGCAGGTCCTAAGTAGTTATAAAATAACACACATCAGCAAACTACCGATGGCACACATACATAAAATCCCACCTTCATTGAGGAGCTTTAAAGGACACCATCCGAATACTTCATATTTATGAATAAAATAGGGAGAATTATTTTGTAACCTAAAACACTCTTGATGAATAAAATAAGCATATCTGAAAATTTTACATTTTATTATTTGTTTGACCAAATGGCCATCTTTCGGTCGCTTTAGGTAAATATTTTGATTTATACATTGAAGTAAGGGTATGTTTTAATTTTGGAGGTATTATATTATTTGGTACATTTGTAAATATTTACATTATGGTGTGAATTTGATATTTATTTATATAGTATGTGTCATATGTGTAAATTAAGGTTATGTGTGTTAGGTGTCTAGTTAGTAGGTTAGAGTTATTTGAGTGATGTATCAATATTATAATTAGGTAGTTATGTGTAATCATGGGAGACTTTATCATTATGTAATATGTGATAATTAGTATATAAGAGAGGAATATGAAGAGTTAAGTTATCTTGTGAATTTAAGGAGAGAAAAGGTCAAGAGTCATGTAATGTGAAGAGTATCATATATCTTTATATTGAGGATAAGCCATGTAATATGAAATTTGAAGAAGCATTATGTTAGAAAATTTTCAATAATTTTTTTTTATGATTTTATTGTGATGTTAGAGTTCATTTGATATATGCATGATATCATGATTGATTTATGATCCTATAATTGAAACCTATGAGATAGTCTTGATAATTTTCTAACAACGGTATTACAACCACATAGCAACAAGAAAGAACACATGTGATTTATAGAAGTGAGGGTGTTAAATGGACTAAGAGTGTTGGAGAATGATTTCTAGCATTGGAGAAGATATTTATGGAGGGTGATTTTTGGAGTGGAGGATGAATTGCTAGAGTGAAAGCATTAGAGGATGATTATTATAGAGAACAATTACTATAATGAGAGACTATGCTTGGAATTGGAAGAAGAACATCCTATAAAGGAATATAGTTGTCACGACCCACCTTGGAAGAACCTTAGTAATATGCTATTTGTATTTGGACAACTGAATTTAATACTTATTGTGTTTGCATTATGATGATTTTTATCAAGAGAAAATGATGTTGTGTTCACTGTCTGATGTGCAGGAACAAGTATTCTCTTAAGTGGAAGATATTGACCATGAGATATCAAAAGGGAAATAATGACACAGATAACTCAGTAGGTAAGGATCTCATCTCAACCATCACTATTTACCTCCCTAAGAGAGGTGCACTTGAGTTACTCTGAAAATTCCCGCTCAATCAAAGGAAAAATAGTGATGGGAGATTTTGAGAACGTTCATGGAGTTCTTGCATGCCATTAATATGAATTTAAAAATATTGCATAATTAAATTTTCTTAAAGAAATCCCACCTTAGAAATGCATATTTATTGGTGATTGATATTTCAATATTTTAAAATATATGTTTTATGCATATAATTCACTAGAGTAGAGATTATTTGTTTTGAGATCAATTATTTAATTTTATTAACCTTAGTTTTGAAAAGAAATCAGGTAGATTATCTTTTATGAGCTCGTCAAAATTTTATTGGGTCAAATTATGAAAAGACCACTCTATAAATTAAATATTCCATTTTCCTTACACATGGCAATTTTTGGGATGAGTGTTCTTGGAGATGAGATTCTATCCTTATCTCTAACAGTTTCAAATAGTTACTTCCCAAACTCTTAATAGTGTTAGTACCCCTGGGTAAGGAACAATAGTCAAGAAACCTGCACACACCATATCCCTAGGAAATCTCAAATGCAATAAAATAATATTTGTACTGTAAGAAACTTGCATGTGAAAGAATAGTTAGAAAATATTAAAATAATTAGAGGAACCCTCTCTACCATAAGGATATGGGACTATAAATTGACATGAGGGTTGAGGAATAGGGACATTCCTTGCTTGGTTAGTGGAGGCTACATCGGGAGTAGGATACAAGCCTTCAATTACTTTGGTGCTGAGGAATTACGAAAGTTCCAAGTGTGGGAGTTTTCACTCTTCTCTTATTGCATTTGCCTCGTATTCCTTTCTGCTAAAAATATATGCGTGATGTTCATTTTAGATCTGTATACATACCTTTAGCCTTAACTTAGAGGAGGACTCATACTTATGTTTGTATGAAAGTCTGGAAGTTAACTGTTATCTATTATGTAGTAGAATTTCTACAGGTTGGATGCTAAGCTTATGATGGTAGTTTATATTCCTTATATATTTATGTGTTGGATGTTAGTTTTTTCCCCTTTAAGTCAATTAGACATTGATAGTTAATGTGAATTTATAAAATTATCTGTGTACATGAGGAATGTATATTCCATGAACACCAAAAGTGCCTAACACTATGATTGCTTGTTAAGAACTATAGGAATGGTTATCATCACTATCATACATGCTTTTTACTCCTAAATATATTTGTTTTATTTTGAAACAAAAGGTATTTGTTGAATTCCTCTTTATAAGAAGTTCGTGGATGGAGTCTATTCCAGAACATAATATGATTATGTGCTAAAACCAAGAGAAAATCCAGTAGCTCCATTCCTAATACCTAGAGCGATGATGATAGGAAATCTAGACATGATCCTTTCGAGTTGAACTTCGGTCCTCATGTCATCCAAAAAATTTTGACATCGGTGAAACGCGTCATGGTTAGTAGCTAGTATACCTTCGTATCTGACAGAAATGCTTTCTAAAAAGAAATGCCATCATGGAAATTCATTAGGATCCCAGGCGTCATCTAAGGTAGGTGTATGATTAATCCATCTCTACAATGCTTCACCAAATAGAGATTATTCCTTCAAAACTACTATTATTATTCCCTGACAGACTAGGAGGGAAACCGAACTTCTTCTCTATCTCGAAACACATCCTTATTTCGCTGCCTCACCAAGCTATAATCAAGGATAAGAGTTATATATTTTCCAAACCATATTTAATGTGTGAGACACTGTGACATTTGAATAATGTATATACATGTCTTACTACCTAGCATTTCAAAATCTCTCCAAGTTTACCTTGATGAAATCAAGTAGATAGCAGTCACGTCATGGTATGGTGACCGTTGGACAGTACCCTGATAAAACTTACTTTATACTCATGACAAGGTGCATCATACTATACGATCATAATCAACCTCATAAACACCCTTTGGAATATGTTAAGATCTTAACTTAAGGATTGGATCTACCACCGCTTGTCTGGCCTTCGTCGTGCTAACTCATTATTTTGATCGTAGAAGTTTAGTTTAAAGATATGGAATTTTATGGTGTGCGCTCATAAAGAGTTTAGCTAGAGTTTTTAGGTGTTGAGTGGACTTAAATTATATTGGGTGAGCTACTCTAAGCCTTGTACAGTGTTTATAAGTGTTGGTTTATTTTGACATTTGGGTGGATTTGTAATGATTTAGAGTGTGTAGTATACTTGATAGCCTTAAGTCATATTATAATAATTGAAAACATAGGGTAGAAGCTTATGTTTTGATAAGGGTTAGAGTGACTAATATACATATGGATAGGTGTCTTATTTGATTTGCATTGTCATAATACTTTATGTGAAAACTAATGGGAAATTTTAACTCTGAAAATTGTTAAGACTTTGCATATTTTGAATTAATGAAATATATTTAAATTTGAATGTTTTGTTTGGTAACAAAGTGAAATCATATGGTTTTTTTATCCTCATAAATATGGTAAACTTATTGTATTAAAGGAAAAAAATTGGTGTTCATGAGATATTTTTGAAATGAAATGTTGATATAAAATGTTCTTGATTAATGAGGATGGATGGGTGTCCATTCCTCGAGAAGAGGTATGGGACTCTTCCGATGTTTGGACATATTTCAAATGAATGTTATTGAAATTTGGATTGATATTTATCATGGAATATCTGGATAAGAATGATTTACCTTTGCATACTTGGTGGTTGTATTATATGTGACAATTTTTTTAGCATTTATGTAATGCTTAGTTGCATAAGCAACGTGTGCTTGTGATGCATTGGCATTTCTGCACTCGAGTTGTCCTGATCCCTTACCACTCATCTCTCACCTCATGAAGATGCAAGGATCCTAGAGAAGATTCATGAAGTCACTATTGAAGACTTTGATTTGTATTTGATTACATTCATGTATTTCATATTTAATGTAATTTTTAATGGTTAAAAATAAAAGCCAAGTGATGTAATATTTATTCCTGCTTTGTAGAATAGAAAGGAAGTTTCATTTATGTAAATACTTCCATAAGATAGCAATGTTAGATAATATGGAAGCAATGAAAATGATGTATTTTATATCCTTAGGTGTAGATGATGTAAGGTTTGAAAGGAATGTCAAATGGAAGCCTTATTGCATAGAAAAAAAAATGTTCTCTAATTGCTTATGTATATTCTTCCTTTAAAGAATGTATGCTTGAGAATTGAATATCTGGAATATAGTAGGAGATGATTAATTCATGAACATCTCGAATACAAAGGGTTCATTATGGTCTCAAAACTCACAAACTATAACTACTACTAATAAACTTGTCAGCACCTCAAATAATTACAATGGATAAGTAATTCTCCTAAAATACTAACCTTCTTGGTAGTATGGAGAATTGGGGAGGGTAATCCTTGGGTGAGAATATCTGTCCTATCTGGTTGATAAAACTATAATATGCCCCTTCTTATATAGCAATAACTTAAGGGAAATTTAAAGCCTTTAAATTTTATTATTCGTCTACCAGTATGAGATGGTGAGATGATAAGGTTGGAATGGATGTTCCTACTAGCGTTTGGCTTTAATAAAACTATAGAAGTGGGTGCTTCTATATGTTTAATATATTGTAAATCGAATTAATTTCTCTAATGGGATAACTATATCTTTATTCATTATTACAGTGGTGACCTATCAATGGGTGGACGATGAGTTTATAAAAAAAAAATAGTGGATAATTTAGGATCGTTACAGTTGGTATTAGAGCTTAGGCTAACTGATAGATTTTAGATAAATCTAGGTTAGTAAAAATATTTGGGATATGATTCAAAATATAAACTCTCTAACTCTTGATGATGCATACTTGTTAAGGATTAGGTCAGTTATTGAGACCACTAATGTCCGTGCTCCTTTCTCCCACAAAGTAGATCCACAGTCATTCAAAAAGTGGAAGAGCTAGGTGAACCCCCCCTTAATGGGACTTGAGTGGTGTACCCTAGAATATTTTTGGAAACTACTTGGTATCTCTATCTCAATATCTACTTATTCCTTAAAAAATGGATGTATAAATATCAATGAGACTTAGAGTAAAAAAACTAGGATCCAACTTAGCCACATAAACTGTTATTCTAGTTATTTAGAATTATGTATCTTATGAATGAGCAAGTATTAATACAACTCTTTATCTTATATTAATATGGCAACTAGAGGAAGAGGCAAGAGGGAAATGACCTTGCAACAAGCTAGTACTGAGACTCCTAAAGTCAAAAAAATAGGGGAGAGTTCAGGGAACTCAAACAAGGAAGTTGAAAACCTTACTACCACGGTATATTTTATACAAAACCAGATTCAACAGATCCTACAGACCATAAATTCTCAATAAAATCCCAACAACAATAATTATATGAAAATCTTAGGTTATGAGACTAGAGTGGATGAAGATCCTGAAGAACATTTAAATAAGATCCATACAGAAAATAAAATTGACAATAATTTGAAGCATATCAGAATAACTAAGTTCATTGAAAAGGGAGGAGAAAATGCAGCTGAATCTTGGATTGAAGAACTTGAGCTTCACTTTGCGATAAGAGGTTATTCCTCCACTGCTAATATGGTATTTTCTATTTCCCATTTGTGAGAAAGAGGATTTTATTGGTGGAATGATTATAGTAGAGCACATGACGTCTCCCCTAAAAAATTGAAGTGGGAAGTGTTCGTGGAAGCTTTTAAGGATAGGTTCCTTACAAAGCAATTCTATACGAACAAGTATCAAGAATTCTTTGTCCTTCAACAACGATCGCTCACTGTGGAAGAGTATTATGAGCAATATGTGAGACTCCTCAAGTATGTATCATCTTACAATCAAAAAAATGAGTTGAAGATAGAAAAATTTGTCCATGGACTAAGGCTTGCGATTAGGGAAATTGTAAATATGCATGTTCTGAAAACTATGTGGAAAGCCTATGATAGGGCTCGCAAATTAGAGGCTAATATATCTGCTAGCGAAGACCAAAATAATCCCTCAAAATTTTCACACAAAGTACATAAATTTCTGAAGAAAAGAAAATGGGATCAGGGAAAAATTCAGAAAAACAAAGGGAATTCAAAATTTGGAAAGCATGGCAATGGTGGCAAGAAAGAGTTCAAAAAGGAATTCCACCACAAGAATGACAATAGGAACTTCCAAACCCCTCAACATCCAACTCCACTACAGGTGGTGGATATCGGGAAGCAAGTTCAGGGAGGGAATCCAAACCTGAAGATAATATGTGAAAGCATGAGATTTCGGAAGAAAGAAATACTAAGATGTAATGAAAACAAACTAACTCGATGCATGAAATAGGAAGAACGTAATCAAATCGAGACAAAATATAAAGAGAAAGTAGGAGCACAGAGCTTTTATATTAATTCCAAACTCGGTTACAATACATCTCCTCCCTTTTCAGGGGCTAGGAGTGTTAGCATGTCTTGGTTACAGTCGTGATTAGTAATCCTTATTTCGCATGCCCACATTTAAAATGGGTGGGCCAGAGTGTTGCCACCACTTGCGATAATGAATCCTTGCTTGCTACTTCTCTTGCGATCAAAGAAACATAGAGACGTTAGTAGCACCTACAACACAAGGATAGAACGTAATGCAGGATAACATGCAATTGAAAACGTAATGCAGGTGTAGAACGTCTAAAGCGTAATGTAAGATATATTCGCTAAACTATTTAAACAGTTTAAAACATAATGCAAGATATATTTGCTAAACTATTTAAACAGTCTAAAACATAATGCAAGATATATTCGTAATGACTAATCGCTGCTGCCAAGCATCCCCAAAAGGCTGCTGCCTGCAACTTGCAACCTGCAACTCTGCCACCTGCAACTAATCGCTGCATATATACGACAAACTAATCGCTGCAACCTGCTACTCTGACAGAGAACCAAACATCTACAAAAACACGATAGTATTTGACATGCGGCTTCTGAAATCTGAATTAAAGCGTAATGAAGGATAAACACGCAATGACAGAATAGATTAATATGAAACTAGCAAAAAGGTGTGGGGTGCCCAAGCGGGCCGCCCCCGTTAGAACTTGATTACGACACCAATCCACTAAGGAAGGGCCCAGAATCTCTTAGGTTGAGTTGTCGATGAATTGATGGTTTACTGTGTCCAATGTCGGGTCTGAAGGTTTGGATTCACCTTCTAACAGCCACCAATAACCTCCCTTGTGAAAGATATTATAGGTGTAGAAGAAATGAATCGAAAAGGATGCAATCAGGTGTTTGGTTTGGCAGCACTTTGTTGCTTGGAAATGTCTGTCCACATTTTTTTTTGGGCGGGAAAGTTTGCCATTTTATAGACCCATGGGGTCTTTTTGGAGGGGCACGCAGGGATGCCACATGGTGGCCATGCCTTCCAAAGAGGGAGGAGACTCCTCCTTGACTTGGGCTTACATGACTACCCTTGTGACAGTCCGCTAACTGCCAATCTACCCACCTACGCGTGCATGCACAGCAGGCGGCAATAACTGACTGTCTTCAGATGCCACTTTTTTAACGTGTGCTTTGATGGTTTTAATGTCGCCTCTGAATTTTTTACTATCTGCCTTTGAATTCTTGACTTTCGCCTTTGATTGGTTAAGTTTTTGCCCAGGCACAAATGTCGAAGTGTCACGATATCACGACGTCGTGATATCACGACACTTCGACCAAGGCCTTTCTTTGGGCATCGAAGTGTCGTGATATTGTGACGTCGCGATATCGTGACACTTCGGCCAAGGCTTTGCCTTGGGCGTCGAAGTGTCACGATATCGTGACGTCGCGATATCGTGACACTTCAGCCAAGGCTTTGCCTTGGGCGCCGAAGTGTCGCGATATCATGACACTTCGGCCAAGGCTTTGCCTTGGGCGTCGAAGTGTCGCGATATCGCGACGTCGCAATATCGCGACACTTCGGCCAAGGCCTTCTTTTGATTAAGGCTTGCTTTTACTTAAGGCTTGCTTTTGCTTAAGGCTTGCTTTTGATTAAGGCTTGCTTTTGCTTAAGGCTTGCTTTTGCTTAAGGCTTGCTTTTGATAAAGGCTTGTTAAAATGACCAGCTTTGCTTTGTTTACTTTTTGACCTTCTAAACTGTTGTGTAAGTGGCTAGGACCACTATTTGACCTTCTGAGGGCTGCCCCGAAAGTTGTGTGTCAATGCGATCAGTGTTTGTAGTCACATAATCGGATTGGTGTTGTTTTGGTGTCTACAATATGCTTTTATTGTGGATGACCACATTATGTTTTTAATTGCCCAAAACATGTCAGTACTAGAATGGATAGGCCAAGCCACAAGATTTACATGGCTATCACAACACAAGTCTTGGATGTTCAGGCTACTCATTTACTCTTGAATGGTAAAATTTTTGATAGAGATGTTAAAATTTTAGTTGATAGTGGAGCTACAGATAGTTTCATTTCAAATACCTTATTAATGGATATACCTAAAAAACCAGAATCTTTGGCACAAGGGTGGAAAGTAGAGTATGGGTTAGGATAGAATTATCATGTTAGTCAATCTTTTCCCTCCACTCAAATTACCTTACCCGAAGGCTCTACTTGGTGGCACTTATATGTAGCACCTCTACATGCATTTGATGTAGTTTGGGGAATGGATTGGTTGAATGCTCATGAAGCCTTGGTTAATTTCCAAGAAATATGGATTGATTTTATAAACGAAACCAAGGAAAGACAAAGGATATATAGTGAAGCAAGGGAATTTCAACCCAAGATAATTTCAGCTATGAAATTAAAAAAGACAATTAGAAGAGGAGGAATGGTCTATGCAGTAAAAATCAAAGAAATAAAGGAGGATTTAAGAGAGGAGATTCTTGACAAATTTCCACTTTTACAAGAATACCAATATGTCTTTGTTGATGAGATACCAGGGCTACCTCCTAAACGTGAATTTGATTTCACCATAGAATTGTTGCTAGGAAAAGAGCCTATCCATAGAGCTCCTTATAGAATGAATCCCATTGAAATGCAAGAGTTGAAGGTGCAACTTCAATAGTTACTTGATAAGGGACTAATAAATCCAAGTGTATCACCTTGGGGAGCACCCATCTTTTTTTTTTGGTAAGTAAGAGAATATTATAATTAACACCGGGTTTTAACTGGTTGACCCAAAACCATTTTACAAAATAGGGTCCACTGACCAACTGGACAAAGGCCAAGCCCTAAAAGTTTAAACTGACAACAAAAAGGGCCAAGACCTACTCTTCCATCAGAATACAGCCAAACTAAACTATGGAAGCCTAATATTATGGCCATCAGAAAAGAAAGACGTAAAATAGAACTAACAAAGACAAAAACTAATCATGCAAGCACCATGCAGAGTAGCTTGTGCCCATATAAAATAATAGAATATGGTCAAAAAAAAACATCCCATAGAATGGACAGCCAAGAGGCCAAGCAGTCTTCCTTGTAGTCCTCATCTAACTTCTTATCATCCTCCTTGCCATCATCTTTAGATTTTGCCTTCGACTCCTTGTTCCCCTAGAACTGCTGGCTATAAAACAAAAGATTTAGAGAATCACACAAATCAACAGCTGCACTGATGAGGCCAGACAGACTCTTCAACTGGTTGATACTGTTGGAGGCTGATGAAATTGTCATCTTCTCCAAGACTATTATGGTGGGGTCTGGTACCTCATTGTCAGGGATCTCCAACACTTTGTTATTTCTTGCTAGGGCCTTTTTGTGACATCGAATCCAAACACACCTTGGGAAATACTTGAGGCCAAAGTAGATGTTTCCCATGCATGAATTTGTAGATAAAAAACCTATATCAGTGCCCCACCAGCTACAAAAAACACTAGTCACATGAACAAAAAAAACAAATATGACAAAAGCCATTATAAGGTTCAAAAAATATTTTTAAAAATGCCCCCATTTTCTGTCATTGATCCACTTTGAGCCTTCCAATCTAAAATTTTTCATTATCTATCACCATTGAGACTGCATGAGGAATATTTTCAGTCCACGTGATCAAATTTGCTGCTACAATGCCTTCATTTGCCAGCCTATCAGCTGCCATGTTTGCTTCCCGAAAGGTATGCAAAATTATGGCCTCAGGTCGATCATGAATTAGAGCCCTTGCTTCGTGGATGTAGTCATCAAATCTCCAAGGAGCTCTCTTAGTGTTCTTTAGAAGATTTATAATAATAAGAGAATCACCTTCCACCAACAGTTTCCCTGGATAATTCTCTGCCACCTTGAGGCTCCTCCAAACTGCCCTCGCTTCACCCACATTGTTAGTTTGAGCTCCAAGATGTTCAGCAAAAGCTACAAGCACCTCACCCTTGTGGTCTCTAAGTAAGCCACCAGCCCCAGCTTCACCTGGGTTGCCCCTAGATGCCCCATCAAAATTTAACTTAATCCACCCTAGGGGGGGTGGGGTCCATGTGATCATGGTTCTAGGACAGACTTGAGGATGATTGAGGCCATCAGTGAGAGGTAAGTTTAATGACTGGCCTAATGAAGCTTCAAAAGGATTTGGAGGTCTAGATGCTGCAGGCACTAAACAAGCATTCTCATTAGCATATACTAAAATTTTTGACAGGACAGAGGATGACTGAGAAACCTTATCCAAGAAGGCCCGACGATTCCTTTCCAACCATATCTGCCACAAGTAGTGATGAAGGCAGATCTTCCACATATACCTAAGACGCCTATTCAAAAAGGGAGAAGGCCACTGGACAAATAATTCAAAAATGGACTGAGGATGGACCCAATAAATATGAAACACTTGTAACAGACCTAACAAGATTGAGACAGAAAAATTACAATACAGAAACAAATGATCAATAGACTCCCACTCATACATACAGAGATAACACCTATTAACAACAATCACACCTCTTTTTATTAAGTTATCCATGGTGAGGATCTTATTTTGGATGGCCAGCCATGCAAAAAACCCAACCTTCGGAACAATGCTTTTGGGCCAAACTTCCAAGTGAGGGAAAGTAGGTTCATCATTATCAATAAGCATCAGATAAGCAGTCTTGATAGAAAATTCCCCATTGTCTGAAGCTTCCTAGATAAGCTGGTCCTCAAGAATGCTAGAAGGGAGTAAAGACTGTCTTAATTCATTCTCCAATATTATTGATGCCCCTGGTAGATCATTGTTCATTATTGGCTTCCATACCCTTCTATTGTTTGACAAAGTAATAAAATCTGCAACTTTGGTACCAAAAACTTCAATTGTCCAAGCTCTAAGGGTTGAAAGGATGGGGTCTGCAGAGAGGGGATAGTCCTTTAACCATTTGTGGTCCCAGAAATCAATGTTTCTTCCATTTCCCAGTTTCCAACGTAGCCCTTTTCTTAGTAGGTTTTTAGTTTGAAGGATTGATTTCCAAAAAATTGATCCCCTGGGAGGAAAGGAATAGCTTAAGAATTCATTTTCTTGCAAGTACTTTCTTCTGATTATAGTAATCCATTCTGCATTTGCATTTGTCAAAAGACGCCATGCTTGTTTGGCCAGGAGGGCCATGTTTAAATGTTGTATTCTCCTTAGCCCAATACCTCCAAACTCCCTTGGTTTGCAAACCCTATCCCAGGACACCAAGTGAAAGCGCTCGCTTAGATTCAGAACCAGTCCATAGGAACCTCTTCTGGATCTGTTCAATTTTAGTGTAGACACTTGTAGGAGCTTTAAAAACAGAGAGAAAGTAGACAGGGATGCTTTGAATGGAAAACTCGTGAGAACCGCCTTGCCAGCTTGAGATAACTGATTCCCTTTCCATCCAATCAACCTTCCTCTGAATTCTTTCAATTACATTAGTCCACATGGAATCAGTAGCTCTGCCTGTAAATAAAGGAAGGCCTAAGTATGTGGATGGAAGAGTAGACACTGAGCATCCAAGAATCCTAGCAATCTTAATTTGCCTCTGAATGGGAGTGTTAAAGAAATAAATTTTACTCTTTGAAAAATTTACCTTTTGCCCCGCAGCATCCTCATATAGCTCTAGAATATGTTTTATGACCTTAGCCTCAAAAACTGATGCAAGAGTTAACAACAAAGTATCATCCACAAACTGTTCATGTGTAACTGCTTGTGTTTGTGATGATGCTTTAATTCCTGAAATAAGACCAATATTACAGGCAGCTTTGATTGTCCTCCCAAGGGCTTCAGCCACAATGATAAACAACATGGGAGAGATAGGGTCACCTTGCCTTAGGCCCCTTTTACTTTGAAAGTATCCAGCAGGAGCACCATTAACAAGGACTGAAAACCAAGGTTTCATAAAACATCCTTCCAAAAGCTTGATCCATTCATGATGAAAACCAAATTTTTGAAGAATGGCAGAGACAAAACTCCAGTTTATGCGGTCATAAGCCTTGTTCATATCCAGCTTGAGAGCAAAAGCAGGTTTTTTAGTCTGGACTACCGAATGGAGGGCTTCATGAACTATTATGACACCATCAAGGATGGACCTTCCAGGGACTGAACTGCCTTGAAAAACATCAATAAACATAGGAAGGATCTTCCTCATTCTATTTGCAATCGCCTTGGTCAAAATTTTATAAACAACATTACAAAGGCTAATAGGTCTAAAATCCATCATAGATCTAGGAGTAGGAATCTTTGGGATTAAAGCAATAAAAGTGGAGTTAAAACTTCTCGAAATATGCTTTGTGGACTGAAATTCCTTGATAGTAGCACATACATCAAAACCTACAATATCCCAAAAATCTTGAAAAAAATGAGGTGAAAACCCGTCTGGACCTGGAGCTTTATCAGGGTTCATTGAGAAGAGGGCCTCTTTGATTTATTCATCCATGAAAGGCTTAATTAACTCCCCATTCAAGTCATCAAAAATTAAATGAGGAATATGGTAAAGCATTGATTCTGAAGCTAAGGCAGAACTGAAATGTTCTTCTCCTAAAATATTCTGAAAATAGGAAACTGCTTCATTTCTGATCTCATTAGGACTAGAAAGGAATGACCCATCATCTCTAACAAGTTATTTAATTCTATTGTGGCTTAAGGGGAGCACCCATCTTATTCATGAAGAAGAAATATGGTTCTTTGAGGCTTTGCATAGACTATATAATGTTGAACAAGGCAATAGTCAAAAACTAATATCCATTACCAAGGATTGAAGATTTGTTTGATCAATTGAAATATGCCTCCATTTTCACCAAAATTGATTTAAATTCAGGGTATCATCAACTAAGGATCCAAGAGGAAGATACACATAAAATGACATTCAAAACTAGGTATGATCACTATGAGTTCACGATATTACCCTTCTTTTTGACCAATGCTCTAGCTTATTTCATGAACTTTATGAATAGTGTGTTCAGGAATCAGTTAGATCAGTTTGTGTTGATATTCCTTGATGATATCTTAGTTTATTCTCGTAATCGAGGGGAGAACGAGAAGCATTTAAGAGTAGTATTAGAGTTTTTAAGGAGAAATCAACTCTATGGTAACCTATCTAAATGTGAATTCTATGTTTCTCAAGTACATTATTTGGGGCATATAATATCAGCTAATGGAATTGTAGTGTATCCAAATAAAATAGAATCCATTTTGAATTGGCCACCTCCGACAAATGTGTCAAAAGTGAGAAGCTTCATGGTTTTATCAAGTTATTATAGGATATTTGTGAAAGACTACTCCAAAGTTGTATATCCTATAACCAACCTACAAAGGAAGGGAAAGGAGTTTAAGTGGATGGACAAATTCGAAGCAGCATTTAATTTGCTTAAACAAAAGCTCACCACAGCTCCTATTCTAAAAATTTTGGATCCATCTGGTAGTTTTTTGGTTTGCATTGATGCTTCATTAGAAGGATTTGGGGGAGTCCTATCTCAAGAAGATTTTGTAGTAGCATACGAGTCTAGAAAACTCAAAAAGCATGAAGTTAATTATGCTACTCATGACCTAGAACTTGTTGCGGTTGTGCATGCCTTGAAAATTTGGTGACACTATTTGGTGGGTAGACCTTTTGAAATGAGAACCGATCACCAGATTTTGAGGTATATTTTTACTCAATCACTGTTGAATGCTAGACAAAGAATATGGATAGAATTTTTTGTCGAATATGACTTTGGTATTGAATATATCAAAGGAAATGAAAATAAGGTTTTTGATGCATTAATTAGGAGGAAACACATAGCAAAATTGACTCGTAGTCATGTGGATTTAATAGATAGAGTCAAAAAAATGCAGTATTAGGATCCAAAATATAATGAAATTCGGAGTAAGGTAGAACAAAACCTAAATTACAATCTAGATTATAGCATAAAGGATGGACTTTATGCTTTAAGGAACGTTTGGTCATTCCTAAAATGGTTAATCTAAAGATATTGATTATGCAAGAAGCTCATAATTCACCATACTTCGCTCATCTTGGAGGAGCCAAGATGAGAGAGAATATGAAAAAGACATTTTATTGGTCTGGCATGAAGAAGGATATCACAAATTTTATGGCACGATTTCTATAGTGTTAGAAGGTGAAAGAAAAACATCAGCATCCATCAGGTAAATTAATGTCTCATCATATTCCTACCCAAAAATGGCAGGTAGTTTCAATGGATTTTATTATCGGGTTGCCTAAAATAAAATATCAACATGATGCAATTTTTGTGATACATTTCATAGCAGGGAGTACTATAGATTATGTTGTAGTTGTTGCCAATAGATATGCCAAGGAAATCTTTAGGTTGTATGGATTTCCTGAGATGATAATCTCAGATAGAGACTCTAGGTGTACTTCTGAGTTCTAGTAGGCTCTCCATATTGCAATGGATAAAACTTTGAATATTAGTTTTGTGTATCATCCAAAAATAGATGGATATATTGAAAGGGTAAACCAAGTTCTAGAAGATATGCTATGCATGTATTATGTGAACCAGAAGTCTCATTGGGAAGACTATTTGTATCTGGTTGAGTTTGCTTATAATAATAGCTATCATTCTTCTTTGAAGATGGCCCCTTTCAAAGCCTTGTATGGTAGATGATGTAGAACACCCTTATCATGGGATAATCGCAAGGATCGGGTTATCACTGGACCAAAAATGGTTATAATTATGGAGCAGTTAGCAATGATCCAACAAAGGTTCAAGGAAGCCTTAGATAGACAGAAGAGTTATGTAGATCTGAAAATAACTCCTAGAGAATTCTTTATGGGTGACAGGGTGTTTCTAAGAGTGAAACCAAAGAAAAGTGTAATTAAATCAACCAAATTGGATCCTATATTTGTAGGACCATTTGATATTGTGGTAAAAATAAGTCCTGTAGCCTATCGGCTTAACTTACCACCTAAATTTTCAAATATCCACAACACTTTTCATGTATCCCTACTTAGGAAATATATTGTTGATCTTGATCATGTGTTAGATGTTTCTAACTTGCAGATGGCAGATCCGACAACCTTTGGAGTGAAGCCGATGAAGATTTTAGAATTTCGTTTCAAGACGATGAGTAAAAGAAACATTGACCAGTGCAAGGTCCAATGGGACCAATATTCTGAAAATAATTCCACTTGGGAAAAAGTGGAAGATATGAAAAGACATTTCCCTTACTTATTTGATAATGCTATATAATAATACAGGTTAATACATTTACCACTTAGGAAAATGGGAACTAAGCAAACCTTATATTTTATTGATTAATATGTAATATTGTAGAAAACACAGAGGACTATGTTTATTCTAAGGGGGGAGTATGTCACGACCCACCTTGGAAGAACCTTAGTAATATGCTATTTGTATTTGGACAATTGAATTTAATTCTTGTTGTGTTTGCATTATGATGATTTTTATCAAGAGGAAATGATGTTGCGTTCATTGTCTGATGTGCAAGAACATGTATTATCTTCAGTGGAAGATATTGACCATGAGATATGAGAAGGGAAATGATGACATAGAAAACTCATTAGGTAAGGCTCTCATCTCAACCATCACTAGTTACCTCCCTGAGAGCGGTGCACTTGAGTTTAACTTTGAAAAGTCCCGCTCAATAAAAGGAAAAACAATGATGGGAGATGTTGAGCATTTTCATGGAGTGCTTGCATGCCATTAATATGAATTTAAAAATGTTACATAATTAAATTTGCTTAAATAAATCCCACCTTAGAAATGCATATTTATTGGTGATTGATATTTCAATATTTTGAAATATATGTTTTATGCATATAATTCTCTAGAGTAGAGATTATTTGTTTTGAGCTCAATTATTTAATTTGATTAACCTTATTTTTGAAAATAAATCAGGTAGATTGTCTTTTATGAGCTTGTCAAAATTTTATTGGGTCAAATTATGAAAAGACCACTCTATAAATTAAATATTGCATTTTTCTTATACATGGTAGTTTTCGGGATGAGTGTTCTAGGAGATGAGATTCTATCCTTATCTCTAACAGTTTCAAATAGTTACTGCCCAAACTGTTAATAGTGTTAGTACCCCTGGGTAAGGAACAATAGTCAAGAAACCTGCACACACCATATTCCTAGGAAATCTCAAGTGCAATAAAATAATATTTGTGTTGTAATAAACTTGCATGTGAATGAATAGTTAGAAAATAATAAAATAATTAGAGGCGCCCTCTCTACCTAAAGGATATGGGCCTATAAATTGACATGAGGGTTGAGGAATAGGGACATGCCTTACTTTGTTAGTGGAGGCTAGATCGGGAGTAGGAGACAAGCCTTCAAGTACTTTGGTGTTGAGGATTTGCAAAAGTCCTAGGTGTGGGAGTTTTCACTCTTCTCTTATTGCATTTGCTCCATATTCCTTTCTACCAAAAAGATATGTGTTTTTTTTTTGTATTTGTATACATACATTTAGGCTTAACTTAGAGGAGGACTCATACTAATGTTTGTATGAAATTCTGGAAGTTAACTGTTATCTATTATGTAGTAGAAGTTCTACCAGTTGGATGCTAATATTATGATGGCAATTCATGTTCCTTATAGAGTTGTGTTGGACGTTACTTTTTTCCTTTTAAGTCAATCAGAAAATGATAGTTAAAGTGAAGTTAGAAAATTATTTGTGCACATGAGGAATGTATATTCCATGAACACCAAAAGTACCTAACACTATGATTGCTTGTTAAGAACTATAGGAATGGTTGTCTTCACTCTCAAAAACGCTTCTTACTCGTAAATATCTTTGTTTTATTTTGAAACTAAAGTTATTTTTTGAATTCCTATTTATAAGAAGTTCATGGATGGAGACTATTCTAGAAAGTAATTTGATTCTATGCTGAAACCAAGAGAAAAGCCAGTAGCTCCATTCCTAATACCTAGAGCGATGATGATAGGCAATCTGTACATTATCCTTCCTAGTTGAAATTTGGTCCTCATGTTATCCAAAAACTTCAAATGCCGGTGAAATACGTCATGGTGAGTAGCTAGTATACCTTCGTCTCTAACAAAAATGCTCTCCAAAAATAAAATGCCATCGTGGAAATTCATTAGGATCCTGGGTATCGTCTAAGGTAGGTGTATGATTAGTCCATCTCTACAATGCTTTTCCAAATAGAGAGCCTTCCTTCAAAAATACTATTATTATTCCCTGATAGACCAGGAAGGAAACTGAATTTCTTCTTCATCTCAAAACACATCCTTATTTTGCTGCCTCACCCAGCTATCATCAAGGATAAGAGTTATCTATTTTCCAAAGCATATTTAATATGTGAGACACTGTGATGTCCGAATAATGTATCTACGTGTCTTACTACCTAGCATTTTGAAATCTCTCCAAGTTTGCCCTAATGAACTCAAGTCACGTCATGGTATGGTGGCCATTGGACGATACCTTGATAAAACTTACTTTATACTCACAATAAGGTGCATCATACTATACGAGTATAATCAGCCTCATAAATGCCCTTTGGAATATGTGAAGACCTATCATCACATGTCTAGCCTTGGCCATGTTGACCATTGTTTTGACCATAGAAGTTTAGTTTAAAGACATATATTTTTATGGTGTGCACTCATAAGATGTTTAGCTAGAGTTTTATGTCTTGAGTGGACTTAAATTATATTGGGTGAGCTACTCTAAGCCTTGTACAATGTTTGTAAGTGTTGGTTTATTTTGACATTCGGGTGGAGTTGTAGTGATTTAGAGCGTGTAGTATACTTGATAGCCTTAAAGTATATTATAATAATTGAAAACATAGGGTAGAAGCTTATGTTGTGAAAAGGGTTAGAGTGGCTAATATACATATGGATAGGTGTCCTATTTGATTTGCATTTTCATAAGACTTTATGTGAAAACTAATGGAAAATTTAAACTCTAAAAATTGTTAAGACTTTGGATATTTTGAATTAATGAAATCTATTTCAATTTGAATGTTTTGTTTGGTAACAAAGTTAAATAAGATGCTTTGTTTATCCTCATAAATATGGTAAACTTATTTTATTAAAGGAAAAAAATTGGTGTTCATGAGATAGTTTTGAAATGAAATTTTGATATAAAATGTTCTTGATTAATGAGGATGGATGGGTGTCCATTCCTCTAGAAGAGGTACGAGACTCTTCCAATGTTTGGACATATTTCAAATGAATGTTATTGAAATTTGGATTGATATTTATCATGGAATATGTGGATAAGAAGGATTTACCTTTGCATACTTGGTGGTTGCATTATATGTGACAATTTTTTTAGCATTTATGTAATGCTTAGTTGCATAAGCAAGGTGTGCTTGTGATGCATTGGCATTTCTGCACTCGAGTTGTCCTAATCCCTTACCACTCATCTCTCACCTCATGAAGATGCAAGTATTCTAGAGAAGATTCATGAATTCACTATTGAAGACTTTGATTTGTATTTGATTACATTCATGTATTTCATATTTAATGTAATTTTTAATGGCTAAAAATAAAATCCAAGTGATGTAATATTTATTCTTGCTTGTAGAATAGAAAGGAATTTTCATATATGTAAATACTTCCATAAGATATCAATGTTAGATGATATGGAAGCAATGAAAATGGTGTATTTTATATATTTAGGTGTAGATGATGTAAGTTTTGAAAGGAATTTCAAATGGAAGCCTTATTGCATAGAAAAAAAATGTTGTCTAATTGCTTATGTATCTTCTTCCTTTAAAGAATGTATGATTGAGAATTGAATATCCGTAATATAGTAGGAAATGATTAATTCATGAACATCACGAATACAAAGGGTTCATTATGGTCTCAAAACTCACAAACTAGAACTACTACTAATAAACTTGTCAGCACCTCAAATATGGGAAATTCTTTAATAATGATTAAAACATATAATCCCATGATACATATGGGTAGCCATAATTGCAATGGATAAGTAATTCTCCTAAAATACTAACCTCCTTGGTAGTATGGAGAATTGGGGAGGGTAATCCTTGGGTGAGGATCCCTGTCCTATCTAGTTGATAAAACCATAATATTCCCTTTTTTATATAACAATAAATTAAGGGAAATTTAAATCCTTTAAATGTTTTATCTGTCTACCAGTATGGGATGGTGAGATGGTAAGGTGGGAATGGGTGTTCCTACTAGCATTTGGCTTTAAGAAAACTATAGAAGTGGGTGCTTCTATATGTTAAATCTATTGCAAATCAGATTACCTTCTCTAATGGGATAGCTATGTCTTTATTCATTATTACAATGGAGACCTATCAATGGGTGGACCATGATTTTATAAAAAAAAAAATTAAAAAAAAAAATAGTGGATAATTTAGGATCGTTTCAATGGGGTTATGGACGAGCTTGAGAGGAAGAATTGCAAATCTAAATGGAGGAGGAAATATTTGAAGAACGTAGTCTCTTGGGTCTATGTCTGAGAATACAATCTGAGAGTAACAATATAGCAAAATATACCAAGCATCTGGAGGTTGAATATAACGTTTAAACTGAAGGGTAAGCTATGAATGTCAATATTTCTAGAGACCAAGAAATTAATGAGCATGGAGAGTCTTAGAATACCTGGATGAAGAATTAATTCTAGAGAATGAGCATATAAAAATGTTTAAAAGTATTATTTGAGAAATGATGTAGAAGGTAGAACAACTAAAGAAAATGATTATTGTAACTCACAGATAAATAATGGTTATAGTAGAATATTATTAGAAAGTTTAAAATTTTTGGATAAAATTCACACTATAGGAATGATATTATATTTTGACATCCAAAGAGAAAGGGAGATCCTCGAAGGTAAACTTTAACCTTTGGATTATTAAATCTAATTGGGTGCACATTCAATTTTTGTGAATGTTAAAGTTTATTTGATTTATTTTGGGAGATATAAGAAGTTTATTAATTTATTAATGTGGAGTGATAAGAAGATAAAGAACTAATTAAAATTTGAAATGAATGAAATTGGAGATATAAGAGGGAAATATTAATTATTTAAAGAATTAATTAAATTGAGAGGATGGATTGAATTAAATTGATTGAATGATTGAAGGAAATGAGTTGATTTAAATAATTCTATTATTGGGATTTTAAAATAAATAGGGAGATATAAGAAGATAAATTAATTATTGAATTGATGAATGAAGGGAATTGAAAAATAAAATTTATGATTGAATAAATTGATTTGATAAATGAATGAAATTAAATTGAATTTGACAAATTGAAGAATTGATTGAATTTGAGAGTTATAAGAAGTGAATGAAAATTTTAAATTCAAATTGAAAGAGAATAAATTGAAGAAGAAAATCATTTAAAGAATATTATTATAATTGAAAACATAGGGTAGAATCTTATGTTGTGATAAGGGTTAGAGTGGCTAATATACATATAGATAGGTGTCTTATTTTATTTGCATTTTCATATGATTTTATGTGAAAACTAATGGAAAATTTTAACTGTGAAAATTGTTAAGACTTTGGATATTTTGAAATAATGAAATCTATTTCAATTTGAATGTTTTGTTTGGTAACAAAGTTAAATCAGATGCTTTGTTTATCCTCATAAATATGGTAAACTTATTTTATTAAAGGAAAAAAATTGGTGTTCATGAGATAGTTTTGAAATGAAATGTTGATATAAAATGTTCTTGATTAATGAGGATGGATGGGTGTCCATTCCTCTAGAAGAGGTACGAGACTCTTCCAATGTTTGGACATATTTCAAACGAATGTTATTGAAATTTGGATTGATATTTATCATGGAATATGTGGATAAGAAGGATTTACCTTTGCATACTTGGTGGTTGCATTATATGTGACAATTTTTTTAGCATTTATGTAATGCTTAGTTGCATAAGCAAGGTGTGCTTGTGATGCATTGACATTTCTGCACTCGAGTTGTCCTGATCCCTTACCACTCATCTCTCACCTCATGAATATGCAAGTATCCTAGAGAAGCATGAAGTCACTATTGAATACTTTGATTTGTATTTGATTACATTCATGTATTTCATATTTAATATAATTTTAAATGGCTAAAAAGAAAATCCAAGTGATGTAATACTTATTCTTGCTTGTAGAATAGAAAGGAATTTTCGTTTATGTAAATACTTCCATAAGATATCAATGTTAGATAATATGGAAGCAATGAAAATGATGTATTTTATATCTTTAGGTGTAGATGATGTAAGGTTTGAAAGGAATTTCAAATGGAAGCATTATTGCATAGAAAAAACTGTTGTCTAATTGCTTATGTATCTTCTTCCTTTAAAGAATGTATGCTTGAGAATTGAATATCCATAATATAGTAGGAAATGATTAATTCATGAACAACACGAATACAAAGGGTTCATTATGGTCTCAAAACTCACAAACTAGAACTACTACTAATAAACTTGTTAGCACCTCAAATATGGAAAATTCTTTAGTAATTATTAAAACATATAATCCCATGATACATATGGGTAGCCATAATTGCAATGGATAAGTAATTCTCCTAAAACACTGACCTCCTTGGTTGCATGGAGAATTGGGGAGGGTAATCCTTGGGTGAGGATCCCTGTCCTATCTAGTTGATAAAACCATAATATTCCACTTTTTATATAACAATAACTTAAGGGAAATTTAAATCCTTTAAATGTTATTATCTGTCTACCAGTATGGGATGGTGAGATGGTAAGGTGGGAATGGGTGTTCTTACTAGCATTTGGCTTTAAGAAAACTATAGAAGTGGGTGCTTCTATATGTTAAATCTCTTGCAAATCGGATTACCTTCTCTAATGGGATAACTATGTCTTTATTCATTATTACAGTAGCGACCTATCAATGGGTGGACGATGAGTTTATAAAAAAAAAATTAAAGAAAACAAAATTAGTGGATAATTTAGGATCGTTTCAATGGGGTTATGGACTAGCTTGAGAGGAAGAATTGCAAATCTAAATGGAGGAGGAAATATTTGAAGAACGTAGTCTCTTGGTTCTATGTCTAAGAATACAATCTGAGAGTAACAATTTAGCAAAATATACCAAGCATCTGGAGGTTGAATATAACGTTTAAACTAAAGGGTAAGCTATGAATGTCAATATTTCTAGAGACCAAGAAATTAATGAGAATGGAGAGTCTTAGAATACCTAGATGAAGAATGAATGCTATAGAATGAGCATATAAAAATGTTTAAAAATATTATTTGAGAAATGATGTAGAAGGTAGAACAACTAAAGAAAATGATTATTGCAACTCAGAGATAAATAATGCTTATAGTAGAATATTATTAGAAAGTTTAAAATTTTTGGACAAAATTCACACTATAGGAATGATATTATATTTTGACATCCAAAGAGAAAGGGAGATCCTCAAAGGTAAACTTTAACCTTTGGATTATTAAATCTAATTGGGTGCACATTCAATTTTTGTGAATGTTTAAGTTAATTTGATTTATTGTGGGAGATATAAGAAGTTTATTAATGTATTAATGTGGAGTGATAAGAAGATAAAGAACTAATTAAAATTTGAAATGAATGAATGGGAGATATAAGAGGGAAATATTAAGTATTTAAATAATTAATTAAATTGAAAGGATAGATTGAATTAAATTGATTGAATGATTGAAGGAAATGAGATGATTTAAAGAATTCTATTATTGGGAAATTAAAATAAATAGGGAGATGTAAGAAGATAAATTAATTATTGAATTGACGAATGAAGGGAATTGAAAAATAAAATTTATGATTGAATAAATTGATTTGATAAATGAATGAAATTAAATTGAATTTGACAAATTGAAGAATTTATTGAATTTGAGAGTTATAAGAAGTGAATGAAAATGATTGAATGAAAATTTTAAATTCAAATTGAAAGAGAATAAATTGAAGAAGAAAATCATTTAAATAATATTATAATAATTGAAAACATAGGGTAGAAGCTTATGTTGTGATAAGGGTTAGAGTGGCTAATATACATATGGATAGGTGTCCTATTTGATTTGCATTTTCATAAGACTTTATGTGAAAACTAATGGAAAATTTTAACTGTGAAAATTGTTAAGACTTTGGATATTTTGAATTAATGAAATCTATTTCAATTTGAATGTTTTGTTTGGTAACAAAGTTAATTCAGATGCTTTGTTTATCCTCGTAAATATGGTAAACTTATTTTATTAAAGGAAAAAAATTGGTGTTCACGAGATAGTTTTGAAATGAAATGTTGATATAAAATGTTCTTGATTAATGAGGATGGATGGGTGTCCATTCCTCTAGAAGAGGTACAGTACTCTTCCAATGTTTGAACAAATTTCAAACGAATGTTATTGAAATTTGGATTGATATTTATCATGGAATATGTGGATAAGAAGGATTTACCTTTGCATACTTGGTGGTTGCATTATATGTGAAAATTTTCTTAGCATTTATGTAATGCTTAGTTGCATAAGCAAGGTGTACTTGTGATGCATTGGCATTTCTACACTCGAGTTGTCTTGATCCCTTACCACTCATCTCTCACCTCATGAATATGCAAGTATCCTAGAGAAGCATGAAGTCACTATTGAATACTTTGATTTGTATTTGATTACATTCATGTATTTCATATTTAATGTATTTTTAAATGGCTAAAAGGAAAATCCAAGTGATGTAATACTTATTCTTCCTTGTAGAATAGAAAGGAATTTTCGTTTATGTAAATACTTCCATAAGATATCAATGTTAGATAATATGGAAGCAATGAAAATGATGTATTTTATATCCTTAGGTGTAGATGATGTAAGGTTTGAAAGGAATTTCAAATGGAAGCCTTATTGCATAGAAAAAAATGTTGTCTAATTGCTTACGTATCTTCTTCCTTTAAAGAATGTATGCTTGAGAATTGAATATCCGTAATATAGTAGGAAATGATTAATTCATGAACAACATGAATACAAAGGGTTCATTATGGTCTCAAAACTCACAAACTAGAACTACTACTAATAAACTTGTCAGCACCTCAAATATGGGAAATTCTTTAATAATGATTAAAACATATAATCCCATGATACATATGGGTAGCCATAATTGCAATGGATAAGTAATTCTCCTAAAATACTAACCTCCTTGGTTGTATGGAGAATTTGGGAGGGTAATCCTTGGGTAAGGATCCTTGTCCTATCTAGTTGATAAAACCATAATATTCCACTTTTTATATAACAATAACTTAAGGGAAATTTAAATCCTTTAAATGTTATTATCTGTCTACCAGTATGGGATGGTGAGATGGTAAGGTGGGAATGGGTGTTCCTACTAGAATTTGGCTTTAAGAAAACTATAGAAGTGGGTGCTTCTATATGTTAAATCTATTGCAAATCGTATTACCTTCTCTAATGGGATAACTATGTCTTTATTCATTATTACAGTGGCGACCTATCAATGGTTGGATGATGAGTTTATAAAAAAAAAATTAAAAAAAAAAAATTAGTGGATAATTTAGGATCGTTTCAATGGGGTTATGGACTAGCTTGAGAGGAAGAATTGCAAATCTAAATGGAGGAGGAAATATTTGAAGAACGTAGTCTCTTGGGTCTATGTCTGAGAATACAATCTGAGAGTAACAATATAGCAAAATATACCAAGCATCTGGAGGTTGAATATAACTTTTAAACTGAAGGGTAAGCTATGAATGTCAATATTTCTAGAGACCAAGAAATTGATGAGCATGGAGAGTATTAGAATACCTAGATGAAGAATGAATGCTAGAGAATGAGCATATAAAATTTTTTAAAAATATTATTTGAGAAATTATGTAGAATGTAGAACAACTAAAGCTAATGATTATTGCAACTCAGAGATAAATAATGCTTATAGTGGAATATTATTAGAAAGTTTAAAATTTTTGGACAAAATTCACACTATAGGAATGATATTATATTTTGAAATCCAAAGAGAAAGGGAGATCCTCGAAGGTAAACTTTAACCTTTGGATTATTAAATCTAATTGGGTGTACATTCAATTTTTGTGAATGTTAAAGTTAATTTGATTTATTTTGGAAGATATAAGATGTTTATTAATTTATTAATGTGGAGTGATAAGAAGATAAAGAACTAATTAAAATTTGAAATGAATGAATGGGAGATTTAAGAGGGAAATATTAATTATTTAAAGAATTAATTAAATTGAAAGGATAGATTGAATTAAATTGATTGAATTATTGAAGGAAATGAGTTGATTTAAAGAATTCTATTATTGGGAAATTAAAATAAATAGGGATATGTAAGAAGGTAAATTAATTATTGAATTGATGAATGAAGGGAATTGAAAAATAAAATTTATGATTGAATAAATTGATTTGATAAATGAATGAAATTAAATTTAATATGACAAATTGAAGAATTGATTGAATTTGAGAGTTATAAGAAGTGAATGAAAATGATTGAATGAAAATTTTAAATTCAAATTGAAAGAGAATAAATTGAAGAATAAAATCATTTAAATAATATTATAATAATTGAAAACATAAGGTAGAAGCTTATGTTGTGATAAGGGTTAGAGTGGCTAATATACATATGGATAGGTGTCCTATTTGATTTGCATTTTCATAAGACTTTATGTAAAAACTAATGGAAAATTTTAACTCTGAAAATTGTTAAGACTTTGGATATTTTGAAATAATGAAATCTATTTCAATTTGAATGTTTTGTTTGGTAACAAAGTTAAATCAGATGCTTTGTTTATCCTCATAAATATGGTAAACTTATTTTATTAAAGGAAAAAAATTGGTGTTCATGAGATAGTTTTGAAATGAAATGTTGATATAAAATGTTCTTGATTAATGAGGATGGATGGGTGTCCATTCCTCTAGAAGAGGTACGGTACTCTTCCAATGTTTGAACAAATTTCAAACGAATGTTATTGAAATTTGGATTTATATTTATCATGGAATATGTGGATAAGAAGGATTTACCTTTGCATACTTGGTGGTTGCATTATATGTGACAATTTTTTTAGCATTTATGTAATGCTTAGTTGCATAAGCAAGGTGTGCTTGTCATGCATTGGCATTTTTGCACTCTAGTTTTCCTGATCCCTTACCACTCATCTCTCACCTCATGAATATGCAAGTATCCTAGAGAAGCATGAAGTCACTATTGAATACTTTGATTTGTATTTGATTACATTCATGTATTTCATATTTAATGTAATTTTAAACGGCTAAAAAGAAAATCCAAATGATGTAATATTTATTCTTGCTTGTAGAATAGAAAGGAATTTTGATTTATGTAAATACTTCCATAAGATATCAATGTTAGATAATATGGAAGCAATGAAAATGATGTATTTTATATCCTTAGGTGTAGATGATGTAAGGTTTGAAAGGAATTTCAAATGGAAGCCTTATTGCATAGAAAAAAAATGTTGTCTAATTGCTTATGTATCTTCTTCCTTTAAAGAATGTATGCTTGAGAATTGAATATTCGTAATATAGTAGGAAATGATTAATTCATGAACAACACGAATACAAAGGATTCATTATGGTCTCAAAACTCACAAACTAGAACTACTACTAATAAACTTGTCAGCACCTCAAATATGGGAAATTCTTTAATAATGATTAAAACATATAATCCCATGATACATATGGGTAGCAATAATTGCAATGGATAAGTAATTCTCCTAAAATACTGACCTCCTTGGTTGTATGGAGAATTGGGGAGGGTAATCCTTGGGTGAGGATCCCTATCCTATCTAATTGATAAAACCATAATATTCCACTTTTTATATAAAAATAACTTAAGGGAAATTTAAATCCTTTAAATGTTATTATCTGTCTACCAGTATGGGATGGTGATATGGTAAGGTGGGAATGGGTGTTCCTACTAGCATTTGGCTTTAAGAAAACTATAGAAGTGGGTGCTTCTATATTTTAAATCTATTACAAATCGGATTACCTTCTCTAATGGGATAACTATGTCTTTATTCATTATTACAGTGGCGACCTATCAATGGGTGGACGATGAGTTTATTAAAAAAAAATTAAAGAAAAAAAAAATTAGTGGATAATTTAGGATCGTTTCAATGGGGTTATGGACTAGCTTGAGAGGAAGAATTGCAAATCCAAATGGAGGAAGAAATATTTGAAGAACGTAGTCTCTTGGGTCTATGTCTGAGAATACAATCTGAGGGTAACAATATAGCAAAATATACCAAGCATCTGGAGGTTGAATATAACGTTTAAACTGAAGGGTAAGCTATGAATGTCAATATTTCTAGACACCAATAAATTAATGAGCATGGAGAGTCTTAGAATACCTGGATGAAGAATGAATGCTATAGAATGAGCATATAAAAATGTTTAAAAATATTATTTGAGAAATGATGTAGAAGGGAGAACAACTAAAGCAAATGATTATTGCAACTAAGAGATAAATAATGCTTATAGTAGAATATTATTAGAAAGTTTAAAATTTTTGGACAAAATTCACACTATAGGAATGATATTATATTTTGACATCCAAAGAGAAATGGAGATCCTCGAATGTAAACTTTAACCTTTGGATTATTAAATCTAATTGGGTGCACATTCAATTTTTGTGAATGTTAAAGTTAATTTGATTTATTTTGGGAGATATAAGAAGTTTATTAATTTATTAATGTGGAGTGATAAGAAGATAAAGAACTAATTAAAATTTGAAATGAATGAATGGGAGATATAATAGGGAAATATTAATTATTTAAAGAACTAATTAAATTGAAAGGATAGATTGAATTAAATTGATTGAATGATTGAAGGAAATGAGTTGATTTAAAGAATTCTATTATTGGGAAATTAAAATAAATAGGGAGATATAAGAAGATAAATTAATTATTGAATTGATGAATGAAGGGAATTGAAAAATAAAATTTATGATTGAATAAATTGATTTGATAAATGAATGAAATTAAATTGAATTTGACAAATTGAAGAATTGATTGAATTTGAGAGTTATAAGAAGTGAATGAAAATGATTGAATGAAAATTTTAAATTCAAATTGAAAGAGAATAAATTGAAGAAGAAAATCATTTAAATAATATTATAATAATTGAAAACATAGGGTAGAATCTTATGTTGTGATAAGGTTTAGAATGGCTAATATACATATGGATAGGTGTTCTATTTGATTTGCATTTTCATAAGACTTTATGTGAAAACTAATGGAAAATTTTAACTCTAAAAATTGCTAAGACTTTGGATATTTTGAATTAATGAAATCTATTTCAATTTGAATGTTTTGTTTGGTAACAAAGTTAAATCAGTTGCTTTGTTTATCCTCATAAATATGGTAAACATAGTTTATTAAAGGAAAAACATGAGATAGTTTTGAAATGATATGTTGATATAAAATGTTCTTGATTAATGAGGATGGATGGGTGTCCATTCCTCTAGAAGAGGTACGGTACTCTTCCAATGTTTGGACAAATTTCAAATGAATGTTATTGAAATTTGGATTGATATTTATCATGGAATGTAGATAAGAAGGATTTACCTTTGCATACATGGTGGTTGCATTATATGTGACAATTTTTTTAGCATTTATGTAATGCTTAGTTGCATAAGCAAGGTGTGCTTGTGATGCATTGGCATTTCTGCACTCGAGTTGTCCTGATACCTTACCACTCATCTCTCACCTAATGAATATGCAAGTATCCTAGAGAAGCATGAAGTCACTATTGAATACTCTGATTTGTATTTGATTACATTCATGTATTTCATATTTAATGTAATTTTAAGTGGCTAAAAAGAAAATCCATGTTATGTAATATTTATTCTTGCTTGTAGAATAGAAATGAATTTTTAGTTATGTAAATAGTTCCATAAGATATCAATGTTAGATAATATGGAAGCAATGAAAATGATGTATTTTATATCCTTAGGTGTAGATGATGTAAGGTTTGAAAGGAATTTCAAATGGAAGCCTTGTTGCATAGAAAAAAAATGTTGTCTAATTGCTTATGTATCTTCTTCCTTTAAAGAATGTATGCTTGAGAATTGAATATCCGTAATATAGTAGGAAATGATTAATTCATGAAAAACACGAATACAAAGGGTTCATTATGGTCTCAAAACTCACAAAATAGAACTACTACTAATAAAATTGTCAGCACCTCAAATATGGGAAATTCTTTAATAATTATTAAAACATATAATCCCATGATACATATGGGTAGCCATAATTACAATGGATAAGTAATTATCCTAAAATACTAACCTCCTTGGTTGTATGGAGAATTTGGGAGGGTAATCCTTGGGTGAGGATCCCTGTCCTATCTAGTTGATAAAACCATAATATTCCCCTTTTTATATAAGAATAACTTAAGGGAAATTTAAATCCTTTATATGTTATTATATATCTAGCAGTATGGGATGGTGAGATGGTAAGGTGGGAATGGGTGTTCCTACTAGAATTTGGCTTTAAGAAAACTATAGAAGTGGGTGCTTCTATATGTTAAATCTATTGCAAATAGGATTACCTTCTCTAATGGGATAACAATGTCTTTATTCATTATTACAGTGGCGACCTATCAATGGGTGGACAATGAGTTTATTAAAAAAAAATTAAAGAAAAAAAAATTAGTGGATAATTTAGAATCGTTTCAATGGGGTAATGGACTAGCTTGAGAGGAAGAATTGCAAATCTAAATGGAGGAGGAAATATTTGAAGAACGTAGTCTCTTGGGTCTACGTTTGAGAATACAATCTGAGAGTAACAATATAGCAAAATATACCAAGCATCTAGAGGTTGAATATAACGTTTAAACTAAACAGTAAGCTATGAATGTCAATATTTCTAGAGACCAAGAAATTAATGAGAATGGAGAGTCTTAGAATACCTGGATGAAGAATGAATTCTAGAGAATGAGCATATAAAAATGTTTAAAAATATTATTTGAGAAATGATGTAGAAGGTAGAACAACTAAAGCAAATGATTATTGCAACTCAGAGATAAATAATGCTTATAGTAGAATATTATTAGAAAGTTTAAAATTTTTGGAAAAATTTCACACTATAGGAATGATATTATATTTTGACATCCAAAGAGAAAGGGAGATCCTCGAAGGTAAACTTTAACCTTTGGATTATTAAATCTAATTTGGTGCACATTCAATTTTTGTGAATGTTAAAGTTAATTTGATTTATTTTGGGAGATATAAGAAGTTTATTAATTTATTAATGTCGAGTGATAAGAAGATATAGAACTAATTAAAATTTGAAATGAATGAATGGGAGATATAAGAAGGAAATATTAATTATTTAAAGAATTAATTAAATTGAAAGGATAGATTGAATTAAATTGATTGAATGATTGAAGGAAATGAGTTGATTTAAAGAATTCTATTATTGGGAAATTAAAATAAATAGGGAGATATAAGAAGATAAATTAATTATTGAATTGATGAATGAAGGGAATTGAAAAATAAAATTTATGATTGAATAAATTGATTTGATAAATGAATGAAATTAAATTGAATTTGACATATTGAAGAATTGATTGAATTTGAGAGTTATAAGAAGTGAATGAAAATGATTGAATGAAAATTTTAAATTCAAATTGAAAGAGAATAAATTGAAGAATAAAATCATTTAAAGAATATTATAATAATTGAAAACATAGGGTAGAAGCTTATGTTGTGATAAGGGTTAGAGTGGCTAATATACATATGGATAGGTGTCCTATTTTATTTGCATTTTCATTAGACTTTATGTGAAAACTAATGGAAAATTTTAACTCTGAAAATTGTTAAGACTTTGGATATTTTGAATTAATGAAATCTATTTCAATTTGAATGTTTTGTTTGGTAACAAAGTTAAATCAGACGCTTTGTTTATCCTCATAAATATGGTAAACTTATTTTATTAAAGGAAAAAAATTGGTGTTCATGAGGATGGATGGGTGTCCATTCCTCTAGAAGAGGTACGGTACTCTTCCAATGTTTGGACAAATTTCAAACGAATGTTATTGAAATTTGGATTGATATTTATCATGGAATATGTGGATAAGAAGGATTTACATTTGAATACTTGGTGGTTGCATTATATATGACAATTTTTTTAGCATTTATGTAATGCTTAGTTGCATAAGCAAGGTGTGCTTGTGATGCATTGGCATTTCTGCACTCGAGTTGTCCCGATCCCTTACCACTCATCTCTCACCTCATGAATATGCAAGTATCCTAGAGAAGCATGAAGTCACTATTGAATACTTTGATTTGTATTTTATTACATTCATGTATTTCATATTTAATGTAATTTTAAATGGCTAAAAAGAAATCCAAGTGATGTAATATTTATTCTTGCTTGTAGAATAGAAAGGAATTTTCATTTATGTAAATACTTCCATAAGATATCAATGTTAGATAATATGGAAGCAATGAAAATGATGTATTTTATATCCTTAGGTGTAGATGATGTAAGGTTTGAAAAGAATTTCAAATGGAAGCCTTATTGCATAGAAAAAAAATGTTGTCAAATTACTTATGTATCTTCTTCCTTTAAAGAATGTATGCTTGAGAATTGAATATCCGTAATATAGTAGGAAATTATTAATTCATGAGCAAAACGAATACAATGGGTTCATTATGGTCTCAAAACTCACAAACTATAACTACTACTAATAAACTTGTCAGCACCTCAAATATGGGAAATTCTTTAATAATTATTAAAACATATAATCTCATGATACATATGGGTAGCCATAATTGCAATGGATAAGTAATTCTCCTAAAATACTTACCTCCTTGGTTGTATGGAGAATTGGGGAGGGTAATCCTTGGGTGAGGATACTTGTCCTATCTAGTTGATAAAACTATAATATTCCCCTTTTTATATAACAATAACTTAAAGGAAATTTAAATCCTTTAAACGTTATCTGTCTACCAGTATGGGATGGTGAGATGGTAAGGTGGGAATGGGTGTTCCTACTAGCATTTGGCTTTAAGAAAACTATAGAAGTGGGTTCTTCTATATGTTAAATCTATTGCAAATCATATTACCTTCTCTAATGGGATAACTATGTCTTTATTCATTATTACACTGGCGACCTATCAATAGGTGGACGATGAGTTTATAAAAAAACAATTTAAAAACAAAAAAATTAGTAGATAATTTAGGATCGTTTCAATGGGGTTATGGACTAGCTTGAGAGGAAGAATTGCAAATCTAAATGGAGGAGGAAATATTTGAAGAATGTAGTCTCTTGGGTCTATGTCTGAGAATAAAATCTGAGAGTAACAATATAGCAAAATATACCAAGCATCTGGAGGTTGAATATAACGTTTAAACTGAAGGGTAATTTATGAATGTCAATATTTCTAGAGACCAAGAAATTAATGAGCATGGAGAGTCTTAGAATACCTGGATGAAGAATGAATGCTATAGAATGAGCATATAAAAATGTTTAAAAATATTATTTGAGAAATGATGTAGAAGGTAGAACAACTAAAGCAAATGATTATTGCAACTCAGAGATAAATAATGCTTATAGTAGAATATTATTAGAAAGTTTAAAATTTTTGGACAAAATTCACACTATAGGAATGATATTATATTTTGACATCCAAAGAGAAATGGAGATCCTCGAAGGTAAACTTTAACCTTTGGATTATTAAATCTAATTGGGTGCACATTCAATTTTTGTGAATGTTAAAGTTAATTTGATTTATTTTGGGAGATATAAGAAGTTTATTAATTTATTAATGTGGAGTGATAAGAAGATAAACAACTAATTAAAATTTGAAATGAATGAATGGGAGATATAAGAGGGAAATATTAATTATTTAAAGAATTAATTAAATTGAAAGGATAGATTGAATTAAATTGATTGAATGATTGAAGGAAATGAGTTGATTTAAAGAATTCTATTATTGGGAAATTAAAATAAATAGGGAGATATAAGAAGATAAATTAATTATTGAATTGATGAATGAAGGGAATTGAAAAATAAAATTTATGATTGAATAAATTGATTTGATAAATGAATGAAATTAAATTGAATTTGACAAATTGAAGAATTGATTGATTTTGAGAGTTATAAGAAGTGAATGAAAATGATTGAATGAAAATTTTAAATTCAAATTGAAAGAGAATAAATTGAAGAAGAAAATCATTTAAATAATATTATAATAATTGAAAACATAGGGTAGAAGCTTATGTTGTGATAAGGGTTAGAGTGGCTAATATACATATGGATAGGTGTCCTATTTGATTTGCATTTTCATAAGACTTTATGTGAAAACTAATGGAAAATTTTAACTCTGAAAATTGTTAAGACTTTGGATATTTTGAATTAATGAAATCTATTTCAATTTGAATGTTTTGTTTGGTAACAAAGTTAAATCAGATGCTTTGTTTATCCTCATAAATATGGTAAACTTATTTTATTAAAGGAAAAAAATTGGTGTTCATGAGATAGTTTTGAAATGAAATGTTGATATAAAATGTTCTTGATTAATGAGGATGGATGGGTGTCCATTCCTCTAGAAGAGGTACGGCATTCTTCCAATGTTTGGACAAATTTCAAACGAATATTATTGAAATTTGGATTGATATTTATCATGGAATATGTGGATAAGAAGGATTTACCTTTGCATACTTGGTGGTTGCATTATATGTGACAATTTTTTTAGCATTTGTGTAATGCTTAGTTGCATAAGCAATGTGTGATTGTGATGCATTGGCATTTCTACACTCTAGTTGTCCTGATCCCTTACCACTCATCTCTCACCTCGTGAATATGCAAGTATCCTAGAGAAGCATGAAGTCACTATTGAATACTTTGATTTGTATTTGATTACATTCATGTATTTCATATTTAATGTAATTTTAAATGGCTAAAAAGAAAATCCAAGTGATGTAATATTTATTCTTGCTTGTAGAATAGAAAGGAATTTTCATTTATGTAAATACTTCCGTAAGATATCAATGTTAGAAAATATGGAAGCAATGAAAATGATGTATTTTATATCCTTAGGTGTAGATGATGTGAGGTTTGAAAGGAATTTCAAATGGAATCCTTATTGCATAGAAAAAAATGTTGTCTAATTGCTTATGTATCTTCTTCCTTTAAAGAATGCATGCTTGAGAATTGAATATCCGTAATATAGTAGGAAATGATTAATTCATGAACAACTCGAATACAAAGGGTTCATTATGGTCTCAAAACTCACAAACTAGAACTACTACTAATAAACTTGTCAGCACCTCAAATATGGGAAATTCTTTAATAATGATTAAAACATATAATCCCATGATACATATGGGTAGCCATAATTGCAATGGATAAGTAATTCTCCTAAAATACTAACCTCCTTGGTTGTATGGAGAATTGGGGAGGGTAATCCTTGGGTGAGGATCCATGTCCTATCTAGTTTATAAAACCATAATATTCCCCTTTTTATATAACAATAACTTAAGGGAAATTTAAATCCTTTAAATGTTTTATCTGTCTACCAGTATGGGATGGTGAGATGGTAAGGTGGGAATGGGTGTTCCTACTAGCATTTGGCTTTAAGAAAACTATAGAAGTGGGTGCTTCTATATGTTAAATCTATTGCAAATCAGATTACCTTCTCAAATGGGATAACAATGTCTTTATTCATTATTACAGTGGCGACCTATCAATGGATGGACGATGAGTTTATAAAAAAAAAAAATTAGTGGATAATTTAGGATCGTTTCAATGGGGTTATGGACTAGCTTGAGACGAAGAATTGCAAATCTAAATGGAGGAGGAAATATTTGAAGAACATAGTCTCTTGGGTCTATGTCTGAGAATACAATCTGAGAGTAACAATATAGCAAAATATACCAAGCATCTGGAGGTTGAATATAACATTTAAACTGAAGGGTAATCTATGAATGTCAATATTTCTAGAGACCAAGAAATTAATGAGCATGGAGAGTCTTAGAATACCTGGATGAAGAATGAATGCTAGAGAATGAGCATATAAAAATGTTTAAAAATATTATTTGAGAAATGATGTAGAAGGTAGAACAACTAAAGCAAATGATTATTGCAACTCAGAGATAAATAATGCTTATAGTAGAATATTATTAGAAAGTTTAAAATTTTTGGAAAAAATTCACACTATAGGAATGATATTATATTTTGACATCCAAAGAGAAAGGGAGATCCTCGAATTAATGAAATCTATTTCAATTTGAATGTTTTGTTTGGTAACAAAGTTAAATCAGATGCTTTGTTTATCCTCATAAATATGGTAAACTTATTTTATTAAAGGGAAAAAATTGGTGTTCATGAGATAGTTTTGAAATGAAATGTTGATATAAAATGTTCTTGATTAATGAGGATGGATGGGTGTCCATTCCTCTAGAAGAGGTACGGTATTCTTCCAATGTTTGGACAAATTTCAAACGAATATTATTGAAATTTGGATTGATATTTATCATGGAATATGTGGATAAGAAGGATTTACCTTTGCATACTTGGTGGTTGCATTATATGTGACAATTTTTTTAGCATTTGTGTAATGCTTAGTTGCATAAGCAATGTGTGATTGTGATGCATTGGCATTTCTACACTCTAGTTGTCCTGATCCCTTACCACTCATCTCTCACCTCGTGAATATGCAAGTATCCTAGAGAAGCATGAAGTCACTATTGAATACTTTGATTTGTATTTGATTACATTCATGTATTTCATATTTAATGTAATTTTAAATGGCTAAAAAGAAAATCCAAGTGATGTAATATTTATTCTTGCTTGTAGAATAGAAAGGAATTTTCATTTATGTAAATACTTTCGTAAGATATCAATGTTAGATAATATGGAAGCAATGAAAATGATGTATTTTATATCCTTAGGTGTAGATGATGTGAGGTTTGAAAGGAATTTCAAATTGAAGCCTTATTGCATAGAAAAAAATGTTGTCTAATTGCTTATGTATCTTCTTCCTTTAAAGAATTTATGCTTGAGAATTGAATATCCGTAATATAGTAGGAAATGATTAATTCATGAACAACTCGAATACAAAGGGTTCATTATGGTCTCAAAACTCACAAACTAGAACTACTACTAATAAACTTGTCAGCACCTCAAATATGGGAAATTCTTTAATAATGATTAAAACATATAATCCCATGATACATATGGGTAGCCATAATTGCAATGGATAAGTAATTCTCCTAAAATACTAACCTCCTTGGTTGTATGGAGAATTGGGGAGGGTAATCCTTGGGTGAGGATCCATGTCCTATCTAGTTGATAAAACCATAATATTCCCCTTTTTATATAACAATAACTTAAGGGAAATTTAAATCCTTTAAATGTTATTATCTCGTCTACCAAGTATGGGATGGTGAGATGGTAAGGTGGGAATGGGTGTTCCTACTAGCATTTGGCTTTAAGAAAACTATAGAAGTGGGTGCTTCTATATGTTAAATCTATTGCAAATCGGATTACCTTCTCTAATGGGATAACAAGGTCTTTATTCATTATTACAGTGGCGACCTATCAATGGATGGACGATGAGTTTATAAAAAAAAAAAATTAGTGGATAATTTAGGATCGTTTCAATGGGGTTATGGACTAGCTTGAGACGAAGAATTGCAAATCTAAATGGAGGAGGAAATATTTGAAGAACATAGTCTCTTGGGTCTATGTCTGAGAATACAATCTGAGAGTAACAATATAGCAAAATATACCAAGCATCTGGAGGTTGAATATAACATTTAAACTGAAGGGTAATCTATGAATGTCAATATTTCTAGAGACCAAGAAATTAATGAGCATGGAGAGTCTTAGAATACCTGGATGAAGAATGAATGCTAGAGAATGAGCATATAAAAATGTTTAAAAATATTATTTGAGAAATGATGTAGAAGGTAGAACAACTAAAGCAAATGATTATTGCAACTCAGAGATAAATAATGCTTATAGTAGAATATTATTAGAAAGTTTAAAATTTTTGGAAAAAATTCACACTATAGGAATGATATTATATTTTGACATCCAAAGAGAAAGGGAGATCCTCGAAGGTAAACTTTAACCTTTGGATTATTAAATCTAATTGGGTGCACATTCAATTTTTGTGAATGTTAAAGTTAATTTGATTTATTTTGGGAGATATAAGAAGTTTATTAATTTATTAATGTGGAGTGATAAGAAGATAAAGAACTAATTAAAATTTGAAATGAATGAATGGGAGATATAATAGGGAAATATTTATTATTTAAAGAACTAATTAAATTGAAAGGATAGATTGAATTAAATTGATTGAATGATTGAAGGAAATGAGTTGATTTAAAGAATTCTATTATTGGGAAATTAAAATAAATAGGGAGATATAAGAAGATAAATTAATTATTGAATTGATGAATGAAGGGAATTGAAAAATAAAATTTATGATTGAATAAATTGATTTGATAAATAAATGAAATTAAATTGAATTTGACAAATTGAAGAATTGATTGAATTTGAGAGTTATAGGAAGTGAATGAAAATGATTGAATGAAAATTTTAAATTCAAATTGAAAGAGAATAAATTGAAGAAGAAAATCATTTAAATAATATTATAATAATTGAAAACATAGGGTAGAAGCTTATGTTGTGATAAGGTTTAGAGTGGCTAATATACATATGGATAGGTGTTCTATTTGATTTGCATTTTCATAAGACTTTATGTGAAAACTAATGGAAAATTTTAACTCTAAAAATTGCTAAGACTTTGGATATTTTGAATTAATGAAATCTATTTCAATTTGAATGTTTTGTTTGGTAACAAAGTTAAATCAGTTGCTTTTTTTATCCTCATAAATATGGTAAACATATTTTATTAAAGGAAAAAAATTGGTGTTCATGAGATAGTTTTGAAATGATATGTTGATATAAAATGTTCTTGATTAATGAGGATGGATGGGTGTCCATTCCTCTAGAAGAGGTACGGTACTCTTCCAATGTTTGGAAAATTTTCAAATGAATGTTATTGAAATTTGGATTGATATTTATCATGGAATGTGGATAAGAAGGATTTACCTTTGCATACATGGTGGTTGCATTATATGTGAAATTTTTTTTAGCATTTATGTAATGCTTAGTTGCATAAGCAAGGTGTGCTTGTGATGCATTGGCATTTCTGCACTCGAGTTGTCCTGATACCTTACCACTCATCTCTCACCTCATGAATATGCAAGTATCCTAGAGAAGCATGAAGTCACTATTGAATACTCTGATTTGTATTTGATTACATTCATGTATTTCATATTTAATGTAATTTTAAGTGGCTAAAAAGAAAATCCATGTTATGTAATATTTATTCTTGCTTGTAGAATAGAAATGAATTTTTAGTTATGTAAATACTTCCATAAGATATCAATGTTAGATAATATGGAAGCAATGAAAATGATGTATTTTATATCCTTAGGTGTAGATGATGTAAGGTTTGAAAGGAATTTCAAATGGAAGCCTTATTGCATAGAAAAAAAATGGTGTCTAATTGCTTATGTATCTTCTTCCTTTAAAGAATGCATGCTTGAGAATTGAATATCCGTAATATAGTAGGAAATGATTAATTCATGAAAAACACGAATACAAAGGGTTCATTATGGTCTCAAAACTCACAAACTAGAACAACTACTAATAAAATTGTCAGCACCTCAAATATGGGAAATTCTTTAATAATTATTAAAACATATAATCCCATGATACATATGGGTAGCCATAATTACAATGGATAAGTAATTCTCCTAAAATACTAACCTCCTTGGTTGTATGGAGAATTTGGGAGGGTAATCCTTGGCTGAGGATCCCTGTCCTATCTAGTTGATAAAACCATAATATTCCCCTTTTTATATAAGAATAACTTAAGGGAAATTTAAATCCTTTATATGTTATTATATATCTAGCAGTATGGGATGGTGATATGGTAAGGTGGGAATGGGTGTTCCTACTAGAATTTGGCTTTAAGAAAACTATAGAAGTGGGTGCTTCTATATGTTAAATCTATTGCAAATCGGATTACCTTCTCTAATGGGATAACAATGTCTTTATTCATCATTACAGTGGCGACCTATCAATGGGTGGACAATGAGTTTATTAAAAAAAAATTAAAGAAAAAAAAATTAGTGGATAATTTAGAATCGTTTCAATGGGGTAATGGACTAGCTTGAGAGGAAGAATTGCAAATCTAAATGGAGGAAATACTTGAAGAACGTAGTCTCTTGGGTCTACGTCTGAGAATACAATCTGAGATTAACAATATAGCAAAATATACCAAGCATCTGGAGGTTGAATATAACGTTTAAACTGAACAGTAAGCTATGAATGTCAATATTTCTAGAGACCAAGAAATTAATGAGAATGGAGAGTCTTAGAATACCTGGATGAAGAATGAATTCTAGAGAATGAGAATATAAAAATGTTTAAAAATATTATTTGAGAAATGATGTAGAAGGTAGAACAACTAAAGCAAATGATTATTGCAACTCAGAGATAAATAATGCTTGTAGTAGAATATTATTAGAAAGTTTAAAATTTTTGGAAAAAATTCACACTATAGGAATGATATTATATTTTGACATCCAAAGAGAAAGGGAGATCCTCGAAGGTAAACTTTAACCTTTGGATTATTAAATCTAATTGGGTGCACATTCAATTTTTGTGAATGTTAAAGTTAATTTGATTTATTTTGGGAGATATAAGAAGTTTATTAATTTATTAATGTCGAGTGATAAGAAGATATAGAACTAATTAAAATTTGAAATGAATGAATGGGAGATATAAGAAGGAAATATTAATTATTTAAAGAATTAATTAAATTGAAAGGATAGATTGAATTAAATTGATTGAATGATTGAAGGAAATGAGTTGATTTAAAGAATTCTATTATTGGGAAATTAAAATAAATAGGGAGATATAAGAAGATAAATTAATTATTGAATTGATGAATGAAGGGAATTGAAAAATAAAATTTATGATTGAATAAATTGATTTGATAAATGAATGAAATTAAATTGAATTTGACATATTGAAGAATTGATTGAATTTGAGAGTTATAAGAAGTGAATGAAAATGATTGAATGAAAATTTTAAATTCAAATTGAAAGAGAATAAATTGAAGAATAAAATCATTTAAAGAATATTATAATAATTGAAAACATAGGGTAGAAGCTTATGTTGTGATAAGGGTTAGAGTGGCTAATATACATATGGATAGGTGTCCTATTTTATTTGCATTTTCATTAGACTTTATGTGAAAACTAATGGAAAATTTTAACTCTGAAAATTGTTAAGACTTTGGATATTTTGAATTAATGAAATCTATTTCAATTTGAATGTTTTGTTTGGTAACAAAGTTAAATCAGATGTTTTGTTTATCCTCATAAATATGGTAAACTTATTTTATTAAAGGAAAAAAATTGGTGTTCATGAGGATGGATGGGTGTCCATTCCTCTAGAAGAGGTACGGTACTCTTCCAATGTTTGGACAAATTTCAAATGAATGTTATTGAAATTTGGATTGATATTTATCATGGAATATGTGGATAAGAAGGATTTACCTTTGAATACTTGGTGGTTGCATTATATATGACAATTTTTTTAGCATTTATGTAATGCTTAGTTGCATAAGCAAGGTGTGCTTGTGATGCATTGACATTTCTACACTCGAGTTGTCCTGATCCCTTACCACTCATCTCTCACCTCATGAATATGCAAGTATCCTAGAGAAGAATGAAGTCACTATTGAATACTTTGATTTGTATTTTATTACATTCATGTATTTCATATTTAATGTAATTTTAAATGGCTAAAAAGAAAATCCAAGTGATGTAATATTTATTCTTGCTTGTAGAATAGAAAGGAATTTTCATTTATGTAAATACTTCCATAAGATAGCAATGTTAGATAATATGGAAGCAATGAAAATGATGTATTTTATATCCTTAGGTGTAGATGATGTAAGGTTTGAAAAGAATTTCAAATGGAAGCCTTATTGCATAGAAAAAAAATGTTGTCAAATTACTTATGTATCTTCTTCCTTTAAAGAATGTATGCTTGAGAATTGAATATCCGTAATATAGTAGGAAATTATTAATTCATGAGCAACACGAATACAATGGGTTCATTATGGTCTCAAAACTCACAAACTAGAACTACTACTAATAAACTTGTCAGCACCTCAAATATGGGAAATTCTTTAATAATTATTAAAACATATAATCTCATGATACATATGGGTAGCCATAATTGCAATGGATAAGTAATTCTCCTAAAATACTTACCTCCTTGGTTGTATGGAGAATTGGGGAGGGTAATCCTTGGGTGAGGATCCTTGTCCTATCTAGTTGATAAAACTATAATATTCCCATTTTTATATAACAATAACTTAAAGGAAATTTAAATCCTTTAAACGTTATCTGTCTACCAGTATGGGATGGTGAGATGGTAAGGTGGGAATGGGTGTTCCTACTAGCATTTGGCTTTAAGAAAACTATAGAAGTGGGTTCTTCTATATGTTAAATCTATTGCAAATCAGATTACCTTCTCGAATGGGATAACTATGTCTTTATTCATTATTACAGTGGCGACCTATCAATAGGTGGACGATGAGTTTATAAAAAAACAATTTAAAAACAAAAAAATTAGTAGATAATTTAGGATCGTTTCAATGGGGTTATGGACTAGCTTGAGAGGAAGAATTGCAAATCTAAATGGAGGAGGAAATATTTGAAGAATGTAGTCTCTTGGGTCTATGTCTGAGAATAAAATCTGAGAGTAACAATATAGCAAAATATACCAAGCATCTGGAGGTTGAATATAACGTTTAAACTGAAGGGTAATTTATGAATGTCAATATTTCTAGAGACCAAGAAATTAATGAGCATGGAGAGTCTTAGAATAACTGGATGAAGAATGAATGCTATAGAATGAGCATATAAAAACGTTTAAAAATATTATTTGAGAAATGATGTAGAAGGTAGAACAACTAAAGCAAATGATTATTGCAACTCAGAGATAAATAATGCTTATAGTAGAATATTATTAGAAAGTTTAAAATTTTTGGACAAAATTCACACTATAGGAATGATATTATATTTTGACATCCAAAGAGAAATGGAGATCCTCGAAGGTAAACTTTAACCTTTGGATTATTAAATCTAATTGGGTGCACATTCAATTTTTGTGAATGTTAAAGTTAATTTGATTTATTTTGGGAGATATAAGAAGTTTATTAATTTATTAATGTGGAGTGATAAGAAGATAAAGAACTAATTAAAATTTGAAATGAATGAATGGGAGATATAATAGGGAAATATTAATTATTTAAAGAACTAATTAAATTGAAAGGATAGATTGAATTAAATTGATTGAATGATTGAAGGAAATGATTTGATTTAAAGAATTCTATTATTGGGAAATTAAAATAAATAGGGAGATATAAGAAGATAAACTAATTATTGAATTGATGAAAGAAGGGAATTGAAAAATAAAATTTATGATTGAATAAATTGATTTGATAAATGAATGAAATTAAATTGAATTTGACAAATTGAAGAATTGATTGAATTTGAGAGTTATAAGAAGTGAATGAAAATGATTGAATGAAAATTTTAAATTCAAATTGAAAGAGAATAAATTGAAGAAGAAAATCATTTAAATAATATTATAATAATTGAAAACATAGGGTAGAAGCTTATGTTGTGATAAGGTTTAGAGTGGCTAATATACATATGGATAGGTGTTCTATTTGATTTGCATTTTCATAAGACTTTATGTGAAAACTAATGGAAAATTTTAACTCTAAAAATTGCTAAGACTTTGGATATTTTGAATTAATGAAATCTATTTCAATTTGAATGTTTTGTTTGGTAACAAAGTTAAATCAGTTGCTTTTTTTATCCTCATAAATATGGTAAACATATTTTATTAAAGGAAAAAAATTGGTGTTCATGAGATAGTTTTGAAATGATATGTTGATATAAAATGTTCTTGATTAATGAGGATGGATGGGTGTCCATTCCTCTAGAAGAGGTACGGTACTCTTCCAATGTTTGGACAAATTTCAAATGAATGTTATTGAAATTTGGATTGATATTTATCATGGAATGTGGATAAGAAGGATTTACCTTTGCATACATGGTGGTTGCATTATATGTGACAATTTTTTCAGCATTTATGTAATGCTTAGTTGTATAAGCAAGGTGTGCTTGTGATGCATTGGCATTTCTGCACTCAAGTTGTCCTGATACCTTACCACTCATCTCTCACCTCATGAATATGCAAGTATCCTAGAGAAGCATGAAGTCACTATTGAATACTCTGATTTGTATTTGATTACATTCATGTATTTCATATTTAATGTAATTTTAAGTGGCTAAAAAGAAAATCCATGTTATGTAATATTTATTCTTGCTTGTAGAATAGAAATGAATTTTTAGTTATGTAAATACTTCCATAAGATATCAATGTTAGATAATATGGAAGCAATGAAAATGATGTATTTTATATCCTTAGGTGTAGATGATGTAAGGTTTGAAAGGAATTTCAAATGGAAGCCTTATTGTATAGAAAAAAAATGTTGTCTAATTGCTTATGTATCTTCTTCCTTTAAAGAATGTATGCTTGAGAATTGAATATCCGTAATATAGTAGGAAATGATTAATTCATGAAAAACACGAATACAAAGGGTTCATTATGGTCTCAAAACTCACAAACTAGAACTACTACTAATAAAATTGTTAGCACCTCAAATATGGGAAATTCTTTAATAATTATTAAAACATATAATCCCATGATACATATGGGTAGCCATAATTACAATGGATAAGTAATTCTCCTAAAATACTAACCTCCTTGGTTGTATGGAGAATTTGGGAGGGTAATCCTTGGGTAAGGATCCCTGTCCTATCTAGTTGATAAAACCATAATATTCCCCTTTTTATATAAGAATAACTTAAGGGAAATTTAAATCCTTTATATGTTATTATATATCTAGCAGTATGGTATGGTGAGATGGTAAGGTGGGAATGGGTGTTCCTACTAGAATTTGGCTTTAAGAAAACTATAGAAGTGGGTGCTTCTATATGTTAAATCTATTGCAAATCGGATTACCTTCTCTAATGGGATAACAATGTCTTTATTCATTATTACAGTGGCGACCTATCAATGGGTGGACAATGAGTTTATTAAAAAAAAATTAAAGAAAAAAAAATTAGTGGATAATTTAGAATAGTTTCAATGGGGTTATGGACTAGCTTGAGAGGAAGAATTGCAAATCTAAATGGAGGAGGAAATATTTGAAGAACGTAGTCTCTTGGGTCTACGTCTGAGAATACAATCTGAGAGTAACAATATAGCAAAATATACCAAGCATCTGGAGGTTGAATATAACGTTTAAACTGAACAGTAAGCTATGAATGTCAATATTTCTAGAGACCAAGAAATTAATGAGAATGGAGAGTCTTAGAATACCTGGATGAAGAATGAATTCTAGAGAATGAGCATATAAAAATGTTTAAAAATATTATTTGAGAAATGATGTAGAAGGTAGAACAACTAAAGCAAATGATTATTGCAACTCAGAGATAAATAATGCTTATAGTAGAATATTATTAGAAAGTTTAAAATTTTTGGAAAAAATTCACACTATAGGAATGATATTATATTTTGACATCCAAAGAGAAAGGGAGATCCTCGAAGGTAAACTTTAACCTTTGGATTATTAAATCTAATTGGGTGCACATTCAATTTTTGTGAATGTTAAAGTTAATTTGATTTATTTTGGGAGATATAAGAAGTTTATTAATTTATTAATGTCGAGTGATAAGAAGATATAGAACTAATTAAAATTTGAAATGAATGAATGGGAGATATAAGAAGGAAATATTAATTATTTAAAGAATTAATTAAATTGAAAGGATAGATTGAATTAAATTGATTGAATGATTGAAGGAAATGAGTTGATTTAAAGAATTCTATTATTGGGAAATTAAAATAAATAGGGAGATATAAGAAGATAAATTAATTATTGAATTGATGAATGAAGGGAATTGAAAAATAAAATTTATGATTGAATAAATTGATTTGATAAATGAATGAAATTAAATTGAATTTGACATATTGAAGAATTGATTGAATTTGAGAGTTATAAGAAGTGAATGAAAATGATTGAATGAAAATTTTAAATTCAAATTGAAAGAGAATAAATTGAAGAATAAAATCATTTAAAGAATATTATAATAATTGAAAACATAGGGTAGAATCTTATGTTGTGATAAGGGTTAGAGTGGCTACTATACATATGGATAGGTGTCCTATTTTATTTGCATTTTCATTAGACTTTATGTGAAAACTAATGGAAAATTTTAACTCTGAAAATTGTTAAGACTTTGGATATTTTGAATTAATGAAATCTATTTCAATTTGAATGTTTTGTTTGGTAACAAAGTTAAATCAGATGCTTTGTTTATCCTCATAAATATGGTAAACTTATTTTATTAAAGGAAAAAAATTGGTGTTCATGAGGATGGATGGGTGTCCATTCCTCTAGAAGAAGTACGATACTCTTCCAATGTTTGGACAAATTTCAAACGAATGTTATTGAAATTTGGATTGATATTTATCATGGAATATGTGGATAAGAAGGATTTACCTTTGAATACTTGGTGGTTGCATTATATATGACAATTTTTTTAGCATTTATGTAATGCTTAGTTGCATAAGCAAGGTGTGCTTGTGATGCATTGGCATTTCTGCACTCGAGTTGTCCTGATACCTTACCACTCATCTCTCACCTCATGAATATGCAAGTATCCTAGAGAAGCATGAAGTCACTATTGAATACTTTGATTTGTATTTGATTACATTCATGTATTTCATATTTAATGTAATTTTAAATGGCTAAAAAGAAAATCCAAGTGATGTAATATTTATTCTTGCTTGTAGAATAGAAAGGAATTTTCATTTATGTAAATACTTTCGTAAGATATCAATGTTAGATAATATGGAAGCAATGAAAATGATGTATTTTATATCCTTAGGTGTAGATGATGTGAGGTTTGAAAGGAATTTCAAATGGAAGCCTTATTGCATAGAAAAAAATGTTGTCTAATTGCTTATGTATCTTCTTCCTTTAAAGAATTTATGCTTGAGAATTGAATATCCGTAATATAGTAGGAAATGATTAATTCATGAACAACTCGAATACAAAGGGTTCATTATGGTCTCAAAACTCACAAACTAGAACTACTACTAATAAACTTGTCAGCACCTCAAATATGGGAAATTCTTTAATAATGATTAAAACATATAATCCCATGATACATATGGGTAGCCATAATTGCAATGGATAAGTAATTCTCCTAAAATACTAACCTCCTTGGTTGTATGGAGAATTGGGGAGGGTAATCCTTGGGTGAGGATCCATGTCCTATCTAGTTGATAAAACCATAATATTCCCCTTTTTATATAACAATAACTTAAGGGAAATTTAAATCCTTTAAATGTTTTATCTGTCTACCAGTATGGGATGGTGAGATGGTAAGGTGGGAATGGGTGTTCCTACTAGCATTTGGCTTTAAGAAAACTATAGAAGTGGGTGCTTCTATATGTTAAATCTATTGCAAATCGGATTACCTTCTCTAATGGGATAACAAGGTCTTTATTCATTATTACAGTGGCGACCTATCAATGGATGGACGATGAGTTTATAAAAAAAAAAAAATTAGTGGATAATTTAGGATCGTTTCAATGGGGTTATGGACTAGCTTGAGACGAAGAATTGCAAATCTAAATGGAGGAGGAAATATTTGAAGAACATAGTCTCTTGGGTCTATGTCTGAGAATACAATCTGAGAGTAACAATATAGCAAAATATACCAAGCATCTGGAGGTTGAATACAACATTTAAACTGAAGGGTAATCTATGAATGTCAATATTTCTAGAGACCAAGAAATTAATGAGCATGGAGAGTCTTAGAATACCTGGATGAAGAATGAATGCTAGAGAATGAGCATATAAAAATGTTTAAAAATATTATTTGAGAAATGATGTAGAAGGTAGAACAACTAAAGCAAATGATTATTGCAACTCAGAGATAAATAATGCTTATAGTAGAATATTATTAGAAAGTTTAAAATTTTTGGAAAAAATTCACACTATAGGAATGATATTATATTTTGACATCCAAAGAGAAAGGGAGATCCTCGAATTAATGAAATATATTTCAATTTGAATGTTTTGTTTGGTAACAAAGTTAAATCAGATGCTTTGTTTATCCTCATAAATATGGTAAACTTATTTTATTAAAGGGAAAAAATTGGTGTTCATGAGATAGTTTTGAAATGAAATGTTGATATAAAATGTTCTTGATTAATGAGGATGGATGGGTGTCCATTCCTCTAGAAGAGGTACGGTATTCTTCCAATGTTTGGACAAATTTCAAACGAATATTATTGAAATTTGGATTGATATTTATCATGGAATATGTGGATAAGAAGGATTTACCTTTGCATACTTGGTGGTTGCATTATATGTGACAATTTTTTTAGCATTTGTGTAATTCTTAGTTGCATAAGCAATGTGTGATTGTGATGCATTGGCATTTCTACACTCTAGTTGTCCTGATCCCTTACCACTCATCTCTCACCTCGTGAATATGCAAGTATCCTAGAGAAGCATGAAGTCACTATTGAATACTTTGATTTGTATTTGATTACATTCATGTATTTCATATTTAATGTAATTTTAAATGGCTAAAAAGAAAATCCAAGTGATGTAATATTTATTCTTGCTTGTAGAATAGAAAGGAATTTTCATTTATGTAAATACTTCCGTAAGATATCAATGTTAGATAATATGGAAGCAATGAAAATGATGTATTTTATATCCTTAGGTGTAGATGATGTGAGGTTTGAAAGGAATTTCAAATGGAAGCCTTATTGCAAAGAAAAAAATGTTGTCTAATTGCTTATGTATCTTCTTCCTTTAAAGAATTTATGCTTGAGAATTGAATATCCGTAATATAGTAGGAAATGATTAATTCATGAACAACTCGAATACAAAGGGTTCATTATGGTCTCAAAACTCACAAACTAGAACTACTACTAATAAACTTGTCAGCACCTCAAATATGGGAAATTCTTTAATAATGATTAAAACATATAATCCCATGATACATATGGGTAGCCATAATTGCAATGGATAAGTAATTCTCCTAAAATACTAACCTCCTTGGTTGTATGGAGAATTGGGGAGGGTAATCCTTGGGTGAGGATCCATGTCCTATCTAGTTGATAAAACCATAATATTCCCCTTTTTATATAACAATAACTTAAGGGAAATTTAAATCCTTTAAATCTTTTATCTGTCTACCGAGTATGGGATGGTGAGATGGTAAGGTGGGAATGGGTGTTCCTACTAGCATTTGGCTTTAAGAAAACTATAGAAGTGGGTGCTTCTATATGTTAAATCTATTGCAAATCGGATTACCTTCTCTAATGGGATAACAATGTCTTTATTCATTATTACAGTGGCGACCTATCAATGGATGGACGATGAGTTTATAAAAAAACAAAATTAGTGGATAATTTAGGATCCTTTCAATGGGGTTATGGACTAGCTTGAGACGAAGAATTGCAAATCTAAATGGAGGAGGAAATATTTGAAGAACATAGTCTCTTGGGTCTATGTCTGAGAATACAATCTGAGAGTAACAATATAGCAAAATATACCAAGCATCTGGAGGTTGAATATAACATTTAAACTGAAGGGTAATCTATGAATGTCAATATTTCTAGAGACCAAGAAATTAATGAGCATGGAGAGTCTTAGAATACCTGGATGAAGAATGAATGCTAGAGAATGAGCATATAAAAATGTTTAAAAATATTATTTGAGAAATTATGTAGAAGGTAGAACAACTAAAGCAAATGATTATTGCAACTCAGAGATAAATAATTCTTATAGTAGAATATTATTAGAAAGTTTAAAATTTTTGGAAAAAATTCACACTATAGGAATGATATTATATTTTGACATCCAAAGAGAAAGGGAGATCCTCGAAGGTAAACTTTAACCTTTGGATTATTAAATCTAATTGGGTGCACATTCAATTTTTGTGAATGTTAAAGTTAATTTGATTTATTTTGGGAGATATAAGAAGTTTATTAATTTATTAATGTGGAGTGATAAGAAGATAAAGAACTAATTAAAATTTGAAATGAATGAATGGGAGATATAATAGGGAAATATTAATTATTTAAAGAACTAATTAAATTGAAAGGATAGATTGAATTAAATTGATTGAATGATTGAAGGAAATGAGTTGATTTAAAGAATTCTATTATTGGGAAATTAAAATAAATAGGGAGATATAAGAAGATAAATTAATTATTGAATTGATGAATGAAGGGAATTGAAAAATAAAATTTATGATTGAATAAATTGATTTGATAAATAAATGAAATTAAATTGAATTTGACAAATTGAAGAATTGATTGAATTTGAGAGTTATAGGAAGTGAATGAAAATGATTGAATGAAAATTTTAAATTCAAATTGAAAGAGAATAAATTGAAGAAGAAAATCATTTAAATAATATTATAATAATTGAAAACATAGGGTAGAAGCTTATGTTGTGATAAGGTTTAGAGTGGCTAATATACATATGGATAGGTGTTCTATTTGATTTGCATTTTCATAAGACTTTATGTGAAAACTAATGGAAAATTTTAACTCTAAAAATTGCTAAGACTTTGGATATTTTGAATTAATGAAATCTATTTCAATTTGAATGTTTTGTTTGGTAACAAAGTTAAATCAGTTGCTTTTTTTATCCTCATAAATATGGTAAACATATTTTATTAAAGAAAAAAAATTGGTGTTCATGAGATAGTTTTGAAATGATATGTTGATATAAAATGTTCTTGATTAATGAGGATGGATGGGTGTCCATTCCTCTAGAAGAGGTACGGTACTCTTCCAATGTTTGGAAAATTTTCAAATGAATGTTATTGAAATTTGGATTGATATTTATCATGGAATGTGGATAAGAAGGATTTACCTTTGCATACATGGTGTTTGCATTATATGTGACAATTTTTTTAGCATTTATGTAATGCTTAGTTGCATAAGCAAGGTGTGCTTGTGATGCATTGGCATTTCTGCACTCGAGTTGTCCTGATACCTTACCACTCATCTCTCACCTCATGAATATGCAAGTATCCTAGAGAAGCATGAAGTCACTATTGAATACTCTGATTTGTATTTGATTACATTCATGTATTTCATATTTAATGTAATTTTAAGTGGCTAAAAAGAAAATCCATGTTATGTAATATTTATTCTTGCTTGTAGAATAGAAATGAATTTTTAGTTATGTAAATACTTCCATAAGATATCAATGTTAGATAATATGGAAGCAATGAAAATGATGTATTTTATATCCTTAGGTGTAGATGATGTAAGGTTTGAAAGGAATTTCAAATGGAAGCCTTATTGCATAGAAAAAAATGTTGTCTAATTGCTTATGTATCTTCTTCCTTTAAAGAATGCATGCTTGAGAATTGAATATCCGTAATATAGTAGGAAATGATTAATTCATGAAAAACACGAATACAAAGGGTTCATTATGGTCTCAAAACTCACAAACTAGAACTACTACTAATAAAATTGTCAGCACCTCAAATATGGGAAATTCTTTAATAATTATTAAAACATATAATCCCATGATACATATGGGTAGCCATAATTACAATGGATAAGTAATTCTCCTAAAATACTAACCTCCTTGGTTGTATGGAGAATTTGGGAGGGTAATCCTTGGGTGAGGATCCCTGTCCTATCTAGTTGATAAAACCATAATATTCCCCTTTTTATATAAGAATAACTTAAGGGAAATTTAAATCCTTTATATGTTATTATATATCTAGCAGTATGGGATGGTGAGATGGTAAGGTGGGAATGGGTGTTCCTACTAGAATTTGGCTTTAAGAAAACTATAGAAGTGGGTGCTTCTATATGTTAAATCTATTGCAAATCGGATTACCTTCTCTAATGGGATAACAATGTCTTTATTCATTATTACAGTGGCGACCTATCAATGGGTGGACAATGAGTTCATTAAAAAAAAATTAAAGAAAAAAAAATTAGTGGATAATTTAGAATCGTTTCAATGGGGTAATGGACTAGCTTGAGAGGAAGAATTGCAAATCTAAATGGAGGAAATACTTGAAGAACGTAGTCTCTTGGGTCTACGTCTGAGAATACAATCTGAGAGTAACAATATAGCAAAATATACCAAGCATCTGGAGGTTGAATATAATGTTTAAACTGAACAGTAAGCTATGAATGTCAATATTTCTAGAGACCAAGAAATTAATGAGAATGGAGAGTCTTAGAATACCTGGATGAAGAATGAATTCTAGAGAATGAGCATATAAAAATGTTTAAAAATATTATTTGAGAAATGATGTAGAAGGTAGAACAACTAAAGCAAATGATTATTGCAACTCAGAGATAAATAATGCTTATAGTAGAATATTATTAGAAAGTTTAAAATTTTTGGAAAAAATTCACACTATAGGAATGATATTATATTTTGACATCCAAAGAGAAAGGGAGATCCTTGAAGGTAAACTTTAACCTTTGGATTATTAAATCTAATTGGGTGCACATTCAATTTTTGTGAATGTTAAAGTTAATTTGATTTATTTTGGGAGATATAAGAAGTTTATTAATTTATTAATGTCGAGTGATAAGAAGATATAGAACTAATTAAAATTTGAAATGAATGAATGGGAGATATAAGAAGGAAATATTAATTATTTAAAGAATTAATTAAATTGAAAGGATAGATTGAATTAAATTGATTGAATGATTGAAGGAAATGAGTTGATTTAAAGAATTCTATTATTGGGAAATTAAAATAAATAGGGAGATATAAGATAAATTAATTATTGAATTGATGAATGAAGGGAATTGAAAAATAAAATTTATGATTGAATAAATTGATTTGATAAATGAATGAAATTAAATTGAATTTGACATATTGAAGAATTGATTGAATTTGAGAGTTATAAGAAGTGAATGAAAATGATTGAATGAAAATTTTAAATTCAAATTGAAAGAGAATAAATTGAAGAATAAAATCATTTAAAGAATATTATAATAATTGAAAACATAGGGTAGAATCTTATGTTGTGATAAGGGTTAGAGTGGCTAATATACATATGGATAGGTGTCCTATTTTATTTGCATTTTCATTAGACTTTATGTGAAAACTAATGGAAAATTTTAACTCTGAAAATTGTTAAGACTTTGGATATTTTGAATTAATGAAATCTATTTCAATTTGAATTTTTTGTTTGGTAACAAAGTTAAATCAGATGCTTTGTTTATCCTCATAAATATGGTAAACTTATTTTATTAAAGGAAAAAAATTGGTGTTCATGAGGATGGATGGGTGTCCATTCCTCTAGAAGAGGTACGGTACTCTTCCAATATTTGGACAAATTTAAAATGAATGTTATTGAAATTTGGATTGATATTTATCATGGAATATGTGGATAAGAAGGATTTACCTTTGAATACTTGGTGGTTGCATTATATATGACAATTTTTTTAGCATTTATGTAATGCTTAGTTGCATAAGCAAGGTGTGCTTGTGATGCATTGGCATTTCTACACTCGAGTTGTTCTGATCCCTTACCACTCATCTCTCACCTCATGAATATGCAAGTATCCTAGAGAAGCATGAAGTCACTATTGAATGCTTTGATTTGTATTTGATTACATTCATGTATTTCATATTTAATGTAATTTTAAATGGCTAAAAAGAAATCCAAGTGATGTAATATTTATTCTTTCTTGTAGAATAGAAAGGAATTTTCATTTATGTAAATACTTCCATAAGATATCAATGTTAGATAATATGGAAGCAATGAAAATGATGTATTTTATATCCTTAGGTGTAGATGATGTAAGGTTTGAAAAGAATTTCAAATGGAAGCCTTATTGCATAGAAAAAAAATGTTGTCAAATTACTTATGTATCTTCTTCCTTTAAAGAATGTATGCTTGAGAATTGAATATCCGTAATATAGTAGGAAATTATTAATTCATGAGCAACATGAATACAATGGGTTCATTATGGTCTCAAAACTCACAAACTAGAACTACTACTAATAAACTTGTCAGCACCTCAAATATGGGAAATTCTTTAATAATTATTAAAACATATAATCTCATGATACATATGGGTAGCCATAATTGCAATGGATAAGTAATTCTCCTAAAATACTTACCTCCTTGGTTGTATGTAGAATTGGGGAGGGTAATCCTTGGGTGAGGATCCTTGTCCTATCTAGTTGATAAAACTATAATATTCCCATTTTTATATAACAATAACTTAAAGGAAATTTAAATCCTTTAAACGTTATCTCGTCTACCAGTATGGGATGGTGAGATGGTAAGGTGGGAATGGGTGTTCCTACTAGCATTTGGCTTTAAGAAAACTATAGAAGTGGGTTCTTCTATATGTTCAATCTATTGCAAATCAGATTACCTTCTCTAATGGGATAACTATGTCTTTATTCATTATTACAGTGGCGACCTATCAATAGGTGGACGATGAGTTTATAAAAAAACAATTTAAAAACAAAAAAAATAGTGGATAATTTAGGATCGTTTCAATGGGGTTATGGACTAGCTTGAGAGGAAGAATTGCAAATCTAAATGGAGGAGGAAATATTTGAAGAATGTAGTCTCTTGGGTCTATGTCTGAGAATAAAATCTGAGAGTAACAATATAGCAAAATATACCAAGCATCTGGAGGTTGAATATAACGTTTAAACTGAAGGGTAATTTATGAATGTCAATATTTCTAGAGACCAAGAAATTAATGAGCATGGAGAGTCTTAGAATACCTGGATGAAGAATGAATGCTATAGAATGAGCATATAAAAACGTTTAAAAATATTATTTGAGAAATGATGTAGAAGGTAGAACAACTAAAGCAAATGATTATTGCAACTAAGAGATAAATAATGCTTATAGTAGAATATTATTAGAAAGTTTAAAATTTTTGGACAAAATTCACACTATAGGAATGATATTATATTTTGACATCCAAAGAGAAATGGAGATCCTCAAAGGTAAACTTTAACCTTTGGATTATTAAATCTAATTGGGTGCACATTCAATTTTTGTGAATGTTAAAGTTAATTTGATTTATTTTGGGAGATATAAGAAGTTTATTAATTTATTAATGTGGAGTAATAAGAAGATAAAGAACTAATTAAAATTTGAAATGAATGAATGGGAGATATAATAGGGAAATATTAATTATTTAAAGAACTAATTAAATTGAAAGGATAGATTGAATTAAATTGATTGAATGATTGAAGGAAATGAGTTGATTTAAAGAATTCTATTATTGGGAAATTAAAATAAATAGGGAGATATAAGAAGATAAACTAATTATTGAATTGATGAAAGAAGGGAATTGAAAAATAAAATTTATGATTGAATAAATTGATTTGATAAATGAATGAAATTAAATTTAATTTGACAAATTGAAGAATTGATTGAATTTGAGAGTTATAAGAAGTGAATGAAAATGATTGAATGAAAATTTTAAATTCAAATTGAAAGAGAATAAATTGAAGAAGAAAATCATTTAAATAATATTATAATAATTGAAAACATAGGGTAGAAGCTTATGTTGTGATAAGGTTTAGAGTGGCTAATATACATATGGATAGGTGTTCTATTTGATTTGCATTTTCATAAGACTTTATGTGAAAACTAATGGAAAATTTTAACTCTAAAAATTGCTAAGACTTTGGATATTTTGAATTAATGAAATCTATTTCAATTTGAATGTTTTGTTTGGTAACAAAGTTAAATCAGTTGCTTTTTTTATCCTCATAAATATGGTAAACATATTTTATTAAAGGAAAAAAATTGGTGTTCATGAGATAGTTTTGAAATGATATGTTGATATAAAATGTTCTTGATTAATGAGGATGGATGGGTGTCCATTCCTCTAGAAGAGGTACGGTACTCTTCCAATGTTTGGACAAATTTCAAATGAATGTTATTGAAATTTGGATTGATATTTATCATGGAATGTGGATAAGAAGGATTTACCTTTGCATACTTGGTGGTTGCATTATATGTGACAATTTTTTCAGCATTTATGTAATGCTTAGTTGTATAAGCAAGGTGTGCTTGTGATGCATTGGCATTTCTGCACTCAAGTTGTCCTGATACCTTACCACTCATCTCTCACCTAATGAATATGCAAGTATCCTAGAGAAGCATGAAGTCACTATTGAATACTCTTATTTGTATTTGATTACATTCATGTATTTCATATTTAATGTAATTTTAAGTGGCTAAAAAGAAAATCCATGTTATGTAATATTTATTCTTGCTTGTAGAATAGAAATGAATTTTTAGTTATGTAAATACTTCCATAAGATATCAATGTTAGATAATATGGAAGCAATGAAAATGATGTATTTTATATCCTTAGGTGTAGATGATGTAAGGTTTGAAAGGAATTTCAAATGGAAGCCTTATTGCATCAAAAATGTTCTCTAATTGCTTATGTATCTTCTTCCTTTAAAGAATGTATGCTTGAGAATTGAATATCCGAAATATAGTAGGAGATGATTAATTCATGAAAAACACGAATACAAAGGGTTCATTATGGTCTCAAAACTCACAAACTAGAACTACTACTAATAAAATTGTTAGCACCTCAAATATGGGAAATTCTTTAATAATGATTAAAACATATAATCCCATGATACATATGGGTAGCCATAATTACAATGGATAAGTAATTCTCCTAAAATACTAACCTCCTTGGTTGTATGGAGAATTTGGGAGGGTAATCCTTGGGTAAGGATCCCTGTCCTATCTAGTTGATAAAACCATAATATTCCCCTTTTTATGTAAGAATAACTTAAGGGAAATTTAAATCCTTTATATGTTATTATATATCTAGCAGTATGGGATGGTGAGATGGTAAGGTGGGAATGGGTGTTCCTACTAGAATTTGGCTTTAAGAAAACTATAGAAGTGGGTGCTTCTATATGTTAAATCTATTGCAAATCGGATTACCTTCTCTAATGGGATAACAATGTCTTTATTCATTATTACAGTGGCGACCTATCAATGGGTGGACAATGAGTTTATTAAAAAAAAATTAAAGAAAAAAAAATTATTGGATAATTTAGAATAGTTTCAATGGGGTTATGGACTAGCTTGAGAGGAAGAATTGCAAATCTAAATGGAGGAGGAAATATTTGAAGAACGTAGTCTCTTGGGTCTACGTCTGAGAATACAATCTGAGATTAACAATATAGCAAAATATACCAAGCATCTGGAGGTTGAATATAACGTTTAAACTGAAGGGTAAGCTATGAATGTCAATATTTCTAGAGACCAAGAAATTAATGAGAATGGAGAGTCTTAGAATACCTGGATGAAGAATGAATTCTAGAGAATGAGCATATAAAAATGTTTAAAAATATTATTTGAGAAATGATGTAGAAGGTAGAACAACTAAAGCAAATGATTATTGCAACTCAGAGATAAATAATGCTTATAGTAGAATATTATTAGAAAGTTTAAAATTTTTGGAAAAAATTCAGACTATAGGAATGATATTATATTTTGACATCCAAAGAGAAAGGGAGATCCTCGAAGGTAAACTTTAACCTTTGGATTATTAAATCTAATTGGGTGCACATTCAATTTTTATGAATGTTAAAGTTAATTTGATTTATTTTGGGAGATATAAGAAGTTTATTAATTTATTAATGTCGAGTGATAAGAAGATATAGAACTAATTAAAATTTGAAATGAATGAATGGGAGATATAAGAAGGAAATATTAATTATTTAAAGAATTAATTAAATTGAAAGGATAGATTGAATTAAATTGATTGAATGATTGAAGGAAATGAGTTGATTTAAATAATTCTATTATTGGGAAATTAAAATAAATAGGGAGATATAAGAAGATAAATTAATTATTGAATTGATGAATGAAGGGAATTGAAAAATAAAATTTATGATTGAATAAATTGATTTGATAAATGAATGAAATTAAATTGAATTTGACATATTGAAGAATTGATTCAATTTGAGAGTTATAAGAAGTGAATGAAAATGATTGAATGAAAATTTTAAATTCAAATTGAAAGAGAATAAATTGAAGAATAAAATCATTTAAAGAATATTATAATAATTGAAAACATAGGGTAGAAGCTTATGTTGTGATAAGGGTTAGAGTGGCTACTATACATATGGATAGGTGTCCTATTTTATTTGCATTTTCATTAGACTTTATGTGAAAACTAATGGAAAATTTTAACTCTGAAAATTGTTAAGACTTTGGATATTTTGAATTAATGAAATCTATTTCAATTTGAATGTTTTGTTTGGTAACAAAGTTAAATCAGATGCTTTGTTTATCCTCATAAATATGGTAAACTTATTTTATTAAAGGAAAAAAATTGGTATTCATGAGGATGGATGGGTGTCCATTCCTCTAGAAGAGGTACGGTACTCTTCCAATGTTTGGACAAATTTCAAACGAATGTTATTGAAATTTGGATTGATATTTATCATGGAATATGTGGATAAGAAGGATTTACCTTTGAATACTTGGTGGTTGCATTATATATGACAATTTTTTTAGCATTTATGTAATGCTTAGTTGCATAAGCAAGGTGTGCTTGTGATGCATTGGCATTTCTACACTCGAGTTGTCCTGATCCCTTACCACTCATCTCTCACCTCATGAATATGCAAGTATCCTAGAGAAGAATGAAGTCACTATTGAATACTTTGATTTGTATTTTATTACATTCATGTATTTCATATTTAATGTAATTTTAAATGGCTAAAAAGAAATCCAAGTGATGTAATATTTATTCTTGCTTGTAGAATAGAAAGGAATTTTCATTTATGTAAATACTTCCATAAGATATCAATGTTAGATAATATGGAAGCAATGAAAATGATGTATTTTATATCCTTAGGTGTAGATGATGTAAGGTTTGAAAAGAATTTCAAATGGAAGCCTTATTGCATAGAAAAAAAATGTTGTCAAATTACTTATGTATCTTCTTCCTTTAAAGAATGTATGCTTGAGAATTGAATATCCGTAATATAGTAGGAAATTATTAATTCATGAGCAACACGAATACAATGGGTTCATTATGGTCTCAAAACTCACAAACTAGAACTACTACTAATAAACTTGTCAGCACCTCAAATATGGGAAATTCTTTAATAATTATTAAAACATATAATCTCATGATACATATGGGTAGCCATAATTGCAATGGATAAGTAATTCTCCTAAAATACTTACCTCCTTGGTTGTATGGAGAATTGGGGAGGGTAATCCTTGGGTGAGGATCCTTGTCCTATCTAGTTTATAAAACTATAATATTCCCCTTTTTATATAACAATAACTTAAAGGAAATTTAAATCCTTTAAACGTTATTTGTCTACCAGTATGGGATGGTGAGATGGTAAGGTGGGAATGGGTGTTCCTACTAGCATTTGGCTTTAAGAAAACTATAGAAGTGGGTTCTTCTATATGTTAAATCTATTGCAAATCAGATTACCTTCTCTAATGGGATAACTATGTCTTTATTCATTATTACAGTGGCGACCTATCAATAGGTGGACGATGAGTTTATAAAAAAACAATTTAAAAACAAAAAAATTAGTAGATAATTTAGGATCGTTTCAATGGGGTTATGGACTAGCTTGAGAGGAAGAATTGCAAATCTAAATGGAGGAGGAAATATTTGAAGAATGTAGTCTCTTGGGTCTATGTCTGAGAATAAAATCTGAGAGTAACAATATAGCAAAATATACCAAGCATCTGGAGGTTGAATATAACGTTTAAACTGAAAGGTAATTTATGAATGTCAATATTTCTAGAGACCAAGAAATTAATGAGCATGGAGAGTCTTAGAATATCTGGATGAAGAATGAATGCTATAGAATGAGCATATAAAAATGTTTAAAAATATTATTTGAGAAATGATGTAGAAGGTAGAACAACTAAAGCAAATGATTATTGCAACTCAGAGATAAATAATGCTTATAGTAGAATATTATTAGAAAGTTTAAAATTTTTGGACAAAATTCACACTATAGGAATGATATTATATTTTGACATCCAAAGAGAAATGGAGATCCTCGAAGGTAAACTTTAACCTTTGGATTATTAAATCTAATTGGGTGCACATTCAATATTTGTGAATGTTAAAGTTAATTTGATTTATTTTGGGAGATATAAGAAGTTTATTAATTTATTAATGTGGAGTGATAAGAAGATAAAGAACTAATTAAAATTTGAAATGAATGAATGGGAGATATAAGAGGGAAATATTAATTATTTAAAGAATTAATTAAATTGAAAGGATAGATTGAATTAAATTGATTGAATGATTGAAGGAAACGAGTTGATTTAAAGAATTCTATAATTGGGAAATTAAAATAAATAGGGAGATATAAGAAGATAAATTAATTATTGAATTGATGAATGAAGGGAATTGAAAAATAAAATTTATGATTGAATAAATTGATTTGATAAATGAATGAAATTAAATTGAATTTGACAAATTGAAGAATTGATTGATTTTGAGAGTTATAAGAAGTGAATGAAAATGATTGAATGAAAATTTTAAATTCAAATTGAAAGAGAATAAATTGAAGAAGAAAATCATTTAAATAATATTATAATAATTGAAAACATAGGGTAGAATCTTATGTTGTGATAAGGGTTAGAGTGGCTAATATACATATGGATAGGTGTCCTACTTGATTTGCATTTTCATAAGACTTTATGTGAAAACTAATGGAAAATTTTAACTCTGAAAATTGTTAAGACTTTGGATATTTTGAATTAATCAAATCTATTTCAATTTGAATGTTTTGTTTGGTAACAAAGATAAATTAGATGCTTTGTTTATCCACATAAATATGGTAAACTTATTTTATTAAAGGAAAAAAATTGGTGTTCATGAGATAGTTTTGAAATGAAATGTTGATATAAAATGTTCTTGATTAATGAGGATGGATGGGTGTCCATTCCTCTAGAAGAGGTATGGTACTCTTCCAATGTTTGGACAAATTTCAAACGAATGTTATTGAAATTTGGATTGATATTTATCATGGAATATGTGGATAAGGAAGATTTACCTTTGCATACTTGGTGGTTGCATTATATGTGACAATTTTTTTAGCATTTATGTAATGCTTAGTTGCATAAGCAAGGTGTTCTTGTGATGCATTGGCATTTCTGCACTCGAGTTGTCCTGATCCCTTACCACTCATCTCTCACCTCATGAATATGCAAGTATCCTAGAGAAGCATGAAGTCACTATGATTACATTCATGCATTTCATATTTAATGAAATTTTAAATGGCTAAAAATAAAATCCAAGTGATGTAATATTTATTCTTGCTTGTAGAATAGAAAGGAATTTTCCTTTATGTAAATACTTCCATAAGATATCAATGTTAGATAATATGGAAGCAATGAAAATGATGTATTTTATATCCTTAGGTGTAGATGATGTAAGGTTTGAAAGGAATTTCAAATGGAAGCCGTATTGCATAGAAAATTTTTTTTGTCTAATTGCTTATGTATCTTCTTCCTTTAAAGAATGTATTCTTGAGAATTTAATATCCGTAATATAGTAGGAAATGATTAATTCATGAACAACACGAATACAAAGGGTTCATTATGGTCTCAAAACTCACAAACTAGAACTACTACTAATAAACTTGTCAGCACCTCAAATATGGGAAATTCTTTAATAATGATTAAAACATATAATCCCATGATACATATGGGTAGCCATAATTGCAATGGATAAGTAATTCTCCTAAAACACTGACCTCCTTGGTTGTATGGAGAATTGGGGAGGGTAATCCTTGGGTGAGGATCCCTGTCCTATCTAGTTGATAAAACCATAATATTCCACTTTTTATATAACAATAACTTAAGGGAAATTTAAATCCTTTAAATGTTATTATCTGTCTACCAGTATGGGATGGTGAGATGGTAAGGTGGTAATGGGTGTTCCTACTAGCATTTGGCTTTAAGAAAACTCTAGAAGTTGGTTCTTCTATATGTTAAATCTATTGCAAATTGGATTACCTTCTCTAATGGGATAACTATGTCTTTATTCATTATTACAGTGGCGACCTATCAATGGATGGACGATGAGTTTATAAAAAAAAAAGAAACTTTATTTATTTATTTACTAAATCAAAGCCCCATAACTTCAATTTAAAAATAAATCCAACATTATTTTATTTCACAAATCAAAGCTTCCCTTACTTTAATCTATGAAACCCTTTATTTATTTATAATTAAAGTTCCCTATCTTTAATTACCCAGAATCCGATTATTTAAATAAACTTATATTCAACATAATCAAAAATTTTATTTAGAAAAATATAAATCTACTCTTTGGTTAACCTTTGCTTTAAATAACTTATTATTTAATTAAACTATATCCATCTAACAAGGTCAACATAGAGAATTTTTTTTTCTCTCAACACAATATGTAGAAACTCCACCTGTCGTCCATGGAAGAACAACCAAGACCTCTCGATAAGGGAGGGCTTCTATAAAATCTAGAAAAGGGTAGCTTGGAAGTGGCTCGAAGAATACATGCTTAGAACTAAGGCATACACCTCCAATCTCTAGGGTGGTTGGAGGAAAGATAGATTTGAACTTCTAGTCATGGCAATATTAACAACAAAGTGTCCCACTAGCCAGAACACGCAAGGTGTCCCTTAAAAATTGGGTGCACTCCACAACCACCACAATGATGCTTGGAAAAATAGAGAGGAATTTAGGTAATAGGTGATAGAATAGAGATGCCATCTATGATATCTCATTGACCTCAATGGAATGAACACTTGAGAGGTAAACAACACCTTAGCAACATGTGATGTAGGGCATCTATTAGAGATTACCATAGTATTTATTTCTATGGGTCATCCAAGGGGATTATTATCAAGCATCGACGTAGCTTATTTTGAATCCAAGCAACATTATGAGAAGTGCAGGGTTACAATAGGCCTCCTACAGAGTTTTCCCCAAAAACACCCATGATATCTAGGAAGATAAAAGCATGGAAAACCAACTCAAGGAGCTACGACATAAGCAAGGATAGTTCATCTATATTTTCAAAGAAAAAAAATAGACCAACCACGTCCATGGCCATGGGTACTATAACTAGTTTCTTTTATCTTTAAAGGACAAGCATACAGAAGGTAACACACCTAAAATTATCCATCAATGGATTTCAATATGACCACTCTGGTAATACATGCCAAAGGATTCCAATAAGTCTACATTGTTCACTCCTTTTTTTGCAGCACGTTCTAGTTTTTCTTCCTAGTTCTTTTGCATTCTCATCATATATGTTTCTATCCATTCACTTTTTATCTTTAGGAAGCTTCTCTCCCATTTTCCCACTTGGCAGTCTTGTCTTCCCATTAAAGCTCAACCACCTACCATTACTTCCCTCTCCCATTTGTGGTTGTCGATCGCCCTTTGGATTAAAGAAATAATTTTATTTTCTCACTCCCAAAGCTTGTTATTAATGAAGCCATCCCTCCCATACTTGGCAGGAAGCTTCGCCTTACCACCTTGGTCAAAATCCCAAGAAAAGTAGGTTCAAGAATCTGATCCTACGGATCATTAAATCGACTCTTACTTATTACTCATATAGCCACTCTTATTAAATTGCTTAAAAATATTTTCAATAGCAAATAAGATAAATTTCAATTATTAGCTAGGTAGAACTTTAATACTTAATTTAAATGAATGCTCATCATCATTTAAATAATTTTTTTTAATAATTAAGTTAAATGAATTTCATTTATCATTTCAAATAGGATAGTTATGTGTTTATAATGAATATTATTTTATCACTTAACATAAAATAACTATTTGAATGAAATTCCTTTATTATAAAACAATCTCTTTATTGTTTTAAAGTATATCAATTATTTATTTATAAAGAGGTCTCTTTATCATTCTAAAGCAAATCAACTATTTATTTAAAATGAAATCTCTTTATCATTCTAAAATAAATCAACTATTTATTTAAAATGAAATCTCTTTATCATTCTAAAATAAATCAACTATTTATTTAAAATGAAATCTCTTTATCATTCTAAAATAAATCAACTATTTATTTAAAATGAAATCTCTTTATCATTCTATTTGTTCGAGCAACACAAGGAGTTATGAAGACAACCTATCCATCCATACTTCCCAAATCATTGAGGCAAATAGTGCTGAAGTAAAAGACAATCAAGCATGTGCAACAGATAAAGAGGGGAATATTTCCATCAATTTAGTCACCTATCTTAGCCTCTAGAACTTATGATAGCTACTAGGCTATCAATATGGGGCTCAAGGTGGCTAGCTATTGACGATTATCCCTAACCGAATGCATGCCTATATGAAGGTATCCATCAATGTTACCTTTGAGTTGCCTTATCATCATTTCCCCAACCTCAAGTACCCTCGCATTTGGTGGATGACTCAACTTATTCCACTTACGAGTGTACCTGATCCTACACATTGGCAATTTGTTAGTAGTATCATACTCTTCAATATCTACTAACATCGCATAGCTTCTTAATTGCACAAAATCGAGTATTAAAGCACCATTAATTAATACATTACTTTCCATGTCAAAAGGTCCATCTGGGAGGGTCATGACATCCTCCCCCACTAGGACTAAATACCATCCTGGTGTTTCTTAGTTTTACATAATCACAATACAATCAAAAGTAAATTATTACATTTTAGAGATCATCAAACAAAAAAGGAAAATATTTTTGCATATCCGCCACTTTCTCCCAAGTGGTATTTCTTTTAGAGAAATGGTCCCACTGGACCTTACATTGCTCAAGAGTTTGATTTCGCATAGTCTTAGAGTGAAACTCGAGAATATTTACTGGTATTACTTCAATTACCTCTGGATTTGCCATCTGCAAATTAGAAACATCCCACACATGTTCAGGGTCAGCAATATATTTCCTAAGCAAAGATATGTGGAAAGTGTCATGGATTTTTGATAGATTAGGAGGTAAAGCAAGTCGGTATGCAACCAGACTAATATTTTCAGTGATCTCAAAGGGTCCTACAAACTATGGATCCAATTTTGTGGATTTGATCACACTTTTCATTGGTTTAACCCTTAGGAACACTTTATCTCCCATCGAGTACTCCCTTGGAGTTCTCTTTAAATTAACATAACTCTTCTACCTATCAACAACTTCCTTGAGTCTTTTCCTGATTACCTTTAATTTCTCTTCCATTTCTCTGACCATTTCTGGTCCAATCACAACCCTATATTCTAGGTTATCCCATGATAGTGGTGTTCTACACTTCCATCCATACAAGGCATCGAAAGGTGTCATTCCCAAAGATGAGTGATACCCATTATTGTAGGTAAACTCTACCAAAGGTAGATAGTCTTCCCAGTGAGACTTGTGATCCATGTAGTACATGTGAAGCATGTCTTCTAGTACTTGGTTTACCTACTCTGTTTGATCATCTATCTCAGGGTGGTATGTCAAACTCATGTTCAGCTTCGTACCTATTTCCTAATGAAGGGCTTTCCAAAACTCAAAAGTGAACTTGGAATCCCTATCTGAGATGATTACCTCAAGAAATCCATGCAATCAGAACACTTCCTTGGAAAATCTATTAGCCACCACCTGAGCATCGTCCTTGGTGCTCCCAGGTATAAAATGTGCAACCTTAGTCAATTTTTCGACTACTACTAGGATTGCATCATGTTGGTACCTGGTCTTAGGTAAACCTACTATAAAATCCATAGATATGACCTACCATTTCTACGTAGGTATACTATGTGGATACAACTATCCTATGGGATGCTTGCATTCCACCTTAACCTTCTGATATTTGAGGCATTGAGTGACAAAATCGATAATATCCTTCTTCATTCCTACCCAGAAGAAGGTTCTTTTCATGTTTTCCCTCATCTTTTCCCCTCTAGGGTGAGCTGAATAAGGAGATCTATGGGCTTCTTGCATTATTAGCTTTCTTAAATCACTCAATTTTGGTATGATGATTCTACCTTTGTAGCATAAAATGTTATCTATCATTCCAAAATCCTTATTGCCCTCAGGGTCTCTGTCTATTCTAGCTCGAATTTCTTGGCAATATTCATCTTGATATTGCTCCTGTCTCACTTGATCCATGAGATTTATGTGACTCCTAGTTATGGCTGCTATGTGTCTCCTTCTACTCAAGGCATCAACAACCTTATTCTCTTTTCCCTTTATGTACTCAATTTCAAAGTCATACTTAGCGAGAAACTTGATCCACCTTCTCTGTCTCACATTGAGTATTGGTTGGGTAAATATGTACCTTAGACTTTGATGGTCAGATTTTAACTCAAAATGTCTCCCCACCAGATAGTGGTGCTAGACCTTTAGAGTGTGCACCATAGCAACTAGCTCTAAATCATGAGTAGCATAATTGACTTCATGCTTTTTAAGCTTCCTTGAAGTATAAGCTACTACTAACTCTTCTTGCATGAGTACTCCTCCTAACCCTTCCAATGATGCATCAATGCATACTAAAAAATATCCTTGAGGATCTAGAATCTTCAATATTGGTGTGGTAGTGAGCTTCTACTTCAACAATGCAAAGGCAGTTTCACACTTTTTCTCCATTTTAATTCCTTCCCTTTCTTCTAAAGGTTAGTTATTATCGAAGTAATATTTGAGAAATCCTTTATATAATGTCTATAATAGCCCGTTAACCCCATGAAGCTTCTTACTTCAGTAATATTAGTAGGGGGTGGCCAATTTAATATGGCTTTGATCTTCTCTGGATCCACAACAATTCCTTCTACTGATATGATATGCCCTAAATATCATACCTCTGAAACATAGAAATCGCTCTTGGCTAGATTTTCATAGAGTTGATTTTCCCTTAGTAACTCTAACATGATCTTGAGATGTTTATCGTGTTCTTCCTTGTTCTAAGAGTATATTAGGATATCATCTAGAAATACAAGGACAAATTGGTCTAGGTGCCTTCTGAACACACTATTCATTAAATTCATGAAGGTGGCTAGGGTATTAGTCAGTCCAAAGGGTAGGACTATAAACTCATAGTGTCCATACCTAGTCTTAAATGTCGTCTTGTGAGTATCCTCCTCACGTATTCTTAACTGGTGATACCCTGACCTCAGATCTATCTTAGTAAACATTATGGCATCTCTTAGTTGATCAAATAAATATTTGATTCTAGGTAGGGGATATCGGTTCTTGATTGTAGCTTTATTCAACATCCTATAATCAATACACAATCTTAAAGAGCCATCTTTATTTTTCACAAATAAAATAGGTGCACCCCAAGGTGACACACTTGGTTTTATCAACCCTTTCTCTAACAACCCTTGCAATTGTACCTTTAATTCTTGCATCTTGATAGGTGTCATCCTATACGGATATCTATGAATTGGTTCCGCTCCTAGCATAAGATCAATAGTGAAATCAAATTCTCGCATAGGAGGGAGTCCAGGTAAATCCTCAAGAAATACATCCTTGAAATCCTACAAAATTGGGTGTGTCTCCAACACCTCTTTCTTTCGATCTTCTCCAACTTCATTTAGCTTAATTACATAGACTATCCCTCCTTTCTTGAGGGCTTTCTTCAATTGCATAGCTGACAACATCTGGGGTTTGAATACCCCCTACTCACTATGAATTCATAGTCTTTCCTTACCTCCTTTAGAATATTTGATCCATCTATCCTAGAAATTGATTACAACTTTATGGTCTGTAACCAATCCATCCCTAGGATCACATCGAAGGCATGAAGTGGAGCTACATATAAGCAACCTTTCATGGTTCCACTAGCTAAAGCAATTTCTATCATAGGAAAACACTGGTTTATAGAGTAGGTCTATCCAGAACCATACTCGACCTTCCATCCATGAGCCAAATATCTTGGCCTTTTTAGCATATATTTTTCTAACTTACAAGAAATGAAGCTATCAGTGGCCCCACTATCAATTAAAATATTCACTTGCTTATCAAAAATATTACCTTTTATAATCAATGGGGTGGTTTGCCCCTCAAGTTTTTGACTCCCAGTTGTAGCATAGATCTAGTGTGCAGGTTCTTTTCCTTTAATACTGGATGTGCTTGGCCCTGGTCGGTGTGGGCACTGATTAGAAAAATGTGGCCCTCTACAATGGTAACACCCATCCTTGGGCCCTTGCCACTTTTTTGTTTTTTGATCCTCTCCTTTGATTACTAGAATTAAAGCTTGTAGTTTTTATGGTTGAGGCTTAGCATTATTGGGGTTGTTGCCTTTCTTATAAAATTTCTTGAACTTCTTCTGGTTTCCATTAGATTTCTTCTCATGATTTTGGGGGTTTTTGGCCTTCCGATCTTGTTTAGCCTCCCATTTTACAAGCCCATTGCTATTCCTCTTCTTTAGTTCCTATCGATCTTGCTCGGATAAGGTGTCATATTTATAATGGAAGTGTGACTCTACTTTCTTCACTAGGTCATATACCTTTTGTAATGACTTAGGTTCCTACATCTCTACATCATGCTTTATCCTAGATTGCAACCCATGAGTAAACTTATGAATCTACATTTTCTCATTATAGGTAGGTACATACTTTAGTAATTTTACCATATTTTTGTAGTATACCTCCACCAAGTTGGTTCCTTGCCTTAAATTGGTAAACTCCTCAAATTTCAAGGCATAGAAATGTTCTATGAGGAACCTCTTTTTGAAGATGACTATAAATTCCTTCCATGGAATATCTATTAGTTCAATATTAGTTTTCTCATAATAAGTTTCCCACAAGTCTAGGGTAGCTCCTTCAAGGTAGATAGTAGCCCAAATAGTTTGGGTTCCTAGAGAATATCCCTTTACCATGAAGTAAACTTCTAATTCCCTTAACCAAGCCTCAATTGCATCTCCATCTCCTTCTCCATAAAACTTGGAGATACAAACATTCTTTAGGTCTCTTATCATTTCCTTTTCTAGGAGGGTTCTAGCTTGTAACTGCTCCATAGTCAGCCCCTCAACTTGGTTAACTTCTGAACCTCTAGCTTGCAAATTTTGGTTCACAATGGTTTCTAACACCTGTCTTAACTGATCTTGCATTGCGACAACTATGGTAGTGAGATCTTCCATTCCCCTATTGGGAGTTTTTGGATCCTCATTTTGGATCCCTTCTTCGATATTACTTTGTCGAGTTTACCTAGGTGTAGGCCTCTCTCTTCTAGCCTTAGGTGGCATCTTGACCTGGTTTCAACCAAGAAAAATATTAGGTTACAACTTCATCTTAAACTATACCACTAATTCAAGCCACAATACAAAGTTCTCCTTGCCAATACATTAGTAATCTAACTAGGATAATATTCCAATATTATGATGTATCATTAATACCAAAGCCCATACTGAGGTATCATAACATTCATCCACCCTTGGGATCAATTCCATTAGATTCTAATAAGTAGAGACTCTAGGTCATCCCAACTTTAGCTTAAACTTAAGCAAGCCTTCATTGGAGACATCCAAATATCTTTTAGCACATAAGAAGCTCTATACCCTCATACCTAGAGCTCTGATACCAAATGTAACAACCCTAAAATCAAGAAATAAGAAAACACATAGAAATAGAAAGAATTTTTTTTTACTAAGGAGAGGGATTCATAAACCCCTAACCAACCTTAGATTAACTTAATGTTTAAAAAAACCCCTAAGTTTCTCAAGAACTATACCACACAATATTCCCCTCATGCAAGTCCCTTCTGCGTAGGCATATCTCATGTTATGCACATAAGTCCATCCATCTCATCATCCTCAATGAGCTAGACTTATCACCTTCAATCATTAGAAGGTGTACACGCATCTCCATATTCTACGCAAGCCATTATGCGTAGGTATGCTATGTGTACTATGAGTTAAGCTATCAATATTATCCTCTGACAAGCTATCTTAACTTAGGTATGATCTTCTATAAACCTAGTTACCATTCTCCCTAAGGGGGTCTCAAGCCCTTAGGTTATCCTCTAAGTTCACCCTAGAACTTACTACTAAATTCTTATAAAAAGTTATTCAATCAAGAAAATAAAATATAGATCTAGATACTAAATCTAACAAAACATAATTCATTAAACATGCAAAAGATAACTAGAAACATAGAGCAATAATTAAAGAATAAACATGAATTAGAAAGGATTTAGATACATTCACAATAAATAAAATAGAATACAAAGGTGCATTTGCCACATTGATCATTTATTACATAAGTGTGTATGGTAAAACCTCCATACCCTTAAACAATACATTACATCAATTTCATCGGGGAAATCTCCCCATAAATCTAATCTATTTGCATAAGTAAACAAGATGTAAAGTAGAGAGCAAACTTGTGCATTGGTCCATCTGTAACTTTGGTCCTCCCACTCTTCCATCGATCAAGTGAGGATAGTAGGGGATCAGGACACTCATAGTTCAGGATAGACATGCTTCTAAATGCATTTACTCATTTCATTGCCAAATTGCAACTATACAATTAAATCAAGCAATCTAACTATCTAATGCATAGTTGATATCATAGAAACTACTCTTTCTATTTTCCCTCTCATCCTCCTATGAGAGTCTTTCAACAATGCATCTAGATCATAGGTTTTACTTGTAATAAATGACTCAACCCTTATTCAACAATTAAAGTCCCATACCCTTAATTGCCAAACAATCTAGGTTCCTTCAATCTTATAAAAATATTTTCATTTATTTTCCAAATTAAAGCTTTCACTACTTTAATTAAAACAATAAATATTTTCTCGTTCATTTCATAAACCAAATTCCCATACCCTTAGTTTACAAACAAACCTTTCTTTCATTTTTTAAATTAAAGTTTTCACTTGTGGCTCTCCCTAATTCTACCACCTAGATTCTTTTGATAGTTTTCGATAGTGACTGGTCCAAGGGCACGTCAGGTTGTCAAGCTCATTTATAATGGTGGTTTTCCTATGGCTAGATCTACCTTAGCTCTAATACCATTGTTAGATTTTGATGTTGTATGCAATGGGAGATATCAATCATAATATGCAAAAATAATATGAAAGGAAGTAAATATACAAGATGACTGAAATATAATATTAATAGAAATGATAGAAATGAATACAATGTAGCTATGGAGGAAATGAACACTCCATGAATAATGCTACCATAATACATCACACTCATCTCCAATATGGGTTAGTTTATCTAAGCTACGCTCTATGATGTTATAAGTGATGTTCAATGTGATGCTCTATGAGGCCATTATATAGGAATATGAGTTCCTTGGCCAAAACTCTATCTAGCTATGCAAGGGACAACTTGCACATATATAGCTTGCACATTGACACTTGTGCATTTATTACATTCCATGACATTGACAATAATAGGTCATGGATTTTCTCAAATGTCTATGCTCCCAATGATGTCCAAGGAAGAGCTTCATTGTGGGAGTATCTAGGTAAACTGGGTGATGCTTTCCATGACATCCTGTGGGTGATGGCTGGCGATTTCAACACGCCATTATACCCCTCGAACAAAAAGGGTGGCTCTGGGCTCCCAACCAGAAGTATGGAAGACTTCAATGACTTCGTTAACTCGAACCAACTGATGGATGTGAGACTAAGAGGAGCCAAGTATACTTGGAGCAACAGGCATGTAGGAAGCCAACTTATCCAAGAAAGACTTGATAGGTTTTTCTTATCGAAGGAGGCAATTGCTGGGTTTGGAGACTCGACTTTGCAAACTCTTCCCAAAATTTCCTCTGATCACAATCCCATCCTTTGGGAGGTTCCAAAGTCAAACTCCTTCAAAAAACCTTTTTGATTCCAGTCGATGTGGATCGAGCACCCGGAGTTAAAAGAAAATATTTCCAGATGGTGGCGGCAACCTTTCCAGGGAAGTTCAGGTTTCAAACTTGCTCAAAAGCTGAAATTAGTAAAGGATAATCTTAGAACTTGGAATAAGGAGGTTTTTGGGAACCTGTTTGAGAACAAGAAACATGTGGGAGAAAGGTTGCAGATCATTGACAACTCCATACAAAATGGTTTAGGTGATGAAGCTACTAGGAAGGAGGAGCAAGCCAAGCTATCAGAATATCACAATATTCTGGCTTGTGAAGAGGTATACTGGAGACAAAAATCAAGGGCTTTATGGCTAAAGGATGGTGACTTGAACTCAAAGTTTTTTCATGTCACAACATTGAGGAACAAAAGTAATAACAAGATCAGAGAGTTGACCAAAGCTGATGGATCCAAAACCCAGGATCTGATTGAGATCAGAGAGGAAGCAATTGCTTATTTTAGCTCCCTTCTCGAAGATGAATCTCAGTGTATAGAGGAAGCTAAGGACACTCTCCTCTAGTTCATTCCTTGCGTGGTTGATGAGGCCATGAATGGCAAGCTTATTGCTCCATTCATCGATGAAGAAATCAGAAAGGCATTGTTTAGTATGGAACCTGAGAAGGCCCCTGGCCCTAATGGGTTCCCTCCTCGGTTCTTTCAAGTTTTTTGGGATATTGTGAGAGAGGATGTCATTTCTGCTATCCAAGAGTTTCAGGCTTCAAAACATATTTCGAGAGGGTTCAAGTCCACCTTTATTGCCCTGATTTCGAAGGGCCCATCTCCGAAGACAATGGCAGATTTCAGATCGGTTAGCTTATGTAACGTATCCTACAAGATCTTAACCAAAGCCATAGCTAACAGAATGAAAGAAATATTGCCCCTCATTATTGACCCTGGTCAGGGAAGTTCTGTTAAGGGGAGATCAATTCTAGATGGTGCAATCACTGTCCATGAAGCTCTGCACTCTGCAAGGCAAACCAACAAGGAGGTCTTTGCTTTAAAGCTTGATATGAATAAAGCTTTTGACCGCATTAACTGGGAGTTCTTGATGGTTGTTCTTCTGAAGTTTGGCTTTCATCCTCAGTGGGTCAGGCTGATAAAAGAATGTATATCCGAACCTTGGTTCTCAGTTTTGGTCAATGGCATGACAACTGGGTATTTCTAGAGTCATAGGGGGCTTAGACAAGGAGATCCGATTAGCCCAATGTTGTTCATTTTAGTAGCAGAGGCATTAGGTAGAACCATAAAAGTTGCTTGTATTGCTGGATTAATCTCGAGGATTAAAGCCACATCTCTCACCAACCCAGTTTCTCACCAACAATTTGTTGATGACACTTTGTTGTTGACTCACTCATCAGTGGTTGAAGCTAGAAGAATTAAGCACATACTCCAACTCTACGAGGATGCGGTGGGCCAGAAGGTAAATTTCAACAAGAGTAAGCTTTACTTCCTCAACACCCCAATCCAGAGACAAGCCAGAATAGCTACGATTTTGGGATGTTCGATAGCGACTTTTCCTACATCTTATTTAGGCCTTCCCCTTTTCTATGGTTCTTCGAGAGAGTCGATGTGGGATAGAGTGGTTGAAAGAATTCAAAAGAAACTGGCTGGTTGGAAAGGTCATCTCTTATCTCAGGTCGGGAAGCTTACTCTCACTAAGGCATCCTTACAGAGCATCCCGGTTTATTTTCTTTCTGTGTTTAAGGCCCCAACCAGAGTTTACCAAAAAATTGAATAGCTCCAAAAGAATTTTCTCTGGTCTGGGTCAGAGGAAAAAAAGAGGTTCCACCTTGTGGGCTGGGGCAAGGTTTGTAGGCCGAAAGAAAATGGGGGGCTAGGACTAAGAAGAGTTGCTCACCTAAACACTGCCTTGCTTGCCAAACAAGCTTGGCGCCTTATCAACAATGAGGAGAATGAGTGGACTACCATAATTAAAAGAAAATATCTTCAAGATACCGATTTCCTAAATGATTCGATGCACGGTGGAGGGTCGGCATTCTGGAAAGCAATCTTAACAAGTAGAGAGGTCTTAAAGAAAGGCCTAATATGGGTTCTTGGTAATGGGTAGAAGATCAAGTTATGGGATGACAGGTGGGCCAAGGATGAAGCTTTATCTCAGTTTCCTACCCTGGCAAGGATCAAAAGAATAACAGAGGACCTCTTTGGAAGGAAAGTGGCTGATTTCATAAGACAGGACAGAGGTAGGCTTATTTGGAAATAGATAAGGATTCAAGGCTTTGAAGCTGAATCAGAAGAACTCCAAAGCATCCTGCATCAACAATTCATTTCCACGAATCCTAAGCAGGATCATGTAATATGGGCAGCTACCGAAAGTGGGCAGTTCTCAGTCAAATCTGCATATATGCTAATGTTAGATACCGATGACCCCACACTCCAGACTCAGTTGGTGTGGGTCAAAAACCTTATTCCTAAAGTTGCTATGTTCTCATGGTTGGTGATCCAAGGCAGGATTCTGACGATTGACAACTTGTTAAGGAAAGGTATGATAATTGCTAACCGATGTTATTTGTGCAGGGGTAATTGGGAGTCCACCCACCATATTTTCCTTGAATGTTCGGTCTCTCTGAGTGTCCTCAATGGGTTGTTTCAAGCCTTTAGCATTTGCTGGGTCAGACCAGCTACCATCTTTGACCTCTTCCACCAATGGCCAAATCCCTTTGTTAGCCTTAGGATGAGGTTCTTTTGGAAGATTTGTCTCCATCATTTTCTTTGGCAGGTGTGGCTAGAAAGAAACCTTAGAGCTTTCCATGAGTCGAGCCATGATGTCACCTCCATTACCAATAAGATTCTTACCTTCACCCGTGAAAACGTCAGCCTTATACCTTATGAGGATCGAAATCCTTTCCCCTGGGAGAGGCGGATCGCTCAATCCTTAAATATTACTCTGGGCGAGAAACCTGTAATCAAGGTCAATCCCAGATTAGATGTCAAGTGGAAACCGCCCCCGGTTGGTTGGTTCAAGCTCAACTTCGATGGGGCCTCTAAAGGTAACCCTGGAAATGCAGGGGCTGGAGGAGCAGTGAGAGATCATCAAGGTAAGTTGGTGATGGCCTTCTCTGAACAGCTGGGAACTAGGACTAACAATGAGGCGAAAGCAAGAGCGTTATGGAGGGGTCTTCAGTTGGCTCAGGAAATTGAAGGTAAACTAATTATCGAAGGAGATTTGATGCAGGTCATAAACCTTCTCAACAATGGGAAAAATCCTCCATGGTGGATTAAGACTGTCATCGAAGAGGCTAGGATCCTTTACCATGCCAGGAACGATCGGAAGGCCCAGCACATTTTTAGGGAAGCAAATAAAACTGCTGATATCTTGGCCAATTTAGGGGTGGAAGCCATTGGGTTGGTCACTTGGGAACATGGAGTCCCAAGTGAAGTGGATAAAATAATTCAAAATGATCACCAATGATGGTGAAGTTGTGGGGATCGAAAAAAGGGAGAGCAGTTTCAATGCGGTTTTGTCAGGATTGCTTCGGTCCTTATTGTGATGGCTTTAGCTTTCTTTGCAATAGGGGAAGGATCCAGGTGGCTTGGTGGCTTCATGTTATGGGGTCAGGGGCAATGGCTGAGGCCAAAGACCGATGTCGCATTTTCGTGAATTGTTCGAGTTTTAGGAAAAGCAATTTTCAGCAAGAAAGGAAAAGTGTAGCGATTTCACGACAGGTTGAGCAAGAAAGGAAAAGTGTCGCGATATCGCGACATGTCGAGCGAGAAGGAAAAAAGGTCACGATATCGTGACATGTTGAGCAAGAAAGGAAGAGTGTCACGATTTCGTGACATGTAGAGCAAGAAAGGAAAAGTGTAGCGATTTCGTGACATGTCACGTTGTCGCGATCAAAAGAGAAGAGAAAAAGCAAGAGGGAAAAAGTGTCACGATATCGCGACAGGAATGAAAGAGTGCCGCATTGTCGATCCATGTTGAGCAAGAAGGAAAAAGTGACGCTTTTTGGCGATGTGTTGAGCATGAAGGAAGAAGTGTCGCGATATCGCGACATGTCGCATTTTCACGACCAAAAAAGAAGAGAAAGAGCAAGTGGGAAAATGTGTCACGATTTCGTGACATGTCATGTTTTCGTGACTAAAAGAGAAGAGAAAGAGCAAGAAAGAAAAAGTGTCATGATATCGTGACATGTCGCGGTGTCACGATCAAAAGAGAAGAGAAAAAGCAAAAAGGAAAAAGTATCGCGATATCGCGACATGATGAGCAAGAATGAAAGAGTGTCACGATATCGCGACATATTGAGAAAGAAGGAAAATATATCGCTTTTTGGCGATATGTTGAGCATGAAGGAAGAAGTGTCGCGATATCGTGACATGTCGCATTTTCGTGACCAAAAAGAAGAGAAAGAGCAAGTGGGAAAAAGTGTCGCGATATCGCGACATGTCTTGGTTTCGCGACTAAAAGAGAAGAGAAAAAGCAAGAAAGAAAAAGTGTCGCGATTTCGTGACATGTCGTCTTTTCGCGACCAAAAGAGAAGAATAAGAGCAAGAAGGAAAAGTGGCACGATATCGCGACACGTCGCATTTTCGTGACCAAAAAATAAGTGATAGAGAAGGAAGGAAAAAGTGTCGCGATATCGCGACATGTTAGAAAAAGTGTCACGATTTCGCGACATGGAAAAAGTGTCACGATTTTGCGACATGGAAAAAGTGTCGCGATATCGCGACATGTCACATTTTCGTGACCAAAAGAAAAGAGAAAGAGCAAGAAAGGAAAAGTGTCACGATATCATGACATGTTAAAAGAAAGAGTGTCGCGATTTCGCGACATGGTGAGCAAGAAGGATTTGGTGTCGCTGTCCGGCGATATGTTGAGCTTGAATAAAAAAGGGTCACGATTTCGTGACATGTCAGATTTTTGCATCCAAAAAAGAAGAGAAAGAGCAAGAAGGAAAAAGTGTCACGATATCGCGACATGTCGGTTTATCGTGACCAAAAGAGAAGAGAAAGAGCAAGATGGAAAAAGTGTCGCGATTTCGCGACATGTCATATTTTTACGACCAAAAGAGAAGAGAAAGAGCGAGAAGGAAAAGTGTCGCGATATCGCTACATGTCGCATTTTCGCGACCAAAAGAGAAGAGAAAGAGGAGGAAAGAAAAAGTGTCACGATTTCGTGACATGTTCAGAATGAAAGAAAGGGTGTAGCGATATCGCGACATGTCGCTTTTTCGTGACCAAAAGTGAAGAGAATAAGCAAGAGGGAAATGTGTCACGATATCGCGACATGTCAAATTTTCATGACCAAAAGAGAAGAGATAGAGCGGGAAGGAAAAGTGTCACGATTTCGTGACATGTCACTTTTTTGCGAACAAAAGAGAAAAGAAACAGGAGGAAGGAAAAGTGTCACGATTTCGTGACATGTCGCTGTTTCACGACCAAAAGTGAAGAGAACAAGCAAGAGGGAAAAAGTGTCACGATTTCGCGACATGTCGTATTTTCGTGACCAAAAGAGAAGAGAAAGAGCGGGAAGGAAAAGTGTCGCGATATCGCGACATGTCGCTTTTTCGTGACCAAAAGAGAAAAGAAAGAGGAGGAAGGAAAAGTGTCGCGATATCGCGACATGTCACAATTTCGCGACCAAAAGAGAAGAGAAAGTGTTAGGAGGCGAAATTGTCGACTGCCTGTGTTTTAAGGTGTGTGTAATCCTTTGTAAGCTTGTTGCTCTTTGTTGGCTGTGTGGCCCTAGTAGGGGGCTAAGAACAGACTGTGTGGCTCTTTTTTGTTTCGCTTAAGCTTTGTGCTGATTTTGTAATAGGTTTTGGGTCAACCTGTAAAACCCGGTAGTAATGAATTTGTACCTTATTTACCAAAAAAAAAATTAAAGTTTTCACTACTTTAATTAAAACAATAAATCCAACATTCCTTTATTTCACAAATCAAAGCTTCCCTTACTTTAATCTATGAAACCCTTTATTTATTTATTTACTAAATCAAATCCCATAACTTCAATTTAAAAATAAATCCAACATTCTTTTATTTCACAAATCAAAGCTTCCCTTACTTTAATCTATGAAACCCTTTATTTATTTATTTACTAAATCAAAGCCCCATAACTTCAATTTAAAAATAAATCCAACATTCTTTTATTTCACAAATCAAAGCTTCCCTTACTTTAATCTATGAAACCTTTTATTTATTTATTTATTTATTTACTAAATCAAAGCCCCATAACTTCAATTTAAAAATAAATTCAACATTCTTTTATTTCACAAATCAAAGTCTCTCTTACTTTAATCTATGAAACCCTTTGTTTATTTATTTACTAAATCAGAGCCCCATAACTTCAATTTTAAAAAAATAAATAAACATTATTTTATTTCACTAATCAAAGCTTCCCTTACTTTAATCTATGAAACCGTTTATTTATTTATAATTAAAATTCCCTATCTTTAATTACCCAAAATCTGATTATGTAAATAAACTCTTATTTAATATAATCAAAACTTTTATTTAGAAAACCATACATCTAGTCTTTGATTAACCTTTGCTTTAAATAACTTACTATTTAATTAAACTATATCCATCTAAAAAGGTAAACATAGAGAATTATTTATTTTCTCAACACAATATGCAGAAACCCCACCTGCTATCCATGGAAGAACAACCAAGACCTCTCGATAAGGGAGTGCTTCTATAAAATCTAGAAAAGGGTAGCCTAGAAGTGGCTCGAAGGATGCGTGCTCAGAACTAAGACATACACCTACAAACTCTAGGGTGACTAGAGGAAATATAGATTTGAACTACTGTTCATGGCAGTATTAACAGTAAAGGGTCCCAGCAAAAAAAATATGCAAGGTGTCCCTTTGAAAATGGGTGCACTTGGTGACCACCACAATAATTCTTGGTAAACCAGATAGGAATTTAGGTAACAGGTGATGGAATAGAGATGACATCCATTATATCTCATTGACCTCAAAGGAATGAATGCTTGAGATGTACACAAAACCTTAGCAACAAGCGATGTAGGACGTCTATCAGAGGTTACCATAATATTGATTTCTATGGATCGACCAGGGGGGTTATTATCAAGCATTGATGTAGCTCATTTTGAACCCAAGCAACATTATGAGGAGTGTGGATTTACAACAAGTCTCCTACAGACAAAACATAGCCACATTGTCTACGAATATAAAAGCATGTAAAACCAACTCAAAGAGCTACAATATAAGGATAGTTCATCTATAATTTGAAGGAACAATAATAGACCAACCATATCCATCGCCATGGGGATTATAATCAATTTATTTTTTTATTTAAAGGACAAGAAAATAAAAGGTAACCCACTTAAAATTGTTTGTCAATGGATTCCAAGACGACTGCTCTTGTAATACATACCAAAGGATTCCAAGACGTTAATGCTATTCACTCCTTTTCCACAACACATTCTGGTTTTTCCTCCTTCTAGTTCTTCTGCCTCCTTGTTGTATAAATATCTATCCAATCTATTTTTCTCTTTAGGGAACCTCTCTCCCATTTTTCCACTTGGTAGTTTTTTCTTCCCATTAAAGCTCAACTGTCTGCTATTAATTCCTTCTCCCATTCACGGATGCCAACCACCCTTTGGATTAAAGAAATCATTTTATTTTATCACTCACAAATCTTGTTATTAATGAAGCCATCCCTCCCATACTAGGCAAGAAGCTTTTCCTTGCCACCTTGATCAAAATCCCAAATAATATAGGTTCAAGAATCCAATCCTACAAATCCTTTAAGCAACTCTTACTTATTACTCACCTAGCCGCTCTTATTAAATTTCTTAAAGAACTTTTCAACAGTAGATAAGATAAATTTCAATTATCATCTAGGTAGAACTTTAATACTTAATTTAAATGAATGCCCATCATCATTTAAATAAAAAATTTTGATAATTAAGTTAAATGAATTTCATTTATCATTTCAAATAGGATAGTTATGTGTTTATAATGAAGATTCTTTTATCACTTAACATAAAACAACTATTTGAATTAAATTCCTTTATTATAAAATAATATCTTTATTATTTTAAAGTATATCAATTATTTATTTATAAATAGGTCTCTTTAGCATTCTAAAGCAATCAATTATTTATTTAAAATGAAATCTCTTTATCATCCTAAAATAAATCAACAATTTATTTAAAATGAAATCTTTTTATCAGTTTAAAATAAATCAACTATTTATTTAAAATGAATTATCTTTATTGTTCTATTTGCTTGAGCAACACAAGAAGTTATGAAGACAAACTATTCATCCATATTTTCCAAATAATTGAGGTAAATAGTATTGAAGTGAAAGAAAATCATGCATGCACAATAGACAAAGAGGGGAATCTTTCCATAAATTTAGTCACTTGTCTCAACCTTTAGAACTTATCATAGATACTAGGCTATCAATATGGGAATCAAGGTAGCTAGATATTGATGATTATCCCTAATCAAATGCATACCTATATGAAGGTATTTATCAATGTTACCTTCGAGTTGCCTTATAATTATTTCCCCAACCTCAAGTACCTCACCTTTGGTGTATGACTCAACTTCTTCCACTTACGAGTGTACCTGATCCTACACATTGGTAATTTGTTAGTAGTATAATACTCTTCTATATCTTCTAACATCGCATAGCTACTTAATTGCACAAAATTGAGTATTAAAGCATCATTAATTACTATGTTGCTTTCCATGTCAAAAGGTCCATCTGGGAGGGTCATAACAGTAGGTATTTTGTAGGGTTTTAGGTTCATGCATATTCACTTCATGCCCAACCCTAGGTTTTCTACCAAGATGAACTTATGGATCTTTATCTTCTCATCGTAGGTGGGCACATACTTCAAAAACTTAACAATTATATGATAGTAAGCCACAAGTATTTTGTTTCCTTTCTAAAGGTGGGTAAATTCCTCAAAATTCTTGGCATAGAAGTGTTTTATCAAGAATTTTTCCTTGAAGGTTGATACTAAGTCCTCCCAATTCAAGTCAACTACCTCAATCCCTTGTTATTCTTAGAAGTTTTTCCACAAATCTAGCCCAACTCCCTATAGTTTCCAAGTGGCTCATGATGTTTGGGTTCCAGTAGAGTAATTTCTCATATTGAAGAAAATTTCTAACTCCCTCAGCCAAGCCTCAACTACATCGCCTCCCTCTTCTCTATTAAATTTGGAGGTATGTACAGTCTTCAAATCTTTGGCCAGTTTCATCTCAAGTAGAGCTTTGAACTCTTATATCCCATCATCAAGATCATTAGCCTACCTAACCTTTGAGTTTCTAACTTACAAATCTAAGTTCACTATGGTTTCCAATAGTTGTCTTTGTTGTTCCACATGTTCTCGAATCAGAGTGACCATTGCAATGAGGTTCTCTCTTTCTCGGTTAGAATTATTCAAACCTTCATCTCGGTCCCTAGTCTCATTATTACTTTGTTTTTTCTACATTTTTGGTGGGTTAAACCCTCCTCTTCTTATTCTTGGTTCTATATCTTGGTCACACAAAGAGAGAAAGTTTAAGCAAGGTCTCAATTCCTTCCTTGAATTGTAACTTTAACTATTTAGCCAAAAATAATTTCTACCACACGGCTAACCACATGGTTGGGTATCAATAGTTACCCTTACTTCATGTAAGGTGTAAACCTCATTAGAGTTTTATGTCCTCTAAATTCTTGATCACCCAGTCTAGTTATGGCCATGAGCTTTAATACGAAATGTAACATCTAGTTAATTTTGTCCTTAATGAAAGAGAGGTACGTTTATTTTTTATTTTTATTTTTAAACTTGTTAAGGTTTTTTTATGATTCAATCTATCCCTCTCTTATTCCTAATGAGCTATATTATACAATATGTCTCATATAAATGATGAGCTAGTGTAAGTTATATGTCTCATTTTAACGATGAGCTGGCCCAAAATATCTGTCTCATCCCAATGATGATCTAGTTTAGTTATTTGTCCCATCCACATGATGAGCTAGTCCAAGCTATCTATCTCATTTAAATGATGAGCTAGCTTATCTATCTATCTCATCCCCATTATGATCTTGCCTAAGCTATCTATCTCATCTCAATAATGAGCTATCTTAGCTATCTATCTCATACCCGTGATGAGCTAGCATAATCTATTTATCTCATCTCAATGATGAACTAGCTTAGCTATCTATCTCATCTACACAATGATCTAGCTTAAGCTATTTGTATTATCTCAACAATCAACTAGCTTAGATATCTATATCTTCTCAATGATGAGCTAATTTAAGCTATTTTTCTCATCTCAATTATGAGCTAGCCTAAGCTATCTATATCACCTTTTTCATTCCCCTAATCTATGTGTAAGTTAGTAGGTGGAATTATTTAGTACTTAACTAATATTTATCAATAATTGTGTTCAATTTATGTATTGCCCACACTATTTTTTTTTTATTTATAAGAGGGTTTTGAAAGGAGCCTAAATATTTTACATAAAAAAAATAGTGGTAAAACCACTAAGAGTAGAAGAAAAGAATCTCCTCATATGAAATTGATAAGGAAAAAAAAGAAAAGGAATCTACAAAAGCATATGGGAACCAATCCCAAGAACAAACCCCATAGGGAAACATGACCAAACACACCTAAGAGACATCATAATAAATTAAAAAAAAGGATTTATGAAGACATAACCTTCCAAAAATGTAAACCAAGGCCAAAATCCCACAAAATGTAAATTTGGATAAAATAAAAAACCAAACACACCAGTTAGTCTTCATCAGACTTTGTGGTTGTTTCTAGGTTTACCTCTCCATTCATGGTAGCGATGATATTACCAGATTGATGAGGATATATGAGACATAACTCAATAGTTCAACCATGCACACCCATAGTTTCTTTTTCTTCGATACTTTATCAGCCACAACACTCCAAGTACAGGAAGAGATGCCCTATGATTTGATTTTCTTCATAGAACTAGGCATCGCATCCACACCCAAGTCTAACAGGTCAACCTCCATCTTGATCCTATAATTTCTCCTATGGGCCAAGAAGCGATAGGGTTATTTATTGGCAGGGGATGAGGTGCAAGCTAGGTAAGCCTCAACTTTTATCTCAAAATAATCAGAGTTTATATCCTTGTTGGGAAAATCGACATCAATCTTGTGAGAGTGGATCACAACGAGAGTGGCTTTATCTACTTCCTTTTAGAGGGTGAAGCATTACAAGAGTAGGTGGAGCTCCTAATTCTTGGAGTGGGTTGATGACCCTTCGTAGGTAGTATCAATGGAATACTCCATGGATTTAAATAGAAACTCCATAATGTTAACATCCTTAATAGACCTCATGTGGTTGAGTAGGGTCATATGATAGCTATAAAGCAGGTCGTTGATTTCATCAATAGTGATGTATTCTAAAATAGAAAGCATGATCATGTTCTAGGGTGGAGGAAGGCCTTTCATCACAATTACCCCATTTACTTAGCAAGGTACTTGTATCTTTCCTTGAAATGGATGAGTTTACCAACCAATGTATGCTTATCCCTATAGACATTGTATTCATCAATGGGTAGCTCTGAGATCACAACAATCATGTGGATGCTCACTCTAAATTTTAGCCCCTTGAAAATGACCCTCCATTTTTCTTAAGAAGTCATAAAATCATCGAAAACCTCTTAATCATGACCCTAGAATTTATGGAGGAAAACCAACAGTGGATGGTGAGAAAGAAATTCTTGAATCAATGCATCAACCTAAAGGAAATTGGGATCAAGTAAGACCATCAGAAGAAAAAAAATCTTGGGGGAGACTTCCCAATCACTTCTCATAGATAAAATCAAAAGGAAACTACTACGAACAGACACCAACTCAAAAGGCTTATTACCAAGAATGCCATGGGAATTTAAATCTGGCCAAGAAGGAAATATGATGCTCCCTCCATGATATGTTATGATGATGAGGGATGAACATTGAGTAAATAAACTATTTCTAACACACTTAAGACTTAGAGCTTAGATCCAATAGATCGTGGCACTTCCAATGAGAGCAGAGATTCACTTAAGGGGATGCCATGGCAAGCAAAAAAATATAAATCCATAGGACAAGTCCCACCTCAAGGAATCATTGATATCGAGAGTAGGAGCTAGTTGAAAACAATTCCAAAAGGCACACAACACTAAGGGTACCTAAAACTATGGAGGAATACACTGACCAATGTGATTGTATTTGAAAATCGATTTGTGATGCAAAATTTGGGAATGATTTCTAAAGTAATCACTAGTGATAGGAGGACCTGTGAGATCATTGCACACCCAAAAGAGCTTTCCAAGCCATGTGAACCTAAGTCATTGGTGAATACAATGATGGCTTAGTTTGCAAGGTTCGATCTAGCCATAAGTCAACCTGTAATATTGATTATGGTAACTGTAATACACCATGAGCAGGTTACAAGCTTCACTCAATAAGAGAGGCCAACCTAAATTGTTGATGTGATCAATATGAGCCTCAAGAAACCAATGGTAATGACCACAGGTCAACCTGCCACCTTGATTTTGTTACCTATAACCCTCCTCGAGGCCTTGATTAATTTAAATCCAAGGCCTACACAAACTAGGAGGGTGACCTAATATGCTATCATGAACACTAAGGCCTCTAAGAAACCAGATAAAGTGTTACCTCCCAGAATACCACCTCTCACTCCCATCATGAGGACTCCAATTAGATAAAGGTTGATTTGGTTTCATTAGGATTAGTTAAGATATCTTGAGGATAGTGGTCATACCACACTTGGAGTTGGTCTTCGGAGGTAGCTAGGTTAGCCATGATATCCATCACTTTATTTCTTTCTAGACAAGTGTGCTGGATAATCACATTTCTGAAATTTCCATGAAGACTCTTGGAATCCTCCAACATATTTTGTAGATTACCAGTATTGGGATAAGCTGCTTTGAATGAATTAATGATGTTAAGGAAGTCACCTTCAACAATGAGGTTGGTTAAATGAAAGTAATTGAGGATGGAGAGGCCTTGGTGGAGGGCGTGAGCTTCTACCACATGGTTAAACTAAATACATATGCCCTCATAAAATGCCAAGATAACCTTACCCACATCATCTTTGACAATACCTCCTCCACTCACTCTACCTAGGTTCCCGTTAGAAGCACTATCAAAATTAAGTTTTATGCATCCCACCAGGGGCATAATCCAATGCACAATCAAATGGTCGACAAGGGAGGGGTGTTTTCTAGCCACCTCAACATTGAGGTAGAAATGAGAAAAAGAGAAGAATTAATGCCAAAAAATGGGAGGTCATCTGAGGGAACAAGCTAAGTATTCTCAATAATTGAGTTGATAATTCTGGCTAGAATGGAGGATGGATCAAGATGAGACCCACTAAAAATCCTATTGTTCTTTTCCAGCCAAAAGGACCAAATAAAATGGGTGCAATAGAAATACCATAGGGAGAAGAGGTAGGGATGGTAGAAGGATTGGGTCCATTGGATGAAGAGGTTAAAAATGAGTTGGTTTGGGCCCATGCAATATGAAAGAACACAAAACTAGAATACATGATAGAATATAAGAAATGATAGGATAAAAATAGGTGGAAAACCAACTTCCAAGCATTGGAATAAAGGACATAGTGGTTAGGAAGGACCATGCCCCTAGAAATAAGATTTTGAATTATCATAAAATGGTTCTAAAAAACAAGCCAAGAGAAAACCAAGATTTTTGGGATCATATGAGGAAGCCATATAAGATTTGATGGGAAGTCCATGGGATCACCCTCATCCTGGATAAAGTAACATGATTTAATAGTGAAGGCTCCATCATAATTAGTATTATAAAAAGGGGAATCAAGGTAAGGAGATCTAGTAATGATAGTGGTTATGAGGGCCAAGGATAGACACTTAGCAACATCAACTTGAATACTCAAGAGGCCTTCCAGGAGGATAGGCTTCCACGTCTAAGGTCAGTCATCATCCATGAAATCAAAGATGAACATCCCAAAGATGTGATCAGTAACACCTTTGATGTGAGAGAAGTAGGGAAGGGATGACAGAGGCTTAGATTTTAACCATGGGTCTTCATAGAACCGAATAGAATGACCATAACCAAGCCTTCATTGAAGTCTCTTCTAAATTATGTGTCTCATTTTAATCATGAAGTTCTAGAACCAGGATCCTTCAGGGAGGGACCTATCACTGAGGAGAGAGGTATCCTAGAGATATTTACTCTAAATAATTTTCATCCATGAAGTAGAGGTATTGGTGAGGATTCACCATCCCTGTTCGTGATGAGATCCAAGTTCATTCTACCAACCCTCCAAAGGCCCAACCCACCATGTTTCTTGGGGGTATAGACCCGAGACCAATCCACAAGATGAATTCTATTTCTGTCTTCAGATCCAGACCATAGAAATATTTTTTGGAGTTGCTCGATCTTTTACCAAATGGTTATCAGGGCTTTAAAAATAAACATGTAGTACATAGGTATGCTTTGAAAGTATGCTTACACAAGTACCACATTCACTGATTAACTGAGAAGAGCGCCCTTCTAGCCTACCAATTTCCTGGAAATTATTTTTATGACCAAGTTCCAAGTGCTCACTAGAGGTTTACCAGCAAGGAGGGGAAGGCCAAGATAGGTGGATGGAAGACTGGAGATGGAGCAGCCCAGAATTCTAGCAATTTTGGCTTGATGAAGGGGGGGGTGTTGACAAAGTAAACTTTTATTTTTAGAAAATTGAATTTTTGGCAGGCCACTTCTTCATAAAGGGTAAAAACTTGTTTTATGACCTTATCTTCAAGAATAGAATATAAATTATTGAGGATGATATCATCAATGAACTACTGATGGGTGATGGGTTGGGAGGTGGAAGAGGCCTTGATTCCAAAAATAGATCCCAAAGAGGAGGCATCCTTGAGGGCTCTTCCTAGAGACTCAACAAGAATAATAAAGAGGAAATGGGAGAGAGGGTCTCCCTGGTGAAGACCTCTAGATCTTTTGAAGTAGCCAACAATGGAAAAATTAACAAGAATAGAGAACCATGATGAGGAAATGAACTCTCATATAAGGGATACCCACTCAAGATGGAACCCAAAGCGCATAAAAATAGCAAAGATAAAGTTCTAGGAGAATCGATCGAATGATTTGTTTATATCAAGTTTAAGAAGTAGGTTTGGTTTTCTACTTTTAGAGAGGGATTGAATGAGTTCATGAATGGTTATTATTGAGTGGATATTTTTTACATTTACAAAATCCCTACCATAGTTAGGGTATTAAACTAAAAACCCTCTCTTGAAAAGAATTTAAACAAAGAAAAAAACTTCTCCAAGGTTCCACTATATAAGAATTACACATGTATATTTGAAAATAAAATGTTCAAGAATAACAAGTGCTAGAAAAAACCAAGTGATATGCAAGTAACTGTAAACAAGGGGTCTGCTTGTTTATTTCATTCATTCTTTATAATTAATTTCCTTAGATTGCCATGGTTGTGCCTTAATGTGAATCCATAAAATGAAGTGTTGTTCATTGATTATCTTTGCATTAGTTTGTCTTACCATGAATCCTTGTTAGTGGGTTCATTTTAATCTTCAGATTAAGATGCAAAGTTAGATTTTTGTGGAATTGTCCACTTCATTTTAAATCCATGCCTTTAATGTGAGATTGTAGTTAGTATTTGCAGTTAGTAGGTTCAATTTTATCTTCAGATTAATGTTCCACTAATTTCAAAGTTAGAAGTTAGTAGGTTAGAAAGTTAGAATGTTAGAGAGTTAGAAATTTAGCAAGTTAGCATTCATTATTTTATCTACACTTAATATGAAGTAGTAAGTTAGTAACCCTCCCTCCTAGGATGATTTTATCTTGCTTATACCATGTGAAAATTGTGTATATTTGTTCCTTTTAATACTATTGAAATATTATATAAATAATTATAAAGGTAAAAGCAAATAATACTAATTACTTGGATTATGTACATCCTATATTTCCTAGATCAGATATATGATTTAAATAGGTTATTTGGGGATTTTGAGTTTCATATTGAGAATTTGCAAAATTAAATTTTGGTATGTGTAAAATAAATAAAACTTGCATGAGGAAACTAAAACTAACTACTAAATCTGGAATAAAATTACAAATGTAATACGGTATCATGCTCTCCTACCCTAAAAAACCTAATATCATGAGTCACTCATGAGGATAACCCAACCTAATCAAACCTGCAATAACACACAATCAGATTAGATCAAGTGCTAGACTCAAAGGAAAAACAAAACCTACATGGACATAAACCTCCACAAAGTGTAACCTCCTTAGAGCATTCAAAACTAGATATAAGTTTAAAAAATATAGCAAAAATAATGGACATTAACACAATAATCCTTAGAAATGAACTTCTTTAGTCTTGATCACAAGGTGCAAGTTTCCAGATCAATGTGCATCAAAATGGTATTCTTTTATTACAAAAATTCCAGCCCCTTCAACATGGGTATTTAATATTTTTAGGAACCCTTTCGTTTCATCTCCATTTAAAAAAAAAATGGAAGTGTAAATAACCTCCAACATTTTAAAACTTTTAAAATAAGATGACAATAAAGAACAAAAAAAAGATAAAGTTGAAATTTTCCATTATATCTCCTTCTGAATTAGAACTTACCCTTTGTTCCCTATTCCAAAATATTAAACAATCATGAATAATAAAAATCCAAAATAAAACATCATCTAACCCTTACAAAATCAAGGTCATGATCATGGGAACTATCTAGACCCTACAATACCCATAGACACCATACATTATACCAAGGGCACATAAATTTCATGAAATAATTAACCACAATAAAATCAAAAGAAACTTGGCATAAAAATTACCTTCATTCTCCATTGATCAACATCGATGCGACTTGAGCCTGAGTCATTAGTGTGCAAGCCCTAACTAGCTTGTCCCTACCACTACGACCAAGGCTTGGATTAAAACCCAAGTCTTGTGGTAGAATGTTATTCCTACTCCAACTGACACTCCTTTAACATGACACTCCTCTGCCATGATGATCCTCTACTATGATAATCCTCTGCAACATGAGCTGAGAAATATTCATCCATTGTCTTACTTTCCCTTGAATCCTCGCTTTACCATCCAACCAGGCCTATTTTTGGCCTCTACCTTGTTCCAAATCATCACTCATACTTATCAAATAACCCTTGTGTGGATGTTCAAGAATAAAGCTTGGTGCTAGGTTTTACATGATAAGAATTATTTCTCGTTCTACCCCATCGGTTACTACCATGGATGGGATCATTACAGTAACCTACCACTCATTGGTATTCAAAAATGATTTGGTGAGGGTGTTATCCCACCTGGACACCACAAAAGATACCTAAATCCTTTTATTCCTCTGGCTTCGATGCTAGTATTATCAACGCATAGCTCACCCTACATCTCTGACTCTTGGAAGTGCCACATGTACGCGGGGAGCATTATAAGTTTTATGTGGGAAATTCATTATCCCACATGCCTGGTGCTACCACCTTCGAGCACTTCATAAGGTGAAACTTACCTTTGGTTTGTTGACTACCTTCGGGTAGTCTTCCTCCCATGTTGTGCAGTGTGAAAGCTCCTCCCATTGGTCACCCATCCACATTCCACTATTTTCTCCTTTGGCAATATTTCCACGTGGCAGATTGCCACCTCCTTGCTTTGATGTTGCCTTGAATCACTGCTTTGCTATCACCTTAACTAGCTACTCCACTATCACCCCTCTGTAAAATATTTTAGACATAATATCATTAAGGAATGAGAAGAATGAAGGGACATTGAACAAAAAAAACATTTATAAAACCTAACATGAATACTAACATAAATGTAAACCTAATGAATAATATAAAAATAAACCATAACATAAAAAATAAACCAACTACAATAAAAGAAATTAAATCAAACCAAAAAATAAAAGAACCTAAAGACAACTATAAAGAACAATATAAAAACAAAATAAAGAATCAAAAATAAAAATCCACACTAAATAAAATAAACAAAGCAACCACAAAATAAACAATAACCTTTAACCTAAAACATAACACCAAATAACACAAACCTTTTAAAATAAAGGAAGACTAATAACTAAAACCAATAATTAAAATCTAATGACTGAGCAATATTAAAGATTACCTTGCTAGCCATAACAACTCACAAACATCAAGACATGCCCTACTAGCAAAGTGGTCCCCATTAATACCATATTTAATAAAAATCAAGGGACATACAACAACCAAAAAGAAGCATCCAATTGCTCAATACTATCCCATTAACTCAAATTTTTACAAATTTCAAGGGGGTCCCCAATATTGGGATTAGTTGTAAAATAGTCACAACAAAGGGTATCTATTGGAAAATGCTCTTGAGCATTTTTTATGAGAACCCAATTCTGAAATTGATAAACCAAAGGTTAGAAAAGTATACACCATTCAATGACATCCTAGGAAAGCAAGGTCAATAGCTTCACATGAGAACAAATGGATTATTTTCTTCAGCTAGGTGTGTGCATTGTGGTTCAATTTACACCTTTGGGACTATCTAGATTCCATCATTTGGTCCATATTTAGGCCATGGAATGCTGCTCATAAAACTTATTTTGAATAATATTTTGCAAAATATCTTTTGAGCATGATTTATATAGAGCCCCACTTCCAGTGAGGCATCTATAGCCCTAGTGGAGTTTATCCAAATCTAGTGACTTTTTTGATCAATCTTTTCAATGCTCTTTTTTTTTTTCTCTTTTAAAATTTTTGTCTAAATAGAGCCCCACTTCCAGCCAGACATCTATAGCCTCAGTGGAGTTTATTCGACTTGGTGACTGATTTGATCAATCTTTGCATTGCTTGTATTCCTCTTTTATAGTGAACTTTGCAAACCTGTATGTGACATGAGCATGTTATATTAGCCTTAATTAGTTTACCAAAATGATTTCATCCTTCAAAATACCAAGAAATTTCTCTTGATGTGATTCATTAAAGTGAAGCTTTGGCATAATATTTCATTGTTTCATACTCCACTATCTTAGTATACTTAACCAAGGATAACCATTAAATAGCTTTATTTCCTTACCTTTAGTTCTGTTTGATTCTTAGGTTGTATTATTGACTCTAAAAATATGCCATTTTTTGGTAACCATGCCAAAACCAAAACCATAATAAAGGAAACTACTCAAAACTATAAAAGAATGGGAACATGAACATGACTCTAACCTACACACACAAGACCAATGAAAACACAAAAAATAAATAATCTAACTAACATAAAATCAGCACACCAAATTGAAAACACAAATAAAGAAAAAAATAAAACATATATGTACATATAATACACAACCACACATTTCATGGGCTAAAGTAATTCTTTAAATGCATCCCATTAATAGGCAAAGATAATTCCTTTCCATCCAAGATTTGTAATTTGAAAGATTTTTTACCTAGGATTTCAGAAATCTGATAAGGTCCTAACCATAAATAATCAAATTTGTCATGATCCCCATTTTTTCATGTTTTTATCCCTCAATAACACTAAATCAAAAATCTCAAAAATTTTAATTGTAGATCTCCTATCAAACCACCTCTTTAATACATATTGATGTTTACTAAAATTAAGCATGGATTCCTCTCTTTTCTCATCAAGATGCAACAAGTGGGTTAACCAAGCTTCAGTTTGATTATCAGTTCCAAGATATTCTTTCATAAAATGAAGATTTTGCAACCTTAGATTAGTGGGAAAAATGGGGTCCTACCCATAAACCAGATGATATGAAGATGTTCCAATTTATTCTTTCACTCTAGTTCTATCAGCCCAAAGAGCAAATTTTAACTTACCATGCCAATCTCTAGGATTCTCCTTGAGCAATTTTTTTATGCTAGACAAGTTTTTGTTAGAAGATTCTGCCAAACCATTACCTTGTGGATAATAATTGGAAGAAAATTTCAAGCTCACTGATGCGTAGTCATTATACACATCATTAATTCTCAATGAATTTGTCAATCCAGGGCAGTGTACAAGGCTATCTACGGAAGAAGGGGTGAACAGGGTTATAACTTAGGTCAATCTGGAGCAACAGGTCTTATTGGTGAAACCGATTGTGTGGGGGATTTAGGACATTCCTATCTCTAAATTGCATAAATTAAACCTTAATCTAGTTGCAAAAATGGAAACTAATCATTAACTGTAGAAATGAAATCCTAATTACAATTGCAGAATGAGACCTAATTATGTTGCAGAAATAACAGTTGCAGAATTAGAAGTCTGATTATAATTGCAGAAAGGAAATCTATTTACTTTTGCAGCAATGGAAACCTAATTATAGCATGGAAATGAAACCCTGTCAAGGCTCTGTAATAGAAGGTTGTCAATCTTCTGTGCAGGGGTTGACAACAAAACACAAAATGCAAGAAATTACAAAAAATAGTAAATTCTGGAAATGACAGTCTGCAATAAATTGAAAGCTTTGCTGAAAGTGGAGATTACAACCAAACCATTAATCACAAGATAACATAAAATAAGCTAAGATTGCAAATACTATTAGTTGTTTACAAAGAAATGAAATGACAAGTTCTACAACTCATTCTACTGCAGACAAAATCAGAATAAAAACCTGTTGTTAGTCCTCCTCCTAGGTCTGGAAGTGGCCAGCCTCCTTGTCCAGAAGAAGGTATGAGTCTCTCTCTCTCTAGATCTTACTCACACTCATTTACAAGCAATATGAAATAGAAATAGTACACTTTATTGATTCAAGAACATGATTACAATAATTCTGCTGAAAACCTGTTACAGGACTGTAACAGTCACTTTTCTGATTATTGCCTATTTTCTCCTATATTTCTCTACTCTCTGCTTTCTCTATCTTCTACTAGCTCAACCTGAACGGGAGCCATATTTATAGATGTCCTAAGATCTACTGACAAACTGAGAATATCTCAAAATATCTAATCCTATTATGCTGCAACAATTCCTGGTTTTATCCTAGAAGAAGATCAAACTTGATCTTTCCATAAATGGTGGCTTTGGTCGGCAAGGACGGCAAAGTCAGATGGGAGATATTTTCCCTTACCCTTTTCAATATTTATTTCCCTTTTTCCAGCATCAAAAATCGGTCAACAAGTCAAAAAGCACATTCTATTTTCATTCCGAAGATAAGTGGCTCATTCCGAAGAGACTACAATTCTCATTCCAAAGATCCGCTCATTTCGAAGACACTGTGTTTTCTCATTCTGAAGATATCTGTTCATTCCGAAGAGACTTCGAAATGAACAAATGTGTGCTCTTTAAATGATTTCCTCTGCATTTCTCAGGTGGGTTATCTCTCAGGATCAGATTTCAATGGTCTTCATCTTTTTCCATATGTGAATTCCATGCCTTGCCATTCATTGGCAGCTGGCTAGAATTTACATGGGAAAAACCAGTTTTTGCTGCACAGTAACAGTTTGCTTGCACTGTTGCCAGATTTAGGTAAAATAAATGTTTGAGACATATCAAAACATGATTAGTGAAATGTTGCTATCAACCTAAGCATATCTCATTTAGCAAGTCATAACAAAATAACATAAAACTTATGCAAAAAGCTGTAAAAATCAGAATATAGTATTTCAGATACATTTATCATGCAAATAGTTAATACACAACATATTGAATCAACTTAACTAGCATATCAGATTAAACATAAGAGTTTGTAGGCAATTTCAGTGTTCAAAACATGTTATGATTGAGGCATTTCCAGGCCTCATCATTTTCCCCCCAACTTATATTAATGCATGTCCTCATGCATTCTGTTGGGCTATGGAATCACATATGTCCATGTTCAAATTCCATGACCTGTAGAACAACTTCTTGCCTATATAATATCCCCTGTTCTCCTGAAGGTTCCTGAGCCATTCTTCAAACTGTTCATCAGGTTGGGCATCTTCTTCAAAGTAGAATGGAACTGGAGTGATGATGGTTGGAGGCCTAAATCTGAGACCTATCCAATGATGTTGCATGATTTCAATCAACTGTATCACTCCTTCTGCCCTTCTTCTGGACCATTCTAAGTTGATGGGGGAGATGGGTTCTCTTTTCTATAAAGACATGGAAAGTTCAGCCCATCTGTTTCTATAGACTGATAATGCTGGCACAAAATTGTCATTACAAAAATTTTGGAATCTGGTCACACAGTCCCTCAAGTTTGTCAAGTACATCCTCTTTACATCATCCCTGTTCATCATGGTGAAGTGTTGTCTGGTGATAATTGGGTGATTTGGCTGAATTGCTCTGACTAACAATTCAGCTCTTGTTTCAATTTCTTTATTCTACCTTTTCTCCTGGTCCCAATAAAACTGATTCTACAAAGTGGACATGAATGCCCTTAATTGAACATCTCCAATGTAAATTTGAGGGTGAAATTCTACTTCTTCTGGAATAAAGAAGTTGTGTAAAAATAGTTCACATAGAAGATTTTTTTGCTCTATAGGGCTATCAAAATATGCTTCCAGGAAATCTATGAGTTGTGTCCAATTTATATGGGAGACCTGAGCTAATCCTCATGACCTGCCATCTGAGGTATTTCTCCTTCAGAATAAGACTGTAAAATCTGGTTGGTCGTCTGAATTGGACTAAAAATTCAGCAATTTGACATAAATCAGACACTTTTTCTTTTAATGCCTGAATCTCTGTTTCCTTTGCTTCTAGCTGTTTTCCTTCCAATTTGAATTTTTTAGTCTTAGTGGCAAGCTTCTCATATCTAATCACCCAACTGGCTATGTCTGCATTATATTGTTCTAGGGACACAGTATTAGGTGGTCTAACTACAGGTGGAACTCTAGGTAGCAGATCTACTTGAACCCCTTTTTCTGCCACTTCTACTGGTTGATCATCTGTCAACAATTCTACCTGTACCCCCTTATCTGCTATTTCTATTGGTTGGTCATCAGACAATAATTCCACTTGCACCCCCTTATCTGCTATTTCTACTAAAGGTGTAACAGTTTGAAATACAGGGACATCAATAGAAGGAATACTTACTTGAACAGTTTTATGATGCTGCTTGGACTGTTCTTGTGCTGGTGACTCATCTCCAATATCTTTTTCTATGCTCTTTGCCAATTCTAAAGCATCTTCAGAATGAGAAGGGTGCTTCTTCAGAATGAGCACCTATGTCTACCTCAACAGAGTCATCTGCCCTAGATAAATCCATAAGCAATTGAGCCAAATCATCCTCATCAATGGATACAGTTGGCTATTTTTCAGATTATGACAACCTTTTTCTCAATTCTGCCACTTCCTACTGTAATTCTACAATTTTCCTTTCCTGCATCTCAATGATGTTTTCTCTCTCTTCAATCCATCTGGTTTGTGTTTTGACAACACTTCTTGCTGCTCTCATCTGCTCTGTGATGTCTTCCTCCTCTGTTTCTACTTTAGAATCTGATGCAGACAAGTCAATTGTAGTTGGCTGCTCAACAACTATCTCTTCCTCTACAACATCTGTCTGCTCTTGTTCAGGAGGCTCTATGAAACTATCTATAATTGCATCTACCATTTTTGTGGCCTGTTGAACTGTAGCCACCTCCAAGCTATCCTGCCTACCTTCTTCCTCAATTATCTGTTCAGGGAATTCTGGAAAGTTTTCAGGGGCTGGTTGTATTTCTGTGACATCTGGACTGCTTTGTCCACCTTCTTCTTCTATGACCTGTTCTGCCATTTCCCTCAAGTGGAGTCTTGTAGACCTCCTAGTTCTAGATGCAAACTTCTTCTTTTTGCTTTGTTTTCTGGTGACAGCAGGGGTTGTGGGGACAGTTTTAGATGCTTCTATTTCCCTTGTTGTTTCTTCCCCTATTGGGCTAGGTGCTTCACTTCCCTGTTCTGACAAATCAGTAACAACTTCAAAAAAATGGACCTTCTTCTATTTTTCTGTTCTGCTGCCAGTTCCAGACCCTCTTTTCTTTTGTTTCTTGGCTCGTGAGGTTGAAGGTTCTGGAGCAAGGTGTTCTGTTGCTGCTGCTGGGTGTGTTTCTTCCTCTGCAATAGCCTCTGCAATAGTTTCTATTTCTTCTTCTGCAACAGCCTCTGCAGCAGCTGTTTCTTCTTCTGCAATAGCATCAACAACATCTGTTTCTTCCTCCTCATCCTCATCTCCAAAAATTACATCATTTAGGGTAGAGTAAAACCTATCAAAGCTCCTAGGGTTTCCTCTAAAATGGTGTTGGCAAACTAGTTTGATGAGACCATGGTGGCGAAGGCTCCCTTTTCCTTCTTGATATCTTTTTGCCATGTTTTTCAATTCTTGGTGCAGATACAAGGGAAGATTTACCCTAACTTCTGGTTGTTGCCTACCATGTCTGAGATGGTTTAAAATTTTTAGATGATGCCCTGACAATAGTACATACTGCCCTTCACAGGTTAGAAATTTGATTACCCATGTGGCCACTTCATCCCAGGGTTCCTGCAGGCTGGCCCTTTTTACCCCCTTGCATGTGTTATTATGTGTTAAATATTCTGGTTCCCTATCATTTTCTTCCAGAAATTGATTAACTATATTCACCAATGTATTTTTGCCAGACCTAGAAATTGGAAGACCTTCTAATGGCAGCTCAATAATTTGACTCAAAACTTTAGGGGTTACCTCAATGGTCATGTCGTTAATGTGTGCCCGGTTGTTTCTGAATGTGTGGGTGAACATGCCGACCAAATATTCAGAGGACCCATTAAACTTATCCAAAAATGGCATAAGCCCTCCATCTTCAAAAATCTGTAGCACTTCTGGATTCTCCCGGAGGTGGGTGGTATCCGCTGGTTCCATTTTCATCTTTCGCCCCATTTTCCTATCTTGGTATGTTAAAAACCACTCACTTCTATTGCTATTCCTTTGTTGGATCTCTGGTTTCTGGTGTTTGCAGACTTGCAGGGTTTGGTTCCAAGTTTTCAATTGCCCTATTTTTCTTCTTCGAAATGAACCGTAATCTGAGCACTGTACCTCGTAATCATTTTGCGTTAGCAAATATGTCTTCAAAAATAAGGGTGGCATGCATTTCTATTTTTTTCTCTGAACACATGTCCATCAATGGTTGCATAGATGTCCTTGTCATCAGATCCACCTTACTCATTTTTAGTTTTTCTGTTTCTCCTGCAGACTTTCACGTGCATGTTTATTAGTATCAAAAAATGGTGGCATACTATTGGTCACGTCCCCCATGATTCTGGTACTTTCTAAATGGGTGCAAAAACAAACCACATCCTAACTGACACGTGTTCATTTATCGTATGCAGCCAAAAGAATTTTTACTTGATCGTATTTTTTTCTTCCTTGGATGCCACGTGGAGATGTTATATTGAATGCTCTTTTCGAAGATTATGATCTATTGCAAAAACAAAACCTCATTTCAAATATTATGATTTCATTTCAAAGACAAGTCTTCATTTCAAAGATCATGCTTCTTTGCGAAGTCAAATCCTCATTTCGAAGATAAATCCTCTTTTCGAAGATCAAGCTGCATTGCGAAGGCAAATCATCATTTCAAAGATAGAACTTCATTTCGAAGACAAATCCTACTGCATTTCGAAGACAAATCCTACTTCATTCTGAAGACAAAGCTTCATTCTAAAGATGATGCTTCATTGTGAAGACAAATCATCATTCTGAAGACAAAGCTTCATTTCGAAGACAAATCGTCATTTCGAAGACAAAGCTTCATTTCGAAGACAAAGTGCAACATTCATTCTCTTTCATTCCGAAGACAATTTCAATCCGAAGACAATACAACAATTAATCTGAAGAAGATAGCAGGCACTATTTTTGGCATTCTTGTTCCAAAGATTAGGCAGAAATCAATATTCTCATGCTCAAAACATGTTTTAAGTATGCCAACTCTTATGGATACCTTTTATGCTAATGGTTAATTGTTATATACTATATACCAATCATTTACAATGAAGAAATGTAAGAAATATATACCTGATTAAAACAAGTTAATGCAAGTTTTTGAAGAATGACTGCCTTTGTTGATGTTCTACTGAGATTTTCTGCAATATTTCAAAACAAGTGCAGTTGGTGAATTTGTACAATGATGGTTCAGAAATTTTCAAGGTTATGCATGCCAGAAAACTGGTTTTCATGCATACCAACCCAGTAGTGCCTTAGAAAAGGTTTTCACTACTGAGTTATTCATTTTTCTCTCTTTTTTTCTTGGTTTCCTTTTTTTTTTTTTTTTTACCTCTCCTTTTCTCTTTTTTTCTTGATTTTTTTCTTGATTCTGACTATGCCCATGAAGGAATTCATGATTTCCCTGAAATCATGCCCATGAAGGAATTCATAATCAGAATTTATTCATCTTTTTGTTTTCTACTTTTTTTTATTTTTTTGTATTTTTTTGCTTTTTCTTGAAATCCATGATCATGCTGATTGTTTTGAAGTGGAAGAGGAAATTTCTTCCACCTATTGTGTATCCAAACTGTCAAGTTGCTGCAAGAATTCCTCTTTAGTCAGAGGTGTATGGTACACCCTGAGGCGATGTCCATTCACTACCAACTTTCTCTGTGACCCATCAATAGGAGATAAACGAGCTGCTCCATTGTCAAATACCTCTTCAATCTGGTAAGGTCCAAGCCATCTAGTTCTCAGCTTTCCAGGGAAGTCCTCATAGCGAGAATCAAATAGTAAAGCCCAATCTCCTTGTTGAAGTTTCCTCTACTGAATGTGACTGTCATGCCACAACTTCCTCTGCTCTTGAATTACTTCAGTTTGGTGCAGAGCATCCAACCTAAGTTCATCCAATGCATTCAACTGTAGAATCCTGTCTGTCTGTGCCTGTGACAATTCAATTCCAATTTCCAATGTTATGCGCAATGTTAGTAGCTCAAATTCAATAGGTAAGAGGGGCTTTTTACCAAAGACTAGTTCATAAGGTGTGAATCCAGTAGTGGATTTCCAAGTAGTATTGTAAGCCCACACTACTTCAGGTAATTTATCTAGCCAGTTTCTCCTATGAAAAGCTACTATTTTTGTCAAGATTCATTCTAGTTCCCTATTTGTTACCTCAACTTGGCCATTTGCTTGTGGGTGATAAGGTGATGATTTTCTATGTTTGATTTCATATAATTCTGTAAATGCCTCAATGACTTTAGATGCAAATTGGGGTCCTTGGTCTGTGGTGATAGACCGAGGAGCTCCAAATCTCTAAAAAATCTGAGTATACAAGAAATCAGTGACCTTCTCTTCACGAGCATGTTTGAAAGCACGCACCTCTACCCACTTTGTCAAGTAATCAGTGCATACTAGAATATGCACCTTTCCTTGAGAAGGTGGATCAATAGGTCCTACAAAATCAAGCCCCCACCTCTCAAATGGCTCTAAAACCAATTGAGGCTGCAGTGGCATTTCATTTGTATGAGTGGGTTTCCCCATTCTTTGGCATGCATCACAATGCCTGATGTACTTTTTCACATCCTTGTGAAGAGATGGCCAATAATATCCTGTCCCTAAGATTTTCCTAATTGTGCTTTTTACAGAGTAGTGTCCACCTGAGGGTTCATCATGACAAGCCCTAAGGATATCATATACCTCATCCTTTCGGATGCACCTACGTAACACATGGTCAGGACTGCACTTAAAAAGTATACCCTTAATCCATTCAAAAGAAGAACTCTGTTTGATCAATTGTTTTTTTTGTTTTGAAGTGAAATGTGGAGGAACTTTCCTTGTGACCAAATAATTGGCTATATCTACAAACCAAGGTGATTGGACTGATATAGCAAATAATTTTTCATCAGGAAAGGTGTCTTCAACTAATTCCCCTTCATCTATGTTCTGTAATCTAGACAAGAAATCTGCTACAACATTAGCTTTTCCTGGTTTGTTGATTATAGTGATATCAAATTCTTGCAACAATAGTAACCAATGAATAATTCTTGCACTTACCATAGGCTTATTCATCAAATACTTAATGGTTGTATGATCTGTGTGAATAAATATTTGATAACCTGTGATGTAATGCCTGAATTTGTTGATGGCATAAATTACTGCTAGGAATTCTTTTTCAGTTGTGGTATAATTTTTCTCAGCTCCTATCAAATTCTTGCTAATGTAGTAGATGGCATAGTGTTCACCATTGTCAATTTGTCCTAATGTTGCTCCAATTGCTGTATTGGAAGCATCATCCTGTATGTGAAATGGTAATGTCCAATTAGGTCCTCTTAACATAGGTGGAGTTACTAATTTCTCTTTCAGAGCTTCAAATGATTCCTGACACCTTGCAGTCCAAGAAAATTTAGAATCTTTAGTCAATAGGGCAAACATGGGATTGGCTATTGTGCTAAAGCTAGGAATAAACCTGCGGTAAAAACCAATGTGTCCTAGGAAGCTTCTGACATCAGTCTGAGTTTTAGGAGGAAGAAGATTCTTGATAATTTCCACCTTCTTTGGATCAACCTGGATCCCTTGAAGAGAGATGTGATGACCAAGAACTATTCCTTCCTTCATCATCATAAAACATTTTTTTGGATTCAAGGATAACTGGTATGTTTCACAATGAGTTAAAACTTTGTCAAGGTTTTCTAATGTAAAGTCAAAAGTCTGTCCACATACTGTGAAATCATCCATGTATATCTCAACACTGTTGGTAGTCAGATCAGAAAAAATTGCTAAGACCGCTCGTTGAAATGTTGTTGGGGCATTACACAAACCAAAAGGTAAAACCCTATAGGCAAATGTTCCCCATGGACAGGTAAAGGTTGTTTTCTCTTGATCTTCAGGTGCAATCTGAATTTGATTATATCCACTAAATCCATCAAGAAAACAAAAGTATTTCTTTCCAACAAGGGTATCTAACACCTGATCTATGAAAGGTAATGGAAAATGGTCTTTGTATGTCACTTTATTCAGCTCTCTATAGTCTACACATACTCTCATTTTTCCATTTTTCTTAGGAACTATAACCAATGGAGAGACCCACTGGCTATCAAAAATTGGGTAAATGAATCCTACCTCCAGAAGTTTTTCAATTTCTTCCTTTACAATATCCCTTAGGGCAGGATTCAGTCTTCTCTCGGGGTTGTCTTACTGGCTTGACTTCTTCAATATAAATTTTGTGGGTGCATATATCAGGGTGAACTCTTGACATATCTTTATAGTCCCAAGCAAAAGCATGAACATGCTTCTGCAAGACAACTATCAATTTTTCTTCCTCTTCCCTAGTAAGCCAGCTTGTAAATGTTCAAAAATTTGCTCGGCTGGACTTCTATTTGTTTTGTATTTGGAAGGACTGAATTCACTTCTTCATACCTGGTGATTAGGGAATTAAGAGGACACTGCTGAGATGGGAGGAAATAAGAAGTTTCTGTTTCATTACTTCCTGATGGAAGCATATCCTGTATGGAACAGTGAGAAGGAAAAATCAGGTGATGGTGCCACCCATGTGGTAGTGAAACAGAGTTTTCCTATGATAGTACAGATGGTTCACCTTCAAAATTTTGGTTCTCCTCATTCCTTAACAACTGATGGATATTTATTGCTTCCTCTTCTAACCCTTGTTCATGCAGAACATTCATTAGGATATTTTCATTTTCTAAAGTTTCTATGTCATGGAGGTCTTCTGTGTGTTCCCTTACTACCAAGGTGGCTAGTGTGGAAATAACCTCCTCTGATTCTTCATCTGAATCAGGAAACCATAACTGACCTAAAAATTTGCTAGATGGTTTTGTAGGAGGATACAGAGAGATCTGTTTTAGATCAATACCATTTGAAATAGTCATTTTTCCAGATCTGCAGTCTATGAAGGCTGTTGTAGTTGCAAGCCAAGGTCTTCCCAAAATGATGGGATATCCATGTGCTGAATTTCTTGGCTGTAAAACCAAAAAATCTATAGGGAATTCCCAAGAAGAAACTTCTATAGGAACATCTTCAATGATACCTTCAGGTTTTGCAACTGACCTATCAGCCATTTCTAAAATTGTAAATGTAGGGTTGAGATGTTTGAGCTGTAATTGTTTCATTATATCCTTGGTCATGACATTTATTGCAGCTCCTAGATCTACTAAGACATTTGATATTGGTACTGAACCTATGGTAACTATGATAACTGGACTTCCTGGGTCACTATACTTTGGAGGTACTAGTTTTCCAGACAAGAGATCAACTATCTTTCCTTCAACTTGAACAGTCTTGGGAAATGCTTTCTTTTTTCTTCCTGCTCTTCTAATGCACAAATCTCGGATAGTACTTTTAATCACTGGTATATCCTTAATGGCTTGCAATAAGGGCAATGATATAGTTAACTTTCTAAGTTCCTTGACCAGGTCTGACTCAAAATTTTTTGCTATGGTATTGAATCTTTCAGGATATGGAATTATCCTTGATGAAGGTAATTGTTCTACCTGTGGGTCTATTTTTTCTTCTTCTTTCTCCATTGTTGGTTTAACTCTAACTGGTTCCAAAGGTTCTTGCTCTTCATTTTCCTTGATTTTATTTGAAACAGGTTCAGGTACAACTTTTCCTGAATGAAGTTGGATGTTACTACAATCAAGAACATTTATTTCAACATTTTCTTCAGCTTCAACCACATAGACATGGGATGCCTGTCTCATGTTGTTTGGATTAGTGATTGATTGAGCTGGAAGTTGAGGTTGTTTCACTTGTTGTGTTTGTTGTGGTTGGTTCTATTTTTCTTGAAAATTTTGATTAGGTGCAGGCAACAAATGCTGAGTTTGACCTTGATTTCTTTGTTGCCTTGGATAGGACTGGTATTGCTGACTCCACTATGGTTGATTTTGCATCCAATGTGGATTAGTCTGATTCTGATTCCAGGATGGGTTGTTTTGATTCCATGATGGGTTATTCTGATTCTGATTCCAGGCTGAATTACTCCAATTTGTTTGTGGCCATTCTTGGGAATTTGTCCATTGAGGATAATTCCAAGGACGTTGGGGTGGTTCTGATTGTCCCCAAGGCATAGTCCAGGGATTATGCCCCCAATTTGTAGGAAAATGAGGGGGATTTTGGTATTGAGAGAAATTTCCCCCTTGTTTTGGTCCAACATAGTTGAGTTCCTCAATCTGATTTTCTAACACAGTTTTGAGTTGTGGTAGCAGGTGGCATTTATCAGTTGAATGCTTCTTTGAACAGATACTACAAATGGCTGAGATAGATGTTTTATTCAAAGGAAATTCCTGCAAAGCATGTTTATTTCTACATCTTGGGCAATAAATTGCCAAAGGTTCTATGGTTTTTGCTTTTGCAGACATTTCCCCCAAAGTTGTGTTTAATTGCACTAGAATATCAGTTTTAAAATTTGCAAGTTCCTCTATTAGGTCCTTCACATCAGTGCCATTTGTACTCTTTTTTCTTCTTCCTTGCTTAGTGCGAGAGTAATTCCTATAGAGATCCACAATTTCCTCATTACTGAGAGTATTTACATCCCCTTTTCCCATCAAATCCAATACTTCTCTGGATTCATCTTGTAATCCTCTCAAAAATATGGTTTTACATAACTCTGGTTCTACAAGTCCACATCTCCTTTGAACAAAGGAGAACCTATCAAGATAGTCTTCTAATGTTTCATCATCTTCTTGTTTAATCTTGAATAACTCATCTTTCCTGTTCCTTACATGACAATACTCCTGATATTTGTCTAAAAACATAGTTTCCATTTGATCCCAGGTTCGGATGGAATTTGGCTCTAAGCTCATGAACCAACGTAATGCTGAGTCCTTGAGTGTTGAGGGAAAAACCTTAAGTTTTTTATTGTCATTTACATAGTCATAGGTTTGACACACTACTTTGAATTCAAACAAAAATTGATCAGGATCTTCAGATACAACACCTCGAAAGGTTGGAAGTACTAAAGGTGAAATGGTTTTCATGGGAGAGTTTTGTGTTGGATTCAAATGGATAGGATATTCAAATGTTCTAGAAGGTTGGGGCATATCCTGATCATCTCCTTCATTATGGACATAGCCATGTTGGCCATCTCTATCTAGATTGCCTCCCTCTGCCATAGTTTCCTGTTCCTTGGGAACAGTTAAACCTATCCAAATTTCACTCTCAAGAGGTCCAAGATCCTCTGTTGATGATGAGTCTGATGATTTTTCTTTCTTAGGATGTTCTAATGATGATGAAGCTGGTGATTTTTCTTTCTCATAATGTTCTAATGATGGTGAGACTGGTGATTTTTCTTTCAATATTTCTGGTAGTTCAAACATAGGTGATTCACCCCTTAGGCATGAAGATCTCCTTAATGGAACAAGCCAGGGATCCTTTTGGGTAATTCTACCTTTTTCATCCCTAGACTTACTCATTCATGTTTACTCTTTGAATGACATAAATTATAGGTCAATAGTTGTTACTTTAACCAGTTGTTCTATTCAGATTTTATCCTGAATCTTCACAGCTCAGTCTAATTAATAGCTATTGGACTATTGTCACCTTCTAGCAACACAATTCCTTAACAATGATGCCAAAATGATGCGTAGTCATTATACACATCATTAATTCTCAATGAATTTGTCAATCCAGGGCAGTGTACAAGGCTATCTACGGAAGAAGGGGTGAACAGGGTTATAACTTAGGTCAATCTGGAGCAACAGGTCTTATTGGTGAAACCGATTGTGTGGGGGATTTAGGACATTCCTATCTCTAAATTGCATAAATTAAACCTTAATCTAGTTGCAAAAATGGAAACTAATCATTAACTATAGAAATGAAATCCTAATTACAATTGCAGAATGAGACCTAATTATGTTGCAGAAATAACAGTTGTAGAATTAGAAGTCTGATTATAATTGCAGAAAGGAAATCTATTTACTTTTGCAGCAATGGAAACCTAATTATAGCATGGAAATGAAACCCTGTCAAGGCTCTATAATAGAAGGTTGTCAATCTTCTATGCAGGGGTTGACAACAAAACACAAAATGCAAGAAATTACAGAAAATAGTAAATTCTGGAAATGACAATCTACAATAAATTGAAAGCTTTGCTGAAAGTGGAGATTACAACCAAACCATTAATCACAATATCATCCCAATCATAAAATAAGCTAAGATTGCAAATGCTATTAGTTGTTTACAAAGAAATGAAATGACAAGTTCTACAACTCATTCTGCTACAACAAAATCAGAATAAAAACCTCGTTGTTAGTCCTCCTCCTAGGTCTGGAAGTGGCCAACCTCCTTGTCCGGAAGAAGGTATGAGTCTCTCTCTCTCTAGATCTTACTCACACTCATTTACAAGCAATATGAAATAGAAATAGTACACTTTATTGATTCAAGAACATGATTACAATAATTCTACTGAAAACTTGTTACAGGACTGTAACAATCACTTTTCTGATTATTGCCTATTTTCTCCTATATTTCTCTACTCTCTGCTTTCTCTATCTTCTACTAGCTCAACCTGAATGGGAGCCATATTTATAGATGTCCTAAGATCTACTGACAAACTGAGAATATCTCAAAATATCTAATCCTATTATGTTGCAACAATTCCTGGTTTTATCCTAGAAGAAGATCAAACTTGATCTTTCCATAAATGGTGGCTTTGGTCGGCAAGGACGACAAAGTCAGATGGGAGATATTTTCCCTTACCCTTTTCAATATTTATTTCCCTTTTTCCAGCATCAAAAATCGGTCAACAAGTCAAAAAGCACATTCTATTTTCATTTCGAAGATAAGTGGCTCATTCCGAAGAGACTGCAATTCTCATTCCGAAGATCCGCTCATTTCGAAGACACTGTGTTTTCTCATTTCGAAGACATCTGTTCATTCCGAAGAGACTTCGGAATGAACAAATGTGTGCTCTTTAAATGATTTCCTCTGCATTTCTCAGGTGGGTTATCTCTCAGGATCAGATTTCAATGGTCTTCATCTTTTTCCATATGTGAATTCCATGCCTTGCCATTCATTGGCAGCTGGCTAGAATTTACATGGGAAAAACCAATTTTTGTTGCACAGTAACAGTTTGCTTGCATTGTTGCCAGATTTAGGTAAAATAAATGTTTGAGACATATCAAAACATGATTAGTGAAATGCTGCTATCAACCTAAGCATATCTCATTTAGCAAGTCATAACAAAATAACATAAAACTTATGCAAAAAGCTGTAAAAATCAGAATATAGTATTTCAGATACATTTATCATGCAAATAGTTAATACACAACATATTGAATCAACTTAACTAGCATATCAGATTAAACATAAGAGTTTGTAGGCAATTTCAGTGTTCAAAACATGTTATGATTGAGGCATTTCCAGACCTCATCACTCACCTTTTTATCATATGCCCAATTTATAAATTGAATAGAATCAAATGTAGAACCATTATCACTTACTATTGCATTAGGTATTCCAAAACGGGTTATAATGCAATCCTCTAAAAACTTAATAAAAACATCAATGGTAGCATGTTTTAAAGGGACTACTTTTATTCATCCAGTGCAGTAATCTATAGCTATGAGGATGAATTTATGATAATTAGAAGAGTTAGGATTAATAACCCTAACAAAATTCAATCCCCATTGTGTAAAAGGCCTCATCTTCGCTACAGGTTGTAAAGGTATGGTTGTTTTTCTTTCCCTATTGGCCACCATATGACATGTATGGTAAGATCATACATGAGCATATGCATCTCTTAAAATATGAGGCCAATAGTATCCAACTCTAAGAATTTGGTGTGTCATTGCACTAGCTAACCCATGTCCAGTTCCATACTTACCATGGAAATCATTATGCACTTGGGTTGCCTCCTTTTGATTCACACAACGAAGGTAGATCTCTATGTGGTTTCTCCTATACAAAACACTAGATTTAATAAGAAAGTTTATAGATTTCAATCGTAAAACTCTTCTTTAGGTAGAAGTGAGATGTGATGGACACTTACCATTCAACAAAAAAACACAATATCTACATACCAATCATCTTTAGTAATTTTTTCTATAGTATAATGTTGGCATGATATTTGAGGATCAATTTTAGTAATTGAATTTACCAATCCTTGTCCAAACACTAGCTTCATAGGTTGGATTTCAAGATCAAATTCTTGGAGTGTAGAAATCCATTTTCTTCTTCTCTCACCTAGTTAATTATATAGAAACATAGTTTTGATAGCAGGGTCAGGCACAATAGATTAAATCCTACTACGTGCAATGTAATGTCTAAATTTTTATATTGTTTTGAATAGTGCATGCATTTGCTTGTCTAAAATAGAATATCTTGACTCTACACCTTTCAAAGGAGAACTCAGAAAAACTATGGGATTTTCAACATTTTCTTCACCCTTTTGAGTTAGGACACTTGCAAATTAATGTTCAAAAGTAAACGTATAATTATAAAAGAGCTTTGAATAATATAGAATTACCAAAATAGGTTCCTTAGAAATAGCATATTTAATGCCCTAGAAAGCATCCTTCCTCTTATTTGTCCATTTAATTTCAACATCCCTTTTTAGCATGTCATTAAATGGTTTAGCAATCTCAGCAAATCCAACAATGAATTTGCCAAATAATAATCTTAATTCCTTCTTGTTATGGGGAGGAAGTATTTCTTGGATAGCTTCTATTCTTTCATGATAAATAGAAATTCCTTATTTTGAAACAATGTGACCCAAAATTTTACCCTATGTTACTCCAAAGATGTATTTTCTCATATTTAGGGAGATCCCATGTTCCCTACATCTTTGGAGAACTTTTATCAAATATTTGACATGATCTTATCTCTTCTTAGAGAAGATAGGAATATCATCCACATAAACAATAATGCACTTACCTATGATTCCATTAAATGCATAATCCATGGCATGTTGGAAAGTTGTGCCTGCATTTAATAATCCAAATGGCATTCTCCTATAGGCAAATGTTCCCCATTTGGTTGTCAAAGTTGTCTTCATCCTATCACTTAGATGGATGAGAATTTGGTTGTACCCTAAGTACCCATCTAAAAATGACATCATTTCTGACCCATTTACCATTTGGAGTATCTCATAAGTGGAAGGCAATGGGTAGTTGTACTTTTGAGATGCTTTATTTAGATTTCTAAAATATATGCACAACTTTATTTCTTAATTCTTCTTTCTCACAAAAATCAGGTTGGCAACCCATGTAGAATGTCTAACAGGAATGATAATCTTAGTGTCTAGCAATATTTTCACTTCTTTCTCTATCAAGGGTTCTAACAGTGGGTTGATAGGTTGTTGTCTCTATCTAAAGGACTTGGAGTTAGGTTTCAATGGGATCATGTGCATTATAAAATTATCATCATATATTTTTAGCTCCTTGTAACTCCAAGCTATACAATCTATGTATTATTTCAATTCATGAATAATAGACTTTGTACGATTCTAGGAGGTGCACACCTCTATTCTACTTGCAACATTAACATCAAAATAAAGGACCATAAAAGCATAGATAACACAAAAATGATAAAAAAAAATAAGTATATTTTATTTATTCATGTGCATCCCGATTACATATCGGTCCCTTTGAGGGACATCCAATTTTGATACAATGAAATATAGGTAGAATGATGAATATTTTACCTGTAAGGTGATGGTGCACTTTCGCACACCTCTCGATATCACACACAAACTTGTATGAGGGCTTATAGACATCTCCTTCTCATTCTCTTGCTTGGAGGGATCTTATACTCTGAATTCCTTAAATCAGTCCTGTGAACCTATAACCTGCATGCATAGAAATAATAGAATACTATTAGTAGCACAAGTAGCCTCTCCTGATGAGACTTTATTATCAAATCTAATAAACACGATAAATAAGCATAATATGATTTAAAATACAATAGATCTAACCAATGTACGTATGTAAAACTCAAAAATATTAATGTAAATACATTGTAAAAATTATATCTATGCTAAAACTAAATAATGAAACAAAAAGCAAGTATTGATCTAAGCTAAAACAAAGGAAACAACATCTCAGACCCTAGCTACTGCTGCTTAGAGTGGTCATGACTGTGAACCATTTTCAAAGATATCAAAAATTAAACTTAAAGTTTTACCTTAGGTTTTAGGGGCTATGACAGTCGATCCCTTGCTCAAATTAATGTTCAAGGATCACTTGTTATGTCTAGTAGACTGGTTGGAATTTAAGAGTGATGGATCTAAATGCAAGTGCGTATATGTAGCTTAGCAAAATGATGCTTAAATTCTCCTCAAAGGGGTATGTATTTTATCTTCGATATAAAACGGATCTACTACATAAATTTCTCTCTTTGATCTTACCTACTTTATATTTTTGGAAGTTTGCATATGTAGTCTCTTTGGATTTAGATCCAAATATAGATCTAGATCTAGATCTGCATGTGAATTGACCATCAAAGAAGAATGTTTAGTCATAAACTAGCATTGAATGGATAGTCAGGAGGAAGTCTAGAAGTTCCTCATCGAAATCCCTTTTCAAACCATGTAAACTGTTGTCTCCACCCATGATTTGGGATCTCCTTGATGGTAGTTTATGTTTCAGTGCTAGTCACTATCATCAGTAGCGACTAGATGTGGCCGCTCTCAGCTTGAGTGGCCAGGATTGGTGGCTGCTTTGATAGATAGTGTCTAGAATTGAATGGGCTAGAACTATCCCTTTTGAGTGTTTAAGACCACTGCTTGCTCTTGGAAAGATCTAATATTGGTCATATGGTCTATGGATGTGCCCATATGAGTAGTCTCCTAAAAATTACACATTTTAGTTGTCTACGGATGGCCCTTTTTGGGATGCATTGTGGGAAAACATAGTGCGAAGAAAAAATAGACCACCTAGGGCCACATTGTAGGGTGTATTATGATCATTGATCTGATTAATATTGGATACCCTAGTCATGAGAAAGGGTGTGCATCCTAGAATCATTGCTTCCAAAAGAATTTAAGGCTTAAATTTGTAAAATCTTACACTCATTCATCAGAAAATTGAGTAGCTTCAGTGCTACTATAGGATTTAGTGCTACTATATATCCAAAATGAGGGGAGCTACAAACTTAACTGTCATGTTTTATTTTTTCCCCAAAAAAGGGTAAGATTATGATAGTTGTTGGAAATGATTCATAAGACGAATACAATTTGGCATAATCGAGTGATCCTTTATTGATTATGATTATGATTGTTTGAAATTTTTAACTACCCATTCAAGCAGTGATTCAATGAGGGAAGGACAATGAATTAAGTGATGAGTCGCTTGACCAATAAGATTGATTTAGATCCTTTTAGATTTTTTCTTTCTTGTTATAGGGTAGGTCCCATTTCAATCATGATTTCAACCATTTTTAGTAATTGTACATCTCTATCCCGTGGAGTGGTCTGATCACAATGGCCTTATTAGGGAATACAAATAATAGCAATTCCATTCAAGCTTGTGTTGAATCACTATGTTCAATAATATAGTCAATGTTAGATGCCCCAATCATGTAAAGAGCATACATCGTTGAATCATTGCCTTTGATGAGTTGAAGAACTTGATTTCTGGTAAGATTAATTCAAAATCCTAGCCCTGGTAGCAATTAGGAGATAAGCTTAAGTCTAATACTAGCCTTGGCAAAAATTAGGATACAATATTAAATCAAATCCTAGCCCTGGTGATAATTAGAAGACAAGCTTAAGTCTAATTCTAGCCTTGGCGATAATTAGGAGATAAGCTTAAGTCAAATACTAGCCTTGGCGATAATTAAGAGACAAGTTTAAGTCTAATCCTAGCCTTGGTGTCAATTAGGAGACAAGATTAAGTCTAATTAGGAGATAATATTAAGTCAAATCCTAGCCTTGGTAGAAATTAGGAGATAATATTAAGTCTAATCATAGCCTTGGCAGTAATTAGGAGATAAGCTTAAGTCTGATCCTAACCTTGGCGAACATTAGGAGATAAGCTTAAGTATAATCCTATCCTTGGAAACAATTAGGAGATAAACTTAAGTCTAATCCTAGCCTTGGTGGTAATTAGGAGATAAGCTTAAGTCTAATCCTAGCCTTGGAATTAATTAGGGGATAATCTTAAGTCTAATCCTAGCCTTTTGCGGTAATTAGGAGACTAGTTGTCTGGTTTGCTTAAATTTGCTTTTTATATTTTTTTTATTTACCCCAAGCAAGGGAGTGCATGATTGTTTTCAACAATGATTCTTGAACGAATGCACTTAGCAATGATTAAGCATTTAATTATTTATTTGGATTGTACATGTTGTTATTATGACCAATGGGCTTAGTGGATGCCATTGGGGCATTTTGGGTGACCAAAGGTTTTTATGAATGCCTTTGGGAATTTTTGGATGACCAAAGGGTTTATTGATACCTTTGGGGATTTTTGGGTGTACAAAGAGTTTATGGATACCTTTGGGGCTTTTTGGGTGACCAAACAGTTTATGATACCTTTGGAGCATTTTGTGAGTTGACCAAAGGGCTTATGATGCATTTGGAGCCTTTTGGGTGACAAAAGGGTTTATGGATACCTTTGGGGTCTTTTGGGTGACCAAAGGGTTTATGGATACCTTTGGTACCTTTTGGATGTCCAAAGGGTTTATTGATACCTTTGGGAATTTTTGTCTGACCAAAGGGTTTATGGATACCTTTGGGGCTTTTTGTGAGTTGACCAAAGGGCTTATGATACCTTTGGAGCCTTTTGGGTGACCAAAGGGTTTATGGATACCTTTGGGGCCTTTTGGGTGACCAAAGGTTTTATGGATACCTTTGGAGCCTTTTGGGTTACCAAAGGGTTTATGGATACCTTTGGGGATTTTTGGGTGACCAAAGGGTTTATGATACCTTTGGAGCCTTTTGTGAGTTGACCAAAGGGCTTATGATACCTTTGGATCCTTTTGGGTGACCAAAGGGTCTATGGATACATTTGGGGCCTTTTGGGTGACTAAAGGGTTTATAGATACCTTTGAGGCCTTTTGGGTGACCAAAGGTTTTATTGATACCTTTGGGGATTTTTGGGTGCCAAAGGGTTTATGATACCTTTGGAGCTTTTTATGAGTTGATCAAAGGGCTTATGATACCATTGGAGCCTTTTGGGTGACCAAAGTTTTTATGGATACCTTTGGTGCCTTTTGGATGACCAAAGGGTTTATGGATACCTTTGGGACCTTTTGGGTTGACCAAAGGGTTTATGGATACCTTTGGAGCATTTTGGTTGACCAAAGGGTTTATGGATACGTTTGAGGCATTTTGTGAGTTGACTAAAGTGTTTATGGATACCTTTGGAGCCTTTTGGATTAACCAAAGATTTTATGGATACCTTTGGAGCATTTTGGGTGACCAAAGGGTTTACGGATACCTTTGGGGATTTTTGGGTGACCAAAGTTTTTATGGATCTCTTTGGGAATTTTTGGGTGACCAAAGGATTTTAGATACCTTTGGGGCCTTTTTGATGACCAAAGGTTTTTGGATACCTTTGGGCATTTTGTGTGACCAAAGGGTTTATGGATACCTTTGGGGCATTTTGGGTGACCAAAGGGATTATGGATACCTTTGGGGATTTTTGGATGACCACAGGGTTTATGGATACCTTTGGGGCTTTTTGGGTGACCAAAGCATTTATGGATACCTTTGGAGATTTTTTGGTGACCAAAGGGTTTTGGATACCTTTGGGGATTTTTGGATGACCAAAGGGTTTGTGGAGACCTTTGGGATATTTTCGGTGACCAAAGGGTTTATGGATACCTTTGGGGCTTTTGTGAGTTGACCAAAGGGTTTATAAATACCTTTGGGGCCTTTTGGGTGACCAAAGGGTTTATGGATACCTTTGGAGCCTTTTGGGTTACCAAAGGGTTTATGGATACCTTTGGGGCTTTTTGGGTGACCAAAGGGTTTATGATACCTTTGGAGCCTTTTGTGAGTTGACCAAAGGGCTTATGATGCCTTTGGATCCTTTTGGGTGACCAAAGGGTTTATGGATACCTTTGGGGCCTTTTGGGTGACTAAAGGGTTTATGGATACCTTTGGGGCATTTTGGGTGACCAAAGGGTTTATGATACCTTTGGGGATTTTTGGATACCTTTGGATCCTTTTGTGAGTTTACCAAAGGGCTTATGATACCTTTGGATCCTTTTGGGTGACCAAAGGGTTTATGTATACCTTTGGGACATTTTGTATGACCAAAGGGTTTATGGATACCTTTGGGAGCTTTTGGGTTGACCAAAGGGTTTATGGATACCTTTGGAGAATTTTGGGTGACCAAAGATTTTATGGATACCTTTGAGGATTTTTGTGAGTTTACTAAAGTGTTTATGGATACCTTTGGAGCCTTTTGGGTTCACCAAAGGTTTTATGGATACCTTTGGAGGGTTTTGGGTGACCAAAGTGTTTACGGATACCTTTGGGGATTTTTGGGTGACCAAAGTGTTTATGGATCCCTTTGAGGCTTTTTGGATAACCAAAGGATTTTGGATAATTTTGGGGCCTTTTGGGTGACCAAAGGGTTTTGGATACCTTTGGGGCATTTTGGGTGACCAAAGTGTTTATGGATACCTTTGGGGCCTTTTGGGTGACCAAAGGTTTTATGGATACCTTTGGGGTTTTTTGGGTGACCAAAGGGTTTATGGATACCTTTGGGGTTTTTGGGTGACCAAGGGGTTTATGGATCCCTTTGGGGATTTTTGTATGACCAAAGGGTTTTGGATACATTTGGGGTCTATTGGGTGACCAAAGGGTTTGTGGATACCTTTGGTGCTTTTTGGATGACCAAAGGGTTTATGGATATCTTTGGGATTTTTTGTGAGTTGACTAAAGGGTTTATGGATACCTTTGAAGCCTTTTGGATTGACCAAAGAGTTTATGGATACCTTTGGGGCCTTTTGGGTTGACCAAAGGGTTTATGGACACCTTTGGGGCCTTTTGAGTTGACCAAAGGGCTTATGGATACCTTTGGATCCTTTTGGATTGACCAAAGGGTTTATGGATACCTTTGGGGCTTTTTGGGGTTGATTTCTTAACTGTTTGATTGCTAATTTAGGGGAGGTATGATACCAATAATGCCCCATTTGATGTTTAGAAAATATGTTTTTGATTTTATGTTATGGATGCAATGATGGATGCTATACCTAGATAATGATTTGATTATGCTATATGTATGCAATGTACTGGTGATATGCACTAGCTAGATGAAGGATGCATGCTTAGATACTATGATCTATATATATATATATATATATATATATATATATATATATATATATATATATATATATATATGGATGCATATATGAATGCAATGCTTACATGATTTGATTTTTGCTATGTTATGTGATGTATTGACATGCACTAGCTAGATGATGTATGTATGATTAGATGCTATGACTTAGATGTAGATGGATGACTTATGATGTATGCATTTATGGATGCAGTGCTTATTATTAAATGCATGTTTAATTTTTATTTAATTGTATGCATTCAATTTATGTTGTTATGATATGATGAATGCAATGTGTGCAATGCATTATTTACATGATGGTGATCTAATGTAAATGAACCTGTATGCTTTAATGGATGAATGTGATATGATTTTAACAATCTAATGGGTGACACCACAAAATGTATAACAATCATGAATAAATAATAATTCCTATAATAGGAATTAATCATTTAAATATACAGATGTGAGATGAGATGATGTGATATGTATGTACTTTCTTTATAAGCTTTTGTAAGTTAAAATATATACCCAAAATAGTTAGTGGTCATCTAACTATCATTGCTGACATTCATCCGGTATCTATCATATTTATGTACATCAATTAATCAACAAAACCTCCTATATAAAGTTGATGATTTGACTAGTGGAATGATTTATTGCTATTAAGGGATTTTTGAGGTTTTCCATGAGAGTCAAACACCCTAGTTACTTCATCAAAAGCTATTTACTGATCATACAAAGCTCTTGAAAGATAAAGTTCTTATTATGAAGACATAGATACTCATTATCCTTGTGTGTGAAAATAAATATATTAGATAAATCATAAGCATACCCCAGTGCCAGGTGGGATTCATGCAACCCATTGTTGTACTGGGAATCCTCAAATGCTCATCTTGATCCTAAGTTGTATATAGTTGGATTAGACCACTAGGTGATACAAGAAACCTAAAGCTAGCCCTGTTTGCAAATTTCTTTAAAGCTTACCCTAATGCCAGGTAGGATTCATGTAGCCCATTGTTGTATTAGGGATCACTTAATGGCTTGTGGAGATCAACCATTCTAGGGATTCAATCTCTTCACATCCTTATTTTATTCACATTTATTTGGGATACTTGCTCATGCTTAGTTATGAAAATCATTGTTTGTTTTGAATTTTTGTTTTCTTTTTAGCAAGGGATTTTTGTAGTGATTATAATCACTGTTTATTTTGGTTTTGAATATTGCTTGGTTCATAATTTTTGCTTATTTTTATGAAAGCAAGGGATTTCTTTGGGTAGGGGGGAGCTTGTCATTTTTCCAATGATCAAAATACTAAACCGTGCGCATCACAAGGTGAGCAAGTAAAAACATTTCGCTTAGGATGCCTAGAACCACTTTGTAGCATTCGTTTTTTCCTTGTTCCAACTAGGATTTTAGTGTTTTTATTAGTTATGGGATTCTAAAATACACCAAGTGCTATCAAAACCAAACCTCATCTATCAAAAGCAAATATAGCTTTCTAAAAAGTTTGATAAAACCACTAGGTATGACTGAGTGACCAGAAAACCCTAGTATATTCCTTGTAGCAACAGACGGGGTTGTGTTGAAAATCATAGTTACTCATACGGGTGATGGATGATGAAGGATTTTAAATATGCATGATTGATGTACAAACGTGGTGTCATTTTTAAGATTGCAAACACAACTTATCCTAATGTAAATGCAACGGATGGAAATGCCTACATGCAATGCTACTAGATGAATACAAAGTGTAAATGTTTTTGTATTTTTATTGTTTTCAATTATTTTTTAGTTTTGATTATTTCGAATGTTTTTTTAACTTTTTGGTTTTAAATTTTTTTTGAGTTTTTTATTTTTGTTTTTGACCAAAGGGCTTTAAGATGCCTTTGGGTATTTTTGTGATTTTACCAAAGGGCGTTAAGATACCTTTGGGGATTTTTGTGATGTGACCAAAGGGCTTCAAGATGCCTTTGGAGCTTTCTGTGTTTTGACAAAAGGGCTTTAAGATGACTTTGGAGCCTTTTGTGAAGTGACCAAAGGGCTTTAAGATACCTTTGGATCATTTTGTGAGTTGACCAAAGGGATTATGAGGCCTTTGAAGCCTTTTGTGATTTGACCAAAGGTCTTATGATGCCTTTGGGGTATTTTGAGAGCTCGACCAAAGGGCTTATGATGCCTTTGGAGATTTTGGTGATGTTGACCAAAGGGCTTATGATGCCTCTGGAGCTTTTTGTGATTTGACCAAAGGGTTTATGATGCCTTTGGAGCCTGTTGTGAGCTTTACCAAAGGGCTTATGATGCCTTTGGAGCTTTTGGTGATGTTGACAAAATGGCTTATGATGCCTTTGGAGATTTTTGTGATTTGACCAAAGGGCTTATGATGCCTTTGGGGCCTTTTGTGAGCTTGACCAAAGGGTTTATGATGCATTTGGAGCTTTTGGTGATGTTGACCAAAGGGCTTATGATACCTTTGGAGCTATTTGTGATTTGACCAAAGAAAGTATGATGCCTTTGGAGATTTTGATTTTGATGTTTTATGATTTGTTTGGGATTTTATGATTTTTTAAATATTTTTGAAATTTTTATTGTTTTAAAGGGGGAAGGTATGCTACCTTAGGTACCCCAAATGTGTGTGCCACTCAATGAAAGTGAGGAAGGTGCGATACCTTTATAATTCTCACTTTGCCTCATTGAACTTGATGTGGATTATGGGGAAGGTGTATTACCTTTAATACCCCCAGTTTGAATTGTGTTTGATGCACTGTGATTAGCTTGGCTAGGTGGAGTAATAGAAACTAAACCCCCTATTATGATGTGTAATTGTGTGCAATTCCAATATCCTGATGAGCCGAGATGAGCGTAGGAAAAATGTTAGATGACATCATAGGTTGTGTAGCTTACTTTTGATATTCATGTTTCTCTATTGCAACACTGATCATTCCCACAAAATCTTGGGGAGACATATTAATGTGCACCTGATTAGGTTGCTTTATTTGATTGGCAGGTGCTATGTTTGACTCAGGTGCATGCAAGGGGTCTTGGAAGAATCCTATCTGAAGCTCTTGCATCTCGATCATATCTTGTACTAAATCTCTAAAGGGACGACATATTTGGATGTCATGACCCCTTTGTCGGTGGCACATGCAATATAGATTTTCTTTATGTGCCTTTGATATACACTTATTAGGCTTCAATAGATGGATCCCTAGGAGATTTATTCTTCACGCCTCATATAATTGATAAAAGAGCAATGCTAATATCTCTAGAAAATCAGTATATTGTCATTGTGGCTGATGTTGTTGGCCTTGTATCTAATTTTGTTGCATATTTTTGGGCCAGAGGAGGTTGGTCTTCATAATTATGTCATACTAGTAGAGGTGGTGCTACCTGGTTTGAGGATTTTAGGATACTCAAAAAAACTTGATTGACTAGGGCCACCTTTTGTTGCATGTTGCCACCTTTAAGATTCTTGTTTGGTCATTACCTTTTTTGGAGTTGAATATCACCTTCATAGATCTTGATGTCCTCAATAACCTGGCCTGTGCTAAGGCCTCCTCAAATGTTTGATACTATTATAATTGCAAGAGAAGCAAGATTTATTTCAAACAGCTTCTTGTAGACATCCGAATGAGCTCTATTTTTGGTAAGGTGAAAAGTAATTTTGAAATCACCTTCCTCCATTTATTGCCATACTCAATGACTAGCTCATCATCAAGTTGATGAAGGCTTTCCAAGTTAGTTAAGTTTATCATTTTCTTAGCACTAGAGGCAAAGTGTTCCAGAAATAGCTTGGCCAATTGCTCAAAGGTGTTTATGCTATGATGTGGTAGATGATTATACCATTCCAAAGCATCCCCAACTAGCATTGTAAGAAATATTCTCAACATCAAGGGGTCATTGTATTGAAAATGGAAGCACATATTGATGAAGATTGTCACGTGCTCTTGTGCATCTTTGTCATATTTGAATTTTTCAAGTTGAGGCATCTTGAAATTTTATGGATATGTCGGTGATGACACTAATGGATGCAAAGGTTGATTTCTAAGCTACTTTAGTGTAGGTTTTTGATAAATCAACCTTTGGTTTTGTTTTTCGAATGAATATATCTGATCAACTAGCACTCTTTATGGATCTAATGAATTGATATGATATTCCTATTATGTACCTTGATTAGGTAGAGGAGGTTGATCTTGATGTTGAGGTTGATGATAAATGTAATCATTAGGTACCTCATCATAAATGGATTCAAGGTAAGCATCCACTTCTTCCTAATGTTCCCATTGGGACTCTTCATATGATTCCTCATCGTATTTATCTTGGTACTATGAGGAGTATGAGGTTCTTTATGATAACCAGATAATGGCCTTTGATGTTGAACATGATTTTTGTGTGGTCGAGGAGGTAGATTCTAAGATTGCACTAGACGTCTTATGCGTTGTTGCATCCTCTAGGTGCTAGGTGTAAGCACCACTTTATGTAATGCATTTTGTGCTTGCTCTTGTTGTATCTTTTGTTGTTCTTGTATCTTTCATTGATACAACCTTTGTAGGTGTGCTCATTGCAAGTCCACCCCTTGTTGATTTAATTGTTGTTGATCCAACTATAGTTGATCCACACATTATTGTTGGTTAAGTTGTGGCCTTAGTGCCTTATGTGTGTGATCATGTTGTTCAATTGTATGGGGGCTATGTACCCTCATATTGGAAATATGAATGGGCTTGTCATTTCTTTTATGATACAAATTTACATGGAGTAACAAGATGATAGGAAGTCAGATGATTCAAAAATGTTGGACAGGTTTTTTTTTTCCAAGGAAGCTACAACAATGTTTGGGGATTCAGTGTTACAAGCCCTTCCTAAATGTGCTTTAGACCATAATCTTATTCTATGGGAGGCATTTCAGGCTAACTCCTTTAAAAATCCATTCATATTTTTGTCAATGTGGGTTAAACATCCGGACTTCAAGAAACGAATAGAGGAATGGTGGCAGCAGCCTATCCAGGGAAGTGCTTCCTTAAAACTATCTCAAAAACTTAATATGGTGAAAAACAACCTTATAATATGGAATAAAGAAGTCTTTGGAAATATTTTTGAGAATAAGAGAGGAGTGGGAGAAAAACTAAGAATAATAGAAAGCAAAATCCAAAATGGAACCTATGATGAGGCGACAAGGACTGAAGAGAAGGAAACCCTTTGTGAGTTTTATAATATTTTAGCTTGTGAGGAGATGTATTGGAGGCATAAATCAAGGGTATTATGGCTAAATGAAGGGGACTCTATTTTAAATTTGTTCCATTTGACCACATTGAGAAATAGAAGCAACAATAATATTAGAAATTTAACTAAGGTGGATGGATCCTCAACTCAAAACAGTCAGGAGATCAGGGATGAGGCTGTTAATTTTTTTAGTTCATTATTGGGTGAAGAACGGGCCTGTAATGCCCAAGCAAAGGACTCTCTCATTAAATTAATTCCACAACTAATTAATGAAATTATTAACGAGTCTCTTACAATAGCTTTTTCAGATGAAGATATCAAGGAGGCTTTGTTTAACATGGATCCTGACAAAGCTCCTAGGTCGGATGGGTTTTCAACCCGGTTTTTCCAAGTTTGTTGGGATATTGTTGGAGCAGAAGTTATTGCTACAATCAAGGAGTTCCAAAATTCAAATCATATTCCAAGGGGTTTCAATTCAAATTTCATTGCTTTGATCCCTAAAGGCCCCAACCCCAATACTATGGCTGACTTTATGCCGGTTAGCCTATGTAATATATCCTATAAAATTTTGTCCAAAGTTTTAGCCAACCGTTTGAAGAAAGTTCTACCGGTTATCATTGATCCAAGTCAAGGAAGTTTTGTACAAGGAATATCAATCTTAGATGGAGTTATTACTATTCATGAGGCTCTTCATACAACCGCTCAAACCAAAAAAGTAGTCATGGATTTAAAGTTAGACACGAATAAATATTATGACAGGATAAATTGGGAATTCCTAGAGGTAATTTTATTAAAATTTGGCTTCAACATGAAATGGGTCAAGTTAATAAGAGAGTGTATTTCTAAGCCTTGTTTTTTAGTTTTGGTTAATGGGTCTACTACAGGTTTTTTTCAAAGCAAATGTGGTCTAAGACAAGGAGATCCCATAAGCCCTATGTTGTTCATCATCGTAATTGAGGCCTTGGGAAGAACCATTAAGGCGGTAATGGTAGCTGGACTCATATCAGGTATCAAGGCCACGTCGCTAACTACCCCAGTGACACATCAACAATTTGTTGATGATGCATTGCTATTGAATTTGGATTATGTGGTTGAGTCAAGAAGGATTAAAAATATTCTCATAATGTATGAAGAAGTGGCTGGACAAAAAGTGAATTTTGATAAGAGCAAACTTTATTTCATCAATACCCCCATTCCTAGGCAAAAAAGCATAGCAAGGATCATGGAATGTCATATTGCATCCCTTCCCACCTCCTATTTAGGTCTTCCCTTGTTTACGGAGAAACCTGAAGGATCAATGTGGAACATAGTTTTGGAGAGGATCTAAAAAAATTTAGCAGGTTGGAAAGGACATCTGTTATCTCAAGTAGGCAAAGTAGTTTTAACTATGGCTTCACTTCAAAGTATACCTGTTTACTTCCTATCAGTGTTCATAGCTCCCAGCAAGGTGTATCACAAAATTGAGCAGCTTCAAAAAAAATTCTCTGGTTAGGGACTGAGGATAAGAAAAGGATCCATTTAGTAGGTTGGAACAAGGTTTGCAAACCTAAATCTCATGGGGGATTAGGATTGAGGAGAGTTTCTCATCTCAATACAACTTTGTTAGTCAAACAAGCATGGCGGTTATTGACTAAGGTCGCTAATTAATGGATTGCCATAGTTAGGAGGAAATACCTCCAAGGTGTGAACTTCCTTAATGACAACTTAGCAAGCAGGGGGTCTACTTTTTGGAAGGCAATCCTCATGAGCAGGGATCTTGTCAAGAAAGGTCTTAGATGGATTCTAGGAAATGGGTAAACAATAGACTTTTGGAAGGATCGATGGGTGAGAGCTGAGGAGTTATCCTAGAATCCTCATTTGTCTAGGATTCAAGAGCATATGGAGCAACATATTGGGAAGAAGGTTGTAAATTATATGTGGCAAGATATAAATATCAATAGGTGGAAACACATCAGAGTACAGGGTTTTGAAGCAGAGTCTGAAGAGCTTTATAACATTTTAATTCAGAAAATTATTCCCTCTGGAGATGATGAAGTTCACATTGTTTGGGCTAATACTGAAAGTGGTGACTTCATAGTTAAGTCTGCCTATAATTTGCTTCTCAATGTGGAAGGTCAACAATTTCAATCGATTTTGTTGGATCAAAGGCTTAATTCCTAAAATATCCTTTTTCATGGTTGGTGATTCAAGGAAAAATCCTCACTATGGACAATATGTTATCCAAAGGTATGGTTATTGCTAACCATTGCTACATGTGCAGGGCAGGATGGGAGACTACCCAACACTTGTTTCTAGAGTGTCCGGTAGCAGAGTCCATCCTGGATGAACTTTTCCAAGCCTTTAGGATCTTGTGGGTTAAGCCTGCTCTTATATCTAAAGTGCTCCATCAATGGCCTCAACCCTTTGTTAGCCTAAAACTTAAGTAACTATGGAAAATATGTTGGCATCATTTTTTTTGGTAGATTTGGCTAGAAAGGAACCATAGAGCCTTTAAGGATACCATTCACAACCCAAAAACCATCCTCAATAGGATTATTGTCTTTGCGAAAGAAAAACTTAGCACCTTAGTGGATGAGAACCACTCAATTCCTCCCTAAGAAAAATAATTAGCTCGGGCATTAGGTATTTAGGACAAACCTTCCATTCCTTTGCCCAATCCCAAAAATGTGATTTCTTGGGAGCCACCCCCCTAGGCTTGGTTTAAACTAAATTTTTATGGTGCAGCCAAGGAGAACCCGGGAAGAGTTGGAGCTGGAGGAATAATCAAGGATCATCAAGGAAATCTGGTCAAGGCCTTCACTGAACCATTGGGAATCAGAACTAATAACGAAGCAGAATCTAGAGCCCTTTGGAGAGGGTTGCAAGTAGCCCAAGCAACTTAAGGTAACTTGATAATTGAAGGTGATTCGATGAATATCATCAACCTGTTAACCAATGGTTAAAAAAATCCATGGAGAATAAAGGGAGTCATCCATGAAGTGAGGATCCTTTTTGTGGAAAGACAAAATAGGAGGGCTCGTCACGTGTACCATGAGGCCAATAGGTCAGCTGATAAATTAGCCAACATAGGTGTTGATGTTGGTAGTTTGGTGACATGGACACAAGGTGTGCCATGTGAAGTGGAAAACATTATTAGTCATGAAAAGAAACCTACCCATTAAGGAGAAATATGAATGGGTGTTCTTTCCCCATGGAGATGGTTAATAACTATGGGGTTTCCCTCTAAATCATACCAAATTGGAAATGAAGGTAGCAGGGTGTAAGCCTTGGAGGATTTTGACAGAGAATAGGAAAAGGGAAAGCAACAGGTTTCACAAGTGTAAAGTTCCAAAATTCAATTTCCTGTCAATGTAAGTAATTTTTACAGTTATGTTTAGGTATGGGTGTGCCTTGTTAGTAAGGTGTTGTAGGGGATTCAACATAATTTTTGGTAAGAAAGTTTCAAGGATGACTAGGATCTACAATCTCAACAAAAGGTTGGATATTATAATAGGTTTTGGGTTAACCTACAAAACCCGGTAATTAATGAAGACTTTTATTTACCAAAAAAAAAATAGTAGGATCTATTACTTGTTTTCCACACTCCCTAAAGGTTGCATTGACCTAATACTCTAATTTATGAGTAGGCTTTGTATAGTCTGATGATGCAAATATGCAACATGGTTGCCCCACATACTCTTCATGAGGAGTAGAAGGGTGACTTGGGTACTCTTCCTCATCTATGATGAATATCATATATTTAGTCTTATATGTAATCTCTGTATACTTAGACTGGATAGAAGCACAATGTGTATATGCATAATGCTTCATGTGAGGAGTAGGGGGATGAATTGCTCGATCAAACAGGGTGGTTTGCTCGTCCAGGCTAGGCCATGTTGTGCTCCCATTTTCATATTTCTATTGATATATAGAGAAATATAGTATGTGATCTTATGACATTGACCTACTATGCCCCTCAGTAGCAAGATTATTCCTTATATAGAATTCTATCAAGGTGAAGTCAGGAAGGTTTCCTAGAGGACCTATGGATGCTTCTCTAGTAGGGATATCTCAAATGTTTGACCCTTTATGGATGGTATTGATATTATGATAATACCTGGGATGCACTTTAGTGAGGGCTATGTCCTATGGACTAATTTGGAGGTGTTCAATAGTTATGCAACCTTATTCCATCTCTAGATTGGAGGTCTCACTCATCATGGGAGGTCTCTCAATCATAATTTTTTTTATAATTTTTTTGACTTCCAAAAAAAATTTGTGGGTGTTATATATCCAAACAATTAGCATGATGAGCTAATAACAATGGGCTATGACTCCAAAAAGTGACTTCCAGGTCAAAAATTTGTAAATTTGAAATAATTGGCCAACCGGGGCTTGTAGAGAAATGCCCACTTTTAGGAATTTTTAGTAAATTTTGAAACATGAATATTTGGGACTCAAAATTTCTATGATAGGTGCACAAAGGGATAACTAAGACAATAAAACAAATTTGGCAATTTTTGGAGTTGTCTAGCCCATTTTATGACTATTTTAGTGTAATTTTTCCCTATTTTTGGCTTCGAAAATAGAGTAATCATAAAACCAAAATAAATTTTTTGCTATAGCTCCAATTTGTATGATTCTCGATCTGTTGGATAAAGAATATAAAATTATCTTTGTACTTGTTTTTTCAATAAATTTCTTTAAAAAAATAGGGTTAGGGTTTGGTCCCAGATCAAGGATATTAGGTTGATTACCCAAACAATAAAGAAACACAAAGCAGACAATATGATTATCTCATTTAAGAATTATATGTGTGTCCTAAAACTTTGTTTAGTGTATTTTAATTTGTTTATAGCTACAATATAACTCTCATCATGTTTTGCATTTCTTTGATGATATACTCAGATTGTTCAAAGGATTTCACCTATATACTCGCACAAGCCGAATATGGGAGTGAAGTCCATACTCAACAAGGTAGCATAGGTACTACCAACCCTCACCCATCACACCGTGTATAGTGATACACCCTTACAAATATGAGTGCATTCTATTTTGCATGGATAGGATAATTCTTGGGTTGAACTTGGCCACGGACGGGTCCCAATGATACAATATCAAGCGATCCAACCAAGTGGTAATGATCACCACTGTTGGTCTCGATCAGAGGGTTGGATGTGAGAGCCCAACACCACTTATGTTAAAGTGATACATGATGTGTCTGGGGTTTGTTTTAACCTTACATGTAAACAAAATGCATCACCAAGCAAACATGATCTTTCCTATATGCCTAAGATAAAAGATGTTTCATTTCAAAAAGATGCATGTATAATATTTCAATGATTTTCAATGAATGCATATTCTACTTTATGATGTAACAACCTCTAGTTATGCCACATGCAAGCAAGCTTAAGCACACAAAATCCTAGAATTCTGGAGACTAGGGTAGACCTTGAAAATATAGGTCCGCTATTCCTAGTAGCACCTAGAGGAAGGCTAAAAAAAAAATTAAGAAGATGCAAATGTATTTTTCTTCCATAATTTATTATATTTCCTTAATAAAAATGTGATTTAAGTTGCTATTTTTTGCAAATAAGTTGCATATAGAGAAAGACAAAAAATCAAAGAATGCTACCAACCTCAAATCCCTGTCTAATGATGAAAAGTCTGCCCTCTGTTGCACTTTTTTTGCTAGCCACTATAGACTAGAGCGGTTGATTTTGGCCACTGACTACAACAATGGTCAAGCTCTGCTGGTCACTATCGACCAGAGAAGCTAAACCTGCACACAAAAAATACATGAAAATATCAATAAATCGATAGAAAAAGAAAACTTGGTGGGGGTACCATCATGATCGCCATATTTATGATGTCAGGATGTGCACACCTCTATTCTACTTACAACATTAACATCAAAATAAAGGACCATAAAAGCATAGATAACATGAAAATGACAAACGAAAGAAGTATATTTTATTTATTCATGTGGATCTCGGTTACATATTGGTCCCTCTGAGGGATACCCAATTTTGATATAATGAAATATAGGTAGGGTGGTGAATATTTCCCCCATAATGGGATGGTGCACTTCCAAAGTCCTCCCAATATTGCACACAAACTTTTATGATGGCTTATAGATGCCTTCTTCTTCTCTTGCTTGGATGGATCTTATGCTCTGAATTCCTTGAATCTGTTCTGTGAACCTATAACCGTGTATAGAAAAAATAGAACACTATTAGTAGCATGGGTAGCCTCTACTGATGAGGATTTATTAGAAAATCTAATAAACATGATAAATAAGCATAATATGATTTAAAATGCAGTAGATCTAAGCAATGTACGTATGTAAAACTTAGAAATATTAATGTAAATGCATTGCAAGAATCAAATCTATGCTAAAACTAGATAATGAAATAAAAATCAAGTATAGATCTAAGCTAAAACAAAGGAAATGACATCTCAGACCCTAGTCGCTACTGCTCAGAGTGGCCATGACTGTGGGTCATTGTCGAAGATAGTGGCCATTAAACTAAAAGTTTTACCTCAAGTTTTAGGGGTTGTGACAGTCGATCCCTTGCTCAAATTGATGTTCAAGGGTCACATTTTATATTTGGTGCACTGGTTGGTAGTTAAGAATATGGATTTGAATGCAGGTGCATAGATGTAGCTCATCTGGACAATGCTCTGATGCTTCTCAAAGGGGTATGGATTTTCTCTCTGATCTAATAGGGCTCTGCTACACAAAGTTCTCTCTCTAATATTACCTCTTTTATATTTTTAAAAAGTCTACATATATAGTCTCTTTGTATTCATATCTAGATCTAGATCTATATCTAGATCTACATGCAAACTAATCATCAAATAAGAAGGTTCAATAATAAACTAGCATTGAAGGGATAATCAGGAGGAACTCTAAGAGTTCCTTGCTAAAATCCCTTCACAAACCATACAAACTATTCTATATGCTCATGATTTAGGCTCTCCTTGATAGTATTATGTGTTTTAGTGCTAGCTACTATCATAAAAATGACTAGCTTTGGCCACTCTCATCTTGAATGTCCAATATTGGCGGCCACTCTGATAGATAGTGGCTAGGCCTGAATGGGCTAGAACTACCCCTTTTGAGTGGTTAGGACCATTGCTTGCTCTTGGAAAGGTCCAAGATTGGTCATATGGTCTGCAGATGTACCCATATGAGTAGTCTCCTAAACATGATGTGTTTTAGGTGTCTATAGACTCTTTTTCTTCACTTGTACATGCCTTGGAAATAAATACCTCTTATTGATTTTTTTCACTCCCTAAGTTTATTGAATCACATACTTCTTTAGGGAGTGGTATCCTTTTTCCTCTTTTTACTTGATACCCTATATCAAATAATTTTTCTAGTGAAATAATTCCTTTAGGTATCCTATTCCTTTTCTATGTTATTTCACTATCCTCATATGTTTCCTCTTGCCATATTTGGTCTTCATCTCTGGTTTTCACTCTCAAAAACTTGAATATTCCTAACATTATTTGGTATTGAAGGATAAGAAACTACCTCAATCAAAAAAAATTTACATTTTTTATTGTCAACTGGTTTGAGCATACCTACTGCAATGGATAAAGAATCAAACATCCTATTACCTTTTCTAGAGAAAAAGGAAATGTTGAAAGCATCAAATTCATCTATCAAATCCCTAACTCGAGTCCTATAATAGCTCAATGTTTTTTCATGATATGCATATTGCCCTTTGACCTATTTATAAACTAACTTAGAGTCTCCTAAGACCTTGATACACTTGAATTTCTTACTCAAAGCTAGTTGTAGACCAAAAATAAGGGCTTCATACTCTGCCACATTGTTTGTGCAAGGGAACTAAAGAAATTTACGAAGCACTTTGAACATTCTGATTGATATCAATATAAAGGTTACAATGCGGTTATGATTTGGTTTATCTAACCAACTTGGTGGTTAATAAACCAACCTAGAGAGCGCCTACGAGCGCTACCATTTTACAATAATGTAATTACAATGACATATATGCTAACATCCCCCCTTATTACATTATTGGTAAATTCCAATAGTATCTCGAAACTTTTCATATTTGACATGCCCAAGTGCTTTGGTAAAAATATCTACAACTTGCGCATCAGTAGGAATGTATTGAAGTTGTATATGGTGCTTGGGAACTTCATCTCGAATGAAATGACATCTGGTATCAACATGTTTGGTATGTTCATGAAAAATTAGATTTTTGACAAGATTCAAGACACCTTTATTGTCACAAAACAAATGAAGAGGAAGATTCTTTGGAAGACCCATGTTTGTAAGAATGTGACTTAACCACATTATCTCGTAGACTGCTTCACTGGCTGCATGATATTCTACTTCTGTAGAAGATAAAGCAACCACATGCTACTTCTTACTGTGCCATGATACAGGTCCAGATCCTAGATGAAAAACATATCTAGAATTAGATTTATGATCATCAATGGATCCAGCATAATCTGAGTTCGTGTATCCTAGTAAGAAAAACTTATTATTCTTTTTGTATTCCAGGCCATAATTTGTACTACCATGAACATAATGAAGAACTCTTTTTGCTACTTTCCAGTGAATCATATTAGGCTCTTGCATGAACCTTGAAAGATATCCCACAACAAAACTGAGATCTGGCCTGGTATTTTTCAGATACAGGAGACTCCCAATCAATTGGCGATAGAGAGTACCATCTACCTGAGGTGATTCATCATATCAGGATAACTTAAATCCTTACTCCATTGGAGTTGCTTTTGACTTATAGTTAGTCATCCGATATTTTTCTACTAAAGTCTTGGCATATTTCTTTTGTGTTACTCTGATATGAAATCTTTGTTGAGTAACTTCTAAACCAAGACAATAGTGCAGAAGTCCTAGATCTGTCATTTCAAATGATTGCTTCAAATTATTTTTCACTAAGTCAATCATTCTTTCTGAGCTTCATGTTATGATCATATCATCTACATAAGTACAAGGATCACTATATCAGAACCATTTTTATTAATATAGAGATTTGCATCTAAAATACTTCTTTTGAATCCATGTTGCACAAGGTGACTGTATATCTTGATAGACCAAGCTCGAGGAGCTTGTTTTAGCCCATACAAGGATTTTATCAACTTGCATACTTTTTATTCTTGCCCTTCGACCATGAATCCTTCTGGTTGAGTCATGTATACATATTCATGTATGTAACCATTCAAGAAGGCACTTTTAACATCCATATGATGTAACTTCCACCCAAACTGAGCTCCCATGGCACAAAGTACTCGAATGGTAGTCATTTTTGCAGTAGGGGCAAAAGTCTCTTCAAAGTCTATACCTTCTTTTTGAGCATATCCCTTTGCAACAAGTTGGGATTTATGCTTATCAATATATCCATCTGCCTTATACTTCACTTTGAACACCCATTTGCAGCCTATGGGTTTCTTTCCTATTGGCAGATCAACTAACTTCCAAGTATTATTTTTTATGAGAGACTTATGTTCTACATCCATGGCCTTTTTCCATTGTGGTTTATCAAGTGCATATTGAACCATTGTGGGTTCATTTGCATTCAATGTAGACATATAAACCTTTTCTTCATCCTCATATTCTTCTCTATCATTTTTTGTACCCACTGACAAATCATCAAAGTGTTGACAAAGTTCGTCAACCTCTGAAGTAGATTCCTCTGCTCTCATTTGTTGAGTCATACTATGAGTACATGGACTATCTAGAGATATATCTTAAAGGTAATTCAACTTAGCATCTCTCAAAGTGCTAGTGTACCATTTTGGAACTTTTTGTTGTTTTTGTGGAAGTTGAACCTCCTTCTTAGGTTCTTCTTCATCTAGATATATAGTTGTGGATGTGTCTTTTGATGTGAAAGCTTCATAAAATATAACATCTCTACTTAAGTGTGTCTTCTTGGTCTTAGTATCAATCAATCGATAACCTTTTGAATACTCATCATAGCCAAGAAAGATACACTACAGGGTTTTCTCATCCAACTTCCTCCTTTTCTATTTTGGAATGTGCATGAATGCTTTACATCCAAACACCCTTAGATGAGAAATGGAAGGTTTCTTACCACTCCAAGCTCCTTGTGGTGTTTTTCCTTGTATATCTCTAGTGGGTGCTCTATTTAGGATGTATAATGTTGTGTTTACTGCTTCTGCCCAATATTGATCCTCAAGATGTGCTCCTTTTAGCATACATCGAACCATTTCCATAATGGAATGATTTCTCCTCTCTGCAACTCCATTCTGCTGAGGTGTATAGGCTGTAGTCAGTTCTATTTTGATCCCATGTTTCTTAAGAAACTTTGAAAACTCTTTAAAGGTGTATTCCCCACCTCGATCTGAGTAGAGGGTTTTTATCAAATAACCTGACTCTTTCTCGACAAGTTTCTTGAACTGTTGAAAGTAGAGAAATGCTTTTGATTTCAACTGAAGAAAGAAAACCCACATCTTCCATGAGTAATCATAAAAAAATAGTTGAAAATACTTCTTGAAGAAAGAAAACCCACATCTTCCAAAGGTGTATTTGGAAGAAGGACCCCCTTTTTGAAACTGTCCTTGTTTTTTACCATTTTTTTGTGTGGAAAGAGCATTATCTAGCACATCATCTTTCTAGACCTGAGTTGCCTCCTTAGTCTGAAGAAAATTTACCAGCTCCACAAATGATACTTGTCTACCAAAAACATTGAGAGAAGTGATCAACATCTTGTAGGAATTTGGTAATGCTCTCAAGATGACAAAGTTCAAGATATCATCATCCACTGGTTTTCCCATGGCATTCAATTTGGATTTCAATTCAGCCACTCTGCAAAGGAATATATCAACTGTTTCCTCAAAATTCATAATGAGATTATGTAGTTGAGTTTGAATATGTAGAATAGTGGATTGATTATTTCCTTCATATACTGTGATCAAGGCATCCCAAGCTATCTTACTACTTTTTGCATCACAAATATGAGGTTGCACCTCATATGTAGTAGCAAGCAAGATAAACACAAGACTCTTCTTATCTTTCTTATCCCAAGAATCTTGATCTGTTCCTGTTGTCTGAGGGTGTTTTGTAGTGCCAGTCACTACATCCCATAGATCTTCCAACTAAAGAATAGCTTTCATATTTGTCTTCCATGGAATAAAATTAGGACCTTTCAACAATTGTGAATCTGAGAGATACTTATGAATTGTGGCCATTATGAAGGTTCCTTATATCACCAATTGGTCTCCCTTTCTTTATACCTACCAGATATTTATATCGTAACCATTCAATATATACCTACCCTTACATGAGGGAGACTATAGGTATATAGGAACAATATACTACTCAATATGTACCCGCCCTTACATGAGGGAGACTATAAGTACATATGAGAAGCACAATATATTGAACATAGGTGATACTGAAAGGGAATCATGTTTTTAATGAAACCTACCATAGAAATTTGTATTCCTCATGCGTGGGGCGTAACTTCCCCTAAACACTTTGGAAAAAAAACTTTCGTCAGGATTTACGCCTAACAACAATCATGATGTGGGTATGAAATGGGAAAAAAACTAGTTTTCCTTATTTCTCCCTGATGATTAATAGATAACAAGCTCAGACATTGTTGTTGCAGCTATATTAGGTGGTGAATACAGTAGTCCAAAGCATGACAACATTACTTGTAAGTGTGGACTAGAGGTATCTCAAATATCGAACGCTACTCTGCAATAAATTGCACAAATAGGGTATAAATTTGGGGTCTTATATTTTTTGAATTTATGATTGTTAATGCAAGAAAAAAAGGATATTTAAATGCAAAATAAATAATCACAAATGCCCACAAATTTAAGCACCTATTAAAAATCTAGCAATTATTCTGCCAAATGGTTTGATTTCCCTCCTTTATCTTACAATTTTGTAAATGAATCATGTGAAGACCTGATATCTCTCCCCCGTCAATTTGCAAAATAGAAAAGGAGGTAAAAAAATGGTACCTAAACACCAAAATAAATTTTTTTGGAGCCGTCAAGGCATCATTGGACTGCACAGGCATCAAATGACCACATTTAGGCATCAATTGTGTAGTTTGGGCTTCAACAATGCACTGTGGAGTGTCAATCATGTGACCCATCGTCAAAACATGCGACCCACCATCACAGCACATGCAGAGGGACTAGAAACCATGACCTACCACCGAACAATCACCGTGCTTACCATGGGAGCCAGAGGGCCCGATGTGAACACGAATGGACTAGGCAAGTGTTAGCAGCATCGGGGCCGAAGAAGGGGGAATTTTTTTTTTAATCCCACATGGCCTATGCTGCCACTGTGGGGATCTTTAAAATTATGGAAAGCTACTATAGCTTTTAGTTTCCTTCAGGTAACCACCCCACCCTTTTGCCTCCACAACCGTCCACCGTCGACCCACATGCCTTATTCACCCTATCAAGATTTCCTCTATCTACATGCCTCACATGTCCTCTATCTACATGCCTTTGTGTGCCTCATGTGTCCTCTATCTGTGTGCCTCTATGTGCCTCATGTGTCCTCTGTCTATGTGCCTTCAATCTTGTTGGTGAGGGTAGTCCGTCCTCTATCTACGTTTGTCAATCTTGCTTTTGTCAGGGTCCATAGTCTGTCATCTGTCTATGTTTGTCAGTCTCATGTTTGTTAGGGTCCTCTAGTCTTGTTGGCTAGTAGTCTTGTCTACGTTCATAGCTCTTATGCCATAAAGAAACTGACGAAGCACTTTGAACATTCTGATTGATATCAATATAAATGTTACAATGTGGTTATGAGTTGGTTTATCTAACCAACTTGGTGGTTAATAAACCAACCTAGAGAGTTCCTACGAGTGCTACCATTTTGCAATAATGTAATTACAATGACATATATGCTAACAGGAACTATAATCTATAGGAAGCAAACAAAGGCTTGCTTTCTAGACATGTGAGTTCAATACCAGCTCCAACACCTTGTCTTGATTTGGATCCATCAAATCTAAGAATCCAAATGAGATTGTTATTTTCAAGAGGCCTACAAAATATGTTTCCTTTTTGAGGTTATTCGGTAGCCTCTTCAATTCCAAGTTATAGACCCCTAAGTCATATTTTGTAAATTGAATTTCATTGGGCCTATTATATTCAGTTTTAATTTTCTGAAGTCTTGGCTCACTATCCACATGAATTTGGTTTACCAATCCTCTCAAAGGTAGCCACATATGGGATGAATCTATGACTACATAACCATTCATATTCTTACTTCAATACCTACCCAATTCCATACTATATTTGGTAGGAATATTGACCACCAGGATGTCAATATGATATTGAATCCTGGTTTTAGAATTGATTTGAATTTGGACTTCATAAAGGGTTCCTACCACATCCACTACAATCTTGTCCAATTGTATCACCTTGCTCCTTGAAGGAATTATCTTTAACCCTAACCTTTATCAAATATCAAGGGGTATGATATTACCCAAGGCACCCAAATCTACTAAAAAATTATGCAAGTTTTTTCTTGCAAATCTAATTGTCAAAAGACAAGGAGACATTTATTGCCTCTCCTTTCATAAAACCAAGTGAGACTCAGCACATTTAACCTCATGGGTTTGGCTTGGTAGGTATAATACCTTCATAAAACCTTCCTTCTGACCTATAAATCTAGCAACCTATATGAATGAGACATTAGCTTTAGTCCTTTTTATTTCTTCCACTATGTCATACTTAGGTTTCTCAAAGTTTTGCATTTTCTATGTAGGCTTGGATGATTCGATAGCAGGTGGAGGATGATCATTATCAGATTTGTTTTTTGGAGGAATAATGAAATTTTTTGGTGGAGTAGAGGAAGTTTTGGTACTCCTAGACTGCTCATAACATTACCATGATTCCCTTTCCTAAACTACCTAACAACTTGGACTTCCTCTTCTGTGATTTTCTCATCTTCTATCAAGAATTCATTATCCTCTTCTTCTTCCTCACTCTCTTGATAATGAACTATTTCAACCACCAAAGTAGCATCTTTTCCCTTAAAAATATAATGCAAACCCTCATTGGGCATTAGATCCAAGTCATCAACTTGAGCTTGCAAATAATTCATGTATTTGGGGGAGATTTCTAGGCACTCCTTCTCATTATGGTCCTTAGTGTTGTGCAACTACATCCATTTTCCCAAGTAATATCTACAATATTGATAATGTAATTTTGTCTACTAGGGCTTGCAAAAGCATCAACTTGATTTGCTATGGGCTTAGGCACATTCCCATTACTAGGCCTAGTATTCCATGGTATCCTTTGATTATTGAAATTTTTGTTAGAGTGAGGATCTTGGGAATTATGATTTTGCATGTGGACCATATCATTACTCAACTTGAGGTACATATTTAGTTCCTCAAATTCAGAATTAGACTCGTTTGGTTTATGAATTATGGTACTAGATCCAAAATAATTTCCAATATCATAAGTGTTTTGACCTGAAATCGTGGCTTGACTTTGCATATTTTGATTTAACAAAGGATTCACACTTTGAAGAGGTGTGGGCATGGTAAAGGCTGCCAAATCTTGAGCATTGGTAGTTATTTGATTATTGGAGAGCAACGGTGTGGTAGATGGAATGGTAGTATTTGGATATGTGGTAATAGATGGATAAGTGGATATTAATGGGTAATACTGATGGTAAATTAAGGCATTCATAATTGGAAACAAAGGTGTCATGACTTGATTCATCATAGAAAATTGACTATAAGGACCAAACTATCCTATCATAGGCAATTGGGACATCCCAACTCCTTGGGGTGTCATCTGTTGTTCTGTGACCATGGATTCCATGTAAGCTTGGGCTAAAGTGGTAACTTGAGGATTTATCCTAGGAAATATGAAAGTCATCGGATCTAACATCCCAAAGTATATTTGTAAAGAAAAATCCCCATATATGTTAAAGTTGCGAGTCAACCTGTAATGAATTTTCAAAAATATCTGATTGAACATCCTAATTGACTCGTTAGGTGCCCTTTTGGATGTCACAAACTAATGATACATGATAGTGGGATCCAAAGAAAACCTAAACTGATTGAAAAAAGCATTTTTTAGTTGAACCCATGAAGTAATGGACCCGACAGGTAGACTGATATACCATTCATAAGACATTTGATCCAGACTCATGGGAAAGAGTCTACAAGTGACATCTTCATGTTATACTTGTAGTATAATTAACACATCCTTGTAAGCCTAAATATGCTTTTAAACTATTCCAAGACCATCGTATTTGAACTTGGGCAAAGATTTCTCAATATTTTTAGGTATCTCATGAACATCCTCAACTATGTTTAGGGTAATATTACATACTCCATACCAGGGAGCTAGTGGTGTTTGGGCCATAGTGTTTGATAAAGGAGGCCCTACAAGAGTAGTAGAAATAATAGAGGTAATTAGAGTAGATATAGTTGGTGTACTCATAGTAATAAAGACAACTGATGTAGAAACACTAGTTGTACTTGACACTATATGTGAACCTAAGGCAAGTACACTAGGTGGGATTTCAACCTTTTGAGACTTGTTCCTTGACTTCCTAAAATTAGGAGAAAGGCTTTGAAAAATGGTTTTCCTAGTGGTTTTAGACCTAGTAGCAATGTACTTAGGTTGGTCCAGCTTGGGAAGACACTAACTCTATACAAACCTCTCACAACTCACAACAAACTCAGACAAGAAAAACAAAGGAAAACCAAAAACCTGCAAAACAAAGTTCTTGCAACACAACATAGTGGAAATAAAACTTCACACATTAGTTGTTATAAAATAAAAGGCTTCTACAACTATAAACATTATTAGATGAAAATGATATTAAGTAAACAAATATCAAAGCTATGCAATGAAGGAGGTCCACCTTCTAGCACCATTTCTATTGAGTGGATATTTTTCCCAGTTGCAAAATACCCACCATGATCAGGGTATTAAACCAAAAACCCTCTCTTGAAAATAATTTAAACAAAGAAAACAACTTCTCGAAGGTTTCACTATATAAGCATTACACATGTATATTTGAAAGTAAAATGTTTAAGAATAACAAGTTCTGAAAACAACCAAGTGATTTGCAAGTAACTGTAAACAAGGGATTTGGTGGTTTATTTAATTCATTCTTTGTAATTAGTTTACTTGGATTTCCATGGCTATGACTTAATGTGAATCCATAAAATGAAGTGTTTTTTCATTGATTATATTTGCATTAATCTATCTTACCTTGAATCCATGTTAGTGGGTTTATTTTAATCTTCAGATTAAGATACAAAGTTAGAGTGTTGTGGAATTTTCCACTACATTTTAAATCCACACATTTAATGTGATATTGTATTTATTCTTTGCAGTTAGTAGGTTCAATTTTATCTTCAGATTAATGTTCCACTAATTGCAAATTTAGAATTCAGTAGGTTAGAAATTTAGAATGTTAGAGAATTAGAAAGTTAGAAATTTAGCATTCATTGCTTTATCTACACTTAATATGAAGTAGTAAGTTAGTAACCCTCCCTCATAGACTGATTTTATCTTTCTTATGCCATGTGAAAATTGTGTAGATTTGTTCCTTATAATATTGTTTAAATATTATCCAAATAATTGTAAAGGTAAACTATTTGAAGACTAATTACTTGGATTATGTACACTCTAGATTTTCTAGATCAGATTTATGGTGTAAATAGGATATTTTGGGATTCTGAGTTTTAGATTGAGAATTTGCAGAAATAAATTTTGGGATCTGCAAAAGAAAGAAAACTTGCATGAGAAAACTAAAACTAACTCTACTAAATCTGGAATAAAAATGCAAATGTAATATGGTATCATGCTCCCCTACCCTAAAAAACCAAAGATCATGAGTCACTCATGAGGATAACCTAGCCTAATCAAACCTGAAATAGCACAATTAGATTAGATCAAGTACTAGACTTAAAGATAAAATAGAACCTACATCGAAATAAATCTTCATGTAGTGTAACCTCCTAAGAGCATTCAACACTAGATATAAGTTTAAAAAATATAGCAAAAAGAATGGATATTAACACAATAATCCTTAAAAATGAACTCCTTAAATCTTCCTCACAAGGTGTAAGTTTTCAAATCAATGTGCATCAAAATGATATTATTTTATTACAAAAATTCCAACCCATTCAACATGATATTCCATGGGTATTTAACATTTTTAGGGACATTTTCATTTCATCTCCCTTTACAAAAAAAATGGAAGTGTAAATAACCTCCAACATTTTAAACCTTTTCAAAATAAGATGACAATAAAAAACAAAAAAGGATAAAGTTCAAATTTTCCCTTATATCTCCTTTTGAATTAGAACTTACCCTTTGGTCCCTATTCTAAAATATTAAACAATCATGAATAATAAAAATCCAAAAAAAAACATCATCTAACCCTTACAAAATTAGGGTCATGATCATGGGCACTATCCAGGCCCTACAATACCCATAGCCACCATACATTATACCAAGGGCACATAAAGTTCATGAAATAATTAACCATAATAAAAATAAAATAAACCTGGCAGAAAAACTCCTTTAATTCTCTATTGGGTGGTACCAATGTGACTCAAACCTGAGTCATTGGGGTGCAAACACTAACTAGCTTACCCCTACCACTATGACCAAGGCTTGGGTTGAAACCCAAGTATTACAGCGACATGTTATTCCTACTCCAACTGATGCTTACCCATCATGATACTCTTCTACCATGATAATCCTCTATCGTGATGATCATCTACAACATGAGCTGAGCAATATTATTCCATTGCTTTACTTTCCATCGGCTCCTCACTCTGCTATCCAACCAAACCTATGTTTGGCCTCCACCTCACTCCAAATCATTGATCATACTTATCAAATAACTCTCACATGGATTTTTGAGCATAAATCTTGGTGCTAGGGTTTACATGATAAACATTATTGCTCCTTTTGCCCCATCGGTTACTACCATGGCTGGTAGCATTACAGTCACCTACCACTCACTGGAATTTGACAATGGTTTGGTGAGGGTGTTATCCCACCTGAACACCACAATGGATAATTGATCACTTTTATTTCTCTACCTTTGATGCTATTGTTATCAGTGCATAGCTCACATTGCATCTTTTTCTCCTCAAAGTGCCACATGTACGTGGGGAGTGTTATAAGTTTTATGTAGGAAATTAATTATCCCACATGCCTAATGATACCACATTTGAGCACTTCACAAGGCAAAACCCACATTTGGTTTTTTGATTGCCTTTAGGCAGTCTTCTTCCTGCATTGTGCAGTGTGAAAGCTCCTCCCATTGGTTGCTCATCCATGTTCCACTGTCTCCTCCATTGGTCGCTCATCCCCATGGCAGATTACCACCTCCTTGCTTTGATGTTGCCTTGACTCACTACTATGATGTTGCCTTAACTGGATGCTCCACTATCACCCCTCTAAAAAATATTTTAGACATTATATCATTGAGGAATTAGAAGAACGAAGGGACATTGAAAAAAGAAACCCTTTATCAAACCTTAACATAAATGTAAACCTAAAAAAATAATATAAAAACAAACTATAACATAAAAAAATAATAATAATAACTACAATAAAAGAAACTAAATCAAACCAAAAAATAAAAGAACCTAAATACAACTATAAATAAAAATATAAAAACAAAAAAAAGAATCAAAATAAAAATCCACACTAAATAAAATAAACAAAGCAACCACAAAATGAACAATAACCTTTAACCTAAAACATAACACCAACTAACACAAACCTTTTTAGAATAAAGGAAGACTAATAACTAAAACCAATAATTAAAATTTAATGACTGAACAATATTAAAGATTACCTTGCTAGCCATTACAAATCACAAACATCAAGACATGCCCTACTAGCAAAGTGGACCCTATTAATACCATATTCAATAAAAATCAAGGAACATACAACAACCAAAATAAAGCATCGAATTACTCAATACTATCTCATTAACTCATTTTTTTACAAATTTCAAGGGGGTACCCAATATTGGGTTTAGTTGTAAAATAGTCACAATAGTGATCACATCATCCATGATGAGGTGGCCTTTGACTAAACTACCTTGGCTAGGATCAATGATGATGGGAAGAATACCTTTCATTCTATTGGCCATGACCTTGGTGATGATTTTATAAATGACATTACATAGATTGATGGGTCTGAAATTGGCCATGGACTTGGAATTTTGGTTCTTAGGGACGAGAGCAATGAAGGTGGAATTAACATCCTAGGGTATGCTTTTGAATTTATATAACTCTTGGATAGCTACAGATAGATCATCCCCCACTATGTTCCGAAAGTGTTGGAATAACTTGGAAGGGAATCCATGATATTCTCACAATGACACTGAGAGGGGGGGTGAATCAGTGTAGCTATTTCTATTCAGATCTACAACTCTTTAAAACTTAAGCAGAGAGAACTTTAAAATAGATAAAGCAAATAAACAAGAGAGCATTCCACAACACACGATTTAACGAGGTTCACCAGATTTGGCTACTCCTCAAAAATTAGACTGCTTGGACTCCCATCCAAATCCAGCCTTTGCAAAGCACCAACTTTACAAACAATTTTCTAGTACCCATAGGAAGGAGCACCAACCCCTTATTTATCTGCACCAATAGAAAGGAGCACCAACCCCCTAATGCCAAGCACCAACTTGGACTTCAGTTCTGAATAGATTTAATGACATAAAAATGCCTTCTCTTCTACAAGACCCTCACTGGTCTAATTCCTTTTAACAAGAACTGCATATACTTACAGCTCTGCTATTCTCTCTTACAACACTCTCTTCTATATCTTTTTTAGCATAATACACTCTCTTATTTTCATAGCTCCTTTTTCCTTTTATTCGGTAAATCACAACACTCATGCCACGTGTAGAGCTCAACCCTAACCCTAACTTCCTGTACATGAAAACATTCTTTCGGCTCTACTTACTAGCTCTTAAATGCTTACTTACGCCTCGACAGCCTTATCTACCCACTTTATGGCTCTGACAACCTTTTCTCTTTGGGTATATCCACCGTTCTGATAGATTTATCTTCTCATTTACGACTCTGACCGTCTTACCTACTTATTTATGGCTCTGACGTCTTACCTCTATTTATCTCTATTTGACAACCTTTTCTGTTCTCTTATAGCTCTAACAGTAGAACCGCCGCTCTGACAACCTTTTTGTCTTCTTCTCGGCCTGCATGCATGAAAACACAACATGTCACGATATCATGACACTTTTTGCCTTCGTACACTCTACTTGGCTTGCACTAGTGAAAACATGACATGTCACAAAATCGTGACACTTTTCGCTTCCTTGCACTCTTCTCGGCATGCACCAAAAAACATGACATGTCATGAAATCGTGACACTTTTGCTTCCTTGCACTTCTTCTCTGCATGCACCAAGAAAACATGACATGTCATGAAATCATGACACTTTTCGCTTCCTTACACTCTTCTTTGCATGCACCAGTGAAAACATGACATGTCACGAAATCGTGACACTTTTCGCTGTCGTACACTCTTCTTTGCATGCACCAAAAATGGAACATGTCACGAAATCGTGACACTTTCGCTGCCTTGTGCTTTTCTCTGCATTCGCCATGAAAATGGAACATGTCACGAAATCATGACGCTTTCCTTTGAGCTCTTCCTCCTTGAATTTGTCATGAAATCATGACGCTTCTGCTTCCATGCTCTTTCATTTTGCTTCGTGCATGAAATCATGACACTTCATCCTTCGAAGTCTTCCTCTCTATTGTTGTCATGATATCATGACATTTCTATCTTCGTACATTCTCTCTCCTCTCTTAGTCAGAAAATGTGACATGTCACGATATCGCGACATCTTTTCTCCTTAGCTCTTTTCTTCTCTTCGGGTCGCAAAAATGTGACATGTCATGATATCGTGACACTTTTTCTCCTTAGCTCTTCCTCTTGCAATTTGTCATGAAATCATGACACTTTTCCTTGCAAGCTCTTTCTCTCAAACATGTCATGAAATCATGACACATTTTCGTCCGTACTGCCTCTCTTGTAGATTGTCGCGAAATCGTGACACTTTTCTTTGCAAGCTTCTTCTCTCAAACATGTCACGAAATCGTGACACTTTTTCGTCTCCTCTCTTCAATTGTCATGAAATCGTGACACTTTTCTTTGCAAGCTCCTTCTCTCAAACATGTCATGAAATCATGATAGTTTTCTTTGCTTGCGTCTTCTCTTCAAACATGTCATGAAATCATGATAGTTTTCTTGCATGTGCCTTCTTTGAACATGTCACAAAATCGTGATAGTTTTCTTACTTATCTTCTTTGCTTCCAACATGTCACGAAATCATGACAGTTTTCCTTGCGCTTTCTTTTTCATCCAACATGTCACGAAATCGTGACAGTTTCTACTTGTAATCGTTATTTCTTAAACATGTCATGAAATCACGATAGTTTTCTACATTTTCTCTCTCTTCGATATGTCGTGAAATTGTGATAGTTTTTCTAGCTTTTCTCTCTCCTTCGATATGTCACGAAATCGTGACAGAAAACATGTCGCGATATCGCGACAGTTTTCTTACTTGTCTTTTTCTTTGATCTTTTGAATCTGGGCCACTTCTGTCTTCTTGGAAATTCATTGTACATGCTCTGACTGACCTCTGAACTCCTGTCCACTGCATCATCAATTGATCTATCTGTCTGTGTTGACAACAATGACAATATTGTTTCTGCACCTTGCTCAACAATCTCCCCCTTTGGAATTGTTGGCAACACATGTGCAATTTCTTGTAATTCTTCTCCCCCTTTGACAATAATACCAAAGGGCTACTGTAGACTCCCCCTGAGTCCATGCACAATCATTCTCAGGCACACAATATTACAGTTAGCAAAAATTACAAACATGAGCAAACAGATAATCAAATATATAAATGCTCCCCCTAAGAATGTGTTCCCGAAAGCTAGTCAGTTCTTGGGTAGTGTGACCACTCCCAACTTACTGCGGAGGTATTCAAAAACTTCCTTGGGCAACGGTTTAGTGAAGATATCCGCTACTTGCTCTGTAGTTGGAACAAAATCCAATTTAACCTCACCTTCTGCAACTTTATCCTTCAAAAAGTGATACCGGATTGCAATATGTTTGGTGCGAGAATGCATAACCGGATTCTTTGAGATGTTAATAGCACTGGTATTATCACATTTAACTGAAATTGGCTCTTTGAAGTTAATACCAAGATCTTTCAGGGTTTGTCTCATCCATAAAATCTGTGTACAACATGTTGTTGCTGCAATGTATTCTACCTCTGCTGTGGATAGAGAGACTGATTCTTGTTTCTTGTTGTGCCATGCTACCAACCTGTCTCCAAGATAGAATGCACCTCCACTGGTACTCTTTCTATCATCTATACATCCTGCCCAATCTGCATCGAAATATGCAATAAGAGTGAAGTCCTTACCTTTTGGGTACCATAACCCATACTCCATAGTACCCTTGAGGTACCTAAAGATCCTCTTCACAACTGTCACATGAGTCTCTTTGGGACTAGCCTGAAATCTTGCTACCATGCATACTGCTTGTAAGATATCTGGTCTGGTAGCTGTCAAATACAATAGGCTTCCAATCATAGATCTGTACATGGTTTGATCTACATCTGGAGATTTGTCATCCTTGCTCAACTTGCAACCTGTTGTCATGGGAGTGCTAACAAGTTTACAATCCTCCATTGTGAACTTTTTCAGCATTTCTTTCACATATTTAACTTGAGAAATAAAAATGCCCTTTTCACTTTGGTTAACTTGCAATCCGAGGAAATATGAAAGTTCACCAATCATAGACATTTCAAATTCTTTCGCATTTTATTTGCTATGTCTCTACATGACTCATCATTGTTGCTGCCAAAAATTATATCATCAACATAAACAACAAGGACAATAAGTTGGCCATTGTTAGTTTTGACATACAAGTTACTATCCACCATACCTTTCTTGAACCCTTGTTCAGTGAGATAGTTGTCTAGTCTTGCATACCATGCTCTGGGTGCCTGTTTCAAGCCATACAAAGCTTTCTTCAACTTGCAAACAAAGTTGGGATTATCACCGAGTTGAAAACCATCTGGCTGCTCAATATAAACTTCTTCTTCAAGATTTCCATTCAGAAATGCTGATTTCACGTCCATCTGATAAACTTTGAAATTCTTGTGGACTGCTAAAGCCAGAAACATTTTGATTGCCTCGAGTCTAGCCATTGGTGCAAAAGTTTCCTCAAAATCAATACCTTCAACTTGAGCATAGCCTTTACAGACCAATCTTGCTTTATTCCTTACAACCTGTCCATCTTCATTCAATTTGTTTCGAAAAATCCATTTAGTACCGATTATGTTTTTATTTGCAGGCCTTGGTACTAACTCCCAGGTTTTGTTTTTCTCAATCTGATCTAGTTCTTCGTTTATTGCCTTCATCCAACTTTCATCTGTGCTTGCTTCAACAATATTTTTGGGCTCAATGTTGGATAATAGGGAGTAGTTACTTACTACTCTTCTTCTTGTCTTAACACCAACTGTGGGGTCCCCAATAATTTGCTCTCTGGGATGATTTTTCTGCCAGCTTCCTGTTTTGAATTTATTGTTTTCTTCTACTTCCGAATCAATACTTAAATCATCTGGGTCAATTTTTTGATTCTCTTCTGTTTCCTTTTCTTCATCTCCTTCAATAACTTCTTCATAAATAGGGTAGTTTTCTTCACAACTGACTGCTCGTTTCCTATCTTCATCAAATTTAACATCGACACTGTCTACAATTTTCTTTAGCCTTTTGTTGTAGCATTTGTAAGCTTTGCTTTTTGATGAATAGCCAACAAAAATACCTTCATCAGCTCTATCTTCAAACTTACCAAGATTATCTTCAGTTCTTTTGATGTAACACTTGCTGCCAAAGACTTTGAAGTATTTTGTTGTTGCCTTCTTGCCGAACCATAGCTCATAAGGGGTTTTGCTTTCATGCGTCCTCAACATGCACCTGTTTTGGATATAAACTGCAGTATGGACTGCCTCTTTCCAAAATCTGTCTGCAATTTTGCTTTCAGTCAACATTGTCCATGCCATTTCCTGCACAGTTTTGTTCTTTCTTTCTACAACACCATTCTGCTGAGGTGTCCTTGCTACTGAAAACTGTCTTCTGATCCCATATTTTTGATAGTATTCTGCAAACTCCTCTGAGATGAACTCTCCTCCTCTATCTGATCTTAAGCATTTGATCCTCTTTCCTGTTTCATTCTCAACTTGGTTTTTGAAAGTCTTGAACATTTCAAAAGCTTCAGATTTTTGCTTCAAAAAGAATATCCAGGTCATTCTGGAATAGTCATCTATGCACAACATAAAGTATTTGTCACCATTTATACTTTGTGTTCTCATGGGTCCACATAAATCAGTATGTATTAGTTCTAAAGGTTTGCTGGTAAAGTACTCCTTTGATTTAAATGTGGCTCTAGTTTGCTTCCCCTTTTGGCATGAAGCACAAATACTATTTAGTGGTTTGCCAATGGAGGGTATATCTCTTACTACCCTTTTTGAGCTTATTTTTACCAAATTGTCAAAGCTGATATGACCGAGCCTCTTGTGCCACAGCCAATTTTCATCTTCCTGTCCAATCAAGCATGCTCCTTCTGAAGTCTCTGAGAGAGTATACAGGTTTCTAGAAGTCCTTGATCCAGTAGCAATCAACTTCCCACTGCTAGCTTTTCTCACTTCACAACCCTGCTTCTTAAAAATTACTTCATGACCTCTGTCACAGATTTGACTTACGCTGAGCAAGTTATGCTTCAGACCAATCACAAACAAGACTTCTTTTGAATTGATCTTTCCATCACTGATCTTGACTGATCCTTTGCCAACTATCTTTGCTCCATCATTATTTCCAAATTTCACAGAACCTCCTTCGTAATTCTGTAACTTCTCAAATTTTTGCTTGTCACCTGTCATGTGACTGGAGCATCCACTATCAAGTATCCATGGTGCAGATTTGTTCTGTGCTTTAAAAGTAGTCTGAACAATCAAAGATTCCTTTTCTTCCTGGAGTTTTTCCTTTTCTTTCCATTCTGGTTTGATAGCAGTTTTGGCAACTTGTTTTGCCTTTCCCCTTTCATTAGCTTGTGCCTGTTTTTCAAGAAATTTTTTGTTTTGTTTCAATCCATTTGGTTGAGATTTTCTACCCTGATATTTATTTGCTGCAAAAGTGCTTCTACAGTATCTTGCAATGTGTCCAAAATTATGACAGTTATAACATTCTACTGCATAATCCACCAATGGAGAAAAGACATTTCTACTGGTGAAATTCCTTTGTGCTACATTATGACTGCAATCTGAAATCTTATGGCCATAAGCATTGCATTTAAAACAATAACCAGAAAAGGAATGATTAAACCTGGGTGAAGGTCTTTGCCAGTTTGAAGTAGGAGCCATGAATCTTCTCCTTCTTGGATGTGTGACTTTTGTGAATCCATCTTTGTCAAGTACTCTTCTTGAGTCTGGCATTATTGCTTTCTTTGGCATGATTTGTTTTTTCTTGATCAACCCTGATCTTATCTTCTTTCTTTATGGGTTCTACATTTAAGGCCTTTGAACCCTTTGATGATTCTCCTTCATCGAAGCCCAAACCAAATTTGATGCCGGAAGGCCTTTGGTTATTTAAAATTTTATCCAGATTTATAGAACTTTCTTCAAACTTATGATAACAACTCAATTTCTGATTCATCTCCTCTAGCTGCATCCTTAACCTAACAATGTCTTCTTCTAGCTTGTTGCACTCATCTATTTTTATGGTTAATTGTACTTCGAGAACTTCAGACATTTTCTTAAATTCGTCTGTCTATACTTTCAAGTTGTTTATTATTTCATTGGCATCCTCAAGCTTTCTTGAAACCTTTTTATTCTTTTTCCTTTCTGTGCTCAGCTCTTTAAGTGCAGCAACCAACTCACCTTCCAGATATACTTCAGCCTCATCCTTAGGTTTTTCATTACATTCCTATTTTTCCTCTATTTTTCTTTCTTCAAATGCCATGAACAGAGCTTCATCTGCTTCTTCTTCAGAATCCTCACCGGAGCAGTCTTCAGAAGAGCTGACATTCTTGGATATGAAACTTTTCTTCTTGAAGTTGCTTTTTCTAAACTGTGGTTTCTTCTTCCAGTCACTTCTTTCTTGGTGTGACCCTTCATCATTTTTGTTTTTCTCATTCATTGGACATTTGGCTGCAAAGTGCCCGACGCCTCCACAGTTGAAGCACTTAAACGGTAACTTTCCTCTGTACTTTCCTTTTCCCTTTATTAGTTTCCTAACAAAGTTTGCTTCTATTTCATCTGAAGACTCTTCTTCTATAGATTCTTGTTTAGCTTTTATATTTTTGTGTGCTTTAAAAGCAGCTTCTCTGTCTGAGGGCTTAGTTTGTCCTATTCTCATTTCATATGCAGTTAAAGAACCATGCATTTCATCCATGCTAAAAGTATTTAGATCTTTAGCTTCTTCTATAGCAGAAACTTTAGAATCAAATCTTTTGTGAAGAGTTCTTAGTACCTTTTTCACGATGACCGCATCTTCCATTTCCTCGTCGAGTCCTCTAATCGCATTAATGATTCCATTGACTCTCAGCATATAGGCCTCTATGTTCTCATCGTCATTCATTTTTAATGCTTCGAACTGAGCTCGATGCGTTTGTAGCTTGGCTTCCTTGATCTTGTCGTCTCCTTCATGAATGCTCTGTAGTTTGTCCCACATGTCTTTTGCCATTTTACAGCTCATGATCCTTATCAGTTCACTGTCTACTAACCCACACATTATAGCATTCTTTGCTTTAGAGTTATTCTCAAACTTTTTCTTCTCAGAAGCATCTGTTGGAGGAGTAGAGGATATTGTGTATCCACTGTCTACTGACTCCCAAATGTCATATCCCAAAGCACACAGATAAGTCTGCATCCTGAGTCTCCAGAAAGAGTAATTAGTTCCATTGAACAAAGGAGCTTTGTTGGATGAAAATCCTTCACCACCGGCCATTGTGTTTCTTCCAAGATCACCTTAGCTGATTGAGCTTGTTCAGGAACCTTGCTCTGATACCAATTGATATTCTCACAATGACACTGAGAGGGGGGTGAATCAGTGTAGCTATTTATATTCAGATCTACAACTCTTTAAAACTTAAGCAGAGAGAACTTTAAAATAGATAAAGCAAATAAACAAGAGAGCATTCCACAACACACGATTTAACGAGGTTCACCATATTTGGCTACTCCTCAAAAATTAGACTGCTTGGACTCCCATCCAAATCCAGCCTTTGCAAAGCACCAACTTTACAAATAATTTTCCAGTACCCACAGGAAGGAGCACCAACCCCTTATTTATCTGCACCAACAGAAAGGAGCACCAACCCCCTAATGCCAAGCACCAACTTGGACTTCAGTTCTAAATAGATTTAATGACATAAAAATGCCTTCTCTTCTACAAGACCCTCACTGGTCTAATTCCTTTTAACAAGAACTGCATATACTTACAGCTCTGCTATTCTCTCTTACAACACTCTCTTCTGTATCTTTTTCAGCACAATACACTCTCATTATTTTCATAGCTCCTTTTTCCTTTTATTCGGAAATTCACAACACTCATGCCACGTGCAGAGCTCAACCCTAACCCTAACTTCTTGTACATAAAAACATTCTTTCATTTCTGCTTACTATACTCTTAAATGCTTACTTACGCCTCTGATAGCCTTATCTACCCACTTTATGGCTCTGATAGCCTTTTCGATGCTCTGTCAGTATATCCATCGTTCTGACAGATTTATCTTCTCATTTATGACTCTGACCGTCTTACCTACTTATTTATGGCTCTCTTATTTTGCTGATCTTACCTCTTATTCGCTCGACAACCTTTTCTGTTCTCTTACAGCTCTGACAGTAGAACTACCGCTCTGATAGCCTTTTTGTCTTCTTCTCGGCCTACATGCATGAAAACACATGTCATGATATCATGACACTTTTTGCCTTCGTACACTCTACTTGGCTTGCACCAGTGAAAACATGACATGTCACGAAATCGTGACACTTTTTGCTTCCTTGCACTCTTCTCGACATGCACCATGAAAACATGACATGTCATGAAATCGTGACACTTTTCCTCCTTGCACTCTTCTTGCATGCACCAAGGAAAAAATGACATGTCATGAAATCGTGACACTTTTTGTTGCCGTACACTCTTCTTTGCATGCACCAGCAAAAATGACATGTCACGAAATCATGACACTTTTCGCTGTCGTACACTCTTCTTTGCATGCACCAACAAAAATGGAACATGTCATGAAATCATGACACTTTTCTCCTTGTGCTCTTCTTTGCATGCACCAGAAAATGGAACATGTCATGAAATCGTGACGCTTTCGCCTTTGAGCTCTTCCTCCTTGAATTTGTCATGAAATCATGACGCTTCTGCTTCCATGCTCTTTCATTTTGCTTCTATCATGAAATCGTGACACTTCATCCTTCGGAGTCTTCCTCTCTGTTGTTGTCATGATATCATGACATTTCTATCTCTGTACATTCTCTCTCCTCTCTTAGTCATGAAAATGCGACATGTCATGATATCGTGACATCTTTTCTCCTTAGCTCTTTTCTTCTCTTCAGGTCATGAAAATGTGACATGTCATGATATCGTGACACTTTTTCTCCTTAGCGCTTCCTCTTGCAAATTGTCATGAAATCGTGACACTTTTTCTTAGCACTCTTCTCTCTCAAACATGTCATGAAATCGTGACACTTTTTCTCCTCCGCCTCCCTTGCAGATTGTCGCGAAATCGTGACACTTTTCTTTGCAAGCTTCTTCTCTCAAACATGTCATGAAATCGTGACACATTTTCGTCCATACAGCCTCTCTTACAATTGTCATGAAATCGTGACACTTTTCTTTGCTAGCTCCTTCTCCCTGAACATGTCATGAAATCATGATAGTTTTCTTTGCTTGCGCCTTCTCTTCAAACATGTCATGAAATCGTGACAGTTTTCTTGCATGCCTGCTTCTTTGAACATGTCACGAAATCGTGACAGTTTTCTTACTTGCTTTTTCTTCCAACATGTCATGAAATCATGACAGTTTTCCTTGTGCTTTCTCTTTCGTCCAACATGTCATGAAATCGTGACATCTTTTTCTCTCTCCTCTTTCTCTTCGCTTTGGACCGCAAAAATGAAACATGTCACGAAATTACGACATATTTTTCTCTCCTCTTTCTCTTCTCTTTACCTAACATGTCACGAAATCATGATAGTTTTCCTTACATTTTCTCTCTCCTTTGATATGTCACGAAATCGTGATAGCTTTTCCAGCTTTTTCTCTCTCCTCCGATATGTCGCGAAATCGCGACAGAAAACATGTCGCGATATCGCGACAGTTTTCTTACTTGTCTTTTTCTTTGATCCTTTGAATCTGGGCCACTTCTGTCTTCTTGGAAATTCACTGTACATGCTCTGACTGACCTCTGAACTCCTGTCCACTGCATCATCAATTGATCTATCTGTCTGTGTTGACAACAATGACAATACTGTTTCTGCACCTTGCTCAACAATCCATCTGGTCTAGGAGTTTTATCAGGTCCCATGGAGAATAGAGCCTCTCTAATTTATTCCTTGGAGAAAACTTTGAGGAGGTTAGCATTGGATTTTGAGGAAATAAGCTGGGGAATTTTTATGATGAGGAATTTCTAAGAGAGATCAGAGAAGGGAATGGAAGGACCAAGGATGTGTTCAAAGAAGGAAAAAACCTTATCTATGATTTATAGAAAATTTTTAATGGAGGTGCCATCACGTTTAACAAGCTCTCTAATTCAGTTTGAGCCTTTGTGTCTCAGTGTTGAAGCATGAAAGAACTTGGTGTTAGAGTCACTTTCCTTCAACCACATGACTCTAGATTTCTACCTCTAGAAGACTTCTTCTTTGGTGAGAATGTTGTGGTACTTAGCTAGAATATCCTTTTTTTAGGCTCGATCATCAAGATATGAGATTACCTCTTGACATCTAGTTTCTAGGATTTTGAGTTGATTGATGATGTTTTTCTTGGACTTGAAGATGTTACCAAATGATTCCTTATTTCATATTTTTATGTTTTTCTTAATGAACCTTAGCATTTTGGAGACCTAAGACAAGTGAGGTCCCAAAATGTTTTTCCCCACAATTCAACAATTTTGGGTTTTAGATCTAGGTTCTTGAGCCACATACACTCCAATCAAAAGGGTGATTTGAAAGAGGAGGTCGATATCAATACTTCAAATAGAAGAGGGTTGTAATCAAAGATAATTTTGGGTTTATAGTGGAGTGTGGCATCACCAAACAATTGGACAACTTCTTTGGAGATAATAAACTTGTCTAACCTTGATTTTCGATCCTTCTATTTGACCAAGTGAATCTAGAACCTTTGAGCTAGATGTCCATGAGTTCATTGAGGTGGATGAAGTTCGAGAAGTCATCACAATAATTAGGATTTGGAGCACTATCTTATTTTTTTCTAATGTACACAAATAGGTATTGAAGTCCTGTGCAAGCATCTAAGCATCATTCTTGAAGATCATCCTCATTTGGCTGAGGGTGTTCCATAGGGAAAGTCTTCCTTGAGGGGTGTTGGGAGCATTAAAATTGAATAGGATTCATCTAGATTTGTTTCTTTTCATAAAAAAATAATATTGGTGACTCTATCATATGAGTAGAGGAGCTTGCCTTTGATATTTATTGGGTTCCAAAGGTAGATAAGCCCACCCAAAGCACCATGAGCATGGCTAGCAATATAATCGTAATCCTACCAAATAGTTTTTGAAATTTTCAAAAAATTAGCTTCATCAATCTTGGTTTCCTAAAGAATAAAAATGTTGGATTTAAGATCAGCTCTCATTGAAGACACTAATCTTTGCTTGAATGGGCCATTGAGCCCATGAAAATTCTAGGAGATGATCTTCATTTGGACGGTTTGGTTGGAGGATTTCTCCCTCTGCATTTGGTGCTCAGGTTGGGAGGCTGACCTCTTCTCCCTGAGAATTCAAAGTTTTTAGTGGTTGGGTGTTCAGTCCAAGACATAGGGATTTTGGAGTAGAATCCATTAGCGATATCATATTTAGCTTCCTTTATTTAGAACCTTGGTTCAAGGTTCAACCCTTCTTTATTTACACACCAATGTCAGCAGACTATTTCTTTTGGCTTTTGGTGACTAGTTTAGGGGAGGAAGGGGAAGATATTGGATTGGACGCTCCAACAAATAGAGGGTCTAAGGGATAGGAAGGGTCCACATGGAGGGGTAGCAAGGGATGTAGAGGAGGGGGTAGGGAGGAAGGAACGTGCAGGGAAGAAAAGGAGTGGGTAGGGAGGGAGGAGCTGCATAGTGGATGGAGTGGGAGATGGGATTGGCCAAGTAAGAAACTGAGTAGGGGTAAAAAAATTGAAGGTGATGGGGGAACCCTAGAATCAGAAGGAGGGGCACTAGAGTTAGCCTTAGGAGCATGAATATAGTCCTCTAGGTCAACATTTAAAGGTGAAAAGAAGTTAGGGTTGGCAAAAATAGAACACACTTGGTTGGAAGACCCGAAAGTAGAAGGAGACTGCACTATGACCTACTTGCATTTGGACTTCAAATATACCATAGGAGGATAGGGAGGCACTAAAGGATGAATATATATGTGAGGGTTAGGGTATCTGTGTGCTTGATGTTGAAATTTATCTTGAGTTTTTTTATAATTTGGGTCTCTCAGTTTTATATGGTTTTGCAAGTTTTAAATATGGGCAGTTGGCTGCAACATGCCCTTGCTTGAGGTAAGTGGTGCAGAAAGAAATATTGCTTTCATATTCTATATTCTGATGATGATGCCAAGATCCAGTGACCAGGCTAATATGAGAGGGTATTTCATTCTCTAGATCTGCATGGATGCAGATGTGGGTGAAAACCAACTTGGATTTGGCCTTAGTAGCAAAATATTATCATACATGATTCCATAATATAAAAGTAATACCATTATATAAGTATCTCCACAATATCTTAGAAAGATCATTCTCTACATATTTCCATAATATTAGAAGAACCATTGTCTAAGTATTGCCACAATTCATTGATAAGGCCATCATATTAGTAAGACTATATTCTAAGTATTTTCACAACATAATAGGAAAACCATTACCTAGATAAATCCACTTTTCATTAATAAGACTATCATATTAGAAGGAATATATTCTAAGTATTTCCACAATACAATAGAAAATCCATTAGCTAAGTAAGTTTACTTTTTATTACTAAGACCATCAAATCAAAAGGACTATATTCTAAGTATTTCCACGATACAATATAAAATCCATTATCTAATTAAATTGAATTTTCATTAATAATACCATCATACCATAAGGACCATATTCTAAGTATTTCCACAATACAATAGAAAAGCCATTATCTAAGTAAATCCACTTTTCATTAATAAGACCATCATATCAGAAGGACTATATTCTAAGTATTTCCACAATACAATAGAAAATCCATTATCTAAGTAAATCCACTTTTCATTAATAAGACCATCATATCAGAAGGACTATATTCTAAGTATTTGCATAATACAATAGAAGAGCCATTATCTAAGTAAATATATTTTTCATTAATAAGACCATCATATCAGAAATATTGTATTCTCTATAGACTGTACCACCATAGTATATTTATTAAATTCTCATTCCAAGATCTTGTAAAGTTCTCTAGAAGTAATACAAGACCATCCTTTTGATAATTAGATCGAGCACTAACTACTATCAAATATAATGGGATTCATATAACTATATGTCTATCAAAATATATTAATTCATTCAAATATGATAGTCATGGATCAATAGAAATAAGTCAAGGATCAACAGAAGCAAGACACTAAATAAGTATGTAGTGTGATGACCATGACTACCACAAGTCAGAAGGTAGGAAACATCTGACCACCACCACCAATGGTCAACTAAGGAAGGGGGTAATCCCTTCATAAGGCTTGTAAGTGCCTTACAACCTTTAATGTGGGATAATTATCACTAGGGGAATTAAAAGGTTCACACCTAGCCATCTAACATTGGGTGTGCTAAGATACAAGCGAGGACCCCACCCTTATAATGCTACTAGTTGGAACTCATAGGTGGCCCTACACTCAAGACCCTTCAAGAACATAGACTAATAGTCATATTGAGGGAAGCGAGTTTCTTCCTTTATGGTGCTCTCGACACCTTCACACTTACAATATGGGATCATTCCCTAGGGAGCCCAACACAGTGTGCTTAGCCCAAATCAATACCTTAGCACCTTGATGACAGGAGATGCCACACATTAGGATGGGATGTAATACCAATTCAAGGGGGATGCTAAAGTCTATTTCTATCATATTAAAGGTATTAGATACTTCTAATAACAATGACCACTTCAAGGTGATGAGATTCCAAAAAGAGAGGCAATTTGAAACTAGGTAGTGCCATACATTCAGTTTTTGCAACTCGAGGAGCACATGGTCAATATCTACCCAAGGCCATCGATATTAGTGACCATCGAGTCTATTTTTAACCATGTTTCTTGATATTTGCAAACACATGGTTTATATATATATGTTATACGATGCTTAGCTTTAACACATGGTATATATAATATAGGACACTCAGCTTAGAATAGGATATACATAATATAAGAGGTGCTCACCCTTAGTGTAGAGGTACATTAAAATGAGAGTCTCTCTACCTTGATACAAAAATATATTAGAGTGGGAGGTTCTCGGCCTCAATATAGGAATGCATTAGAATGGGAGGTCCTCAGCCTCAACACCAAGAAAATAGTAGAATGGAAGATGCTTGGTCTCAACACATAAATAAAGTATAATAGGAGGCACTCGACTTCAACATAGGAATACATAAAATGGAGCGCTCAACTTCAACATAGAATCATATAAAATAATGAAGTGCTTGGCTTCAACATAGAGATATAGAAAATGAAGCACTTGGCTTCAACACAAATATATATAAAATGAAGCACTTAGATTCAACACAGAGGTATATAAAATGAAGCACTCGATTTCAACACAAAGATATATAAAATGAAGCACTTGGCTTCAACATAGAATTATATTAAACAAAATCATAAATCATAGAGAAAGGGGATATCGAAACCAACTTGATCCAATGTTAGCTCAAAGGGAAGAAGATAATTTTTATCCTCTTCCTGTCCAAAGTTTCTTTCATGTGGCTCTTTTTTTTTCTAGTCCTTCACCATGCACACCAAAAAATTAAAATCTCTCCCTCTTCCCTTTTATTTTGTTCCTTTACCATCCTCCTCTCTTACCTCCCAATGGTGTCCATGAAAAACCAAAGCTTGCAAATCCATCTAGGCTTCCTTCTCCAAGTTTGCAAAGGAGTACTTGCTATTAAAGCTAGTCTCCTTGATTATTCCAAGTTGACAAGAGGCCCTCAATTTCATGCCCAATATAACCTTGTTTTCATTATTTCAAAAATAAAATTACCATTTAAAATGAATTCAAAGTATATTTATAAACATATAAAAATACCAAGCAAATCATATCCCTGACCAAATTAAATGTAGCCATCATATGCATATAAACAATTGTTAATTAATTTTCCTTGTTAATAAACCAAAGTAATATTAAATAATTATTAAATTTCTAGTTTAAATATCATAATGGTTAGTAATTTAAATGATAACGATCCTATGTAATAATATTAAGCTATATATTAGCAAATCAGTTTAATATTAAAACAAATATTAAATCATTGGTTTGGTTTGCAATGGTTAATTATTTGAATCTAGCCATTGCTCTCATAAGGAAAAATAAATATTTTTCTAAAGATTTTTCTTTGTTAGACCATTAAAGATGATATCTAAAATATAATTAGTTTGATACCTCGATGTTTCTCACCTACAACCATGTTTAGTCCTGCAGAATCACATTGAATTAGTAGCATATTTAACTGGAATCAAACTAAATGCCATGATTTTTACTTGTCAAAATATGCTAATAAAAGAAATATGATACCATATCTATACGATGTAAGAATTTCTATAACAATTCACATGTCCATGACATACACTATGCTACTTAATTGAAAGCAATAAATCATACCCACACATTATCATTTTAAAGAGGTTCTACCAGGGCGGGTATTACACCTTAGTCACTACAACATAAAAAAAATAAAAAATTAAAAAATGTGTCCAACATTAAAGCAACATCAACTACTTATTTTCACTTCGACATCCCTTATTGGGCTCGTATTTCTAACATAACAAAAATTTTAAATAAAAATTGTGTTGTATACATCTTCTATGATGATATAATATTCACGTTTCTCCTCTATTTATGCCTCTATGATAAATTCTGAATGAAAGTGACTTCATGCCTTTGAGTCTCAGTGAGAACTTCCAAACAAAATTTTTCCTATATTTATAGAAACTTCAACCACATTAAAATATTTCAAAAATGATCTTCTACATTCATGGATTAGGATATTTCTTTTTGATACACTTGTTAAATTCAAGGTTAAACCAGAGAAATAGTATTATTCATATTCAACATGATACATAGTTTGAGAATACACAAGTACATCTAAATAAAATCTTGAATCTTCTTCTTGAATCCCATAGTCCCATAGTTCATTTGAATAACGAGAAGTCTTTAACAAATAACTCCATGAACCAAATAAGGTAATAAGAAACTAATACCCATAGCATTCTCATATCATTATAATAATGATTTAAACTCCATAACCTTGCTTATTGAGGGATGATCCAAAATAAAACTATCATCAATAAATTGGAGATGAGATTTGATGTAACTATCCTTTCAAAATTATAAGGTCAAACCCATGCCTACCAATTCACTAGATCCTACTTTGCACATCATTATGAGTATCAATAGGTTTCCCTATAAGTGATTATTGGTTGACACAGGTCACTCAATAAACATTATTACCACAACTTCACTAAAACATATCAACCTTTTGTCCTCATGCATTGTACCATCTAAGTTCACCTTGCAAGCATTTAACGATGCTTTATCCTCCACTGTGGGTATGATAATCCTACTTGTGGAAGTTGAACAAAATACTATGCCTACATTGTTCTACATTTTAGAGGGTTCAAGAAAGTACAACATAATACTTGGAAGGCCATGGATAAGAGACATGGAATATGTGTCATCCATAGTGCATCAATGCATTAATACATTCATGAAGGAAATGTCCATGTGGTCAATGCTGACCCAGATGCCTTTAATTATTATAAAAAAGTGTATCCTTCATAGGAGCCTACTATATCACCCATGCACTTGGACACTAAACCTAATGACCTTATTCAACCTTGTGGTTAGTCATAAAGCTACCTTCACCACTGCTAGTAGAATCCTCTATTTATTCAAGCGATGAAGAGGCAGAAGAGCCAGCTATAGAGGCTCCCACAACTATAGTCAATATGTCTAAAAAAGACCTTACCAGTCCTACTAACAAGGGGAATCCATAGTTGATACAAATGAATCAAGTCATATCATGCTTGAGGACACAATTCAATTGACCTACCTAGAACTCGATGAGTGCATAGTACCCAATTTTACATTCATGCCTATCCTTGAGTCAATCAAGGACGTAGGTCATTCTCCTACCAAGTTGATACCCATAATTAGAATTTTTAATGCACCCCCTGAACATGGTATCCAAGCAGATCCCCTTGGACAAGTTGATGAGGCAGCCATGACTTGTCCAAATACAAATACATCTTCTCATGAGTTTATGGGAATGATAAATGTGGTGACAGGGAACTAGAGTCCTCCAAATCCATCTATGCAACTTGTGACTCCATACAAAATTCCATCCATACCACAAGAGATACCATTGATGGATTCGATCACACCTCCATCTCACTCAATATCTTCACAAAATCAAGAAGTTTACCCCCTACACCAAAGTGTGGGTAATCCAACTACCATAGTGATTAATGAGCAAGGTGCAACAATAGTATTGTCATTGTTGTCAACACAGTCAGACAGATTGGTTGATGCAAGTGGACAAGAGTTAAGAGGTTCTTCAGAGTATGTACAGTGATTATCCAAAAGATCGAAGTGGCCCATATGCTAAAAATCAAAAGAAAATCACAAGGAAGAAAACTGTCGTGATATCGCGACATGTTGAGCAAGGAAGAAAACTGTCGCGATATCGCGACATGTTGAGAGAAAGGAAAACTGTAGCGATATCGTGACATGTTGAGAAGAAAGAAAAACTATCATGATTTCACGACATGTTGGGAAGAAAGCAAAACTGTCACGATTTCATGACATGTTCGGAGAGAAAGCACAAGCAAGCAAAACTATCGCGATTTCATGACATGTTCGGAGAGAAAGCGCAAGCAAGCAAAACTGTCACGATTTCATGACATGTTCGGAGAGAAAGTGCAAGCAAGAAAAACTGTCATGATTTTGCGACATATTGCAAGAGAGATAGTATAGAAGAAAAAGTGTCACGATTTCGCGACATGTTGGAAGAGAAAAAGGCAAGTAGAAAAAGTGTCGCGATTTTGCGACATATTGCAAGAGAGATTGTACGAAAGAAAAAGTGTCGCGATTTCATGACATGTTGGAAGAGAAAAAGGCAAGTAGAAAAAGTGTCACGATTTCGTGACATATTGCAAGAGAGATTGTACGGAAGAAAAAGTGTCACGATTTCGTGACATGTTGGAAGAGAAAGAGGCGAGTAGAAAAAGTGTCACGATTTCACGAACATATTGCATGAGAGATTGTACGGAAGAAAAAGTGTCACGGATTTGCGACATATGCAAGAGAGAGTCAAAGAAAAAGTGTCACGATTTCGCGAATTCATTTAAAGTGAAGAGAAAAAGTAAAAGGAATTTCAAGAGGAGGCGAGAAGAAAAAGTGTCATGATATCTGACATGTCGCATTTTTGTGACTTGGAAAGAGAGGAAGGCCGAGAAGGAAAAGTGTCACGATATCGCGACATGTCGCATTTTGATTGAAAAGAGAGAAGAGAGAAGGAAAAGTGTCACGATTTCGTGACATGTCGCATTTTCGCGACTTGAAGGGGGGGAGAGGGAGAGGGAGAGGAAAAGTGTCATGATTTTGCGACATGTCGCATTTTGTGACCCGAAGGTAAGAGAAAGTGCAAAGGAGAAAAAGTGTCACGATATCATGACATGTCACGTTTTCGCGACCCGAAGGCAAGAGAAAGAGCAAAGGAGAAAAAGTGTCGTGATATCATGACATGTCACATTTTCGTGACTCTAGGAGGAGAGAGAAAGTAAGAAGGTAGAAGTGTCACGATATCGTGACAAAAGTAAAAAGGAAGAGTACGGAGGCGAAAGTGTCGCGATATCGTGACATGTGTTTTCGTGGGTACAAGCAAACAAAAGTAGCAAGGAGGTGAAAGTGTCACGATATCGCGACATGTGTTTTTGTGGGTATGAACCAAGTAAAGCAGCAAGGAGGCGAAAGTGTCACGATATCGTGACATGTTGTGTTTTCATGGGTACAAGCCGAGAAGAGGACAAAGAGGCAGAAGTGTCACGATTTTGCGACAGGTCACTTTGGCATGAGCTAAAAATAGAACCCAACCGAAATAAGATATGTGACCATTAACTAAAGTTATACAGCAGTTACAGGGGCCGTTACAAAAGAAAATCATGCAGCTAATAAAAGAACAGTCGAAGAAGGAGAAATCGAACAGTCGTATAAATAGAATCGAATATGCATGCATGCACAGAAAAGAATACGAACAGTCATGACCGAGAAGATGAACAGTCATGGTAGGGGTATATGTGTCAATTCGTAACATGCATCGTGTTTGACGAAAAGCCTACCCTATATATATACAAAAGTAGTTACAGTTAGAAGGCGTTACAACTGACAAGTGGCGCATGAGAAATGAAAGGAGTTACAACTGGAGTTACAAAGATACAATATGGTTATAAAAGGAGGTCAGCATGGAGGATTACGTGCTACTAAAATTGTGTGAAAGTGCTACTAAAAAGAGTGAGAGCACTCGGGATTAAAGTGAGAGGCACGCAAGAGGTGAGCGAGCAGGGTGTGTGTTGTGTGAAGAGTAGGCAATGTTGAGAAAGCAATAGACCAGTCAGGGTCTTGTAAAAGTGAAGGCATCTTTATGTCAATCTTCTAGTTTTAGAATAGAAGTCCAAGTTGGTGCTTGGCATCAGGGGTTGGTGCTCCTTCCAGTTGGTGTTGGTAAATCAGGGGTTGGTGCTCCTTTCTGTTGGTGCAGATAAATCAGGGGTTGGTGCTCCTTTCTGTTGGTGCAGATAAATCAGGGGTTGGTGCTCCTTCCAGTGGGTGCTGGTAAATTGATTGTAAAATTGATATTTTGCAAAGGCTAGATTTGGATGGGAGTCCAAACAGTCAATTTTGAGGAGTAGCCAAAACTGGTGAACCTCGGTACATCTTGTGTTGTGTGATGCTCTTTTGGTATATTTGCTTTATTGAGTTTTAAGCTTTCATTGTTTCAGCATTAAGAATTGAAGATTTAAGTTTTTAAGAGCTACACTGATTCACCCCCCTCTCAGTGTCATAGTGAGACTAACAATTGGTATCAGAGCCAGTTTCCCTTGTTAGGCTAAATCAGCTAGGGTTGATCTTGGAAGTGAGACAATGGCAGGTGGTGAAGGATTCTCATCAAACAAAGCACCAGTGTTGGATGGAACTAATTACACATTTTGGAGACTCAGGATGCAGACATATCTTTGTGCTTTGGGATACGACATTTGGGATTCGATAGATAGTGGATACACAATACCCACCACTTCTCCAACCGATGTTGTCGGTAAGAAATTGTTTGAGAATAACTCAAAAGCAAAGAATGCTATCATGTGCGGATTAATGGACAGTGAACTAGTAAAAATTATGGGTTGTAAAACGACAAAAGAAATATGGGACAAATTGAGGAGCATTCATGAAGGAGATGATAAGATCAAGGAGGCCAAGTTACAAATGCATCGAGCTCAGTTCGAAGCATTAAATATGAATGACGATGAGAACATAGAGGCATACATGCTGAGAGTTAATGGAATCATTAATGCGATTAGAGGACTCGGTGAGAAAATGGAAGATGTTGTCATCGTGAAAAAGGTACTAAGATCTCTTCCCAAAAGATTTGATTCTAAAGTTTCAGCAATAGAAGAAGCTAAAGATCTAAATACTTTTAGTATGGATGAGATGCATGGTTCTTTGACTGCATATGAGATGAGAATAGGAAAAACCAAACCCATAGAAAGAGAAGCTGCTTTTAAAGCACATAAAAAGATAAAAGCAAAACAAGAATCTGAGGAAGAAGAGACATCAGATGAAACGGAAGCAAACTTTGTTCGAAAACTAATAAGGGGAAAAGGAAAATACAGAGGAAAGCTACCATTTAAGTGTTTCAGATGTGGAGGCATTGGGCATGTTGCAGCTAAATGTCCACTTAATGAGAAGGACGAAAGTGATGAAGGATCGCACCAAGAAAGAAGTGACTGGAAGAAAAAACCAAATTTCAGAAACAACTTCAGGAAGAAAAGTTTCATCTCCAAGAATGTCAGTTCATCAGAAGACAACTCCGATGAGGATTCTAAAGAAGAAACAGATGAAGCTCTTTTCATGGCATTCGAAGAAGAAAAAACAGAGGAAAAATAGGAATGTAATAAAAAACTTGAGGCTGAGGCTGAAGTATATCTAGAAGGTGAGTTGATCGCTGCACTTGAGGAGTTGAGTATAGAAAGGAAAAAGAACAAAATACTATCCAAGAAGTTGGAAGAATATGGGGATAATATTGAAGATCTCTTCTTGCAAATTCAGAAAGCCAAGAAAATAGAAGAAGCTTTGAAGTCACACCTGGATGATAAAAGCGATGTTTGCGGCAAACAAGAAGAGGAGATTGTTTTATTGAGGAGACAACTAGAAGAGGCCAATACAAATCTCAAATTTGAGAAGAGCACAGAGTTGCTAGATAAAATGATAAGGCAACAAAGAAACCCCATGTCTAAGCTTGGTCTTGGATATGAAGCTGAACAACCTTCATCTTCTAAATCTGCAGAGAAGAAGAAGTCCACTGTTGAAGGATCAAAGCAAGAAACGTTTGAAGCTGAAACTTCAAAAGGAAGAAAATCTCAAAGGAGATCTACAACAAAGCAACCACAACAAAAGAGGTTCTATCACTCTCACTTTATTCATAATAATGCTTGTAATGGCTATTGTTTTAGATGCAACCTTTATGGTCACAAGGCAATGTATTGTGGATTGAATAATAGATCAAAGAGTTATGCTGGTAGAAATACATCTGTTGAACACCATGTGCAATGTTTTAAATGTAATGGTCATGGGCACATAGCAAGGTCTTGTCCAAGAACTTTTGTATCTAATCTATGGCAAGACAGTAGATTTCATCAGACGCAAAGAATGCAACACAGACAGGGAAGAAATCATGAGCATCAAAGAAAGGAAAATAATCATCCATCAAGGATGTACAAGAGACAACCACCCAAGAGAAATGTTCAAGTTCACGAAAAGGTTCAAAATAGGGATGCAGTTGAAAACCTTCAGCCTAAGTTCAAGAAATATTGGAGAAAGAAAGAAGAGAGGAAATCGTGTCTCCTTGGATTGAAGGAGATTACTCCGCTATTGCACTAAGCAACTCCAGGTAGCACATCCTCCGGGGGAGCAATCTTGAAGTTTCATTTTAATGCTCCTATGTATTTGTTTGATTACCTGAGGATGAAAGGCAAGTAGTCAGGGAAGTTGTCGTATAGTTGTCGAAGTATGTTTTCAGTTCATGTAGTTTGTGGAAGTGTCGTGAATGAAGTGTGGTGATTAAATTGAGAGTTGTCATTATTGGTAGTATTGCTATATGTCATTGTTGTACAGGTGATGGTTCTTACTACCACTATCAAAAGTTAAGGATTATAATAGTTTAGATGATTTGGTTGGTTTTGTGGTATTGTGTTTGATGCTTGCACAGAGTTGGCAGTAAAATTGCAGTGTTGGTACAGTGTTGGACAAAAGTTGGTACAAGTGTGAGTCACTTGTCAATTTTGTTGACAGATGTGAAATCAGCGTTTTTGAATGGGAAGCTTGAAGAAGAGGTTTATAATGAGCAGCCAGATGGTTTCCAACTTGGTGATGATTGGTTGAGTTGATTTGATTGAGCCTAGTCAAGTTATGTGTGAAGTGATTTTTAAAGTTCTATGAAATAAATTATTCCATCATTCTATGTTGAGTTGAGATTGAGGTTAGAAGATATTAAGTCTCTAACAATTCTCTTTATGCTTCTATGAAGTGCATTTGATTTGAGATTGTCATTCATTGTTGAGTTCATTTTGAGTACTACTTGAGCATGATTGATTGAGCCTTTGAAGAAGGCCTTTGGGAAATATTTGAGGACAATGCTAGGACAGATTTGAGGACAATGTTGGGATAGATTTCCAGATGCAGATTGGGCAGGATGTGTAGATGACAGAAAGAGTACCAGTGGAGGTGCATTCTATCTTGGAGATAGGTTGGTCACGTGGAACAGTAAGAAACAAGAGTCAGTTTTCTTATCCACAAGAAGGAATATATATAGCGATCACATGTTGTACGAGAGGGAGCATTTATATATTTGATTATCTTTTTGCTCATGTTTGTAATTTTTTCTAACTGTCATAACGTGTGCCTGAGAATGTTGTGCATGGACTTAGGGGGAGTCTACAGCAGCCCTTTGGTATTATTGTCAAAGGGGGAGAAGAATTACAAGAAATTGCACATGTGTTGCCAACAATTCCAAAGGGGGAGATTGATGAGCAAGGTGCAGCAACAGTATTGTCATTGTTGTCAACACAGTTAGACAGATCGGTTGATGCAGTGGACAAGGAGTTTCAGACATGGTTGATGCAAGTGGACAAGAGTTAAGAGGTTCTTCAGAGTATGTACAATGATTATCCAAAAGATCGAAGTGGCCCATATGCTAAAAATCAAAAGAAAATCACAAGGAAGAAAACTATCGTGATATCGCGACATGTTGAGCAAGGAAGAAAACTGTCGTGATATCGCGACATGTTGAGCAAGAAAGGAAAATATCGCGATATCGTGACATGTTGAGAAGAAAGAAAAGATTTAACAGAATTTGGACATGTTGAGAAGGAAGCAAAACTGTCACGATTTCGCGACATGTTCGGAGAGAAAGCGCAAGCAAGCAAAACTGTCATGATTTCGCGACATGTTTGGAGAGAAAGGAAGCAAGCAAAACTATCATGATTTCATGACATGTTGGAGAATGATATGATGTTGGAAGAGAAAAAGCAAGTAGAAAAAGTGTCACGATTTCGTGACATGTTGAGAAGAAAGGAAGTAGAAATTTATGGAGTGGGATGTCAGATTTCAAGTTGGAGGAAGAGTATTTTGAATATTGGGAAAGAAGTGTCACGCGATTTCATGACATGTTTCATTTTTGTCGAAGAGAAGGAGAAAATTATTTAGAGAAAGGTGGGATATTCGACATGTCACATTTTATTAAAGAGGAGAGTCAGGAAGGGAAAAGGTGCACGATTTCGTGACATGTTGCATTTTCATGACTTGAGGAAAGGTAAGAGAAAGTGCAAAGGAGAAAAAGTGTCACGATATCGCGACATGTCACATTTTCATGACCCGAAGGCAAGAGATAGAGCAAAGGAGAAAAAGTGTCGCGATATCGTGACATGTCGCATTTTTGCGACTCTAGGAGGAGAGAGAAAGTAAGAAGGCAGAAGTGTCACGATATCGTGACAAAAGTAAAAAGGAAGAGTACGGAGGCGAAAGTGTCGCGATATCGTGACATGTTGTGTTTTCATGGGTACAAGCAAATAGAAGCAGCAAGGAGGTGAAAGTGTCATGATATCGTGACATGTGTTTTCATGGGTATGAACCAAGTAAAGTAGCAAGGAGGCGAAAGTGTCATGATATCGTGACATGTTGTGTTTTCATGGGTACAAGCCGAGAAGAGGACAAAGAGGCAGAAGTGTCACGATTTTGTGACAGGTCGCTTTGGCATGAGCTAAAAATAGAACCCAGTCAAAATAAGATATGTGACCGTTAACTGAAGTTATACAGTAGTTATAGGGGCCATTACAAAAGAAAATCATGCAACTAATATAAGAACAGTCGAAGAAGGAGAAATCGAATAGTTGTATAAATAGAATCGAATATGCATGCATGCACAAAAAAGAATACGAACAGTCATGATCGAGAAGATGAACAGTCATGGTAGGGGTATATGTGTAAATTCGTAACATGCATCGTGTTTGATGAAAAGCCTACCCTATATATATACAAAAGTAGTTATAGTTAGAAGGCGTTACAATTGACAAGTGGCGCATGAGAAATGAAAGGAGTTACAACTGGAGTTACAAAGATACAATATGGTTATAAAAGGAGGTCTACATGGAGGATTATGTAAGTGAAAGTGCTTGAAAAAGAGTGAGAGCGCTCGAGATTAAAGTGAGAGGTGTGCAAGAGGCGAGTGAGCAGGGTGTGTGTTGTGTGAAGAGTAGGCAATGTTGAGAAAGCAATAGACCAGTCAGGGTCTTGTAAAAGTGAAGGCATCTTTATGTCAATCTTCTAGTTTTAGAATAGAAGTCCAAGTTGGTGCTTGGCATCAGGGGTTGGTGCTCCTTCCAGTTGGTGCTGGTAAATCAGGGGTTGGTGCTCCTTTCTATTGGTGCAGATAAATCAGGGGTTGGTGCTCCTTTCTATTGGTGTAGATAAATTAGGGGTTGGTGCTCCTTTCTATTGGTGCAGATAAATCAGGGGTTGGTGCTCCTTCTAGTGGGTGCTAGTAAATTGATTGTAAAATTGATATTTTGCAAAGGCTGGATTTGGATGGGAGTCCAAACAATCAATTTTGAGGAGTAGCCAAAACTGGTGAACCTCGGTACATCTTGTGTTGTGTGATGCTCTTTTGGTATATTTGCTTTATTGAGTTTTAAGCTTTCATTGTTTCAGCATTAAGAATTGAAGATTTAAGTTTTTAAGAGCTACACTGATTCACCCCCCCTCTCAATGTCATAGTGAGACTAACACTACCTTCACCACTTCTAGTAGAATCCTCTATTTATTAGAGCGAGGAAGAGGCAGAAGAGCCAGCTATAGAGGCTCCCACAACTATCATCAATATGTCTACAAAAGACCTTACCAGTCCTACTAACAAGGGGAATCCATAGTTGATACAAATGAATCAAGTCATATCATGCTTGAGGACACAATTCAATTGACCTACCTAGAACTCGATGAGTGCATAGTACCCAATTTTACATTCATGCCTATCCTTGAGTCAATCAAGAATGTAGGTCACCCTCCTACCAAGTTGATACCCATCATTAGAATTTTTGATGCACCCCCCGAACATGGTATCCAAGCAGATCACCTTGAACAAGTTGACGAGGCAGCCATGACTGTCCAAATACAAATACATCTTCTCATGAGTTTATGGGAATGATAAATGTGGTGACAGGTAACTAGAGTCCTCCAAATCCATCTATGCAACTTGTGACTCCATACAAAATTCCATCCATACCACAAGATATACCATTTATGCATTCGATCACACCTCCATCTCACTCAATATCTCCACAAAATTAAGAAGTGTACCCCCTACACCAAAGTGGGGGTAATCCAACTACCATAGTTGAACACTCTGAGTTGGAACATGAGCATGAGCTAAATCAAGAACAAGAACATGTGGATATAATCACTAGCTCCAATCATCATGAAGCATCCACATCTACTAAAACATTAAGGAATTTTGATCCACCTCTACTTAATTATCTTCTATCCTCCACACCCAATTCACCTCCACCACATATTAGTTACCATCCAACTTCCTCAACATCCACCCAATCATTGTCTCCACTAGTTTTGAAACATATCTTGGATAGGCTAGCCAATATGGAGCTACAAGTGAGTCACCAACACAATTATTTAAAATATATATTGAATTGACTGACAAGCATTGAGTTACAATTGATTCATTTAAAACCTCAACCCCCTGATTGTTAGGACCAACTCACTTCTATGCAGTCTAATGTTAAATCTCAAACAAAGCAGTGTAAAAATCAACAACGTCGTCCTAAGAAATAATTTACACCCATTACTGAGTCCATCGATTCTCTATTTGAGAAAAAATAGACCAGAGAGTCAACCTATAGATCCAAATGCACCAAATCCCATAGGATATCATGAGGATCTATACTGTAAGTACCATAGGCAAAATGGGCATGATGTGCAGATGTGCTTCAGGTTCAAACGCCTAATACAGGATATGATCGATAGGAGTGATCCTCAGGTCAATAATCCTATTACAATCAACAACCAAGAGATTAACATATTTAAGAATATGTTACCTAAATATGGGAGTTAAGAGGAGCAACATAAGTAGGTGACTGAGATACATATAACCCTACGAACTCATAAAATGTGTCGACCATGTTCACCTCGTTTAAAGAATCAACCTCGTATTTGGACTTCATTATCTGAGCCCATGTCAACCATTTTTCATAACCTACCAGAAACAAACACCTTGATGGGCATACCCCTATTAAAACTGAATAGACCTAGATCTAAACAATATATGGAGGACCATTCTTACCTCTATCACCGAATGAGAGGGCATGACATTAGAATTATCATGTTTTTAGATATGTGGTCAAAGCTATTATTGATAAGGAAACTTTATCCACAAATGTATCACTCATTCTACCCCCTCAAGACATTGGTATTACTCATAATTCCTTATCAAAGTAGTAAGAGTTAGTCTCTATCACTCCTCCTAGCCAATACAATAACATTGCATCAATCACAATACATATTGAGGTATCCAAGGTGTCACACCTTCCCCACTAATTACATCATAATAAATGAAGTAAATTGAGGATCCTAAAGGTATCACACTTTCCACACTTCCTTTGATCACAAAAAATGTTGGGGGTACACAAGGTATCATACCTCCCTCCTAAAATCACAAAGTGGTCAACCCAAAATGCTCCAAGGGTTTCTACAAACCACTTGGTCAATCCAAAATACTCAAAATGTATCCATAAACCCTTTTGTCAACCCTAAATACTTCAAGGGCATCTACAAACTGCTTGGTCAACCCAAAATACTTCTATGTGGTCTACAAATTTCTAGGTCATCCTAAAATTATCCAAGGGTATCTACACATAGCTTGGTTAACCCAAAACATTCGTAGGTGGTCTACGACTATCTAGGTCACCCTAAAATGCTCCTAGATGGTCTACGACTTTCTAGGTTACCTAAAATGCTCCAAAGGAATTTATAAGCCCTTTGATCACCCTAAAATCCCCAATGGCATTTGTTAAGCCCATTGGTCAAACTTTACATACACATATATCAAAACTTAAAAATATCATTAAAACATCAAAAAATACAAAAATATTGCATTGCATTGCATTTCATATCGCTACATTATACAATCAATTGCATTAGGCATACTCATCCATTACATTTTGTGTTTTAGAGTTGCACATACATGCCTAGCACCAATATTGTACACTAGTCATCATTCAAAATCAATTTTTTTAAATTCATCATTCACACCATTTCATATTTCACATATCATCTCCACCTACATTTCCAACCATTCATATGTGTGTCTGTTTCCCTTCACCTAGTTATTTGTTTTAGGATTTTTGTAGGGGTTTTCAGTCACTCAGACATCTCTAGTTTTTCTTTTAGATTTTGTAGAAAGCTATCCCAATTTTTATAAGGTAGAGTCTTGCTTTGATTGTACCTTGTATATCTCAAAATTCCAACACATTTCACACTAAGAAATCCAAGTTTTGCACAAGGAAAGATGAAACCTATAAAGTGGTCTAGGTTACCTTAAATTAAAAATCTATCTTGCTCATCCCCCTATGTGAATGGTTTAAAAATACTGAGAATTGATAAAAGGAGAAGCTCCTACTTACCTAATTCCTCAAAATTTATAGTGGTTTTCACTTATGAGCCTCAAAAATGCTCATATTTTGTATGAGTTTCATTGATTATTATGCGGTAATATAATAGGAACTATGTACTTTTATGAATTATTATGTAATTATTTAATAGAATTGTGTGTGTTATCTAATTTGTGTGTTTTAGTGTGTTTTTGTGGAAATGTAGTTGGTTTTGACAGATTTGGATCAGTTGAGGTCCTTCATGGACCTGTAAATCTATTTATTTTGGGATCAAGGCATGGTGAGTAGGTGCATTCCTCTTCAATGAAGGCTCTAGGAGAAGGTAGGCACCTTTCTCTTAAAGGAAGGCACCAACAGAAGGTAGGCACATTCTACATAAAGAAGGCACCTGACATACTTAGGTGCCTTCTGCATAAGGAATGTGCCCCATGCAATGCAAGGCACCTTCCACATAAAGAAGGTGCCCAACATCAGTAGGTGCCTTCCACATGAAGAAGGTGCCTGACCTTAGTAGGCACCTTTCACATGAGGAAGACGCTCAACATCAGTATGCACCTTCCGCATAAATAAGATGCCTGCCAAATCATTTGAGGAAGGCATCTTCCTCATAGAGAAGGCACCTCCATTCTTTTCCAGTTGACCAAATAAAGCGATGTGGGCAGTGTTGATTGGTGTAGTTCTAGTTCCACCTCACACAAGACAATTCTAAAAATTTCACCAATGGAAGAGAACATCTTACCTATGCTAGGTTAAGCATGATCCAGCTCAAGCAACTTGAACCAATTAGCGAACATGCCATCGTTAGGAACAATACCTATTTTTAGCAGATGTTGATTGCGTTTACCATATTGTCCTAGTTTAGTCTAGATTGAACTAATGTTGTAACTTCCTTGTAATAAAATATCTATGTGTGTGCTATATAAACACACAGAACTCTCTGATAGATATCTAGAAAGATAATTCAAAATACATTTATCATTATGAGGAGATAGAAGTATTGTAATAGTTATTTTGCAATCATAATAAATTTTGAGAGTTCCTAATCGCATGTTCAGCTAGAAGGGAGCTATTGGATCCTGGGCCCACTCCAAGCCAGTATTCCTTCCCTTTTACTTGTGCTTTCCTAGACTAATTTCTTGCTTTCATAGGTTTTTTTCTTGTACTATTATTTTCATTATCATAGTAGATTTATTTTCATGTCTATTTAATTAATTTATGCATGAATATTTGATTTCCAAGGATTTAATTATTCATACATAAATTATTGTGGTGTGGATGAATAATTGTTGATATTTTAAACCCCCCAATGATAGAATTATCCGGACTCATCTCAAAGTGGGTATTGTAAATGATCTTGTTTGATACACTTCTAAATTTTATGAAGCTCCCTGGGTTGATAATTTAAATGCATGGGCAGTGACAAAATAAGAACGTAATTTACTTGTGTTTGACTCACAACATTTTGGCATCGTTGCCGAGTAAGAACCTCTACTAGATTAATTGCAATACCTAAAAATATTCCATCTGACTTTGTATGAGTTCCTCAAAAAAAATAGGACCTGATGATCGTTTTGCAAAACAAATTCCACCAAAATATGAGTTAGTCAAACACTCTAAATTTGAATTAGATTCATTTGATTCATCGCCAGTAGTCCATTGAAGTGAGAATCCTCACTTTGTGCAAAGTGCTTCCTCATCCCACCAACCTATGGAAGAACAACCTATTGTAAAATCGTTGTTTAGGAGGACACCCTCAAATGAAGCCCTATTGTGGAAAGTTGTAGAATATTAGATGATAACACCAACCGACTTCAGAGCCTTGACTCAAAAAATTTTGAATGATAGTGAGGCCATAAGAACTGCATTAAAGACCACATTTCATAAAAAATGGCCGAAGAAGATATTTCATCCAGATTTAGCTTCCTGATAAAGGAAGGAGTAGGAGAAACCAAAATGAAAAACATATCCCCTGATCACCTTCCCACATTTAGAGGCTATCCAACTGAATATCCTGACCTATTTCTATTTAATTTTGATGTTCTGTGCAGGTTTGTGGATCACAAGTATGATACACAGAAGTTGAAGCTCTTTCCTTCCACATTAGACAATGTGACCCTGCGATGGTTCATCGGTCTGGGAGATAAACACATTGCTACATGGTATCAAATGAAGAAGCTCTTTTTAGAGCAATATCAAGACTTTAGGAGAGCAAGAGAATCTAGAGAGGAGGTCCTAAGCATGACACAAAAAGAATATGAGTCTCTTGAGGAGTATTGGGAGAGATTCAATTTCAATCTTCAATGATCTTCTCACGCAAAGTTAGCCAACAAGTCTCTTAAAAGTATATTTTTTAGAGGACTTAACAACGAATCATTAGAGGCTCTCAACATGATCTCTAGAGGTGACATCTACCAACATGCCATGGAACTACTCAAGAAGGATATGCAAGACCACTTCTAGAACCATGAAAGCAACTGCTTTGATCACAAAAATAGAGATAGGTAACATGCTAGAAGATTTGAAAAGTGAGAAGATTTCGTGTCAATGGTGTTGCAGCTGGACGATCGATCAACTGTAGCATCAAAAGTGTAGCATCCTAAAATTGGCACAGTTAAAACATTAGTAAAAAGATAAAATATTAAAATTTGAATTTCAACCCCAAACTACCTTTTAAAATGCCTTTTACTTGCTTTCCCCATTTTTCGCACCATTTTTAGGATTTGTTTTGACCGTTGGACGATATCATCGCAGATTAGATGAAATCATCCCTGATATGACAAATTTGTTTGGAATAGAACATACAGATGATTTCATCCCAAAACCAAATTTTTATAATTAGCTTCTATTTCAACAGTCTCTCCAACTCGGGTAGAAGCATGTCTGCGCAGTTGGAGATTTCCCTGTTGGAGATCTCCTAGATTGGGATGATCCCCAACCTCCCAAACCTCTTACTAATCCTATATAAACTAGGATTTTTCTAGTTTATCCCCATGATTACCCCTGGCTGATTCTCCCTAAACCCCTAACCCCTTTGTTGACAGGATTTCATTGCAGAGTTAGCTCCTTATTCCCTAGCATTATTGCTGGCATTTGGTATTTTTGCATTTTTTATTGCAGGAACTCTACTGTTTTTCAGTCAAAGCTAGCTTCGATTGTCACGGATGATCTCGGATGATTTCGGACGATATCGTACGATTAGAGGTGATCTTGACTGTAGTCCAGATTGAGGGCAGCCCGAGTTTAGAGTTTGCATTTTCTTAGCTTTTCTGCATTTCTCATATCATATCTCTGCACTGTTTTAAGTTATTATGTTTTATGCATCTTGGAGTTCACCTCATTTAACATAATTGCATGATAAAGTTAAAATCAATCATTAAATCTATTGCATTTCCTTATTTGGTATTAGAATCTATTATTTAGGCATGTTTGCTATTATTTCTACCATTACCCCTTGCTTTTGCATTTGCATATTTGGTATTTTGCATTTGTTTTTATGATTGTAGGTTTCTGACAAATTCATCTTATGAATTCATCAGATTTTAGATGATTCTGTCTAATTTTAGATGACCTTATGTGATTTGGGATGATCTCAAGAAATATCAGACAATAATGTACAAACTGAGATGATCTGAACTGCTACAAGACTCAGAATCTCCATCAGATATTCGAGATCAGGTATGATACCTTCTGGTTATCATATTCTCTGTTATTTGCATCCATTTCTATTTTTTGTATTCATTTAAATCAGCATTGGCATATAGAATAGTTTGGATTCATATCGGCCAAACCTAGGAGTTGAATGATCAAGCATAAAAATGAACACATCAAACACACTCTCAACCTAGGCATGGAAACTGCCATTCAAAAGTTTCCTGGTGAACCCACCATCCATCAAAAATTCACCCTTATACACCTCCCCTAAGAGACGAGACCTTCAAAGGGCCTCTCAGTCTGAGGTATTATCTCATCCATTTCACATCCCCCTTTCGGGCATGGATCCTATAGCTTGAAGGTAAGGGTGCGAAAAATTTGGAGCGATACATTTTGGTGAACCCGACGTGAAACAGAAACCTTTTGAATTTTTTTTTTTCTAAAAATAAAAAAATAATAATAAAAATCAAAACATAAATGCATTTAGACTTAAGAAAATTTGCATGTCATATTTAGATGGTAGACTATAATAAAAGATGAGCTATCACCATTAATGTTGAAAATCAATTAGCAGCTATAGATATTACTTCTGTGCTTAGAGTAGCTCAAAAAAATAGGGTTCAACCTTTGTGGGATGAACTTGATAGGAGATTAGATCTCATTTCATCTAGAGCAACCAAACTTAGGTAAATCAAGAGGTTTGTCCTAGATAGAATCCTGGATCCTGATCAAGTGACTTTGTATCATGAACTTCAGAGAGCTTGCCATAGGTGGTTAGCAGATAAAAGAGCCCTTGTGTCTTCTGAGTTGTATACCTTTGAGGAATACCTCGATAATGCAGCCATAGTGCATAAATTTTTATCTCATGTAGAGGACCAAGAGGTCATTCTTATAGATAGACAAATATGGAATAGAGTTCCTAGAGCTGTGTTATATCAAGAGTATTGCCATGAGATTTATTTTTACAAAACAGAATCTGAAACATATAATATCACCATAGCACACTTTTTTGAATTCTTGAAAAACAATTTCCAATTTGAAGAGGAGCACTTTATGACTCCTGATGAACTTGATCCTATCAATGATATCTATAAACTATTTATAGAAAACTAAGTTATTATTTTATTATTGTTATTTCTTGTATTGAGTGTGTTGTTTATTGTCTTTATAAGCATAAAAACAAAAACACAAAAACAAAAACAAAATAAAATCATAACAAAAAAAAATCAAAACATTTTATTTTAAGTATTATAGTAGGTATATAATTAAAATATATACCTCCCAAGATCTATTGCAAATATATTAATATATATTTGCTAAAACCTAAATTTAGACACAATGACTAGACTCAGGAATGGAAAACAAATTGAAGTAGTTAGGATTGGTTAGGAAAAACCAATAAACCAAATGCCCTTCTTGAAGACCCAATTCAATAAGAAGTAACCTTAAACCAACAAGAAGAAGAATTTGTGGACGCAAATGAACAAAAAGATAATTATAGAGAGGAAGGATCCTCATCTCCTAAAATAACTCTAGAAGGAGCTGTTACTTTCGATAACATGGACCATTTTTGGAAATTTCTCAATAATAATATTGGCACCCTTAATAGAGCAGTTCATATGGATAAAGATCAAATTAGTGACACTCAAGCAACTTTAGAAGATATATATCACACACGCACTAATCCTTTGTCCTTTGTTTATCAAGAAAGTGATCAAGCTGGACCATTCAATTTGGACATGGCTGCTATAATCCAAAACATGGAACAACAACAGGCTACCCAACCACCTAGAGTTCCTGTTACCAAGCCAAGGGTTATCCCCACACAAATGAAACCTTCATTCACTGCTCTGTTTTGCCAAGCTATTGATCAATATACCTCAAATCAACAAAAGCTTAAAACAAAACCAAATACCAATTTTCAACAATCTGGGATACAACATAATGCTACAACAAATCTTCTTCATAATACTCTTCCTACCAACCATTTGCATAATAGCAATATAGCATCTAATCCTTATGTCCCACCTTCCTACGGTCACAAAACCCATACTCATGTACCACCAAACCAATATGGTGGACAAACTGGTAATTTGGAAGCCATGGTGAAACAATTAGTCTCTCGCATGGACCAGATAGATCCCTACCGTCCCTCGTACAATTATCGAGAGATGTGTAGTGAACCTCTAGATCTTATAGTTGTAGCACAACCATATCCCAAACACTTTCCTATGCCTGTCCTACCTATATATAAAGGAACTAAAGATCTCATAGAGCATCTTCGTATGTTTAGGATAGCATGTCATGACATATCACATGATGATTTGCTATTACTAAAAATGTTCTCGAAAAGCTTAGGGGGGATGGCATTGGAATGGTATTATCAACTACCCACTCATTCCTTGAGAAATTTTGAAGAGACCGCTGAGTCTTTTGTGCATCAATTTAGTGCCTATATCGAAATGCATGTAACCATTAAATATTTGTACAACCTAAAACAAGACAAAGATGAGTGTTTTGCTGACTTCTTAGCTCGATGGAGACAGTTTATAGGAAAATTACACTTTGTGTTACCTTATTGGGAGATGTTGGATATTTTTATCAATAATTTACAAGAACAACTATCCTATGAATTATCAACTACTACCTTGACCACCTTTGATCAAGCTATAGACTTAGCTCGAAGAGTGGAAGATGCTCTCATTAGAAGAGGTCAGCTCAAAAAGAAATATGATGAGAAAACATCCAGAAATCAATATAAAAATAAACAAGTTATGGGTGACGGAGTCACTGATAGCAAAAACATTGCTAATGTTAATACTATGAAAACAACAGAGAAGTTTATATTGAAACCTATTGATAAACCACCCCAAGAATTTACTAGGTTAAATCAACCTTTATCAACCATTCTCCCATAATTACTAGCACGAGGCTTGATCCAATTACCAGCTATCCGAGAACCTGATCTAACCATACCCGGATACAGAGCTGATTTACATTGTGATTTTCATAGAGGACCTGGACACGCTACCAAATCTTGTAAAAGATTAAAACATAAAATACAATATTTGATTGATAACAATGATATGGAGGTGCAAACCTTCCAACCTAAACAAAATGCTTCTAATAACGCTCAAAATAACATTCCCCAAAATCAGAATCAGAATGCCAATCAATCATTGGACATATTTCAACATCCTTTATCAAAACATGATAAAGAGGTGGCCAATCAAATTGAGAATCACAATGTTCCTCCTCCTACCCGATATGTAGGGACTATTAGTGGACAATTACCTGTTCAGGATCCTCAAATATTTGACACAACTTTATCTATAGTTATGACCAGACCTCTACATAATATTTAGATACTTGATCTTAGTGACACTAAATATGATACTGAAAGTGACATGGAAATCACCTCAAATCAATCAAATAGTTCTAAATATGAATCATTTCCTATTCAAATTATCACCAGTTCTATGGTTCTAGAAGAACCATTTCCTTGAAGAGTCACTACTAGACCATATTCTCACCAAATAGTTTCTAATGAACAAGCCATAAATGCTAGACCAAGACATATTCATCATCTGCAAAATAATATTGCAGGAACCATTAGAGTCGTTACCAGACAACAGGCTCAAACCTCTCAATAGGATCAAACTCAGAATGATGGATCAGCCCCATTTGTTTTGAAAAATCCCAATAAAGGGAATTATGCGTCTAATGTTCAACCAAAACCTCCTTACAATATTAATGAACAATTATCCAATACTACAGCTAGAATTTCCCTTTTGGACCTATTAAGATCTTCTCCTACCCATAGAGATGAATTAATGCTAACATTAAGCCAAATGATGGTACCATAAAATATTCAACCTGAAGCCATGTCCAATACTATCATCACTCGAGAAGTCGATTGTATTGACTTTCAAGATAAAGATATCCCTCAACATAGTTTACATAAGGATAACCCCTTATATATTATTGCTCTAATTGGAGATGTAGCCATTAAATGAGTCTTGATTGATAATGGTTCATCTTTAAACATCTGCACTTTTGACTTCTACCAACGATTTGGGTTTAGAAGTGATGAAATGAAAAGAACTGATATGATTATCAAAGCTGATGCAGGAGCATCCAGTAGCACCTAATGCAGAAGCATCCAGTGGCAGGAGGGCCACTTCTAAAAAATTGGCTAAGGAAGAAGAAGAAGTAGAAGGCAAGGAGAAAATGCAGAGCAAAAACTATCATGATTTTGCGACGTCGTGAAATCGCGATAGTCAGCAGGAGAGAGAAAATACCAAAAAGGAGGTCATGATTTTGCAACATGTCGCAAAATCATGACCATCGCGATATCACGACAGGAGAGCAGCTAAGGGTCACGATTTCATGACAGTCGCAAAATCATGACTGTCACAAAATCATGGCAAGATAGAGAAGGAAGGGCAGGCGCTTGTGGAATGTTGTGATTTCATGACATGTCACGAAATCATGACTATCAAAAAATCGTGACAAGAGAGAGAGGTTAGGGAAGAAGCTTATGGAATGTCGTGATTTCACGAAATCATGACTATCGTGAAATCGCAACAAAGGTGCAGCAGAAGGGAAATGCAGTTGGGAATGTCATGAAATTGTGACATGTCACGAAATCACGACGAAGAAGAGGAGCCGAGAGGGGGCAGTTGGAGATGTCACGATTTCGTGACAGGTCACGAAATCATGACCTGAAGAAGTGGCAAAGCAGCAAAGGGGAAAATTTCATGATTTCATGACATGTTTTGAAATCATGATCGAAGGGGCAGGAAGAAGCCAAGGCAAGAAACCGTCATGATTTCATGACATGTCACAAAATCGTGACCCAAAGCAAGAAAGCGAAGGTGAAAGGCAAGCTGTCACGAAATCGCAACATGTCACAATTTTGTGACCTGAAGGAGAAGTGGATAGCAAGAAAGTAAAATGTCATGATATCATGACATGGCACGATATCATGACTCGAAGGAGGAGAAGACAACAAGAAAGGAGAATATCATGATTTCACGACATGTCATGAAATCACGATCGGATGAAGAGGAAAGGTAGTGAGGGAGAAGATGTCGCGATATCATGACATGTCATGATATCATGACAAGAAAAGAAAATGAGGAGCAGGGAAAGGAAGATGTCACGATATCGTGACATGTCATGATATCATGACACCTACTACAGTACAACTGGAGGAAGAAGATGACAGAGGTTAGGTTGCGGTTGCAGAACGAGGATGACACATGGCAGCCAGGGTGTAGTAAAAGTGGGTGATTACCCAGAAGCATAAGAAACAAAGAGGATGGGTCACGCAGAATAATCTGACAGGGAGCGGTGGTCAGAGTGACCTGATAGGAAGTGGCAATGATAAGGGCCATGTGGAGTGGAGCCATAAATCGGGTTGGTGAACCGATTTTTGGAGAGTTTTTTTCAGAGGGTCGGGGCATCTATAAAAACCTAGTTTATGTAATAGATTGGGGTGGTGGATTGGAGATCGCACGCAGAAGTGTGAGTTGAAAGCTAAGCCGAGCGCTAGCTATTGTAAAGCCTGCGGGCTATTATTGTAAAGATTTTTTAGATTAATGCATGAAAATTTGGGAATTGCGTGAGTGTGACTGTGTGTGATTTTTCCATCCCCCATCAGTGTTATCAGAGTTGGAAGTTCCTGAGTGCGCAAGCAGATCGTCGGCCATGAGGCAGTTTGCACCAGGATCTGTGGTAGGGTTCTGAGAGAGAGAGAAAAGAGAGTTTAGGATCTCAGAGTGGATATGATGACAATGAAAGATTTTAAAGCTTTGTAGAGGCAAGTGCAAGCCCTGCAAGAGGAACTGCTTAGAAGAGATTTGCAGAGGCAAGTGAAAGCCCTGCAAAGGGAGCTGCACAGACAGCGTGAGGAAAAATAGAGAAAGAGGGAAGATGGAGTTCATCAGAAGATGAAGCCATTGAAGGCTGCATGCAAAGAAGAGTGCAGCAGTGCCAAGATCTGCCTAAAAGAAGGCAAAAATTTAACTGGCCAAGAGGAGTATAAGTAGGCTACAGATGAGGAAGTGTGTAGCAGTAGGAGAATCTATCTGGAGGATGGCAGAAGTTGTTTGGGCCAGGAGAGGGGGTTGGAGCAGGCTGTTGAGGCAGAGAAATGTTTGGAGGTTTTTTAGGAGGCAGCAACCATATAGCTCAGAAGTGAATATCACTTCTCCACCAACCTCGGGTGTCTGATGCAGGAGCATCCAGTAGCACCTGCTACAAAAACATCTAGTGGTAGGAGGGCCACTCCTAAAAAATTGGCTAAGGAAGAAGAAGAAGAAGCAGAAGGCAAGGATAAAATGCAGAGCAAAAACTGTCATGATTTTGCAACGTCACAAAATCATGACAGTCGATAGGAGAGAGAAAATTCTAGAAAGGAGGTCATGATTTCATGACGTGTCGCAAAATTGTGACCGTCGTGATATCATGACAGGAGAGCAGCTAAGGGTCACGATTTCACAACGGTCGTGAAATCACGACTATCGCAAAATCATGACAAGATAGAGCAGGAAGGGCAGGCACTTATGGAATGTCACGATTTCATGACATGTCACAAAATTGCGACAAGAGAGAGAGGGTAGGGAAGAAGCTTATGGAATGTCGCAATTTTGTGACATGTCACAAAATCGCGACTATCACAAAATCATGACAAAGGTGCAGTAGAAGGGAAAGGCAGTTGAGAATGTCATGATTTCGTGACATGTCATGAAATCATGACCGTCACAAAATCACGATAGAGAAGAGCAGCTGAGAGGGGGCAGTTGGAGATGTCGCGATTTCGTGACAGGTCACAAAATCGTGACCCGAAGAAATGGCGAAGCAGCAAAGGAAAAATGTCATCATTTCGTGACATGTCATGAAATCACGACCGAAGGGGTAGGAAGAAGCCAAGGCAAGAAACCTTCGTGATTTCATGACATGTCACAAAATCGTGACCCAAAGCAAGAAAGTGAAGGTGAAAGGCAAGCTGTCGCAAAATTGTGACATGTCATGATTTCGTGACTCGAAGGAGAAGCAAACAATGAGAAAGTAAAATGTCATGATATCACGACATGGCACGATATCACGACTTGAAGGAGGAGGAGACAGTGAGAAAGGAGAATGTCACGATTTCATGACATGTCGTGAAATAGCGACCCAATGAAGAGGAAAGGCAGTGAGGGAGAAGATGTCATGATATCACGACATGTCATGATATCACAACTAGAAAATAAAAGGAGGAGCAGGGAAAGGAAGATGTCATGATATCGCGACACCTGCTACAGTATAGCTGGAGGAAGAAGACGACAAAGGTTAGGCGACAGTTACAGAACGAGGACAAAACGTGGCACCCAGGGTGTAGTAAAAGCGAGCGATTACCCAGAAGCATGGGAAATGAAGAGGATGGATCACATAGAATAATATGATAGGGAGCGGCAATTAGAGTGACCTGACAGGAAGCGGTGATGATAGGGGCCGTGCGTAGTGGAGCCATAAATCAGGTTGGTGAACCAATTTTTGGAGAGTTGTTTTCAGAGGGTCGATGCCTCTATAAAAACCCAGTTTATATAATGGATGGGGGTGGTGGATTGAATATCACATGTAGAAGTGTGAGTTGAAAGCTAAGCCGAGTGCTAGCTATTGTAAAGCCTACGGGCTGTTATTGTAAAGATTTTTCAGATTAATGCATGAAAATTTGGGAATTGCATGAGTGTGACTGTGTGTGATTTTTTTTTCCCCCATAAAAAGCCTTCAATGACGAGACACAAGAAACATGTGGAGTCATTACTATACCTTTACAAGTTGGTTCTAGAACCCTATATACGACCATGTTTATTGTACATTACCCTGCATTGTACAATATACTTTTGGGTCACCCTTGGATCAATGTGATGCGAGCGGTTCCCTCCACTTTACATTAGTGTGTTAAATTCAAATTTAAAAAATAGTTGGTTACCATTCATGGTGATCCTAGACCCTTTGATATGTGTGCTTTGGTAGAACCTATTGGAGTTCAATTTTGCCCTGCCCTGTCATCCACACATCCTAATTCTTATCATCCATCCAAACATGTGAAACACACACCCATAACATCATCTACTCTTTCAACTACACCTATACATATAGCTCAACCATCTTCTAAACAAACCACACTAGGACCTCGACAAGATCCTAAAAATACAACCAATACTTCTTTTTTTACTCCTATATCTTCCATACCTATAGAATCACCCATCAATATCCCTATGACATCTACATCCACTACTGGCATCCTTTCTACACCCGACGATGTAGGAAATGTTCCTTCTACCTCTTACGCTCTTACTGATGAGCTCTTACCTGATTTATCTACAATTCTTATATCTGAGGAAGCCAACACTGCCATGCAAACTTCCCTCCTTTTAAATAAACTCCCACCCTATCCTTGTACATTGGGTCTCCCATAGCCTATGGGAAGTATCTACCAAGTCGGGAGTTGTGCTTTCATTTATAAAGGATATGATTGGGGAAGAATACCCAAAAACATTAAGACACATTGTGATGGATATGCTAGTTGCTATTTTTCTAATGATTATCTTAAAGCTAAGCCCATAATGCTTAAATTGGGATATAAAGGGAAAGGTTTGGGACCTTTCCAAAATGGTATGAAAGAACCTTTTGAGGTAGAAATTTGGACTGCCCGCTGTGGTGTGGGCCTATTTTCTAGTAAAGGTCACCCCTTTCCATTTGAGGATGATGACCATCTCGTATGTTATCAAGATTATCTAGATAAACAAGATTCTTTGTGTCTAAAGAATAATTATTTTACCTGCAATATGCTATCCATAGCCTACCCTGAAATGATTTCCGAATTCGACGAAGAGTTGGAGGGAGATATCTTTCATGATATTTCCATTGAGGAATTGTTATATAATGAATTTTATTTTGATGGCTCTATCCCGAATATAGCCCAGCTTGACGCTACGACTTCTCAAGACGAATTATCCAAGTTAACCTTGGAAGAATTACAAGAATTAGGTGTTTCATCCACCCCACCTAACTTTGAGAGATATTTACATATGGAAGTTGAAAACGTTATAAAAATTAACATTGGAACCGAACATAACCCTCACATAATCAATATTGGATCAGAATTAAGTCAAGAAAAACAAGATAAATACATTTCATTTCTTAAAGACTATGAAGATGTCTTTTCTTGGACATATGAAGACATGCTAGTTTTGGACCCTTCTGTAGTTATGCATCATCTAGTAGTCCATCCAGATGCTAAACTTGTTAGAAACTCAGAAAAATGCATCCTAAAGTGGACTTACTAGTCAAAGGAGAACTAGAAAAACTATTGAAAGTCATTTTTATACAAGCCATTGATTATGCCAAATGGATCTCAAATGTAGTTCCAGTAACTAAGAAAGAATCCACTAAAGTTAGGGTTTGCACCGATTTTAGAGACATTAATGTTGCATGCCCTAAAGACGATTTTCCTCTTCCCAACATGGATCAGATCATTGAATTTACTGCTAGAAGTGGAATGATATCCTTAATGGATGGATTTTCCGGTTATAATCAGATCAGGATAGCTCCTGAAGATCAGGCCAAAATAGCCTTTATTACCCCTTGGGGAACCTTTTGTTGGAAAGTGATGCCATTTGGCTTAAAGAATGTAGGTGCAACCTATCAACGAGCTATGACTTATATTTTTCACGATATGATGCATGATATCCTACATGATTATGTAGATGATATCATAGCTCGTTCCATCAAAGAAGATGATCATTTAAATGACTTAAGGAAAGTATTTGATCGGTTAAGGGAATATCGTATCCGACTAAATCCAACTAAATGCATATTCGAAGTTAAGTCCGATAAATTATTAGGGGTTATAGTTTCTTTACGTGGCATTGAAATTGACCCTCTCAAGATCGTGGCTATCATAGATATGCCCGCACCCACCAATATATCAGAATTATGAAGTTTACAAGGTAAGCTTCAAGCTATTCGCCGCTTCATCGACAAGTTGGCAGACAAAACTGGACCCTTTCTTAAGCTTCTTAAGAAAGATGTCTCTTTTCATTGGGACGACGAATGCCAAGAAGCATTTGAACTCCTTAAGCAATATCTCCTCAAACCATCCAGATGCTTTCCCCACCTAGATCTGATCGTCCTTTTATCTTGTACATTTTTGCTTTTGATTCTGCCTTAGGAGCTATGTTAGCTCAGCTTGACGATGAGAAGAAAGAACGTGCTAATTATTACATTAGTAGAACCTTAATCAGTTATGAAACTCGTTATACCATATTAGAGAAATTATGCCTAGCAGTCATATTTTCTACATAGAAACTACGACATTATATGCTCAGTCAAAAAACGTATGTTATTGCCAAATTCGACCCTTTGTGATATCTCATGAGTCGACCATATTTATCTAGTTGCACAACCAAGTGGGTTCTTGCATTAAGTGAATTTGAACTCACCTTCATAGGACAGAAGTCTGTTAAAGGTCAAATCATAGCAGATCAATTAGCTACTACACCCTTAGAATCTACTCATCCCCTCATCATTGAGTTTCCTGATGAATGCCTTAAACTAGAGGTAGACCATTTAGAGCAATGGTCCCTATACTTTGATGGAGCCCGATGCATGAGTGGGGCTAGTGCGGGTATTATTTTAATATCTCCGCAAAAACATCTTATACCTCTGTCCTTCAAATTAACATTTGCTTGCACCAATAACACTGCTGAATATGAAGCTCTTATCCTTGGATTACGAGCTGCCTTGGCATTAAAAATTAAAATTTTATTGGTTTTCGGTGACTCCCAACTTGTCATAAACCAAATCAATGATGTTTATCAGACCAGAGATGATAAATTATGCCCATATAAAGCATATGTTTTGCAGTTATTATCCTTGTTTGATCAAGTTACTTTGGAAGCTATTCCTTGAACTAGCAATCGTGCGGCTGATGCTATGGCTATAGCTGCATCTCTTTTACCCTTGGAGTTAGACGATGAATATGCTACCATAATTATTCATCGACTCTAGGAACCCGCTTCAAGCAAATCATGCTTAGAACCTTTGGATGTGTTTCTTATCAATGAAACAACTCTTGAACCATGGTATACTGATATATTTAATTTTTTGTAGAAAGGAACCTTCCCTGATAGTTGTACTAGCAACCAGCGTAGGTTATTACGTAGACAAGCAAGTCGCTTTGTGATTATTGGTAATACCTTGTACAGAAGATCTTTTGAAGGCATCTTATTGAGATGTTTGAATCTAGAAGAATCTAGATCAGCTTTGAATGAAGCCCACAATGGATCTTGTGGGGGACATTTTAGTGGTAGCGCCATTGCTAAGAAACTCCTTCGGATAGGATATTTTTGGCCTACCATGGAAAATGATGCACATAATTATGTGCGACATTGTGACAAGTGCCAGAAACACGTTGACCTTGTCCATGCGCCTGCACAAGAACTATAGGCTATTTCATCTCCTTGGCCCTTTTCCAAATGGGGCCTAGACATCATTGGAAAAATCAACCTCGTGTCATCCGATGGACACAAATTCATCATAACCACCACTGAGTATTTCACGAAGTGGGTTGAAGCTATGCCATTAGCTTCTTGCACTGGAACACAAGTTTCCAAGTTTATTTTTAATCAAATTATTTGTAGGTTTGGAATTCCTACCAATCTCATTTTTGATAATGGAACTTGTTTCAAAAATAAAGATGTTAAAAAATTATGTCAAAAATATAAAATTCAACATCGTTGGTCCACTCCCTATTATCCTCAGGGTAATGGTCAAGCAGAAGCATCTAATAAAACCTTAATCAAAATTCTCAAAAAATTGGTTAATAAATCCGGTCGAGATTGGCACATTCAGTTATATCTTGCTTTGTGGGCCTATCGAACTAGTGTTCGAACCCCCACTGGAACTTCACCTTTTGTCTTGGTTTATGGTGCTGAAGCCGTTTTTCCCTTTGAACTAGAAGTTCCTTCTTTAGCTCTACTACTTCAAGATACTGAAGTAGGGGATGAATATCGTGCTGGCAGATTTAGTCAGCTAGAACTTCTCGATGAAAAGTGCATCAATGCTTTGGAGCATCTTTGCGCCTACCAAAACAAGCTTAAGAGAGCATATCTTAAGAAAGTTCATCCTCGATCCTTTGAGATCGGTGACCTTGTCTTAAAAGAAAATAAAAAAAATACTAATGCAACTAAAAACCTTAAAGGTAAATTTGAGCCCAACTGGCTTGGACCATATGTCATCACTGCTAAATTTGGATCAGGAGCATACAAATTATCTACCTTGGATGGTAAAGAACTTAAAGAACCTATGAACATTATGCATCTTAAACGTTACTATGCGTAAAAATTGGTCATTTCATCATTGTATATATTTGTTTTGCATATTATTTCCTTTTAGTCACTTCTTTAAAACATTTCAAAAATAATCACCTTGTATTTCTTTCAATTCATAACTTAAAATTAAAAACATCCAAATCATCAAAATCTTCAAAAACATCTTTTATTTTTGTACCTCTCAAATTGTGAAGTATTGCAGTTATATTTTCATGTTATTTTGGATAAATTAGCATTTATTTGGAATCCTGCACTTTCACATTCACATGTATAAATATCTTGATTTTATTTGGTATGATTATTCATCTCTCTTATATCAAAGTCCACAGTTGAATTAAATAAAGTTTTGAGCATAGAGAATTGATCTTGTTATTTACTTGAACTAAGTATATCTTTTCACATTAAAATGATTTCATTGCAAATTCGATATGATGCTACATAGTAGAAACGGTTTCCTGAGCGAAAAGTTTCCCTTGCTATCCTATCATGCACATGGTCTAGAATCTTTGAGAATTGACAAAAGGACAAGCTCACCCCTACCCAGAATAAAAATCCCTTGCTCTACAACTAATCCGAGCAAGTATCCCTAGCATAGAAAGCAAAGAAAAGTTCAAGAAAAAGAGAAAAAGAAAAAGGTTATTTTATATCATCACCACCATATTTCAGTATTTTCTCAAAAATCAAGCAAAAATACAAAAGTACAAAAAAAAAAAAAAGAGAAAAGAAAGAGAAACGCAAAAGCAAAATGCAATAAAATCCTTTCCCTACCCCTTGAAAATAAAAGAAGGGTGAATGAGCTTGAATCCCTGGAATTCTCAATTATTCGAAAACTATGAGGTAAGCCCCATAACAGGTGGTTTGTGCCCAACCCGCTTGGCCTTGGGTAATCCCTAGCGTGGCGATATGTCTGTCACATTAGCGACCTTCTTTTGTACAGACCTCTATCAGCTTATGGATTAGCTAGCTCTTGATAACCTAACTTACATAGTAGTCTGGTACGGTTACATGCATATAAATCATGGTCAACGAACATTCATTTGGTCAAGGCAAATTACTTGTATCAAATTATCTTGCTCAAAATTGGTGAATGAACAATACAATCGCACACACATTTGTATTTGAGAGATTTTGTATCATTATGATAAATCAAGATCGGTAATGAATTCACATTTGCACATGAGGATTCCTTATAAATCTACATTTCTCTTTGAGATAATTTAAAATATTTTTGTAACTCTTTTTGGAATAATTTTATCCTTTTATTTCAGAATTCTTGTTTTCTATAAGAGCAATTACATACATCTTCTCACAAAATCTTAAAAATAATTTCAAACAAAATTTTCATATTATTATTTTTCTATTTATCAAAGGTCAAAAAAAAAAAAATTCATTTTGCAATAAAACCAACAATCTATTTTCTTCTTTGGATTTCGCGATGATGGTATAAGTCTATACCTATAATTCTATGCCTAGCGCAAACCATTGTTCTAATTTTCTTTTCCATTTATTTTAAAACAAATTCATCAAAACATATGACTTGCATCATTATGTTACACAATTATGCTTTACAAACAAACAAACACCTATTCTATTTCATGTCATTATGTTCAAATTCAATTTTGCAACCATGGTATAAATTCTAAGGAATTGTTCAAAATTTTATCACACTTAGGAATTTATGCCTAGAAAAATCATATTTTCATATCTCATGCATACTATTTTTATGAAACTCTGAAAACAAATCATCAAACCATCATTATCTCCATCATTACAACACAAAGTCTTAAGACAGTCTCTTAAGCACTCTTTTACTTTTAACAATATTTCTATACTGGGATTAGCTTGACGACCGAGTGAGCGGCGACTCCATGAAATGGTCTATAACAATGACAATGTCCTTTGAAATTATTGTTAGAAGTCCCTTTTATTTTTCATCAAATCACACCACAACCACCAATTGTTTACATCAGACTCTTTCATTTAAAATCTTACAGCATGACATCAAATTATAATATTTCAAACACGACATAATCACATGAATCCTCAATCCAATAAGCAAACAATTCAAACATTAAAGCATCATAACAACATATGAACAAGTCATATCATCAAAAACAAGATCATATATATATATCCAAAAATTATATACATCATATCAAAATGGATTGGTATGCCACAATCTATACTCCGGCATACTCAATCCTCTCAACAATCTCTCCAAAATCTATAGTCCATAGACACCTAGCCTCGAGAAGCCCTCGAGCTCTCAGCCTCATCTCCTCCCCCACCCTGACATGGAGGAGGTGGTCCCATAGAGGTCCGAGTTGTATCTCGGGTCCTCGTCATCGATCGTGAGGATGTCCTCGATGATCCCATCATGATCGGCTCTACAATAGGGGCTGGCAGTGGTACCCTCTGGTTCTCTGGAACCATGTGATAGTATAGCCCCTGGTAGAATGCGGTCTGAGCAATAGACCATGATAGATCATCCCTACTCACCCCTCTACCCTGAGCTCTGAGCCATGTAGCCTCATCCTACAATGTCTGCACCTAAGCCCAGAGGTGGGCAACCTCAGCCCGAAGAGCCACTGTCTCGCTGCTCTCCCCTGTGTCAACACCCTTGCCCTTATCAAGCGATGGTGGTCTCTCTCCCTGCTATGAAGGGAGCCTCTCCTCCCTCCGCTCTATCTCCCATGGCCTCTGTGGAGCCCGTGCCATCCTCTGGCATCTCTCCTATGGGATCCGTCATTGCTCTCTCCCCCTACGACCCCGCGCTGCCTCAATAGCAGCCTACCACCGTCTCCCCATCTGGCGCACCATAGCATGTATTGGACCCTACGCCCTCGTCATCCAAGGAGGGTGGATGCCTGCATACCAGGCATCGTAGCCATCCACAACCCCGACATCGTCACCATCCATTGGCTGGATGGGGGCATCATCCACATCCTGACTCTAGAATATCTACATATCTGGAGCCCTACTCAGTGTAGTATTATCCTGAACAGTCCGAGAGTACTCGTAATCCCTGAGAGAAGGGATCCCCTACTATAGACCGAACTATCACAGTACTCGATCATAGCGGTGGAGCTCTACCTCTCCCCGCTCCATCCTCAGCTAGCAAACTCGCCTGATGCGAGCCAGCTCTTGCCCATCCTCTACCCACCCGGGGTGCTCTCACCATGGCCTCCAGGTGATCTGGTCTGGGATGAGGTCATCTAGCAACCTTCGTGACATCGATAGATCTATCCGCCACTGTGACCCCCTCTGTAGCCACCAATAGAAAACCCGGGGCCTCTCTCGGTCAACCCCTATCAATGGGAGCCCTATCGGCCTCCGCACCGCAATGTGCTCCTAGCACCAAACCTGCAATAGCGATGTCAAGACCAGACATCGACCTCCCTTGTATACGACCCCATGCAGGATCCTATACAAGTGGCAAAGAACAAAGCTACCCCATGCAAATCTGTACCCGTGGTCTCTCATGTCACAGACTATGTCTAAGAGCACCCATGGTAGTCTGCATCCGCTCTGGTGGCACAACAGTAAGCCATCGACAACTCCTGCCAAAACCCGTGTCAGCCTAGATGCCCCAGGCATCTACCTCAGAGACTCGATGTTCACTCCGCCCTTCTCCAGGGCGAAGCTCGGGTCTCCAGTGAGCCTCATCATCGCCTGGCCCTGATTGGCCGTAGGCGTCATCAGCCATCCTTGTATGGGGATCCTCATGATCCTCCATACATCCTCTAGAGTGGGAGCCATCTCCCCTATCGATAACCGAAAGCAGGATGACCCCGGATACCACCTCTCTGCTAGGGCTGTCAGTAGCCCCATGTCAGTCGGTACTTGTGGCATCTCTGCCACATGCTGTAGACCGACCTATCCAAGTCGGTCATGCTCTACCTGGTCAAGCGCGGCTATGTCATCTCTTAGCCCACCGTATTTCCATTCTCGACTCTTTAGTAATCCCTTCTACAAAATAAACAATAAAACAACAAAATCATTAATCAACCAATCATTAACATCAAATTAAACAACTTAAAATCAAGTTTAAAATGATATCGTTCACCATTGGATGATATTGTCCCCAATTGGGAAAAATCATCCTTTGTGAGGATGAAATCATCTCCGATTTTGCAACTTGGGAATCACCCCTTGTTGGACGAAATCGCCCCTAATTCACCAATTTCATCTTCAGACGAAATCGACGCTCTAGGGACGATTTCGACGAAATCGGGACGATTTTGTCTCGACGATGTCGACGGCCTAAAAATGGCCGCGATGCCCCAAACAATCAAATTTAAATCAAAAAACTTGCACAAAGTTACATTAAACCTCATCTACTAGGATTAGATCCTTACCCGTAGCCCGCGCCGGACCTCTGTCGCTCTGTGCGCTGTCTCCACCATTTTTCTTCTCTACAGAACTCTGGAACAGTAAAAGTGAATAGTACAAATGAATTAGGGTTTTCCCTATTTTCTTTATTTTATTTTTAAAAAATCCACATTTTAAATTTTTGTTTTGCGTTTTTACCTCAAACGTTCGATTTGGGTAAAAACACGGAGGGGGCACCATAGTCAGCATTCGTACGATTCGACCAAGAATCGTCGTCTAAAAAGTTGAGTATATTTTTGCTTTCTCGTAAAATGGGAAAAACTCGTCTTTAACGCATTTTCTTCAAAAAATTCGCTAAAGAGGGGGCAAAATGTAGCACCCTAAAATTGGCATGGTTAAAACATTAGTAAAAATATAAAATATTAAAATTTGAATTTCAACCCCAAACTGCCCGTTAAACCACCTTTTACCCGCTTTCCCCATTTTTCGTGCCATTTTTAGGATTTGTTTTGACCATTGGACGATATCGTCGTAGATTAGACGAAATCGTCCCCGATCTGACGAATTCATCTGGAACAAAACGTCCAGACGATTTCGTCCCAAAACCAAATTTTCATAATTAGCTTATGTTTCAATAGCCTCTCCAACTCGGGCAGAAGCGTGTCTATGCAGTTGGAGATTTCCCTATTGGAGATCTCCCAGATTGGGATGATCCCCAACCTCCCAAACCTCTTCCTAATCCTATATAAACTAGGATTTTTCTAGTTTATCCCCCTGATTCCCCCTGGCTGATTCTCCCTGAACCCCTAACCCCTTTGTTGATAGGATTTCATTGCAGAGTTAGCTCCTTATTCCCTCGCATTATTGCTTGCATTTGGTATTTTTGCATTTTTTATTGTAGGAACTCTACTATTTTTCAGTCGAAGCTAGCTTGGATCGTCGTGGATGATCTCGTACGATTGGAGGCGATCCTAACTGTAGTCCAGATTGAGGGTAGCCTGAGTTTAGAGTTTGCATTTTCTTAGCTTTTCCTGCATTTCTCATATCATATCTCTGCATTGTTTTAAGTTATTATGTTTTATGCATCTTGGAGTTCACCTCATTTAACATAATTGCATGATAAAGTTAAAATCAATCATTAAATCTATTGCATTTCCTTATTTGTCATTAGAATCTATTATTTAGGCATGTTTGCTGTTATTTCTACCATTACCCCTTACTTTTGCATTTGCATATTTGGTATTTTGCATCTATTTTTGTGATTGTAGGTTTCTGACAAATTTGTCAGATTTCAGATGATTCTGTCTGATTTCAGATGACCTTCTGTGATTTGGGATGATCTCAAGAAATATCAGACGATAACGTACAAACTAAGATGATCTAAACTGCTACAAGACTCAAAATCTCCATCAGACATCCGAGATCAGGTATGATACCTTCTGGTTAGCATATTCTCTGTTATTTGCATCCATTTCTATTTTTTGTATTCATTTAAATCAGCATTGGCATATAGAATAGTTTAGATTCATATCGGCCAAACCTAGGAGTTGAATGATCAAGCATAAAAATGAACACATGAAACACACTCTCAACCTAGGCATGGAAACTACCATTCAAAATTTTCTTGGTGAACCCACCATCCATCGAAAATTCACCCTTATACACCTCCCCCGAGAGGCGGGACCTTCAAAGGGCCTCTCAGTCCGAGGTATTGTCCCATCCTTTTCACATCCCCCTTTTGGGCGCGGATCCTATAGCCTGAAGGTAAGGGTGCAAAAAATTTGGAGCAATACAGAAAGGAATGCTTGAAGATATAATAGTGATAGTTGATGCATAGGAATATCTGATCAACTTCTTGGTTTTACAGTCTAAAACAAGGCTAGGTGGCTACTCGCTTATCTTGGGAAGACCATGGCTAGTGATAGTCGATGCTTACATCAACTTCCATGATGGACTAATGACCATCTCCAATGGAAAAAATGTCAAAAGGTTAACCATTTCACTCCCTGCATAATCCATTTATTTGTCGAGAGAACCTATGTTGACCAAGCATGGAGACAATGAGTTGTCCATAGTCTAGCCAGTGATGACGTTGGATGAATTGGTGGAGGATGAAGATGATGATAGAGCTATCATGGAATTCCTCCAAGGAGAATCCTCCATCACCATTCTTGAGTCACCATTGGCTGGCACCCAAAACCATCGCGTTCAGTAGATAAAAATTGGATAGACAAAGATGTTAAACATCCATAGTGGGTTGACCCCTACAAAGCTAACAAACATAGAATAACTCCTAGTAAAACACCAATGGTATTTTGCATAGGATTACTCAGATATAAAAGGTATCAGCCCAAAAAACTATACCCATCGAATATACCTCGATGAGTAGGCAAATCCAAGAAAGCAGCCACAAAGAAGAAAGAATTTGGAAATGAAAGACATTGTCAATGCAGAGCTGCAAAAACTATTGTGTATCGGATTCATCTATCTGATTTCTGACAGTGAGTGGGTGTCTCCACTTGTGGTGGTCCCCAAGAAGAATGGGATGTGGTGGATTTGTGTGGACTATAGGGTGTTGAACAAAGACACCAAAAAGGATCACTTCCCACTCCTATTCATCGATCAGGTCTTCGATACACTTTTGGGGTGAAAGTACTTCTCCTTCCTGGATGGATTCAGTGGATACAACCATATCCAGATAGGAGAAGAATATCAAGATAAAAAAATGTTCACCTACCCATGGGGAATGTTTGCTTATTAGGTATTGCATTTTGGGTTATGCACTGCAACAACCACCTTTCAATGGGTCGTGCTTAGCATATTTTTAGACATGATAGGAGAAGCAGTCGAAGTGTACATGGACAATTTCATCATTTATGGAGAAACCTTTGAAGAAGCAATGATGAACTTGGAAAGAGTGCTCGAAAGAAGCGAGGAAAATAATTTATCCTTAGTAATGAAAAATGATTTATGATGATCCAATAGGGCATCATATTGGGACACCATCTCTCCACAAAAGGAATAAATATTGACAAAAAAAATATCGAGGTCATCAAGGACCTACCCAACACCAGAACACAGCAAGAGGTGAGAAGTTTTCTTAGATATTCCAGGTATTACCGGTGATTTATTGCCAACTTTAGTAAAATTGTAAAACCACTGCACACTCTATTGTCTAAATATGTGGAGTTCAACTAGATGGAAGACTGTGAAAGAGCGTTTTAGTCGCTCAAAGAAAAGCTGATATCTGCATTGGTTTTAAGGGGACCAAATTGGGCCATACCCTTCCATATCTATTGTGATGCATCCAACAATACGATTGGAGCAGTCCTCAAGTAGAAGGATGGCAAGGAATTTTACGCCATCTACTATGTCAGCAAAAACTTGGTAGGGGCTAAGCTCAACTATACAGTAATGGAGAAAGAGTTCCTTGTGGTTGTGCATACCATAAATAAATTCCACCATTATATCACCGGATACCAAGTGTTCATCCATATGGACCATGCGGCCATATGGTATTTAATGAGAAAATTGGCTATTGGTGGAAGATTTATCGGATGGCTTCTACTATTGTAGGAGTTCGACATAACCATAGTTTACAAACCAAGCAAGGACAATGTAGTAGCATATTTTCCATCCATATTGGTACCAGCAGATCATGCGGCAGTGGAAGACCAATTTCTAGATGAACATTTATTCACCATCAATGAACAAACATCGTGGTACACAAACATAGCCAATTACTTGGACACAAAAATAACCTCGTCTACTCTCTCCTCCCAAGAAAAGTAGGTAGTAATAGAGAAGAGCACCTCCTTTATATGGATTTATGGCCTCCTATTTAAAACTGGACGTGATCAGATTATAAGGAGATGTGTAGCAGAACAAGAGTTCTCAAAAATACTAAAATATTGTCACGATGAACCATGTGGGGGACACTTTGTAGGAAAATGGATTTCTTATAAAATCCTACAGGTTGGGTAATTTTGGCCCACTCAAATATGTAGCTTCCTATGCCAGTAAGTGTGATGAATGCCAAATAATGGGTAGACCAACCCATAGGGACGAAATGCTCCTTCAACCTCAAGTGCACCTGGAGCCCTTTGATAAGTGGGGAATGGATTTTATGGGGCCAATTAATCCACCTTTGATAGGAAAGAGATTTATTTTAGTCTGTACATACTACGTCACCAAGTGGGTGGAGGTTCAAGCATTAAGGGATTCAAATGAAAGAATAATAATCAATTTATTATTTGCTCATATTTTTACATGATTCGGGGTCCCTAGAGAGATAACAACAGACCAAGGGCCTCAATTTACCTCCAATTTGATCAAGGAGTTGATGAAGCAATATAGAATTCAACACAAGACTACACCCTACCACCCATAGGCAAACAGGCAAGTGGAAGTGATGAACAAATAGATTGAGAACATCCTTATAAAAACCATGCAACAACATAGAAAAATTGGGCTACACGGCTACAAGAGTCATTATGGGAGTATAACACCATGTGTAAATCAACCAAATGCTTCACTTCCTTCTAGTTGGTCTATGGGAAGAGTGCAATGATGCCCATCGAGTTCGAGATTAAGACATTGAGAACTACTTTAGAATTAAATTTGAGCTTGGAAGAAGCTCAAAAAGAAATATTTTGGTAGTTGAATCAGCTAGAAGAAATCCGAATGGATGCTTTACAAAGAATGGATATCATACAAAATCAAAGAAAATAGTGGCATGATCATCACATCAAGCTAAAGCAGTTCCAGGAAGGAGAATGGGTGTTGTTGTATGATTCTAGGTTCTAGGAATAGAAGGTAAAATTAATGTAGAGATGGATGGGACCATATGAGGTGGTAGAGATCATTAGGAATAGTGTTGTGCACATCAAGACCATTGATGGCAGCAATGTTATATTGATAGTTAATGGCCACCAACTACGGCCCTACAACACATTCGAGAATTTACTGGTGCATTCCAGAGCAGGCATGGGGGATACCCCATCGTTGTAAATCTGGACAAAACTGTCAACAAGTAGAACGGTGGACATGAAGGTGTCCACCAAAATTAATTAGTTTAGATTTGTTTATTTCTTATAGTGTGTTTTGCAGGGACAACACCTGCATGCAAGTTGTAGGTATCTTGATTTCAGGGTCTAACAGGTACAAAATACATCTAACTGCCTATATTTTTCTTTCTTTTTGTTTGCTTTTTGCCTAACAACACAAAAAATAGGTATCTAGGAAACCAGGCTTGAACCAGCTCAGCATCCCTCTACCTACGCATATAGTTTAGAAGCAACATCTATCCAAGCTTGAGGATGGCAACAAACTCTTCTCTAAGGAAAAAATCACACGTCAAGCTTGATAGGAAGATGTTGGGGCAGCATGAAGTAATTCTGAGAAGGCTTGATCACCCTTGTCTGAACGATCACAATGTGGCTTCTAAGAAAAATGCCTGGTAGAAAGCCTTCATCTTCAAAGAAGACTCTCCACTTAAAGAACGGTGCCTTCCTCCTCGAAGAAGGCGTCTAACTGAGGTGGACATTTCCCACCGTGAAGAAGGTATCATGCTGGAGTCAAGGCACCTTTCTTATAAATAAGGCACCCCATGGAAATAAGGTGCCTTCCTTATAAAGAAGGCACCCAACTGAAATAAGGTGTCTTCCTTTTAAAGAAGGCACCTATCGATAGTTACTAAAAAAAAAATTGAGAGAAAATGCCTTCTGCATCATGAAGGCGCCTTAAAAACAAAAATATGTATGATGAAGGCACCTTCCACTTCAGGAAGGCGTATCCATTAAAAGTGCCTTCTGCAACAAGAAGGTGCCATTTTCCAAAAGTGCCTTCTACAAAAGGAAGACACCATTCTTCAAAAGTACCTTCTGTAGTAGGATGACGTCGTTCTATGAAATCACCTTCCACCTAGGGAAGGTGCTAGTCATTTAAAGAACCTTTCACATTGGGAAGGTACCAAAAGTGCCTTTCACATATAGTCGATGCTTTGATTTCACGTGCACCTCGATTTGAATGAGATAAACACATGATTTGATAGCACCATATTACCACCATCACCTCACGTGATGGAAATCCGCCCCAACAAAAAATCTTGCAGAGTTATGGGGCGGGATCCTCGCACATACCCCAAAGATGATGGAAAAATAGTTTTCAAGCCAATTAGGAGTTTGTCTTCAGCATTGAACCTCGAACAATGCAGAAACAAATTCCAGCATAATCTGCACATGAATAATACCCATCCTCTGTGTCACATATTGATGAATCACTATTTTTTGTGATGCACAAAGCATCCAATCAAGTACATGCATGATTCTAATTAAATTTTTATATAATTTTTCATGAACTATGCAGTACCAAAAAATAGTACCACCATAAAAATCATGCATCCCCCATGGCCAAAACATCATGCCAATGTTATGGCTCGAGAGGCGTACCTTGCCTGCCAACCCTAAAATTGAATTCTAGGGTTAGGCACCTTCCTTATAAGAAGGAGTCTTCCTGAGAAGGTAAGGTAGGAAAACGGAGGAGTGGTTAATGAAGGCACCATGGGAGGATGATAAAAGAACCACATCATTAATAAAAATGAACCAAGTGACACATAAGGGATCAACGAAGTGGTTAGAACTCAGTTTGAAGCTGAGGGATGGCTCGATTAATGTACCCTAGTCTATCAGAACCAAGATATGGAGGTAGCCAAGGAATTAACTACCTCCTTGAGATGTGACATAGATCAAGTGCATGGAAGGGAGATTTTGGTCACCCCAGAATACATCTCTTAGGTGACCATATTGCATCTCACAGATGAAAGCACATACAAGGGTGGTATGCTGAAACAATGCGCTAAATTATTTCTGAAGGGAGAAAATGTGTAGATATAAAAGGAATGGCTGCCAAAAAGTAGACTTCCATTGAACTTGTAGAAGATTTTTGAGTAGATTGCTTGATTCTTCACATGCATAGGGAAATATTCCCACCTACATGTCAATCATGTGTAGTTTTTAAATCATCTGGTGCATGGAATAAAAATCAACGTGCCCTTATACCTAGAAAATGCCCTAAAGGAGGAGGTCGCTCAATACAAGAGGGGTGCACATTTCACCTTGGCCCACCATGAGTTGATAATAGCACTGGTTCACCACATAGAAGAACAAAGAGAAGACTCCAATGCAGAGGAAGATGGCAGCTAGGAAGGATGGGAAGATTCTACCATTGGGGAAGGGCAAGATGAAGAAAGCCCCATAGAGGAGATAGAAGAAATAAGGTAATCACCATTTCCCAATTTTATAGAAGAAAGAGGGAAATAACCATTACCCAATTTCATAGAGGAAGAGGCACAACTCTCTAGTGGAGGAACCAAACTGTGGCAACTTAAACTAGTTTCCAAGAGAAGGTGCCTGTGAAGTTTCCTACTATCATCATTAGAGGAAGAAGATGACCCAGAGGTGGGTCTTGCAGCCCAGACCCTCCAAGAATTAATAAACCAAATTCCGTAGGATGCAGGGATTTATGAGGGCATTAATTAGCAAGTTGACGTAGCCCTATAGGAGGCCCTAGAATGGCAAACCAATTTTTTGATGGCCCAAATATTTTTTGAGGATTTCCAGGAAAGACACAGGGAGGAATTGGAGAAGCAAGCACAAAGGATAGCTCAGCTTGAGTAGCTAGTCTAGCAGTTGTAGGACAAGAATCGATAAATTTAGGCCAAGGAGACAGAGAAGAGGGATGTGTCCACTCAAACCTACTGGGTGATTGAGGTCCTAATGAATTCCCATACCTCATTAGAATGAGTATTCTCTTTAGGGAAATTCTAGTCGGATGCTCGGCAAAGTAGCTTGAAAGTAGGGAATAATTCCTCTATTTTTGAGATTGATGGGAAAGGGAGCCCAACAGAGCCCCCTATTATAGACTTGAGTAATACAGAGCCTAGTGTGAACCAACAACTATAGAAAAAACTAGGGGTCAAGTAATAATTCCCCAAACATGAGGAAGGAGGGACTGAGGGACCTATAGGGACAGTACCAAAACAATTGGATAAATGAGGGACAACTCCATGGACATCAAAGAAAGTCCCTCATAATGAAGAGACACCAATTAAAAAGGAGGAGAAACCCCCTGGTTGAGCCGTCATACTTTCTATAAGGGCCAAATAAAAATGGCCCATGATGGCTCAAAAGAAGTCAAAGGTGACCTTCGCCAAACCAGTCAAATATGAGTGGGATATGCAACCATTCGTAGAGAGGCAGAAGCAGTTTGAAAAACTATGTGAAGAGATGACAACAACAAAGGAGGCTAGTAAATTAGATTCAAAGGTCTAGGGGGACCCTGGTATTTGCATTAATTTGGTAGATGATGATCATTTTTGGAATATTTATGGGTCATCCCGAGGATGTCCCTCTAAAATACAAAGATATTTTGAGAGATGGGGGGTATATGGGCCTAAATTAGAAGCCACTACCATTGCAAAAGAAAATGCAAGGGCTTACCCCTAAAGTAGCCCAATTACACAAGTCCCAGGTAGTTCATCTCAGGAGGGTTAATTTTGACATCCCTCTTGTAGTTGTCAGGCCTTCGAATGTTGACCTATGGTAGGCTACAGAAGCTACATTCTAGGTAGCAGGGACCATATTAGCTATACCACCTACAATAGCAGCCAGGGTGGGAAACCCATATAAGTGGAGTTAGAAAATTTATCAGAGGTAGAAAATAGGATCTGGTCACCTTAACATCACAGGTCCATGCAAAAAAAGAAATACTGCACATCCCAATGTCGAGCCATAGAAAAAGTAATCATAGGTTGTAGGTACAACCAAATATACTAGAAAATGATGACGATGACGAGTATGAAGAACTAACTATAGTTTTATGCCATGATGGCATGGCATATGTTAGGCATGGGGGGATGATAAGCCTTGGAAATGCTCATATTTTGTATGAGTTTCATTGATTATTATGTGGCAATATAATAGGAACTATGTGCTTTTATGAATTATTATAATAGAATTGTGTGTGTTATCTAATTTATGCTTTTTAGTGTGTTTTTGTGGAAATGTAGTTGGTTTTGATAGATTTGAATCAATCGAGGTCTTTCATGGACCTAGCACTCTATTTATTTTGGGATCAAGGCATGGTGAGTAGGCACATTTGTCTTCAAGGAAGGTGCCAGGAGAAGGTAGGCACCTTCCTCTTCAAGGAAGGCACCAACAAAAGGTAGGCACCTTCCGTATAAAGAAGGTGCTCGACATACTTAGGCACCTTCTACATAAGGAAGGTGCCCCATGCAAGGCAAGGCACCTTTCGCATAAATAAGGTGCCCAACATCAGTAGGCACCTTCCACATGAAGAAGGTGCCCAACCTTAGTAGGCACCTTCCGCATGAAGAAGGCACTCAACATCAGTATGCACCTTTTGCATAAAGAAGGCACTTGCCAAAGCACTTGAGGAAGGTGCCTTCCTCATAGAGAAGGCACCTCCATTCTTCTCCAGTTGACCAAATAAAACGATGTGGGTAGTGTTGACTGGTGTAGTTCTAGTTCCACCTCACACAAGAAAATTCTAGAAATTGCACCAATTGAAGAGAACGTCTTACCTATGCTAGGTTAAGCATGATCCATCTCAAGCAACTTGAACCAATTAGTGAATGTGCCATAGGAACAATACCTATTTTTAGTATATGTTTATTGCGTTTACCAGAATTTACCAGTTTAGTCTTCCTTGTAACATAATATTTGTGTGTGTGCTATATAAACACACACAGACCTCTCTAATAGATATCTAGAAAGATAATTCATAATACATTTATCATTCTGAGGAGATAGAAGTATTGTAATAATTATTTTGCAATCATAATAATGTTTGAGAGTTCCTAATTGCATGTTCAACTAGAAGGGATCTCCTAGAGCCTGGTCCCACTCCAAGACAGTATTCCTTCCCTTTTACTTGTGCTTTCCTAGACTAATTTCCTGCTTTCATAGGTTTGTTTCCTGTACTGTTATTTTCATTACCGTAGTAGATTTATTTTCATGTCTATTTAATTATGCACATATGAATATTTGATTTCCAAGGATTTAATTATTCATACATAAATTATTGTGGTGTGGATGAATAATTGTTGATATTTTAAACCCCCCAATGATAGAATTAGCTGGACTCATATCAAATTGGGTATTGTAAATTATTTTGTTTGAGACACTTCTAAGTTTATGAAGCTCCCTAGGTTGACAATTTAAATGCATGGGTAGTGACAAAATAGGAAAAAAATTAACCTATTTTTGGCTTGTAACATTCACCTCCACTATCAATATGTAAAATTCCAAAAAGAAAAAAGCAAAAGCAAAATAAACAGTGATTTTCGTCACTACACAAATACCTTGCTCAAAGAAAACAAAATACAAAATAAACAATGATTTTCATCACTAAGTATGAGCAAGTATCCCAAATAAAATAAAATAAAAGAAGGTAGTATTGAACTTGAATTCTTGAAATTCTAAATATTCAAAAAACCATAAGGTGATCCTCATTATATGTTAGATGGCATCAAGCCCATCTGGAAATAGCGGTATCCTTACGCATGATGATATGTCTATCACATTAGTATTTTACGTGTGTACATACCAATGTTTACATGTAGATGAGCTAGCTTTTGGTAGCCTATACTACCTAGTGTTCTAATCCAACTACATAAAAAACCTAGTATCATAATACTCATAGGGTGATCTTTAGTACATGGGTTGCATCAATCCTATTTGGCATTGGGGTAATCTTGTGCATATAACAAATGAACTCACTTGCACACACAGGGATGTTGAGTATCTGGATCATCTTAGCAGATTCTTACCTTTTCAAAAGATCTTGTATGGTTAATATATAACTTTTGATCAATCAACTAGAGTGTTTGAGTCTCATGAAAACCTCATAGACATTCTTGAAAGCATGAGATTCCAGAAGTAAAAGGAAAACTATAGCTATGCAATATAAGACAAAATGTAACGCTTTAATCCTATGCGCGAAACAAAGAAAGGAGATAAATTGGAAATGAAAGAAAATATGTAGGAAAGCACAGCCCTCTTTATTCAACTTTCTTATCCTCGGTTACAAAGACGCCTCCTCCCTTTTTAGGGGCTAGGAGCGTTAAATGGATCTTTGTTACAATTTGTGACTTAGTCTTCCTCCTTCCGCATGCCCACATGCGAAATGGGCGGGCCAAAGTGTTGCCGCCGCTTATGTTGATGAATCCTCACTTCTTGTTGCTCCTCCTGCAATCAAAGAAACAAACAAGGCGTTAGTAGCACCTGTGACAAAAATGAAAACATTTATCCTTTGAAATCAATGAAGGATGCATGCCTAAGATTGTTAAAAATAGTGAATAAGAATAAACCTAAATGACCTAAAAACTTGACAGAGGACAGAGGACATTACCAGAGGGCCACTACCATTGAAACAGTCGGCCAATCTGCCTTCACCTGGAATTCGTCCCTGGGTAGGACGAATTCTGCTGTTATTCGTCCCTGGGTGAGACGAATTCTACTGTGTTAGAACGCCGAGTTGCTGCCGCTCCAATGTCGAACCTCGGGACCTCCAAAACACCTGCAAACAGAGGGGTTATGTAATTGGGGCCATTTTGGGATGACCCAGATGGTCGGATTCTCCCAATTTGGCCTCTATCCTCGGGAATTCGATGTCGCTACCTGCAAGTTAGGGGGACAACAAAGCGACAAAAAGCATGGTGAAATCTAATCAAAACGTTATGGAAATGAAGCTATGAGTTAATTAAACAGAATAACATGAAATGCAACATGAACAAATAATCTAGAATGCTTTTAGAATAAAACTTAGAAAATGCGGGGGTGCCCAAGTGGGCCTCCCACCGTTGGCACTTGATTTCGGTGCCAATCCACTAGGGATGGGCCCAAAACCTCTTAGGATTGGGGTGTCGGCAAATTGGTGGTGTAAGGTGGTCAAATGTTGGATTTGGGTTGGATCCACGCTTCCAAAAGCCACCCAATAACCTCCCTTGCGAAAGAGATTAGTGGATGTGAGAAGGTGAATCAAAAAGATGCAAATGTGGGTGTTCAATTGGACAGCACTTCGTTGCTTGAAATCGCCTCCAATCTCTCCTCTTTTGGGTGGGAAAGGCCACCATTTTATAGACCCATGGGGTCTCTTTGGAGGGGCATGGAGGGATGCCATGTGGCGGCCATGCCTTCCCAAGAGGGAGGAGACTCCTCCCCGACTTGGGCTTCTATGACTGCCCTTGTGACAGTCTACTCAACTGCCAACCTACCCACCTACACGCGCATGCATGGCAGGAGGCAATAATTGACTGTCCTTGGCTGCCACTTGGCAGCATTTTTCTTTTTGCTCGTTAAACCCGGAATTCGTCCCGACCAGAGATGATTTCAGAATTCGTCCCTAGGTGAGACGAATCCCAGTTAGTATTCGTCCCCGGGTGAGACGAATACTGGACAAAGTGCCTAAATGTGCCAAATTGCTTCTTGACCTTACAAAATTGCTATGAAAGTGGTTAGGACCACTGTTTGACCTCCGAGGGCTGCCCTGGGGGCTGTGTTTGTCAAAGCGATCAGTGTTTGCGGTCACATAATCGGATTGGTGTTGTTTTGGTGTCTACGAGATGCCCCTTTTTGGGATGCGTTGTGCATGGCACGAGCGTCGAGCAAAAATAGATAGCCAAAGCACTAATGATTAGGGTTTCTTGGTAACCTAATCAACTTTTGATGCCCCAAGCATGGAAAGGGCATGCATTCTTGAATCCTTGCTTCTGACGAGCTAAGGAATTTGATTTCAAGTATTAACCTATTTTGGTGAGGTGTGACTTGAGCTTGGACATTGATCAGTCATGATTAGGCAAAGGGCGCAACCTTTTGTCCACGGGGGAACCTTGTGTTCATGATTCACGAATGCCAAGTGTTTGATCAATTTGATTGTTGCTTGTTTACTGCCCCAAGCAGGAGCGTAATTGTCTTTGTCAATGATTCTTTGAATGCATGTCATTTTCCTTAATTGGGTGTGTGCTTGTTGATTGGTGACTAAGTGTGACTACCCCCTCAAGCGACGAATCGATGAGGGAATGACCTTCGTGAGAAAAGCGACGAGTCGCTTGACCCAAGATGACTTGTGCAAGGGTGCCTTTAGATGGTTTATCGTTAAGCATGTGCAATTTTTCCAACATTTGGACCTATTTTTGGTGGGTGTTAACCCTTTTTGTGACGATGGAGCTGAAATTGGCAAAAATCCGTCTTCCCATGGAGCGGTCCGGCTAAAGTAGCCTTCTTAGGGAGTAGGATAATGACAATTTGTGACCCCAACGTCTATTTTGTATGCCAAGAGGTTAAGTGCAAGAGCACTTATCGAAATTGTTTGATTTTTTTGTTTAGTGGGTTTTGACCCTTTTGTGATGCCATTTGGGGGTGAAATTGTTGAAAATCCATCTTCTTATGGAGCGGTCCGGCTATGGTAGCCTTCTTAGGGAGTAGGATAGTGATAATGTAAACCCCGACATCAATTTTTCTATGCCAAGAGGTTAAGTGCAAGAGCACTTGTGTCCAGAAATGTTTATTGCTTTTTGTTTTGTGTTGCATTTATTTGTTGTTTTTGTTGTTTTGATTTTCTTGTTGTTTTTTAGTGGGCTTTGACCCATTTGTGATGCCATTTGGGGGTGAAATTGTCGACAATCCGTCTTCCCATGGAGCGGTCCGGCTATGGTAGCCTTCTTAGAGAGTAGGATAGTGACAATGTAAACCCCGACATCAATTTTTCTATGCCAAGAGGTTAAGTGCAAGAGCACTTGTGTCTTGCAATGTTTATTGCTTTTTGTTTGTGTTGCATTTTTTTGTTGTTTTGTTGTTTTGATTTTCTTTGATCTTATGCATGATGGTTGATGAATATGGATGTATGCATGTTGATTTATTTTGATGGATGCATATGCTATGATGAATGCAAATGTTTTTTATTTATATGTGATATGCAGAGATGAAATGGATGAATGGGATTTGTGATGTTTGGCTATGGCACCATAGACTGTTTAGAACTCTGTTATTTTGTTTTTAGGCGATTGCTGTGATGCATGACTTTGTATGTATACATGTGGTTTTTCTCTTTTTTGTATTTTTTGATGGTATTGTAAGGATGAAAAGTAGCGCAATTGGTTTAGAAATGTAGCTAAGGTTTTCTGAGACTCAGACGGTTTTAACTCACTAGCCATGACTGTACTTTATCTTACAAGACTTTTGAACAAGGTATGAATCGGACTTGTTTTTGACCAAGTTATTTCACATCCCTGTGTGTGCAATTGAGTTCATTTATGTGGTATTTGTCAGGATACCGCCAGTGCCAGATGGGCTTTCAACCGAACCTGTACTGAGGATCACCTAATTAGCTCCACTAACTCCTTTGTTGTATTTAGTTAGATTAATCTGTGGTGTTATCCAGGATACCATAAGCTAGCTCATCCTTATGCAAACATTGGTCTACACATATGCAAAGCGAATGTGATAGACATATCGTCATGCGGGTAGGATACCACCATTGCCAGATAGGCTATCAACCAAACCTGTAATGAGGATCACCTAGATGGTTTTTGAATGCTGAGAATTCCAGGGATTCAAGTTCAGGATATTTGTTGGCTGAATGATTTAGAAAGTTGCTCGTCTATATAGTGATGAAAATCACTATTTATTTTCTATTAATTCTTTTTGAGCAAGGATTTTGAATAGTGGTGATAACCACTAGTTATTTGATTTTGTATTTTGAGTATTGTGAGTTTGGGCTTGTGAGTGGCCTTGATCCTTGTGGCCTTGGGGATGACTACCCATCCTTTGCAGGGACGTGTAGTACGAATCCTTACGACGTTGGGGACCAAGGGGGTGATGGAGATTATGGAGTGAGGGCATTGATCTGTTAGGCCTTGGGGATGACTACCCATCCTGGTTAGGGGCGGATAGTACGAATCCTTACAACTTGGAGACCAAAGGTGAATGGAAAGTGTTAGGATGATGATTTGTTGGAATTTTGTTTGTGAATGGTGTTGATCCTTTTAGGTCTTGGGGATGACTACCCATCCTTGGCAGGGACGTGTAGTACAAATCCTTACAACTTTGGGAACCAACTATGATTGGGATTTGGTAGTGGTGAAAACCACTGTATATGGAGGTGAATGGATAGGAAAGAGCTTGTCCTTTTGTCAATTCTCAGCATTCTGGAACCATTCGCATAGGGGGATGAGCAAGATAACCGTTTCGCTTATGGTGACCTGGATTACCCTGCAGGTTTCATCTTTCGTTCACACAACTTGGGAATTTTTATGTGTTTTAATTTGTGTTGGGATGTTACGTAACAAGGTGTATTTCAAGTGTAACTCTACCTTCGTAAAATCTGTCTGACTTGATACATTACATGGCTAAAGAGCAAAATGATGATTGAATCATGAAAACTCTTGATACATTAAAAGACCACTGACTCTAGTGTGGTAAAAGCAATGCATGGTGTTTTTGTTGTTTTTGTAAAATGGAACAATGTGGAACAAGATGGACTAGCAGAGCAATTACAGCCTATGGTGCCTTTGACCTGTACGACCACAAATATGCAATGTATGGATGCAATGCTTGATGCAGCTACATATTTTTGTATTTTTGATGGATTGATTTTTGTGAATATGAAGATGAAGTGCGAGAAGAGCTCTCTATTGATGAATTTGAGTATGCCTAGAAATGAGATGCAAATTTTTGTTGTTTTTGATGATTTTTGTTGTTTTTGAATTTTCTTGATTTTTGACCAAGCGATTGTGGAAATCCTTGGAGCATTTTGGGATTGACCAAGCGATTTTAAGAATCCTTGGAGCATTTTGGGATTGACCAAGCGATTTTAAGAATCCTTGGAGCATTTTTGGGATTGACCAAGCGATTGCAATAATCCTTGGAGCTTTTGGGATTGACCAAGCGATTGCGATAATCCTTGGAGCTTTTGGGATGACCAAGCGATTTCGATAATCCTTGGAGCATTTGGGGTTGACCAAGTGATTGCGATAATCCTTGGAGCTTTTGGGGTTTGACCAAGCGATTGCGATAATCCTTGGAGCTTTTGGGGTGACCAAGTGATTGCGATAATCCTTGGAGCTTTTGGGGTTGACCAAGTGATTGCGATAATCCTTGGAGCTTTTGGGATGACCAAGTGATTGCGATAATCCTTGGAGCTTTTTGGGGGTGACCAAGTGATTGCGATAATCCTTGGAGCTTTTGGGATGACCAAGCGATTGCGATAATCCTTGGAGCTTTTGGGGTGACCAAGTGATTGCGATAATCCTTGGAGCTTTTGGGGTGACCAAGTGATTGCGATAATCCTTGGAGCTTTTTGGTTTGGACTATGGCTCTTCAGGGGATAGAGGTACCCCCAGCTTGATGGTCTTTGTGCTCTGGATCTGGCTCTGGAGGGATTGGCATGAATGGATCAGCCCTATGCACGGATAGGAGGACAGGGTCTGCCCTCGGCACTGATGTTGCTATGGGGTCTCTGGGTGAAAGTTGATCTTTGTGTGCCCAAAGTGGCGGATGTAATGCTTGGTCCCACTGTGGTGGGTTAACGCGCCACTCATGCCCTAGTATTATGTTTATCTGTTGACATGCTTCATCGATATTTATGGGATGTCGATGTTGTCGCATGTGATTGTTGTGGGCTATCTCTATTTTATCTTCACCTTCGACCAGTGAGTACAGCTCATCAGAATCTGGAGATTCTGAGACATGGAGGACTGCATCATCAGGTAGCCCTAGGGTTAAAGGTTGATCCTCTTCGAAAGGAGCCTCATGTAAGTTGGACCTTGGGAGCTCCAAAATCTTGGTCTCTACCGACTCTAAGTGCTCTAGCACTTTGCATGTATCGGGAGATTTGAGCTCCTCCTCTTTGGTTGGTTCTTGTTGAGGAACTTGGGGCCTATGGAGGGGTGGCCAGATAGCACCCCCCATGCCTTGGTAGGGCTTTTCATCCCGCTCTTCTTCTCGCTCTGATTCCTTAGAGGCTTCTTGATGAATTTCTAAGGGTGGCCCATAAACCTGAGTGGGTTCCTGAGGAAGGCACCCATCATTGGTTATAGGAGTGGCCTCCCGCTCATGTCTAGGAGGCGTCGGGGGTGGTGCTTGATGAGGTCGCGATGACTTGTCTCGCACCCAGGGGTTGTGCCTCTCATAATGTTTTGTCTTATGCGTGTGAGGGGTTGGAGTCCTCTCCTGCATAGTGTGTTGGAAGAACTCATCCTTCTGGTGCTGAAGGTGCTCTTTGTTAATATAGTACAGTTCCTCTAAATGTAGTCGCTCTAGCTCAAGTTGCGTGAATTGCATCCGACGTGTGATGTGCTTGATAGATTCTAAGATAGTTGGTCTTACCGCCTCATGTCTAGAAGGCCTAGATGCCTCTCCTAGATATCTATCTCGGTCGTAGTGATCCAAGATCTCTATAGGCCGCCTCCCTCTGTTGGGGGTAGCGGCATTCCCTCGAGGCTTTGGCCTCAGTGAGTGGTCCTGATAGATAGCAGGTGCGGAGGCGTATTGCTCCCGCGATGTATATTGCTCTCGAGGAAGGTAAGGGTTTTCCTCTTGCTCTCTTTCATAAGTGAAAAAGGGATGGATGGAGTTGGCTCGCCTCGCCTGAGGAGCCTTGTGCTCTGGATTTGTCTTTGTAGTCCTGACAACTAGAGGGGGTGAAGGAGGGATAGTGTAATCATGTGGTTCCTCCCGTCGAACCCTATGTTGACCTAGCACTTCATCGCGCGGTGACCGCTCATAGCGAGCATCTAAGGGAGCTCTCCTATGACTGTACCCCTCATGGAAGGGTGTGTGCTGAGTGCTATGCTGAACAGGAGTGCTCCTAGAAGAGGTGCCCCTATAGTCCTTATCCGTTAAGGTGTGGAGGGGACTGCCTTGTGTGTTAGGCCACCAAGGTGGTATGACCAAATCCTTGGGGCTATACCGGAGGTGACTTGTGCCTCCTTGGACATTCCCCATAGCGTCTGCCCGTGAGTGGGCTTGGCTACGGGTGAACACCATTGTGATGTCTCACTAAAAAACCCTAAAATTGAAAATGAGTCAGATGGGGCCCAAAATTGGCGTGCGCATCCCTCTTACCATAGATAAGACAAAAATGAAGTTTCAAGTCCTAACTCTAAATACATTAGGAGATATTGACCTCCGAACAGCTCAAAAAGTGCAAAAAATTAGGCACGCAATTTTAAAACCTAATTTCGGGGCACTAGATGATGGAATTTGGCCCCAAAAACTGACTTTTCTGGGAAAATAGGATTCTAGGGAATTATATTTGTTTAAAATTATCCCAACTAACTCCCTGTAAAATTTCATGTCAATCGGAGCTACGGTTGAGAAGTTATGGCCCCGGCAAGATGCACTAAAATTTAGGGAAAAATATAAGATTTCCCATATTTTGTTGGATGCTCCTGCATCACTTATGGGCACCTTTGGGGTGCTTTTGGGTTGACCAAAGGGTTCATGGACACCTTTGGGGCCTTTTGGGGATGACCAAGCGATTGCGGGAATCCTTGGAGCTTTTGGAGCGAGTGACAAAATGCATAGATTTTTATCTTTTGTTTATGATGATTTTTTTTTTTTTTACACTAAGAAAAAATGAACACACACATACACAAACAGTGATTATCTCTTTTAAGGATTAATAGTGTGTCCTAAACTGGTTTAGTGCATTTTGATGTTTTGTTTTGTTTTTGCAAGTTTGGAAGAACGTTTAAATGCATAATGTTGGCTCATATGACTCCCATAAATGGTCGCCCCTTCAATATACCATTGCCGGACCGATATACCAACCTCTCTATATACCCGCCCTTACGAGAGGGAAACTATAGGTACGTGAGAGCAGATGGTACGTGGAACATAGGCGGTACGAAAGGGGGATTGTCCTGTTAATGACACCTACCATAGAAGACTTATCCTCGCGCGCATGGGAATCACCCCAGTGACACTCGGTCAGCTTTCGTCAGGATTTACGCCTAACAACAAGTGACAATCGGGGAAATGGATGCAAAGCTAAGCCAAGGTGGTGATGAACCCACCGTTGGTCTTGCTCAAGGGCTAGGGTCTTACGACCAGCTCCTTGGTTTAAAAATGTGCCACGTGATGTGTGTGTGGTTTATTTTACTTAGAAAAATGAAACATGCAATCAACCACTATTTTCTTTAAGCACGCAAGAATTGACAAAATGAAAGCAAAAAATCAAAAAAAATGACAAAGACAGTTTAGAACTTTACCTCTTTTCTGCCTGGACTTGCTGTTTCTGATCTTCTGTTCTAAAAATTCACAGGCAGGAATTCGTCCCTCTGTGAGACGAATTACAGAACAGAATTCGTCCCTGCCAGAGATGAATTTAAAATTCGTCTCAGGGTCAGACGAATTACAGTCAAGTATTCGTCACGGTCAGAGACGAATAACAGTCTGCTTTAAAAACTTGTACCGTCCAAGCACAAAAACACAAAAAGGATCAGTTATTTGATCTTAAAACCAGGGGACAGAGTCCCACCGTGATCGCCACTGAAAGCATGAGATTCCAGAAGTTTTTAGAAAGGAAAACTATAGCTATGCATTCAAATCAAAATAACGCTTTAAGTCCTACGAAATGCATAAAACAAAGAAAGGAGATAAATTGGAAATGAAAGAAAAGGATGTAGAGAGAAGTCACAGCCCTTTTACTAAACTCTTTAACCTCGGTTACAAAGACGTCTCCTCCCTTTTTAGGGGCTAGGAGCGTTAAATGGATCTTTGTTACAATTTGTGACTTAGTCTTCCTCCTTCCGCATGCCCACATGCAAAATGGGCGGGCCAAAGTGTTGCCGCCACTGATGTTGATGAATCCTCACTTCTTGTTGCTCCTCCTGCATTCAAAGAAACAACCAAGGTGTTAGTAGCACCTCGTGACAAAAATGAAAATTCATGCTTTGAAATCAATGAAGGATGTATGCCTAAGATTGTCTAAAACAGTGAATAAGAGTAAACCTAAATGACCTGAAAACTTGACAGAGGTCCAGAGGACATTACCAGAGGGCCACCGCCATTGAAACAGTCGGCCAATCTGCCTTCACCTGGAATTCGTCCCTGGGCAGGACGAATTCTGACTGCTATTCGTCCCTGGGTGAGACGAATTCTACTGTGTTAGAACGCCGAGTTGCTTCCGCTCCAATGTCGAACCTCGGGACCTCCAAAACACCTGCAAACAGAGGGGTTATGTAATTGGGGCCATTTTGGGACGACCCAGATGGTCGGATTCTCCCAATTTGGCCTCTATCCTCGGGAATTCGATGTCGCTACCTGCAAGTTAGAGGGACAACAAAGCGACAAAAAGCATGGTGAAATCTAATCAAAACATTATGGAAATGAAGCTATGAGTTAATTAAACAGAATAACATAAAATGCAACATGAACAAATAATCTAGAATGCTTTAGAATAAAACTTAGAAAATGCGGGGGTGCCCAAGTGGGCCTCCCACCGTTGGCACTTGATTTCGGCGCCAATCCACTAGGGATGGGCCCAAAACCTCTTAGGATTGGGGTGTCGGAAAATTGGTGGTGTAAGGTGGTCAAATGTTGGATTTGGGTTGGATCCACGCTTCCAAAAGCCACCCAATAACCTCCCTTGCGAAAGAGATTAGTGGATGTGAGAAGGTGAATCAAAAAGATGCAAATGTGGGTGTTCAATTGGACAGCACTTCGTTGCTTGAAATCGCCTCCAATCTCTCCTCTTTTGGGTGGGAAAGTCCACCATTTTATAGACCCATGGGGTCTCTTTGGAGGGGCATGCAGGGATGCCATGTGGCGGCCATGCCTTCCCAAGAGGGAGGAGACTCCTCCCTGACTTGGGCTTCCATGATCGCCCTTGTGACAGTCCACTCAACTCGCCAACCTACCCACCTACACGCGCATGCATGGCGAGGAGGCAATAATTGACTGTCCTTGGCTGCCACTTGGCGGCATTTTTCTTTTTGCCCGTTAAACTTGGAATTTGTCCTGACCAAAGACGATTTTAGAATTCGTCCCCGGGTGAGACGAATCCCAGTTAGTATTCGTCCCTGGGTGAGACGAATACTTGGACAAAGTGCCTAAATGTGCCAAATTGCTTCTTGACCTTACAAAATTGCTATGAAAGTGGTTAGGACCACTGTTTGACCTCTGAGGGCTGCCCTGGGGGCTGTGTTTGTCAAAGCGATCAATGTTTGCAGTCACATAATCGGATTGGTGCTGTTTTGGTGTCTACAATTCTATAATATTCATTTCATCCATATCATTTTATCACATACCATTAAGTCTACATTTCCATGAATCCATCACATAATAACAATACAAATGAATCGATGAATTCTATACAACCTATGGTGCTAACATAGTATGTCATATAGTATTCATATGCTATCATCTAGATTAATAAATAATCCATATAAACATAGTATTTATCTAAACATAGATCAATAAATATTTCATATAGTATTCATGTGCTAACATAGTATGTCATATAGTTTTACCCATTGAAAAATGGAGTGTTTTTTAGAGGAGTTTGATGATTTTGTTGATGTTTCATGGAAGGAAGGAATTGAATACCTCATTCCTATGGGGTGGTCTAGCCAAAATGGCCTTATTGGGGATTTAATTAAAGATATTTTGGTTCAATTATGAGCAATTTAGGTTCATCTTGATTCCTATTAAATTGTGATCAAATTTGAGCTATTTTTGGTGGGTTTTGGACCCTTTTTGGTGTATTTTTGAGCTGTTTTGAGGTGAGTTTTTGGTGGCCATACTAGGGTGGGATTTTGGAACATTTTATGACCATAATAGGGTGGTATAGTTGTTCAATTAGCTTCTCATCCCACCCAGGGATGGTCATGGCCCTTGGAGGGTTATTTAAGCCAAAAATGGGGTATTTGGGCTCATTTGTGCATTTCCAACTTTGCAGTTTGAGAGGTGAGGAGGAGGAGAATGTTTTTACATAGTGAAGATCTACCAAAATCATCCTACAGTCACCATGATCTAGCATTTAGACTCGTCTAGCGGCGGAGCCAGTGCGAGATGGGTAAGAATTGAATTTCTTACTGCACTATGCTAGTGTTAGAAGTGCAATTGTGGTTTGTTTTTGCTTTTTGGTAGAGCACACTAAATTCTTAGTAATTGAACCTAATTAGTAATTTCCTATAATTTTTTATGATTTTTTTGAATTTTTGTGCAATTTTATTGCTTTATTTTGTAAATTTTTGACTATTTTTGGTGGTTTGGAGGGCCCAATTTTGCCCATTTTGGGGGTTGTTCCTAGGTGGGACGGCTAGCCTGGGTTGTTTTGTGGCTGTCCTTGGGTGGGATGGTCAAACATTTGGGGGAAATCCTTGGGTAGGATGGCCATTATTTGGCCTAAAAAGGGGCCCTTTTTTTAGTGTTTTTGGGTATTTTTAGGTCATTTTGAAGCATGTTTGGTGCTTGTTATTAACCTGTCTACCTCTGCCAAGTGGTTAAGAGTCGGTATCAAGTTATAACTCTCTTTAAAACCATGATAGAGTTATTAAAATAGGTAATATATGAATGTATTTATGTCATTGGCCTCAATCATGTGACATGGTTAAAGCCCGTGGTGGGTGACCGTACTTACTTGACTACTCTTATTGACTTATGGGATCCGCATACCAATACCTTTCACCTACCGATAGGGGAGATTATGGTGATGCTTTAGGATCTCTATCAGATAAGATAAATTTTTATAGAGGGGTTGTTTGATTGTATCTACTCACAATGACCTGAGAGATACAATCATGGAGAGGTACTTTGGCATGGAGTGGGAGGAGGCAGTATGCAACTCACTGAGCAAAGGGATACTAGTGGGTTTTGGTATGAGGCTGATGTGTTGAGGACTAGGCATGTTTTTACTAATGAAATTAATCTCTAATATGCTACTACTAGACTAATTAGGATCTAGGTTTCCCTGGAACCTTTTGGAGTTAGTATTTACTTTGGTAGAGTGCACTGTGGAGCAGCCACTAGTTATGGCTTGGGGGATGGCATTACAGGCACAGTTGTACAAGATCCACTCCCATGGATGAAGGGCTTGGAATGCAACTTATATTGTAGGTGTGGGGGTGGCATCACATAACTATGAATCAGCCATAGGGATTGCCTTGGATGTCACAGGTACAACTAGTGAACAGGAAGATAGGTTATGGAATCCTGTGGTAGTAGGTCTAGGAGGTAAAGCGACATTGTCAAATACAGGTGATGTGGACCATTATGCATAGTATTTTTAACAACTCAATATAGCAAAGGTTATTTTAAGGCCTTACAAGGATTGTCCATTCTGGGATGATGGTGAGGCACAACTCCATAGGGTTAGGCAAGGGAGATGGCTAGTTGGGCAGCATGGGTTTGAGTGGGAGTACTTTCCTTATGCTTGAGTCATGTGATAGTTTGGGCTATGTCAAGGGTTTCCTAGTGAGATGGTGGTATACTAGTACCATGGGTATGATAGAACACTAAGATGGTTGATAGTGGAGGTAGTAGGATGGGACACAGATCTTGTAGTGGACATTCTAGATTCAGATGATGCCAGGACCATAGAGGAGTATGACTCATGGTGGATGATGTGCTAGTTGTGGGGATAGGGGCCACTAAGGGGTGATGTGGTAGGGGTAGTAGGGGAGGCTCAGTAGGATGCTCTTGATGAGGGTCAGGTAGAGGTAGGCAAGTGACATGTGCATTGTACATAGGTACAAAGTGCACATGTTTAGCTTGACAGATAGGCAGTAGAGATAGTGACTCTGTGGGCACATGTTAGATCATGGAGTCTTAGTCAAGAGGGATCTAGCAGTGTGTGAATATGGAAAGGTTATGAGAGGAGGTGGCACAACTCTAGGATTTAGTGGGAGTCTTCTAGTATCATTACCAGGAGGAGTGGACCTATACAGAGGATTTGGAGGATGAGATAGTGCACCTTAGGGGGTGCTTACCAGCCTGTCCATCTACTAGTGGGTTACACCAAAGTCGAAGGAGTGGTACAGGGTAGTATTTGATGAGTATGGATGCACCTAGCTTTACATGAAGGGTGGATAGGGTAGGGGTAGTAGGTATAGGAGTTATCGATGGGATTTGATTTAGGGTAGAGGTGAGAGTCATAGTACCGCTCCTGTGTGACCATGGTTTGGGAGACTTTGATGGATCTTCTTTATATTTTGATTTTTTGGTAGTGTGAGGTCTAAGGACCCACTTTATTGTAGCCTATGAGTAGTTCGAGTATTTTGATGTATCTTATTACCCCATACATATACATACATACATACTTACATATATATATATATATGAGATTTTTTGTGGTTATCATCATGTGGTTTTTTACTGCTTTATGAGATGTATGCAATATATTTGTTGGATTTATAATATGATTATGGATGCTTATCATGTATGCATATGTTGTAATATGATTTGGTTTGATGATATGTGTGTTCATGGATTCATAATGAGATAGATGATTTATTGATGCAGATAATGGCATATGAATACTATATGACATACTATGTTAGCACCATAGACTGTATAGAATTCATTGATTCATTTGTAATATTATTATATGATGGATTCATGGAAATATAGACTTAATGGCATGTGATAAAATGGTATGGATGAAATCAATGTTATAGAATGTCTATGAGGTTTTCATGAGACTCAAACACTCTAGTTGATTGATTAGAAGTTATATATTAACCATGCAAGATCTTTTGAAAAGGTAAGAATCTGCTAGGATGACCCAGATACTCAATATCCCTATGTGTGCAAGTGAGTTCATTTGTAATACACATAATATTACCCTAGTTCCAAATAGTATTAATGTAGTCCATATATACTAAATATCACCCTATGAGTATCATGATCCTAGGTTTTGTACGTAGTTGGATTAGACCACTAGGTAGTATAGGCTACCAAAATCTAGCTCATATGCATGCAAACATTGGTCTATACACATTCAAAATGCTAATGTGATAGAAATATTGTCATGCGTAAGGATACCACCATTTCAAGGTAGGCTTGATGCCACCTAACCTATAATGAGGATCACCTTATGGTTTGTCAAATGCTGAGAATTCTAGGTATTCAATTTCAATACTCCCTTTTTTTATTTTATTTTATTTGGGATACTTGATCATACTTAGTTATTAAGATCACTCTTTATTTTGTATTTTTTTTTCTTTGAGCAAAGGATTTGTATAGTTATGAAAATCACTATTTATTTTTATTTTGAATTTTGCTTTTTGGGATTTTGTTTATTGATAGTGGTGAAAACCACTATTTATTTTGGGAAATTGGGTAAGGAGAAGCTTGTCCTTTTGTCAATTATTAGAATTTTTGAACCATTCACAAAGGGGGATGAGCAATATAGAATTTTAACTTAAGGTAACCTAGACCACTTCGTAGGTTTTATCTTTCCTTGTGAAAAACTTGGATTTATTAGTGTGAAATGTGTTGGGATTATGAGATATACAAGGTACAATAAAATCAAGACTCTACCTTCTAAAAATCAGGATAGCTTTATACAAAATCTAAAAGGAAAACTAGAGATGGCTAAGTGATTAAAAACCCCTAAAAACATCTTAAAATAAATGACTAGGTGAAGGGAAATAGACACACATATGAATGGTTGGAAATATAGGTGGAGATGATATATGAAATATGAAATGGTGTGAATGATGAATTTAACAAAATTGATTTTGAATGATGACCAATGTACATTCTTGGTTCTAGGCATGTATATACAAATCTAGAATACAAAATGCAATGGATGAGTATGCCTAATGCAATTGATTGTATAATGTAGCGATATGAAATGCAATGCAATGTAATATTTTTGTATTTTTGATGTTTTGATGATGTTTTTGAGTTTTGATATATGTGTATGTATAGTTTTACCAATGGGATTAACAAATTCCATTAGGGATTTTTGGAGTGACCAAAGGGCTTATAGACACCTTTGGAGCATTTTAGGTGACCTATATGGTCGTAGACCACCTAGGAGCATTTTAGGGTAACCTATATGGTCATAGACTGCCTAGGAGCATTTTGGATTGACCAAGCAATGTGTAGATACCCTTGGAGCATTTTAAGGTGACCTAGATAGTCGTAGACCACCTACAAGCATTTTAGGTGGACCAAGCGGTTTGTAGATACCCTTTGAGAATTTTGGGTTGACCAAAGGGTTTATAGATACCTTTTGAGCATTTTGGATTGACAGAGTGGTTTGTAAAAACCCTTGGAGAATTTTGGATTGACCACTTTGTGATTTTTGGATGGAGGTACGATACCTTGTGTACCCCAAAAATTTGTGGTGATCAAAGAAAGTTAGGAAGTTGCGATACCTTTAGGATACCCAATTTACTTCATTTATTGTGATGTAAATAGTGGGGAAGGTATGACATCTTGGATACCCTCAGTATGTATTGTGATTTATGCAATGTTATTGGCTTTGCTAGGAGGAGTGGTAGAGACTAACTCCCCCTATTTTGACGAGGAATTTTGAGTAATGCCAATGTCTTGCGTGGGTAGAATGAGTGACCCATTTTTGGATAAATATTCCTTATCAATAAGATCCTAGACCATGTGTCTAAAAACATGACAATCACTAATGGTATACCCTCTCATTCAGTGATAGAGGTAAGAATGATCCTCCCTGTATTGTTTAGATCTGGGCCTATTCAGGTTGAATAGGGGTATACCCGACAAGGTGTTTGTTTATGGTAGGTTATGAAAAAAGGTTTATATGGGCTCAGATATTGGATTCTAGGTATGAGTTTTATGCTTTAAAAAAGGTGAATTTGGTCAACTCATTTTATGAGATTGTAGGACTATATATCTCAGTCACCTATTTAGGTTGCTTCTCTTGACTCTCATCTATAGGTAACAAATTCTTAAATATGTCAATCTATTGATTGTTGATTGTAATAGGATTATTGACTTGAGGATCACTCCTATTGATCATATCATGTATTAGGTTTTTGAACCTAAAGTACATCTACATGTCATTGCCATTTTGCCTATGGTACTTGCAGTATAGGTCATCATGATATCCTATGGGATTTGGTGCATTTGGATCTATAGGTTGACTCTTAGGTAGGTTAATTATTTTTTCTATGCAAATATGCTCAAATAGATAATCCATAGACTCAATAATGGGCATAAATTGTTTCTTAGGAAAACATTGTTGATTTTTCCACTACTTTGTTTGAGACTTAACATTGGATTACACAGGAGTCAGTTGGTCCTGATGATCAAGGGGTTGAGTTTTTGTATGACTCAACCGTAAATTAATGCTTGTGAGTCAATTCAAGATCTGTTATAAATAATTGTGTTTATGATGCACTTGTAGCTCCACACTGGCTAGCCTATCCAAGATATGTTGTGAATCTAGTGGAGGCAATGACTGGGTGGCTGTTGAGAAAGTTGGATGGCAACTAATATGTGGTGGAGCTGAATTGGATGTGGGGGATAGGAGACAATTGATTAGAGGTGGATCAAAAGTCCTTAATGTTTGAGTAGATGTGGATGCTTCATTATAATTGGATCTAGTCAGTATATCCACATGTTCTTGTTATTTATATAGCTTATGCTCATGTTCCAACTTAGAGTGTTCAATTATGGTAGTTGGGTTACCCTCACTTTGGTGTAGGGGGTACACCTATTCTTGATTTTGTGGATATTTTGAGTGAGATGGAGTAGGTGTGACCAAATACATCAATGATAGCTCTTGTATGGATGAAATGTTGGATGGAGTCATAAATTGCATAGATGGATTCAAAGGACTTTGGTTCCCTATCACCACATTTATCATTCCAACAAAATCATGAGAAGATGCATTTGTATTTGGATAAGTCATGGCTACATCATAAAATTATCCAAGGTTATTTTCTTGGCTACCATTTTTGAGGGGTGCATCAAAAATAACTATGGATGGTGACTTGGTAGGAGGATGACCTAGATCCTTTATTGACTGAAGGATAGTCATGAATGTAACATTGGGTACTATGCACTTATCATGTTTTGGGTAGGTCAATTGAATTGTGTCCTCAAGCATGATATGACTTGATTCATTCATATCAACTATGGCTTCCCCATTTTTATTAGGAGTGGGAAGGTCTTCTAGAAACATATTGATGATAGTTGTGGGAGCCTCTACAGTTGGCCCTTCTGACTCTTCCTCACTCAAAGAAATAGAGGATGGTACTAGCGATGGTGAAGGTAGCTTCACGACTAATTACAAGGTTGAATCTAGACTCTGGATAAGGTCATTGGGTTTAGTGTCCAAATGCATGGGTGATATAGTAGGCTCCTATGGAGGATCCACTTGTTTATAATACTTGAAGGGGTTTGTATCAACATTGACCACATAGACCTTACCTTCATGAATGTATTTAATGCATTGATGCACTATGGATGGAACACATTCCATGTCTCTTATCCATGGCCTTCCAAGTAGTATGTTGTACTATCTTGAACCCTCTAAAATATAGAATGATGTAGGTATATTATTTTTTCCAAATTCCACAATTAGGATTATCATGTCCATAGTGAAGGATAAAGAATCATTAAATACTTGCAAGGTGAACTTAGATCATACAATGTATGAGGATAAAAGATTGAGATTTTTTAGTGAAGCTGTGGTAATAATGTTTATTTAGGAACCTATGTCAACCAATAATCGCTTATAGGAGAGCCTTTTGATACTCACAATGATGTGTAAAGCAATATCTGGTGAATTGGTAGGCATGGGTTTGATCTCAAAATTTTGAAAGGATAGTTACATCAAATCTCATCTCCAATTTATTGAGGTTCTCAAGTGATTCACAATACCTTGGGGAACATTTTTCTATAAGGTCATGCCTTTTGGCCTTAAAAATGCTGGTGCCTCCTACCAGCATGCCATGACATACATCTTCCATGACTATATGCATACAATTTTGGAATATTACATGGATGACTTACTAGACAAATTTCTATTACGTCATGAGCATCTCAATGACTTGAGCAAAGTCCTTGATCACTTTATTGAACACAATGTGAGATTGAACCCCAAGAAGTGTGTCTTCGGTGTAACATCTGGAAAGCTCTTGGGATTTATTATATCTAAAAGAGGCATCAAGGTAGACCCCAACAAAATCAAGGCAATCCTTGAGATGCCTCCCCCAACTACCATCAAGCACCTACAGAGCCTGTAGGGTAAGGTCGCATCCATCAAGTGCTTCATAGTGCAATTGTTGAACAAATGTTGTCCCATAAAAAAAAAATTACACAAGGGAGTCGTATTCCATTGGGATGATGAGTGTCAAGCTACCTTTGACACAATCAAAAAATACCTGATTTCATCACTAGTATTGGCTTCATATCGACTAGGAGTGTCATTTCACTTATACATCTCAGTTACTAATATTGCATTGGGCATCATGCTGGACCAAAATAATGAATTGCATAAGGAATAGGCTACTTACTACCTTAGCCGCACCTTGGTCAGATATGAAATCAAGTACGCATATGTTGAGAAGCTATGCCTAGTGGTGTTTTTTGCCACTAAGAGGCTATGCCATTACATGCTTAGTCATACCATGCATGTTGTATCAAAATATAATCCATTGCGATACATGATGAATCATACTTATCACAATAGTCACATGACAAAATGGATCATATTTTTTATGAAGTTTGACCTCAAATTCATCAAAAAAAAATATATTAAAGGTTAGGTCATCATCGATCAACTCACAGAGGCTCCTATCTAATATGATTAGCCTCTTAGTGTGGAGCTTCTTGATTATGGAGTCTTCTAAATATCATAATCACCTGATTCTGACGAGCCTGATTCACAAGCCGATATGACTCTATTCTTCAATGGATCCAAGAGGGAGCAAGGGGATGGCATAGAAATTATATTTTTCACACCTCAAAGGGCTCTCATACCCCTATAATTAAAAATTTATTTCCCATGCACCAAAAACAATATCGAGTATGAAGCCTTGCTCATAGAGCTTCAAATGACTATTGCCATGAAAATAACCAAACTCAACATTTTTGGTGCTTCCTTGCTTATCGTAAATCAAGTCAAATGGATTTACCAATGCAAGTGTCTAGTTTTGCAAGACTATAAAGCCCTTGTGGATAAACTTCTAACAAATTTTGAATAGTATGATATTGAGACACTCCCTCTCTCATCAAATCATTTTGCGGATACCATGGCCTCCTTGGGGTATTTAATTCTACAAAATCCTTTCGATGATATGACAACCATTATGGTTTAAATACTATAATAATCAGTGGTTGAGTATGAGAACACTCAATCCATGCTATAGGTCCACATGATTCATATTGAACCTCCTCAAGAGAGGTTCTCTCAAATTCATGATCGCTTGAACCATACTACTTGGGGGATTCTATTCCCTCAAACCCCTTTTGATAGCAGTACAATGCTATTCTTACAATTTATTTTCTAAATAATATTTTCTTAGGATGAAATTCATAAGGGTTAGGTAATTATGCCATCAAGGCTTCCTCACATCAGGATTTGTTTACTCAGTTCAAATATTACTTAAATCTTGGTAATATCCCTCATGGGTTATTGCATGTCACCAAATGGATATTTAAACAAAAAGCAACAAAGTATATCTTGCTAGGAGATATTTTATATCATCAAAGATATGAAGGTATCCTCCTTCATTTCTTAGAGAATCAAGAGTTAGTTTGGGTAATTTCCCAAGCACACGATGGTACATGTGGTGACCATTTCAGTGGTATGGCCATCGCAAAGCGCATTCTTCACATGGGCTATTATTGGTCAAATTTAGAGTGATATTTTTGTTCTTATGTTAAGAAGTGCGTAAAGTGTCAACACCATGCTAACTTGACACATGTACCTTCTCAAGACTTACAACCAATTCAATTAATTTAGCCATTCTTACAATGGGGGTTTGTTTTAATCGAAAAATTTCACCCACATCCTCGGGTCATCACATGTTTATCATTACGGCTATTGAGTATTTTAAAAATGGGTGGAAGAAATTCCCCTTACCACTATGACAGGACCTCATATCACAAATTTCATATTACATAATATCATTTATCATTTTGGTATTCCATCCAAAATAATTTTTGATAATGGGACACCTTTCAAGAACAAATATGTGCGATATTTGACAATAAAGTACAACATTCATCATAGATTTTTGATGCCCTATTATCTCCAAGAAAATGGGCAAGCTGAGGCATCCAAAAAAATAAGGACTACCATCCTAAAGAAAATAATTAAAGAGAATCATAAATACTGGCACATGTAATTACCCCTTGCTCTATGGGCCTACCGCACTAGTATTCGAATGCCCACTAGGACAACTCTATTTTCAATAGTGTATGGCATCGAGGAATTCATACCTCTAGAGATAGAAATACCATCACTATGCATATCCATGCAAGATTTTATCGATGATGACACTGCATATCAGGCTCACCTAGATCAGCTTACGTTGCTTGATGAATGACGGGTCAATGCTCTTGAGCACCTACACGTTTATCAATAGAAACTTAAGATATCCTATAATATTAAAGTCCATCATAGATATTTTCAATTTGGTGACATCATTCTGAAATAGAACCAATAAAATTATAATTTTCTACCCCATCTATGAGACAATTTTATGGTAAACTGGTTAGGTCCTTTCGTCATCACTAGTCAGATAAGATCCAAGACTTACCACCTAGCCACCATTGAAGGAGTCAAGGATCTTGAACCCTTGAAAATTATTCATTTGTAATATTTATATTCTTAAGAGTGGTGTGGCACCCCAAAATGCTCCTAGGTAGTCTACGACCATCTAGGTCACCCCAAAAGGCTCCAAGGGTATCTACACACCGCTTGGTCAACCCAAAATGCTTCTAGGTGATATATGACCATCTAGGTCACCCTAAAAGGCTCCAAGGGTATCTACACACCACTTGGTCAACTTAAAATACTCCTAGGTTGTCTATGACCATCTAGGTCACTCAAAAATGTTCCAAGGGTATCTACACACCACTTGGTCAACCCAAAACACTCTTAAATGGTCTACGACTATCTAGGTCACCCCAAAATATTACTAGGTAGTCTACAACTATATAGGTCACCCTAAAATGCTCCTATATGGTATAAAACTATCTAGGTCACCACAAAATACTCCTAGGTGATCTATGACTATCTAGGTCACCCTAAAATACTCCTAGATGGTGTAGGACTATCTAGGTCACATTAAAATTATCCTAGGTGGTCTACGACCATATAGGTCACCCTAAAATACTTGTAGGTAGTCTATGACCATAAATATCACCCTAAAATGCTCCTAGGTGGTCTACGACCATCTAGGTTACCCCAAAATATACCAAAGACATCTATAAGACCTTTGGTCACCCAAAAATACCCAATGGCATTTAGTAAGCCCATTGGTCACATGTATATACATATATATCAAACAAAATCCAAAAATATCATCAAACCAACAAAAATACAAAAATATTACGTCAAACCACATTGCACACCATTACATTTTCTAGTCACTTGCATTAGGCATACTCATCATTATACTTTATATTTTAGAGTTGCTCATACATGCTTGACACTAAGACTATACACTGGTCATCATTCAAAATCAATTTTGTTAAAGTCATAATTCATATCATTTCATATTACACTTATCATTTCCATCTATATTTCCAACCTTTCACATTTGTATCCATTTCCCTTCACCTAGTCATTTGTTTTAGAATGTCATTAGGGTTTTTGGTCACTCAACCATCTCTAGTTTTATTTTTAGATTTTGCAAAAATCTAGTGTGATTTTTAAGAGGTAGAGTCTTGCTTTGATTGTACCTTGCATATGTCAAAATTCCAACACATATTTCATATTAAATCCAAGTTCTATAGAAGGAAATATGAAACCTACGAAGTGGTCTAGGTTACCTTAAGTGAAAAGTTTACTTTGTTCATCCTCCAATGTGAATGGTTCAAAAATGTTGAGAATTGATAAAAGGACAAGCTCCTCCTTACCCAATTATCCAAAATAAGCAGTGGTTTTCACCACTATCAATAAAGAAAAATTGCAAAAAACAAAAATCAAAATCAAAATAAACATTGATTTTTGTCACTACCCAAATCCCTTGCTCAAAGGAAACAAAATTCAAAATAAATAGTTATTTTTATCACTACGTATGAGCAAAGTATCCCAAATAAAATAAAATAAAAAGAGTACTGAACTTGAATCCCTAGAATTCTTAGTATTTTACAAACCATAAGGTGATTCTCATTATAGGTTAGGTGGTATCAAGATGGCCTAACAATGACGGTATACTTACACATGACAATATTGTTGAACACAAGCTTATACTGAGAGGGGGGGGTGAACAGTATAAGACCTCTTTTAAATTTCCTTTTATACTTCAAAATAGTAAAGTAATATATCCAAAGCAATATCAAAACAAAGCACAAGATCATCCACAAAGTGACACCAATTTTAACGTGGTTCACCTAGAAAGCCTGGGCTACGTCCACAAAACTTTTCTCTAAAAGTTATCTCAAAGTTCTTTGGGAAACCTTCCCAATTACAATGTTTATGGGCACCAACCCAAAGGAGACACCAATCCCCTAATCTCAAATTCATGGGCACCGACCCACAGGAGACACCAATCCCCTAATCTAAAGTTTGTGGGCACCGACCCACAGGAGACACCAATCCCCTAGCTTAAGTTCATGGGCACCGACCCATAGGAGACACCAATCCCCTAGCTCTGCTCTGGCTGGTGATTCTCTAGAAGACCCCTGCTCTTCAGGTTCTCTAATAGAACTATCAAACTCAGCTTCACTAGTCCTCTTCTAGGACCTATCCAAATATGCTCACAATTCCTCAACAGAACCTATCCAAAACCTGCTCACAAGTCCCCAAAGGAACCTGTCCAATACCTGCTCACAAGTCCCCAATGGAACCTGTCCAATACCTGCTCACAAGTCCCCAATGGAACCTATCCAATACCTACTCACAAGTCCCCAATGGAACCTGTCCAATACCTGCTCACAAGTCCCCAATGGAACCTGTCCAATACCTGCTCACAAGTCCCCAATGGAACCTGTCCAATACCTGCTCACAAGTCCCAAATGGAACTTATCAACATCCAACTCAACATTAACCTTGAAGCATTCAACCAATCATTACAAGAAAAAGAGAACAAATAGAAATCCTTTTTCCTCCAAAGATATTTGAACAAAATAGCCACCAACACAATATCACCAAATGCAAAGAATAACTTGTTCAAATCAACTCAATGGAGTAAGCCCAATATCATGTATCAAGTAAAAGCAATAACTAGATCAACCAAACTCTATGGAAGTAACTCAATCACCAACCTCAACACAGCCATCCAAGGGTTTCACCAACTCAAAGCAAGTATCAAGACTCACAACCATAAACCCTAGTGCACAATGCTTTCACTACCTCAAACCAAAATTATGTATTTACCAAAACTCTCATCAATGATAGCAATGCATAAGTAGTCTTCAACAAACCAGAAACTAGGACTTACACCCAAACAAAGGAAACCTTGTTGAATACCTTTTCACTCCAATCTTATTTCAGAAAAACATACACCACTCATACTCACAAGAAGAAAATGCCCACACCTTATTGAAGTGAAGGAACCCCTTTTGGAGATCTGCCACCATCACAACATTCTTTTGCCAATATTCACAAGGGTTAGTAGATCACAAGATAATCAACATTATTCCACCTTTCAATAATCATCACCAAAGCATTTAAATGCACAACTCTCTTATCTCTCCTAAAACCACTTGTACCATAAAATAAAATAGATCACAACATTTCATAGCCTTATAACTCCCAAAACCACTTATACCATAAAATAAATTATATTTAAATTAACTTGACAACCCTTATATCTCCCTTATAACTCCCGCATCTACTAATAAAATAATTATGAAGACATACCTTTTATTCAAAAAGAGTTTCTGGCATTTACTTGCTACACTCTATGAGATTCGGACTGCAAACTTCCTGCCGTCTCACTACAGCTGAAACACGTTGAACAGAAAAATTTGATCTCGGGAGCTCTGCGCTTTCTCCAGAAATGCTCTTCTCAAAAAGAAGCAAGCTGCCTCCGAATTGTACAGCGAAATGGATGTCTTCTCAAACAGCGACGAACCTCCAAATCAATGTCTTTTTCCCACCTCACGTCGTGCTCTTTCTTCGCTGACGCAGTTGCAATCTTCCAAAGAAATCATGGGCTCTCCCTTCGAACGCAGCCGCAGTATCTCCCTTCAAATGCAGTCGCAGTCTCTCCCTTCAGTGCAATCGTGGGCTCTCCATTTGAACACAGGTCGCAATACTTCCTCACGGTCTCCGTCCACCATAGGTCATAGGACTTCCTCACGGTCTTCGTCTGCCGCAGGTCACAAGACTTCCTCATGGTCTCCGTCCGCCGCAGGTCGCAAGACTTCCTTATGATCTCCATCCGCAAGCCATTTCCTATTTTCGTCTGCCGTAGGTCGCAAGACTTCCTCACGATCTCTGTCCGTAATTACTTTATGTTTGTATGGCATGCATCTAAATTTATCTAAAGGTCGTTGTCTATATTTAGACCGGGGGCTTTCCAAAATAGCGCGCGGGCTCATTTTATAACGAACTTGCCGTCAAGCGAGGCCAACATTATAATCACCTCACAGAGACTACGAAGAAGGTGCCACCACGGCCATGAGAGTTGCCTTCGTTATATTATGAATGCCGCACACACATTAACACACCTTCGCTGCCACCAAAACACCACATCTCCCGTTGATGCTATATGAAACAGCGTTCATCCCCTTCACTATAAATCATCATAAACTTGCGGTATTTATAGTGCATTGCATGCACTTTGCGACGTCGACCAAAGAGAGAGGAAATTTGACCTAAATATTGCCGCCATAAAGTTTATAGGGGTTAATAAACCTTTTAATTATTATTTTAAAAAATAATAATTATTTATTAAAAATAATTAATTAAAACCTTTAGAAGGTTTTTAATTAAATTATTATTTAATAAATATTTCCACTTAAACCTTTAGATTGCCATCATGGAACCTTCAAGATCTAAGAGCATCCATCAAAACTAGCTTTGGCACAAACTCTTTTTGACATCAGCACAAACTCCTTGACATCAATGACAACAACTATACTTGAGCAAAGGCAATGTACTCAAGGTACCCAAAATTGCCAACAAATATGTCTATCATATTAGCATCTTGTGTGTGTACAGACCAATGTTTGCATGCGGATGAGCTAGATTTTGGTAGCCTAGACTACCTAGTGGTTGAATCCAGCTACATACAAAACCTAGGATTTTGATACTCATAGGGTGATCTTCAATACAAATGGGCTGCATCAATCCTATTTGTCACTAGGGTAATATTATGTATATTACAAAAATAAACTCACTTTCACACACAGGGATATTGAGTATCTTGGTCATCCTAGAATATTCTTACCTTGTCAAAAGATCTTGCATGGTTAATATATAACTTCTAATCAATAAACTAGAGTGTTTTAGTCTCATGAAAGCCTCATAGACATTCTATAACATTCATTTCATCTATACCATTTTATCACATACCATTAAGTCTAAATTTCCATGAATCCATCACATAATAACATTACAAATGAATCGATGAATTCTATACAGTATATGTTGCTAACATAGTATGTCATATAGTATTCATATGCCATCATCTAGATAAATAAATCATCTATATCATTATTCATCCATGAATACACATCATCAAATCAAATCACATTACAACATATGCATACATGATAATCATCCATCATCATATCATAAATCCCACAAATACATTGCATACATATCATAAAGAAGTATGAAAATACATGATGATAACCACAAAAATATCATATATATATATATATATATATATATATGTATAGGGAAATAAGATACATCATAATACTCGAACTACCCATAGGCTACAATAAATTGGTCTCTCAAACCTCACACTACCAAAAAACCAAAATATAAAGAAGATCCATAAGAGTCTCACAAACCATGGTCACACAATACTGGTACTATGACTCTCACCTTTGCCCTCATTCAAAGCCCATTAATAACTCCTATAATTGTAACCCCCTACCCTATACACCCTCTGTGTAGATCTAGGTACCTCCATCCTCACCTAAGACTGCCCTATACCACTCCTCTGATTCTGGTGTGATCCACTAGTAGATGAATGAGTTAGTAAGTGCCCCCTAAGGTGCACTATCTCATCCTCCAAGTCCTCCATATAGGTCTACTCCTCTTAAAAATAATCTTGGAAGACTCCCACTAAAACCTAGATTTATGCCACCTCCTCCCATAGCTTAGCCATCTCCCCACTGCTAGAGCCCTCCTAACTAGGACTCCATAATCTAACCTATGCTTGTAGAGCCACTATTCTACTACTTTTCTATCAAGCTTAGCCTATGTTCTCTATACCTGTACCTATACTTGTACCTGTAGGATATATCTCTCCTTCCTAACCTTGACCAACTCATCCTATAGCTTTGTACTTGTACCACCTCATGTGACCTATTGTGTCTACACATCCTGATCCTCAGTGTCATCCTCCTTGAAGTCATCCTAATCTCCTAAGTCCAGGAGGTCTACCCTCTCATACACCATGTGGCAATGCACATGTTGCTCACCTACCTCTACCTAACCCTCATTAGGGGAATCCTATTGAGCCTCCCCTGCTACCCTTACCACATCACACCCTAGCGGCCCCTCTCCTTGCCACTGGTGTATTACCCACCATGATTCATACTCCTCTGTGGTCCCAACATCATCTAAATCTAGAATGCCCACTATAGGATATGCCTCCCTTCCTACTACCTCCACTATTAGCCATCTTAGTATCCTATCATCCTTGTGATACTGGTAGACCACCAGCTCATCGAGCAACCCCTATCATAGCCCAAACTATCACATGACCCAAGCATACAAAAAGTACTCCCACTTATTCCCATGTCATACGATTAGCCACCTCCCTTGCCTCACCCTACAGAGCTATACCTCAACATCAACCCATGTTGGGCAATACCTATATGATCTCCAAAGTATATTTATTTCCTTAAGTCATGAAAAGGAATATGCATAATGATCCACATAACCCATCCAATAACGAATCTATCCTAAATCCTGATCCCTCTACCATAGGATCTCATAACCTATCTCCCTGTATGCCAGTTGTGCCCATGACATCTAAGGTAATCCATGTATTTGATCCATGGCTATGTGGTGCCACCTCGACACCTATAGTAGAAAGCTACATCCCAAGACCTTACACCTATGGGAGTGAATCTCATACAACTCATCATATAGTTGTGCCAATAATGTCATCCCCAAGCCATCACTAGTGGCTGCTCCACAGTGCACTCTACCAAAGTAAATACTAAATCCAAAATATTCCAAGGAAAACTGACTCCTGATGAGTCTGGTAGTAGCATATTAGAGATTAGTGTCATAAAAAAAAAATGCCTAGTTCTCAACACAGCAGCATCATATCAAAACACCACTAGTATCCCTCCTCTTAATGAGTTGTGTACTGCCTCCTCCCACTCCCTACCAAAGCACCTCTCCATGACTATATCTCTCAGGTCACAATGAGTAGATATGATTGAATGCCCCTCTACTATAATGTATAATATATAATATACATCCTCATGTGTCACCATAATATCCCCTGTTAGTAGGTGGAAGATGTTGGTATGTGGATCCCACAAGTCAATAAGAGCAGTCAAGTAAGCATGGTCACCCACCACGGGTTCTAACTGCATCACATGCTTAAGGCCAATAAAATCAAGCCATTCCTAGTCTACCTATATCAATAAGTCTCTCATGGCATCAAATATAGTCAAAAATCAATATTGACTCTTAAACACCTAGACGAGGTAAGCTGGTCAATAACAAGCACCAAAATGCTTCAAAATTGCTCAAAAACACCCAAAAAGACCAAAAAAATGCCTATTTTTTAGGCCAATTTGTGACCATCCCACCTAAGTATGACCCCAAAATATATGACCATCACACCAAAGTATGGACCCAAAACATCCTAGACTGGCTGTCCCACCCACGGACGACCCCCAAATTGGGCCACAATGGACCTTTCAGGCCACCAAAAATAATAAAAAATAGAAAAATTAAGCAAGAAAAAGCAATAAAATTGCACAAAACATGAAATCACTAATTAGGTTCAATTACTAAGAATTTAGTGTGCTCTACTAAAAAGCAAAAACAAGCCACAATTGCAATTCTAACACTAGCATAGTGTAGTAAAAAATTCAATTCTTACCCATATCACACCAACTTCACTGTTGGATGAGTATGCACGGTGGCTCATGGTGACTGTAGGATGATTTTTGTAGCAATCCGCTATGCAAAAAAAATATCCCCCTCCTCACCTCTCAAACTGCAAAGTTGGAAATGCACAAATGAGCCCAAATACCCCATTTTTGGCTTAAATAACCCTCCAGGGGCCATGACCATCCCTGGGTGGGATGAGTGGCTAATTGGTTGACTTTCCCACCCTATTATGGTCATAAAATGTTCCACCATCCCACCCTAGTATGACCACTAAAAAATCACATCAAAACAGCTCAAAATACACTAAAAAATGTCTAAAACCTACCAAAAATAGCTCAAATTTGGCCAAAATTAAATAGGAATCAAGATGAACCTAAATTGCTTATAGGTGAATGGAAAGGAATTTAATTCAATTCCAAATAATACCATTATGGCTGGAAAAACCCCACAAGAATGAGGTATTTAATTCCTTCCATGAAACATCAACAAAATCATCAAAATCCTCCCAAAAATGCTCCATTTCATGATGGGTAAAACTAAAGGAAACCCTAATCAATTCATATTGGTCAAGTGAATCATCACTTTTATTACTGGTCATTACCTCATAAAATCATCACTTGAGGGGGTTGTCATACTTAACAAATTCATAGTCAACAACCAATAATAAAACACTCAATCATGCAAATTATGCCCGTCCAATGAATCATTGACAAAGACAATCACACCCTTGATTGGGACAGTAAACAAGCAAAAATTGCAACTAAATAAATTATTGGAATTATAGAATCATGGACTTAGGATTCACTGCTTCATGAATGAAAAATTTCCAAGATCAAGTAAGCCTTACTAGAAAGGTTATACTTGAATCAAGTTCCTTAGCTCGTCAGAAGCAAGGATTCAAGAATGCATGCTCTTTCCATAATTGGGGTATCTAAATTTGGTTAGGTTATTGACTAACCCTAATAACTCAAAATTTTAGTCATCTATTTTTTGCTCAGTGTTGTGTTGCACATAATGCATCTGAAAAAGAGGCATTTGTAGACACAAAAATCACATCAATCCAATTAGGTGACCAAAAGCATTGGCTAATTAACATCATGTGACCCCCTTGGGCAACCCTCAAAGGTTACACAGTGGTACTAACCACTCTTGGAAGGGTCTAACCTACTTTTGGGAGGTTTTGGGCCACATAGGCATAACTTTCCCACCCTAGGACAATCACAGTTCATAATCGTCCCACCCAGGTATGGTCGTAAGCAGCCATCCTTGGGTGGGAAAACCATAGGCTTTGACTCCAAAAAAGTCAAATTTTGAAAAAATGGCACCCAAAAACTACCATTTATCCTATCTATTTAACCATAAAAACTTGAGGGTGCAAAATCCTTATGACATGCTATATAATGGAGGTCAAAAAATGAGATTCTCTTCCCCTTCCAATGCATGCCAACTTTTGGACAAATGACACCTCCTCGCCTACATTTCCTTGCATTCCCATTTGGCCATAGGATTCCTTTGGCTATAAAGTGGATCTATTTTCCAACAAAAACATAGAGAGGATTTTTAATACATAGCAACAGAGTGTTGCCAAGATTTCCCCTCAACTTTTTGTGCCTTTTTCCCTCAAAATCTCTACCTAGCGAAGGAAGTTCTCGAGTGATTCAAGAGGCGCAATTAGTTTTTAAAACCAAACAAATTGAGTTAATTTCACCACCAAATTTTATGACAACACTATTTAGAGGGTTTTTGACCAATTCACAAAGGAATTAGTTGTAAATAATCAGCAGAACTGGTGGCCATCCCACCCTAGGATGGTCCCCATTCTATGACAATCACCACCATCCCTGCAAGGGAAGGTGATATATTGATGTATTATTTTTATAATTTTTTTAAATAGATGTATTTGAGGATAGATCAGGAACCCTACTGTCCAAATTTCATGCAATTTGGAGTTATATTGAGTGAGTTATTGTATTTTTAGTGTTTTATAGGCTTACGAGACTCATTTGAAGGGGAATAGGAATATGTGACCAATTTTTCTAATCCATTCACATGGGTTGTATTTTGATTTTATAAATACTGACCAAGTTTGGTATGATTTGGATCTATTTAGGTCCATAAATTGTTCATTTTTGGGTTTTGCAGACTTCATAGGTACACCGCAAATGTGATAGGATTCAGATGTAATTCTGTTCTGTTTTCAATTATATCTTTACAAAATAATATTTTATGCATGCATATGAAATTTAGGATAATTTGGATTTTTTTTGGATGTTCGCATTACATATTTACACTTTTTAGCCTTTCATTGCATGTATTGCTTTTGCATATTTCACAATCTGCACTTGCTATTGAAAAACTCTAGTTTCCTTGTGTGTAGGTGCATGTATTACAGTGCATAATGAAGGATCATAGGATTATAACATCAAATAATAAACTGGCAACATTGTAGGCCCACCCACCTCAATTGTGGGTATGAGGAAGAACATTGGAATTGCACCAAAGTCATTGAAAGGATTTGATCCTTTGGCCCTTTTTTGTAACAAGTGTATCAATATAGAGCCATCAAGGGGACATTTATGTAACCGTGATTTGATCCATGGAATAAATAAATACTAAATCCATTTCCTGCATTTGCTTTATCTTATCATTTTTACTTGAATACCCCTTTTGTAATGTTTATTCAACACTAGCGATAGATACATCTCGTTTAACATTGTTAGGTGCACCGTTTTTCCCATACTTCAAATACCTTTGATGTTTCATTCCATTTTTTCCTTTGAAAAACTTCTACCTATTATCTATTGATGACTCAAAGTATCCAACATATTATCTATTGATCAAAATAGAATATTTTGAATTTTTATAACAACATCTAATCCATTCATACCAAACGTAATCAAAACCAAAATGTAGGACCAAAATGGCCATATACTTATAAAAATTTTGCAAAATTTTTCTAAGGTATAAAGTATAGTGTTCTACCCCATGGTAGTGGTGCAAACCATAATGCTCTATCCCACGGTCAATGTAGTCAACATTACACTTAGTACTTTCAAAATTGTGGGCTAGAACATAATGAATATGTAGTGGTTTACAACAATATTTGATCACATGTGGCATAGAACAAGGTTCTAGCCAATGTTCAACACATTCAAAATTGATAAGTTTGCTCTCCAAATTGTGGTCCAGAACATTTTTCTACCCCACACGGGTCACAACATGTTATATACCATGTGACTTGCTAAATGGTTCTACATCATGGTCAACACCAGTCAAAACCTACAAGTGAGCATTCCAAGGTGTAGCACATGAATAGGTTCTACACTATGTAAGCCAACACAAGCTTTATACTAAGTGGCTCATCACAATGCTCTACCTTATGGTTAGCATTGGTCAAACTTGCACATTGGGATTTCAAATTGTGGGCTATGACATGGTTTAGGATATGGTGTATGTTAGAGCTCAAAAAAAATAAGAAGACCATATTAAGACTAAGATGTGCAGTCCAATACATTGTTCTACCCTACATGGTTCAAAACACTTTTACATATAAATACAATGAAGCCTTCTTTGCTCCAGCTTGTGATCAAAGAGGTAAAAATTTCAAATAATGTTTTCAAAGAGTGGGATACGACATGGTTCTATGTCACTGATAAAACTAAAAGGGAGAGGTAACAATGGTTCTACATTGTGGGGTTGTTGGTGAAATGAGCACACTGACCTAGCACAAATATTGAACGTTCATGGGGTGATCAACGGTCTATGTCTTGGTGATTTTAAATGTATAAAATTAGAAGGTTGAATTAACACAAACTTACTAATCAAAATCTAATGTCTTACAACAAAAAGAATAGGAATAAAAAGTGGCATATTGGATCAAGAACCAGGAAGAGAAGTTAGTTGTAGATCTACTACTAGATGTCATTGGCAAGAACGGTGAACGATCTTGATGATGGTTTGGTGTAGTATAGAGTTGAATGCCATGGAATTAAATAAATTTTCATAGGTTGAGTTACATAGGATCACAATATCATGTGATTACTTCTTCCTCCAAAATAAACATGAGGTTGTCACCTCAGCATCTTGCTAATATAGCATTTCCATTCCTTGTAATGTTCCATTTTTATTTCTTAACATGTAAAACTATAAATAGAGGTTGAAACCTCATTTTTTAGGATCGAATATAGAGTGTTTTCTTGCCCTATTGTGTAAATTATTTCTATATAGAAGGAACATTACTTTGATGTTTTCCTCAGGCTGGTGTCTTCTAAATTTTTATGGAGATTTGACCTATGAATACATTTTTGCTACTACTTCTATGGTTAGTCTATTATACTAATATTGGATTGCTAGATTAGAGCATCTTGAAATATTTTATGTTTTAATATACGCTTAGAAGGAATTATTTTATTTTAGTCTGAATACTAATCTAATTTTGCTATTTGGATTATTAGTATTTTGGATGTTTGAAATAATTTCTTGAAGCACATCTTTTTTCTTTAGTTGATGAAGATTACTTGTTTTGAGTGTTGTTAATCATAAGTGTGGGACACTAGAAATTGACTGGAAAGGGTTTTTCCTGTAGATGCCTATGATATTAGCTCTATCATTTTTTAACCATTACTTTTCTAACCCTAAACTCATTTCTATCCCTATATTTAAATATTTAACTGATATTAAATGAGTCAACACCCAAATTAATTGATAATAGAGCTACTCTAGAGGTTGGATTAAAGTATTCTTTAAATCATCCAATATTGGGGTTTGGACTATGATTAGTGGGTGCATGCCTAACCAAAAATCTAAAGATAATAGTCACAGGTTCAATATTTTCTTGATGTCAATTCAAATCCCAACAATTTTTGCACACATAATGGGACCCTGTTTACAAGAACAATAGTTAGCCCACAAGTTTTCATTTCTATTTTTATTTGAGGAATCAATATTTAGTGGATTATCTTGACATTATTAAGTGATGAAAATAAATTCACTTGGTGACTCCCTAAATGCAAGAAACTAGAAAAGTCATTCCAATGGCCTATATTTTTCATGAATACTTGGTCATCTATAATGAATAATCAATATCCTATTATATTTTATAAGTTACCTTTAAGAGGATCCAATATTATAAGAAATTTATCCTCAAATTTTTAGTTAAGAGATTTCCCAGTTGAGTTAGCCACTGAAATACCTCCAAGACCATCTTCATCAAGAAAAATGCTAGTTATGGTTGGACAACAGTATGTAAATCCAAATCAACCTTTGCATAAATACCCTAATTGGGATACAACTGGTTCTTTGATACTTTACCATATGCATGATATTCCTCAAGATGTATCCAAATCTATACCTACTTATGATGAATTAGGCAAAACCACTTACGTGCATTGCCAAGATATCCTAAATCTAGTAGCTATACATAAAATCAAAAATGAAGATGTGATTGTTAGAATTCTAGCCCTATATTTTAGAGCAAAAATCCTACATTGGTTTAGGACCTTAGAGGATAATAATATTACTTCATGTGCTGCATTAGAAGAGCATTTTGTAGAAGAATTCAATGAATATGTTGATCCATTTTCTCTCCTAAACTATTTCACATCCATGCACAAACATTAGTCAGAGTCAGTTTCAAATTTTAATCTAAGATTAAACTGAAATTGGAAGAGGATTCCACCTAAAACTAGGCCAAATGCATCCCTTGATTTTATGTACTATATCAGAGCTCTTGGGTCAGATCTTGGATTACAAACTCAATAGTCAGGAGTATAAACCTTACTCTAGATATATATGTAGCTATACAAACTGATAATATCCTCATCAATGTAGGAAGGTTACCTCCAAAAATTGTTATGCCCTACTATTCTGATATTCCTCATACCAAAATTTAGATAACCAAATATTCCTATATGATTCCCCTTCTCTATCATCACTACTCTCTCAAATGGCTCCAATTCTACCCCCTAAAATATCATCTACTTTAGTTTCCTTTCCACCACTTCCATCCCAAGTACCTCAAGAATTCATCATACTACTTAATATTCAGAGTAATTTGAAAACACTCAATAATAAGATTAATACTATGGAGGAAAGAGATATGGAGAGGTCTGAACAAATGAGATACCCCTATATCAATAAAGATCAAAATATTGGACCCAGGTATTGTAGGTGAGTTGGAGAGGAGAGGTCAATCCTCCGAAGGAGGTCCTAGGTTCAAATCTCCACCCTACCAAAAAGTTGAATTGGGTATTCAAAATCCAATTAATAATGTTGGTGCGGGCAGGGTCGGGTGTGACTCCCGGGTGACTTTGACGGTGTAGAACCCCCTGTTCGTGATCTCTCAGACCAAGGCGACCCCACAAGGGGTTTTTCACTAAAAAAAAAAAGGTTAAAATCTTGGTACCAGCAATAGTGGAGGGATCAGAGTTAATGCAAATCAAGAAGATTAATAATAAATCTCAACTAATCAAGGGTCCTAATTATTTCTCTTGGAAAAATAAAGTGAAAGCAATCTTAGTATATGAAAAAATTTGGGATGTTGTCAAAGGGAAAACATAGATACCTTCCATAGGTGAAACTGAAATCCTAAAGTTTGAAGAAAATGATTCAAAAGCTCTAATGATAATAAAATTTTCTATAACTAATGAGATTCAACATTATATCAGTTCAACAAAAATATCTTTAAATGCATGGACAAGACTAGAGAAAATATTTGAAGGAAAGAATAATGTAACTATTCTTCATCTCCAAACTTGACTTCACTCATTAAAAATGAATAGTGGAGAAATCATAGAACTATTCCTAAGGAATGTAACATATATTAAAGGGAAATTTTTGAACTTCTTACTCAAGTAACCATGAGAGAATTTCAAGGTAGATATAAGCATTTGATAACATTTTTATAGATCTTAAGTAAAGATACTTCTTTTGATGACCTAGTCAATATAATTCAATAATATGAAGTAGAAAACATTGTGAAAGATGTGTTGACTAACACTGTATTGGCATCGAAAGATAATCCACATGGAAATATTGCTTAATAAAAAAGAGGACAAAAACATGGTATTGTTAGATATACAAAAAGAAAGGTCGTAGTACTAGATATTGTAGATACAATCCCAAAAACTAGAACCAAGGAAATTATATGAATACCGGAAATCAGTTTCAGCCTCGACAATACCAAAGGAACCTTCATCGGGAGTAATTTTAGTGACCAACCAGTTATACTCAATTGGAATATCAAAATAGAAATAAAAAAAGGCACCTGGTTCAAAGGATACAATAAATTGAAGAATTGGAAGAACCCACAAAGGACTATGAGGTGAAATCTCTATTAACAAATGTAATATATTATAGAGACACTAACTATTTGCTTGAATAGGTTACAAAGAATGCATAGGAAGAATACAAAGCTCAAGATGAAGAAGAATAATATCTATATTGAAGATAAATATTCAATACCCAAATAATGTAATACAAGGGGGTGTTATAAATAGAGTATATTACATCATTTTGGTCATGTAAATGTATCTTCCAAGGTACATACTTAGGACATTAAATTACTTTAGGGGGAAGTTATCTAGTTCCTTCATGCAATGTAATAAATGCACAATTGTCAATGTGAAAGTTGTATATGTGCAAGTTGTCCCTTGTATTGCTAGGTAGAGTGCTCGCCAAGGAACCTATTCTACCTATATAAGAAAGGCCTCATTGTAATATAGAATATATATAGTTATAGATAGAATCGAGGACATAGTATCTTAGAGCATAGTACAATTCTATGTAGATCACCATCCAATGGTGATGGCTGCAATGTAGTTTAGTAGCTTTATTAATGGAGTATTCATTTCCTCCATAACTACATTGTATTCATTTATATAATTTCTATTTATCGCATATATCAATCATCTAGTAGATTTACTTTCTCTCATATTATTTTGTATCTCGTTATTGTTATCTCCCTTTGGCCATAACTTCAAAAGCTAATAAGATTTGCTAAATAAGAATGTATATTTCAAGTGGATAAAAGTAAGGAGACAATATTTTGAATCTATTAAACAAGCTATTGCCATTGCCCTAATTCTAGTGAATCCTAATTTAAGTAAAAAAATAATTTTGTATGCTTATGGAGCTGAAGAAATCTATGCAAATGTGCTTACATAGAAGAATGATGATGGAGAAGAACATCCCATATTTTTTTGGAGCCAAACTCTTCATGAGTACCATATTAAATACAAATTTATTGAGAGACAAGTGTTTGTAGTAATAAATTCATTGAAGAAATTTAGGCAATACTTGGCTCAAAGTAAAACCCTCGTTTATGTGGTCCACTCAGAATTTAGGAGCTTCATCCTATAAGGAGAATTGGAAGAAAATAGAGTCAGTTGGATTACCAAAATCTAGGAGTATTATGTGGAAATTCATCCTACAAAACTAGTCAGAGGTAGAGAACTATGCCAAGGAATGATAGAAAATGTAGTTGCAGAATATATGTTAGCTTTTCAGCCACCTATTGTGACTATTTCACAACTAACCCCAATATTGGGGACCCACTTGAAATTTGTAAAAAATTGAGCTAATGGGATAGTATTGAGCAGTTGGATGCTTCTTTTGGTTGATATGTGTCCCTTGACTTTCATTGAATATGGTACTAATAGGGACCACTTTGCTAGTAGTTAGATAGAAGGGCATTCCCTTGCATTTGAGAATTGCTAGGACTAGCAAAATGATTCTTAACATTGCTCAACCTTTAGATTTTGGTTTGTTGCTGGTGTGTAATTTCTTTAGTTTCTTTTATTAGAATTTATGTAGTTAGTTTGTCTTGTTTTTATTTTAGATATTCTTTGTTAGATCATGTTATTTTATTTTAATGTTAGTGCATTTTATTTGTGTGTGTGTTTTAATATTAGAACACTTTATTTTTTGTGTGAATTGTATTATATTTCCTTAGACTATAGTTGTTAGTTAATTCTTCTTAGTACCTAGGTTTATGTTTTATTTAATTTATTTTTTATTATTGTTTTTATTTAGGTGGCTTTTATAGTTTATGTGATTTCTTTTAGTTAGTGTTGCCTTTATATTATTTAAATTTATATTTATGTTTAGATTAATTCCCTTTGTTAGCCTCACCTCACTATGTTCTAAGTTCTAATGTTCAAAATATGTGTATAGGGATGATCATCGATAATGGAGCAATGGATACGCTAGTCGAAGGATAATGAAGCAGCGAAGTCAAAGCATCGACAATGGAGTCAAGGCGGACCAGCGGTGATAGTAGGGTAGAGATGTGGTAGCCTGCCACGTGGATGGGATGAATACCAATGAGGGGACCTTGACATCGAGTAGCATAGGGGAGAGACTACTCGAAGATAGTCAATAGTTTATGGGTAGAGTCCACCTTATGAAGCACTCAGAAGTAATAAGTAGGAAGTAGGTGGGATAAATGAAACTCCCACGCAGACCATAACATCATGCGTACACATGGCACATCCAAGGGTCATGATTGCAGAGCAAGATCATAGATCTTTGGCAGCGAGAATGGGGGACAACATCCCTCACCAAACCACTATCGAAGGACAACGAGTGGTAGGTGACAGGGACATCATCATTCAAGGTAGAGATAGAGGAATCCTAATGCAAACCCTAATGTCTCTCCTTCATAAACACGCATCAAAGTGGTCGGTTGATAAACATGGGTGAGTGGAAGAGATATCTGATGTCGAAGGAGGGCCTAGACTGGCCATCGAGTAGAACGTCGCATAGGAGGAATGTGAGGTAACGCAGAGTGCTGCATGAGAGGAGCCATGACACAGAGAAGCACCATTTGGATGAGCACCATAGAGGAAGAAGAAATGATATGGTGGTCATAGATTTTGGTTCTCAGCCCAAGCTTGGGTGTAGTGGTAGGGGTAAGCCAGATAGGGCTTGCACCCCATCGACTTGGGTTCGAGTCATGCTGGCACCACCCAAAGGATGATAAGGGGAGTTTTGTTATTTTTGAATATTGTAATGTTTTTTATTGATTGATATTAGTATATCATGCACCCTTTGGTAGAAAGCATTACAATTATGGGTATTTGTGGCCTTGGTAGTGCCCACGAGCCTAACCCATATTTTTGTAAGGGTTAGATATTATTATTGGGGCCCTTTAGTATGATTATGGTTGAATATTTTGGAATAGGGACCAAAGGGTAAAGTTCTAATTAAGAAGGAGATATAAGGGAAAAGGTGAACTTTATCCTTTTTGTTTTTTTTTGTCATCCTATTTTGAAAAGGTTTAAAATGTTGGAGGTTGTTTACACTTCCATTTTTTTGTAAAGGGAGATGAAACGAAAGGGTTCCTAAAATTTTTAAATACCCATGGAAGACCATGTTGAAGGGGCTGGAATTTTTGTAATAAAAGAATACCATTTTGATGCATATTGATCCGAAAACTTGCACCTTGTGAGCAAGACTAAAGGAGTTCATTTCTGAGGATTATTGTGTTAATGTCCATTATTTTTGCTACATTTTTTAAACTTATATCTAGTGTTGAATGCTCTTAGGAGGTTACACTACGTGAAGGTTTATGTTGATGCAGGTTCTATTTTTCCTTTGAGTCTAGCACTTGATCTAATCCGATTGTGCTATTGCAGGTTTGATTAGGTTGGGTTATCCTCATGAGTGACTCATGATATTTGGTTTTGCAGGGTAGGGGAGCATGATACCATATTACATTTACATTTTTATTCCAGCTTTAGCATAGTTAGTTGTAGTTTCCTCATGCAAGTTTTCTTCCTTTTTGCACATACCAAAATTTATTTCTGCAAGTGCTCAATCTGAAACTCAGAATCCCAAAATATCCTATTTACATCATAAATATGATCTGGGAAATCTAGAGTGTACATCATCCAAGTAATTAGTTTTCTAAGTTTTTACCTTTACAATTATTTGGATAATATTTCAAGAGTATTAAAAGGAACAAATCTGCACTCTTCTCACATGGCATAAGCAAGATAAAATCAGTCTAGGAGGGAGGGTTGCTAACCTACTATCTCATATTAAGTGCAGATAAAACAATGAATGCTAACTTGCTAACTTTCTAACATTCTAACTTTCTAACCTACTGACTTCTAACTTTGCAATTAGTGGAACAATAATATGAAGATAAAATCGAACCTACTAACTACAAAGACTGACTGCAATATCACATTAAAGGCATGGATTTAAAATGAAGTGGACAATTCCACAACACTCTAACTTTGCATCCTAATATGAAGATTAAAATGAACCCACTAACAGGGATTCAGGGTAAGACAAATTAATGCAAAGATAATCAATGAAGCAACACTTCATTTTATGAGTTCACATTAAGGCACAATCATGGCAATCTAAGGAAATTAATTACAAAGCATGAATGAAATAAACCAGTAGGCCCCTTGTTTACAGTCACTTGCAAATCACTTGGTTGTTCCTAGCACTTGTTATTCTTGAACATTTTACTTTCGAATATACTTGTGTAATGCTTATATAGCGGAACCTTGGAGAAGTTGTTTTCTTTGTTTAACTTCTTTGCAAGAGAGGGTTTTCAGTTTAATACCCTGATTGTGGTGGGGATTTTGCAACTAGGAAAAATATTCACTCAACAAAAATGGTGCTAGAAGGAGGGCCTCCTTCATTGCATAGCTTTGTGATTTGTTTACTTAAGGTCATTTTCATCTAACAATGTTTATAGTTGCAGAAGCCTTTTATTTTCTGATAACTAACGTGTGAATTTTGGTTCCACTATGTTGTGTTGTAGGAACTTTATTTTGTAGGTTTTTGGTTTTTCTTTTATTTATTGTCTGAGTTATTGTGAGTTGTGAGAGGTATTGTAGAGCAAGTGTCTTCCCAAGTTGGCCCAACCTGAGTATATTGCTACTAGGTCTAAAACCACTAGGGAAACTATCTTTCAAAGCCTTTCTCCTAATTCTAGGAAATCGAGGAACAAGACTCAAGAGGTCGAAATCCCACCTAGTGTGCTTGCCTTAGGTTCACCTATAGTGTCAAGTACAACTAGTGTTTCTACACTGGTTGTCTCTATTACCATGAGTACACCAAGTGTATCCATGCTAATTACCTCTACTATTTCTACTACTCCTATAGGGCCACCTTTATCGAACACTATGGCCCAACCACCACCAGCTCCCTGGTATGGAGTACGTAATATTCCCCTAAACATAGTCGAGGATGTTCATAACATACCTAAAAATATTGAGAAATATTTTCCCAAGTTCAAACATGATGGTCCTGGAATAGCTGAAGAGCATATTTAGGCTTACAAGGATGTGTTAATTAGACTACAAGTAGAACATGAAGATGTCACTTGTAGACTCTTTCCCATGAGTCTGGATCAAATATCTTATGAATGGTATATCAGTTTACCCACTGGGTCCATTACTTCATGGGTTCAACTCGAAAATACTTTTGTCAATCAGTTTAGGTCTCCTTTGGATCCCACTATCATGTATCATCAGTTTGTGACATCCAAAAGGGCACCTAATGAGTCGATTAGGATGTTCAATTAGAGATTTCAAAAAATTTATTCTAGGTTGACTCACCACTTTAACATAGATGTGACTTTTGCTTTACAAATATACTTTGGGGCGTTAGATCCCATGACTGCCATGTTTTCTAGGAGAAATCCTCAAGTTACCACTTTAGCCCAAGCTTACACGGAAGCCATGGTCATAGAACAACAGATGACACCCCAAGGAGTTGGGATGCCCCAATTACCTATGATAGGATAGTTTGGTCCTTATAGTCAATTTGCTATGATGAATCAAGTCATGACACCTCAGGTGCCAATGATGAATACCTTACCATACCATCAGTATTACCCATTAATGTCCACTTATCCATCTATTCCCACCTATCCAAATACTTCCATTCCATCTACCACACCGTTGCTCCCCGATAATCAAATGACTACCAATGCTCAGGCTTTGGCAGCCTTTCCCATGCCCACACCTCTTCAAAGTGTGAATCCTTTGTTAAATCAAAATGTGCAAATTCAAGCCATGATGTCAGGTCAAGATACTTCTGGTATTGGAAATTATTTTGGATCCAGTACCATAATTCCTCCACCAAAAGAGTCTAATTCTAAAGTTGAGGAACTAAAGAAGATGTACCTCAAGTTGAGTAATGATATGGTCCACATGCAAAAGCATAATTCCCAAGCTCCTCACTCTAATAAAAATTTCAATAATCAGAGGAGGCCATGGAATACTAGGCCTAACAATGGGAATGTGCCTAACCCCATAGCCAATCAAGCTAACACTCTTTCAAGCCCTAGTAGATCAGATTCCATTTTCAATATTGCATATATTACTTGGAAAAAGGTATGTAGGTTGCACAACACTAAGGACCATAATGAGAAGGAGTGCCCAAAAATTTCCCGATACACGAATTTTTTACAAGCTCAAGTTGATGACTTAGAGCTAGTGCCCAATGAGGGTTCACATTATATTTCTAAGGGAAAAGACACTGCTTTGGTGGCTGAAATAGTTCATTATCAAGAGAGTGAGGAAGAAGAAGAGGATAATGAAGTCTTAGGAGAGGATGATGAGGAAATCATAGAAGAGGAAGTCCAAGTTGTTAGGTAGTTTAGGAAAGGGAATCATGGTTATTTCATGAGAAGTAAGTCTAGGAGTCCCAAAACTTCCTCTACTCCACCAAACAATTCCATTCTTCCTCTGGATACCAAAGCTGATAATAATCCTCCTCCTCCACCTACTATAGAATCATCCAAGCCTATGTAAAAAATGCAAAACTTTGAGAAACCTACGTATGACATAGTGGAAGACCTGAAAAGGACTAAAGCTAATGTCTCATTCATAGAGGCTGCTAGGTTGCTAGGTCATAAGGAAGCCTTGATGAAGGTATTATACCCACCAAGCCAAACCCATGAGGTCAAAGGTGTTGAGTCTCACTTGGTTTTACGAAAGGAGAAGCAAGAAGTGCCTCCTTTTCTTTTGACAATTAGGATTGCAGGAAAAAACTTGCATAATTGTTTAGTGGATTCAGGTGCCTCGGGCAATATCATGCCCCTTGAGATTTTCCAAAGGTTAGGTTTAAATCCAATTCCTTCAAGGAGCAAGGTGATACAATTGGATAGGACTGTAGTGGATGTGGTAGGAACCCTTTATGAAGTCCGAATTTAAATCAATTTAGAACCTAGGATTCAACATCATATTGACATCTTGGTGGTCAATATTCCTACCAAATACGACATGGTGTTGGGTAGGGATTGGAGTAAGAATTTGAATGGTTATGTAGTCACTGATTCATCCCATATGTGGCTACCTTGGAGAGGATTGGCAAACCAAATTCGGGTGGATAGTGAGCCAAGACTTAAGGAAATGATTACTGAATATAATAGGCCCAATGAAATTCAATTTGCAGAATCTGACTTAGGGGTCTATAACTTGGATATTGAAGAGGCTACCGAAGAACCTCAAAAAGAAAACCTATCTTGTAGCCCTCTTGAAAAGAACAATCTGGTTTGGATTCTCAGATTTGATGGATCCAAATCAAGATAAGGTGTTGGAGCCGGTATTGAACTCACATGTCCGGGAAGCAAGCCTTTGCTTGCTGCCTATAGATTACAGTTCCCTTGCACCAACAATGTGGTAGAGTATGAAGCCCTTATTTTTGGGCTACAACTAGCTCTGAGTAAGAAATTCAAGTGTCTCAAGGTCTTAGGAGACTCTGAGTTAGTTGTTAAATAGGTCAAAGGGCAATATGCGTGTCATGACAAAATATTGAGCCATTATAGGACTCGAGTTAGGGATTTGATAGATGAATTTGATGCTTTCAAAATTTCCCTTATCTCTAGAAAAGGTAATAGGATGGCCGATTCTTTAGCCATTGCTGTAGGTACGCTCAAACCAGTTGACAATAAAAAATACAAACAATTTTTGATTGAGCTAGTTTCTTGTCCTTCAATACTAGATAACGTTAGGAATCTGCAGGTGTTTGAGAGTGACAGGCACATTTTTAAGTTTGTTACTAACTCTGGTATTTTTAAAAATCAGATCATAGATGAAGACCAAATATGGCAAGAGGAAACATATGAGGATAGTGAAATAGCACAGAAAATGAATAAAATACCTAAAGGAATTATTTCACTAGAAAAATTATTTGATACAGGGTATCAAGAAAAAAGAGGAAAAAGGATACCACCCCCTAAAGAAGCATGTGATGCAATCAACTTAGGGAGTGCAGAAAATCCACAAGAGGTATTCATTGCCAAGGCATGTACAAGTAAAGAAAAAGAGTCTATCATTCATGCATTGAAAGAATACGTGGATTGTATAGCCTGGAGTTACAAAGAACTGAAAACCTATGATCAAAATGTTATAATGCACATGATCCCATTGAAACCTGACTCCAAGCCCTTTAGATAGAGACAATGACCTATCAACCCATTGTTAGAACCCTTGATAGAGAAAGAAGTGAAAATATTGCTAGATGCTAAGATTATCTTTCCTGTTAGGCATTCTACATGGGTTGCCAACTTGGTTCCTGTGAGAAAGAAGAGTGGAGAAATAAGGTTGTGCATAGATTTTAGAAATCTGAACAAAGCCTCTCAAAAGGACAACTACCCATTGCCTTCCATTGATGAGATACTCCAAATGGTAAATGGGTCAGAAATGATGTCATTCTTAGATGGGTACTTAGGGTACAACCAAATTCTCATCCATCCAAGTGATAGGATGAAGACAACCTTTACCACCAAATGGGGAACATTTGCCTATAGGAGAATACCCTTTGGATTATTAAATGCAGGCGCAACTTTCCAACGTGCCATGGATTATGCATTTAAGGGACTCATAGGTAAGTGCATTATTGTTTATGTGGATGATATTCCTGTCTTCTCTAAGAAGAGAGAAGATCATGTCAAATATTTGAGAAAAGTTCTCCAAAGATGTAGGGAACATGGGATCTCCCTAAATCCGAGAAAATGCATCTTCGGAGTAATAGAGGGTAAGCTTTTGGGTCACATTGTTTCAAAAGAAGGAATTTCTATTGATCTCGAAAGAATAGAAGCTATCCAAGAAATCCCTCCTCCCCATAACAAGAAGGAATTAAGATCATTCTTTGGTAAAATCAATTTTGTAAGGAAGTTCATTGCTGGATTTGTTGATATTGCTAAACCATTGAATGACATGCTAAAAAAGGATGTTGAAATTAAATGGACAAATGAGAGTAAGGATGCTTTCCAGGGCATTAAAGATGCTATTTCTAAGGCACCTATTTTGGTAAGTCCAGACTATTCAAAGTCCTTTTATATTTATATGTTTGCTTCCAATAATTCATTCGCAAGTGTCCTAACTCAAAAGGGTGAAGGTAATGTTGAAAATCCCATAGCTTTTTTGAGTTCTCCTTTGAAAGGTGCAGAGTTGAGATATTCTATTTTAGACAAGAAAATGTATGCACTATTTAAAACAATAAAAAAATTTAGATATTACATTGTATGTAGTAGGGTTTATGCTATTGTGCCTAACCCTGCTATCAAAACTATGTTTCTGCAGAATGAACTAGGTGAGAAAAGAGGAAAATGGATTTCTACACTTCAATAATTTGACCTCGAAATCCAACCTATGAAGCTAGTTCATGGACAAGGATTGGTAAAATCCATTGCTGAAATTGATCCTAAAATCTCATGCCAACATTATACTATAGAAGAAATTACTAAAGATGATTGGTATGTAGATATTGTATATTTTTTGTTGAATGGTAAGTGTCCATCACATCTCACTTCTACTCAAAGAAGAGCTTTACGGTTGAAATCTGCAAACTTTTTGATTAAATCTAGTATTTTGTACAGGAGAAACCACGAAGGCATCTACCTTCGTTGTGTGAATCAAAGGGAGGCAACCCAAGTGCTTAAAGACTTCCATGGTAAATATGGAACTGGACATGGGTCAGCCAGTGCAATGGATTCTTAGACACATGATACTATTGGCCTCATATTTTCAGAGATGCATATGCTCATGTGTGATCTTGCCATACATGTCAGATGGCGGCCAATAGGGAAAGAAACGTAGCCATGCCTTTACAACCTGTGGTGGATATGAGGCCTTTTGCACAATGGGGATTGGATTTTTTTGGGGTTATTAATCCTAACTCTTCTAATTCTCATAAATTCATCCTCACAACTATATATTACTGCACCATATGGATAGAAGCAGTCCCTACAAAACATGCTACCACTGATGTTGTTATTAAGTTTTTAGAGGATTGCATTATAACTTGTTTTGGAATACCTAATGCAATAGTAAGTGATAATGGTTTTGCATTTGCTTCTATTCAATTTGCAGATTGGGCATATGATAACAAGGTGAGCCTGAAATTTTCTTCCAATTATTATCCACAAGGTAATGGTTTGGGAGAATCTTCTAACAAGAATTTTTTGTCTAGCATAAAAAGTTTGCTTGAGAAGAATCCTAGAGATTGGCATGGTAAGTTAAAATTTGCTCTTTGGGCTGATAGAACTAGAGTGAAAGAATCAATTGGAAAATCTCCATATCATCTAGTTTATGGGTAGGACCCCATTTTTCCCACTAATCTAAGGTTGCAAACTCTTCATTTCATGAAAGAATATATTGGAACTGATAATAAAACTGAATCTCGGTTAACCCACTTGATGCATCTTGATGAGAAAAGAGAGGAAGCCATGCTTCATTTTAGCAAACATCAAGATGTAGTAAAGATGTGGTTTGATAAAACAGAATAAACTATCAACCAACTGCAAGTCCCAAGGAGATTTTCAATTTACAATAGTTGAGAAGTTTTGAAAAAAGAGTCAGATTATGAATTGCAACCCAAAATAGAATTTGGAGAGCTAAAAAATATGGAGGAAGCACAAATAGAGGTAATAATTGATGCATGGATGACATAAAATAAGCACAAAGCAAATGCACTTAGTATGAATATTTAAGATATCATACGTAATTTATCCAAGTTGAGGTAATAGGATATAAGATCCAGGTAACCATAACCCCTTATTTTAATGATGTTGGCTTTGACTATGCCTTTTTCATGCTATCAATGTTGAAGGCAAAGAAGACAATGATTGAGAGATTTATAAACATACTGGAATCCCTGAATGAGAAATTGGAACACATAAATATTGGGCTTGATTGCCTACTCAACAACATATTGCAAATATTTGTGAAATATGGTTGTAGAAAGCCTACGAAATAGGACTCAAAACCACATGTTTATAGGCTCGTTGAAGATGTCAACCTACAATGCCAAGCTATAGTGAATGTAGATAAAATTTTGCTATGGTATATTGTTAGCTTGAATCAGAACCTAGGAGTTGTTGAACTTGAAATAAATATCAAGAGGATAATGAGTGGGGACAAGATGGTACCAGTGCTAGGATTTAGCTTTGATTATGTTATCTTTATTTCAAGGATGGTATATGGTCTATGAAAGAAGCTTATTTGGATTTCTTTAGTCCTATGCAAGTTGCTATGAAGCAGGTACCACATCGGTTATGATAGATGCAAAATATGTAGAGGAGGCGGTCTAAGAATTGGATGAGAAAACCACAAAGTCCATTGTAAAATGCCTCCCTTCCTCCAAGTTGTGTCAATATAGGCCTCTTGTGCTGGTTTCCACAAATCAAGCAATTTTTTTATAGTAATTTTGAATTTTGTGGAGTATAAGTTGAATATCCTAGGTATTGGTGTGTTATTTATGGAAATCAGTTTCCTCTTGGTTTGTTCTACTGCGATGCAGAATTAGACTTTTTATTTTATTTATTAAGTGTTCATTTATTAGGTTTCTTTATTTGATAGCAAGGTAATCCATTGGCATTGCATTGCATGTTTGTTGGGTCTAACTTAGAGTTTTGTGTTTATGCTCAGTTTATACAGATTTGAAGAGATGGCTGTTGGAGCATCGGTGCTTCAGAAATTGCAAAATCTAGAGTTGATTGACTTGGAAATTGTTTTAGAAACTGCTACAACAAGAAGCTATGACATAGATATATTTGACCCTTTTCCATTTTTTTTCTTAAGAAGAAAGAAAAAAGAGACCGTTTCAGATTATTTAACTATTACATGCTTAGGTAAAATATAAAGGCAACTAAAGTAACAACGTTGGATAACCCAAACGCAAAGCCTATCAAGTCAGGGAAAGGAAATATGAATGACTATCTGGTAAATAAATGCTTGAGTATTTCAAAGGAGATAATAGATTTGTTACCTCTGATTTTAGAGTTGCAAAATGGTTCCAATGAGATTAAATTAGTTTTTAAGTTGTGGATATCATGGTTACAAAAAGAGAATAGAATCTACAAAAAGTTAGAAATTAATCTAGATTTCACACTTGTTAGATCTCTGATAGATCTTATCTTCTAGACCTTATTACCATATTTAAAAGTGTTTGAAGTTATTACCAGTAGTTGAAGTTATTAGGTGATTGGATTGAAACCATACTTTTGAATTCAATGCATATCAGAAAGTTGGTAAGCTTTTTTGCTCTGATATCTGACTATATGTATAAGTCAATGCTATATTTCTAAGTGTGATAAGATAGAAAAAGAATAAGAGCAACGCAATGGAAGAACATGGAAGAAAAAGGCTAGGAGTTGAAGTCGTAGCTTTCAAAAACTCCTCTATTGATGTAACCTACAAACTCTTTATAGTTGCAGATGTATGTGGATGTATTTCCAATCTTAAGTAATATATATAATATTTTCATGTATTTTGGTTCTGTGTAATTTTCGAATATCAGGTGACTTAACTTAGCAACAATTAGGTTTTATCTCTTCTGTTTCCTCGTGTTCCATCCCATTGAGTAATATATGTGTTGCTTCCTACTCATAATAGGTCATGATATATCCTGCTTGTGTTGTGCTTTGTAACACATGAAAGATTTTTTATATCATGGTTTAGAACAAGTCATGGCGTAGAACAAGTATGTTTTAGCCTACTTATGTTTTATATCATGTATATTGTAGCCCATACAACTTTTGCATTGAGAAGCATGCAAGCGATTAAGAATCATGGGATAGAACATTCCTTGTTGTTTCCTATTGATCTCTCCTATGTTGTAGCCCATTGAATTTTTTGATGTCATTTCTCACAGTCATTGAGTGTTGGTTTGTGTACCTACAATTAGCACTCGTGGCATAGATCATATTTCCTTTGTGTTGTAGCCCATAGGTTTTCTCCATTCTCTAGCATGTGTTCATTTTATTTCTCCACCCCGTGGCATTCCCACTATGTTATAGCCCATAGCAAAAATCATGCTACAACCTGTATGTTCCAGCCTGTGCTCAATCATTTATTCAATTGGGTTTCTCTAGCCCACAATTCTTTAACTCTTTTAAATTGGTATCAGAGCTAGCACCAACTCATAGAAGACAAGAAGTAATAGATTCTAGTGGTAATTCATTGTAGTTGTAGATCCCATATTTTAATGACAAGAACTACGATTACTGGAGCATCCATATGAAGATCCTATTTGGGTCTTAATAATTATGGGATATGGTGTAGAACGGTTACATGAAACCCATATATACAACATTGGGTGCTCTCTCCCAAGTGGAGTCAAATTTGTGGAAGAAGAATTGAAAGAAGGATCAAAAGGTATTATTCTATATAATGTAGGTAGTTTAAGAAACTATTTTACTGATAATTGAAACAAAAACCAAATAAAGGAGGCATGGGAAATTCTATCCAGATCCTTCTAGGGAACCAATAAAATGAAATTGGTGAGATTGTAGATGCTGAGAAGGGAGTTTGAGAACTTGTAAATGAGTGAGTTAAAGTCTATGAGTGTCTTATTTACCCAAAAAATGGGTATCATCAACAATATGAGGTTGAATGGTGATAATTTTGAGAACCAGATAATAGTTAAGAAAATACTAAGAATTCTACTAGTAAGGTTTGAATCAATGGTAATTGCAATTGAAAACTCAAGGGATTTAACAACCCTCTTAGTAGATGATATCATGGATTCTTTGCAAACACATGAGCAGAGATTGAACTTGTTATCTCAGTCCTCATTGGAATAAGAATTTAATATGCAGGTCCTGACATAAAAACAAAATAGAAGAAACCCACTAGAACGCCTCATTTTCTCAAGGAGGAAGAGAACAGAACAATAGACACAAGCATGAAAGAAGTCATAAGAGAGGAGGAGGGTCAAAATCCAACGAAGGAGAGACCAGCTGCAACTTCCATCAAGCAAGTTGAATAGGCAATGGTAGAAATTAGTAAGAAGGATAAAATCATAGGTATGATAAGTCAAAGATCCAATGTTATTACTACAAGAAATTTAGCCATTTTAGTTATTAGTGTAGAAAAAATTGAAGGATAATAAGCAACAAGTCCACTATATAAATGAAAATAAAAATGAAAATGTAGAAAGTAGAGATGTATGTGGGAATATGTTGTTAACTTGCAGTACTGATGAAGAGAGCCAAAGAAATACTTGGTATCTCGATAGTGGGTGTAGCAACCACATATATGGAAATAGAGAAATATTATCACTGTTAGATGAAACCATAAAATCCAAGGTGAATATGGGGAACAAAAGTAAGGTACCTATCATGGGAAAAGGGAATATCATAATCTGTACTAGGCAAGATAAAAGGAAGCACATCCTTAATGTGTATTATGTGCTTGGGTTGAAACATAACTTGCTAAGTGTTGGATAGCTTGTGCAGAAAGGGCACATTGTGCAATTTAAAAATAGAGTCTATATCATTTGGGAAAAATATAATGGGCTCATAGCAAATATTTCCATGATAAAGAACAAGATGTTTCCTCTGCAGATTCAAAATGAATTTTTATTATCATTTAGTGAGGTTGTGAAAGATGCTACATGGTTGTAGCATCTCAAATATAGTCACCTAAGTTTTAGTGGCTTGAACCTACTGTACAAGAAACATATGGTGAAAGGTTTACCCCTCATAAAGCAACCCAATCAAGCATGTGAAGGTTGTCTATTCAGTAAGCAGCATAGGGATGCATTCCCTACAGGAAAGTCATGGAGAGATTCATATCCATTGGAGCTGGTGTGCTTAGGCATTTATGATCCTATGCAAACTAGCTCATTTACCAATAAAAAATACTTCTTGACACTCATAGATGATTTCTATAAGAGAATATGGGGATATACCATTAGATAAAATTCAGAAGCTTTTTGTAAATTTAAGGATTTCAAATCTTTGGTTGAAAAATAAAGTGGTTATTATGTGAATAATCTCATAATAGATGGAGGAGGTGAATACATCTCCAATTAATTCCATAATTTCTACAAAGTAAATGGAAATAGAAGTTAGTTAATAGCTAGATACACACCACAACAGAATGGTGTTGCAGAGAGGAAGAACATAACCATAATGGATATGGCATAAAATATGCTAAGTATAAAGAGTTTGCCACATGAGTTATGGGAAAAAGCTATAATTTGTGTAGTTTATTTGCTAAACATGTGTCCCACAAAGAGTGTTAAGGATAAGATTCCTCAAGAGGTATGGAGCAACCAAAAGCCCAATGTGGCTCATTTATGATTTTTTGAGTGCATAGCATATGCACACATTTCAGATGAGAAGAGAAAGAAGTTGGATAACAATACAAAAAAATGCATCTTCAATGGTTATAGTGAAGAATCAAAGGCTTATAGGTTTTATAACCCTATCACAAAGAAGTTGATCATAAACCAATATGTGAAGTTCACAAAAGATGAAGCCTAAAATTGGATCTCCAAGACTAGTCAGCAAGAGCTAGCAATCATTGAGTCTAAGAACTTGGATGAAAATAGAGTGCATCCACCTATGGCTTCAAGTAGTAATACTAGTTCCAATAGTAGCACTACCTCATCATCATGATCACCTCCACTTTTAAGGATGGTCCCCAATTTGAAGACACCATCAAATATAAGGAGCTTGCAAGATATATATGAGGTAACTAGAAATGAAATTGAAGAAGCAGAACATTTTGATTTTGCTTTATTTTCTAAGTGTGATCCAATTTCATTTCAATATGCAATTAAGAATATAAAATGGGTGAAAGCTATGTATGATGAGATATAAGCTATAAAAAATCAGACCTGGGAGTTAATGGATGTTCCAATAGGCTAGAAGACCATTGGAATAAAATGGGTTATAAGTAATTTTAATGCTCAAGATGATTTTGAAAGGCATAAAGCCAGACTGGTTGTAAAAGGCTACAAGCAAAAGTTAAGGATTAACTATCATGAGGTATATGCACCTATAGTGAGACTTGACATAATCAAAATGATTCTAGCATTGGTCACACAAAAATGTTGTAATTTTTACTAGATGGATGTCAAGTCAACCTTCCTTAATGGAGTGTTGGACCAACCACCCAGCTATGAGCTGGAAGGGCAAGAAGCCAACGTCTTAAAATTGAAGAAAGCCTTGTATGGGTTGAAGCACAAACCTAGGGCTTGGTATAGCCACATTGATGTATAATTTTAGGAGAATGGGTTCATAAAATGCCCATATGAGCACACTCTCTACATGAAGATAAATTCATAGGGGGAGATGATAATTGTTTGCTTGTATGTAGATGATCTAATCTATACTGGTAATCTCAATTTGTTGTTTGAACAGTTTAGAAGTACCATGAAGCAAGAGTTTGATATGACATATTTAGGCCTGATGAAATATTTTATTGGCATTGAAGTTAACCAATATGTGGATGCTATCTTCATCTCTCAATTCAAGTATGCAATAGATTTCTTGAAGAGGTTTAGAATGGAGGATAGTGTAGGCGGCAAATCCTCCTCCTAGAAGAAGTGATAAATGGATTTGCCCAATTTTGATAGTTTTGAAAAAAATTAAATCATATAGGTAGGATTAATCCATACAAATGGGAAGGAAAACCATACAAGGCAAAGGTAAAACATACAAGGTGCAATAAAATGAAATGAAATGCATAGGAAATGTAATTTCAGGTTGTAATTATGCATGTATTTGATTATTAAGGTGTTAGACTTAGTAAAAGTCTTAATTAATGCAATATATTATGCATGGGTAGTTGTAAATAACTAATTGCATCAAGAACCACTTTGGAATGGCTTGGGAAATGTTTTATAATTTTTATGCTTTGGACATATATGGAATGTAATCTGATAGAGTTGGATTCTTCTGGTTAATCTAGAAAGTGTTAGGAGTTAGACTATGCTCTGAGAGAAGGATTGTATGTAATTACTAAAAAAATTAATAATAATTAGAACTCATGGCTTCTCTCATGTGTTGTATGATTCTGGAATGGTTGAATAGCAATTGATGGTTTAGTTTTGTTGCATGTACTTCTGTTTGATTATTTTGGTTAAATTATGCATTGTTGTGGAGTTTGGATTAAATCGGCATTAGTGTAGATTTATGGAATGATTTGGAATTATAGTAACCTCAAGGAAGACATATTGAACCTTTTTGTATGATTTTTGGGCATCGCCAGTGGATTTGCGTCTCTCTCAAATCTCATTGACATGTTTCGCATGCTATTGGAAAAGGATTAATTCCCATATAAAACCCTTACAAAACCTATCTAAGAGATATTCGTCCATTAGAGTATCCAATTTGGAAATTTTTGGTATCTTCAATTTGTACATATCATAAACCAGAGTCTGTGCAAATCGTACATAAGATAATTACCGATTTGACAGTTTATGCGATTGGAAGAAACTTACCCGATTTGGCAGTTTTGGGAAATTGACTTGTTGAGTTACAAAAATGTGTACAACAGCCTATAAAACTAAATCTAAAGGATTGGTTGAGTGTGGTACTATACAAGATCTATCACTGTATTCTTTTATACCGTACAATGTGTCAATTTAGATTCTGTACAAGCTGTTCATTAGGCATAAACTAGTAGTTTTAGAGATCATATGATCATACAATTTGGTAAAAAAGTTGGGATTAATAAATTGACCATATTAAGAATTATAAATCACCTTCCAAATAGGAATAATACACCCCTATTCTAAATTTGGCACCATTACCTTATCGAATCTAGCATTTTTGTTAAAATAGGTCAAATTGACAAAGTAAGAATACTATAAATTTGGAGGTGAATGATAGACACAAATGTACAAAGGTGTAGGAGATGAGAAGTACATGAAAAAAATATAGTAAGAAGTATCATTAGGATTTATCAAATATAGAATGCAAGTAATTCAAACCATATTACACATGAACCAAAAATAGAAGTAGGAGACTTTGAGGTGTTGTTGATAGAAATAGAAGAGGAGGTATCATAACCACCTAGTGTAGAGGCGTGAGTTGAAAAGAAGGTAGTGCAAGAGGACAAATAGTGGATGATGACACCTAATAAAGTGATAGAAGAGTTGCAAGGTATTTTAGAGAATGGGATTTAGGCACCAAAGCAATGGGGTACAAGGTCTCAAGAGGAAGGACCAAGACCATCTCCCTCACATCAATGAAGGAAATCACGAAGTGAAGATGCACGTGAGTTTGGTCAACTATTGGTGGAACATAATAAGATACCCCAAATAGAAAATTTTGATGATGATTTTAGCAAGACATCCCCAAGGAGGAATTAGATAGAGATTCTATGGGAGACCTCAAGAGATAAAGATAATTCTCTGAAGATGGCTAATAATGCAGCCAAGCAAAGATGTCCACATTTTATAAGTGAGGGTAAGGAAGATCCCACAAGAAATATCAAAACTTGTATAACCATTTGAAGGACAAATGGTGTAGATCGACCAAATGAATAGGTAACTTTATTTCTTGCTACCTTGAGAGGATTGGTGATCGATTGGTATCTAAAAAGAGAAAATACGATAGATTTTTATACTTGGACCCAAGTGAAGGAGAAATTAATAAACAAATTCCATCCTTTGAAGGATGATGGAGACATCGTCACTGAGATTTGCGTAACGAAGCAAAAGTAGGATGAAGACATAAAATCATACAATAGCAGAATAAAGCAGTTAATAGATAAGATGCAGGTACCTCTAGCAGATGTTCTAGTAAAATGGTGGTTTGTAGATGGATTACTACCAAAATATAAGAAAAATATGAACGAAGCACCATCAAAAATGTATGAAGAAGCTATGAAGCATGCAAAGAATTTTGAAAGCGAATCAAAATAGATGTATACAAGAATTTTTTCTCACCCCAAGTCTAATGATTCAAATAGTGGAGAAGATGACACTATACAAAGGATAGTAGCATCATTTCATCAGGAGTTTGATAAGATCATGAAATAACAAAAGAGTAAAGCTGATAGAAATGACATTTTGTGCATAGAATGTAATACTAAAGGGTATTAAAATGTAAAGTGTCCATGAAATTACTATTGTCACATATGTAATGTGATGGGACACAAGGTAATGCTATGTCCATATAATGCAAGAGTACATCCATAGATTTTAACAATCCAAGAGTAGGAAGAGAAACAGAAGACCCTAGGAAGGGGAAAACAGGAAATGAGTGGTGATTATAAAAACAACCGATGAGGTGGAAGGCCAAACCAGCATAATCGATAAGGAGATAGAGCCATTTGCAGCATGACTCAAAAGGGATTTCAATCATACAGTGTCACAATTTCCAACAATGGGGTATTTTGTGAAAAATATTCTTCACCTTAGAGGTAGGAAACACTACAAGAAAGCACTACACATATGTGTAGGTGGTGGGGTTCGAGGGACCACAAAGAATAAAATTGCCTAAATTAGGAGAGTTCAAGTAACCCATAGAATGTCAATTATTTAGATATTAAGGTTCCTCAAGTTAAGGAGGAAACCCAAGAATTTTTAGCCATGACTAGGAATTAGGCTAAAAAGGATAAGTACCTAGAGCCAGCAAAGGAAAAGTAGCACTGGAAAGTAGTAAATAAAATACTACAAGATGAAGCACATAAAGCTAAACAAGTGAAGTTAGCTGAAGGAAAGGAACTAAAAAATCCATCAGAAGATAAGGTAATTATGCAAAATTTGGCAGCATAAGTTTTAGACACCACAGTAGATATCGAAGTGTTAAACCTATTGGAAGCTATTCTAGTATTGTAGAAAACAATGGTGGAAGAAATAAAACCACATAAGGTGATGGAAGTGCAGAGCCAATCAATTCAAGAGAAGAAAATAAAATATCAGTTTATGGATTCAACTATATTGATGATTGATGTGGGGAATAAATCTGCATTAGTTCATATGGAGATCCTAGGGCACAAATTAACACAAGTTATTATAGACGAAGGATCCAATGTCAATGTGCTACCTGATAGAACTTGGATAGAATTAGGTGATCTATCTCTATGGGCTCTGAATTTCTGATTATATGGTGCTGATCAGTATGGTATTGAGACAAAAGGATTCTTGATAGTACAACAAGTGGTGATAGCTAACCAAGAGTTTGTCTTGAATTTCATTGTGATTACAATGTAGAAGCTTGCATATGATGATCTAATGGCAAGAGGGTGGCTACAAGTAGCCAAAGTTAATCACAATTGGAGAAAGAATCAGATCACTTTCAAGAAGGGATAACATAAATATATGATTTATTTGGCTAATAAAAAATTCAATGAGGATGTAGCCATGATGGATGAATCAAAAAATTCCTTAGGATATGAAGGGTATGAAACTTATGGAGAAGGAATGCTGTACCTAGATAAATGTAGTGAAGATGAAGCTAGATCTGACATCATAATTCTTCATTGGAAAATGGAGGAGTACAAAATTTTTCAGCCCAACTACTTCTGTATTGAGTCAAAGAAGTGTTGGCAATTTTGCACTATGCCACATTGGGAATTTTGTTGGAGTATTTTGATACAATATTTTGATGAATATTTCGATTGTATATGGCAACATTTATTTTGAAAGTAATTTCATATGTTCCTATTTTGTTTACATATGTATTCTTTTTTGCATCGACATTATAAATGTTTTGTAAACTTCATTCGGGATTTGAGTTCGCCATACTATAAATGCATCAAAATGAAGGTATCTTTGGGCTCGTAAAAACAAAAAATAAAGAAGGATTAAGTTGAAAAACTTAAGGGGCTTAAAAGTTTTGAAAGCGCCAGTGCGTTCGCCCCAAATATAGGGCAAACGCCCCATTCGCCCCATGTTGGGGTGAACGAAATATCAAAGGAAGACAAAAGGGAGTTCAAAAATCCAAAGAAAGGGTATGGTAAAATGCATTCGCGTTCACCCCGGTTGAGGGGTGAACATCCCGTTCGCCCCTCCCATGGGTGAACGCGCTCCAATATTGGAACGTGATTACGTTCACCCTGAGTTGAGGGGTGAACATCCCATTCGCCCCTCCCATGGGTGAACGTACCTTGGGAGTAGAATGTTATCGCGTTCACCTCGATTGAGGGGTGAACATCCTGTTCACCCCTCCCATGGGTGAACACGTTCTTAAAGGAAAGTCACACGAGCATGCTAGATAATATATGATCGGGTGAAGCTGATTTTTGTCAAAGGGTGAATGTAATTTTTGGGTGAAAAGGATTATGGTCAAAACTTCAAGAGTGCTAGATTTGCAAGCATTAAATAATGGTGGCAATAAGTAATTCGAATTGTGGATCCCGAGTGAAGGAAGAAGTCGTATAGAAGTACAAGGAGTATTTTTCATGATTTTCAAGGTAGGAGTGCATTTCCAAGATATTGAATGTCTCCTAATTCTCTATGCATCGATGCCCAAGTTGCTGATTTCCTAGAAATGTTTCCTAGAAATATGGATCACTGCCCCAAAAGGATGGATTTTTAATGATTCCAAGGAGGAATTTCCTCACTCTTGTTCTTGATCTGCGATCATTTTGTTCTCATGTGCATTTAATGAAAGAGGTGAAATCCTCTATAAATACTAATGAAATTTCTATTGTAAAGGAGGTTGGACATTCTGCAAGAAAACTTTCTAAGTTCTCTACATCAATAGAAGAGACTTGGCTTCTAAAATTTGCAAGCATTCTTATGTGTGTGATTTCCTTCTATTTTTAAGCATTTCTATCTATGCTCATGTTCTTATTTGTTATTAGTTTTAAAATTCTATTTTGGATTTAAAACATTGTTGGTGAGTGAGTGAGTTTTGGAATGTGATTTGGTGGGTTGTATTTGCAATTTTGTAAGTGAAATTTTGTTGCTTTTCCTTTTGTTACATGTTATTATAATGCTTGGTGGAATTTCTTGTTACTAGTCTACCCCAAATCCTACATTCTGGCCTATGGCCATATTTCCCTTTCTTTCTATTATTTTTCCAATTTCTTTCTTGCATCTCTAGTCTTCAACTAGTTTAGGATTTAGTAAGGGAACCAACCCTCTCTGGAGATTGGCATGGAGGACATTTCTTTCCTTCGGCCTTTCAATGTTGGTCGTATCTAGGGTGCACAAACATAGTTTTTGTTGATTAGGTAGATATTTGACCAACAATTTTTGGCACGCCTAGTGGGACCTCAAAAGTTCCACTTCTAATAGTATTAAGGTTTGATGTTCACCTTTGTGCTATGAAATTAGAACATCTGGTGACTCGATTACACCCAAAAATCTCCAAATGTGAGGGTAGCAAAAGTTGTGTCTCATGAATACAAGATCGAAGGCCAAAAATCTAGATCATCAAATTGAGTTCTATGAACTTGATATTCAAAGGCTAGGGGAACATCCTCAATTAGCCACTTTTTGATGTACATCTTCATTACCCCATATATCTCATATACCATCTATCACATCCTCACGATTAGCTGGTGTATTCTCTGCTCTTGTAAGCCTAGTTAGTACTACCATGAGTTTCCCTCAACCTCCACCTCACATGACCATGAGCCTTCCTCACACTACACCTCATATACCAGTCCATATGGCTCAGAATCCTCCACCAAGGTAGTTCCCAGCATGGAATAGCTCAGGGGATTTGAACCTACAAGCACAAAATCTGGTGCCCCAAGCTGCTTTGAAGGCTTTGCCGACCTATGATGGTATCGGTAAAACTACATATGAACATATTCAAGATGTGGCTTCTTTGGTGACCATCCATGACATAATAGATGAAGATGTAATGATAAAGTTGTTGGTATTGTCATTGAGAGGGAAATTGTTGTATTGGTATCGATCACTACAACCAGGCACTATTACCTCATGGGATCAGTTGGCGGAGTTGCTGATTAAAAATTTTCATGAACAAGTTGATCCATACTCCTTGTTGCATTAGTTTACAACAATTCAAAGGCATCCACAAGAGGAGATAGTTGACTTTAATGTCAAGTTCGCATGAAGTTAGCAAAGAGTCCTTGATGGTTTGTGGCCCACACATGAGCAAGTTATGTTCTACTATCTCAGGGTATTTAGCACTAAAATTGGTATGGTCGTATGGTAGGCCAATGTGACTACATTCCTAGATTTGTATACATAAGCTCAAAAGGCTGAATCTGATTTGATTGCTGTAGGTAGGCTTCCTTGAAAATGACTATACCTATTCTTCTAGATCTCCCATAGTATTTGTATTCAAGTGCATTTTCGTAACCCATGCCTTCCATGTACCCAGTTCCCTCATGGAGTTCTAGCCCACCTCATATCGCTCTGATCCCTATCCCACAATATTCGACTCTAAGTTTTTCATAGTTGCCCACTCAATCAGTTCCCCAACTATCGACATCTATTCCTTTTCCAACATTGTCCAGCACCTCCGACCCCTTTGCCATTACCCATGCCACAAGCACCTCTACCTTTGCTAGCACCAACCACATCATCTAATCTTGATCCTCTTATGACATTATTACAAGAAGTAAAATCTAATAACTCATCCTTAAGGATGATATCAAATGAGCTTACAATGGTGAGGAAGAAGCAAGCTGAGGCTGAATTTTATTGAGGAGATTTCAAACTCCATCGATTACTCGAGAACAAGCTTCTACCAGTAGAGGCCTTGAGAAGAGCACAATAGTGCTAGAAAATGAGGAGACTAGCACAATAGAAAAGGTGTATTGGTGTTCAACATGCAATGATCCTCATGGAGAAGAAACTTGCATGGTGCATATGAATTATGTGCAAATGCTAGCAGAGAGTTTGGTTGGTGGACAAGTCAATATGATTAGAGAAGTTGATCACAATTTTATGATGCCATATTTGGAGCAAGTTTCGGTCCTCACAAGGTCCGAAAAGAAGCCAATAATTATAGATCCAGCTGAGCTCGAACCTTTGAAGGTGCCTACAGAGCCAAAGGTACAAGATGAAAAATGACCACCTCTAGTGAAAGTGCCTGGTGTAAGGACTAAGGAGCAAGATTCTATCAAGTTAAGAGATTTATTGCCTAAGCAAGCTCAAGAGAAGGTATAAACTAAGGCATCAACTTCACAACCTATAGCAGCTGCTCAAACATAGAATGAAACAAAAGAGCAGGCCAGGGAGTGACTCAAGTACCCATCATTGACAAAGAGACAAAGAGTAGAAGCTACTCAATAGTATCGGGACAAGTATGAATGAGTTCTAGAAGAGAAGGTTTCAGCTATCTCAAGTTATAATATTGTAGAGGAAATGAAGAAGATTCCAATAAAAGTTAGCTTGTATGATGCGCTACAGTTGCTAGGCAAATTGACTTGTTGCAAGAGTCCTTGAAGACTGCTAAATATCAGAAGAAATATCCTTCTCAAATAGTCCTAGCGCAAGCACTACCAACTTTAGATAGGAAAAAATAGGCCTCCCCCATTTTATTTGTCACTCAGAATGGAAGGGTGGATTGTACACAATTGTATGATCGACTCTAGAGCTATGACTATTGTCATGCCAAAGGCAGTATGTGAAGTGATGGGGATGGAATATACAAGAAGTAGCCTAGGAGTGTTACAACTGGATGGGACTCCAATCAAGATAGTGGGAGTGATCAAAGACATTCCCATTGTCCTTCATAGTATGCCATAAATCATAGTCATCCAGGAAGTGGTAGTAGTTGACTTGGAGCCATACTTTAGCATGTGCCTCTCAAGGGAGTTCATGGCTAAGCTGGGAGGATACCTTTCCTTAGACTATTCACATTTGGAGATACCATTCAAAGGAAAAAGGATTTGTATCCATAATGAAAAGCCTTCACCTTTTCACATTGAAAAGTTGGAAGAGGAAGAAGAATCTCCAGGTGCAGTTAACATGATGATTGAGGAGCTAGAAGAGGTTGACTTGGTGGAAGAAGCATTGGGTGAGCTTCACCTGGAAGATGAGTTTTTGCTCATAGATTTTAATGCAATGATTAGGATAGATATTGGTTGTTATACAATAACTAAGCCTAAGCAAACTGAAGAAGAAGTCCCCGATTCTAAGGATTTCGACATGGATCAGTTATGGAAATTATATTTTGATGGTGCCAGATGTAAGAATGGTGTAGGAGTTGGTGTCGTGTTGATATCTCCCAAAGGGTTACAAAAGACTTATTCTTATAGGTTGACTTGGAGTTGCACAAATAATGCAGTTGAATATGAAGCATTATGCCTTGGGTTGAAGAAAGCTAAAAAGTTGGGCATTAAGCAGCTATAGATTTTTGGTGACTCTGAGCTTATTGTCAATCAGACCACTAATAAGTGTGTATCAAAGTAGCATTACCTAAAATCCTATCACAATAGAGTCTAGGATTTGTTTGAATCTTTCACAACTTTGAACATTCAAGCAATTTCTTAGGAGCAGAATAAACATGCAGATATTTTAGCTTCTCTTGGTGCAAATTATTCTCCCATGGAGCAAGTGGTCCGAAAGCCCAAGACTGTTAGAGTGATCTATAGACCTTCAGTCCTAGATAAGAATATTTATTGGCAAGTATTTGACAATGATGAACAAATAGTCAATTTCCTGCTTAGAGAAGCTGCTAGCATAGATGATAGAGTGCTTGTTGAGGAGGAGAAAGAAGGGATGATTCAATTGAAGAATAATCATATCCCTAGAGGTTTAATCTCATTGGAGAGTTTATTTGATCAAAATGATAGAGCTGAAAAGCACAGGATTAAGGTAGATGCCAAGGAGTACAAGGAATTACAGTTGGAACCTAAAAATATTATCAAAATTGGAACCGATTGCGTGTCGGATGAACTGGAAGGCATTAAAAACTTGTGCTATGAGTACCCCAACATTGTGGCATGGAGCTATCAAGATTTAAAGGGATATGACAAGAATGTGATCCAACATACCATTGAGCTGCAGGAGGGGGTAAAGCCTTTTTGACAGAAGCAACATCCTGTCAATCCTAAAATCGAAGTACTCATGAAGGCAGAATTGTTGAAGATGTTGGAGGTAAAGATAATATATCCGATCAAGCACTCAACATGGGTGGTGAACCTGGTCCTAGTACGGAAGAAGAATGGAGATATTCAGTTGTGTGTTGATTTTTGCAACTTGAACCAGGCATCACTTAAATATCATTACCCTCTACCCCAGATTGATCAAATTCTTCATGTGGTAGTTGGTGCACAAAGATTCTCATTATTAGATGGTTTCTCCGGATATAATCAAATCTGGGTGAAGGATGAGGACCAATATAAAACAACATTCACCACCAAGTGGGGCACATTTGCCTACCAACGGATGCCCTTTGGGCTCTCAAATGTCGGTGCTACCTTCCAGAGAGCCATGGACATCGCCTTCGGTGAGTTATTGAATAGAATTATTGTGATATATCTTGATGATATGACTATGTTTTCGCATCGTAGAGAAGACCATGTTGCTCATTTGAGGTAGGTGTTCGAGAAGTGCCACGAGTTCGGGATCTCCATTAATCCAAAGAAGTCAATATTTGTTGTTAAAGAAGGGAAATTTTTGGGTCATGTGATCTCACAGGAAGGGTTGGCGATTGATCCTGCAAGAGCTAAAGCACTCATGAAATTGTCACTGCCTGCTAATAAGAAGGACCTACAATATTTCTTCGATCAAATAAATTTCATCCACAAATTTATTGTCGACTTCGCTCAGGTTGTGAAGCCCATGACTGAGCTTTTGAAAAAGAATACTGAATTTAAGTGGATGGAAGCCAGGAGATGAGCTTTTCAAGAAATCAAAGAAAGAATCACACAAGCTCCAGTTTTAATTAATCCTGACTATTCAAAAGATTTCATTCTCTATGCAGTGGGTGAGCAAGAAAGCTATGTTGCAGTGTTGACACAGAAACAAGAAGATGGAGAAGAGAAGCCAATTGCCTTCTTGAGCCAAGTTATTGCACCACATCAGGAGAAGTATAACTTTATTGAGAAGCAGGTTTATGCAGTAATGAAATCATTGAAGAAGTTCTGACACTTTGTTTCTCAGAGAAAGACTATTGTTTATGTTATTCATCTTGATGTTCAAAATTTTATACTCCAAGGAGAACTAGGTGATAAAAGGGCAGGTTGGGTCTCAAAAATTCAAGAATATGATGTGGAGATCCGACCAACAAAGCTAGTTCATGGGTGAGCTTTATGTCAGGAGTTAGCTAAAAGTGCTGCCTCTGAGACATTGGATGCAGTACATGAGGAGGACATTGGTGAAAGAATTTGCGCAAATCATACTATGAGCGACCATGATTGGACAGAAGAGCTGGTTGACTATTTTACTTCTGGGAGATGTCCAACTCACCTTGATGCTTCATAGTATTGGAGGTTTAGGTTGCAAGCGCTCAAGTATGTACTGTTGCCTAATGGATTGTATCATAAGAACATTGATGGAGTTCTTCTCAGGTGTGTGAAAGATTTCGAGAAGGAGAAAATATTGGAGGAATTTCATTCTGGACTATCTGGTGGTCACTATGCAGGTAGGCCTATGGCTTTAAATATTATTCGAGCAGGTTATTATTGGCCCACTCTGTTCATCGATGCTCATAAAGTAAGTCAACATTGTGATAGTTGTCAGTGATATGTTGGTAGAATTAGGAAAGGAGCTTTGCCCCTACGCCCAATCCAAGTGGAAGCACCTTTTCAATAGTGGGGTCTTGACTTCATTGGAGTTATTGATCCACATTCTTCCATAGAGCACAAGTATATCTTAACGGTGATTGATTATTTCACTAGATGGGCGGAGGCTATTCCCACCAAGAAGGCTGATCAAGCTACTATTATTTCTTTCCTAGAAGGGATCATCACTCGTTTTGGCATCCCAGATTCAATTGTAACTGATAATGGCACTCCATTCATTGGGGCCAAAATCATAGAGTTCACTAGAAAATATGGCATTTATTTGAAGACATCATCCAATTATTATCCACAAGGGAATGGGTTGGCCGAATCTACCAATAAAAATTTGCTACGAATTTTAAAAAGGATGATGGGCAGTAACAAGAGAAGCTGGCACTTGTTGTTGAATCAAGCACTTTGGGTGGATCGTATCTCAGTGAAGAAATCTATCAAAACTTCTCCATATGCCTTGGTTTATGGAAAAGAAGTTATTCTTCCCACTCATATTGAGCTATCGGTACTCCAAACATTGCAGTTATTCCAGGATGAAGATGAAGAATATGATCCTATGAGTGCAAGGTTGGCACAGTTGTTGCAGTTAGAGGAGGATAGGGAGTAGTCTTATCAAGCATTTGTTGAGCACACTAAAGAGATGAAGAAGTGGTTCGGAAAGAAAACAACTGAACACAGTTTCCAGGTGGGAGATTTAGTTTTAAAATGGAATGAAAAGAAGGCTAAGCCAGGAAAACACCATAAGTTTGATGCTATCTGGGAAGGCCCTTTTCAAATTTCTACAGTAAATTCGGTAAATGCTTATCACCTTCATGATCTGGAGGGTTATGACCTTCCTATTCTAGTAAATGGTCTTCATCTGAAGGCCTATATTCAATGATGATATTCTGATGAGGTACTACTTTGTACATATGTAAATACCCTTTTTAGTATGTTATTTGTTTTTAATTGTTGATGCTATTTTAGCATATATATATAAAAAAATGGGCAAAATATATTCAAGAAACACGTTCACCCAAGTAATGGGTGCATTGGCTAAGGCAATGTCTCTTTTTTGGGTGGAAGAACAAATATGAAGCAACCCATCATGTGTGAGTCACGTTCGCCCAAAGTGGGGGTAATGTGACCATTTGACCTAAGGATGGGGGAAAACAAATTTTTTTGATATAATGTTTAGTGATAGTAAGTGCGAGAATGTTATTAAGTTCACCCTAGATGGTGGGAAAACGTGTTGGCTTGGAATGACATAGCAATGAGGGTTTTGAATATTTAATTTTAATATAAAAATAAATAAAACAAAAGGAAAAAAAGAAGTCGAGTTGCTTTAATGATGATTTTCCTAAACTTTGAAAAATAAGATACGTGAAGGAAAAAAAAGGGAAAAAGTCGTAATTGTTTTTAGAAAATCTAAATATGGGTAAAAAAGTAAAACAAAGAGAGTTTTTAAAGAAGGCTATTCACCATGGAATTTCCAAGCAGTTCAAAGGCGCCCTGGAATGAGGAAGTATGACATGTTGCTCTAAGTTTTGAAGTCACCAGAAAAAGGATAAAATTGCTTAGTGCCCAAAGTAATTTCTCTAAAATAAGGGAGTAGTTGCATCAATTTTGGAAGCACATTGTAAAACAAATTGCGCCCTTGGATACGTGGCAGTAATTGGAGAGTTGGAGTGCAGGTAAAAGGGCATTTAATTTAAAATGTGCACTGTGTCGAATGTTTATTTTTCCAAGGAGTAGCAAATATTTATTATTGGTTGTTAAGCGGCTGATTTAGCTTTCCCAACAAGCTTCAGGTGCCAGGGCATGATTTACAATGAAATTATATAGCGAAGAGGGCACACTTTTCTAGGAAGATCTGGCAATGAATCAAAGGAGAAATCATTGGAACATTGGGAATGGTGTCGGGCTAGCGAATCAATACTCTCTTTCTCTTGAAAGTGCCCAAAATTAATTCAACATTTATTATGACAGTTGTGGGATGGCTCTATATAAATGATGAGGTAAAAGCCCATAGTTTATTTTCTTTTAAAAATTTTACTGTGTGTTTCGCATTGTAGCTGTAGAGGAGTTCAGAGAGTGCTCAAAGAATTTTCTAGAGAGGAAAATAATGGGAAAATGAAGCAAGGAGCCCAAGGATGTCATAGAGGCTACAGAGCCCAAGAAGTCAAAGAAAAAGGAAGGAGGCTCTAGAGCAAAAAGGGCTCAAAAAATGACTATGTCGATTTGGACCCATATGAGGACACTATGGCAGAAATTGGTGACTGCCTCATTACTCACAAAGGAGTGGAAAGGTTAAGGTAGGATGTAGAAATGATGGTGAGCCAAGGGGTAACATCGAACAACTGGCTGATAGTGCCCTATCATTCATAGCTGTCCTGGTATTTATGTCTACCGGTTCATCCATGCCCTGAGTTGGTGCAGCTCATTGCCCAGTTCTATGATCCATTTACTAGGGTTGTCAAAAATGCCAGAAGAGAAATTTTGTTCACCATCACTCCAGATGAGGTTCGGGAAGCTTTTGCTTGTGGATTGAAGCCCCCTTCTTATGTAGTTAATAAGAAATTGCATACTGATGAACAAGAGGATAGATATGTCTCCACGGTGACAATGCACCAATTTATGGAGACTCAGCTAATTAAAGAGCCATCGATGGGGCAACTTCCCAATTTGTCGAAGCCGCTTTCAGATTTTAAGAGCTTGGACATATATTCAATGTTGGCATGGGTCGTTGGGTTACCTTCGGATGAGACTATGCATAAATGGTAGGCGGCCTTGGCACAATGTATTTGTAAAGTTGAATTTTATTCTCCCGCAGCCATGAGGTAAGGCAACAACCCCATTTTCTTTGATTGGGTAGACTATATTTCTCGAAGGTTGAATTTTCAATTGGAGAAGATGCAAATCAGAGAATCAAAATCATTCAAGCATACTTCCTTTTTGGTATGGTTTTTCTTCTTTCAGCTATAGCAACACTTCTCTTTTATTGCAGTAACACAGGTGGGCGAGAAAAATGAACCCCTACTAGTTTATATGTGGACTCCCATTTTGTCAAGAAGGGAGTCATTTTACAGCTTTAATAGCTGGTTTTTGGGACCGACAATAGAATTGCTTTGCGGTACATGTGAAAGAGTGCCATGGAATTTAAGAGACATAGTCGTTGCATAGGAAAAGGGTGATATTTTTCTGCTTACCCAGGGCGTAGTTGTGAGAATTTTTGGTTTCACGGGTAAGCCATTTTTGTTGCCATATTTTGCCACAGAGCATGTGTTCGCCATGGAAGTTGTGCACCAGATAGATTATGTAAATGATGTATATGGAGCTGGGCATGGAAAGAAGACCACATGCAATATGCCATTCAAATTTGGTAGTATAGAGGTGAGCCAAGTTGGATAGAATCGGCTCCTGATAGTGGCGTTGCAAGATTTGGGCTTGATAGAACTACCGCAATGCTGGAGATATGACCCTCTAGGTAAATTTTTAGCTATTGTGAAGGCTAAATCTTTTCATTGTTGCCCTCATCTAGATATCTAGAGGAATAGAAATAATTTTGATGGGCCGAACATGAACTAGCATATTGAGAAGATGACAACGCTCCCACCATGGCATGATTATTATGAGCAGGAGGTAGAATATAATTTGGCCAAATATAAGACCCAAATTCCTCCATCAGGTTTATTTAGTCAAGTCCAAGAAAGTGAGCCCACCTGGACTGAAGAGAAGATAATGAATTGGTGGATAATGCGGATTCACCATGGGAAGCCGACTACTCCTTATGGGCTAAAATTGGATGAGCAATTTTTAGAAAATTATGATGAGTATGTCGATTCATATCAGCCCATCGCCTTTACCAATATTTTTTCACAAAGCTTCCAGCACTCTGATAATGGTGAAGGCAAAACTGAACAAGAGCCATCAAAGAGGAGACTCTAGAGGAAGAAGAACAATAATATGTGTTCAAACGGAGATCTCAATGAACAAAGCGAAAGGTGGAAGAGGCACCTACGCTAGAAAAGCAAAATATCCCAAAGGCACCTCCATTTCCAAAGGTGGCCAAAAGACCAAGGACCAGTGTAGTTATGACTTCTACTATTGAGGCCTCGATTGCAACTTCTACAGTTTTAGTTGTCATAGTTTCTACAGTTCTAGTTGTAGCGGTTCCTATGATTACTAATGTGTCGATGATAGTTATTGATCCTTCACCCATGGTAGAGCTCCCGACCAAAGTTGCATAGATGTTTTCGATGATTCAAGAATAGGAGGAAGATCATCAGTCGAAAAGCTCTCACGTGGAAGTCATGGATGGCGAAGAGAATCTGAACATTCAAGAGAGGGTGGAAGCATAGCAAGAGGAAATAATTTCACAGCCACCCTCATCACCACATCACATGATGCCTATGCCCAAAGGTATGATTTCTCTTCCCTCTTCTTCTTCTTCGGAGCATGCAGTGATTTCTATTTCATTTTCATCTATTTCACTTCCATCATCATCGATCTCCATTTCTCCACCATTTGGTATGCCATCTACATCCTTTTCTCTTCCATCTTCTTCCACCCTCGAAGTCATTATTGCTCCTTCTTCTATTCCCATTCCTTCATCTTCCATTTATTTTAGTTTATATGCATCAAATCCCAATCCCTTTTCACACCCTTCCCCTTCCATTGCCGCCACCACTACCATTGAAGTTGTAAGTATGCAAGCTCCTCCTAGAGTGAGCGTAACTATAGTTGAACTCGATTCCTCCATCAAGTCTACCATTTCTTCATTTCCATTCACCCCTTTTAGCCGTATCATCCACTTCTACTAGGCCTAGTCACTCAGATGTTTTGGTTCCATTCACCCTATTTTTGGAGTTGTAGATAGTTCTTGATGTATAGGTGGCCCGTAAGCAGCCCGACATGGAGAAGATTAATCGGGCACACTTGAGCTCTTCATAGTGGTTGAAGAGTATGAGGTGCAAGGAGGCCTTGGCTCCAACTCGACCGATTAAGAAGGTTGCTTTTGATCCTATTGCAATGGAGGCTCATATCACCACCATTACTCCATTGGTTCAGAAGCCTCAAGGAGAATTGTTGCCAGGCAATATTATGAGACTATAATAGAAGACCTCACGTGGATTGATCCTATGGAGAAAATGGGTAATATTCAAGTTGATATGAGCTCAGTGTACTTGCATGGTGAGCATTTTAAAGAGAAGTATTTTGAAAATGAAAATAAGATTATTGAGCTTGAAACTACCCTAGCAAAAAGTAGAGCGTAAGAGGAGAAGACGACTACTAAAAATGAATATTTGCACCAATAGGTCAAAGTGCACTTGAAGGAACGCGATGCCACCAGGATTGAAATGCATAAGCTCCAACAGTAGCTTGAGGATATGAAGAAGCAGTTAGCAAAGAAAGTAGCATAGGTTACTGGTTTTTCACTGGATAACATCAAAGGAACCCATCTTCACTCTGCACAAAACTGTGAGAAATTGGTCATACAAGTAGTTAAGGTGTTACACTATTTATGGGAGGTATGAATATAGATACAACTAGGGTAATAACTAATTGAAACCATAGAGGAGATGCTATACCATACATGGAGATGGCCGTGAAGATCCAGGCCTTAGCTAATGCCAATTTGAATATTCACCCTCTCAACGAAATGGATCACGCCTGGTCCAAAGCCAAAGTCACTTTGCATAGTTATTTTCAATGAATGGACCTGGTAAGGGAAGGACGAGCAATTCTCAACACTATCGAGCATGAGCATACCATTTCCATGTCTCATTTTGAGACTATTGATGAGTTGGGATTTCTGACCTTTATAGATGAGTGGGGTGAACCCTTGCCAATGGAACAACTGGAAGCGCTCTGGAAGAAGTTTGTTGAAGATACCTCTAATATTGATGCATGGGAAGAGCCTCTCATGGAAGCATAGGTATTGCCCCTAATGCAAAAATATACGTGCTTGGAGCTGTCATTGTATGAGTTGGCTCAACGAGCGAAGCACCTCAATTTGATAGATATTCAGAATCTTCGCTTTGTTTATGAATCTCTCAGTGTCCCATGCTTATTTACTACTCATGCCTGGAAGGAGGTTATAATAGTTTATGAAGTTATGATTGAGAGCCTCAAGGAATAAGAGGAGCAGTAGAGAGAGGTAGCAATAAGGGTAGAGAAGCGAAATGAGCTAAAGTGCTCAAGGTAGCGGCTAAAGTGGAAGAGAAGGAGTGTGCTGAGGAGGAGGCACGTCGAAAGGCATCTATGACATCAACGAAGGTGCCAACCAAGGTGGCTAGGAAAAAGACTTCGTAGCCCAATGAATAAAGGCCTGGGATCACTTGCATCCATGCGAGTTGGATACCCCGTGAGTCACCAAAAATATTGGCAATTTTGCACTATGCCACATTGGGAATTTTGTTGGAGTATTTTGATACAATATTTTGATGAATATTTTGATTGTATATGGTAGCATTTATTTCAAAAGTAATTTCATATGTTCCTATTTTGTTTACATATGTATTCTTTTTGCATCGGCATTATAAATGTTTTGTAAACTTCATTCGAGATTCGAGTTCGCCATACTATAAATGCATCAAAATGAAGGTATCTTTGGGCTCGTAAAAAAAAAAAAGAAGGATTAAGTTGAAAAACTTAAGGGGCTTAAAATTTTTGAAAGCGCCAGCGTTCACCCCAAAGATAGGGTGAATGCCCCGTTCGCCCCATGTTGGGGTGAACAAAATATCAAAGGAAGACAAAAGGGAGTTTAAAAATCCAAAGAAAGGGATGGTAAAATGCATTCGCGTTCACCCCGATTGAGGGGTGAACATCCCATTCGCCCCTCCCATGGGTGAATGCGCTCCAACATTGGAACGTGATTGCGTTCACCCAAAGATAAAGTGCAATCACGTTCACCTGGTTGAGGGGGAACATCCCGTTTGCCCCTCCCATGGGCGAACGTACCTTGGGAGCAGAATGTTATCGCGTTCACCCCGGTTGAGGGGTGAACATCCTGTTCACCCCTCCCATGGGTGAACACGTTCTTAAAGGAAAATTCATGAGCATGCTAGATAATATATGATCGGGTGAAGCTGATTTTTGTCAAAGGGTGAATGTAATTTTTGGGTGAAAAGGATTATGGTCAAAACTTCAAGAGCGTCAAATTTGCAAGCATTAAATAATGGTGGCAATAAGTAATTCGAATTGTGGATCCCGAGTGAAGGAAGAAGTTGTATGGAAGCATAAGGAGTATTTTTCATGATTTTCAAGGTAGGAGTGCATTTCCAAGATATTGAATGTCTCCTAATTCTCTGTGCACCGATGCCCAAGTTGTTGATTTCTTGGGAATGTTCCCTAAAATATGGATCGCTGCCCCAAAAGGATGGATTTTTAATGATTCCAAGGAGGAATTTCCTCACTCTTGTTCTTGATCTGCGATCATTTTGTTCTCATGTGCATTTAATGAAAGAGGTGAAATCCTCTATAAATACTAATCAAATTTCTATTGTAAAGGAGGTTGGACATTCTACAAGAAAACTTTCTAAGTTCTCTACATCAATAGAAGAGACTTGGCTTCTGAAATTTGCAAGCATTCTTATGTGTGTGATTTCCTTTGTTTTAAGCATTTCTGTTTTAATGCTCATGTTCCTTATTTGTTGTTAGTTTTAAATTTTATATTTGGATTTAAAATCATTGTTGGTGAGTGAGTTAGGAATTTTGGAGTGTAATCTTGAAGGTTATTACTACAAGTTTATAAGTAAATTCTACTACTTTTTCCTCTTCTTAGTCTACCCCAAATCCTACATTTCGGCTTGTGGCCATATTTCCCTTTCTTTCTGTTATTTTTCCAATTTCTTTCCTGCATCCCTAGTCTTCAACCAGTTTAGGATTAGTAAGGGAACCAACCCTCTCTGGAGATTGGCATGGAGGACATTCCTTTCCTTCGGCCTTTCAATGTTGGCCGTATCTAGGGTGCACAAACATATTTTTGTTGATTAGGCAGATATTTGACCAACAAGGAGATCAAGGAAAAAAATATGAACCAAAAGTCAGCCAAGAACCTAAGAAGGAGGTGAAAGAGAAATGGACATTCTCAAAAAGTTTTGCAGAGTATACAGTTGGAGATGCAAATATTGATACAATACCAGAATACCCAAAGAATGTAGAGAAAGTAGCAAGTGAGTCGAAGAATATCAAATATAAAGAACCTCATATAGTGGAAATCAATATAGGAATGAAGGAGGAACCTAGGATGATTCACTATGGTAATAATTGGAACCCTGTACTAAAAATAATGTCTTTTAAGATATTCTTAGAATATAAGGATGTCTTTGCATGGATATATAAAGACTTGAAGGGAGTACCACCTGAGTTGTGTGTCCACAATATTACACTAATACCTGGAGTACAACCTGTAAGGAGGAGACCATATAGAATGAGTCCAAAGTATACTACATTAGTGAACACATGGATAGAAAAGATGCTAGAGGCAGGAATCATCTTTAGGGTGATAACTAGTGAATGGTTATAACCTATAGTAATCACCTTAAAGAAGGAAGTGGACAAGATCATAATATGTGTGGACTTAAGGAGTCTAAAAATAGTAACTATCAAAGATCTCTTCCCTATTTCCTTCATAGATTCTATCCTAGAGGAAGTCATAGGGCACGAGATCTATTCATTTTTGGATGGGTTTTCGGGTTACAATCATATTAGCATAACCAATGAGGATAAGCTAAAGAACATATTTATTGTGGACAATGGCATCTATGCATACAATCAAATGTCATTTGGGATATTTAATGCCCCAGCCACATTTTAGTGCATCATACTATATATTTGACCAATTGCAACAAGGAACTTCAAAGCATTTTTGGATGATTGGTCCATTTATGGAAAGATCAAGGAACATCTTCTTACCCTTAGTGAATGTATGAGAAGGTGCAAAAAAACACAAATATCATTAAGTACTAGAAAATGCTACCTGATGGTACCATATGGGAAATTTTTAGGACACATTGTATGTAGTGAAGGATTAAAAATAGACTCTAATAAGATCTGTGTGATATAGCACATGGAAGAACCATATGATGTGAGTTAACTTCAAAATTTCTTGGGATCAATGGGATATTATCGAATATTTATCAAGAACTATACACCTGTATCCTATCCATTGGATTCCTTGATGAAGAATAATGTTCCTTTTAGATGGACAAAAGAGCACCAAGGAGCCTTTGAGGAGCTAAAGGCTAAGCTTATGAGTAGCCCAATTTTTGTGTTCCCAAACTAGGATAAGGAATTCCATGTCCATATTGATGCTTCAAATTTTGTAATTGGATGTGCTTTAGCACAAGAAGGATAGTTTAGGATAGATCAGCCTATTTTCTTTGCTAGTCACCTATTATCAAGGTCAAAGAGAAATTACAATACAAAAAAAAGAGAAGCTTTGGGAATGGTATATGCAGTCTAGAAGTTTAGGCATTACCTATTGGTGAATCCCTTTGCTTTCTATGTCGATCATCAAGATCTGTTGTACTTGATAAATAAATTGGTGATACAAGGATAGGTCAGTAGGTGGCTCATCACCCTCAGGAGTCTGTATTTTGAGTAGTAGTGAGACCTGGTAAGAAGCATGTCACTACAAACTAGTTGTTAGGAGATCCTACAAGAACAAGAGTTCCAGATGAATTTTCAGATGCACAGTTATTCATCATCAATTTTTTTCCATTGTGGTACAAGTTGATTGGTCAGTACCTATCCATAGGTGAGTTTCCACAAGAAATGATGGCAACCAAGAAAAATAAAGTGATCATGAAGTCAACACCCTTCCATTTGATAGCAGGATTATTGTATAATATGGGAAGTGATGGTATCTTACGAAGATGTGTGATGGAAGAAGAAGTTAAAGTGGCATTGAAAGAAGCTCATGAAGGCTTAGCAGGAGGGCACATGGGACCAGATGCGATAGCTAGGAAAATATTACTAGCTGGACTATGGTGGCCCACACTATATAATGATGCGAAAGAGTATGTGAAAGCATGTGATACTTGTCAAAGGGTAGGAAAGCTAGTAAAGAGGGACTTTATGCCATTGCATCCATCATAACCCTAGGAACTATTTGAAAGGTGGGGATTAGACTTCGTTAGACCATTGAAGACATCTCGGATAAGGAAGTGTAGATACATTGTAGTAGCAATGAAATACTTGAAAAAATGGGTTGAAGCGAGAGCATTACCTAATAACTCAACAAAAAGTACAAGAGATTCTTGTACGAGTAGGTAATCACAATATTTGATATTCCACTACAGATAACAAGTGATCGAGGAGGATACTTTGTTAATGAAATCATCAAAATGTTGATGATAGAGTTCAGGATTTTGCACTCATTGTCTAGTCCATATTATCCCAGAGCAAATGGGTAGGTGGAAGCAACAAATAAAGTCCTGGTATCTACTTTGTATAAAACTTGTGGAATAGAGGGAGTAGATTGGGAGGAAAGGCTACCATCTATTTTGTGGGCATATAGAACAAATTTTAAACCAACAATAGAGCATACACCTTTCCAATTGATGTATGGACAGGAGGCAGTGGTGCCAGTCAAATTCTTGATACCAAGTTTGAGAGTCATGGTAGAGCATCGCTTGGGTGATCAAGAAAGTTTGGAAGAGCAACTGACAACACTAATAAAATTAGATGAAATAAGAGTCATGGCACAATGGATGATTGAGGTAGATCAGAAAAGAAGGAAGGCATGGCATGACAAACATTTGAGAAAGTTAGAACTTAGTCCAGGTGACTTGGTTCTAAATTTTAATGGAAAGCAGGAAATCAAGCTCGGTAAGTTGAAGATGTTATGGCTTGGTCCCTATAAAGTGGTTGAAGTAATGAATAATGGAGCAGTCAAGTTGTAGAAATTGAATGGGATGGAGGTACCCGACACTGTAAATGGCTCAAATTTGAAGCCTTACAAGGTACAGTGCTTATTCATTTCTTCAGAAGAGATTGAACGAAGAAGATGAGCAGAAGCTCAACGAAGGACTCAAGATGAGCCAGGTCCATCATAGGAGGAGCCTAACATGGGACTCGCACACTTATTCGTAGAAGGGGAGGAGACACAACCAACCATAGAATAACAAGAGTTGGCACCTCAACCCAGAGAAAGAAGAAGATTGTGAGTGCATGTCAGATTTGCGGATGGGACCGAATGAGTAGAGGAGGAAGATGAAGAATGGATTCCTCCAAATGAAAGAGGACATCAAGAGATAGTACTATTACCCAAAAATAGGGGAAGGCAAGAAGAAGCACCCCAAGTAAGCATAAATATGATGTATCCTCGGGTAGAATGGAGGGAACTACCCCAACAAGCTAAAGGATGAAGAAGGATACGATTAATAGTATGATACGAGGATAGAGTGGACACCTTTGAAATGGAAGTTCTAGAAGAAGATAGGAATGAGACCATCGATGAAGAATTGGTTGGACTTACTCCATTGGCTCAGATAGGGCTATTACAGTAGAGAATGTGATTGTAGACTCAACAACTGCAAGAAGAATACCAGATGTTGTGAGGTCATAATGCAAGGTTGAGAGAACAAACCATCCAGGAATTGGATAGTACAATATGAATATTGGATGAACAAATAACAGCTAGGCTACAAGAGCTAGAAGGAGAACCTAAGGATGATGAGGGGATAACTCCAAGAAGTAGTGTAAGAAATTATGGAGCGAGCACAAGTTCACAAGTACCACCAAGTGATCCGCCAATGACGAATGAAGATGCAGAAATATTGTGGTGAGACATTGAGGAAGCAACTACATCACCTGAATCACAAGGCCATGCATGATTGGATTTGAGTGACTCTAGTAATAAAGGAATGCCTTGGCTAGTAAGGGAACCTAGCATAGAAAGTAGTGATGAGGATGATTTCCTGGGAACCCCTAGAATCCTTGAGATAATCGTGATCCCCCAACATGTACAACAACACAACGACAACTAGGGAGATCATAGGAATGTCAAACCAACCTTGATCCACAAGCATATATAATAGCCCATCGATAGTTGAGAAGACAAAGGAGAGAAGTACAAATATTGGAGAGACTGATGAATTTACCAACAGATTGGGTGAAACAGAGAGAAGAGAATCAAAATAACTCAAGTTCTGAGATAGACTTTTTGACGCATATAGAGAGGTCTTGGCAACTTCATCTCCACAAAGAAGCTTCGAGGAAAGAATATGGAGATATCACTTAGCACATGTAGATCATAGAATCAAAGCACTATGATAATTATCACCAAGCACAAGAAGAAGTAGAAGTCCACTAGCCAACATTGAGTTGGTAGAGATAACTCCTGATAACCGAGCAATGGGAGGAAGGAACATAGAAGGACCCCTAAGGCTTCATCCAGGAAGGGGAGGAGGTATTCGACTATGAAGTGAGCAAGGACAAGGTGATGTTACAATTAGAGGAGGAAGAGGATGAGGAAGGTTTCGACCCCCTACTCCTAGATGGTCGGGAGATACACCTTTAGCTTGTATGAACTGGATAAGGAATCTATGAGGGTTACCATGGATGAGAGGAATCTTACCTAGCCTCGCAAGGCAGTATCCATTAGGACAACCACCACTAATATAATGAGGACCTCAAAGAGTGGTAGGTGGTAGAGGATTACTCCAAGAAAGGGAGGAATCACCATTGGCACAGAGAAACCCGATGTCAAGAGGAATAGGATGGGGAAGACACTCACATGGGAGAGGCCTTACTGGTAGAGGAAGAGTACATTTTGTAGATGAAAGGAACCTAGGGACAACTAAGGATCTGATCACCAAGTCTAGAGCTAGAATTGATCCGAGGGGATAGGCAGAGAAGTCACTCGAATGATAGTAGAGTAGTAAGGACACCGCTACCAAGGGATCAATCACTTGTGTGACAAGAGGAAAGGACACCAGGTGAAGATACTCCAGCTTGCAATTGTACAATTCCAAATTGTACACATGGTATGGGAAGGCCAGGGAATTTAGTAACATCACAAGTGGATATGAATCGACCTAGAGAGCAAGTGGTGCCAGGTGACACAACCACTCAGAATGTCACAGTCGAACCTCCAAGAGAAGAATCCGATGGGATCGTACAAGTGAATGTCATTGTACGATTTCCATGATGGTAAGTGTAAATAGGTTAGGAATGAAAAAAAAAGAAAAATAAAAAGAAAATAAAATAAAATTCCTTAATTGTGAAAATCCCTCGGGATGCAATTAGGAAGGAAGTGGGTTGAAAACCGGAAACAATGACCTCTTCAAGAGAGAAAATAGACAAAAATTTCTCTAAGTGATAGATTGTACAAATCAATTTTTAAGATGAAAAAGCACAAGTGATAGATCGTACAAGCCAATTTTTGAAGTCAAAAAGCATAAATGAGATATCGTACAAGGGAAATTGGAAAAAGTACATTGGAAATCATACAAGAAGGCATGTTGTATGATTTAGGTCGTACAATGTATGATTTTAGGCACAGTGTATGATTTTCAACCGTCGCATTAAATGTTCGCATGTGTGGATCGATGAGTTGTCAAAAAGAGAGAGAAAAAGTTAAAAATTGCATGAAAAGTGATGAGTTGTCAATCATCCAGGAAAGGAAGATGAAAAGACATGCAAAATGGCACAATTTCAAAATTTGAGTGGTTAGGGTTTGGAGATAGTTTAAATAGAAGGCTCACCCTAGCAATTTTTTAAACCGTACAAAGAAGAGTTCGAATTTTTTTAGGAGAATGAAGGTGACAAGCATGCAACTAAATGGAGGCAACTACATGGGCATTAAAACTCACCAGTAAGCTGCAATAATTTGTGACCCATTTTCAAATTCACACCAGGGAGACTTTTCGCATTCGGAGAAATCAAACCGAAGAAGGAAAAAGGAGAAAAAGTGAGGGTTTGACTCCATTGAAGGAAGAATTCAAGTTCAGCCAGAAATAAAGGAGGGTTTGTAGTAGAAGACATCCAAACATGAACCAGGTCATTGAAAAATGTACATTAGGGTTCAAAGAAGTGGCAGATTGGAGCCAAAGCAAAGAAATTATAGGGAAAAGGAAGTTACAAACCCTAAATCGGACAAAAGCAACAAAAAGAAAGGGAGAAGATGGAGGAAAGGAAGGAGAAGACCGTACAACCATATTTGATAGCCAAAATTTTTGTTTTTGGGGATAAATTGCGCCAAGGGTGGAAAAATTGGAAAATTGCTCCCAAAAAGCATTGAAAAGATAGATCGGGGCATTTCGACAACTAGGTCAGAGAGAAATCATAGAAGGAAAGTGAAAAATATGATTTTTAGGTGGATAAGGGTTTGAAAATATGTACTATATGATTTTGTGATAGAGTGTACGGTCTCAGGAAGAAGATTGTGCGATTTTGGGCATTTTTGGGCTGTTTTTAGCCATTTAGAGCAAATCATACGAAATCGTACGGATATGATGAAGGGGAGTAGCTAGAGAGGGATATTGTATAGAGTAGTACATCCCTGTACAATTTTAGGCTACAATTGTATGATTTGTAGAAAATTGAATAGTTTGAAGACCAAATAGTGATAGATTGAACGATTGTACGATCTGGAAGGGTTGCTCCTAAGGAAACTATATAGGAGTAAGAGGAAGAGCATATTGTATGATTTGTAGTAGATTGTATGATTTCTAACACACTTCCAATTTCAGAATTGGTGATGTTCGAGTAGCAAGATAACCAAAGGTATGGCGAGAAAATGATTTTAGCCAAGGAGTTCGGATATCGATTAAGAAGAATTGTAGCCAATAGGGTGGAACGGTCACCAGGACCTCTACATGAGAGAGAGTCATGGCCACGGTAGTACCAAGGGTGACAATTTTAGTCCCATGATTGGTGTGGTACTCATCCTTGGAGAAGAGGAGGATACAGGCCATGGAGAGGTCAGAGGTACTGGAGGGCTGATAGAAGGAGAACACCGCCAAGATACCGAGAGGAGAGGATGGCACAAGAAAGGGTCTCGAGGAGGGAATTGAGGAGTGAGGTACATGTTCTAGATCTAGATGAGGATCTGAGTAGTGGACCTGAGGAAGGTCAGGTGGAAATAATGAATATATCATTCATACAACATGGAGGAGAAACATGCAGGAGGTGGTGGAATAATGAACAGAACAAGAACCACCCCTGGAGGAAATAGTTTGAGGAGGCTGGTGTAGCTGTAATAGCGCAAGTGCCACCACACCAGAAGACCTTCTTCTACAATTATCTATTGTAGATGGTTCAGGTGTATAATCCTACAACTAGAACTACCTTTTTCAATGTGGGTAAGAGGTTGGTGAGAATAGAAGTTACGGTGGATGCATTCAGGAAGACATTTGGATTTCCAACATACAACACAAAGATAGTAAAGAAGTTGGTTGATCCGATTGAGACATATCGAATCATCACTTTACTTACTAATGTGAAGTCACCGACTGATGCAAATATCTCGGGTGCAGGGACTCAAGGAATTAAATAGAGCCAGTTGAAGGGGAATGATTGGCCATGTGCTATGAATACTATGATGGCTCGACTGTTAGGAGATACACGGGCTATAAAGATGCCAATATGGATGGCTCAATATGTAGAAGGTATCACCAAAGGGATCCAGTATGATTGGGGTACCTATCTAGAAAGAAAGATGCATGAAGTACTGATGAAAATATCGAAGAATTTTGGAATGACATTCCATGCCATTGGATTATTATTAAATGTTGTTACGAAAATGGGAATCCACTTTCCAGGTTTGATAGAACCTAGGAATGTGAGGGTAGGACAGCCAACCATTTTGAGGTGGGCAAAGTCAGTACCTATTCAGAAGGAGACTCTAGAGAAGTCTCGGACAAAGAAAGAACAGCAGGCCATTGAGGTATAGGAGGATACTCCTTTGGATGATGAGGATGTACACCCCTGGAGAAAAAGGCCTAGGAAGTTGGAACTTGAACTAGAGCAACAAGCAATTCAGCAATGGTAGCAGGAGCAACCATCATTTCAGGAAAGGGAGGAAATTATGGGGAGGTAATCCAGCCCAATACAAATAAGGACAAGGAGGCAACGGGAAAGAATGGTAAAGAATCTCACTCTAGAAAAAAAATCGAGACTATATAGAAGGATCAACAAGAGGAAAAGAGAGTCAAGACTCGGAGAAGCTGGATCTGCATGAGTGGAATTGGGTAGAAGTAGAGAAGATACTAGAATCCCCATAGATATTCTAGCATAACAAATTTGAAATTTTAGACTCTTCAAAATTATGGGAGGACACAGAGGTGGGGCAGATAGCACAAGAAGTGGCAACCACTACTCAAGAGGAAAATGAGGAAACCGAAGTGAGAGTGGAAGCCTTAGAGGAAGAGTCTAGGAAAAAGAAGAAGCCCCATTTCAAATTCATGATGGGGGAAGTTCAAAATAAAATAATCCAAGTGATGCACAAGAAGAGGTGAAAGCATCACAAGAACAAGAAGAACCTATTGTTGAAAAATTCATAACAATGGAGATACAACAAAATCAGGAAGAAGAGTAGGTGACTGAAGAGCAATAGGTGGGCTCCACTGAATAGAAAGAAGCCCAGGAATAGATAGAGCAATAACAATATTAATAGGATATTGTGAATATAGAAGATGATATGGAGGTGGAGAAGATAGTGGAATAGACTCCACCAAGAGAAAATATAAATACAAAGAGAGCACTACTAGAGCTCGGGGGAAGCTCTAGCCACCACATGGAAGAGGAGGGAGGGCTCCTAGGGAGGAGGAACTACGAGATAATACAAACAAGCTACCTTCTGAAGGTACCATAGTTTGACAAGATCAAAACTGAGGAGGTGGCATAGGGAGTAGAAGATGATGTGGAACATTTCTTCTCTTAAATAGGCGATGCCATAGCTAGCACCAAATTATAGTTTTGTATTGGATGCATGGGAGAATTGAAGTTATGGGAGGAACAAGTGTCTCTCGAGTTGGAGAAGATAATAGAATGGGTGAGCAATGAGGAGCGTACAAGGAGAATTATAGACATTCATGTACAACACCCATGGAAGTTACCCAAGGAAGAGGTAACCATGATGTTGGGAAGAGACGACTTGCTAGAGGGAGTGAGAACCAACTATAGGTAGCATTCGAGGTTGTACCTAGATAGAACCAATCATCCAACTTGTCCCATGAATATAGTGGATTTGGAACACAAGAGGGTTACTACAGGATTGGCTATCACTCTAAGGAAGTTGAACTTCCTAACACATTGGATAGAGTGGTTGAGCATCGGATTGGAGCAGATTTATCAGCTCAAGGAAGCTCATAAGGAGGAGATGGAAGCCACTCGAAAGGAAATGATTGCAATGGAGGAAGAATTACAAAAGTGTAAGGTTATGATAGAGGAGAAAATAAAGAAATTGGAAGAAGAACTGCTAAGCACCAGGATTGATTTTGAGGCCAGACTTAGCTCACTTGAAGAAGAGAAGTGACAGGTCTCACAAATGGTAGAAGATATGATTAAGGAGTTGGAGGCTCAACTCAGAGCAAAGGATGAATAGGTGAAAACATAGTTGGCTGAAAAATATGAGCAAATGGTAGCACAGGCCAAGAAGATAGAAGAGCTTACGAAGGACAATAAAAGATATAATGATATGGTCCTAGAGAAGCAAGCACAATTGAAGGCCAGAGAAGATATTGTTCGTGCCTTAGAAGTTGATGTTGACCACCACCTGAAGACCATTACAGAGAAGAATGAGGAGCTTCAGGTGGTAACCTGAACATAAGCTCATTTGTAGGAGAATTTGAAGAAGAGTGCCACCGATCATGAAAATAAAATGAGGGAACTCTTGAAGACTACCGAAGAGAAAGCAAATTACCATGGGGTGAAAGTAGTGGAAATGGGAAACTATGCAGCCAGGTTGAAGAATGAACATGCAATTCTTCAATCCCAAGTGAATGACTTGAAAGAGGTGGTCACATATTATGAAGCATGACTAAAACAAAAGGATGAGTCGGTGAGGACACCAACCAAAGTAAAGGGGAGGGTAGATGTAGGCAGCAAATCCTCCTCCCAGAAGAAGAAGTGATAAATGGATTTGCCCAATTTTGATAGTTTTGACAAGTTTTGTAAATCATACAGGTAGGAGTAAACCATACATTTGGGAAGGTAAACCATACAAGGTAAAGGTAAATCATACAAGGTACAATGAAATGAAGTGAAATGCATAGGAAATGTAATTTCAGGTTGTAATTGCACATGTATTTGATTATTAAGGTGTTAGACTTAGTAAAAGTCTTAATTAATGCATTTTGTTATGCATGGGTAGTTGTAAATAACTAATTTCCTTAGGAACCACTTTGGAATGACTTGGGAAATATTATATAAGGCCTCATTTTTAATTTTGATGGTCTGGACATATATTGAATATAATTTGATAGAGTTGGATTCTTCTGGTTAATCTAGCAAGTGTTAGGAGTTAGACTATGCTCTGAGAGAAGGATTGTATGTCATTACTAAATATAAATGAATAATAATCAGAACTCATGGCTTCTCTCATGTGTTGTATGATTCTGGAATGGTTGAATAGCAATTGATGGTTTAGTTCTATTGCATGTACTTTTGTTTGATTGTTTTGGCTAATTTATGCATTATTGTGGAATAATGGATGGAACCAGAATTGGTGTAGCTTTTTGGAATGATATGGAATGATGGTAATCCCAAGGAAGATGTATTGAACCTTGTTGTATGATTTTTGGGCATCACCATTGGATTTGCAACTCTCTCAAGCCCCATTGATATGTTTTGCATGTTATTGGAAAATGATTAATTACCACATTAAACCCTTACAAAACCTATCTGAGAGAGATTGGTCCATTAGAGTATCCAATTTGGCACTTGGATGTATCTTTATTTCGTACATATCATACACCAGACTCCGTACAAATCGTACATAAGATAGTTACCCGATTTGGCAGTTTATGCGATTGGAAGAAACTTACCCGATTTGGCAGTTTTGGGAAATCGACTTGTTGAGTTACAAAATTGTGTACAACAGCCTGAAAAACTGAATCTGAAGGATTGGTTGAGTGTGGAATCATACAAGCTCCATCACTGTATGATTTTAGACCATACAATGTGTCGATTTGGCTTCCGTACAAGTTGTTCATTGGGTGCAAACTAGTAGTTTTAGAGACCGTACGATCGTACGATTTGGTAAACAAGTTGGGATTAGTAAATTGACCATATTAAGCATTAGAAATCACCTCCCCATAGATAATACTACACCCCTATGCTATATACAACAAACCGGAAATCACATTGATTGCAACAGACCTGAAATTGATCAAGAATGATTATAGCAGTAATGTTGATCCTTTATATAAAAGGTTAGTTGGAAGTATCATGTATTTGATAGAAACCAAACCAAATATAATTTTTACAGTGAGTCATATTAGTAGGTTTATAGAAGCATGAAATAACACTCATTTTTAAGTAGGGAAAATGATACTGTGATATGTCATTGGGATCAGAAACCATGGAATATTTTATGCAAGAAAAGACCATCTTGAACTTGTTGGCTACATAGATAACAATTGGGCTAGTAATATAGATGATAGGAAGAGAAATTTCAGTTATGCATTCCATATTATATTAGGTGTAGTTTCATGGTCATCAAAGAAGCAAACAATTGTTGCATTATCAACTACTGAGACAGAATATGTTATCACCACTTTAGCTGCATGGCAGGTAGTTTTGCTTAGAAGAATATTAGGTAAACATCACCATGGATGGACAAAAACAATATTATGTGACAAAAATTTGGCCATAACACTATCAAAGGATCCAATGTTTCATGGAAAAAGCAAGCACATTGACATCCGCTACCAATTCATCAGAGAGCTGGTAAAATTTAATGAAGTTGTGTTATTATTTTGCAGGTCCAAAGACTAGGTTGCGGATATCTTCACAAAACCTTTGAAGGAAGAATATTTTAAAAAACTAAAGGGAAATGCTATGTGTCAAAGTCTTTATGAAATCTAGTCTAAAGGAGGATGTTAGAACTTAAATCAGATTTCACACCTATTAGATCTTTGATAGATCTTATCTTCTATATCTGATCGCCATATTTAAAAGTATCCAAAGTTATTATCAATATTTGAAGTTATTAGACGATTGGATTGACACCATAATTTTGAATTAAATGCTTATCATGTTGGAATATTTTCAACATTGCCTCCTTAGTCCTAAGTATTAAGTCCTAGTATTTAGTTTTAGTTTAATGTTTTGATTTACATATTTCTAGTTAATTTGATTAGCATACATTGAGGTTTTGGCTTGGTTGGTCAATGTTTGACCATAGTCCAAGATTAGCATGTTGTTAGGATAAGAGCTATCTTTAAGTTAGTTTGTTGTAATAAGTTTAAGAGGATTTCTCTCAACCACCATGTCTATTTTTAGTTCTTTCAAGAACTATAAAACTATGTAATGCATTGTTGATCAATAGAACAATTTCACCATTGTTTCTCATTTGGTATCAGAGCAGGTTTGCTCAAATGGATCAAAACCTGTGGAGAGTGGTGTGAAGAGATCTGAAGCACACACTTTGTCAGAGAAACTCAAGTGGCCAGCACTCAGCAGATTTGCAAGGAAGAGCTCGAGTAAATCATTAATATCTCACGAATCCTGAGGTATTTGATTATGAAATTTTTAGGGTTGTTAGGTAATTGTATCAAGAGGATGCAGTAAAAATTTCAGGTGATTTGGAGCTAATTTGCTGATTTTATTAGCATTTTTAGTTTTTCAATAAAATGGTTGTATAAGGTGGAATACAGGGTATTTGCTTCTCAAATTTTGGGAGAAATATTATTTCGATAAAATCATAATTCAGACAAAATTTCAGATCATTGGGATCTGTATTGATTGATTTATGTGAATATTTATTTTTCCTTCAACAATCCTAGATCCGGAATTGTGATAAAAAGGGAAAAAGTAAATGATCACATATTTTTCACCTTTGTGATTTTTCTTCTGAAATTTAGAGGGTTTTCAGATTATTGTCTCAAGAATACAGAGTTTAATTTTCAGAAATTTTGGGGTTGTATGGATTGATTTATGTGAAGAACATTGAGGTTGTCTCAAAAACACTCTAAGATCTAGAAAGGGCAAAAGTAAATTGATCACATATTTCTCATTTGTGTGAATTTGGATCTGAAATTTAGTGGATTTTCAGATAAGTATATCAGAAGTCTACAGGAAAGGAGTGGCTGAGAGCTAGGTGGAATATTGATGAATGGTGGATTGCAGAATGGCCACCATGTATAAAGAATTGGAAGTACCCAAATTCAATGGAGATAATTATGCTATTTGGAGCATAATGATGAAGACCTTCTTGAAGGCTCAAGACTTATGGGATATAGTTCAAGAAGGCTATGAGGAACCCTCTTGGAATAAGCTACAAGGTGAGGAGAGAAAAGAGAAGAAGGAGCAGCAATATGCAAATTGCTTAGCTCTTATGGATTTGAGGAGAGGAATGGAAAAGAATGTTTTTCCTCTCATAGCCAATTGTAGATCAGCTACAATGGCATGGCAAGTGTTAAAGGATGCTTATGGGTTTGATGAGGATACCCATAAAGCCATGAGTGACAATCATGAAGATTGTTTAAGCAAGGAGGAGCCTTGCTTCCTTGAAGCAATTTCTGAATTAGATCCTTTTGAAGGAGTTTTTGAAGAGTCTTGTAAAGACTCATATGAAGTCATGCTTTGTAATGGAGAATTATTTCTTGCGAGAGGAAGGCACTGTATGTAGAAAACCAACAAGATGAAGAATGCTTCATGGAGGAAGCATATGTTGCTGAATTTTGTGATGAAAAGATAAGAAGAGGTGTGTATTCCTCAAGAGGACGAGGAGGAAGAAGAGGATTTGTTGTTGATAGAAGAAAAAGTGATAAAAAATATCTCATGGAGGAGATAAATGAAGAGTGTATTATGGATAATGCACCTAAAATTCTCATGGGAGAGAATAAAGATGATAATAGGATCAACCAAAATTGTTGGCATGTTGATGGAGAAGCAATGTTTATGGAAGACCATTGTCTTGAAGACCATTCACTTGGAATGGATGTATGCTCTCTTGAAAGAGAAAATGAAGATCTCCTACAAGGAGAAGATAAAATTGTTAGAGTTCCTCTAAAAGGGGAGAAGAATGTGAAAAATGAGATAGAAACAGAAAATGGAAATGAGATTGCTGATTTTCTTATCGTAATGGCAAAGGAAACATCACTCATGGATGAAGATCACTCACTTGGAGTGACTACATTGCAGAAAGAGAGTTGTCTTGAAAAGGCAACTATGTATGATTGCTTGAATGAATGGTGTTTCAACACACCAACATGGATTGAACAAAGGAGGAGAACTATTAGTGAAGAGTTGATGGTTGATCTTGAAGCACCATACAATGAAGGAGAAGCTGCTACAAAATAGATTTATGGGAAGCACCAAATCTACTCATACTAAAGGTAATGTTTTTATGATTAATGATTTGTTTTTTGTGAGCAGGAATGAAAAGAAAGGTGATTGTCTCATTGAGACAACTTTGATGAAGAATCTTTTTGGAGAGAATACAGTGATGGAGAACTTGGGTCACATGGATCAAAATGATGTGTTCAAAATTCCTTGGGAGAAGGATTCTTGTAAAGTCATTGTTGTGAGAGAATATTTGTGTGAGGAGCAACTTTATGTTGCATATGTAGTTGGTCATTATATGGCCATATTTGTTGTGATTTTTTGTGTGAAAATATGTGAAAGAGTTGTATGGTATAATCATCTATGTGAGATGATTAATTGTAAATACTCATGTGGAGTATTGTTTAGTGTTGAAGATGTAAAAGAAGATCAAAATGTGAGAGCATGGTTTAAAGACCATAATGATAAAGATGTAAGAGAGTGGTTGTTGAAAACCACAAGAGGAGATACTTTTGTTGAAGGGGGAGCTAATCAACAAAAGAAGGCACTCAAGCATTTGCAGGAAATCCCACATAAAGAGTGGAAGGAGTGCCACCATAAGTATTTTGTAAATTCTGATTTCTTGATTCAAGATTGGAGGAAACGTAAGAGAAAAATTTTCTTCCAACTCTGTGATGCTTAAAGAACTCTTGCATGAGTATCTTTAGCATCAAGGGGGAGAATGTTGGAATATTTTCAACATTGCCTCCTTAGTCCTAAGTATTAAGTCCTAGTATTTAGTTTTAGTTTAATGTTTTGATTTACATATTTCTAGTTAATTTGATTAGCATACATTGAGGTTTTGGCTTGGTTGGTCAATGTTTGACCATAGTCCAAGATTAGCATGTTGTTAGGATAAGAGCTATCTTTAAGTTAGTTTGTTGTAATAAGTTTAAGAGGATTTCTCTCAACCACCATGTCTATTTTTAGTTCTTTCAAGAACTATAAAACTATGTAATGCATTGTTGATCAATAGAACAATTTCACCATTGTTTCTCATATCAGAAATCTAGTAAGATTTTTCCCTCTGATATATAGCTATATGTATAATTGGATGTTATCTTTCTAAGTGTGAGAAGAGAGCGGAAGAATCAAAGGAATGTAGTGGAAGAATATGGAAGAAAAAGACCAAGAATTGAATGCACAACCTTCAAAATCTCCTTAATTGCTATAACCTGCAAACTTTTTACAGTTGCAGATGTATGTGGATGTATTTCCAATCTTAAGTAATATATATAATATTTTCATGTATTTTGGTTCTGTGTAATATTCGAATATTGGGTGACTTAACCTAGTAATAATTAGGTTTTATTTCTTTTATTCCAAGGTTGCTCGTGTTCCATCCTGCTGAATAATATATGTGTTGCATCCCACTCATAATAGGTCATGCTATATCCCTCTTGTGTTGTGCTTTGTAAAATGTGAAATATTTTCTATCTCATGGTTTAGATAAATTCATGACGTATAACAAGTATGTTCTAGCCCACTTGTGTTTTTATATCACATATGTTGTAGCCTGTGTGACTATTGCATTGAGAAGCATGCAAGCGATTAAGAATTGTAGGATAAAACATTCCTTCTTGTTTCTCCCTGACCTCTCCTATGCTGTAGCCCGTTGAATTTTTTGATGTTGTATCCCGCACCCACTGAGCGTTGGTTTGTGTACCTAAAATTAACACTCACGACATAGAGCATATCTCCTTCGTGTCACAGCCCGCAGGTTTCCTCCGTGCTCTAACCCATGTCCATTTTGTTGCTCCACCCCACAATATTCCCACTGTACTGTAGCTCACGATAACAATCGTGTTGCAGCCTACGTGTTCCAGCCCACGCTTAATCATTTATTCAATTGGATTGCTCTGGCCCGCGGTGCTTTAACTCTTTCACAAAAGCTTATCGCAAGAACAATATGCAGATAAAATGTGGCTTCCATACAAAGTCCTTAGATATGTACTGTTTACTAACAGGTCATCTCTTCATTTACTTGAGGGGTATTACAAGCTAGATATACCTAAAATACTTTATCAATTTGCAATTATTTATGACTCAGAGAGGGAGGAAACTTTTGGACAACGTAGGATGAATGAAGGATCTGTTTTTGCTAGGTTTGTTTTTTTTAATTATTATTTTTATCTTGTTAGAGAAATCTAAACCAAGCTTATACCGGTATTAGTAATGGTAGATGCTTTTAAGGATCAATCTATTTTTTAATAAATGATATTTCTTGGACGGGTTTTTGGATAAGTATCTATTTAAAAAAAAATTGAAATTATAATTTTGATATGTTTTAACCACATAAAGATGATAAAAACTTTAATTTAATAATGATATTTTAAACTATCACAATTAAATATTTATTTTTTCATCTACTTTAATTAGAACCTATAGGTATATTTTTTTTCATGTTTAACTAAATTTTTTTTTAGTTGTATTTAAGACCTTTAATTATGGAAGAAAATAATTCATTATTAAATTCCAATTAATTATATGCATTATTTCTTATCCTCTTCCATTGCTTAATCTCTTCCATTTAGACTTTTTTTAGAGCTACTTGTAAATCTAGTGAAACCATTACGATTTCTTTAGATAAGAGAGTTTGGAAGAGCACATGGAGTAGGCATCTATTTTGCAACTGACATGAACACCTCATATAATTACGCTACAACTCTTACTTGGGAAGTACATGGGAAGTCAAAGGAATATGTTGTGTTGGCTTTATGTGAGATTTTTGGTGGAGAAAAGTATAAAATTCTTTATGTGGTTATTTAGTGGTTCCTCCACAAAATGAAAAGGATGTTGTCATACACTATTTGATTTTATTTGACAAGAGAGCTTCTGATAGGAATCACAATGCAAAAATCACAGGAGACCACCTGCTAAGGGAACATCAATTTACAAGAACATTACGGAAAAACAAGAACCTAGTATATTCGGTGGATAGAAGAGACATGCTATTCCTAATGAAAAAGACTCGGAAGCATTCAGACAAAGGAAATTAAATACGAACTCTACTTAAGATTACAATGAGCTACTTGATGTATCAGTATTTTTGTTTCTTAAAATGAATTATTATCATTGATTATGAATTTATTGAATTTATTCATATAAAGTGATTTGTATTGAAGTTAAGTTATTTATTTAAGTTTAAAAATAAGTTTAAGTAATATATAGTGATATATTAATAATTTGGTTATTATGCTTGTATCTCTTTAAAAGTGTAATAATTTAAATGGTTGATCTAATATCATGTAATAGAAAATGTTTTTGATATGGTATTGTTCTTTTTTTTTATAAATAGATAAACTTTTATTTATCCTAAATAAAAAATTAGGTAATTCATCAAGGACAAGTTTTTTATATGATAGAAACAGAAAATTGTCTCTTGTAACTTTTATAAGTTCCTTATATAGTGGAAAGAGAAATTTACCTCTTGTAACTCTTTAAATCATTCTCATCAAAATTTTATTTTGTTTTTTATAAAATTTTATGGAATAGTCTACAATAGCTGACCCTAAACCTAATTATCATTTACAACTTTTCATAGAATATATTTTAAAATTAATTGCTTATTTTTCAATAATTTTTTTCTAGCATGAAACAATTTGGCATCCCTATTTCCTTTATTAAACCATCGTTTTCCTAGATTTTTTAGAAGAATATGAATTATTTTCATGATACATTATGATAATCATACAATACTTATTTTTCTTACTCATAAGTATATTGGTCTATTTCATTAGTTTCTATAGTCTTTTATAAGTTGTTGAGTTTGGATTTAATTTCATCTTTTATTTTAAATATGTTACCAAAATACAAATTAATTAAATTTAAATATAAACTGGTTTAATTTAGATATACTATTTATAGATTTTTTATCCATTCCTTTTGATATTTCTATTATTTTTCAAGGTTCAAGCTGGGCAAATTTTGTTGATACTATAGATTTTATATTCTATTGAAGTAACTTCATGAGTATTTACAAAAATTACCTTCAAAAATAAAAATTTGAGAAGATAGCATACATAATTTGGAGGAAAAATAACTATAGTAGCTCATAGGAATATAAGGATCAAAGATGCACCATCTAAGAAGCAATAATTGTCCTTTATAATGCATATTAATGGTGGTGGATACAATTTAAAGTAGTGCATAGTATTACAACAAGTTGGCAATTATGCATGCATCATTCTTGGCAAGATTCAAACCTAGGTCTCCTCCTTAAAAGTTGAGGAATTTTTAGTTGAGATCATGATATTTGATAATTTCTAGGGTTTACCCATTATATTTGAATATTGGTTAAGAACATGAAACACTTCATTTTCTACCAATTTCTCTAAACCTCATAGGCTATTAAAGTTCACCCATTTGAACCTTGGCATATCATTTCTTAAAATCAATTGTTGAGAATCATTTTTGAGATAATGAAGTAGCCCAAGATCAATTTGGAAGAATACTTTTCTTAAATAATGAAGTTGTAGAGTTTTGATATATTTTAAGCTTGGACTATAACCTGTACTAAGTGAGATGAGACAAAAAACAATTAAAATAATTTATCTATAATGGATCATGATGAAACTATTTAGATATGACATAATTCTAGTTGGAGTAGAAGGAGGAGACAAAAATAATAACATCACATACCTCTCATCAGAATTTTTATATTGATAAAATTATAATCATTTAATGGCTAAATTCATTGTTTACCATATCAAACATTGCATAATATAATAACTTAATGGTTAAAGGTATTTATGCTAAATCCTTGTGACTTTAGAATGCTTGAGAAAGACTTGGTGGGAAGCAGAGGTCCATGTTTATCACTTTTATCTTAACTATTCATATGAATGGTAACATAGATTTGAGCTAAGTATAATGAAGCAAGGAGGAAAAATAAATTACAGTGATTTCAATCTCCATGCATTTTATGGTATTTTTAGCAAAGAAAGAATTCTTTGGAAATTTATCCTCCCATGATAATTATGTTCAAGATGTTTCCATGGAAATTGATAAGGGTGTCTATGAAATTCCTTTAGGGCTATAAAATGGTTGGACTATTTCCTTAATTTAGTTAAGAACTCGCTTTTAATAGTTGATGGTCGTCTACGAACATGTTTATATAAGATATGAGGTATTTTTAATTGGGGGAAGGTAGCTTCAAGAGAAATGACATTATCTCTCTCTCTCAATAATTTCAATCTCATAATGAATTAAAAAAAATGGAGAATTTATTTAGAGGGATTGAAAATTAGTCCTATACTAGATTTCATAATATAAGGTTTTATAAACTTAAGTCACAAATATGATATTTTTACCTTGTAATATATTACTTAATATATCCTTATATTTAGTAGTGGGTGTTTAATAAGTTGGTGTTACCTAGAAGTCAGGGTCCTAGTGATTTTGTTTTTCTAAATTAGTTTGCACTATTTAGGAGTTTGTGTGACATTATTTATTTTAAAATAAAAATATATATTATACAAGATTTCATTTTTCTTAAGAGACATGTTTATACTATAAAGATTCATATTTTATTGGATTTTCCTATGAGAATGTAGCATGTTTTTTTATTAGAGTAGAATAAGGGGTTTTGAAAGGTTCCCCAAACATTTTAACAAAATTTTACAAGAAGATAAGCCAATATACTTCTAAGAGAAACATAGACATTAAAAATTTAAAAAAATAGCTCCACATCAAACAAAATCTATCACCTATTAAACACAACAAAAACTATAGAAATTTGAAGCAACAGTGGAACAAACTTCCTTTTCAAATCTTGAGTTTTTATCTCACTATCTACACACCTAATTGAGATTTATGGGTAACACACTCTGCACTAGTCCCAATAACCTGTTATCCTTGCAAAAGTGAATATGGGTTCCCCATAACCAAATCCAACCAACAACTGGATAGGGGTTGTTCGTCCAAGCCACCATGGGAATTACTACCAAGTTATTTTGAACACCGCCATAAGCATAAAATATTAGTTTCAAGGCAACTTTATTTTAGATAAATTATATTAAATAGTGAACCTTGAAGTCTTGGTAATTTTTTTCCATATACTCAAAGTCTCTAATCCACAAGAGAAAGTCCTAATGTAGAACATCTAGTAAAATACCATTAGTGAAACACATGGGCTTCATAGTAACCAAAACAAGGATCACAAGATGCAATCTAGATAACACAAACAAACACATATGGATAATATTTATGGGAAAAAAATTATGAATACACCCCACCAACCTTATAGCCTTGGAACTGTAAAATACATTAGCCATTAACACAATCCAACTAGGGTGGAATACCCAAGTCAAAACAACCTAGGCAAGGTACTGACCTACACACAACATATTCAAACCAAGTATTTTGAAAAGAAATATTCACAAAAAAGAGGCTTGAATGACCATGGTTCCAAACATGAGAATTTTTCTTTGAGAAGAGTGGTACATACAGGAGCCAACATCACCAAAGTTCCTTATTCTAAAAACCATGCAAAAATGGAAGACACCATTGTTAGAAGAGTTGTACCATATTATATTCTCATAATTTCTTCCAAACATCAATTCGTGGGACCAATATTTCATATTACTACTTTCAAGATCCTGCCACATCCTTCTATGAAATAAACCATACAAATTATTAAGAAATGAAATATTAATCATTGTGAACCCCATTTATTTTTCATGATCAACAATTGCAATAACTTGTTGGGGTAAGTCTACTTCCAAAACACTGAGCCTTTCTTGTGTTATTCCAAAATTATACATACAATATGCTCCATTATTTCCTTTCCTATAAGTATGATTAAATTCCACTTCCTCCATAAGCCTTATAATATGCCAAGCTTCACCAATCATAGAGGATAAATTCTAGTTGAATTTTATATATTTTTTCATTAGATTAATCATGTTTAAGGAATCTCCTTCTATAATTACTTTTTTAACCCAAATATTATTCACAAACTTTATTCCCACACACATAGCATGGGCCTCCACAAAGTGGCTAGACTCATTCCCTAGGGCTTCAACATAAGAAATAAAAATATTACCATTTTCATTTCTTATTAGACCTCCCACTCTAGCAGGTCTAGGATCTCTTTTAACTATCCATAAAATTTTAATTTCAGAATACCATCTAGAGAGGAGTCCATTTTATTTACCTCTTTAAAAGAATTTTAGGACGATCAAACATATCTGTCACTAGATCAAGATCCAAATCAACAATAATCACACCTTCCTCCTTCGATTCCTAGATCTCTTCCTACTTAACTAATATAGCATTCTCTATAATTAGAGAGAAAATTATATTGGCTACAACAAGACCATATCTTCTTTTCCCTTTAAAAATGCAACTATTTCATTCTTTCCAAAGATCCCATAGAGAATGAGGAAGACTAAAGTCCCATAAAGAGTTAAGCCTCTCACTCTTGAAAGGGAATTTCCATTGGATATAAATATCACTAAGGCAGTCGGGAAAGGCCCAAGATTTTTAGAATATACTGAGAACTAGATGGAGGAATTCTTGAGCAAAAGAGCAATTCAGAATCAAATGGTTACCATATTCTAGCATACATTCACAAAGGTTGCACCTATTTGGAAGTTTGAAATTAATTTTTATAAGGTTATCCATAGTAAAGATATTATTTTGGTAGATGATCTAGAAGAAGAAGGTAACTTAGGAGTGATATTATTTAGCCAAACATTTAAAGTTTAGAACCAACAAGGACTTTCACCTTCCAGCAAATAGTAACTATATTTGACTGAATAGGTCCCTTGATTGGATAATTTCCACCACCTAGAATCTTGAGTCTTTAGGTTATTCAAGGAATAAACCCAAATCATCCTATTCAGTTTACTAAAAACCTGGTTCTATTCTTTGGTATAAACCTTCAACTTCAATTTATTTCCATCTAGGTCTACTCTCTCCCCTTATAATGTAATCACTAACCATAGGACCATAAGTTTGAGAAACTTCATTCTCTATGGCAATGAATTCCAAGCCTAATTAAAGAGAATTCTCTAAAGCCAATAATATTTCTAGAAAAGAACCTTGTTACCCCTCCCAATTTTCTATGTTAAACCTTATTGAAAAAATAGTCTAACAACTTGGATATTATTCCAAAAGTTTAATCTCATAGAAAATTCCTATCCTCCAAAAAATCAGCATCATCTGTCAGGTTCTTGGCTTGAATAAATTTATACTATATTACATCTTCATTCCTTATTAGTTTCCACCCACACTTTTCCAAGAGGGCTTTATTCAGTTTTCTCAATATTTTAAAACATAAGACCCATGCTTATTTTTTTTTGCACACCTATTCCCAAGCTACTAGTAGTAGATGCTTTTTATCCTCTGAACTAGTCCATAGGAAATTCCTATAAATCTATCTTATTCTATCATATAATTTAACCAACATCTTAAAGATGGACATAAAATGGATTTGAATGCTTTGAAGAGAGAATTTCATTTGAAAATATATTTTCCTGCCTAGCTAATAAGATCTCCTTTACATCCTATTAGTTTTTGATAAATATTTCCATAATCGAGTTTCACATATCACCCAAATATTGACCTTTAAACATGGGCATCCTAAAATAAGTCAGAAAAATTTGTAATCCCACATCTAAAGATACCTAATGTTTTCAACTACCTCCTGATAGGAGTTTAAAAAATATATTTTAATTTTTGCAAAGTTAATTTCCTATCCTGTTGCTAATTCATATGTTTCCCAAATAGATTTCAACTCTCTTTCTTATCAGATAGATGATTTTGAAGTGATAATAGTGTCATATACAAACTATTGATGGGTGGAAGTAGGATTAATACCATACAAATTTTCTTTCTCCATAATATTTTAAATAGTTCTCCCAATGTTCTTGGTATGGATGATAAAGAGATAGGGGATAAGGGATCCCCTTTTTGAAGACCTTATTTGACTTTAAAATAACCAGCAATGGTGCCATTGATTAAAATAGAGGACATAGCTAATGTAAAATAGGCTGCTAATAAGCCAATCTAGTCTTGCTAAAATCTAATTTTTCTCAACACTCTAATGAGGAACTCACAAGAAACCTTCTCATAAGCCTTACTCATATCCAACTTTGGAAGGATCCCCTCCTCCCTACTTTTGTGCATAGAATCGATGATTTCATGAATTGTGATTATATCGTCTAAAATATATCATCATTTCACAAACCCACATTGATTTTTGTCTATTATAAATGATAGTACAACTTTAATTTTGTTAGCCAATGTTTTGGAAAAAATTTATACAGTTTATTACACAAGCTAATAGGATACAAATCAACAAAAGTTATAGGCCCTCCTACCTTAGGAATAAGTGCTAATAAGGAAGCATTCACATCATCAGGAACATGATTATTCTAAATCTCCTTCATTGCACCAATGATATTAGGCCTTACAATGTGCTAAAAATGTTGAAATAAGATCATTACGAAATCATCTAGCCTAAATGCTTTATCCCCCTTCATATCAAATATCACCTTATATATCTCGTCATCCATGAAATGACTCTAAATATAGTCATTCATTTGATCTATGATCAGAGTAGGGATATTTGGATCATGGAATCCATTGCTTCCTCATTAGGGGTGACCACACCAATTAGCATTGAGAGAAACTAAATCACCTCCTTTTTATTCTCCCCAAACAATCTATTACCTACCTATTATTTTTTAAATTTTCTATGATTTTATTGCTGCTTCGATGCCTCAAGGTACAAACATGTAAAAATTTAGTGTTATGATCCCTTTATTTAATCCATCCAATTGATACTTTATTTGGGAAGTATGATGGAGAAAGCCATCCACCTAATTCTCACATCTTCCATTACCTTATCCAGAGCTCTCTCCTTTAGAAATTTTTTCCACATTTTTTGTTTTGAGGAGGATTTTTTATGTCTAGGGCATACATTAGATGAATAACCTAGTTTATTACATGTGGTTCATATGACTAAAGCATTATCATACTCAATATTATGGTTTCAAACCCCTAGTTTTGAGACTAAACTAACTGAGGTAGGAAAATCCTTCTCAAGATTTGCATTTAAACATATTCTTGCATAAATCTATCAAAAACGAGATTTGGTGGTTGGATCAATAGCCACCATGATCCCTATTTCTCTTTCTATACCCACTAGCACATCCTCATTCCATAATTGATAAGGAAAACTTAGTAGCTTAACCCAAACCATGGCTTGGGAAAAATACTAGGAATTTAGGTCGAAGTATGGGATCCATCTTCATAGGATGAGACCCCTCTATCCAAAAAACCATGGTCCTCCATCCAAAATTTTTCTCAAGTCCTCCTTGGAGAGAAAATTGACCATGAATAAGAATTTTTATAAGTTAACTACTTCCATGTGGCCATTGAGCCTCTATTTTTATGTAGCCCATTTCCTAGCCATGTCCATATTTGGATGAGCATCCATGAATCGCCCTACCAAATTCGTAGACCCTTGTTCAATATCCATATCTACAAGCTCATCTAGGGTAACATTTTTTCCTCCTTAAAGGATTATGGTAAATTAGGATTCATAGGGTTTCTTCTTACCACTAACCATAGATGAACATAAAGGACCCCCACAAAAGGAATGTGGTTCCCTTACAACAAACCCCAAATAAAGCACCACATTATTAATGCTAAAAATAAAATCTAGGCTTGAACCATTATTCACCTCTATCAAAGGAATGGTGTTCCAAGAAAAAGTATCACTGTGTCTCTTTCCCTCATATTCATTCCCACCATCGCCTCTCTTCACATCTCACTCCATAATTCATTTCTTGATATAAAATATGGGCTTGATCCTATGATCGAGACCATAGTAATTACTCCATTACCACATGAATCCAACTATCCTACCACCAATACCATAGTCATTGCACCCCTACCATAGGAACCCTACCATAGTATCCTATCACCAAACCATAGCCAAGACTGTAGCCACTACACCCCTACCAAAAAAACCCTACCATAGAATCCTATGATCGAGATCATAGCCACTGCACCTATAAGAATGTAAAATGTAATTGACAAGTTTGAAATTAATAAAATTTTAGCTCTATAATTTTCATTAAAATTGTTGTCTCAATATTATTCTTATGTTGTAGTAAATTTTATTTTTCTTAAAAGTGCCTTCATTTGTTTTTTTTTTTTTTTTTAGGTTAACGAATTTCATTTATCAAGGGCATTTGAAAGGCACCCCAACACGTTGTACAATAGTAGAACTGAGAATAGAAAATAGGAAACAACGGAGAAGACAAAAAAGGAAGCAACAGAGGAAAAAAAGGCCTTAAGCCAACAAAACCAAAAAGGACCTGAACCACCAAAACTAAGGAACATTACAAAAAAGTGAAAGCTAAGACCAAGCTTTCAACAATAGAAACAACATACACATTAATTGGGTACATCAATCTGCATAGGTGATGCAACTGCAATCTCTAGGTCAGCGTCCTTAACATCATCCTTTGGCGCATCCTTTGGGGCTTCTTTGTAGGATTCCTTAGCGATATCGACAACCTTATCATCCTTGGAATTGTGTTTGAAATCAGAAGGTCCCCTTGTAGCAAAAATGGTTGGTACATCCTCATAAGAGTCACAGAAGAACAATAAGCTAAGTGCTTGACGTTGTTCCTTAAGATGCGCAATTACTTTCCTAATAACAACATGAGCGGTTTCCAAGTGATCAATAGTTATAGATGTGGCTTGGACAACAAGCTTATGAAGGCATTTTTACACAATGATAGGAGAATCAAAAAGTTATTTCTTGACCTTATCAGAGGTAGGAGCAGGAGTTTCAGCAACATCCTTAAATTTAAGCCTTTAGGAACAATGAACAGGCATTTTTTCTACTTTGATTTTTTTCTTGATGTTGGAGACAGTTTGAGATTTCTCAATCTTGTTCTTTCTCTTAGACCTAGAGGCCTTAGGGCTAGGAGTAGAGGAAGATTTTTCTTCAATAGAATCAGGGGTAGGAATATTTCCTTTAGGGAACTTAAGAAGTAAAAATCTATAAAGTATCTTAAACAGTCCCTGGTGAGAGGGCCAACCTTCTTCCTTTTTGCTACGGGTGGAAACTATTGCATAGTCTATAGACCAGTAAAGAGCAGCAGGGATGTTCATAATTTTGGCCTCTCGAAAGTGGTTGATAAAATCTAAATGAAAAATACATAGCTGAGATTGAATATTATCAACAGTCAAGTATTCCATAATAGGTTTGAGAATTTGCTTCCAAGGGGTAGAAAGGTGATGGTGAAACAAACCTTTTTTATAAAGCTTGTGGATCAAGGATATTTGTTCAAAGTGAGTAAGCTTAGCCTTCCAATGTTATTTGTTCCTCTGTATCACCTTGCCATCAAGGATTTTTCCCGTAAGCTTATCCAAAATCTCCATCGTAATATAAAACTCCACACCATGAATGGTAACGACACCATTATCCCAAGTGGTAGTTGATGCGTTGTCATTAAGCACATCATTAATTCTCAATGAATTGTCAATCCAGGGTAGTGTTCAAGGCTATCTACGAAATAAGGGGTGAACAGGGCTATAGTTCAGGTCATTTGGGAGCAGCAGGTCTTATTGGTAGAACAGGTTTTGTGGGGGGGTTTTGTAGTCACCTTACTCCTAAATTGCATAAAATGAACTTAATCTATTTGCAGGAATGAAAACTAAGTGCTATTTGTAGAAATGAAAACCTAATTGCTTTTACAGAAATGGAGATCTAATTACAATTGCAGAATGAAATGGTTGCATAAAACATAAACTGAATCCTGTCAGTTCTCTATTGCAGAAGGTTGTCAATCTTCTGTACAGTGGCTGACAACAACAAATGAAGGTACAAAAAAACTGTAAATTATAGGAAATAAAAGCATGTTGAAACTGAAATCTTACTGAGAATGAAGGCAATAATCAGATCTACCATTAATTATATTCTAAATAACATTGCAATTTTACTCTAAACAAGGATTAAACAACAATAAATGTCAATTGATATAGAAAATGGAAACTGACAACTTTTACAACTAATTCTGTTGCAGTAGAAATCAGAATAAAACCTGTCTGTGTTAGTCCTTCTCCTAGGCCTGGAAGTGGCCAGCTTCTTTCTCCAGAAGAAGGTGTGAAACTCCTTTTACTTACTAAACTTCACACACACTCATATGACATAGAAAATATAAAAGAACTGCACTTTTATTCCAAAATCAACATTTACAAATCTACTGTTGCAGATTATAGATCTGAAATTAAACTGCTATCTAATTTCTTCTAAAAAACCCTATATACCTCTGTAGCTCTACCAACATGGGAGCTACATTTTATAGATGCCTAAAACCTATTTACATCCAAAAATATGCTATTCCTATCCTACAGATCAACTTCCTACTATGTTGTAGTATTTCTTGGGTTTATCCTAGAAGAGGATCAATTGATATTTTCCCATGAATGGTGGCTTTTGGATGGCAAGGATGACAAAGACAGCTGGGGGATATTTTCCCTTAACCTTCTCAACCTTCTTTCCCTTTTTCCACCATCAAAAAATAGTCAAAAAGTCAAAAAGCACTTTTTGTTGTCAATCCGAAGATAACTGGCTCAATCCGAAGAAACTGCATTCTGTCAATCCGAAGATGTCTGCTCAATCCGAAGCTCTTCGGATTGACTAACTATGTGGTCTTCAGGTGATCTCAACTACTTTTCTCAGGTGGGTTATCTCTCAGGAACTGATTGCAATAGCTTTTATCCTTCTCCATGTGTGAATTCCATGCCTTGCCATTCATTGGCAACTGGCTAGAATTTACACAACAAAACTAGTTTCTGTTGCACAGTAACAGTATTCTTGCACCATTTTCTAAACTTAGATAAATAAATGCTTGAAAAACATCAAAACAAAACTAGTAAAGTGCTGCTATCAACCTAAGCATATTCCTCATTTAGCAAGCCATGACAAAGTAATATAAAACTATACAAAAAATTATAAAAATCAGAATATAATATTCCTAACACATCAATCATGCAAACAATTAATACACAACATATTAAATCAACTTAACTAGCATATAAGATATATCACAAGAGTTTTAGGCAGTTTTAACTATTCAAAACATGCTATGATTGAGGCATTTCCAGGCCTCATCATTTTCCCCCCAACTTAATTCAATGCATGTCCTCATGCATTCTGTTGGGCTACTGATTCACACATGTCCATTTTTACATTCCAATTCCTGTAGAATAGTTTGTTCCCACATAGTATCCCCTGGTTTCTTGAAGCTTCCTGATCCATTCCTAAAATTGGCCACTTGGTTGTGGGTCACTATCAAAATAATAAGGCACTAGAGTAAGAATGGTGGGAGGCCTAAACTTCAAACCTATCCATTGATACTGCATGGTAAGGATAATATTTGTCACCCCATATGTTCTTCTTCTAGACTACTCCAAATTGACTAAGGAGATAGGCTCTCTCTTCTACAAAGACAAGGATAATTCTGCCCATATTTCCTTACAAGCCATCAAAGTAAGTACAAAATTACTGGCATAAAAATTCTAAAAACTATTTAAACAATCCCTAAGATTATCCAAATACATACTTTTAATATCTGCCCTATTCATCATAGTGAAGTGTTGAGTGGTGGTGACTTTATGATTTGGCTGCACAACTCTAATCAACAACTTAGTTTTCACTTCAAGTTCCTTGTTCCTTTTCTTTTCTTGACTCCAATAAATTTGATTTTGTAAAGTGGACATGAAGGCCCTTAATTGAACATCACTTGGCTGCTGATGTTGGGCTGCACTGAGGTCTTCATGGTGGACATGACTTGTGTTGTTATCTATTGTGACTCTTCATGTTCACTTTTTACTGAACTTATGGCCTTTTCTGAAGCATATTTGGAATGGGAAGGTGCAACTTTGGAATGAAGAACTGCAACTTCAGAATGCTTCAATCCTGTTACAATTTGTTGTGCTTTATTGCCAAGTTCAATCAGTTCTGGATGCTGTTGAGAATCTTGTTGCTCTCCTACTTCTGGAATAACATCATTCTACTGAGGAACTTGGGCATCAACCAATCCCCTATTTTTTGCATTTTCAACAATAGATTCACCTACTGCAACTTGAGGGACAGGCTACAAATTTTTAGCTGGTGCCAGGTCACCTTGCATGGATAATCCAAGCAAGATTTGAGCAAGTTCTCCTTCATTGGATTCTACAGATTTGGACTCCAACTGTGCCACTCTACTTTTCAGCCCTTCTACTTCCTATTGCAATTCCAAAATCTGCCTATCTTTCTCTTTAATGGATGTATTCAAACTCAGCCATTCTGCAAACTGGTCATCTGGTTGGGGATCCTCTTCAAAATAGAAGGGAACTGGAGAAATGATGGTTGGAGGCCTAAATATGAGACCTACCCATTGATGCTGCATAGTTACAATAAGTTTCACCACCCCTTCTGCTCTCCTTCTGGACCATTCCAGGTTGATGGGAGAGATAGGCTCCCTTTTCTGTAGTGATATAGAAAGTTCTGCCCATCTGTCCTTACAAACTGATAAAGCAGGAACAAAATTGTTAGCACAAAAATCCTGGAAATTAGTCAAATAGTCCCTCAAGATATTTAAATACATCCTCTTAATATCTACCCTATTCATCATCTTAAAGTGTTGGTTAGTGGTACTTGGATGATCTGGTTGTACTGCTCTGACCAATAATTCAACTTTTAACTCAACTTCCTTATTCTGTTTCTTCTCCTGATTCCAATAAAGCTGATTTTGTAGGGTAGACATAAAAGCTCTTAGTTGAATATCTTCTATGAAAATTTGAGGGTGAAAATTTACCTCCTTAGGAATGAAGAAACTATGTAAAAATAGCTCACATAGCAGATTTTTCTGCTCTGCAGGACTGCTGAGGTAAGCTTCCAAGAAATCTTCAGCAGTTTCTAACTTATAGGGGAGACCTAAACTGATTCTCATGACCTACCATCTAAGATATTTTTCCTTCAGAATGAGGCTATAAAACCTGGTTGGTCATCTGAATTGGACCAAATATTCTACAATCTGACAAAGATCAGTCACCTATTCATTCAGTTTATTGATTTTTGTGTCTTTTTCCTCTAACTATTTTCCTACCAGTTTCAAATTTTCAACCTTGGTTGCAAGTTTTTCATATTTAATCACCCAATTAGCTATGTCTGCATTGTATTTCTCCAAAGATACAGTATTGGGTGGCCTCATCATAGGTTGGAATCTGGGCAACAGATCTACCTGTACTCCTTTTTCCTCTACTTCTACTGCAGGTGTGACAGTTTCAGATTTGGACACAAAAGTTGCATGCAGAGGAGTACTTACTTGGACATTCACATCTTGATGCTCAAAATTCTCTTGTGTTGGTGCTACTTGCAAGAGTAGTTATTGTGGTTCTTCACTGATGCTCTTTTCTAAATTCTTGAGCAATTTTGGAGCATCTTTGGAATGAGAGGGTGTTGCTTCGGATTGAGAAGGTACTACTTTAGAATGAGCATCTGTGTCTTCATTCAAAGGTTCAGGTGCTTCTATCAAGGGAAAATAATCATTTTCCCTAGATAATCCAAGTAGGATTTGAACCAGATCTTCCTCATCATCAGATTCTGTTGGCTGTGCTTCAAACTGTGATAGCCTATTTTTTAGTTTTTCTACCTCCTGCTGTAATTCCTCAATTTTTTTCAATAATATCTTCCCTCTCTTCAATCCATTTTATTTGTGTTTTTATAATGCTCCTGGCTGCTCTTAATTGCTCTTTGATGTCCTCCTCTTCCTCCTCTTCTCAAGACATGTTTTGATTATGCCAACTCTTATGAACATATTTATACTAATGGTTAATTGTCATATACTATATACCAATTATTTACAATGAGAAAAGTGCAAGAAATATATACCTGTTTAAAACAAGTTAATGCAAGTTTTGAAGGATGGTTGCTTCTGATGATGTTCTGCTGAAGTTTGTTGCAACACTTCAAAACAAGTGCAGTTGGTGGATTTTTACAATGATGATGAAGATTGTTTCTAGGTCATGCATGCCAAAAAACCGGTTTTCATGCACACCAATTCAGTAGCGCCTCAAAGAGGTTTTCACTGCTGAATTATTCATTTTTCTCTCTCTTTTTTTTTTACCTCTTTTTTTCTTGATCTTGATTGTGCCAATGAAAGAATTCATGATTTCCTCAAAATCATGCCCATGAAGGAATTCACAATCATGATTTATTCATCTTTTTGTTTTCTTTTTTTGATTTTTTTCCATTTTTCTATTTTTCTTGAAAATCCATTATCATGTTGAATCTGTTGAAGTTGAGATGGAAGAGGGAATCTCTTCCACCAGTTGTACATCCAAACTATCAAGTTGTTGCAAGAATTCTTCCTTAAATCTTGGTGCTGACTATTTCCATAGTGTCGTGAGAAGCCTCCAAGTCATGTTGATGTGTCCTTTGATGACCTATCTTAGAATGATGCATTGAAGATTCTCCATCATTTTCTTGCTTACCATGAAAGCATTAGTAATGCATATTTAAGACACCATATTAAGACTGTTCTGCACAAAACTTGGCATAAAGCATGAGAATATCAACAAGCAACAAATATAACATCTTGCAACTAGTTAGACTAATTAGACATATTAAACATGTTTAACTAATACTAAAGTATCCTTTTAATGCATCACTATAGCAACATGTTTATGCCAAAATGAGGACATTATTTGGCCTCATCATCTTCTCCCCCCAGCTTAAACCTTTGTTGCTCCTGCAGCAAACTCAACTTCCACAAGAAACTTGTTATATGCATTGATAAACATGCCAACAAATGGTTCAACAATGTCTTCAAATGGTCTTTCAACTACCTCTTGTCATTCCTGGCTTGTGAGATTCAATTCTACCAATATTTCATGAAATGTCCATGTTGAGCAGACCCTGTTATCTTTACTGTCCTTGTTTAATCAGCAGTTCATCCTTCAAGCATCTTTTGTTTTATCTTCCACATTGTACTCAGAGTTTTGTCAAACAATGCTTGTGCCTTTTAGCTGCATTCCAAATGAAGCATTATGTCAAACAACTCACTACCTTATCAAATCAGTATGCTTCATTTGCTATTCTATTCTTCCTGGGATTCACTATGTACTGAGGTATCTTATAACTGTATCTCAATGTGTTGGAAAATATTTGACTGCATTGCTTGAGTGAATTTATTGACAGAATCTTGGAAGACTCAACAAAACATCACTAATTTCAAGCACAATTAGCACATAAGGAAATTCTTCATTGGAACTGAGAAAGTACAGTATTACCTTCACATATGGGATAACATCTGTTGGTGAAAACCTTGAAGGTGATAGCTGAAAACCAGTTAATGTGCTCTATTTTGTAGACACTCATTTTTTTTATAGTCTTGGTATTAATACTCTGAGAGAGCAGTATTGGTGCATGTGGAATTACCAACAGACTTATATTGAGTGGACATTTCATGGAGATAAAAATGATCTTTAGTATTCATTTGAACAATATGTTGTAATGTTGGAACTGCATTGAATACTCCAGCTTGAAAAGCATCTATAAAACTTTGCATATTCCAATGAATCCTTATCTAATTTCCATATCTCTTCCATAGAAAATGTTAATGCAACTTCAGTAACATCTATATGTTCAGTCAGGGCATCCACTTTCACAATATTCGATAAAAGACCATTTTCAACTATTCTTTGATGGATCTCCATATTGTTTTATAACTCCATAATGGCACAAACCTAAAGAATGTTCAACAAATGGCTACAAAGTTTGGTTCTCACCTGATAATTGCTTTCAGAAAATCCAGTTTGTGCATATGTTGTTATCATTATTGTTCATGAAACTGTGTCTTTTGGCATACTTTGATGAGGCATTAACTGCAACTCCAACCTCTTCACATATAACTGCACTCTTTTGAACAGAGCATGAAGTGATAGGTACAAACCATTGCCCATGCCCAAGTGCACCACATCTTATCCAAAACTTGTTGGCCATCTTATAGAACTCCCATGCTACCAATTGATGGTAGAATACTTGAAATTGTATGCAGACCATTGCTTGTTTCCACTGAAATCTTATGTATATCTTCATTTGGATGAAGCATTATGTCAAACAGTTCATAAATCATCAAACAAATTCATGCCTTCAAAATGAATTTCATTTTTGTGCAAATTTAGTGAAAATACTGAACTGTATTTTGGCCATAACTTTTGTGTATGATGTCATTTTGGGATGAAATTTTAAGGGTATCTTGAGAAAATAGAGGACAACAAAACCCAGAAATGGTTTGTACACAGGTTTCATAAACATGGAGAACTAAGCAGTTCCATTCAAATAATTTATGCAGGACAAATTTGTCTTATTCTCCTTGACCTTGACCTTATGAGAATGTAAGCTCAATTGTCTGAAGTTGAAATAGTAGAATTTGAAGATGAATTTGGCTGTGAGAAAATTTCTAAGGTCTTTTCAGAAAATCCATTTCATCTTATCCATCTGTTATTACAATAGAGCAGGTCAATCAACAATTACAAGTTGAGTTACCTCACATACTATACAATATCATATTCTTGGCCATATGTATCATCTAAAACTTCATAAAATATTTTGCATCTTCTCTAAATCAGTGAAACATTAGAAACCATGTTATTCCAAAAAAATCATAACCTTTAAATCATAACAATAAGAATATACAAGATACATACATCATGTGCTATTATGAGTTATAATGAATGAATGGCTGGTAAGTGGAATAATGGTTGAATGGGGAAAGTGTATGGAAGATACATAGTTGTATGGTGGATGTTTATATGAGGACATGGAAATATGGAAATAACTTATTATTTTCCCCCTTACATGAAATGGAAGATAATGGAAGGGAAGCACAATCAATACATATTTGCATAACTTACTGCTAGGACAGAAAGGAATGACATTTTAAGTGAAAAACATGGTTTACCGTATGTGATATTGGTTCCACCATATTCATATGCTGCAACAGAGGCTGTCCAGATGATTTTTCTCCTTCAATAAGAGGTCCCCTACTGAAGCTAAGTCATGTCCTCATGACTTTTCATTATTGGTAGGTTGCCTTCTTGTTGTTGTATCTCCTGCACTTTCCATTTTAAGTAAAGGAGGCAGTAAACTTTAAAATTCAAAAAGGACTAAGGTGGATGCTTTAGCTCTTGTAGATCACTGAGTAGATGCAAAAATACCATTGATATCATGTTACTTGAGTACTGCTCTCACTTTGAAATGGAATGTAATGACCCTGTGTCTAGAGTAAACCAGTATTTTGTTTGGCATCAAGCTTGTTTGATACAAAAGTTTTTCATGTGCATCTATCTCATCAAATTTTCTTCAAATGTCCATTGATGCCAGGCTTAGGAAAAGGATACTTAAGTAACTAGTGTACACATATTTACATATGCTAACTAAATCTAAACTAGAAAACAAGATGCATACCTATTACTGCTAACTACTCCATGCTTTGTAGATGAATTGGGCCCCCTTCAATAGTACTTTTCTGTGGCTACTTCTCCTTGCAGACGTGATCAGTCTCTTTGTGTAATTTTGTCAGCTCCTGTAGTTGGTTTTCACCCATGAGGTTGCCAGCTGTTCTTTCCCTTTTTTATCATTTTTTTTATATATCATAGTATGACTGCCAACTATGCTAGTTTTCACCCATACCCTGTCTAGCTTTACCTCCGAGAAGGTTTTCAAAGTCAACTTTTTTATTTTTTTCATGGTTGAAGGTACAAATGATGTCAGAACATGCTCTTGAGTCTGTATGGACCTTTCCATTGTATCAAAATAGTTTCTAAAAGGTGTTGAAACTTGGGAAACAACATTATACCATATGTCCAGAAACTTTTTGTTGTCCAAGTTTTCTGGGAGATCCATACCCTTTTTTTTTAAAGCTACAAACCTAGTGAGTTTTGTGAATTGCCACTACGCCATAAGTGTGCTTGTGATGCCACTGAGTACTCCCTTCTTGTAATGCAACATATCTCACAAAACCATCACCATAGAGAAAGCATGGTCCTTCCTCATGATATGCTTGAAACTTTAAGTGTGAAATCAGCTCAAAAATTGGCAATTCATCAAGGGCAGACAAAGATGACCATCCATCTATTATCATGACAAAGATGAACACTGAAAAAGTTGACTTCATCAAAGTTGTGAACATTGAATTGGTTGATATTTTTGAGATATGAGGATTTTGTCCGGCTTGGGAATACTGTTCTCTAGAGGGAGCATGGGACTGCAAAGGTATTACAGACTCATATGGCAGGTTACTAGATAGGGGCACTTCAACCTTATTGGGTACAGTTTGAACAAATGGAAGGGAAGGTTATCCAAATTGGTGGAATTCATCAAGGGAGGTAGAAGAATCACAAGGCACTCTTTCCTAAACTACATTGCTTGCTGTTGATTGTGAATGTAATTGTGCAATGTGAAGTTTTTGCTTTTCAAGTTCTGCTTGTAATTCTGCTATTTTAGCCTCAAGCATTTTAGTGTGCTCCATGAAGTTGATGTTGTTATCTCTTGAGGCTGGTGTTGTTGACCCCACTACTATTGATTTTGCATCCAAAATGGATTACTCTGATTCTGATTCCATGATGGGTTATTCTGGTAATTCAAACACAGGTGATTCACCTCTTAAGCATGAAGATCTTCTTACTGGAACAAGCCAGGGATCACTTTGGATAATTATACCTTTTTCATCCCTAGGCCTACTCATTCATGCCTACTCCTTAATGACATAAATTATAAGTCAATAATTGTTACTTAACCAACTGTTATGTTCAGATTTTACCCTAAATTTTCATAGCTCAGCTTAATTAACAACTATTGGACTATTGTTACCTTCTAACAACACTATTCCTCAACAATGGTGCCAAAATGATGCGTTGTCATTAAGCACATCATTAATTCTTAATGAATTTGTCAATCCAGGGCAGTGTTCAAGGCTATCTATGAAAGAAGGGGTGAACAGGGCTATAGTTTAGGTCATTTGGGAGCAGCAGGTCTTATTGGTAGAACAGGTTTTGTGGGGGGTTTTTGTAGTCACCTTACTCCTAAATTGCATAAAATGAACTTAATCTATTTGCAGGAATGAAAACTAAGTGCTATTTGCAGAAATGAAAACCCTAATTACTTTTACAGAAATGGAGATCTAATTACAATTGCAGAATGAAATGGTTGCATAAAACATAAACTGAATCCTGTCAGTTCTCTATTGTAGAAGGTTGTCAATCTTCTGTACAGTGGCTAACAACAAATGAAGGTACATAAAAACTATAAATTACAGGAAATAAAAGCATGTTGAAACTAAAATCTTACTGAGAATGAAGGTAATAATCAGATCTACCATTAATTATATTCTAAATAACATTGCAATTTTACTCTAAACAAGGATTAAACAACAATAAATGTCAATTGATATAGAAAATGGAAATTGACAACTTTTACAACTAATTCTGCTACAACAGAAATCAGAATAAAACTTGTCTGTGTTAGTCCTTCTCCTAGGCCTAGAAGTGGCTAACTTCTTTCTCTAGAAGAAGGTGTGAAACTCCTTTTACTTACTAAACTTCACACACACTCATATGACATAGAAAATATAAAAGAACTACACTTTTATTCCAAAATCAGCATTTACAAATCTGTTGTTGCAGATTACAGATCTAAAATTAAACTGCTATCTAATTTCTTCTAAAAAACCCTATATACCTCCATAGCTCTACCAACATGGGAGCTACATTTTATAGATGCCTAAAACCTATTTACATCCAAAAATATGCTATTCCTATCCTACAGATCAACTTCCTACTATGTTGCAGTATTTCCTGGGTTTATCCTAGAAGAGGATCAATTGATCTTTTCCCATGAATGGTGGATTTTGGATGGCAAGGATGGCAAAGATAGCTGGGGGATATTTTCCCTTAACCTTCTCAACCTTATTTCCCTTTTTCCACCATCATAAAATAGTCAAAAAGTCAAAAAGCACTTTTTGTTGTCAATCCGAAGATAACTGGCTCAATCCGAAGAAACTGCATTCTATCAATCCGAAGATGTCTGCTCAATCCGAAGCTCTTCGTATTGACTAACTGTGTGGTCTTCAGGTGATCTCAACTACTTTTCTCAGGTGGGTTATCTCTCAGGAACTGATTGCAATAGCTTTTATCCTTCTCCATGTGTGAATTCCATGCCTTGCCATTCATTGGCAGCTGGCTAGAATTTACACAACAAAACCAGTTTCTGCTACATAGTAACAGTCTTCTTGCACCATTTGCTAAACTTAGATAAATAAATGCTTGAAAAACATCAAAACAAAACTAGTAAAGTGCTGCTATCAACCTAAGCATATTCCTCATTTAGCAAGCCATGACAAAATAACATAAAATTGTACAAAAAACTATAAAAATTAGAATATAATATTCCTAACACATCAATCATGCAAACAGTTAATACACAACATATTAAATCAACTTAACTAGCATATAAGATATATCACAAGAGTTTTAGGCAGTTTTAACTGTTCAAAACATGCTATGATTGAGGCATTTCCAGGCCTCATTAGTAGCAAATGCAGTAGTCACCTCCCAATTGATGCTAGAGAACATTTTGAAAAAAATAATGAGGCCACCTTTATCCTTCAGAATGTCTTTAGCAATGGCCTCTATTTCAAACATCTCAATATCAATAAACTCAGGTTTCCATTCCTTCATGATTTATAAACAAAGAAGAGCAGAAAGGGAGAAATAGGGAGGGAAAATAACCGATGGGAACAGCCACAAGGAGACAGGATGATAATTCAAATGAGCATGCAACACACAAAATAAATAGAGGGTGAGGGCACAGCTCCAAAACCAACAATAAAACCAAAAAAAAAACCTCAAAAAGTAAAATTCCCACTTAGTGAAAGGATATTGGCTAGGTCTGGGAACAAAGAGGATATTCTAACATTGAAAATTGTAACAGGTGATTGGGAAGTGCAATATGCAGAGATAGTGTTGACTCTTTGGGATACCCAAAAAATGGAGCCAAAAGAGAAAACTGGCACTAGAAACATGAAATATTGGAAACCCCAACAAAATAATCCTTAGAACAAAGTGGAAGGGAATCCAATGGAGGATGATTCTCGAAAGAGCCAAATAGCAAAATCCAAGAAACACGGGCAAGACATGATTAAATATGGTGTTGGATTTTGCATTGGGATTCCAAGAAGGGGTGGTTGATGAGAAATAAGCACAAGCTAAATAAAATGACGTTGAATAGCATGATATCAAATCATAAAGGGTCATGTGGATATGATCCAAGGTAAGACAAAACAAGTGGGATAAAGAGATCATAATGCTAAAATTAAAATCACCCTTTGTAATTAGGAAATAAACCCGAAGCTTCACATGGGAAAAGGAGTAGTGGGAAAAAATGTGAACAGGAAGATTAGTTTTCATCATGATTACAATTTTTTTTATCCAGCTTGGCAAATGCAACAAATTCTTGAGGAAGAGAGTCTGTCCACCTCAGTAAACCTTGGGCATTTACCTCGATGTTTGCCAATCTATAAGAAATAAAGTTGGCTTCTCTAAAAGCATGTTGGACAATGGTTTAATTATGTACAAATAGGATCTGCTTACTTTATTCAATTATGCTTCTTATCCTCCAACTAGTAGGCTTAGATTTGAAAAAAAATGATTATGTTTAGAGAGTCTCCTTCCACAATAATATTCCTTGAAATATTTTTAATGAATTGGAGGCCTCTCCATAAAGCCTTGGATTTAGCCGAATGATTGGAAATAACACCCAAAGGTTACGAATAAGAAAAAATAGAATTTACAAGGTGATCACAAAGAATACCTCTAGCACCAGCAATGCCAAGGTTTCCTTTAGCAGCTCCATATAAGTTAAGCTTGACCCATCAAACAGGAGGAGGACGCCATTTGATTTTGGTTCTTTAAGATGAAGGGTTGATCGGTCTTGAATCTTCTAAGCAAATATGGCAGGATTTGAGTAAAGCATCCTCAAAGTATGAATGGGAAAAAGGATCAAGGGGGGCTATGAGGATGTTCTTTTTAGCACAAAGGATGAATTTATTGGTAATGAGGATGGAATCCAAGGCATTTTTTTCAAACACTCTTTTGTTGCATTCAATCCATATTTGTCATAGATAATGCTATAAAAAATATTTCATAATCCTTGGAGCATGATATTCTTGAAAGTATTAGACCACTAGAGAAACAACTCAACAATGGAAGGAGGACATGCCCAAACTAAATGGAATTTAAGAAAAAGGTTGCTCAACACAATTCTAGAAAAAGGAAAAAATAGAAATAGGTGAGAAGTAGATTCCTAGTCAGAGAGGCAAAGGTAACATCTGTTAGGAAGTGGAATGCCCCTTTTGATTAGGTTCTTCGTGGTTAAGATACGATCTTGAATGCAAATCCAAGAGAAGGAAGCAATTTTTGGAATAATATACTTAGTCCACACCAGCTTAAAGGGAATTAAAGTTTTAGTAGTGTAAAGGGATAGAAGATAAGTTGATTTGACTAAGAAATCCCCCGAATTAGTAGGTTTCCAAATTGAACGATCTATAGAATCTCCTGCGGTAATTTTAACAAGAGATAACTGAGCTTGAAGATAAGAAATTACTACCTCTATATTAGGAATAGATATTCTTTTCCAAATCATGATTCCATTAGAAGAAGAAATGAAATCAACCACCAGAGGACCAAACAAATATTTGGTGATGTTGATTAACCTCTGAAACACATGAATCTGCATGAGAGGACAGTCACCAAGCCACTTGTATTCCCAAAATAAAATGGACTTACCATTGCCTAGTTACCATCTTAATCCTTTTTTTAAAATTGAATGAGCCATACAAATAGACTTCCAAAAAGAAGATCCTGTGGAAGGAACTTCACCAAAAAGGAATTCAGAGGCCTGAAGATATTTCCTTTCGATAATTTTAACCCACTCAGCAATATCGTTGGAAATGAGGCACCAGGATTGCTTAGCAAGGAGAGCAATATTGAAAAGATGGATTTTTCTAAGCCCTAAACTTCTCTGTTCCTTTGGTTTGCAAACATTATCCCAAGCCACTAAATGAAATCTATGCCTATGTTCAGGCCCTATCCAGAAAAAAAGTTTTTGGATTTTTTTTCTATTTTTGATAAACATTAACAGGAACCTTGAACAAAGAGAGGAAATAAATAGATATGCTTTGGAGGTAAGCCATAGTGATAGTAATTTTACCCGCTTGAGATAGAATATTCCCTCTCCAAGTATAAATATTTTTTTGAAGTCTTTCAATGACATTATCCCATAGGCTTTCTTTGGCATTTCCAACGAAAAGAGGTAATCCCAAATAGGATGAAGGTAAATGAGATATGGAAAATTCAAGGATACTGGTAATAATAGTCTGTCTTCATATAGGAGTATTAAGAAAATATAATTTTCTTTTCTAGAAATTTATCTGTTGTCCAACGACTTCTTCATACAAGAGGAGAATGCGCTTAATGATTTTGGCTTCATTAACAGAGGCAAAGGTAGACAATAGGGTGTCATCAATAAATTGTTGATGAGTGATGGGATTACATTGAGAAGTGACCTAAAGTCATGAAATCATACCTATATTTTTTGCTACCAAGATTGATCTACCTAAAGCTTCTGTTGCAATAATGAAAAGGAGAGGAGATAAAGGGTCCCCCTATCTTAAACCTCTACTGCTTTGAAAGTATCCTACAGGAGAACCATTTATGAGGATAGAAAACCATGCTAAATAAATACATCCTTTGATTAAAGAAATCTACTTAAGATGAAAGCCAAACTTGTTCAAAATTTCTAGGAGGAAATCCCAATTCAGTCTATCATAGACTTTTTTCATGTCTAATTCAATAAGGAAAGCAACTCTTTTGTTGAGGGATATAGAATGAATTGCTTCATGAATTGAAATAATGCCATCCAGGATAGATTTTCCTCTAACAGAGCTTCCTTGAAACTGATTTATAATTAAAGGTATTATCTCTCTCAATTGGATAGCAATGGCTTTAGTTAAAATTTTATATATAACATTGCAAAGGCTAATTACTTGCATTCGGGTTTTTTGGTATGAGAATAATGAAGGTGGAATTGAAACCCCTAGGGATAAATTTAGAGACTTGGATTTCTCTTATAGCATTACAGACATCTTGAATCACCATATCCTAAAAGGTTTTAAAAAATATAGGAGGGACCCCATCAGGACCAAGATTTTTGTCAGGCTTCATTGATAACAAAGCAGCTCTAATTTCCTCATCAGAAAGAACCACATTGAGTTTGTTGTTAGTTTCATCAGAGATGAGATGAGGAATGAATTGAAGGAATAAATCCTTGGCAAATTGAGAATTTGGTCTACTTTCTTCTTGGAGCAATTGCATGAAGTGAGTTATCCCTTTGGATCTGATTTCCTTAATATAATTAATTATCCTTTTGTCCTGACATCTGATTTCCTTAATCCTATTATTGCTTCGATGTCTCATGGTAGAAACATAGAAGAACTTAGTTTTGGAGTCTCCTTGCTTGAGCCAAATTTCTCGAGACTTTTGTCTCCAAAAGGTTTCCTTGTATTGTAGGATATTATGATATTGAGCTAATAAAATCCTTTCTTCACTTCTCACCTCCTCAGAGCATTCTCCCCCTTCATTTGTTTAAATTATGTAATTCTTTTTATTTCATTTTTTTGCATAGGGAAACTTCTATAATCCATAGTGCATTGAGTAAATACAAAGCCAACAGGACCTGACTATCCAGGCAATTGAACCAAGGTAAGCACTCAACCACTATCAACCAACCAATCGCTTTTGGGTTTTTTAAAGGAGTCCCAGTCCCCTTGTATCGAGGTTTGAACTTGGATCTCTGGATGGAAACCCAAATATATAACACTATGACATCCCTCATGAGACTTAAATTATGTAATTCTTATATATAATATGAAAGGCAATAAACATAATTATAATTAATTGTGAATGAATTGTAGATTACACTCAATAAGTTACCTAATGGAGGATTGTATAATTTAGAATTAAAATATAAGAATGATAATACTACAAACTCATGAATACAATAATTCATTATTTCTACATTTAAATATTTACACAAAATGCTTAATTTTAATGTGAAAGAATTCTTGGTACATAAATATTTCTTGATTAGATACACAGTCAATTCTAGAAGAACCAATTCAGATTTTATGGAAGATATGTTTTAAATGGTACGATTTAAAATTTGTCTATTTATCAACAACAACAAATGTTGAAAATCTATAAATTTTATAATATAGTTTTTTTTTCTAGAAATGAATGTAGTAGTATGGGTCATAAAATTACTTAATAACGGACTTTAGTAAACTATTTTTTGAGGGGATTTTGTTCTAGAAATTAACGTAGTAGTATGGGTCATAAAAAAACTTAAATATGGACTTTAGTAAATTGATTTTTTAGTGAAACCAATGGTTGGTCATCTCTTGTAGACTTTCAAGTGCCTCAAAGGTAAATAATTTGAGATATCTTTCTAAAATAATAGTAACATAAAATTTAAAATCAAAATTCTTAGACTGGATAATAATGAATTCTCTAAGACCCTTGCCTTTGATGAGCAATAAACTATATTTTTCTCGTATTTTTTCTTTTTTTTAATTTTATATGCAAAATAAACTAAGGATTTCTAACAATGTTCCTTAGTGAAGGCCTAGACGAGCATAAATCATGACACCACTCTCTTATTTGCCTTAGAATTGCCATAATATAAGGCTTCTATTATACATACCTTAAAAAGAATTTGGAATTGACATTTCTTGTCAATGGTTGCAAACCTATATTCAAGCCTTAGGTTAAATAGTTAATTTAATTTTTAACATGGCACCATCATATTTTAGAGCATATTACTCCAAAGAGAAGGAGCTTTTCATTTTATAATTTAATATTAAAACATATATGTATATTTATATATAAATAAAAAACAATATTTATATTTAATATTAAAAATGTAAGAACTAATAATTAGTCTAGAAAAACTAAAATTGTAAATCATAATAGAGACAAACCAACATCTAGGATTAGCATTTTTATTAAAAAAATTATAGTATACTAAAATGTTTTATATATTAACTTTTATATTTTATTGTGATAAATATAATTTATGTAATTTAAATTTTTGTTTTATAGTGTGGAAATACAAATTTTGATTATTCAAAATCAATTGTTTTATTATTTTGAGTTAAATTATAAATACAATTATTATTTATTATCATTAATATTCGAAAACATCACTTCATAAGGTTGTGAAGTGTGCATATAATATTGATGCAATAACATTTCAATTTTATTTTGTAAAAGTAGAATAAACCTTAATTAGGGGTTAATTTCAAAAACAAAATGTATAAAGCTTAATGTATTGAATCACATCAATAACATGGGTGGATAAATAATGTACATGACTACATGATCCTCCCATGTGGCATTAACCTAGATATAAGACTCAATGACGGGATAGTGGGACCCTCATTTGAAAATTTTGAATTTTTGAGTGCTCTAAGTGAGAAATATTGGACATGAGATATTTGGAAATATGATTTGATGGTTTGTATATTTGAGCAAGTTGAGTCTTGTGGAAAAGTAATATTGGAGTGAGATCAACTATATTACCTAGTTTTCTCTATTTATCTAGAAGACAACCTCTGATAAAGGTGGGTATTCTAAAGCCTAATTATAAATGTTTACCTATTAGAAAGGAATAAAATGAGTTTTGTGCATGGTCATGGATTCAATGTTGAATTTAGCATGAGAAAAGAGTTAATCTAGTAATGTCTTAGGTCTATCCAAAACGTAGGGCTTCTATTAGAAGTCATAAAATATATTTAGATTTGATGTTTGAATACATTCAGAGAAGCATATAGTTTTATAGGATAGATATATAGGGTTTTTTATGATTTTATTATATTATACAAAAAAAATTATTTTCTGGTCTCAATCATGGTGACATCACCTATCAATAGGAAGTGCTTTAGTGATTTTCATATGGTGGTATTCTAGACCGACACTCTAGTGGAAGTTATAAATGATCTAGTATAATAGTGTGGAATTCTCACTTCTAAGAACAAAATAAACATTATGACTACATATTTTTTAAATGTATGCCTTGATTACATGCTTAGATGATTAGAGCATTGGTTTTTGTGTTTATCATAGTGATTATATGGTGAAAAGATATGGAGAGACTTATGAGAGATTGGGCACTAGGTTGTGTAGGGATACAAATCCCTCTTATATGGAAAATTTACTAGGGAGACTCATGACTAAATACTAGGAGGCATTGTCTAACTATAGGTTGGTAGAGATAGCACATAAACCTTATGTGTGGCCTCACATGGATGTAGTAAGGGAGGTCATGGAATTGGAAGCCTTGAATGAATAAATTAAATGGATGTTTAGGGGAATGAACCATGATATTAAGCTCAATTTGGAGGATGTATGGGCCTTGCAGAGAGGTCTAATCCTTGGGAAGAGGTGGAAACATAAGTGGATGATGACAACCATGTATCCTTCAAATTCATGATACATGATTAATAATGGGACATGGTCAAAGGGGATCACAAGGCAACCAAATGTGGAGTCTTCTAGAAATCCTAATATTTAAAAGGAAGTCACTATAATAAAACAACTAATATATGCCCACTTTATAGATAATTAAGACTACATGGTGATCAAGCAAGGAAGAGGTCCACACAAAAAGTATCATTCTAGTTGATATTCTCCATGACTTCTTCACAATCTATGAGTTAGATCATATAGATATAGCATCATCATGACTAATAATGAGGTGTATATATGAGATATTCCCATGATATAGGAAAAACAACTTAAAAAATAATATCCAATAGAGAGATGTCATTGGCATATTAATGGACTTAGAATTAAAATGTGGGGATGCATGCATTGCAAGTCCCATAGATAGGAGAAGATGGACCTTTATTAGGATGTGGTATGGAGACCATATCTATCCTAGGTTATATATTGTACTGATGTGGTAGAGTCTATGTGGCAAGAGAGGGTTTACCATGAATACATCATAGAAATTCTTCCATGTTATGGTTTATTTGATAGATGGGTTTGATGGTCTAATTTATTATGTTCATTTATATACCTCAAGGAACATGAAGAATATGGATACAATTTTGTGCGATAATGAGAGGTGAAATATAGAGGGGGGGAATAGTATGTACCTCTAGTCAATGTGAGGACACTAAGTGGAGAGGATGATGAGGAGTATGTATTGGAACAAGAGGTACTCCTTTTCTAAGGAAGGATAAATAAAGTGATGGGTTTTCCCATGGATATTTGATATGGGAGGACCATCATATGGTCCAAGTAAATGGAGGTTAGTTTTTTTGGGATGGTGGATATTGTAATATAGTCCATAGAGGAAGGAGAAGGTGTATGGGGATATAGAGGTTGCTATGGACATAATTAATATAACCAATGACCTTGGTAAGTATTGTGACTTTTGATATTGAATTTTGATTTAGATTATATAGCAGACTTAGAATTATAACATAAATAATCAATATCACATATATATACATGTAATTTTGATGAGTTGTAGGATTTTATTATGTGAGATATCTCAATATTGATATATTTGACGCCCTTCATGATGATTTATAGGATATCATCTATGGATTTTTCTTAGTTTGTGGGTAGACAAGTGTTTATGCCAAATTTTCATGTAAAGGATATTTTGAATGATATGTGAGCTAAGTGGACTTAGATAAAAACACTATATATATTTGAGGGTGATATTAGCATGGAAAAATGAGAGGCAATAGATGATAGTCATTCATGCAAGAAATATGAATTATATGATAGAGACTACCCCTTTGAGATAACAACTATCTCATATAGAGGGAATAACAAATATGATGAGGAGTAGGGTAGAGTAGTAGAAAACATATGGAGTGACTCAATATGGCTTCTTAATATATGGTTAGAAGCATGTAATAACATCCATAGAAGAAGAGTGGCTCATAGGAGATAAAGGGATATTATATAATCTAGAGATGAATAGGTGTCTAGATATGAATATAGTGAGCTTTAACATACCCATTAGTGATCGTACATTGTATTATCATTTTTTTAAAGAAATATATATATATATATATAGAGCATTTTTTATGGTTAATATTATACATTAATTTTTCATGCACTTACTATTATATTTTATTTTTTGATTACTTGTGGAAAGATATAAATGAGACTACCAATGGCATATCCTTTTGAAAATTTTACAAATGGATAAGGATCTAGAAAATAATGCATATATAAATTCCAAGTTGGGACATGTAAGAATGTAGACTAGCTAGTTATGCAATCCCTAAGACAATTTCTTTCATTGTATGTAAAATGTTCATCAAATGGATATATTAACATGGATGAATAAGAAGCACATGTTAGGAAAATGAACCTAAAATTAGGAACCATAATGTTAGTATTCCATAATTTTCAAGTATTTTAAAATTATGTTATTTTGAGCATATTAAAATAATACCATATTTATCAAAAGGTTTTATAGGTGATGAATAAATACATATAGAATACAAATGATAGTGCTCCAAGGAGGAGTCTTGAATATAGAGGATGCATGCTTCATGAAGGGGACTCAAATGCCAAAGTGTGTTCTCCATAATAAACTATAAAATATATAATATGTGTGATTCATGATGGAGACTTAAATATATGTAGTATATTATCTTATTAGAATTCATAACTATTTCTTGAAATGAACAAAAGCAATCCATCCACTCAAATCCTATACAAAATACATAAAAAGGATGAAAAATAAAAATATATAGTGGGAACTCATAGGTACCATATATAATCACTATGTTATTCATATATAATAATAAAAATACTTTGATATAATGGATGGAGTGGAGGGGGTATTTACACCAATACCAAAACACCAGTTACGTAAATAAACTTAACCTAAGCTAACATAACAAGAGGGGTTAAGGTTAATTAAAATTTATAAGGTGGTTTTAACCATATCAAGGTTAATCATGGCCCATATGGATTACATAATAAAATATTATAATAAATCAAATGCATTTGTATAATTATTGCCCATAGGCCTATACAAGATTACATCATACAATGCCAACTTTAGCCATAAGTTAGATTACACTTTTAACACCCTTTCATTATGTAAATTTGAGAGGCCAAGGAGATAATACATTAATATATTACCCATTATGGATTCTATAGTGGGCATCTACATTTGAGAAAGACTCATTTGTATCCCCCTCATCATCTAGAAATTTGTTGATGTGAAGATGCCTTTACACAAAAATCTCCTTAGCTTGGACCATTGTCATCATAACCCTATAAATAGATCTTGTATTATTTTGAGCCTATGTTATTTACATAATACAAATAGTTTATCTATATATCATGCCAACTATGTGTTATAGTTTGGTTATTTATAGATTATTCCAACTATACATACAATATTATATTATTAGGTACATATCCCTAAGTACCCTAGAAAATTAGCACAATGACTAGATAAATTATTTGCCACCTAATTTATTTCTCTATAGATATGCTAATATTTCCAAGATACTACCTCCAACAATAGTTTATGGACACCAACAATAATGTTATTTTTGGTCCAATTTCCACAACCATTTTTGTTGATAGCATTAATAATAATTTATAAGTCTCCCTCAATTGAAATATATTTTCATCTTTTTTTAGCAATAATCTTGATCTTGTAAGAAGTACCCTAGCCTCTACATATTTGTTAATTGAATTTGCATATGCTTATGAGTAAATAAGGATATTTTTTCTTTCATTATTTCAAACAATTCCACCTCCACCATCTTTTCTCATATTTCCTTTAGAAGCACCATTAAAATTAATTGTGATAAGCCCAACTTCTTTACATTTGTATTTTACCATAGATCAAAGTAGATCCCTTATATCAAATCCATTATCATAGATGACCCTTCTATATATATTCAAATCCTATAATCAAGAGGTGAGTATGCCTTTTTATAAATGTAATATTTCCCATGATAAGTATCATGCTTGCAAATGTTCTATAAGAGAGAAAATATTATGATTAAGAACTTGGGCATGATTTTGAGATTTTTTTTTAATTGTATTATTTCCTTCAATCCATAAAATTTTGAAAAATAATGGTAAATTCAATCCTATACAAAATGTATAATGCTTTACCATTGAAATAATTATTCCAATAATTCATCAACTCTTTCCATGATGAGAGCTACCCAACATACTCATATTTTTTTAAAATGCATTCCAAATGGTGTAAGTAAAGGAATTATGGAGAAGTAAATGATATGATGTTTCTAGATCCTTCTCACCAAGGGACACTTGAAAGCTCCATGATATCCTCTTATTTGTATACTCTCTCCTATAAGAGTCTTTCTTTGGACTACTAACCAAAGAAACATTGAGGTCTTAGGGAGGGACTTAAATGGCTAAAAATTATTTTAATGGAAATAATTGGGAGTAGGATATTATGATTACTCTAAATTCTTACATCCCAACTTGATTGAGTATCCATCATATTTTGATAGATTCCAAACCAACTCATACTTTTGCATAAAAATAAGTAAATTTAATTCTTGAAGAATATTTTAAAGCTCATCTACTATTTATTTAAGGTCCTCTCCTTCAACTAGGTTTCTAATAAAATCCCATTATCTAGATTTGTTTTTCATATTAATATAACTTTAGACCTTTACAAAGTAAACATTCCTACATTAGCAAATGCAATTTTGGATAAAAAACAAGAGGATAAACCTTCAACCAATCACCAAACTAAAAATTTGTAGGACCACCCCTCATTGAAGGACCACTTGATATGTTTCTTGGTCATTTGAAAACTATACTATATAAAGTTCCATGTAGTGCCTCGAGGTAATTACTAAATCTATAGAATCTATATATTTTTTAGATAATAATTTTACTTGATACTTTCCTTTATATTTGAATAATCTTCAACCAAGTTTTGCCCCTAATTCCAAACACACAAGTTTACATTTTTTCAAGTTAACCCATCCAATATTATTTTCCTTTAAAAATATTATTCCACTTACAAAAACAAAAAACCTAAAATTTTCCTCATCCTTTCCAAAGAAAATATTTTTTGATTTGATCAAATTTGGATGAGAAACCTACTAGATATCTTGAAAATGACATCATACATACAAAGAATAGATTGAAATGTAGTTTTTATGAGTTGTAGCCTTCTACCCATGTTTAAGAACTTACCAAGCAAGATTTTATTATATATAAAAATATGTCCAAAACCTAATTATTTTTTCCTTTATAAGACAAAGGAATACCTAGATATATTGATGGTAATTTTCCAACATTAAACCCTAAAATGTGATAATAATTCAATGTAAATATAGGATAGTGTTAGTGAAAATATCTGGAGCTTTTTAGCATTAATCAATTACTTAAAAAAAAAATCATAACATGATAATATTATTATAAACTCCATAGTGTTGCTAATTAGGGGAGGAATCAAAATAAGGTATCATCAATACATTAAAGATGATATTCGAAGGTACTTTATTGAAACCTAAATACCATTGATTTTGGATACCCCTGCCTCCTTGGGTTTTACCCAAAAGTGGCATCCCTTTTGGCATGTTTTCCACAAATAAAAAAATACCATTTATTTTTTCTTCCATTTTTCCATTTTATAAACTCTTCCCAATGCCTCAAAAAAAATAGTAAATAGATAAGGAGGTAGTGGGCCTCCAGGTGGAGTCCATGGAATGATTCGAAATATCAAGTAGAAAATATATTGATCAAAATAGAATATTTTGGAGTACTATAACACATCTAATCAATTCACACTAACCTTTATGAAAACTAAAATATGATGTAACAAACTCCAACACACCCTATCATATGCTTTGTTCATATCTCATCTTACAAGCATGTCTAGTTTTTTTCTTGGAATTGAGAATGTATGGATTTCCAACAATAATTTATTTACTATGAATAAAATCACCTTGATGTATAAGATAACATGATCTAAAATGGTTTTACTATATTTTCCAATTTTAAAAAAATTATCTTATAAATCATATTACAAACACTTATTGGATAAAAAATATCAATATATATATTATATTGTATTTTTGGAAACCAATGCAATAATGGTTACCATATTCCAGCATACATTCACAAAGGTTGCACCTATTTGGAAGTTGAAAATCTATTTTCATAAGGTTATCCATAGTAAGGATATTATTTTGGTAGATGAGTTAGAAGAAGAAGGCAACTTAGGAGTGATATTCTTTATCCAAACATTCAAAATTGAGAACCAACAAGGACTTTCACCTTCCAAAAAATAGTAACCAGATTTGACTAAATAGGTCCCTTGATTGGATAGTTTCCACCACCTAGAATCTTGAGTCTTTAGGTTATTCAAGGAATAAACCCAAATCATCCTATTCATTTTACTAAAATTTTGGTTCCTTCTTTGGTTCGAACCTTCAAATTCAATTTATTTCCATTTGTCTACTCTCTCCCCTTATATTGTAATCACTAACCATAGGACCATAAGTCTGAGAAACTTCATTCTCTATGGCAATGAATTCCAAGTCATGATTAAATACAATTCTCTAAAGCTAATTATATTTGTAGAAAATAACCTTGTTACCCCTCCCAATTTTCCATTGTAAACCTTGTTGCAAAAATAGTTTAACATCTTAGAGATTATTCCAAAATTTAAAGCCCTAATAAAATCCCTATCCTCCAAAAAATTAGTATCATATGTCATGTACTTGAATTGAAGAATTTTATCCTAGCTTATATCTTCATTCCTTATTAGTTTCCACCCACACTTTCCCAAGAGGGCTTTATTCAATTTTCTCAATATTCTAAAACATAAGTCCCATACTTCATTTTCTTGGTAGACATGTTCCCAAGCTACCAATGGTAGATGTCTTTTATCCTTTAAACCAATCCATAGAAAATTCCTCTAAATCTATTTGATTCTATCATAGAAATTATCCCACATTTTAAAGAGGGACATAAAATAGAATGGGATTTTTTGAAGAGAGGATTTCATGAAAATATCCTTCCTTTCTTGGCTAAGAAGAGTTCATGTTCATACTATTAGTTTCTTTGCAAATATTTACACAATATAGTTCCACATATCACCTAGAGATTGGCATTTAAACATGGGCATCCCAAAGTAAGTCGAAGGAAATTCCCCAATCCCACCTCCAAAGAACCTTGATATTTTCAACTACCTCCTTATAGGATGGAGGATCTTGAAGTGATAATAGTGTCATATAAAAATTGTTGATGGGTGGAAGTAGGATTAATACCATCCAACTTTCTTCCTCCACAATATTTTAATTAGTTTTCCCAAGGGCCTTGGCAAGGATGATAAAGATATAGGGGGATAATGGATCGCCTTGATGTAGACCTTGTTTTCCTTTAAAATAATAAGCAATGGTGCCATTGATAAAAATAAATGACATAGCTAAGGTAAAATAGGCTACTAATAAGTCAATCTAGTCCTACTAAAAGTTAAAAAATTTCAACACTCTGATGAAGAATTCACAGGAAACCCTATCGTAATCCTTACTCACATCTAAATTTGGAAGCATCTCCTCCTCCCCACTTTTTTCTATAGAATTTATGATTTCATCAATTGTGATTATATTGTCTAAAATCTATCATCCTTTCACAAACCCACCTTGATTTTGGTCTATTATAAATGATAGCACAACTTTAATTTGGTTAGCCAATGTTTTGGAGAAAATTTTATATAGTTCATTACACAATCTAACAAGATGCAAATCAACAAAATTTCTAGCCCCTACTATCTTAGGAATAAGTGCTAGGAAGGTAGCATTCACATCATTAGGAATATGATGATTCTTCTAAATATCCTTCATTGCACCAATGATATTAGGCCCTATAATGTACCAAAAATATTGAAATAATATCATTGGGAAACCATCTAGCCCAATGGACTTATCCCCCTCCATATCAAATACCGCCTTGTATATCTTCTCATCCATGAAAGGAATCCAAATATAGTCATTCATTTGATTTGTGGTCAGAGTAGGGATATTTTGGATCATGGAATTCATTGCTTCCTCAATAGGGGGTGACCACACCAATCAACACTAAGAAAAACTAAACCACCTCCTTTCTAATATTCCCCAAATACTTTGTTACCTGCCAGTCATTTTTCAAAATTTCTATGAATTTATTGCTGCTTCAATGTCTTAAGGTAGAAACATGGAAAAACTTAGTGTTGTGATCCCCTTATTTAAGCCATCCACCTGATTCTTCATTGGTTAATTTTTATGGAGAAATCCATCCATCTAATTCTCACATCTTCCATTACCTTGTCTAGATATCTCTCCTTCAGAATTTTTTCCACATTTTTTATTTTGGGGAGGATTTTTTATATCTAGGGCATACATTAGATGAATACCCTAGTTTCTTGCATGTGGTGCATATGACCAGAGCATTATCATACTCAATATTATGGTTCCAAACCCCTATCTTCAAGACTAAACCAACTCAGGCAAGAAAATCCTTCTCAAGATTTGCATTGACACATATTCTTTCATAAAATATTTTTGTTGGGTATTTATCATGTCCTAATTCCTTCATCTAGTACCCCAAAAATGGAATTTAGTAAATATTTGAAAATATGTAAGAAAATATATTTGGAATAACTTCTTATTTAGAAATGGGTAGGTGTCGATATTTTCTTGGAGGCTTAATATAGATGATACGATGGTGTGTATTAATTTAGGGGCCTATATGAGCTTCTTTTGGTGATTTAGCTTTTGACACTTAAAGACAAAAAAAATACCCAAAAAAATATTGTAATTTCTTATCTTTAGGGTTTTAATATTTAGGGTTTTTTTTAGGTTTTATTTTGGGATATATATTCCCTTGGTATTGCATTGTAAAGTGGGTGAAATCTAGAAATGATAAAATAAAGCATGTTTCAGTTTATTTCCATTGCAACTCTTATGTGATTGGGGGATTTATTGCTTTATTTCTATTTATCATAGTTTTTATGTGATTGGAGGTTCTTATTCTAACATATTGTAGTTGTATTTACATTATTTGGTATCAGAGCAAATTGGATCTTGCTGAGGGAGAGAAGGTAATATCTTCCAGAAGGCATAACTTTTGATCCGACTGTTAGATCAGCTTGAAATGTTAGATTATATTACATCATTTGGTTCATGTAAATGTACCACCATTGGTACATAACTAGAGTACTAGATTAATTTAGGGGTTAGTTAGCTAGTTATTTCAAGTAATATAATAAATGCACAAGTGTCTATGTGCAAGGTGTCCCCTTGTACAACTAGGTAGAGTGTTGGCCAAGCAATCCATATTTCTATATAAAGGGCCTCATAGTGGGTGATTATATATCACTATAGGTAGTAGAAGGTATATTGGGTTTGGTTAGATCACCATATAGATTGGTGATGGATACAATATAGTTCTTTATAATTAGGTCGTTCACTTCCTCCATATTGCATTGTATCATTTTCATCACTTTCCATTAATAGCATATTTTAGCATCTTACATTTTTGCATATTTTGCATCTTGTGATTTCATTCTCCCTTAGAATACACCATAAAAATCTAACAGTGATATCAGAGCCACAATATATCGATAGGATTAGGGAGAGCTACAAGAGAGATGGAGAGGAAAAGCAAATATCAGTTCCCAATTTTTTGAGATTACAATTGGCTAAAGTCTTTCCTCAGAGTTACAGAAAAACTTGTGAAGACTAGGACTCAATATTTGTTCCACTAGGTTGATAAATAATCTAGTGAAGATTCATCATTTATAAGATTTAGAATAATCTTATTAATATCTTGTTGCAAAAAAAGGAAATTGAAGGAAGCCCCATTGTAGACCTGCACATTGCAGAAGAAAAGGCCACAAAAGCCTCATTGTAGAATAAAAGGCCACATAAGCCTTGATGTAGAAGAAAAGGTATAGAATCCTTGAATATGAAGAATACTCCAAAGAAGAGTCCTATTGAGAAGCAACACACCCCCACTAAAAAAAATGAAATTCCATCATTTGAAAATATTTAGTTTTCATTTTGTCACGGGGACCCTCTTGATGTTTTTCAGGTTTTAATTCCAAATTTTGCTTGCCTCCTTCTTCAAGTTTTGCATATATCAAAGTATCCAAGTAGGCTTGCATATGGCTTTGATTTCAATTTAGAATTCATTTTTTAAATGTTAGAATCATTTTTGAGTAAAGAATATCCTTCACTAATATGTAAAAATGCAAAATACAGATGAATAAATTCATTGGAGTCAACCTACAATTTTTGGAAAATTTTCAAAGGGGAAGTAACTTGAGAAAACGTCGTGATATCACGACATATTCCATTTTCAGAAATGTCGTGATTTTGTGACATATTCCATTTTCAGAAATGTCGCGATATCGTGACATATTCTGGTAGAAGGAGCCAAGTGACAAAAATGTCATGATTTTGCGACGTATTTTGGTAGAAAGAGCCAAGTGATGGAAACATCGTGATATCATGACAGATTTGGATCAGAAGCATCAAGTGATGAAAACATCATGATATCGTGACAGATTTCATTTTTGAAAATGTCATGATTTCATGACATATTCCATTTTCGAAAACGTCATGATATCACGACATATTTGGACTAGAATATCTGAGTGATGGAAACGTCGTGAAATTGTGATAAGTTTTGATTGAAAGCAAATCTTGAGGAAAACGTCATGATTTTGCGACATTTTTTGGTAGAAAGAGCCAAGTGATAAAAATGTCGTGATTTCGCGATGCATTTGGATTGAAAGAAAGCTTGAAGAAAAATGTTACGATTTCATGACGTGTTTCATTTTCACGATGGCATAAACTCGAAAAGAGTCAAGTAAGAAAAACGTCGCGATATCGCGACAGGTTTTACTTGGAAACAAAACTTGATGAAAACGTCGCGATGTTGCAACAAGTCTTAATCAAAAGAGAAACTTGACAAAAACGTTGCGATTTCGTGACGTGTTTCATTTTCACGACATATTTGGATTGAAAGAGCCAAGTGATGGAAACGTCATGATATCGCGACATATTTGAATTGAAAGACCCAAGTGATGGAAACGTCATGATATCATGACATATTCTGGTCAGAAGCCAAACTTGAAGAGAACGTCGTGATATCACGATAGGTTTTGGTAGAAAGAGCCAAGTAAAGAAAAACGTCGTGATATCATGACAGGTTTTAGCTGAAAGCAGGTCTTATGGAAAACGTCGTGATATCACGACACATTTTGGTTGGAGGCAAACCTCAAGGAAAAATGTCACGATTTCGTGATGCATTTTAAGAGGAAGCAAAGTTTAAGGAAAACGTCACGATTTCGTGACATGTTCCATTTTCGCGATGATGTAAGCTTAAGAAATATGAAGTAAAGAAAACATCGCGATATCACGACACATTTTAATTTCATGGGAATAAGAAGGAAAATGTCATGATTTCGCGATGTGTCCCATTTTTTAACTTGTCTCATTTTTGCGAGGGCAAAAGCAAAGGGAAAGCAGTAAAGAAAACGTCGCGATATCACGATAGGTTTTGAAAAATATGAACTGGGAAGAAAGAAACCAAGCCAACAAGGTAATAAACATTAGGGTTAATTTAATAATATTAAAATGTTAATCCTTGTTTTTCTTTTATGCAAGCGATCCGCGATTGCATACTAGCAGAAGTAATGGCGAAAAAGACAAAAATAAGCACAGATCAGGTGAAGGCCATCAGATGGAAATGGGAGATGCCAAGAATTTTTGGTCCATCCAAAGTTTATAGATATGGCCACGAAGAAAACTTTACGATGTGACAAAGCAACTACCTCATTTAATGGAATATTTTGACAATTGATCGAAAAATGAAAATATCTACATGCAATTACCAGAATTTGTCGATGGACGCATTTAACAGGAGAATTTATGGTGAAATTAATGGAATACAGAGAATTTCAACTCAGTGGCGGCTCTGCGAAGATGAAATGTCAGAGAAGTTAGTGACTCATCCAAATTTCCCAGAGGAATTAATGAGATGTTCCCGGTAGATGAACCAGAACAATGAAGACATCTACACACAGTTACAGGTGGATGCAAGTAATATCAAATTTTGCCTTCTCCATTTATGGCAAGAACTACACGAAGATTTTTAGAGTGGTTAGGGTTTATCAAAAATCTATATAAAAATGCCTTATATTGTAAAACCTCGACGGTGGGATTTTAGGATAAGATTTAGGGTTTTAGGAAAAGATATTTTTAAAAATATCAGGGTCTGTCCTGAATCTATATATACTTCCTTTGAATGTACAATCAGGAGGCGAAAAATTAGAATAAAAATCTATTGGAGCAATTTCCTGCAAATCTTGTTGAATGCTTTGTTCTGGACTTGGAGTTGGTGTGATTTTCATTTTTTGTGATAGCGTGGCCAGGAGCCTAATCTCTTTCAGATTACGATAAGTTCATCTTCTTTTGTTTTTGTCTCGTTAAGGTTTATTTAATTTATGTTGTAGATCTATGTTATCAAGATTGGATATGCTACTAGGCTTCATTATTTTTATTGTATGCTAGGTAAAATTACAGATTTCAGGTTCAGGCCTGTTCTAATTGCTCTGTCCTCACTGTGCGAGCTAGGCTACTGGTGAGAGATACCAATTTCAACCGACTTCCCTTCTATTTATGATTTTCTTTAAGATCTGTTTCATCTCTGTCTTATGCTCTTAGTATAAGGTGATCTTAGAAATCTGGACACTTTTCTCTTTGATTTGTTCTATTGTGAAGCTAAATAGTATAACTAAAATTGGTAGTTTTGGTTTTGCAACTAAGTTAGATAAACTTCTCTTTCTGCCCTAGCCTACTCTCTTTGTTCCACCGATTGAATGATCCATTTTTATCTTCTTTAAAATTTATCTTTTATTTAAATCTGCTAAAGCATAAAGAGCTAAATCAAAGAACTGATTATAAATCTGAGTGTCCACAAAGATAACCAACTCCAAAAACATTATTGAACTAAAGTCCCAAACCCGTTGTAAGGTAACATACAGTCCGCTTGAAACTATTCCAAAAGCGGAAAATAGTGAATAAACATTCGACCCAACTCTTTAACTCACACCTTGGATATCCAGCAAGATCTTAAAGTGAGTGGGATTTATCCCTTATAAGTGTTATCGATATTTCATGCTAATTCTTCACAGGGTGTGTATAAAAGTCGAACCAACATTTAAAATTTTAAATGTTGGTTCGACTTTTATACACACCCTGTGAAGAATGAGCATGAAATACCGATAACACTTATAAGGGATAAATCCCACTCACTTTAGGATCTTGTTGGATATCCAAGGTGTGAGTTACAGAGTTGGGTCGAATGTCTATTCACTCTTTTCCGCTTCTGGAATAGTTTCAAGTGGACTGTCTATTACCTTACAACGGGTTCGGGACTTTAGTTCAGTAATGTTTTTGGAGTTGGTTATCTTTGTGGACACTCAGATTTACAATCAGTTCTTTGATCTAGCTCTTTATGCTTTAGCAGATTTAAATAAAAGACAAATTTTAAAGAAGATAAAAATGGATCATTCAATCGGTGGAACAGAGAGAGTAGGGTAGGGCGAGAAAGAGAAGTTTATCTAACTTAGCTGCAAAACCAAAACTACCAATTTTAGTTATACTATTTAGCTTCATAAATAGAACAAATCAAAGAGGAAAGTGTCCAGATTTCTAAGATCACCTTCTACTAAGAGCATAAGACAGAGATGAAACAGATCTGAAAGAAAATCATAAACAGAAGGGAAGTCGGTTGAAATTGGTATCTCTCACCAAGAGCCTAGCTCGCACAGTGAGGACAGAGCAATTAGAACAGGCCTGAACCTTAAATCTATAATTTTCCCTAGCATACAATAAAAAGAATGAAGCCTAGTAGCATATCCAATCTTGATAACACAGATCTACAGCATAAATTAAATAAACCTTAACGAGACAAAAAACAAAAGAAGATGAACTTATCGCAATCCGAAAGAGATTAGGCTCCTGGCCACGCTATCACAGAAAATGAAAATCACACCAACTCCAAGTCTAGAACAAAGCATTCAACAAGATTTGCAGGAAATTGCTCCAATAGCTTTTTATTCTAAGTTTTCACCTCCTGATTGTACATTCAAAGGAAGTATATATAGATTCAGGACAGACCCTGATCTTTTCAAAAATATCTTTTCCTAAAACCCTAAATCTTATCCTAAAATCCCACCGCCGAGGTTTTACAATATAAGGCATTTTTATATAGAGTTTTGATAAACCCTAACCACTCTAAAAATCTTCGTGCGGTTCTTGCCATAAATGGAGAAGGCAGAATTTGATATTACTTGCATCCACCTGTAACTGTGTGTAGATGTCTTCATTGTTCTGGTGCGTCTGCCAGGAACATCTCATTAATTCCTCTGGGAAATTTGGATGAGTCACTGACTTCTCTGGCATTTCATCTTCGCAGAGCCACCTCTGAGTTGAAATTCTCTGCACGCCATTACTTTCACCATAAATTCTCCCGTTAAATGCATCCATCGACAAATTCCGGTAACTGCGTGTAGATATTTTCATTTTTTGGCCAATTGTCGACATATTCCATTAAATGAGGTAGCTGCTTAGTCACACCGTAAAGTTTTCTTCACGGCCAGATCTGTAAACTCTGGATGGACCAGAAATTCTCGGCATCTCCCATTTCCATCTGACGGCCTTCGCCTGATCTACGCTTATTTTTGTCTTTTTCGCCATTACTTCTGCTAGTATGCAACTGCCAGATCGCTTTCTACAAAAGAAAAACAAGGATTAGCATTTTAATATTATTAAATTAACCCTAATGTTTATTACCTTGTCGGCTTGGTTTCTTTCTTCCCGGTTCATATTTTTCAAAACCTGTCGCGATATCGCGACGTTTTCTTTACTGCTTTCCCTTTGCTTTTGCCCTCGCGAAAATGAGACAAGTCCAAAAACGGGACACGTCGTGAAATCATGACGTTTTCCTTCTTATTCCCATGAAATTAAAATGTGTCACGATATCGCGATGTTTTCTTCACTTCATCTTTCTTAAGCTTACGTCATCGCGAAAATGGAACATGTCATGAAATCATGACGTTTTCCTTAAACTTTGCTTCCTCTTAAAATGCGTCGTGAAATCGCGACATTTTTCCTTGAGGTTTGCCTCCAACCAAAATGTGTTGCGATATCGCGACGTTTTCCATAAGACCTTTCAGCTAAAACCTGTCGCGATATCGCGACATTTTTCTTTACTTGGCTCTTTCTACCAAAACCGATATCGTGACGTTCTCTTCAAGTTTGGCTTCTGACCAGAATATGTCATGATATCGCGACGTTTCCATCACTTGGGTCTTTCAATCCAAATATGTCGTGATATCGCGTCTCAAATGAAACAGTCGCGAAATGCGATGTTTCGTCAAGTTTCTCTTCGATTAAGACTTGTCGAGACATCCGATTTCGATCAAGTTTTGTTTCAAGTAAAACTGTCGTGATATTGTGACGTTTTATCTTACTTGACTCTTTTCGAGTTTATGCCATCGAAAATGAAACATGTCATGAAATCATGACGTTTTTCTTCAAGATTTCTTTCAATCCAAATGCGTCGTGAAATCATGACATTTTTATCACTTGGCTCTTTCTACCAAAACACGTCGTGAAATCATGACGTTTTTCAAGATTTGCCTTCAATCAAAACCTGTCGATGTTTCCATCACTTGGCTCTTCTAGTCCAAATATGTCGCGATATCGCGACGTTTTTGAAAATGGAATATGTCATGAAATCGTGACATTTTTGAAAATGGAATCTGTTGCGATATCATGACGTTTTCTTCACTTGATGCTTTCGATCCAAATTTGTCATGATATCACGATGTTTCCATCACTTGGCTCTTTCTACTAAAACACGTCATGAAATCATGACGTTTTCATCACTTGGCTCCTTCTACTAGAATATGTCACGATATCTCGACGTTTTTGAAAATGGAATATGTCACGAAATCGTGACGTTTCCAAAAATGGAATATGTCGTGATATCGCGACGTTTTCTCAAGTTACTTCCACTTTGCAAATTTTCCAGAAATTGTAGGTTGACTCCAATGAATTTATTCATCTGTATTCTGCATTTTTACATATTAGTGAAGGATATTCTTTACTCAGAAATGATTCTAACATTTGAAAAATGAATTCTAAATTGAAATCAAAGCCATATGCAAGCCTACTTGGATACTTTGATATATGCAAAACTTGAAGAAGGAGGCAAGCAAAATTTGGAATTAAAACCTGAAAAACATCAAGAGGGTCCCTACGACAAAATGAAAACTAAATATTTTCAAAGGATGGAATTTCATTTTTTTTTAGTGGGGGTGTGTTGCTTCTCAACAAATGGTGATATCTGTGGGGAAAATAGTAGCACTATTTAGAATCCAGAACTCTAGTTTCAAAACAATTTAGACTATGTACCATGCTTTGCCACAAATATTCTTCAAAATGATTTAACTACTATCTGATAGTTGTTAAAGTTTCCCAAGGACATACTAGGTTGAACCACTTAAGGAAGATTTCGACGTGCAATTATAAGCGTATAAAACTTTCTTCAAGGATGACCGGGCCTTCGAATGTTTACTTCGGATTGATCAGCTTCTTTAGATTGTGAAGGGGAAACCGAGTAGGGCTCTGTTTACTAGTTTAGCCTTTTACAGCCCCGACAGAGTTACTCTTTAGATTTTCATGACCCTGATTCACAACTATGAGGTGGTATCTACAACTTGGTAAAAGAAAGCATCTTCTGGAGCCTTGGCTATCTCTTTCATCACATAACTTCTTTTTTTTTTTTTTTTTTTTTCTTTTTTTGTGTGGAAAAGAGTGCCAGTTTCATGTTGGATTGCCAGTTTCTCTCTCTCTTTTTGAAATATACCGATATCTGGAAAGCCTTGCTAGAATTTCTCTTTTATATTTCATTGATCGAGTAATTGATCAACTAACTGCTTCAGCTTGGGTACCAATAGCTTCTTTGGACACTTAAAATAATTTTATGAATCGGAGTCCCCTCTCATGACCAACTTTTCTTGGATTCCCTAGGAGTTCTTCAGCCAAGCAGTATAGTAGTTTCTTTATAATAAAAATAATTGTGGCAAGCAAGACACAAAATCCAATTATCTTTCTACTGTTGTTCTAAATAACAAGTAGTTCCACTTTTCAGTTTCAAGCAGACTATCTCTTAATTAAAAGAAAGCAAAATGAAAACATACTACTTCAACTTCTATAGCGCCAATCCAATTTTTTTAAATGTTGATTTTATTTTGTTGCTTAGGCAAAAATTTTGAACAAACAGGATTTAAAAGCTAAAGAAGAGAAAAAGGGCCACCAATTAAAGATAAATTTGCAATTTCCTATAAAAGACAAAACACAACACTTTAACCTTAAAAAAATAAAACAAAAATAAAAACACACTACTTCAAACTTTATTTACAATATATACATATGCACGAAGTCTTTGTGATTTATTCAAATGATGTAGTGGATGGAACAGCTGAGAAATAATGCTTCAGATATTGACCATTGACAGGAAGGTTCAAAAAATTACCTTCCAGGTCCTGTAGAAGAAATGCATTATTACCTAGGGTCTCGACAATCTGGTATGGCCCTATCCATAGAGGTTGCAGCTTGGTGTATTTACGCTTCTTTTCATGGGCTTTGTCCCATAGAAACACCAGGTCTACAAGTTTGAAGGCCTTCGAATTGGCCCTTTCGTCAAGCCAGCACTTGACTGTCTCTTGGTGTCGACTAAAATGCTCCACGGCTCGAAGTCGTCCACCCTGCAAATCAATCAAGTCCAACATACGAGCTTTCGTATCTGCATGATCAAAGTAATGTAAAGCAAATTTTAATCCTGGTACTAATGCTTCATATTCTGCCAAGTTATTCATGCAGGGAAACTACAAGCGATAAGACATAAAATAGGTTTGATTTTTTGGTCCTTTAAGAACAGCCCCTGTACCAGAACCTTGCTTAGATTTAGCTCCATCAATATGAAGCATTCCAACTTCATTATCGTGATCTCGGTGAGCTTTAACCGGTTTCTCCTTTTGAGTAGTTGTAAAATTATAAACCTCGATATAATAGCCCTCAGCAAGATTAATAGTCTCATTCTTGGCATTATACTCTATGATCATGAGTTTATATCTTGGTTCTCTGTCGATTCTTAATTGATTTGCAAAACCATTCCAGGGTAACCACATATGCGAAAAATCAGTCGCCAAGTACCCATTCAAGGATTTTGACCAATCCTTGCTTAGAAGCATTTCGTATCCTACAGGAATATCCACCACCTGAATGTCAATTCTGTGTTGCGCTCTCGGCTCAGATGCTAGCTGGATGTGTATATTCTGAAGTTCACCTACCACTTTAACCTCAGACTTATCCAATTGGATGACTCTCATCTCGAAGTTCATGGGGGTCAAACCCAACTGCTGACAGATGGCTAGAGGCATGACATTGGCTGAAGCACCTGAATCTACCAGAAAGTTGTGTAAATTTTTCCCAAATATTCGGACAGTCAGTAGGAAAGGCGAAACTTTAGTCTTTTCTTTGTACATAGCCATATTCGCATTAGCTATCTTCTTCCCTTTTTCCAGAGGTTTGGCAGTAGGTTTAGAGTATGTTTTGATCAGGTTATCCCTTTGTTCAAAAATTTGGGCCAACTCATGAAGAGTGATGTTGGCTTTGATCTTCTTCATGTCCTCCACTATATTATATCCCTTATTGAGTGGAGGGACAAATGCATCTGGTCCTCTCGGATTTCCTCCCTTGGGCGGAGGTGGGTTATCGTTTGGAGATGGACCTGGAGGAACATTATGGGAGTTGTCTGGAGGCGTAGATGTAGTATTAGGCTCTGGATTTCTGTTCCTGAGGTTGTAGTTATCCCTCCTATATTGTTGAAAATCCTGCACCTCATCCATAGGTATTTCCACAACATTCTCTGATTCATTTGGAAAAGTAAATGAATCTAAGACCATAGTTGTACTATGCTTGGATGAACTTGGACCATCCACATTTCTTTGATGTTCAGGAGAAACCAACTCACCAGATAGAGCTTCAAAAGCATTGCAGAACTCCAAACAGTCCAATTCCCCGTGCTGAGATGTCTCGTGTATCCTGCACCAGTTAGGCAAAGCCAAGTCACAAATATTCACATCATGCCCCTTTCCTTTATAATCTTTGTTGGGCTCGTACGGTGGTCTAGTGAATCTGTTTTGTTGATAAGGAAATCTGTTTGCGTTTTCTCCGATGGACACTTGCCTTTTGAAACTTAAAAAGTCATTTGCCAACCTTTGGACCGTCTTTGAGACTTCCTCAACTCTTGTGTTATCAGATTCTTTTACTGGATTCTGTACACTTTCAGCCTGCGTTACAGCCAATGGATTTCCTATCGGTGGAGTTTGGTATGCTGGCAACATTACTTGATGTGGGATAGGATTGAAAATAGGGGTGTTTTGTGACACAAAAGGAATTTGATGAACATTCAAAGGTTGAGGTCCCAACTGTCTTTCAAGAACCAAAGCTTCTCTATAAGCCTCTGTTAGATTAGTAACATTGGCATCTCTTTTCAAGAAAACAGAGGTTACTGGATCTAGGGAATTCTTAAAAATTTCCAATGCTAGATTTGCAGTTGGCACATAATAACCTGTCAATCTACCATAAGCCTTTTGAAACCTGATATTAAAAGATCTGACAGTCTCATTTATTTCTCTTTTAATGCTAGAGAACTGTTGATATAATAGACTGGGATCTATCACTTCACCAAATTGCGATACAAAAACTGTCTCCAGGTCATTCCAACTAGCAATAGAATCATTGGTGAGATTCAAAAACCAGTCGTATGCCCCCTCCCGGAGAGTGAAAGGGAATAACCTACAAGCCACATCTTCATGTTGTACATTTAGCAACTTTAGAGCATTTTTAAAAGCTACCAGGTGTTCTTCTGCTGTTCTAATTCCATCATGTTTATAAGTAGGAAGATACTTCTTAGGGTTTCTGGGCAAATCATGCACTGCACCAGGGATGTTCAAGGCAGTGGAACCCAACCAGCTTGCCATTACTACTTGATTAACGATGATATTTTCAGTTGTAGTTGGAGCAACTACAAGTGGTGATAAAACTATTTCAGACAAGGACTTGGCCCTTCTGAGGTTGCTTCTTCTTGGGGTTTCTAACTTAGGCACAAGGAGCTCTCCAGCTTTGGAGTGGGACCTTGTTACTCTATAAGTAGAATCCGACTTTTCACAAGCAACTTACAACCTTACAATCCTTAACAAACTACTGAACGAAGTTCAGGCCCTCCTTCTAGCGCCAATTTTAAATGTTGGTTCGACTTTTATACACACCCTATGAAGAATGAGCATGAAATACCGATAACACTTATAAGGGATAAATCCCACTCACTTTAGGATCTTGTTGGATATCCAAGGTGTGAGTTACAGAGTTGGGTCGAATGTCTATTCACTCTTTTCCGCTTCTGGAATAGTTTCAAGCGGATCTGTCTATTACCTTACAACGGGTTCGGGACTTTAGTTCAGTAATGTTTTTGGAGTTGGTTATCTTTGTGGACAATCGGATTTACAATCGGTTCTTTGATCTAGCTCTTTATGCTTTAGCAGATTTAAATAAAAGACAAATTTTAAAGAAGATAAAAATGGATCATTCAATCGGTGGAACAGAGAGAGTAGGGTAGGGCAAAAAGAGAAGTTTATCTAACTTAGCTACAAAACCAAAACTACCAATTTTAGTTATACTATTTAGCTTCACAATAGAACAAATCAAAGAGGAAAGTGTCCAGCTTTCTAAGATCACCTTCTACTAAGAGCATAAGACAGAGATGAAACAGATCTGAAAGAAAATCATAAACAGAAGGGAAGTCGGTTGAAATTGGTATCTCTCACCAGTAGCCTAGCTCGCACAGTGAGGACAGAGCAATTAGAACAGGCCTGAACCTTAAATCTGTAATTTTCCCTAGCATACAATAAAAAGAATGAAGCCTAGTAGCATATCCAATCTTGATAACACAGATCTACAACATAAATTAAATAAACCTTAACGAGACAAAAAACAAAAGAAGATGAACTTATCGCAATCCAAAAGAGATTAGGCTCCTGGCCACGCTATCACAGAAAATGAAAATCACACCAACTCCAAGTCCAGAACAAAGCATTCAACAAGATTTGCAGGAAATTGCTCCAATAGCTTTTTATTCTAAGTTTTCACCTCCTGATTGTACATTCAAAGGAAGTATATATAGATTCAGGACAGACCCTGATCTTTTCAAAAATATCTTTTCCTAAAACCCTAAATCTTATCCTAAAATCCCACCACCGAGGTTTTACAATATAAGGCATTTTTATATAGAGTTTCGATAAACCCTAACCACTCTAAAAATCTTCGTGCGGTTCTTGCCATAAATGGAGAAGGCAAAATTTGATATTACTTGCATCCACCTATAACTGTGTGTAGATGTCTTCATTGTTCTGGTGCGTCTGTCGAGAACATCTCATTAATTCCTCTGGGAAATTTGGATGAGTCACTGACTTCTCTGGCATTTCATCTTTGCAGAGCCACCTCTGAGTTGAAATTCTCTGCACGCCATTACTTTCACCATAAATTCTCCCGTTAAATGCATCCATCGGCAAATTTTGGTAACTGCGTGTAGATATTTTCATTTTCTAGCCAATTGCCGACATATTCCATTAAATGAGGCAGCTGCTTAGTCACGCCGTAAAGTTTTCTTCATGGCCAGATCTGTAAACTCTGGATGGACCAAAAATTCCTGGCATCTCCCATTTCCATCTGATGGCCTTCGCCTGATCTGCGCTTATTTTTGTCTTTTTCGCCATTACTTCTGCTAGTATGCAACTGCCAGATCGCTTTCTGCAAAAGAAAAACAAGGATTAGCATTTTAATATTATTAAATTAACCCTAATGTTTATTACCTTGTCGGCTTGGTTTCTTTCTTCCCAGTTCATATTTTTCAAAACCTGTCGCGATATCGCGACGTTTTCTTTACTGCTTTCCCTTTGCTTTTGCCCTCGCGAAAATGAGACAAGTCCGAAAATGGGACACGTCGCGAAATCGCGATGTTTTCCTTCTTATTCCCATGAAATTAAAATGTGTCACGATATCGCGACGTTTTCTTCACTTCATCTTTCTTAAGCTTACGTCATCGCAAAAATGGAACATGTCACGAAATCGTGACGTTTTCCTTAAACTTTGCTTCCTCTTAAAATGCGTCGTGAAATCGTGACGTTTTCCTTGAGGTTTGCCTCCAACCAAAATATGTCGCGATATCACGACGTTTCCATCACTTGGGTCTTTCAATCCAAATATGTCGCGATATCATGACATTTCCATCACTTGGCTCTTTCAATCCAAATATGTCATGAAAATGAAACACGTCACGAAATCGCGATGTTTTCGTCAAGTTTCTCTTTCGATTAAGACTTGTCGTGACATCGCGACATTTTCGTCAAGTTTTGTTTCCAAGTAAAACCTGTCGCGATATCATGATATTTTTCTTACTTGACTCTTTTCGAGTTTATGCCATCGTGAAAATGAAACATGTCACGAAATCACGACGTTTTTCTTCAAGCTTTCTTTCAATCCAAATGCATCGTGAAATCGTGACGTTTTTATCACTTGGCTCTTTCTACCAAAACACGTCGTGAAATCATGACGTTTTCCTCAAGATTTGCCTTCAATCAAAACCTGTCGTGATTTCATGACGTTTCCATCACTCGGCTCTTCTAGTCCAAATATGTCGCGATATCGCGACGTTTCCAAAAATGGAATATGTCACGAAATCATGACATTTTTGAAAATGGAATCTATCGTGATATCGTGATGTTTTCGTCACTTGATGCTTCCAATCCAAATCTATCGTGATATCGCGATGTTTCCATCACTTGGCTCTTTCTACCAAAACACGTCATGAAATCGTGACGTTTTCATCACTTGGCTCCTTCTACCAGAATATGTCACGATATCGCGACGTTTTCGAAAATGGAATATGTCACGAAATCGTGACGTTTCCAAAAATGGAATATGTCACGATATCGTGACGTTTTCTCAAGTTACTTCCACTTTGCAAATTTTCCAGAAATTGTAGGTTGACTCCAATGAATTTATTCATCTGTATTCCGCATTTTTACATATTAGTGAAGGATATTCTTTACTCATAAATGATTCTAACATTTGAAAAATGAATTCTAAATTGAAATCAAAGCCATATGCAAGCCTACTTGGATACTTTGATATATGCAAAACTTGAAGAAGGAGGCAAGCAAAATTTGGAATTAAAACCTGAAAAACATCAAGAGGGTCCCCACGACAAAATGAAAACTAAATATTTTCAAAGGATGGAATTTCATTTTTTTTTAGTGGGGGTGTGTTGCTTCTCAACAAGTCCTTAAACCTGAAGAAGAATCTATAGAATAGTCCATGAAAGATAAGAGATTGGTGATCTCATTTATTTATTGAAGACTTCCTATAGAATAAGTTGAAGAGACCCATAAAATGTCTCATTGAAGAACCTCCATCCTTGAAATAGATAGAGAAGGATTATCAAAAAACTTGTTCGAGAGATCCATGAAGAATATCTCATTGCCAACACTTTCGTAGTTGAAGATTGAAGGAAATGTCTCATCAAGAAGGCTAGAGAAGTTGCAAGACTAAAGACCTTGGAGAGGTCTCAAGGAGAAACAAGGAGAAGGCTTGGAGAGTCTCATTACAAAAATTGAAGAAGTCATCAAAGAAGTTCCTAGGGGAACTCATTGGAAAAATTCACTATAAAATATAGTGAAAGAATTGGGACAATTATTGCCATTCAAAAAAAATCCCAAAGGAGATAGATTTGGTAAAAAGTTTGTTAAAATTTAAAGAGAAGATTCATGAAGAGAAAAATATCTTCATATTATTGAGAAGAAAGCCCTGTTTGAATTTAGAACTCAGATAGAAGAAACCTACCAAATCCAAGAAGTTTAGAGATTGCCCTTCCTAGCTAAAAATGCATATTTTAGCGAACATATTGACTACTAAATAATAACAATTAATATAGCATTACTAGCTATAAGACTTTGAAGTTCTAGGCTAGATTCCAAAGGAGAAGTTGAAATAATCTACTACAATTTTAGAGCAGTAGACTAGAAGCATTCATAGCTGCAAGCAACCACCATTCTAGACAAGAAATTTGGTGAATCAACGCATCAAACAATTCATCATCAAAGGTAAGCAACTTAGGTGCAAAAGTTTCATTACTTGAAAAATTAATTGAGATTACTACTTAACTTCATTGAGCACCTTATTAGAATTTTGGAAGTTGTAAAATAGAAGGTTGCATTTTAAGTCCTCAAAGAAAATACAAAAAATAGTTTTTGTTAAGTTTCATTACTTGCACATTAATAGGAGTTAGATACATTCTTCCTATTATCTAATTATTGAGAAGAGGACTACATTAAGAAATTTGAAGTGATTATTAATGCATTTGAACTACTTTGAGAGATTCTTACTAGGAGCCATAAGGTGATATTATTAAAGTGCATTAAGTTGAAAATATTGTTGGTTAATTGCACTATACTAGTTGTTCACTAAACTAGTTACTCTCAAAGGGTTATTTTGTGTATTGATTGTTAAGACCAAGGACACAAAAATCTACAAATAATTAAAGTGTTTAAAGATACTATTCAAAACTCAGTACCTATAAGGTATTGTGGCCTATAGAAGCCACCAAATATATGAAGAAATACACGCTTATACTGAGAGGAGATGAATAGTAGAAGATAAAAAATTTCTTTCCACAACAATAACTACAATAATATGAATGCAATAATGAATTAATGCACAAAACACCACATACACAAGAGATAAGGATTTTACGTGGAAACACCCTTTTGAGAAAAAACCATGGAAAAATATTTCTTCTATTACTTCAAAATATTTATAGGCACCAACCCACAGGATAAATCAATCCCCTTATACAAAATTTAGGCACCAACCTACGGGAGACACCAATATCATTTTACAAAAATGTAGGCACCAACCTACAAGAGATGCCAATATCCTTGAGGAACCAACCTTAGATCTAAAGGCACCAACCTTCAAATAAATATGTGCAAAAAATTCACTCAATTCTACTCCAAAATCTGATCATTAAAGGCATTAAATTTTGCTCACAAATCCTACCAATGTCTTATTTGATAACAAATATATGTTGGCTGCTACTGTAACATCTTCTAGTCTAGAAAATCACCTTGCATTTACTACAAAATACTAAATCTTAGCTTTTCTTTGACCTTCTCATGTCCACATTAGATCCATTGAATTCAAACATGTTGTGTCTACCTCTGGTTGCTTCTATAGTAGGGCCCTTTTCTTTGTAACGGTAGGGTCATTTCATGACAGATTTTTGCCCAACATCTCCTATTTGTAATTTTTCACCAACATGAAAATTTCTTCTCAATATCTCCTATCTATAATGTTCCACCAACGCACAATTTTCATTTGTTTCTCCTTCTTGAAACAATTTTAATTGTGTGTAGTAACATATTGTATTATAGCTTTACCTTATGTGAGCTAGAAAAATAATCACACGTATCTAAATGATTTAACTTCTTCAACATAAATAGATGACCTATTTGAACATGAGGATGAACTTCTCCTTTGTTCTCTCTTTGGATGCTGCTACGTACTCTTGCCTAAGCACACAAAGGTAAATAATAATTCAACCTTTGAAACATCAAATATGTGGCATTACCTTTGATTATTGTATAGACTAAACTGTTGAAGAAATATACCAATTGATAAAGCCTTCAGTCATCCATTTTAACATTTTAATGAGGAAGAATCATATTTTACCACATAAAAAGTTTAAAATAGCTCTCACGAACCTGAAACTAATGCCTTCCATAAACTATGAACATCGACAACCATTTACCTCCTGACTTTTTCGTACAATAGTGTTTTATTTCTATTTCTATGTTCCTTGTCTATTAATTTGAATACTTCAGCCAGATGTCATGAACATATGGGAAATAAGTTCTCTAGCTAATTTGTAGTACTACAACCATGCCCTCGAGCTTACTAGGTTTCCACTACATGGATAATCTCTTTCACAATGTTAGTTATAGATTCAAAAATACATCAGTGAGAACTCAAATATAAATCACACCATGCCAAAATCAACTCAAGATGATTTCTTATTTTTCCTTGATGCTTGGTCTATTCACAAGTTTGTTTTTCCTCCATATCTTAGATTTGGCTTGACTCCTACCCTCGTTCTCACTCCTGTGCAGTATTCTACCTCCACGCTTATTGCACACTCATGTATACTAAAGGTATTCAATTAATTCATTCATCCAAAATGAACTATGGGATTGTATTTATATCAAAACTTTCATTTGATGCTCAAGAGTTCGGCCCACTTAATTTTTACCTTTCATTTATATGCAAATTATAAAGGGATCGAATTTTATCCACTTAATAAATGCATATGATATAATGTTTAAATGCATATGATATAATATTTAAACCTTATATTTAAATATTATAGTGCTAATATTTAAATATTATATTTAAATATTAACCCTTGAAAATATATCTACCTTTAATAATTCACCCAAGCACACCATGGTATGCCAACAAAAAATTCGATCTTTGACACCAATGATAACTCAATAGTGAATAATTCTAACAATATTTCCCTTTGTCATTGATGGCAATCCTGCAAAAAAATTATCCTATACTGCAATAGGATCACAACCTACTCCCCCTGACAAGCTACTCCCCTTACTAAAATTCTCCCCCTTTAACATCAATGGAAAAGGTTTCTTGGGTCTAAATGATAAGGCACTAGACAACCCCCCTTACTAACTACTCTAACTGAGATGTTCAATGATGAGATGAGAGTAAAACTACTCCCAACTCAGATGTCTCCTTTTCTTGTTCCATTTTATTTTTCCAAACTTTGGAGGATATATCCTTTTGAAAAATTTGACCATCCTCCTTCTTACTTGATTTTGGAAGTTCAGGAAACACGGTTCTACACCATTTAGCTCTATTCCCAAAATTATTACATTTGTAACAAATGATATTGTAGTCCATGAGAGGTGCAAATGAATTGAAATTTCTCTTGGTGAATCCAAAATTATTTTTAGCACGGACCCTACAATTTATAGCTTTATGATCAAATTGGTGATATAAAAATAAATAACCTCAAAATAAATATTAAAACCTATCTGATTGCCTTGAAGGATATGGCAACATGGTTCTATCATTGTTGTTTCTGTGATGACCTTGAACCATGATGATGGTTTGTTTTCTTCCTTTTTGATGCTTCCACTTCTCAACACATCAATATAGATCTTAGGCTCTTCTTTAATTATTTAATTTGATGCCTTTGTTCCTTTTGAGCTTGAATCCTATTTTTTTCTTTTGACTTTCTTCAAAATCAAGTCCAATATTTATAAAAAATATCTTTATACTTTGATAATATCATCCAATATTTCTATGCTTTTCTCAAACCAAATATTTTGCTATAGCTTATCATTATATTTTTACACTTCCTTCCTCAGAGAGACAATATCATGTTCTAATTTTTTACATTCCAACACTTTTGCCTTTAACTACTCAGTCATAACTTCTTCAATTTGCTTTGCCTCTTCAATTTTAACTTTTATGTTGATGAGTTCTTGCAAAAACTTTACCTTTGTCTTCTCATCCTCTTGTACTTGAGTCTTCAATCTTGAGTTCTTCTTTCTAAGCATCTTTACCTCTTAAAGAGAAAAAATAAGTTCCTCTTCTATGTCAACTATGGCTTCCTCTTCATTTTTGGATATATCTCCTTTTCTTCATTTTCGACAACAAGAGCATCTTCTTTCACCTTCATAGACATAAATAGGATTTCTTATTTTTCACTATCAGAGAGGCTTTCATTACTGTTATTGGAAGAACTACTTGCTTCTTCAACATAAAGAATATTCTTGTGCCTTTGATAGATCTTCTTCTCCTGCTTTCTCGATCCTTCACTTGACTCTAGTTCCTTATTCTTTGTCTTCTTTAAAACCTTAAATGCGTTCTCCCATTTGGAAGTTTGATATTTTTCAGTCCTCATATCATAGGCTGTAAGAATTTTGTGTAGCTCATCCATGCTTAAAGTTTTAAGATCCTTCATTTCTTCAATCATTGAGACCTTTGTATCAAACCTCATGGGGAGTGACCTTAAGACTTTCTGAACAATATTAGTGTCATCAATACTTTCTCCAATTCCACAAATGGTATTGACAATCTCATCAACATGAAGTAGATATTTGGCAATATTTTTCTCATCCTTAATATTTAAGTCTTCAAACTCCCTCATGTGGGTTTTAAATTTTTCTATTTTAACCTTGTTGTCTCCTTCATACGTTCTTTATAATGTGTCCCATATTTCTTTCGCAGAGGTGTAGTGCATGACTTTTACTAACTTTGATTCAAATAACCCATTTAATATTGCATTCATTGCCTTTTCATTATGTTAAAATGGTTTCTTACCATATCAATTCATGGGAGGATTATCATGTGGTGTGAATCCATCCACAATGGATTGCCATATATCATAGCCATGTGCCATCAAATAGGTTTGTATCCTCATGCTCTAGAAAGCATAGTTACTCCCATTGAAAAATGGAGCCCTACTTGATGAAAAACCTTCTTGGTAAGCCATGTGTGTTCTTGTAAGATTTTCCTTCAAGCAGTTAGGCTTTCACGAAGAAAACTCCCCTGATACCAATTGAATAAATACATGCTTATATTGAGATGGGGGGTGAACAGTATAAGATAAAAAATTTCTTTCCACAACAATAATTACAATAATATGAATGCAATAATAAATTAATACACAAAACACCACACACATAAGAGATAAGGATTTTACGTGGAATCGCTCTTTTGGGAGAAAACCATGACAAAATATTGCTTCTATTACTTCAAAATATTTATAGGCACCAACCCATAGGAGAAAAATCTCCTTATACAAAACATAGACACAAACCTACTAGAGACACCAATCTCATTTTATAAAAATATATGCACCAACGTACAGGAGACACCAATCTCCTTTTATAAAAATATAGGCACCAACATACAGGAGAAACCAATCCCATTGAGGTACCAATTTTAGATCTGAAGGCACCAACATTCAAATAAATATGTGCAAAAACTTTGATCAAGTCTGCTCCAAAATATGATCATTAATGACATCAACTTTTGCTCATAAATCCTACCAATATCTTCTTTGATAATAGATATATGTTGGCTACTACTATAACATCTTTGAGTCCAAAATATTCCCTTGCCTTTCCCACAAAATACTAAACCCTAGCTTTTATTTGACCTTCTCATGTTCATGTTAGATCCATTGATTTCAAACATGTTGTGTCTAACTTTGATTACTTCTATAGTGGAGTCCTTTTATTCATAATGGTAAGGTCATTTCACAATGTATATTTTCACCCAACGTCTCATGTCTGTAATATTTCACCAACACATAAATTATTGCTCAATGTATTTGATGAGGAAACTAAACTCAAAATCACACTAACTATTCTTATTTCCAAGTTGTACTTAAATAACACTATTTACAACCATAATCTCCCAAAATAGGAGATGCTAATCAGAATCTATGACTAAGCACTCAAACTCAAGTTTCTAACTCTCACTAAGATAAAAAATCTAATCCAAGACTATGTCATCCAAATATTACCAACATTTACAATTTAGAATTAGATATTTATTAAATCATTCCTAGACTTAGGACTTAATACTTAATTAAATAAGTAAAGCTAACACCTAGTCTAGAACTCACACATTCTAACTTAGACTTAGGAATTTAGGATTTAGTAAATAATAAAATAAACTAAGCTTAGTAAATATTAGCCTAGATATAATGATGTCCACATCATCCCTCTATACCATAGAAGCATTGGACTCCAATGCTTTCATAATAGGGGTGAAGGGGTGAGATACAAAATGCTGAAAACAAAGCTGACTAAGATGTTGAAAAAGATCATGTGGGCCATAAGTCATAGTCAATTCTAGATTAAAATTTTGTGGTACATCTCGATCACTAATCCATGTAGGATCTTTATGAGATAAATATGAAGTACCAATAGTATGCTATAGAGCTAGTGAAGTCTCCTAAAACATAGGAATCAATTAAGATGGTAATGGAGATGGCCACTCTAAAACAAGTGGAAGAAGATCTAGAGTAGTAGGAGGTTTCAATAAAGAACTTACCTTCGTGGTAGGAGGTAATGCAAAAAAATATGATGAGAATGATGCCACCTTGGAATATGGTGGTGCAACAGAAGCAAGTGTGTCATGAGGCCTATTGAATACTAAGGTTATCTTCTCTGGTAGATAAAAATTAGGCATAAGTGTGGTTTAGGGCTGAGAATGAAGATAATATTGCCTATTCTTATGATGCAAAGTGTAGGTCTGATGGTATGCATCATAAATAGATCTCTTATCAAACTAATAGGGCTGCCCAAGAATAAGACCACAATAGTCCATGGGAGTCACATCATAGGTGACTCGATCTACATAATGAGACCCAAAAGCAAATGATACAGTGTAAGTCTTTGTGATGTAGAGTTGGAATCCATATCCTTCCATCCCAATGGATAAGAATGAGGTTGTGATTCCGTAGGAAATTTGAGCCTATCGATAATAGATTGTGCAATAAAATTGGTTTGGGATCCATTATCAATAATACAATCCACAAATAAGTCATGTGTGAGGTGGGATTTGGTGACAAACAAATGGTCACATCCACCTTTTTGATGCAACAATGTAACATTGTTTAGTTTTCCTCTCAATTCATCATATGCTCTCCCTTCTCCCATAACCACAATGGGGGTCTTTTGGGGCTCCTCCACTATAGGTTGTACAAGTAAGTTCTATTTCCTAAAACACTCATATTCTAAGTTTCCATGTCTCTTACAATGATTACAATATTTCTTGGCATTATAAGACTTTGGAAAAGAAGAGGAAGAAGAAAAACTAGGAGAATAAGGAGAATAATTAGAAATCATCTTGTCCTTCATAGATTGCTACTTATTTTAAGAGCAAAAAGTTTCTTGTGCTCGAGTGGTAAACTTCTCTTAAAACAATTGTGCATGGTTGAAGGCCACATTAATAGTTTCTAAGAGAGTGTAGGCCCAAAATGGCCACATACTTAGTAAAATTTTGTATAATTTTTACTAAGTGATAAAACTGCCATTCCGCTCCGGAACAAGGTTGATAAGATGAATCCGCTCAACAGTCATGCAGTTTTGCTTGTTTAAAATGATTTCGGGGAACTCCATTCCGGGTCCGGATTGAAGAAGGATTGCAAAATCCACAAAAGTTTGTGAAAGGTGGTGACGTCAGCAAGAAAAAGTGTGGAATGGCCCTTTTGCATATACCCGATTTCAGAAACTCTTTTGCTCCCCACCTCGGATTAGCGTTATCCTCAAATCCACAAAAGTCTCAAGGAGATGATGATGTAAGCAGAGGAAAAGTGTGGATTGACAATCCGGAGAATGAACGAGTCTTTTTCTATCCGGAATGAAGATAAGGCGGAATGGTGGAATGATGTAAGAACTTGACTCCGGATCCGGACTAAGGAAGATGCTCATTCTATCCGGAATGGAATCCACAAAAGTTATAAGGAAGAGGTGACATCATCACCATTTTAATGCGGATTGGAAAAGATAAAAGCTCCAGAGCGGATTCAAGGTTCGAATTTCCAAGATCCGGATTGGATGTTCTGCTGCTAATTAAAGCGACGTCATCCAACGGATGGGCTCTCAGCTTATACCGGATCTAATCTGGACCATGGGATAAAGAAGATCAATGGTGGAGGTTAGTCTACTAAATTTGGGCCATTTAAAAGGATGTTCCTACACCAGAACTATAACATATTGGCCGAAAGATGAAGCATCGAGAGTTTCCAAGAAGATCAAACCAGAGGTAGTTGCAGATCGATGGTGGCGCTCTACTCCCAAGAAATATCTATGGAAGTGCATGATCTGGAATGTTCTGAACTACAGTTCTAATGAGCGACCAACAAGTTGCAGAGAACCCGTGCTGCCATGGCGGTTTCCCTTTCAAATGATTTCTTGGAGGTCTGACCAATGAGCTAATGCCAGCTAAGTTCTTTGTTGAGCTGTTGTAACAAGATTTGATGTATTGTTTCTTGATTATTGTAATATGAAAAACTATAAGTAGAGGTTGAACCCTCATTTTGAAGGGTCAGCTCTAGCATGTTTGCCTGTACCATTGTAAATATTTCTGAAGAGCTGAATGAAAGGAGCAATACATTGATCTTCACCTCAAGGCTGCATTTCCATGCTTGATGTCAGAGGTTCGGATTTCATAGTTGTATTTCTGTGAATACTTAGATGGTTAGTTTGTGCCTATCTTGGATTACTAGCTATTATGAGTAATTGAAATCTGCTTTGAAGTTTGTTCTGTGTTATTAGTAAGTACATTTCTGTAAAATCTAGTTTTGGTGAATTCTGCTATTTGGATTATCATTTCTTGGATATTGAAATTGCTTGCTATAACATTTCTCTGTTATGCTTTAATATCTAAAATGAGCTATCTTGGGATAAGGGTTGATCTGAATGTATGTCTTTAATATGGTTTTTTGGGAGCTTTTTATGGTGATGCAATGTTGTTAACCTATCCATCCACTGATATCTACATCTCTCTAACCCTAACCTTCTCTTACCCTAAACTCCAAGCCCTAATTGAGCATAATTGTGTCAACAATCTGCTAAGTTGACAAGGAACCAACCTACTCTGGAGGTTGGATCGAAAACCCTTATTTTGGTCCTTCCAATGTTGAGTGTTGAGCTGCAGCTATCGGGTGCAAGCCTAAATAGAAAGTAGGAAGATAGACAACCATAGTATCAAGTAAAACTTGGTGCAATTTAGTGCCCAATAATTTTTGGCATGCTCGGTGGGACCGTTCACAAGGAACACGAAACCCATCTAGAAGAGTTAATATTATCTCATCTCGAAGGAATCAAGATTTGGTGAATTGTCTTGACCTTATTAGTGGAGAAAATAAAGTTCACCTGGTGACTCCCTGGTCAGAAGACCCTAAAAAAGTATTGTAGACCAGTACCCTTTCATGTATACTAGGTCTTATAAGAGGAACAACCCTGATTCTTTCTTTCATTGTGAGTTACCTCAAAGAGGGGCTATTGTTATCAAAAGTTTAGATCAAGATTTTATTGAAGAAGAAGAGCTTCTAGAAGAAAACCCAATAGTTCCCCCAAGAAGACCTACAACTAGAAATATGGCACAAAATGTGGCTCCCAATCAGCCACTACAGAAGTACCCTAATTGGGATTCAACTGGGCCCCTTAGATTAGCACAAATGGATGCCATTCCTCAGGTTGTATCTAAGGCAACCCCCACATATGATGGATTTGGGAAAATAGCTTATGAGCACTACCAAGATATCTTGAATCTGGTAGCAATCCACAACATAAAAGAAGAAAATATTATTGTCATAATTCTAGCCCTGTCCTTTCATGGAAAGATATTGCATTGGTTTAGAACTCTGGAAGATAATTCTATCACTTCATGGAAATACTTGGCTGAGCCATTCATAGAAGAATTTAATGAATCTATTGACCCCTTTTCTCTGTTGAATCAGTTTACAACCATGCAAAAAACTCAGCAAGAAACTATCTCAGACTTTAATTTGAGATTTAGCAGAACATGGAAGAGAATTCCCCCCATTGCTAGACCAACTACTTGTTTGGCTTATATGTATTACATTCATGCCCTGGGATCAGAGCTAGGTCTGCAAACACAACAATCTAGAATTGAAACTTTCCCCCAAGTTTATAATGCAGTCGTCCATGCTGAGAATATCCTGATCAATGTAGGAAGAATTCCCGCAAAGACCGTGTTGCCCTACAACTCAGAAACCAGTAGTAGCCATGAGCAATCCACAAAATCTTCCTACATGGACCCCCTTTCTTTACCATCTCCATATCCTAAGATAAATCTGATTCCTGGATCTAAACCTGTGTCCTCCATACCTTCTTTTCCCCCTCTTTCTTCTCAACCTTCTCAAGAATTGTCTGCTATTCTGGACATACAAAATACCATGAAAACTCTGAGTAACAGAATGAATTCAATGGAGAAGAGAGATCAGGAAATGTCACAATAGAGGATATTCCCATATGTAAACAAATATCAAAGGCCTAGCCCTAGTAATAATATCGGGGTTAGGGTGAATGCAACATATGAAGATCCAGAATGTTCTACAGATACCACTCTTGCAAATATCTAGTGTTTAGTATGCAATGACCCCCATGACTCACAGTCTTGTGTGATGTATCAACACCATGTTCAACAAGCCATGGATCAAGCTGAAAGAAATCAGAAAGGGAGAGTTAATATGTTATGGCACCCTGATCAGATCATGGTTGGAAAAGAGTTGGAGGAAGAAAGCCCAATTGCTGTTATGACAAGGTCTGGAAACAAAGCTTTACAAGTAGACCCTCAGAAGATGGGACAATTCCAGGTCCCTTCTCAAAAGAAGGCTGACTTCCCTCCTCAGAATAGTGACACTTTTCCTATTCCTCGAGCCAAGGGAAAGGAGAAAACTGATAATTTCCCTAAAAATTCGAAAAGAGTAATGGAAGGAGACAGAATGAAATCCAAGGGTGAAGAACAAGAAAGGCTCAGGTTCCCCTCTATTACCAAAATATAAAGGTTAGAGGTAACCCAAAAATACAAAAGGAGGTATGGTGAGCTAGACAGAGGACTAGAAAGACTATCCCTAACCAAGTCTGAGTATAACATTGTGGAAGAGATGAAAAGGATTCCATCAAAAGCTAGCCTATATGATACTCTTTTCATCTCGGGCCAGATTGACCTACTTAAAGCTTCCCTCAGCAAAAATCCCTAGAATAGACCAGCCACTACCATCCTCAGTATACCATCAGAAAAGAAAGAAATGACACTTGTTGTTCTAAAGAACAAACCTCCCCCTTTTTATATATCCCTAAGAATGGAGGGATGGGTAGTCTAGAATTGTATGATTGATTTAGGAGCATCAACCATAGTTATGCCTAAGGTAGTCTATGAAGAAATGGGTATGGAATATACCCGGTCTTGTCCTGGAGTGTTATAGTTAGATGGGACACCTGTCAAGATAGTTGGGGTTATTAAAGATGTATTGATGAGGTTGCATAGAGCCCCTGAGGTGACAGTAGTACATGAAATAGTGGTGGTGGATTTAGAACCCTATTTTGGGTTATGTCTCTCAAGAGAATTTACTACAAAGCTAGGAGGATGTATGTATATGGATTATTCTAGCATGGTAATACCTTTCAAGGGAAAGAGGATAAGGATAACTCCTGAAAAACTAGTTGCTTATCATATTGAAAAAATTGAAGAAGATATGTGCAACCTTAACCCTTTGGAGGAATTTGAGCTAGTAGAAAACATTGAGGAACTAGACATTGAAGATGAGTTACCTTTCAAAGAAGATTACAGTCAATTTGGAACTGGTATGGGTACATACAACATCACAAATGAATTGGAAAAGAAACTCCCTGCTATTTCTAATCAATCCCTAAGAAATAATGAAACATGGGTTATGCACTTTGATGGTGCTAAATGTAGAAATGGTGCGAGGGCTGGTGTGGTTTTACAATCATAGTCCGAAGGAATGAAGAATTTTTCTTATAGACTGACATGGTCATGTACCAACAATGTTGTAGAATACGAGGCTTTGTGCCTTGGATTAATGCAAGCTGAAAGCATGGGCATCAATATTTTGAACATATATGGTGATTCTGAGTTAATTGTACATCAGGTAAGGAATAAGTGTAGCAGTAAGCACCATTACTTAAAGGCTTACAGGAATAGAGTATGGGACCTAATGGATTCATTTGATGCCCTAAACCTAAATTTTGTGCCTAGAGAAGAGAATCACCTGGCAGATGCATTGGCAACAAAGGGAGCTAATTTCAATCCTCCTATAGATTTTGGGACTAAGAAGACCAAGGGAATTAAAATGGTTTTCAGACCTGCAGTGCTGGATAAGCAAATATTCTGGCAGGTTTTCGAAAGTGATGAACATATTCTAGACTTTATGATAAAATAAGCATGCCTCACAACTGTCCAAGAGGAAGACTTGGAGGAGATAGATCAACAAGACTTCATCCAACTGAGAAACAATCATATCCCAAGGGGATTGGTCACCCTTGAAAGTTTATTCGATAATGAAGATAGGAAGAAGGTTGGAGCTATGAAGGTTGGTGAGAAGATCTATAAGGAGGTAGAAGTTGGAATAGGAAAGAAGCTAAATATTGGGATCCAATGTTCTCCTGAGGAAGCAGAAGAAATCAAAGCTTTGTGCTTAAAATACCAAGACATTGTGGCTTGGTCATATGAGGACCTTAAAGTTTATGACAAAAGGATTATCCAACATACTATTGAGTTAGAACCTGATGCTAAACCATTCCGACAAAAATAGAGGCCTGTCAATCCAAGGATAGAAGCCATTATGAGAGAAGAACTTTTAAAGTTGCTAAAGGCTAGGATAATATATCCGATAAAACATTCCACTTGGGTAGCCAATTTGGTACCCGTAAGAAAGAAGAATGGAGATATACGCCTATGTGTGGATTTTAGAAATCTGAATCAAGCTTCCCTCAAGGATCACTATCCCCTTCCTCAGATTGACCAGATATTACAAGTGGTAGCTGGAGCAGAGAGATTCTCGCTATTGGATGGTTATTCTGGATATAACCAAATTTGGGTAAAAGATCAAGATCAATACAAAACAACATTTACTACAAAATGGGGTACATTTGCCTATCAGAGGATGCCCTTTGGTCTGTCTAATGTAGGAGCTACATTTTAGAGGGCCATGGATTATGCCTTTGGTACACTTATAAACAAAGTTATTCTGATTTACCTAGATGACATGACTGTGTTTTCTCATGATAAAAAGGATCATCTATCTCATTTGGAATAGGTTTTTCAAAAATGCAAGGAATTTGGTATTTCACTAAATCCTAAGAAGTCATTCTTTGTAGTACATGAGGGAAAACTACTAGGACATGTGGTCTCAAAGGAAGGTATGGCCATAGAGCCAGATAGAATTAGAGCAATTCTAGCTATTCCATTGCCTACTAATCAGAAGATGCTGCAGTATTTCTTAGGTCAGATCAATTTTGTCAGGAAGTTCATTTCTGATTTTGCATAGAAGGTGAGACCTATATCTGAACTACTCAAGAAAAAGGTAGAATTCAAGTGGACTGAGGTTAGGAAGCAAGATTTTGAGATCATCAAGCAATCCATTTCCATAGCCCCAATTTTGATAAATCTTGATTTTAGCAAATATTTTATTCTCTATGCTTACGGAGCTGAACAAAGTTATGCTTCGGTGCTCACCCAAAGAGATGATCAAGGGGATGAACACCCTGTATTCTTTTGGAGCCAGACTTTACATGACTATCAAGTAAAATATAACTTTATTGAAAAACAAGTGTTTGTTGTGATGAAGTCACTTAAGAAGTTTAGACAATATCTGGTACAGAGCAAAACTCTGGTGTATGTGGTTCATCTAGATGTGAGAAGTTTTATCTTACAAGGTGACCTAGGAGATAAAAGGGCTGGTTGGATTACTAAGATCTAGGAGTACGACATGGAAATACACCCCACCAAGCTGGTAAGAGGTAGAGCCTTGTGCCAAGGATTGATAGATACTTCAGCATTGACTGGAGTGACAACTTGTCAGATAACAGAAGAGGATCAAGTAGAGATTGTCCACACTCTGGATTCTGATTGGATCGAACAAATGACCAGGTATTTCCAAATGGGAATTTTCCCACCTGATCTGAATCCTTCTCAAAGAAGGAGGTATAGACTTCACGCTCTAAAATATGTATTACTTCCTGAAGGGTTGTTCAAAGAAACTTGGATGGTATTCTCCTAAAATGTTTGAAGGAGGACCAACAAAAAAGAGTCATTGAAGAATTCCATGGAGGGTCAGCAGGTGGCCATAGCTCAGGTAGAACTACAACTTTGAAGATAATAAGAGTAGGCTATTATTGGCCTACTATGTTCAATGATGCTTTTAAAGTTACCCAGGTCTGTGATAAGTGTCAAAGGTATGTTGGAAAGACTAGAAATGTTGCATCCCCCTGAAGCCTATTCAAGTTGAGGAGCCTTTTCAACAATGGGGATTAGATTTCATAGGAGTCATAAATCCTAATTCTTTAGTAGAGCACAAGTTTATCTTGATAGCTATAGATTATCTTACCATATGGGTAGAGGCTATTCCTACAAAGAAGGTAGACCAGGAAGTTGTGATCAACTTTATGGAGAGTTTGATTTCTATATTTGGAGTTTCGGAAGCTTTGGTGAGTGATAATGGCCCTACTTTTATAGGAGCTAAGTACATTGAGTTTTCCAGCAAGTATGGCATCACTCTTAAAAATACTTCAAACTATTACCCACAAGGTAATGGACTTGCAGAATCTACCAACAAGAACCTATTAAGGATTTTGAGAAAGTCTCTGGAAGGTAACAAAAGGAGTTGGCACCTATTGCTCGACCATGCTCTATGGGAAGACATGATTACTATTAAAAAGTCTATCAAAACTTCTCCTTATGCACTGGTATATGGAAAAGAGGCAGTATTACCGATTCACCTAGAGATTCCAGCACTTAAGCTTGTCAGTATAGAAGAAGAGTTAGAGGATGATCCAATGAAAATTAGGTTGACACACTTGCTACAACTGGAAGAGAGCAGAACTCAAGCATATGATCATTTTTAGAAGCATTCATCAGACATTAAAGCATGGTTTGATAAAAAGGCCAGGTTCAGAAAACTTCAAGTAGGAGACTCAGTTCTCAGGTGGAATGTGGATAGAGCAAAGTCGGGTAAGCATGAAAAGTTTGATTCCTTTTGGGATGGTCCTTTCGAAATTATGGAAGCAAAAGAGTCTAATGTATTTCAGTTGAAAGACTTAGAAGGAAACATACAACCAATTCCGGTGAATGGTTTCCACCTTAAGCTTTACTATATGTGAGAAATAAGCTCATTGTAACATATGTATATACATTGTACAAATATTTCCCTCTCCTTTCTGCACTTTCTATTTCATTTTCTTTCTGCACTTTGTAATTAGTTATTTTTCGAAGAAATGCTAAAAAAAAAGAAGAGAGAGAGAAGAAGTTTTGCAAGAAATGACTAAGTATTGGCCGGATTCATGGTAATCTTCCATCCCGCACATTGTGTTGTGCAAAACTCCTCGGAGTGGCATTCCACCCTCAAGACCGCATGGTCGGATCCGGATTGGCGATTCCGCAAGAATGGTCCATCAAAAGAGAAACAAGAATGGCACTAATCTGGGAACCTCTCAAAGCTAGAGATAGTCAGAGCGAAATCAGGGTAAAGCCAAACAACAAGTTCTAAGTTGACACATGGAGGCTAAATATTGCTCGCACATTCAATTCTAACAAACTCGCATGAGGACTGAAGAGTAGCCGAAGGGATGCGATGAGTTGGCAACATGATTTCAAAATTCGACCAATGAGAAGGGAAGACGCCACTTTTTGTGCCACCAAATTAAATAATGAAATGGATTGGAAAGTGTGCCTACGAAGATATCATGCAATAACTGCATTAATGGTGAAAGATACATGGTCTCCAGAAGAGAGAAGTAATGAAAAATATATGCCAAATTCATTTAGAGGCCCTTGCATCTACAGAAAGGTAGAAGAGGTACAACCATACCTTGAAGGATTTACTATAAATCAGGAGGACGAAGCTTGCTACTATCAAGATGGCACCCAAGAAATCATCCATGAATCATTGAAAATAGCGACAAGGTTGCAGGTGCATGCACATCGCACCAGTCGAGTTGCAGATACGGTGATGGCAAGAGTAGGGAGGACCCACCTCAGGACTAATTTTGAATTTCCATATTTTGAAGGGAAGCCAATGCAATGGTAAGGTATGGTAGCCATAAAATCCTTTTTGTTCTCTTATATATGTGATTATGTGCACCACTATCCCGAACTGGTCTCTGCTATGATTCAGTTCTATGATCCTGATAATAGAATAGTCAAAACCCCTGAGGGCACTCCCCTATTTTCTATTACCAGAGAGGCATGCTATGAATTATTCATCGTAGGGGTAGGACCACCATCAAATCTCAGACCATTTAGCGTAGCAGAGCTAGATAGGGCTTACAATAACATGATGGCTATAGAAGAAAAAAGGGAGGCACTAGAAAAATGGCTTCACTTTAATTTCATAAGGATAAGGAATGAAGCCGAGATGCCTGAAGTCCCAATTCATATTGATGAAATTGCATACCCAAAATTATTTTCTATGTTGGCTTGTATAGAGGGTTTGGACTCTGACAGGATGGTACACGGTTGGCAAATCATCATGGCATATTGTATGTCTGATGAGAGGATGTACAAGAAAGGGGTGAGAGAGAGGGGTACCAGAGTAATTTACTTTGACTGGCTAGCTTTTCTTGCTCAAAGAATCCATGAGCAGATGGTAAACATGAAGAAAGGTGTTGGTGCTCCCAGTTTTAGGCATTGCTCGAGTCTGGTATGGATGTTCTATGCAGCTGTCAGAGATAGAATGCCATGGATTCCAGCTAGGGATAGAACCAGTGATGGAGAACCCTTGCCAGTCTATTATTGGATAGATATTTTGAAAAGCAGCAAGTCCCATTACAGATTCAATTTGGAATTTTTGGAACCTACCCTTAAAATAATGTACAATGAGTGCCCTAGGTTGCCTTCCTTAGCTAAGCAGATTCTGAGGAAGGAATACTCTGAAGAGGGAGATTGGTATCTACTAACAGAGGGCACAGTAATCAGGTTGTACGGTTTCATAGGTAAACCCTTTCTCTTACCTCACTTTGTCACAGAAAGGCTATTCGCCCTAGAGTATCTAAGGCAGGTGGTATACATTGATGCAAGCTATGGTTCTGGAAGGAAGAAGAGGTCTCTAATTACTTACCACCCTAAAAATAATATTATTGTATCCGAGTGGTAGGGCCAAAAAATTGAGTAGTACCTTGATAGATTAGGTCTGTTCTATATTCCTCAAAGGTGGAGTTATGATCCTGATGGTATTTTCACTATGAGAAATAAAACCCTCAATGGAGACAAGGCCTATAAATTTGAAAGAAGGCCCAGGGCTAAATTTGAACAGGGGAGGAATAATGATGAAACTACTCTTTTGGAGTGGAAGGTTTCAAATATGGGTCAATTGCCTCCATGGTTGGATTTCTATGAACAGGTGGTAGATTTTGATCCAGAGCATGAGCTCAGTCATCGACTTACAAAAAATGCGATTGATAAAGTAAGAATTGAATCTACTAATTTGAAAGACCTTCCTTCTGAAGAAGATATATCGCAGAGAGGAAAACCGGTAGAGAAAGGGCCATGGAAGGTAAAAAATATTGCAGATTGGTGGCGTATGAGGGTCGAAATTGGAAAACTTTTTCCCAAATCGAAGTTTGGAATGAAAATGGATAAGGAATTTTTTAGAATTTATAATAAAAATTTTGAAACCTGGAGACCGAAGGATGTCAGGAATATGGTTTTGATAAGTGAAAAGCCCCAGAATGATTCTGAATCTCTACTTCCTCTAACACATCAGAGAATTCAGATAGAAGTATGGGAAGTTCCTTCGACCATAGCTGAAATACCTAAGATCTCCAAACTTATCTCTGAGCAGGTGGAGAAGCTTCCTGAGAAGGCTAAATTGACAAATGAGACACAATATTCCAAAGAGATAGCGGTCAATATCCCACTAATTGAAATAAGATCCCCACCTTTTTCTATTATCCCCATAGTCTCAATTGAATTACTACCCATAGCTGAGCAGTCCCTACTTTCAAGGGTAGAATAGGGAGATGAAGAGGGGGAAAATTCTGAAGGGGAAAAGGCCACTTATCAAATAGTGTACAGAAGGACTAAGAGGGCCCTAGAAATAGAGGAGAGTGAGGTCTCCAAGAAGTAGAAAATAAGTGTAGGAGGAATTGTTGAAGAGGTAGTTGTTGCTACTATAGAAGGGTTAGTTGACCAAGAACAACAGCTGGCAACAGAAGCTGAAAAGGAGCACCCTACATCTGTAGGCAAAGGTATGGTTTCTAATCCCTTTTCTCCTTCTCATCCCCATAAGTCCCCAAAAGGGTTTCCCTCCCTTTCTAGTCAAGATGTGGTAAATTTACCTCCTCCACCTGATAGTTCTTCCCTCGCTTTATCATTAGCTATGGAGGTGTCGATCAGTTCTGTGGTGTCACAACCTTCTCCGAACCCACCTTCCACTTCTCAGATACCCACTCCTATGTCCACCATTGTCACTCTCTCACCTCCTTCATTATCACCATCAATAGGAAGTTGCATTCTGAATCCATCCATCTCATCCACTATTAGTTTGGTCCCTATTTCTCTGAATTTACCTATATCGACAGTGATAGTAATCATGGAATCCACCATTGTAATAGAAACTGTTGTCAAAGTGTCTTCATCCCTACCAACAAAAATTCAGTCCACCCTTATGTTTTTAATGCCATTATCTCTTTTGGTGGCCGATGTTTCAAGATCTATTGCTATATCCCAAGAGCAGGCAAGCGCTCAGAGCATAAATGATTATTGGGCAGAGAAGCTTACTAAGCCTTCCAACCGGATGGTTGTGACTAGGAAAAGTATGTATGTTAACCCCATCACTAGGCAAAGGGTTTCAAGGTCTTTGATTTCATGGGTAAGCAAACTCGAGAATGAGATGACTACTCAGGATTATAGAGTAGAAGAAGTCATAGAAGATATTGACAAGCTTCATGCTGAAGATGAATTGGGGATGGCCAAGGCTCATTTAGAAACCTTTTATGTGAAGACAGATATAGCTAAAGATAAGGTAGATAAGCTGGAACAATAGGTTGAAAAGCTTAGGAAGAGCTTCTATGATAAAAAGGAAGTAGAAAAATCTTTGAGAGAAGAGGTGAAGAGTTGGCAAGAAATATTTCAAAAGGCTAATAAGCTGAAGGATCAATTAGAAGAACAAAGGAAGTTGCATGAAGATCAGGCAAGAGAAATTCAAAATTTGAAACATCAGCTTCAGGTTGAGAAAACCAAATCCTCAGGGTTTTCCAAAGATGATTTGAAAAGAATAAAGAGGGAGTTACTTTCTAAAATCCAAGGAAAGTGTTCAGGTCTTCAACTTGTAATCGACTACCTGAAGGATGCCAGCCAATTGCTCTCCACCATTCAGAAGGATTTAGATCGAATCATGGGAGAGTTACAGTCTATGGTGATTTCGATAGAGCAAATATATAGATTGGTTAGTAGTAGGCTCAATGATGCTGCTAAACCAATTTCTAGTAAGGAGTGGAATCTAGCCAGGGTAGCTTCAAGGATAGTAGTGAAGAAGCACAGGGCAGTCCAGAGAGCTCGGTTGTTGTGTGACAGGATGGACAGAAGAATCAAAGAAATCATTGACATAAATGAGGAGATGATTCATGTTGGTTTCGAAGGACTCTGGAAGGAGGACCACAACTTGTTATCTATGGAAGAAGTTCAGCAGAACATCAAAGATATCTTGCAGGATGAGGCTGAGATTGATTCACTAGAAGAGCCACTATCACAAGAACAAGCTGCTAAATTAATTGTGAGTTACACCCATTTAAGAGATCTCATGGAAGATCTGGTGATTAAAGGGAATGCTGCTAATTATGAGGATGTTGGGAAGCTACAATATGTTTATAAGCAGCTTAAAGAGACATCAAATCCCTCTGAGGAAGATTGGAAACATGCCCTCCAGTCTTTGGAATCAATGGTCAAGTTGTTGGGGGACACCTCCGGTGAGAATAATCAGAGAGTACAAACTCTAGAAGATGAGGATGAAGGGGGTGTGGAAGAATAAGGATAATATTGAGCACTTACAGGCCCAGGAGGGGCTCACACTTAAATCATTTTCATTTTTTTTGTACATATACATCATTTTTGTATTTCTATTTTTACCCTGACGATTGTCAGAAATAAGCAATAAAGGTATGAAGTCTACAGAACAACATTTTTGTGTGAAGGCATTCTTTGAAATAAAGCCTTATAAAGGAGGTAGAGTTGTGTATAGTTTTGGAAGACAGTAATAGTACTGATATTATGGACACAAGTCTATGACCGAACAAGTGGGTTTTATGATGTTTTTGGCATGGTTTCTATATGAACCTTTACCCTCTAAGTAGAATTTGTGCTTTCAGAGGGTAAGGTTTGTATGGAAGTTATTCCTTAAAACATATCTTCAAAAATTAGTTTTGTTTTGACTCCTAAGGCCCAATGGATAAGACTCTGGATTCGATTGGCTTTGCGAGCAAATCCACCCAGGAGGCACCAGAATGTAGGCCCAAAATGGCCACATACTTAGTAAAATTTTGTATAATTTTTACTAAGTGATAAAACTACCATTCCGCTCCGGAACAAGGTTGATAAGATGAATCCGCTCAATAGTCATGCAATTTTGCTTGTTTAAAATGATTTCGAGGAACTCCATTCTGGGTCCGGATTGAAGAAGGATTGCAAAATCCACAAAATTTTGTGAAAGGTGGTGACGTCAGCAAGAAAAAAGTGCGGAATGGCCCTTTTGCATATACCCAATTTTAGAAACTCTTTTGCTCCCACCCCGGATTAGCGTTATCCTCAAATCCACAAAAGTCTCAAGGAGATGATGATGTAGAGAGGAAAAGTGTGGATTGACAATCCAGAGAATAAACGAGTCTTTTTCTATCCGGAATGAAGATAAGGCGAAATGGCGGAATGATGTAAGAACTTAACTCCGGATCTGGACTAAGGAAGATGCTCATTCTATCCAGAATGGAATCTATAAAAGTTATAAGGAAGAGGTGATGTCATCAATTTTTAATGTGGATTAGAAAAGATAAAAGCTCTAGAGTGGATTCAAGGTTTGAATTTCCAAGATCTGGATTGGATGTTCTGTTGCTAATTAAAGTGATGTCATCTAGCGGATGGGCTCTCAGCTTATACTGGATCTAATCTGGACCATGGGATAAAGAAGATCAATGGTGGAGGTTAGTCTGCTAAATCTGGGCCATTTAAAAGGATGTCCCTACACCAGAACTATAACAGATTGGTCGAAAGATGAAGCATCGAGAGTTTCTAAGAAGATCAAACTAGAGGCAGTTGTAGATCGATGGTGGCGCTCTACTCCCAAGAAATATCTATGGAAGTGCATGATCTAGAATGTTCTGAACTGTAGTTCTAATGAGCGACCAACAAGTTGTAGAGAACCCATGCTGCCATGGCGGTTTCCCTTTCAGTGGATTTCTTGGAGGTTTGACCAATGAGCTAATGCCAGCTAAGTTCTTTGTTGAGTTATTGTAACAAGATTTGATGTATTGTTTCTTGATTTGTAATATGAAAAACTATAAGTAGAGGTCGAACCCTCATTTTGAAGGGTCGGCTCTAGCGTGTTTGCCTGTACCATTGTAAATATTTTTGAAGAGCTGAATGAAAGGAGCAATACATTGATCTTCGCCTCAAGGCTGCGTTTCCATGCTTGATGTCAGAGGTTCGGATTTCATAGTTGTATTTCTGTGAATACTTAGATGGTTAGTTTGTGCCTATCTTGGATTACTAGTTGTTATGAGTAATTGAAATCTGCTTTGAAGTTTATTCTGTGTTATTAGTAAGTACATTTCTGTAAAATCTAGTTTTTGGTGAATTCTGCTATTTGGATTATCATTTCTTGGATATTGAAATTGCTTGCTATAACATTTCTCTATTATGCTTTAATATCTGAAATGAGCTATCTTGGGATAAGGGTTGATCTGAATGTATGTCTTTAATATGGTTTTTTGGGAGCTTTTTATGGTGATGCAATGTTGTTAACCTATCCATCCACTGATATCTACATCTCTCTAACCCTAACCTTCTCTTACCCTAAACTCCAAGCCCTAATTGAGCATAATTGTGTCAACAATCTGCTAAGTTGACAAGGAACCAACCTACTCTGGAGGTTGGATCGAAAACCCCGATTTTGGTCCTTCCAATGTTGAGTGTTGAGCTGCAGCTATCGGGTGCAAGCCTAAACAGAAAGTAGGAAGATAGACAACCGTAGTATCAAGTAAAACTTGGTGCAATTCAGTGCCCAAAAGGGAGTATATTTGAGCTCCCTATACAAGTGCTCTTGAAGGCCACTTGTAAATTTTAAAATCAACTTTGCTGTAGGATATTTTACACTCAACAAAATGTGTAACCTGTTGAAAGAAACTCTGCTGTAATCCTATACAAACATACTATAACCTTGGTGTAATCTAAACCATTTCACTTTCAATTCTTGTGCATAATTAGAAGGATATAAATAATCCTTCAAATATTGAACCAATTCGTCCCAAAAAGTAATGGGATTCTGTTCATCTTACCGATCCAAGATGACTAGTTTTGCTAACCCACTCAATCTTAGTCTAGCAAAAGGAACTTTATTATTTAATGGAACTTCTGTATAAGCAAACTAGTTTTCCATCTCCATGATCTAGTTATTTAGCACATCAATATTTCGTGAACCATCATATATCTTGACATCACATTTGATATGGTATTTAGAATCTCTAGGTAATTTTTATTTAGGAGCATACTAAACTGCAATATCATCTACTTTTTTGGCCAAATTCCCAATATTTTATGCTAAGGCAAGCATTTGGTCAGCCAAGTACACCATTTGGGTTTTAGTGTAAGCCAGATCTAAGAAAAATCTGAGTAAAATTACCTTCAAAAATCAAATCAAGAAGGCGTACAACTTTACCAATTACAATATTTTTCTATCCCAAAGTGTAATTTAATGCTCTATTTGCCCAAGCAAAAAAAAAATCACTTTTATTTTACAAACTTTGAGAAATAATAAGGTGACATAAAAAAATAATTAATTAATAAAAATTATTTAATTTATTAACTAAAGCATCAATTTAAAAAAAAAAAACATCAAAAACTTTGGTTTTGCTACCATAGGCTACAAAGTGGCAGTAGAATGTAGGACTACACCAAGAATTCAACACTACATATCAAAGTCAACTACAAATCAACAAGGCAATGAATTGGATTAGTAGGTAGCACTTAATTTAATGTGGGAGAGTAACGGTCGTAGTGACCATCAATCGCTTAGCCAACCCTTGCAGTTTGCTATGATATACTATGCGTGCCCTTCCTTATAAAGGCTACAAGAGTTATCACATAGTATGTGTGGGACTAACCTGCATGCAAGGAGAGAAGAACAAACAAATTAAAAATTTGTTTATTAAATTTTCCAATAGGATAGAGGCCTTGACAACCAATCAATGAAGTTCGCTCAAAAATCAAGAACCGCTAGGATAGCACCATTTCTTGACAAGTGGTTTACCAACCTCCCGCAAACATAAGCTGGATATGAAATATACCATGATCAAATAATTTTGAAGGGATTGACATTCTACCTCCCCATAAATTTGGGATATATTCTAAAGTGAACCTAAGCTAGCCGCTCTGTGTTCCCATCAAAAGTCTATGATGATCACCAGATTGTGCAGAATAGTCAAGAATTTACAGGTGAATGCTAGAAAATGCAAATGGTAACCGATAATTGTAGTAAGGATGCTAAAGAGTAGTCAACACATAATCTATGGTTTTAGGAAGCCATCAATGGTAGTGATGGCAGTAACTCGAACGATCAGCTAAAAATATCTATTGCTAGAGAAGTGTCTATATCAGAGATGAAAATCACTATTAATTCACCAAAAATTGGTAGCATTGGGAGTTACATGAAAATATCTTGATGCAACGGTTCATCAGGGTGGATATGACATCAATTGCAACACTTTTAATTGTCAAAGGCTACATTTATGATCATGAGAAGTTGTGGTGCATGCTAGAAAAACCAAAAAATATTTGGCAAACACCAAAAATTGCTAAATTTAGGTAGCATTTATAGAAGATCATTGCAAAGGTGGAACGTCGTCTGTGTCAGTAAGGAATGAGCTGATCACCATAAAAAAATTGAGAGCACAAAAATAGTCAAAAAATAGGTTGTTGGTGGATGCCATTTGGGCGGTTGTATCGATGGTTGTTGAAGATTAGCCATCGTCGAAGCCGCATTGATGGTATGAGGAGGTCGTCAATGGATTGGTGGCCATCGATGAGCTAGCCCATGGATAAAGTTAGAAACTATATGGTTGTCAATAGGCCTACCAACTGCTATCAACAAGATGTCGGTAGTGGTTGGAAAAAAATAACTTGGACTAATTTTTCCCAAATTAGAAATTAATAACCTTAAGACACCATAAAAAAATTAATAATATTAATAAAATATTAATATTAATAATTTAAATTTTCCTTAATACATGGTATTACATCCCATTAATGTAAAGAAAACTAAGACTCTTAAGCTCAAATATCTTCCAATTGAGTGCAAGAAGGAAATTTTAACTCCTCTAAGCCAACAAAAGACTAATTTTGAACCTAAAATTGATAATTTTGAGGAGAATTTTGCAAGAAAAATATGGTTCTACTCCTATGCAAACAAGGAATTCCTAAATAAATTAGGATCCAAACTAGCACAAGCCTAATCAAAAGATCTGATACTAGTGATGAGGAAACTAAACTCAAAATAACACTAAATATTCTTATTTTCAAGTTGTGCTTAAATAACACTATTTACAACTAAAATCTCCCAAAATAGGAGATGCTAATTAGAATATATGACTAAGCACTCAAACTCAAGTTGCTAACTCTCACTAAGCTAACAAATCTAATCCAAGACTTTTTCATCCAAATATTATTGAAATTTACAATTTGGAATTAGATATTTATTAAATCATTCCTAGACTTAGGACTTAATACTTAATTGAATAAGTAAAGCTAACACCTATTCTAGAAATCACATTCTAACTTAGAATTAGGAATTTAGGATTTAGTAAATAATAAAATAAACTAAGCCTAATAAATATTAGCCTAGATCTAATGATGTCCACATCAGTCTCCTATTTGTAACATTCCACCAACGTGTAATTTTTATTTCTTTCTCCTTTTTGAAACAATTTTAATTATACGCAGTAACATATTTTCCTATATCTCTGTCTTATGTGAACAAAAAAAATAATCACACGTATATGAATGATTTAACTTCTTCAACATAAATAAATGACCTATTTGAATACGAATATGAACTTCTCCGTTGTTCTCTCTTCAGATGCTACTATGTACTCCTACCTAAGCATGCAAAGGTAAACAATAATTCAACCTTTGAAACATTAAATATGTGGTGTTACCTTCATTTATTTTTAGACTAAATTGTTTAAGAAATATACCAATTGATAAATCCCATAGTCATTCATTTCAGCCTTTGAATGAGGAAGAATCATTTTTCACCATAGAACAGGTTCAAAATAGCTACCATAAACTTGAAACTAGTGGCTCCCACAAACTATGAACACCTACAACCATTTACCTCTCGATTGGTTTGTACAATAGTGTTTTTTTTCTTCTTATATGTTCCTTGTCTATCACTTTTAATACTTTGACCAGATGTCACAAACATATAAGAATCAAGTTCTCTAGCTAATCTATAGTACTCCAGCCATGTCCTCGAGCTTATTAGGTTTCCACTGCATGGACAATATATTTCACAACGTTAGTCATAGATTAAAAAACAAATTAGTGAGAAATCATATATAAATCACACCATGCCAGAATCAACTCAAGGTGATTTTTTTTTTTTTTTGATGTTTGGTCTCTTCACAAGTCTATTTTTCCTTCATAGCTTAGTTTTAGCTTGACTCCTGCTCCTCTGTCTCACTCCTGTGCAATATTATACCTCCACACTTATCACACACTCATGTATATCGAAGGCATTCAATTAATTTATTCATTCAAAATGAACTATGGGATTGTATTTATATCAAACCTTTCATTTGGTTATCAAGAGGTTGGCCCACTTAATTTCAACCTTTCATTTATATGCAACTTATAAAGGGGTCAACTTTTATCCACTTAATAAATGCATATGATATAATATTTAAACCTTATATTTAAATATTATAGTGCTAATATTTAAATATTATATTTAAATATTAACCCTTGAAAATATATTTGCCTTGAATAATTCGCCCAAGCACACCATAGTTTATCAGTAACCAAGTTGATCTTTGACATCAATGAAAACTCAATAGTGAATAATTCTAACAGTATATCAAAATTCTACCAAGGAGTGGAGAAGAAAAAATCCATCATTAAATCAAATATAGAAGCTACAAATCAAGACTTGGTGAATATTAGATTCGAGTTGAACTAAGGATTATTTATAGGTAAAATATTAGTGTAGAAATTACTTCTTCTATCTATGTGATTATTATATTGGATTCATTAGCATATTAACCAAGCAAAAGGGAGAGTTGTCTAGAAAACAAGACAATATTAAATCAGCCTTTGCCTACAAAAATTAGTACAAATAAGCCACCATCAAAACCAACAGGAGGAGCCTGCAAAAGAAGGTGCAAAAACAAGGTATTCTATTATAAGTATATTTACATTATTTTGCACCATAATATCCTATCCTACGTAGCAAAAAGGATAGAGTATAAGTGTCATAAATACACATCCTTCACAAGCAAGGATCATCTCATAAGCGACCATAGAGGAGCACTGTTAATGCAAGGTCAAAAGAGCCATAAAGAAGCTCACATAACCCATAGGTTTGGATAGATACAATGAGAAAATTTCAAGCATACATAAGCATGGCACAAGAAAGAAGCTATCATCTACAACAAGGCACCAAAATCTAGCTCATTATCCATATAAGGAAGAAGGTATTACAAGCATTCCAACACAATACATTACAATAAAATAAGGAGAAAATACTAGGTGCATTACCTAGCTCTAGCTGCCACTTGAGAAAAAATTGTAGGACCTGAGTTGGATTGCTCAAGAATCATGATATATGGATCCAACTTTGAGAGGATCGAATCATTCATATTCACTGGAAAGGAGTCATCACAAGCATGCAATAGTTGGCAAGAATAAATTGAGGAAGCAAGAAGAAAGAAGCCAAGCTTCCAAGAATACATTGAGGCATATAGATACATTGTAAAGGAAGATATATGCAATAGGAAAAGGCACCACTTGTTACCATTGAATAAACCATAACGCATTTTAAATGAGTGCTCAAAATAACGCTCAAGTCCTACATGCCTAAAATAAAGCATTACATAGGAATAAGAAGAGCATTTTTTAATAATAAGTAACGTCTATTAGAAGGAGTGACACATATAAGCAAACTTCATAAGCACCAAGAAGAGACTCTAAAACCTATATTTCACCCAGGCAGTGAATACAACAAGTGTCAAGAGCATCTACATACTCCAAGGTGGAATGAGTGTTGAATATAACTCCCAAGACACTTGTCCAACATAAAAATATCTCCTTCCTATTTAAGTCACCAAAACTGAAGTAGAGCAGTGCATTCATAGAAAGCAAAATATTTCATCATGTAAGAGGAGATAAGAGCATTAAAATATCATGGTCATCGAGAGTCAAAGAAACAAGAATTGAGACATCCACTATCCAATAATTGTAGTCAAATTCTACCGTCGTTATCTACATCAGTCATAGAACCTACTAATTCAATAAAAGCATTAAATCATATTGTCATCATCTACATCCAACTTTGGATAATACAATTTCCATACATTGGAGAATATAGTACCATACATTGAATAATACAACACCCATTATACAAGATTTGAAACATTATAAAGGTAAGGATTTACCTTAATTAAATTTGCTTTTATTAAGGAGTTATAAGGGGTATAATATAAGGTTGAAATCATAGCAAAATCAACCACATTTGAAATTAAAATTAAAAGAGATCTATACACCTAAATAGTTTAATATTTACAATTTAAAACATAGGAGATATAAGGGTTTCTACTCAGAAAATTAAAAATCTATTGTTACAAATATTATTGTTTTCTAATATTCCAAAGTAGGGAGATATAAGGCATATTAATTTAAGCTATATACATATAATTGGAATTTATAAAATTAATCTATTGGATAGAGAATCGTGTCAATTACCTACAAATAAAGTTGGAATTAATTGGAGATAAAAGAAATCCAACTAAGGAGAAAAAATAAATCTAAATTTGAACTTCTTCAAATTAATAAGCGCATAAGTTCAATAGGAGAGATAAGAAAAAATTAGAATTTTATTATTATAGCTTACAAAATATTACAAAATCAACTCAAAAGGTGAACTAAATATTGCTAAGCTTTATATGAAAATCTATAGCATATTCTAATTTACTTGGGAGATATAAGGAATCCTACAAAGCCTAATTCAAAAAAAGGTTTTATCAAATTAGTTCACATCTCTTAACTAAGGATAAATAAGAGATTCTACAAAATCTAAGACTTGAATAGTTTTATCAAACCAACTCATATACTCTTAACTAGGGAGTTATAAGGTGGACTATTTAGAATATCCTATCTCATAATACTAAAAGAGATACAAAATATAGACACTATCAAAGCACTTCATAATCTAACCTAGGAATCTATAAGGATGTCTACCTCCAAGAATATAAAAAACAATAACATGATTAACTCCTTTAGAGAGGACAAAGCAAGTGCCATAAAAATTGGAACCATGAATCTACTTATAAAGGGTGAAGCATATTTAGATCTTACTTTAAAAATTATTCATAGTGAAGCTTTAGACAATGACTTTGATACCATGGAATATTATCTACAAGCTCAACTCAATGAAGCAATTGGAAATGGAAAATATGACATTCTACTTCCTTTAGATTTTATAAGCATATTGTATATGGCATTACTTATATACAAATGTTACAAGAATGAGAATGCAGAACAAAAAGGAATGATAGAATCTCTTGAAAAGAAAATAGAATTGAGTGAATCATACTTAGAAAATATACTTTAATACTCATGCAGTATTGGTACTTCAAGTTTTACTAATTCAAGACCTCATCATGATTCTTTAAATGTTTTTTCAGAAGCCTCCATACATAGCAAAGACAAAAAAGGAAAATTACCTTTACAGGAATCAAATAGTAGTACAATCACTTATGGAAGTGTAGAAATAGGATCTAAAGAAAAGGCTAAATAAGAATAGGAAAAATGAGACCAGGATGCATACAATGCAAGCCAAATACTATTCAAGAGAAGAAGATCCATATTGAATACTAAATTCTTCAATACCCAAATAATTTAATACAAGGGGATATTAAAGAATATCACAACATTTTGATCATGTAAATATACCACCCTTGGTACATAACTAGAGTAGTAGATTACTTTAGGGGTAGTTAGCTAGTTAATTCAAGTAATATAATAAATGAACAAGTGTTTATGTTCAAGTTGTAAATGTGCAAGGTATCCCCTTGTACAACTAGGTAGAGTTTTGGTCAAGCAATGCATATTTCCATATAAAGGGCTTCATAGTGAGTGATTATATATCGTTGTAGGTACTAGAAGGTATACTAGATCTAGATAGATCACCATAAAGATTGGTTATGGATACAATTTAGTTCTTTAGCATCAATTCTAGAGTGTTCACTTCCTTCATATTGCATTGTATCAATTTCATCACTTTCCATTAATTACATATTTCAGCATCTTACATTTCTACCTATTTTCATCCTATGATTGCATTCTCCCTTGGCATACACCATAAAAAGCTAACATAAAATTTTATGGGGATTTGGATAAAGAGGAGGACATGGTGTGGCTAGACAACTCTAGTCATATAGATGATTTTTAAATATTTTATCGGGTCCTAATTCCTTCATCTATTGCCCCAAAAATAGGATTTAGTATTTTTTGAAAATCTGGAAGAAAACATATTTGGAATAACTTCTTATTTAGGAATAGGTAGGTGTTGATATTTTCTAGGAGGCTTAATATAGATGATACAATGGTGTGTATTAATTTAGGGGGCTATCCGAGTTTTTTTTTGGTGATTTCAATTTTGGCACAAAAAGACAAAAAATTTGCCTCACAAAAAATATTATAGTTTCTTATCCTTAGGGCTTTAAGATTTAGGATTTTGTTTTACAGTTTATTTTGGGATATATATATTGGAAATATGAGCAGAATTTGTTGTCATTGATGTCAAAGGAATACTAAGCAGATGTCAAGAAAATGGTTCATGGCTGATTTTATAAGAAGCAAGGATATAATATTTAATTCAAATATTATATGGCCGAAGCAGCAATAAGAGAAGCAAGAAGGATAGCAATATTATAATATTTGGGCAAAAGAAAAAGGTTGAAAAGATATCTCCATTCCATGGTGGTTGAAAGAAAATAATAAGGTTATTTTGCTAAGGTGAAATTGGCAAAAGGTTTTTCTAAAAACCTAAGGAAGATTATATTTGAAAAGGCCCAAAGGATATTTAAATATTTAATTATAATATTTAAATTCATTCTGAATTTAAAATAATTATAATTAAATTATTATTCTCGAAATGCCAAGCATTCTCCTTGAAAAGAGCAAGTGAGCAAGTTTTAATAATATTAAAGGAGGCAAAGGTTAAATAATTTTAATTAAAATATTTTAACCTTTTGGTTAAAATTTTAATTAAAATTATTCTTGGCACCAAAGTTCTTTTTGATAGATGGTGGCAAATCGAATAAAGGCCGACGTCATTAATTTTCCCCCATCCACTGATGTGGGAGAGAGAGGGAGGCATATGGTATAAATACCATAGCATGTGCCTCATAACGAAGCAAGTCTTGGACATAATTTAGCATGCAAACTCTCTGTGGAAGCAAAATAATTTAAGAGCATAAGCTAAGGTTGGTTGCCCCAAAAATTGTGGAAGTCCAAGCGTGAAAGACGAAAAGACAAACTCCTCAATGATTGGCCCAATGATGAATCCAAGGCGTGCACGTGTTTCAAGGTCTACGTTCGATCTTCACCGGTGATGGTGGAGAAGAGCCTTTTGGCTCTTGGTGCATGAAGGAGAATCAAAGCATAGTTTGCATATTTGACTCCCATGTGAGCTTGTAGCTCATGCGGCTAGGGAGCCATGGCTAAGGCACCGCACATGATTCGACTAGGGATCGAATCCCACGACAACGCATAAGGAGGTATTTATTTTGGTCAAAATTAATTTGCCTAAGGTCTTGATATTATTAAAAGGGTATGCTTATTTTGAGGATTTGACTATTGTGTGAAGAAGGAAGTTACTTGTTGGAATTTGGTTGATGTTGTAAAGTGATTAAGGAGTGATAAGGTAGTAAGGTGAATTATTATATTATTTGAGATTTAGGGTTTTTGAATATTGTTTTAAATTTGGAGATTATAAGGTGTATAAGGACTTGGCTATACACATTGTTAAAGTGTAGTGTTATGAGAAAAATATTATTGAATTGAATATTGTGAGTTTGGAGATTATAAGGTGTACAAAAGGATTTGTTATTTTGTATGAAAAATAATCTTTGAGAAAATTATTTTTGTGGAGATCTTGAGAGAGGTTGTGGTAACCTAACCCTAGCATTGGTAAAGAAAATTTTGATTGTGGTTAAGACAGGTTTTGAAGACATATCTCCATCAAAATAAAAGGTATGGGTAAATCTTCCTTGTGAGAAAAATATTGTTGGATTGGATGTTGTGAATGCTAAGTTGGAGTGAAAAGGTTTGTTTGGTAAGCATTGTTGAGTTTTATTGTTAAAGTTTTTTCTGAGTAAGTGTTGATGATAAAAACCTTGTTTGATAAGCATTGTTGGAAATATTGAGTAAGCTTTCATATGCTTGAACTAGGGTTTGTGAAAGAACATGAGTATCATTGTTATGTGAAGTTGTGAACTATCCTGAACTAGGGTTTGTGAAAGAACATGAGTATCATTGTTATGTGAGATTGTTTGATAAGCATTATTGGAAATAAGTGAGTGAGTGTTCATATACTTGGACTAGGGTTTGTAAGCAAGGAGTGCTTTATTGAGTGAGTGATTGAGTGGAGTTGATTGAGCCTAGTCAAGTGGAAGTGTTGAAGTGATAGTTCAAGTTTTGTGAAACAAATTGTTCTATATTCTAAATTGATTTAAGAAAGAGATTGAAAGTGATTGAGCATTGTTGTGAGTGTGAAGCATATTGAGTCTCTAAAAATTCTCTATATGTTTTTGTGAGATTGGAAAAGTTCTAGTGAGGACTTGTTGAGTAGATTTGAGGTAAGTCTTGGTGAAGACTTGTTGAGAAGATTGGACAAGTTCTTGAGAGGACTTGTGGATAGATTAGTGTGAGCTTTTATGGAAGCTTACAAGGTATATTTGAGATAAGTCTTTGAGAAGACTTGAGAGCAGAGTTGATTGATTGATTTGTTCAAACCTTGGGTTAAGGTTTGGGGTAGATCTAGCAGAGTTGATTTATGATTGAGTCAAGCCTTGTGTTAAGGCTTGAGGATAGATTTGAGGATAGAGTTTGGTGCATATTTGAGGACAGGTTTGTGCCAGACCAAAGACAAAGATTGAGCAGATTTGTGCTAGATTGAAGGATTGTGTTTAGTGCAGATTAGAGGATAGAGATTTAGAAGATTTATGCTAGATCAAAGGACTATGTTTAGTATAGATTAGAGGACATAGATATTGAATATATTTGTGCTAGATCGAAGGACTATGTTTAGTGCATATTAGAGGATAGATATTGAGTAGATTTGTGCTAGATCGAAGGATTGTGTTTAGTGTAGATTTGAGATAGAGCTGAGAGCTAGATTTGGAGGTGATAGAGTATAGAGGATGATAGTCTCTATTGGATAGAGATCCATTAGCTAGGGTAGTGAGGATAGTAGTGAGGACAAGAGTCTTTAGTGGATAGAGATCCATAAGCTAATGCAGTGGAGGCAACAGTTCTTCTAGAAGATCACCAGCCAGAGGAGAGGAGAAGGAGTTATCCTATGGATAGAGATCCATGAACTTGATTAGGGGATTGGTGTCTCCTTTGGATAGAGGTCCATAAATATTGTAATAGGGAAAGGTTTCCCAAGAGATTTGTTGAGAAAATTTTAGTGAAATATTTTCTTCGTGGAGTAGCCCACATTGGGTGAACCACGTTAAATTGGTGTCTCTATTGTGTGTGGTGATTTATGCATTGCTTTTATTACTTTTATTGATATTGCTATTGATACATTGCATAATATTGATTGGGAAAGAAAAGTAAAAAGTGGTCTTATACTGTTCACCCCCCTCTCAGTATAAGCTTGTGTTCTTCAATTGGTATTAGAGTGGGTTCCTTCGAAAGAGTTTAATAGCTTGAAGGAAAATCTTACAAGAACACAAATAGATTCTAAGAGTGGATCCTCAGATAATTCAGCACTAGTGTTTGATGGAAGTGATTATGTATTTTGGAGTATGAGAATGAAGATTCATCTGATGGCACTTGGAAATGAAATATGGGAAGCAGTTGAAAATGGATACATACCACCAACTACTCCACCTACATATAAATATGGTAAGATTCTACATCATTACAATTCAAAAGCAATGAATGCAATTTTGAGAGGTTTGCATAAAATAGAGTTTATAAAGGTTATGCACTACAAATCAACAAAGGAAATTTGGGATAAATTGAAAGGCATATATGAAGGGGATAAAAAGGTCAAAAAGGTAAAGTTGCAAAATCTCAAGGGAATGTATGAAGACCTAAAAATGAAGGATGAGGAAAACATTAGTGCTTATCTACTTCATGTAGATGAGGTTGTTAACTCCATGCAAGGACTTGGACTTGAAGTTCAAGAATATGATATTTGTGATAAGATTCTAAGGTCACTCCCAAAAAGGTTTAGTGAAAATATTTCAGCTATAGAGGAATCAAAAGATAGTGATATTTTGACAAGGGATGAATTACATGGAATTCTTATAGCTTTTGAGATGAGAACAAAGGAGGAACCTACTCCCCAGAAAGAAGCAACATTCAAAGCCACTAAGAGGACTAAAGGTAAGAAGTTAGATTCAAGCAATGAGTCATCCAATGATGAAGAAGAAAACTATGGCAAAAGGAACAAGGATCCAAGAAAATTTAAAGGTATAAAATCGGTTAGATGTTTCAATTGTGGAAAGTATGGTCACTATGCAACTGATTGTCAAGAAGCTGGAAATAACAATGATGAAGAAAAATAGGATCATAAGAATAGGGAAACAGAAAGATACAGGTACCAAAAGAAAGGAAAGGATGGACAAGGCAAGCAAGGAAAGAAGTTCTTCCAAAGATATAAGAAGAGTTTCTATGCAGACAAGGCAAGTAAGTACTCAAGTAATAGTGATGATAGTTCCTCAGATAATGATAAATATGAAGTTCTATTTTTGGAAAAAGAAAAAGAAGTGGTTAAGAAAAGGTCACCAATAATTCTCAAGTGTTTTAGATGTGGTAACTTTGGTCATCTTGAAGATAGTTGTACAAAGAGTGGTTTCAGTTTTAGTGATGATGAATATGAAGATACACTTGAAGGACCAGAAGAGAATCTTCTAATGGCATTAGAAGAAGAAGGAGGTGATCCTATAGAAGATGAGTTAGAAAAGAATAAAGATGTTTTCAAAGGAAAACAAATAGAGGAAGAATCAGAGGAAGGAGAAGTTGACCTTGAGGGAGAGATTATTCATGCCCTTGATGCATTAAAGAAGGTAAGAAAGCAAAACTCCCAACTTAAGCTTCAATTTCAAGAATGTGATGAAGAGAAAGGAAATCTTATAGAGGATCTAAACAAGTCAATGGCTAAGACAAGGAAGTTCAAAGATAAGTTAGAAGCAAAGGTCTTAGAATGTGAAAGGTTAGAGCATGAAGTAACTTCACTAAGGAAGGAAGTAAAAGAGTCTAAGGATAGGTTACATAGGTTTGGAAGAAGCTCAAAGAATTTGGATAAGATTATCAAGACACAAAAACCTACATCAAGCAAGATAGGTCTTGGTTTTGAACAGGTACAAAAGAAACAAGGTGAGGAGTCAACCTCAAGTTCTGAAGAAGAAGAAACTTTAGAAGAAGAGAGTGTAAGAGAGAGTGAGACTTCTGAGGATGAGTTGGACAATAGAAAGTTCAACAAGGAAAGTAACAATGCACAAATGAGGAACAGATGGAATAGGAACCAACACAGGGTAAAAGAAACTAAAATACCAATGAGGTCAAGGCAAGGTAGTTTCAATGGATGATGCTTCTCATGTCACAGGTTTGGGCACAAAGCTTCACAATGCAGGACACATGGAAAATAGGAATATGGAAGGTTAAGAAATAGGTAACTTTTTCAAGGGTATTGCTACTCTTGTAATTAGTTTGGTCACAAGGCAATGAATTGCAGGGTTCATGATAGGAATAGATATGGCTTCACCAGGAGAAATTCCAAGATATTTGCACCTCCAAGGAATAAAAATATTAAGTGTTATAAGTGCAATAATGATGGACATACAACAAAGTGGTGTAGAGCAGAAATTCCAGAGACAAGCAGGAACAGAAATGGTCAGAGGAATCAAAAGGATCAGATAAGGAGGAAAGTGGACAAAGGTAAAGATCAATGCTTATTGGGAGTAGAAATACTCCCACCCTAGAATTAACCACCTCAAGAGGAGGTGGGGGAGGGGCTAAGCTAAGAGTTTCATTCTTAGCCCCGAGCCCCAAAGGTGACCCTTTGCCATTGATGACAAAGGGGGAGAGATTTGAGTTAGGAGGAAAGAATTCAGTTAGGGGGAGCAGTTTCTCAAGGGAGAATAACAAAAAGAGGTAAAAGAAATGATAAAAGGTAAATGGGTTGCCATCAATGACAAAGGGGGAGATTGTTGGAAATATGAGCAGAATTTGTTGTCATTGATGTCAAAGGAATACTAAGTAGATGTCAAAGGAATGTTAAGCAAATGGTTCATGGCTGATTTTCTAAGAGGCAAGGATATAATATTTAATTCAAATATTATATGGCCGAAGCAACAATAAGAGAAGCAAGAAGGATAGCAATATTATAATATTTGGGAAAAATAAAAAGGTTGAAAAGATATCTTCGTTCCATGGTGGTTGAAAGAAAATAATAAGGTTATTTTGCTAAGGTGAAATTGGCAAAAGGTTTTTCTAAAAACCTAAGGAAGATTATATTTGAAAAGGCCCAAAGGACATTTAAATATTTAATTATAATATTTAAATTCATTCTGAATTTAAAATAATTATAATTAAATTATTATTCTCTAAATACCAAGTATTCTCCTTGAAAAGAGCAAGTGAGCAAGTTTTAATAATATTAAAGGAGGCAAAGGTTAAATAATTTTAATTAAAATATTTTAACCTTTTGGTTAAAATTTTAATTAAAATTATTCTTGGCACCAAAGTTCTTTTTGATAGATGGTGGCAAATCGAATAAAGGCCGACGTCATTAATTTTCCCCATCCACCGATGTGGGAGAGAAAGGGAGGCATATGGTATAAATACCATAGTCTGTGCCTCATAACGAAGCAAGTCTTGGACATAATTTAGCATGCGAACTCTCTATGGAAGCGAAATAATTTAAGAGCATAAGCTAAGGTTGGTTGCCCCAAAAATTGTGGAAGTCCAAGCGTGAAAGATGAAAAGACAAACTCCTCAGCGATTGGCCCAGTGATGAATCCAAGGTGTGCACATGTTTCAAAGGTCTACGTTCGATCTTCACTAGTGATAGTGGAGAAGAGCCTTTTGGCTCTTGGTGCACGAAGGAGAGTCAAAGCACAGTTGGCGCATTTGACTCCCACGTGAGCTTGTAGCTCACATGGCTAGGGAGCCGTGACTAAGGCATCACACATGATTCGACCAGGGATCGAATCCCATGGCAACGCATAAGGAGGTATTTATTTTGGTCAAAATTAATTTGCCTAAGGTCTTGATATTATTAAAAGGGCATGTTTATTTTGAGGGTTTGACTATTGTGTGAAGAAGGAAGTTACTTGCTGGAATTTGGTTGATGTTGTAAAGTGATTAAGGAGTGATAAGGTAGTAAGGTGAATTATTATATTATTTGAGATTTAGGGTTTTTGAATATTGTTTTAAATTTGGAGATTATAAGGTGTATAAGGACTTTTCTATACATATTGTTAAAGTGTAGTGTTATGAGAAAATTATTGAATTGAATATTGTGAGTTTGGAGATTATAAGGTGTACAAAAGGATTTGTTATTTTGTATGAAAAATAATCTTTGAGAAAATTATTTTGTGGAGATCTTGAGAGAGGTTGTGGTAACCTAACCCTAGCATTGGTAAAGAAAATTTTGATTGTGGTTAAGACAGGTTTTGAAGACATATCTCCATAAAAATAAAAGGTATGGGTAAATATTCCTTGTGAGAAAAATATTGTTGGATTGGATGTTGTGAATGCTAAGTTGGAGTGAAAAGGTTTGTTTGGTAAGCATTGTTGAGTTTGATTGTTAAAGGTTTTTTTGAGTAAGTGTTGATGATAAAAACCTTGTTTGATAAGCATTGTTGGAAATATTGAGTAAGCTTTCATATGCTTGAACTAGGGTTTGTGAAAGAACATGAGTATCATTGTTATGTGAAGTTGTGAACTATCTTGAACTAGGGTTTGTAAAATTCTTGTTTCTATTTTGAAAGAACATGAGTATCATTGTTATGTGAGATTGTTTGATAAGCATTGTTGGAAATAAGTGAGTGAGTGTTCATATACTTGGACTAGGGTTTGTAAGCAAGGAGTGCTTTATTGAGTGAGTGATTGAGTGGAGTTGATTGAGCCTAGTCAAGTGGAAGTGTTGAAGTGATAGTTCAAGTTCTGTGAAACAAATTGTTCTATATTCTAAATTTATTTAAGAAAGATATTGAAAGTGATTGAGCATTGTTGTGAGTGTGAAGCATATTGAGTCTCTAACAATTCTCTATATGTTTCTATGAGATTGGACAAGTTCTAGTGAGGACTTGTTGAGAATATTGGACAAGTTCTTGAGAGGACTTGTGGATAGATTAGTGTGAGCTTTTGTGGAAGCTTACAAGGCAGATTTGAGACAAGTCTTTGAGAAGACTTGAGAGCAGAGTTGATTGATTGATTTGTTCAAACCTTGGGTTAAGGTTTGGGAAAAATATAGTTGATTGGGTCAAGCCTTGTGTTAAGGCTTGAGGATAGATTTGAGGACAGATTTTGGTGCAGATTTGAGGATAGGTTTGTGCTATACTAGAAGAAAAATATTGAGCAGATTTGTGCTAGATTTGTTGATAAAATTTTAGTGAAATATTTTCTCCGTGGAGTAGACCACATTGGGTGAACCACGTTAAATTGGTGTCTCTATTGTGTGTGGTGATTTGTGAACTTCTTTAATTACTGATATTTATATTGATATTAATACATTGTATAATATTGATTGGGAAAGAAAAGTAAAAATTGGTCTTATGCTTTTCACCCCCCCTCTCATTATAAGCTTATGTTATTCAATATACCCTTTGGTATCACATTGTAAAAGGGGTGAAATCTAGGAATGATAAAATAAAGCATGTTTTAGTTTATTTCCAATGCATATCTTATGTTATTGGGGTATTTATCACTTTATTTCTATTTTTCATAGTTTCTATATGATTGGTGGTTCTTTTTATAACCTCTTGCAATTATATTTACACCATTTGGTATTAGAGCAAGTTGGATCTTACTAGGGGAGAGAAAGTAATCTTATAGATTAAAGTTATTTTGCTATTCTTATTTTTTTGTTTGGAATAACATATATCATATTAGAATGAGGAGATAAAGAGGAGGTTATATCTAGCTCAATATGAATATGCAGGAGCTACAAGTACAAGTTGCTTAATTGACTAGAATGATGGCCCATATAAGGGAAATATATCCCACAAATTTTGCAGATTTATATTTTGATAATGAGACAATGGAAGGAGACAATGAAACAAAGATTCGCATCAAGGAAGAACTAGAGGGAAAGCCAAAGTTTTAGGATAGGTTAATTAAGGCATTGAAATAAAATAAATATGGTATCAAGATTGATGTCCATGAGTATGCAAGAGGGTTGAAACCATAGGAGTTGATAGATTGATTGAATATTATGTTGAGCAAGGTGCAGGAACAGTATTGTCATTATTATCAACATAGTCAGACAGATTGGTTGATGCAGTGGATAGGAGTTCAGTGATGCAATGGATAGGAGTTCAGAGGTTACTCAGAGTATGTATAGTGGTTTTCCAAAAGATAGAAGTGGCCCATATATTAAAAAGCAAAATAAAATCACAAGGAAGAAAACTGTCGCGATATCGCGACATGTTGAGCAAGAAAGAAAAATTGTCGCAATATCATGACATGTTGGTAAGAAAGAAAAACTATCGCGATATCACGACATGTTTTGAAGAAAGAAAAACTATCGCGATATCGTGACATGTTGGCAAGAAAGAAAAACTATCGCGATATCGTGACATGTTGAGAAGAAATAAAAACTGTCGCGATATCGCGACATGTTGAGAAGAAAGAAAAACTGTCGCGATATCATGACATGTTCGGAGAGAAAGTGCAAGAAAGCAAAACTGTCATGATTTCACAACATGTTCGGAGAGAAAGCACAAGCAAGCAAAACTGTCATGATTTCGTGACATGTTCGGAGAGAAAGTGCATGCAAGCAAAACTGTCGTGATTTTGTGACATGTTCGTAGAGAAAGCACAAGCAAGAAAAACTGTCACAATTTCATGACATGTTTGGAGAGAAAGTGCAAGAAAGCAAAACTGTTGTGATTTCATGACATGTTCGGAGAGAAAGCGCAAGAAAGCAAAACTGTCATGATTTCGCGACATGTTGGAAGAGAGAAAGGCAAGTAGAAAAAGTGTCACGATTTTGCGACATATTGCAGAAGAGAGAAAGTGTCATGATTTTGCGACATATTGCAGGAGAGAGAGGCAAGTAGAAAAAGTGTTACGATTTCATGACATATTGTAGGAGAGAGAGGCAAGTAGAAAAAGTGTCACGATTTCACGACATATTGCAGGAGAGAGAGGCAAGTAGAAAAAGTGTCACGATTTTGTGACATATTGCAAGGAAGGTTGTACGGACAAAAAAGTGTCGCGATTTCATGACATATTGCAAGGAAGGTTGTACGGATGAAAAAGTGTCATGATTTTATGACATATTGCAAGAGAGAGAGTCCGAAAGAAAAATTGTCATGATATCATGACATGTCGGGTTTTCACGACCCGAAGGCAAGAGAAAGAGCTAAGGAGAAAAAGTGTCGTGATATCGCAACATGTCGGGTTTTCACGATTCGAAAGCAAGAGAAATAGCTAAGGAGAAAAAGTGTCATGATATCACATGTCAGGTTTTCACGACCCGAAGGCACGAGAAAGAGCAAAGGAGAGAAAGTGTCATGATTTCGTGACATGTCACATTTTCGTGACTTAAGAAGGAGAGACAAAGTAAGAAGGCAGAAGTGTCATGATATCGTGACAAAAGTAAAGAAGAAGAGTACGAAGGCAAAAGTTTCGCGATATCGTGACATGGTGTGTTTTCGCATGTTGAAGCCAAGAAGAGTAGCAAGGAGGCGAAAGTGTTGCAATATCATGACATGTTGTGTTTTCGTGGGTTGAAGCCAAGAAGAGTAGCAAGGAGGTGAAAGTGTCATGATATCGTGACATGTGTTTCATGGGCGAAAGTCGAGAAGAGGACAAAGAGGCAAAAGTGTCATGATTTTGTGACAGGTCACTTTGGTGCAAGCGAAGAAGAGAACCTAGCCGAAATAATATTTGTGATAGTTAACTGAAGTTATACGACAGTTACAGGTGCAGTTGTAGAAGAAAATCATGCAGCTAAAATGAGAAGAGTTAACTGAATTTAGTACATCAGTTACAAGTGCAGTTATAGAGAAAAATCATGTAGCTAATAAAAGAACAGTCAAAGAAGGAGAAATCAAACAGTCATAAAAATAGAATCGAAAATGCATGCATGCACAGAAAAGAATACGAACAGTCATGACCGAGAAAGACGAACAGTCATGGTAGGGGTATATGTTTCAATTCGTAACATGTAACGTGTTTGACAAAAATCCTACCCTATATATATACAAAAGGAGTTACAATTAGAAGGCATTACAACTGACAAGTGGCACATGAGAAATGAAAGGAGTTACAACTAGAGTTACAAAGATACAATATGGTTATAAAAGGAGGTCTACGTGGAGAATTAGAGTGCTGCTAAAAGAGAGAGAAAGTGCTGCAAGAAGGTGGTTGGAAGAGTGTCGTAAGAGAGCGTTAGGTAGAGCCATGAGAGCCGTAAGAATGCAGTAAGAAGCGCAGCAAGACAGCTGTAAGAATGTTGTAAAAGTGCAGTAAGCAGAGCCTTAAGTGTGTGTGATGTTTTGGTGAATAGTGAGAGAGGTTGGGTTAGCAATAGACCAGTTAGGGTCTTGTATAAGCAAAGGCATTTTTATGTCAATCATCTAGTTTTAGAACAGAAGTCCAAGTTGGTGCTTGGCATCAGGGGTTGGTGCTCCTTCCAGTTGGTGCTAGTAAATTAGGGGTTGGTGCTCCTTTCTATTGGTGCAGATAAATTAGGGGTTGGTGCTCCTTTCTATTGGTGCAGATAAATCAAGGGTTGGTGCTCCTTCCAGTGGATGCTGGTAAATTGATTGTAAAATTTATATTTTGCAAAGGCTGGATTTGGATGGGAGTCCAAACAGTCAATTTTTGAGGAGTAGCCAAAAATGGTGAACCTCGGTACATCTTGTGTTGTGTGATGATATCTTGTTATATTTGCTTTATGTGGTTTTAATATTTCATTGTTTTGGCTTTAAGAGTTGAAGTTTTTAAGTTTTAAAAGAGCCACACTGATTCACCCCCCCTCTTAGTGTCATTGTGAGACTAAAAATTGGTATCAGAGCCAAGTTCCTAAACAAAGCTTAACCAGCTAGGGTGATCTTGGATTAGTACACAATGGCAGGTGGTGAAGGCTTCTCATCAAAAAAAGCACCATTGTTGGATGGAACTAATTACACATTTTGGAAACTCTGGATGCAGACATATCTTTGTGCTTTGGGATACGACAATTAGGATTCAGTAGATGATGGATACACAATACCCACCACTCCTCCAATCGATGTTGCTGGTAAGAAACTGTTTGAGAATAAATCTAAAGCAAAGAATGCTATCATGTGTTGTTTAGTGGACAACAAACTGATAAATATTATGAGTTGTAAAATGATAAAAGACATATGGGACAAACTAAGGAGCATTCATTAAGGAGATGGCAATATCAAGGAGACCAAGTTACAAACACATTGAGCTCAGTTCAAAGCATTAAAGATGAATGATGATGAGAACATAGAGGTATACATGCTGAGAGTTAATGGAATAATTAATGCGATTAGAGGACTCGACGAGGAAATGGAAGATGTTGTCATTGTGAAAAAGGTACTAAGATCTCTTCCCCAAAGATTTGATTCTAAAGTTTTAGCAATAGAAGAAGCTAAAGATCTAAATACTTTTAGTATGGATGAGATGCATGGTTCTTTGACTGCATATGATATGAGAATAGGAAAAACTAAACCCACAGACAGAGAAGCTACTTTTAAAGCACATAAAAATATAAAAACAAAACAAGAATTCGAGGAAGAAGAGACATCAGATGAAATGGAAGAAAAATTTGTTCGAAAACTAATAAGGGGAAAAGGAAAATATAGAGGAAATTTATCGCTTAAATTTTTCAACTGTGGAGGCGTTGGGAATTTTATGACTAATTGTCCACTTAATGAGAAGAAAAAAAATGATGAAGGATGCACCAAGAAAGAAGTGACTGGAAGAAGAAAACAAATTTCAAAAAAGGCAACTTCAAGAAGAAAAGTTTCATCTCCAAGAATGTCAGCTCATCAGAAGACAGCTGTAGTGAGGATTCTAGAGAGGAAATCGTGTCTCCATGGACTGAAGGAGATTACTCCTCTATTGCACTAAGCAACTAAAGGTAGCACATCCTCAGGGGGAGCAATGTTAAAGTTTTATTTTAATGCTCCTATGTATTGTGTGGATATCTGAGGATGAAAGGAAAGTAGTCGAGAAGTTGTCGTATAGTTTTCAAAATGTGTTTCAGTACATGTAGATGTTTGTGGAGATAGCATCAAACTGATGTGCTTTAGTAGAAAAACATGGTGAACAACTAATTTTTTGATGCAGCAACTAATAGGCACTATCTAAGATTGAACACGTAGCACAGGTCAACGTGTCATGGAAGCATAAGCTGGCAGGTGCTGGTTTTGAAGCCTGTAACATTCCCAATATACAGATAAAATATAATCCATGTTGTGAGTGGGAAGGCATGTGTTTCTTAACCAAAATACAACACATCATTTGGTATAAGAGAGCATTAATTTTCTCTAAAGAAGTAGCCCTGACATATGCCCTAGCAAGAAGCAAAATACCGAGTGATGATGACTATGCGCAGATTGAGGTTCCAACGCTAGATGTAACGGTCCACTGTCAATACCTGTGCATACGATGAAAACATTCATGGCAGTAGTTAGAAACCAGAGACATTGAGCTGCACAACGGATGCGAGACAAAGTCATTAGTCACGGAGGAAGTGGCAGTCAAGAGGCTAAAGAAAATTATGGAGATTGTTGATGTTAAAGTTGATGAAGGTAGCCCATTGGTTGTGAAAGAAATTGAGTTAGAAAAGAACATGGGTGTCATTGTTATGTGATATTTGTGGTTGAGCATTGTTGGAAATGTTTGAGTTGGTTGATACATACTTGGACTAGGGTTGTGTGAGAGAGAGTTGTCCCTTGTGATGATTGGATTGATTTGATTTGAGATTGCCATTCATTGTTGAGTTCATTTTGAGTACTACTTGAGCATGATTGATTGAGCCTTTGAGAAGGCCTTTGGGAAATATTTGAGAACAGTATTGGGATAGATTTCTAGAGCAAATTTGGGCAAGTTCTTGGTGAGCTTACTAGAGTAGATTCGGACAAGTTCTGTGTGAGCTTGTTATTCAGCATTGGAAAAGTTCTATGTGAGCTTGTTAAGCAAGTTTTGTGTGAGCCTATTGATAGAGTACAGAGGATAGAGTCTCAATGGATAGAGATCCAGTAGCCAACACAGTTGAAGATAGATCTGAGTGAGGGACCACATTCTCAGGGGGAGCATTTATATATTTGATTATCTTTTTGCTCATGTTTGTAATTTTTGCTAATTGTATTAATTTGTGCCTGAGAATGATGTGCATGGACTCAGGGGGAGTCTGTAGTAGCCCTTTGGTATTATTTTCAAAGGGAGAGAAGAATTATAGGAAATTGCATGTGTGTTGCCAACAATTCCAAAGGGGGTGATTGTTGAGCAAGGTGTAGGAATAGTATTGTCATTGTTGTCAACACAGTCAAACAGATCGGTTGATGCAGTGGACAAGATTTTAGAGGTTACTCAGAGTATGTACAGTGGTTTTCCAAAATATAGAAGTGGCCCATATACTAAAAATCAAAAGAAAATCACAAGGAAGAAAACTGTCGCGATATCGCAACATGTTGAGAAAGAAAGAAAAACTGTCTTGATATCACGACATGTTGGCAAGAAAGAAAAACTATTATGATATCATGACATGTTGAGAAGAAATAAAAACTGTCATGATATCGTGACATGTTGGCAAGAAATAAAAATTGTCGCGATATCGCGACATGTTGAGAAGAAAGAAAAACTATTGTGATATCGCGACATGTTGAGAAGAAAGAAAAACTATCATGATATCATGACATGTTCGAAGAGAAAGCGCAAGCAAGAAAAACTGTCATGAGTGACATGTTCGGAGAGAAAGTGCAAGCAAGAAAAACTGTCATGATTTCGTGACATGTTCGGAGAGAAAGCGCATGCAAGCAAAATTGTCATGATTTCATGACATGTTCGTAGAGAAAGCACAAGCAAGCAAAACTATCATGATTTCATGACATGTTCGGAGAGAAAGCGCAAGTAAGCAAAACTATCATGATTTCACAACATGTTCGGAGAGAAAGCGCAAGCAAGAAAAACTGTCACGATTTCACGACATGTTGGAAGAGAGAAAGGCAAGTAGAAAAAGTTTCACGATTTCATGACATATTGCAGGAGAAGTAGAAAAAATGTCATGATTTCACGACATATTGCAGGAGAGAGAGGCAAGTAGAAAAAGTGTCACGATTTCGTGACATATTGTAGGAGAGAGAGGCAAGTAGAAAAAGTGTCACGATTTCGTGACATATTGCAGGAGAGAGAGGCAAGTAGAAAAAGTGTCGCAATTTCGTGACATATTGCAAGGAAGGTTGTATGGACGAAAAAGTGTCGCGATTTCTTGACATATTGCAAGGAAGGTTGTACGGACAAAAAAGTGTCATGATTTCACGACATATTGCAAGAGAGAGAGTCCAAAGAAAAAGTGTCACGATATCGTGACATGTCGGGTTTTTGCAACCCGAAGGCAAGAGAAAGAGCTAAGGAGAAAAAGTGTAGCGATATCACGACATGTCAAGTTTTCGTGACTCAAAGGCAAGAGAAAGAGCAAAGGAGAGAAAGTGTCATGATTTCATGACATGTCGCATTTTCATGACTTAAGGAGGAGAGATAAAGTAAGAAGGCAGAAGTGTCGCGATATCGTGACAAAAGTAAAGAAGAAGAGTACAAAGGTGAAAGTGTCGCGATATCACGACATGGTGTGTTTTCATAGGTTTAAGCCAAGAAGAGTAGCAAGGAGGTGAAAGTGTTGCGATATCGTGACATGTTGTGTTTTCACGAGTGAAATCCGAGAAGAGGACAAAGATGCCTAAGTGTCACGATTTCACAACAGGTCACTTTGGTGCGAGCGAAGAAGAGAACCCAGTTGAAATAAGATTTGTGATAGTTAACTAAAGTTATACGGTAGTTACAGGTGTAGTTGCAAAATAAAATCATGTAGCTAAAATAATAAGAGTTAACTAAAGTCAATACGTCAGTTACAAGTGCAGTTACAGAGAAAAATCATGCAGCTAATAAAAGAACAGTCGAAGAAGGAGAAATTGAACAGTCATAAAAATAGAATCGAAAATGCATGCATGCAAAGAAAAGAATACGAACAGTCATGACTGAGAAATATGAACATTCATGGTAGGGGTATATGTGTCAATTCGTAACATGTAACGTGTTTGACGAAAAGCCTACCCTATATATATACAAAAGGAGTTACAGTTAGAAGGCATTACAAATGACAAGTGGAGCATTAGAAATGAAAGGAGTTACAACTGGAGTTACAAAGATACAATATGGTTATAAAATGAGGTCTGCATGGAGAATTAGAGGGCAGCTAAAAGAGAGAAAAAGTATTGCAAGAAGGTGGTTGGAAGAGTTTCATAAGAGAGCGTTAGGCAGAGTCGTGAGAGCCATAAGAATGTAGTAAGAAGCGCAACAAGAGGGTTGTAATAAGGTTGTAAAAGTGCAGTAAGCAGAGCCTTAAGTGTGTGTGATGTTTTGGTGAATAGTGAGAGAGGTTGGGTTAGCAATAGACCAGTCAGGGTCTTGTATAAGCAGAGGCATTTTTATGTCAATCATCTAGTTTTAGAACAGAAGTCCAAGTTGGTGCTTGGCATCAGGGGTTGGTGCTCCTTCCAGTTGGTGTTGGTAAATTAGGGGTTGGTGCTCCTTCCTATTGGTGCAGATAAATTAGGGGTTGGTGCTCCTTTCCATTGGTGCAGATAAATCAGGGGTTGGTGCTCCTTCCAGTAGGTGCTGGTAAATTGATTGTAAAATTCATATTTTGCAAAAGCTAGATTTGGATGGGAGTCCAAACAGTCAATTTTTGAGGAGTAGCCAAAACTGGTGAACCTTGGTACATCTTGTGTTGTGTGATGCTCTCTTGTTATATTTGCTTTATGTGGTTTTAAGCTTTCATTGTTTTGGCTTTAAGAGTTGAAGTTTTTAAGTTTTAAAAGAGCCACACTAATTCACCCCCCCTCTCAGTGTCATTGTGAGACTAACATATTATGAAGAAGTTCTTTGAGTGGAAAAACATTTGAAAGGAAAAAAAAGTGAAGCTTGCATGCATGAAGTTGAAATGGCATGTTTTTATTTTGTGGGATCATATACAGAAGGAGAGGAAAAGAAAATTAAAGAAAAATATTAGGATCTAGTGTAAAATAGAAAAAAAATGAAGGAGAAATTATTTCCCAAATATTATTTCATAGACTTCAGAAATTTAGACAAAAGGATCAAAGCATCAGGTGGGTCTTGAAGAGTGAGAATAATATAATGCTGCAAGGTATTTGAATGGATTAAGTTATGCCATACAAGATGAATTGATTATGCTTCTGACCCATAGTGTATAGGATGCATACCAGTTAGCATTAAAAGTAGAAGAGAAATATAAGAGGATAGGAGTGAGGAAAGGACAATCATCACCTCTAGCCAGTGGGCATGGCAGATTTAATACCTCAAAGGTAGAATCTACTAATATAGGAAGACAAGAAGAATCTAGGAAATATCATAGTAACCATGAGAGATATGGAGGAATTCAAAGAGGTAGTGGCTATGATGGAGGAAAAAATTAGGATGGCCCCCAAAGGTAATATACTTGTTATAGATGTGGTGAAGAAAGGCACAAAGCTTTTGAATTTCTAAACTATCATGCACAAGAAATAAAACAAATAAAATAAGCTAGACTCAATCTAGTTGAGGTAAAAGATCAATCTAAGATAGAATTTGTTATAGATACGGGGGATAAAATTATGATAAATAGTATGATGATCATTCCAAAGAGGTAGAAAGAACCAAATAGTGATTGTGGTGATTCTTAGCTATGTATGAATATATTTTGAACCATATGCACATCTGGAGGAAAGGTATGTAATATTATTATTGATAGCAGTAGTTTTAAAAATACAATTTTAAATGAAATGGTTGAAAAACTTAACTTGAAGTGTGAGAATAACCCGTATCCCTATCACATATCATAGATCAATAAATAGAAAAAGGTAACCATAGATAAGAGGTGTCTGGTTAAGTTTTCAAATGGAATTACCTACCAGGATGAAGTATGGTGTGATGTAGTTCCAATGGATGCATATCACTTATTGTTGGGGAGGCCTTGGTAATATGATAGGATGGATACCCATGATGGGGGAAGGAATACTTACACATTATGGAAAGATGGATTAAAAGTGGTCTTATTAGTACTTAAGGAAGAAGGGCAAAGTGAAAGCCTATTGATGACTAAATAATTTATCATGGGGATGAAAGAAGTTGGATCTTGTTGGGGGATTTGTCATTTTATTTTTATTTATCGTAGTTTTTATGTGATTGGAGGTTCTTGTTCTAACCTCTTGCAACTGGATTTACACCATTTGGTATAAGAGCAAGTTGGATTTTACTGGGGGAGAGAAGGTAATCTTATTGATTGCGGTTATTATTCTATTCTTATTTTTTTAATTTGAAATAACATATATCATATTAGCATGAAGAGAGGAAGAGGATATTATACCCATATCAACATGAATATGCAAGAGATGTAAGTATAAGTTGCTCAGTTGACTAGAATGATGGCCCATATAAGGGAAATATATCACATAAAATTTGTAGATTTGGATTCTTATAATGAGATGATGGAAGGAGACAACAAGACATAGATTCATGTCTAGGAAGAACAATATGGAAAGCCATAGTTTGAGGATAGGCTAATTAGGGTCTTGGAAGGAAATAAATATGGCTTCAATATTGATATCCCTGAGTATGCAATAGGGTTGAAACCATAGAAGTTGATAGAATGGTTGAATGGCATGGAGAATTTCTTTGAGTGGAAAAGCATTCTAGAGGAAAATAAAGTGAATCTTGTATGCATGATGTTGAAAAAACATACATTTATTTTGTGGGATCATATACCAAAGGAAAGGTAAATAAAAATAAAGGAAAAGATTAAGGTTTGGTGTAAAATAGAAAATAAAATGAAGGAGAAATTCTTTCCCAAATATTATGCCAAAAAATTGTTTCATAGACTTCAAAATATTAGACAAAAGGATCAAAGCATCGAGAACTACACCAACGAATTCTACAAGTTATCAACTCAATTGGATCGTGAAGAGTCATAAGAATAGAAGACTACAAATTATATGAATGTATTAAGTTATGTCATGCAAGATGAATTGAGTATGATTCAAACCCATAGTATAGAGGATGCATATCAGTTAGCATTAAATGTAGAAGATAAACATAGGAGGATAGAAGTGAGGAAAGGACCATCGTCACCTCCAAACCCTGGATGTGGTGGATTTAATCCCTCAAAGGGAGGATCTACTAATATAGGAAAACAAGAAGATTTTGGGTAAGGTTATAGTAACCATAATAGAAGTGGATGATTTCAAATAGGTAGAGGATATGGTGGAGGACAAAATTGTGATAGCACACATAGGAAATATACCTATTATATATGTGGTGAGGAAGGGCACAAAACTTTTGAATGTTTGCACTATCTTGCATAAGAAAGAAAATAAGAAAAACATGCTAGAGTCAATCTACTTAAGGTAGAAGAGCAAGCTAAGATAGAATTTATTGCAAAAATGAGAGAAAACCTCATTATAAATAGGAGGATGATCATTGCAAGGAGGGAAAAAGCATCATATAGTGATGGTGGTGATTCCTATTTGTGTACAAATATCTTTCAAACTATATGCACATCTAGAGGAAATTTATATAAGATGATTATTGACAATGGTAGTTGTAAAAATATGATTTCAAATATGATTACATGGAGAAGTTCTTTGAGTGAAAAATCCTTTAAGAGGAAAAGAAATTGAAGCTTGCATGCATGAAGTTGAAAGGACATGCATTGATTTAGTGGGATAATATATAGGAGGAGAGGCAAAAAAAAAGAAAGGAAAATATTAGGGTCTAGTGTAAAATGGAAAAAAAATTAAAGGAGAAATTATTATCCAAATATTATGCCCAAACATTGTTTCGTAGACTTCAAAACCTCAAAAAAAATAATCAAAGCATATAGGACTACACCAATGAATTATAAAAGTTATCAATTTAGGTGGGAAGATTCAGAAGAATAGAAATATATAAGGTATGTGAATGGATTAAGTTATGCCATACAATACAAATTGACTATGCTTTAGATACATAGTGTAGAGGATGCATATCAGTTAGCATTAAAAGTAGAAGAGAAATATAATAAGAGAGGAGTGATAAAATTACCATAATCACCTCCATATAGTGGGCATCATGGATTTAATCCCTCAAATGGAAGATCAACTAATACATGAAAACAAAAAGAGTCTGGGAAGGTCATAGTAACCATGAGAGAGGTGGAGGCTTTCAAAGAGGTAGAGGCTATGGTGGAGGACAAAATTGGGATGGCCCATAAAGGCAATATACCTATTATAGATGTGGTGAGGAAGGGCACAAAGCTTTTGAGTGTCCATACTATCCTACACAAGAAAGAAAACAAGGAGAACAAGCTATAGTCAATGTAGTTGAGGTAGAAGAGCAAGCTAAGATAGAAGTTATTGTAGATATGGGGGAAAAACTCATGATAAAGAGGAAAACGATCATTCCAAGGAGGGAGAAAGCACCAAATAGTGATGGTTGTGATTATTGGCTATGTACAACTATCTTTTGAATCATATGCACATCTATAGGAAAGGTACGTAAGATGATTATTGACAACAGTAGTTGTAAAAATATGATTTCTAATGAAATGGTTGAGAAACTTAACTTAAAGTGTGAGAATAATTTGAATCCTATAACATATCGTGGATCAAGAAATGGAATGAGGTAACTGTATATAAGATGTGTTTGTATAATTTTTTAATTAGGAATTCCTACAAGGATCAAGTATGATGTTATGTAGTTCCAATGGATGTATGTCACTTATTATTGGGGAGACCTTGGCAATATGATAGGAAGGATGCCCATGATGGGGGAAGGAATACTTACACATTTTGAAGGATTGATTAAAAGTGGTCTTATTACCACATAAGAAAGAAGGGTAGAGTGAAAGCATGTTGATGACTAAGGAATTTGTTAAGGGGATGAAATAAGTGGAGTCTTGTTATGCTATGATAGAAAATAAATTAGATACTGACAATGTTGCTATACCACCTATAGTAGCAAAGTTTCTTAAATAGTATGTAGATGATGAGCACATGTAGGAATTGTAGGAAGATGTTAGAAATAATTTGTAATATAGTAACACAAAGTACACAAAATTAATATATACAATTAGGATATTTGAGTGTAATTTTAGGATTTTTATCAAAGGAACTTGTAGGAGAAGAGTTATTTTCAACCAGAGGAGAATGATGTAGGAGCCTATCTTTCGAAGGGCATAAATTTTTGTTCGATTTTTGGATCAACTTGAAATTTTATGGAGAGATGGATAAAGAGGTGGAAATGAAGTGGCTAGATAACACTAGTCATCCAGATGATTTTTTGAAATTTTATCTGGTCTTAATTCCTTCATCTAGTTCCCCAAAAATGGGATTTAGTGTTATTTTTGAAAATATGGAAGAAAACATATTTGGAATAACTTATTATTTAGGCATGGGTAGGTGTTGATATTTTCTAGGAGGCTTAACATAGATGATATAATGGTTTATTTAATTTAGGATGCTATCCAATATTGTTTTGATGAGTTAGATTTTGGCACTAAAAGATGAAAATATTGTCCAAAAAAATATTGTAATTTTTTATTTTTAGGGCTTCAAGATTTAGGGTTTTATTTTAGGTTTTCTTTTGGGATATATATTCCCTTGGTATCAAATTGTAAAAGGGGTGAAATCTAGGAATGAGAAAATAAAGCATGTTTTAGTTTATTTCCATTATAGCTCTTATGTTATTGAGGAATTTATCACTTTATTTCTATTTATCATAATTTTTATATGATTGGAGGTTCTTGTTCTGACCTCTTGTAGTTGGATTCACATATTTTGGTATTATAGCAAGTTGGATCTTATTGGGGGAGATAAAGATGTCTTATCAATTAGAGTTATTCTGCTATTCTTATTTTTCTATTTGTAATAACATAGATCATATTAGCATGAGGAGAGGAAGAGGATGTTATGCCCAATTCAACAGGAATATGCAGGAGTTGCAAGCACAAGCTACTCAATTGACTAGAATGATGACCCATATAATAGAAATATATCCCATAAAATTTGTAGATCTATATTTTGATTATGAGGTTGTTGAAGGAGACAATAAGATAGAGGTTCATGTCGAGGAAGAACCATAAGGGAAGCCAAAGTTTGAGGATAGGCTAATTAGGGCCTTGAAAGGAAATAAATATGGGATCAAGATTGATGTCCCTGAGTATGCAAGAGGGTTGAAACCAGAGGAGTTGATAGACTGGTTGAATAGCATGGAGAAGTTATTTGAGTGGAAAATCCTTTTAGAGGAAAAGAAAGTGAAGCTTGCATGCTCAAAGTTGAAATATCATGCATTAATTTGGTGGGATCATCTACATAAGGAGAGGTAAATAAAAGGAAATAAAAATATTAGGGTTTGGTGTAAAATGGGAAAAAATGAAGGATAAATTCTTGCCCAAATATTATGCTCAAATATTATGCCCAAACATTGTTTCATAGACTTCAAAACCTCAGATAAAAGGATCAAAGCATCAAAGACTACACCAATAAATTCTACAAGTTATCAATTCAAGTGGATCTTGAAGAGTTAGAAGAACAAAAGGTTGCAAGGTATGTGAATGAATTAAGTTATGCCATACAAGATGAATTGAGTATGCTTTGGACCCATAGTGTAGGGAATGAATATCAGTTAGCATTAGAAGAAGAGAAACATAAGAGGAGAGGAGTTAGGAAAGGACCATCATCACCTCCAACCAATGGGTGTGGTGGATTTAATCACTTAAATAGAGGATACACTAATACAAAAAAAAAGAGAGTCTAGACAAGGTCATAGTAACCATGGGGTGGAGTATTTCAAATAGGTAGAGGCTATGTTGGAGGATAAAATTGGGATGTCCCACAAAGGCAATATAGTTTTTATATATGTGGTGAGGAAGGGCATAGATATTTTGAGTGTCTGAACTATCCTAAACAAGAAATAAAAGGAGAGTAAGCTAGAGTCAATCTAGTTGTGGCAGAAGAGTAAGCTAAGATAGAAATTGCTAAAGACATGGGGTAAAACCTCATGATAAAGAGGATGATGATCATTCCAAGGAGGGAGAAAGTACCAGATAGTGATGGTGGTGATTCCTAGCTACACAAAAATATATTTCAAACCATATGTAACTTTGGAAGAAAGGTATGTAAAATGATTATAAATAGTGGTATTTGTGAAAATATGATTTCAAATGAAATGGTTGAAACTTAACTTAAAGTGTGAGAGTAATCATATCCCTATCGCATATTGTGCATCAAGAAAGGGAATAAGGTAACTATGGATAAGAGGTTTCTGGTTATGTTTTCAATTGGAAATACCTACAAGGATGAAGTATGGTGTGATGTAGTTCTAATGGATGCATGCTACCCATTATGGGGGGAGGAATACTTACACATTCTGGAAGGATGGAGTAAAAGTGGTCTTATTAGCACATAAGAAATAAAGAGAGAGTGAAATCCTATTTATGACTAAGGAATTTGTCATGGGAATGAAATAAGTTGGGTATTTTTATGTGATGACAAAAAATATTGTAGATACTAAGGATGTTGCTATACCACCTACAGTAGCAAAGTTGTTGAAAGAGTATGTAGATGATGAGCACATGCAAAAATTATAGGAAGGAGTCAGAAAGAAGTTGTAATATAGTAATGCAAAGTACACAATATTCATAGATGCAATAAGGAGAACAAAAGTATTTGAGTGTAGTTTCAGGAGTTTGATCAAAGGAACTCGTAGGAGCAGAGTTCTTTTCAACTAGAGGAGAATGATGTAGGAGCCTATATTTCAGAGGGCATAAATTTTGATCCAAATGTTGGATCAGCTTGAAATTTTATGAGGAGCTAGATAAAGAGGTGGACATGGCATTGCTAGATAAATCTAGTCATATAGATGATTTTTGAGGCATTTATAGGATCCTAATTCCTTCATCTAGTACCCCAAAATAGGGATTTAGTATTTTTTGAAAATATGGAAGAAAACATATTTGAAATAACTTATTTTTTAGGCATGGGTGGGTGTTGATATTTTCTAGGATGCTTAATATAGATGATACTATGGTGTGTATTAAGGGGGATATTTGAGATTTTTTTTTGTGATTTAGATTTTGGAACTAAAAGATGAAAAAATTACCCAAAAAAATATTGTAATTTCTTATGTTTAGGTATTTAAGATTTAGGGTCTTATTATAGGGTTTCTTTTGGGATATATTCCCTTGGTATCGCATTGTAAAAGAAGTGAAATATAAGAATGAGAAAATAAAGCATGTTTCAGTTTATTTTCATTGTAGCTCTTATGTGATTGGGGGATTTACTGCTTTATTTCTATTTGTCATAGTTTTTATGTGATTGGAGGTTCTTTTTCTAACCTCTTGCAGTTGGATTTACACCATTTGGTATTAGAGCAAGTTGGATCTTGTTGGAGGAGAGAAGGTAATCTTATTGATTACTATGATTTTGCAATTCTTATTTTTTATTTGGAATAACATATATTATATTAGCATGAGGAGAGGACGAGGAGGTTATGCCCAACTCAAAATAAATATGCAAGATGTTGGACATTTTGAGTCCATCAAGTTGTCATTGATGTCAAGGCGTGAGTTGTCATTGATGTCAAAAGGAATGCAATTGGTTGGTTCCAAAAAGTTTCGTAATGTCTCATGAAGCATGACCAAAAAGGTTTTCCATTAAAACCATTGGAGGAGAAAATAAAAGGTTTTCCATTAAAACCATTGGAGGAGAAAATAAAAGGTTTTCCATTAAAACCATTGGAGGAGAAAATAAAAGGTTTTCCATTAAAAAAATTGAAGGAGAAAATAAAAGGTTTTCCATTAAAACCGTTGAAGGAGAAAATAAAAGGTTTTTCATAAAAACCATTGGCAAATAAAGTATAATAATTTTATTATACTAAGTAAGCTTAAGTTAATTATAAATTAATTTATTAGCTAATTTACTTAACTTTAAATGTTATTTAAATTAATTATTAATTAATTTATTTATTAATTATAAATTAATTAAGCTAAGGTTAAAACCCTAAAAAGGGTTTGAGGTTTGAAATTTGAAATATTTTTGAATAGCGCCGATGTGAGGAGATATGCCATACTATGCATATAAAAGGGGAGCCCCACCACATTAATCATTCACCATGCCAAGATACGAACGAGCGAAGGAAAAATATTAAGCACTGTGACCAAGGGAGATTAAAAGTATTTTTTGCATGCAAAAAAGGAAAGCATTAAAGGCATAAGAGGAAGGTGTCAACCCTTCCTTCATGTCGGCCTTTGTAGCCCATGCGGTGAGTGTCCAAGCACCCAAGTGCTTAGGCAAGAGGATACGATGGATCAAGTCATGCCAAATCCCCTTTTGGTGGGGAATACAAGGTACGCAAAGTGTGTGGTCTCCAAAATTTTTGAAGGTTGTTTGGGCAAGTTAAAAATTAATTTTGCATATTAATTATTGGTTCTAAGGTTGCAAGGGAGGTATAAGGTTTAGAAAAATTAAATTTTTAATATTGTTTGTTCAAAGGTTCTAGCATGGAGTGAAAAGTGTTTGGTTTCTATAGTGGTGAATATTATTAAGGTTGGTCAAGTTTTCTATAGTGGTGAATATTATTAAGGTTGGTCAATATTCCATAGTGGTGAATATTATTAAAGTGGTTGATATCCTATGGTGGTGGATTTTATTTTAAGAGTGGTTGATTTATTAGGGTGTTGGTCACTATTCTAAGATTGGAGTTGATAAGGTGTTTCCAAGTATTTTATTATGTATGATTTGTTGAAAGAAGAAGAAATAAGGCATTGATTATATCTTGGTTCAAGGAACATCTTTAAGAGAATATTAGAATAATATTTTATTCTAACCTTCTTGAGTGTGGCAAAGAAGTGTTTATGGTTGTGGCAGATTTGTGAGGTCTACTTCTTATCATCAAGAAAAAGGTATGTGCACATTTTCCAAAGTTAAAATTGATTGGTTGGTTTTTTGGAAAATAAGTTTGGAGTGAAAAGGACTTGATTAGGGTTTTCCTTTTTGAGAGTGTGTGAGTTAATGCATCAAGGTTTTCTAGAATTAAGAGTTGTGATTAAAACACCCAAGTGTTGTAGGTGAGTTGGAGAGAAGAGGGCAATCCTCCAAGGGAGGTCCCAGGTTCAAATCTCCACCCTACCAAAAAGCTAAATTGGGTATCCAAAATCCAATTGATAATGTTGGTGCTGGCAGGGTTAGGTGTGACTCCTGGGTGAATTTAACGGTGTAGAACCCCCTGTCTGTGGTCTATCATACCAAGGCGGCTTCACAAGGGGATTTTCACTTAAAAAAAAAGAGTTGTGATTAAAACCTTGTTTTATAAGCATTGTTGTTGAAGTTATTGGTTGTGTGAAGAACTTGAACTAGGATTTGAAAACAATATGAGTATCATTATTATGTGAAGATAATTTTATGAGCATTGTTGTTGAAGCCATTGGTTGTATGAATAAATTGAGCTAGGGTTTGAAAAGAACATGAGTATCATTATTATGTGAGAATTGATGGGCATTATTAGAAATATTTTGAGTTGGTGATTATATGCTTGGACTAGGGTTTGTGAGAAAGGAGTGTTTCATTGAGTGATTGGTTGAGTAGAGTTGATTGAGCCTAGTCAAGTGGATGTATGAAGTGATTGTTCAAGTTCCATAAAACAAACTATTCTATATTCTGATTTGAGTTGAGAAAGTGATTAAGCATTGAGTGTAGAGCATATTGAGTCTCTAACAATTCTCTTTATGTTTCTAGCAAATTTGGATAAGTTATGTGTGGACTTATTGAGCATATTTAGATAATTTCTATGTGGACTTATTGAGCAGTTTTGAATAAGTTTTGTGTGGACTTATTGAGTAGATTGGACAAGTTTTGTGTGGACTTGTTGAGCAGATTTGAGCAAGTTCTTTATGGACTTGTTGAGTAGATTTGAGCAAGTTTTGAGTGGACTTGTTGAGCAAATTTGAGCAAGTTTTGAGTGGACTTGTTGAGCATATTTGAGCAAGTTTTGAGTGGACTTGTTGAGAAAATTTGGAAAAGTTTTGTGTGGACTTTTTGAGCAGATTTGAGCAAGTTCTGTGTGGACTTGTTGAGCATATTTCAGCAGGTTCTGAGTGATATTGTTGAGCAGATTTGAGCAGGTTCTTAGTGGGCCTATTAAGTATATTTGGAAAAGTTTTGTGTGGACTTGTTGAGCAGATTTGAGCAAGTTATGTGTGGAATTGTTGAGTAAATTTGATCAAGTTTTGAGTGGACCTATTGAACAGAATTGAGCAGATTTTGAGTAGACCTATTGAGTAGATTTGAGCAAGTTCTGTATGGACTTGTTGAGCATATTTTTGCTAGATCGAAGGACTATGTTTGGTGTACATTCAAGATAGAGCTTTGGAGATGACATAGTAGAGAGGACAATAGTCTCTAGTGGATAGAGATCAATCAACCATGGTAGTGATGATAGGTATTTTGAGTGGGGACAAGAGTCTTCAGTGGAGAGATATCCACAAGCCAATGTAGTGGAGGTAGTAGTATTCTAGAGGATCATCAGCCAGAGTAGAGGAGAAGGAGTTCTCCTATGGATAGAGATCCACAAACTTGATTTAGAGGATTGGCATCTCCATTGGATAGAGGTCCATAAATATTGTAATAGGGAAAGGATTCCCAAGAGATTGATTGAGAAAATTTTAGTGAAATATTTTATCTATAGAGTAGCCCACATTGGGTGAACCACGTAAATTGTGATATCTCTATTATGTGTGATGATTTATGCATTGCTTTGATTACTACTATTGATATTGATATCTATACATTACATAATATTGATTTGGAAAGAAAAGTTAAAATTGGTCTTATACTGTTAACCCCCCATCTCAGTATAAGCTTATGTTCTTCACAAGAGCTACAAGCACATGTTTCTCAGTTGATTGGAATGATGTCCCGTATAAGGGAAATATGTCCCATAGAATTTACAGATATGGATTTTGATAATGAGACTATGGAAGGAGATAAGATAAACTTTCATGTTGAGGAAGAACAAGAGGGGAAGCCAGAGTTTGAGGATAGGCTAATTATGGTCTTGGAAGGAAATAAAGATGACATCAATATTGATGTCCCTGAGTATGCAATAGGGTTGAAACTAGAGGAGTTGATATATTGGTTGAATAGCATGGAGAATTTATTTGAGTGGAAAATCCTTTTATAGGAAAATAAAGTGAAGCTTTCATGCATAAAATTGAAAGGGAATGCACTGATTTGGTGGGATCATCTACAAAATGAGAGGAAAAGAAAAGGAAAGGAAAATACTAGAGTCTGATGTAAAATAGAAAAAAAATGAAGTTGAAATTCTTGCCCAAATATTATGCCCAAACATTGTTTTGTAGAGTTTAGAACCTCAAACAAAAGGATCAAAGCATTGAGGACTACACCAATGAATTCTACAAGGTATCAATTTATGTGGGTCTTGAAGAGTCGAAAGAATAGATGGCTGGAAGGTATGTGAATGGATTTAGTTATGCTATACAAGATGAATTGATTATACTTTGTATCCATAGTGTAGAGGATGTATATCAGTTAGTATTAAATGTAGAAGAGAAACATAAGAGGATAGGAGTGGGGAAAAGACCATCGTCACCTCCAACAAGTGGGTATGATGGATTTAATCCCTCAAAGGGAGGATCTATTAATATAAGAAAACAAGAAGAGTCTAGGTAAGGTCATAGTAACCATGATAGAGTTGAAGAATTTCAAAGAGGTAGATGCTATGGTGGAGGACAAATTTGGGATGGCCCATACTAGTAATATACCTGTTATAGATATGGTGAGGAAGGGCACAAATATTTTGAGTGTATATACTATATTACACAAGAAATAAAATAATAAGAACAAACTAGATTTAATCTATTTGAGATAGAAGAGCAAGATGATATAGAAGTTGCTACAAACATGGGGGGAAATATCATGATAAAGAGGATGATAATCATTCCAAGGACGAAGAGAGTACCAGATAGTGATGGTGGTGATTCCTGGCTGCATATGAATATCTTTCAAACGGGATGCACATTTGGAGGAAAGGTATGTAAGATGATTATTGATAGTGGTATTTGTGAAAATATGATTTCAAATGAAATAGTTTAGAAACTTAACTTGAAGTGTGAGAAGAACATGTATCCCAACTGCGTATCATGGATCAAGAAGGAGAATCAGGTAATTATAGATAAGAGGTATTTGGTTAAGTTTTCAATTGGGAATATCTACAAGGATGAATTATGGTGTGATGTAGTTTCGATGGATGCATGCCACTTATTGTTAGGGAGAGGCCATGGCAATTGATGAGGCTTGGAAATGCCTCAATCATAACATGTTTTGAACACTAAAATTGCCTACAAACTCTTATGTTTAATCTGATATGCTAGTTAAGTTAATTTAATATGTTGTGTATTAACTATTTGTATGATAAATGTATCCGAAATACTATATTTTGATTTTTACAGCTTTTGCATAAGTTTTATGTTATTTTGTTGACTTGCTAAATGAGATATGCTTAGGCTGATAGAAGCATTTCACTAATCATGTTTTGATATGTCCCAAGCATTTATTTTACTTAAATCTGGCAACAGTGCAAGAAAACTGTTACTATGCAGCAAAAACTGGTTTTTCCCATGTAAATTCCAGCCAGTTGCCAATGAATGGCAAGGCATGGAATTCACATATGGAAAGAGATGAAGATCATTGGAATATGATCCTGAGAGATAACCCACCTAAGAAATGTAGAGGAAATAATTTAAATAGCACACATTTTTTCATTTTGAAGTCTCTTCGGAATGAACAGATATCTTTGGAATGAGAAAACACAGTTTCTTCGAAATGAGAATTGCAGTCTCTTCGGAATGAGCCACTTATCTTCGAAATGAAAAAAGAATGTGCATTTTGAATTGTTGACCGATTTCTGATGCTAGAAAAATGGAAATAAATATTGAAAAGGGTAAGGGAAAATATCTCCCATCTAACTTTGTCGTCCTTGCCGACCAAAGCCTCCATTTATGGAAAGATCAAGTTTGATCTTATTCTAGGATAAAACCAAGAAATGTTGCAACATAATAGGATTAGATCTTTTGAGATATTATCAGTTGTCAGTAGATCTTAGTACATCTATAAATATGGCTCCCATTTAGGTTGATCTAGTAGGAGAAAATAGATAAAGCAAAGAGTAGAGAAATATAGGAGAAAATAGACAATAATAAAAAAGTGTCTGTTACAGTCCTGTAACAGGTTTTCAGCAAAATTATTGTAATCATGTTCTTGAATCAATAAAGTGTACTATTTGTATTTCATATTTCTTGTAAATGAGTGTGAGTAAGATCTAGAAAAATAGAGACTCATACCTTCTTCTGGACAAGGAGGCTGGCCACTTCTAGACCTAGGAGGAGGACTAACAGCAGAATGAGTTGTAGAACTTGTCATTTCATTTCTTTGTAAAAAACTAATAATATTTGCAATATTAGATTATTTTATGTTTTGTGATTAATGGATTGGTTGTAATCTCCACTTTTAGCAAAGCTTTCAATTTATTGCAGACTGTCATTTCTATAATTTACCATTTTCTATAATTTCCTGCATTTTATGTTTTGCTGTCAACCCCTGCACAGAAGATTGACAACCTTTTATTATAGAGCCTTGACAGTGTTTCATTTCTATGCTATAATTAGGTTTCCATTGCTGCAAAAGTAAATAGATTTCCTTTCTACAATTATAATCAAACTTCTAATTCTGCAACTTTTATTTTTGCAACATAATTAGGTCTCATTCTGCAATTGTAATTAGGATTTCATTTCTGCAGTTAATGATTAGTTTCCATTTCTGCAACTTATATTAAGGTTTAATTTATGCAATTTAGATATAGGAATGTCCTAAATCCCCCACATAATAATTTTCACCAATAAGACCTGTTGCTTTAGATTGACCTAAGTTATAACCATGTTCACCCCTTCTTCCATAGATAGCCTTATACACTGTCCTAGATTGACAAATTCATTGAGAATTAATGATGTGTATAACGACTACGCATCATTTTGGCACTGTTTCCAAGGAATTATGTTGCTAGAATGTGACAATAGTCCAATAGTTGTTAATTAGACTGAGTTGTGAAGATTTAGGATAAAATTTGAATAGAACAGCTGGTTAAAGTAACAACTATTGACCTATAATTTATGTCATTTAAGAGTAAACATGAATGAGTAAGTCTAGGGATGAAAAAGGTAGAATTACCCAAAAGGATCCTTGGCTTGTTCCATTAAGAATATCTTCACGCATAAGGGGTGAATCACCTGTGTTTGAATTACTAGAAATATTGAAAGAAAAATCACCAGTATCACCATCATTAGAACATTTTGAGAAAGAAAAATCACTAGTCTCATCATCAATAGAACATCCTAAGAAAGAAGAATCATTAGAATCATCATAAACAAAGGATCTTGAACCTCTTGAGAGTGAAATTTGGATAGGTTTAACTGTTCCCAAGGAACAGGAAACTATGGCAGAGGGAGGCAATCTAGATATAGATGGCCAACATGGCTATGTCCATAATGAAGAAGATGATCAAGATATGCCCCAACCTTCCAGAAAATTTGAATATCCTATCCGTTTGAATCCAACACAAAACTCTCCCATGAAAATTATTTCACCTTCAGTACTTCCAAACTTTTGAGGTGTTGTATCTAAATATCTTGATCAGTTTTTGTTTGAATTCAAGGTAGTGTGTCAAACCTATGATTATGTAAATGATAATAAAAAACTTAAGGTCTTTCCCTCAACACTTAAGGACTCAGCATTACGCTAGTTCATGAGCTTAGAGCCAAATTCCATTCGAACCTAGGATCAAATGAAAACTATTTTTTTAGAAAAATATCAAGAGCTTTGTCGTGTAAGGAACAAGAAAGATGAGTTATTCATGATTAAACAGGAATATGATGAAACATTAGAAGACTATCTTGATAGGTTCTCCTTTTTTCAAAGGATATGTGGACTTGTAGAACTAGAGTTATGTAAAACTATCTTTTTGAGAGGATTACAAGATGAATCTAGATAAGTATTGGATTTGATGGGAAAAAGGGATGTAAATAATCTCAGTAATGAGGAAATTATGGGTCTCTACAAAAATCACTCTCGCACTAAGCAAAGAAGAAGAAGAAATATTACAAATGGCACTGATGTGAAGGACCTAATAGAGGAACTTGCAAATTTTAAAACTGATATTCTAGTGCAATTAAACACAACTTTGGGGGAAATGTATGCAAAAGCAAAAACCATAGAACCTTTGGCAATTTATTGCCCAAGATGTAGAAATAAACATGTTTTGAGGGAATGTCCTTTAAATAAAACATCTATCTCAGCCATTTGTAGTATTTGTTCAAAGAAGCATTCAACTGATAAATGCCAGCTGCTACCACAACTCAAAATTGTGTTAGAAAATCAAACTGAGGAACTCAACTATGTTGGACCAAAATAAGGAGGAAATTTCTCTCAATACCAAAATCCCCCTCATTTTCCTAAAAATTGGGGGCATAATCCCTGGACTATGCCTTGGGGAAAATCAGAACCACCCCAACGTCCTTGGAATTATCCTCAATGGACAAATTCCCAAGAATGGCCACAAACAAATTGGAGTAATCCAGCCTAGAATTAGCATCAGAATAACCCATCATGGAATCAAAACAACCCATCCTGGAATTAGAATTATACTAATCCACATTGGATGCAAAATCAACCATAGTGGAGTCAACAATACCAGTCCTATCCAAGGCAGCAAAGAAATCAAGGTCAAACTCAGCATTTGTTGCCTGCACCTAATCAAAAATTTTAAGAAAAATAGAACCAACCATAGCAAACACAATAGGTGAAACAACCTCAAATTCTAGCTCAATCAATCACTAATCTAAATAGAATGAGATAGACATCCCATGTCTATGTGGCTAAAGCTGAAGAAAATGTTGAAATCAATGTTCTTGATTGTAGTAACATCCAACTTCGTTCAGAAAAAGTTGTACCTAAACCTGTTCCAAAAAAAATCAAGGAAAATGAAGAGCAAGAACCTTTGGAACCAGTTAGAGTTAAACCAACAATAGAGAAATAAGAAGAAAAAATAGACCCACAGGCAGAACAATTACCTTCATCAAGGATAATTCCATATCCTAAAATATTCAATACCACAGCAGAAAATTCTAAGTTAGACCTGGTCAAGGAACTTAGAAAGTTAACTATATCATTACCCTTATTACAATCCATTAAGGATATACTAGTGATTAAAATTATTGTCCGATATTTGTGCATTAAAAGAGCAGGAAGAAAAAATAAAGCATTTCCCAAGACTGTTTAGGTTGAAGGAAAGATAGCTGATCTCTTGTCTGGAAAACTAGTACCTCCAAAGTATAGTGACCCAGGAAGTCCAGTTATCATAGTTACCATAGATTCAATACCAATATCAAATGTCTTAGTAGATCTAGGAGCTGCAATAAATTTCATGACCAAGGATATAATGAAACAATTACAGCTCAAACATCTCAGCCCCACATTTACAGTTTTAGAAATGGTTGATAAGTTAGTTGCAAAACTTGAAGGTATTATTGAAGATTTTCCTATAGAAGTTTCTTCTTTGGAATTCCCTGTAGATTTTTTGGTTTTACAACCAAAAAATTTAGCACATGGATATCCCATAATTTTGGGAAGACCTTGGCTTGCAACTGCAGCAACCTTCATAGATTGCAGGTCTAGAAAAATGACTATTTCAAATGGTATTGATCTAAAACAGATCTCTCTATATCCTCCTTCAAAACCATCTAGCAAATTTTTAGGTCAGTTATGGTTTCCTGATTCAGATGAAGAATCAAAGGAGGTTATTTCCACACTAGCCACCTTGGTAGTAAGGGAACACACAGAAGACCTCCATGACACAAAAAATTTAGAAAATGAAACTATCCTAATGAATGTTCTATAGGAACAAGGGTTAGAAGAGGAAGCGGTAAATATCCAGCAATTGTTAAGGAATGAGGAGAACCAAAACTTTGAAGGTGAACCATCTATACTATTACAGGAAAACTCTATTTCACTACCATATGGGTGGCACCATCACCTAATTTTTCCTTCTCACTGTTCCATACAGGATATGCTTCCATCAGGAAATAATGAAACATAAACTTCTTATTTCCTTCCATCTTAGCAGTGTCCTCTTAACTCCCTAATCACTAGGTATGAAGAAGTAAATTTAGTCCTTCAAAATACAAAACAAATAGAAGTCCATCCAGGCAAATTTTTGAACATTTATAGCTAGCTTACTAGGGAAGAGGAAGAAAAATTGATAGCTGTCTTGCAGAAGCATGTTCATACTTTTGCTTGGGACTATAAAGATATGTCAGGAGTTCACCCTGATATATGCACCTACGTAATTTATACTGAAGAAGTCAAGCCAGTAAGACAACCCCAGAGAAGACTAAATCCTACCCTAAGGGATATTGTAAAGGAAGAAATTTAAAAACTTCTAGAGGTAGGATTCATTTACCCAATTTTTGATAGCTAGTGGGTCTCTCCATTGGTTATAGTTCCTAAGAAAAATGGAAAAATGATAGTATGTGTAGACTATAGAGAGCTGAATAAAGTGACATACAAAGACCATTTTCCATTACCTTTCATAGATCAAGTGTTAGATACCCTTGCTGGAAAGAAATAATTTTGTTTTCTTGATGGATTTAGTGGATATAATCAAATTCAGATTGCACTTGAAGATCAAGATAAAACAACCTTTACCTATCCATGGGGAACATTTGCCTATAGGGTTTTACCTTTTGGTTTGTGTAATGCCCCAAAAACATTTCAATGAGCGGTCTTAGCAATTTTTTCTGATCTGACTACCAATAGTGTTGAGATATACATGGATGATTTCACAGTATGTGGACAGAATTTTGACTTTACATTAGAAAACCTTGACAAAGTTTTAACTCACTGTGAAACATACCAGTTATCTTTGAATCCAAAAAAATGTTTTATGATGATGAAGGACATAATAGTTCTTGGTCATCACATCTCTCTTCAAGGGATCCAGGTTGATCCAAAGAAGGTGGAAATTATCAAGAACCTTCTTCCTCCTAAAACTCAAACTGATGTCGAAGCTTCCTAGGACACATTGGTTTTTACCGTAGGTTTATTCCCAGCTTTAGCACAATAGCCAATCCCATGTTTGCCTTATTGACTAAAGATTCTAAATTTTCCTGGACTGCAAGGTTTCAGGAATCATTTGAAGCTCTGAAAGAGAAATTAGTAACTCCACCTATCTTAAGAGGACCTAATTGGAAATTACCATTTTACATACAGGCTGATGCTTCCAATACTACAATTGGAGCAACATTAGGAAAAATTGACAATGGTGAACATTATGCCATCTACTACATTAGCAAGAATTTGACAGGAGCTAAGAAATATTATACCACAACTGAGAAATAATTATTGGCAATAATTTTTGCCATCAACAAATTCAAGTATTACATTACAGGTTATCAAATATTTATTCACACATATCACACAACCTTTAAGTATTTGATGAATAAGCCTATGGTAAGTGCAAGAATTATTCGTTGGTTACTGTTGCTGCAAGAATTTGATATCACTATAATCAACAAACTAGGAAAATCTAATGTTGTAGCAGATTTCTTGTCCATATTATAGAACACAGATGAAGGGAAATTAGTTGAAGACACCTTTCCTGATGAAAAATTATTTGCTATATCAGTCCAATCACCTTGGTTTGTAGATATAGCCAATTATTTGGTCACAGGGAAAGTTCCTCCACATTTCACTTCAAAATAGAAAAAATAATTGATCAAATAGAGTTCTTATTTTGAATGGATTAAGGGTATACTTTTTAAGTGCAGTCCTGACCATGTGTTACGTAGATGCATCTGAAAGGATGAGGTGTATGATATCCTTAGTGCTTATCATGATGAACCCTTAGGTGGACACTACTCTGTAAAAATCACAAGTAGGAAGATCTTAGGGACAGGATATTATTGGCCATATCTTCACAAGGATGTGAAAAAGTACATCAGGCATTGTGATACATGCCAAAGAATGGGGAAACCCACTCATACAAATGAAATGCCACTGCAGCCTCAATTGGTTTTAGAGTCATTTGAGAGGTAGGGGCTTGATTTTGTAGGACATATTGATCCACCTTCTCAAGGAAAGGTGCATATTCTAGTATGCACTGATTACTTGACAAAGTGGGTAGAGGTGCGTGCTTTCAAACATGCTCGTGAAGAGAAGGTCGCTGATTTCTTGTATACTCAGATTTTTTAGAGATTTGGAGCTCCCCGGTCTATCACCACAGACCAATGACCCCAATTTGCATCTAAATTCATTGAGGCATTTATAAAATTATATGAAATCAAACATAGAAAATCATCACCTTATCACCCAAAAGAAAATGTCTAGGTTGAGGTAACAAATAGGGAACTAGAACGAATATTAACAAAAATAGTAGCTTTTCATAGGAGAAACTGGCTAGATAAATTACCTGAAGCAGTGTGGACTTACAATACTACTTGGAAATCCACTACTAGATTCACACCTTATGAACTAGTCTTTGGTAAAAAGCCCCTCTTACCTATTGAATTTGAGCTACTAACACTGCACACAACATTGGAAATTGGAATTGAATTGTCATAGGCATAGACAGATAGGATTTTGTAGTTGAATGCATTGGATGAACTTAGGTTGGATGCTCTGCACCAAACTAAAGTAATTTAGGAGCAAAGGAAGATGTGGCATGATAGTCACATTCAACAGAGGAAACTTCAACAAGGATATTGGGCTTTACTATTTGATTCTCGCTATGAGGACTTCCTTGGAAAGATGAGAACTAGATGGCTTGGACCTTACCGGATTGAAGAGGTATTTGACAATTGAGTATCTCATTTATCTCCTATTGATGTGTCACAGAGAAAGTTGGTAGTGAATGGACATCACCTCATGGTGTACCATACACCTCTGACTAAAGAGGAATTCTTGCAGCAGCTTGACAGTTTGGATACACAATAGATGGAATAAATTTCCTCTTCCATGTCAAAACAATTAGCATGATCATGGATTTCAAGAAAAAAATACAAAAAAATTAAAAAAAAATCAGAAAAAAGCAGAAAACAAAAAGATGAATAAATTCTGATTATGAATTCCTTCATGGGCATGATTTCAAGGAAATCATGAATTCCTTCATGGGCATAGTCAAAATAAAGAAAAAAAAAAGGAATCAAGAAAAAAAAAGAGAAAAGGAGAGGTAAAAAAAAATAAAGAGGAAAACCAAGAAAAAAAAAAAGAGAGAAAAATGAATAACTCAGTAGTGAAAACCTTTTCCAAGGCACTACTGGGTTGGTATGCATGAAAACTAGTTTTCTGGCATGCATAACCTTGAAAATTTCTAAACCATCATTGTACATATTCACCAACTGCACTTGTTTTGAAATATTATAGAAAATCTCAGCAAAAAGGCAGTCATTCTTCAAAAACTTGCATTAACTTGTTTTAATCAGGTATATATTTCTTACATTTCTTCATTGTAAATGATTGGTATATAGTATATAACAATTAACCATTAGCATAAAAGGTATCCATAAGATTTGGCATACTTAAAACATGTTTTGAGAATGAGAATATTGATTTTTGCCTAATATTTAGAACAAGAATGCCAAAAATAGTGCTTGCTATCTTCTTCAGATTAATTGTTGTATTGTCTTCGAATGACGATTTGCCTTCACAATGAAGCATCATCTTCAGAATGAAGCTTTGTCTTCAGAATGAAGCAATATTTGTCTTCAGAATGCAGTAGGATTTTTCTTCGAAATGAAGTTCTATCTTCGGAATGACAATTTACCTTCACAATGCAGCCTGATCTTCGAAATGAGGATTTATCTTCAAAATGAGGATTTATCTTCGGAAAGAGGATTTGTCTTCGAAATGAGGATTTATATTCGGAATGATTATTTGACTTCACAAAGAAGCATGATCTTTGAAATGAAATCATAATCTTCGAAATGAGGTTTTTTTTTTGCAATAGATCATAATCTTTGAAAAGAGCATTCAATATAACATCTCCACGTGGCATCCAAGGAAGAAAAGAAATACGATCAAATAAAAATTCTTTTGGCTGCATACGATAAATGAACACGTGTTAATTAATATGTGGTTTGTTTTTGCACCCATTTAGAAAGTACCAGAATCACGGGGGATGTGACCAACAGTATGCCACCATTTTTTGATGCTAATAAACATGCACGTGAAAGTCCGCAGGCAAAATAGAAAAACTAAAAATGAGTAAGGTGGATCTGATGATAAGGACATTTGTGCAAACATTGATGGACATGTGTTCAAAGAAAAAATAGAAACACGTGCCACCCTTCTTTTCAAAGACATATTTGCTAGCACAAAATTATTACGAGGTATAGTGCTCAGATTACGGTTCATTTCGAAGAAGAAAAATAGGGCAATTGAAAATTTAAAACCAAACCCTGCAAGTCTGCAAACACCAAAAACTAGAGATCCAACAAAGGAATAATAGTAGAAGTGAGCGGTTTTTAACATACCAAGATAGGAAAGTGAGCGGTTTTTAACGTACCAGCAGATACCACCCACCTCCAGGAGAATCCAGAAGTGCTATAGATTTTTGAAGATGGAGGGCTTATGCCATTTTTGGATAATTTTAATGGGTCCTCTAAATATTTGGTCGGCATGTTCGCCCACACCTTCAAAAACAACCGGGCACACATTAACGGCATGACCATTGAGGTAACCCCTAAATTTTTGAGTCAAATTACTGAGCTGCCATTAGAAGGTCTTCCAATTTCTAGGTCTAGAAAAAATACATTGGTAAATATAGTTAATCAATTTCTAGAATAAAATGGTAGGGAACCAAAATATTTAACACATAATAACACATGCAAGGGGGTAAAAATGGCCAGCCTACAGGAACCCTGGGATGAAGTGGCCACATGAGTAATCAAATTTCTAACCTGTGAAGGGCAGTATGTACTGTTATCAGGGCATCATCTAAAAATTTTAAACCATCTCAGACATGGTAGGCAACAGCCAAAAATTAGGGTAAATATTCCCCTATACCTGCACTAGGAATTGAAAAACATGGCAAAAAGATATCAGGAAGGAAAAGGAAGCCCTCGCCACCATGGTCTCATCAAACTAGTTTGCCAACACCATTTTAGAGGAAACCCTAGGAGCTTTGATAGGTTTTACTCTACCTTAAATGATGTAATTTTTGGAGATGAGGATGAGGAGGAAGAAACGAATGTTGTTGATGCTATTGTAGAAGAAGAAACAACTGTTGCAGAGGCTATTATAGAAGAAGAAATAGAAACTACTGCAAAAGCTATTTTAGAAAAAGAAACACACCCAACAGTAGCAATAGAACACCTTGCTCCAGAACCTTCAACTTCACGAGCCAAGAAGCAAAAGAAAAGAGGGTCTGGAATTGGCAGCAGAACAGAAAAATAGAAGGTCTATTTTTTTGAAGTTGTAACTAATTTTTTAGAATAGGGAAGTGAAGCACCTAGCCCAATAGGGGAAGAAACAACAAGGGAAATAGAAGCATCTAAAACTGACCCCACAACCCCTGCTATCACCAGAAAACAAAGCAAAAAGAAGAATTTTGCATCTGGAACTAGGAGGTTTACAAGACTCCACTTGAGAGAAATGGCAAAAAAGGTCATAGAAGAAGAAGGTGGACAAAGCAGTCCAGATTTCACAGAAATACAACCAGCCCCTAAAAACTTTCTAGAATTTCCTGAACAGATAATTGAGGAAGAGGTTGGGCAAGATAGCTTGGAGGTGGCTATAGTTCAACAGGCCACAGAAATGGTAGATGCAATTATAGACAGTTTCATAGAGCCTCCTAAACAAGAGTAGAAAAATGTTACAAAGGAAGAGATAGTTGTTGAGCAGCCAACTGTAGCTGACTTGTCTGCATCAGATTCTAAAGTAGAAACAGAGGATGAAGACATCACAGAGTAGCTGAGAGCAGCAAGAAGTGTTGTCAAAACACAAACCAGATGGATTGAAGAGAGATAAAACATCATTGATATGCAAGAAAAAAAAATTGTAGAGTTACAGCAGGAAGTGGCATAATTGAGAGAAAGGCTATCACAGTCTAAAAAATAGCCAATTGTATCCATTGATGAGGACAATTTGGCTCAATTGCTTATGGATTTATCTAGGGCAGATGACTCTGTTGAGGCAAGACATAGGTGCTCATTCTGAAGCAGCACCATTTCATTATGAAGAAGTGCCTTCTCATTTTGAAGCATTACCTTCTCATTCTGAAGATGCTTCAAAATTGGCAAAGAGCATAGCAAAAAATATTGAATATGAGTCACCAAAGACAGGAACAGTCCAAGCAACAACATGAAATTGTTCAAGTAAGTACTCCTATTAATGTCCCTATATTTCAAACTGTTACACCTTTAGTAGAAATAGTAGATAAGGGGGTGTAAGTGGAATTACTTTCTGATGACAACCCAATAGAAATAGCAGATAAGGGGGTACAGGTAGAATTGTTAACAGATGATCAACCAGTAGAAGTGGTAGAAAAAGGGGTTCAGGTAGATCTGCTACCTAGAGTTCCACTTGTAGTTAGACTACCTAATATTGTGTCCCTAGAACAATACAATGCAGACATAGCCAGTTGGGTGATTATATATGAGAAGCTTGCTACTAATACTGAAAAATTCAAATTGGAAGGAAAATAGCTAGAGGTAAAGGAAACAAAGATTCAGGCATTAAAAGAAAAAGTGTCTGATTTATGTCAAATTGTTGAATTTTTAGTCCAATTTAGATGGCCAGCCAAATTTTATAGTCTTATTCTGAAGGAGAAATACCTCATATGGTAGGTCATGAGGATTAGCTCAGGTCTCCCATATAAATTGGACACAACTACAAATTTCTTGGAAGCATATTTTGACAGCCCTATAGAGCAAAAAAAATCTCCTATGTGAACTATTTTTACACAGCTTCTTTATTCTAGAAGAAGCAGAATTTCACCCCCAAATTTACATTTGGGATGTTCAATTGAGGGCATTCATGTCCACTTTGTAGAATCAGTTTTATTAGGACCAAGAGAAAAGGCAGAATAAAGAAATTGAAACAAGAGCTGAATTGTTAGTCAGAGCAATTCAGCCAAATCACCTAATTATCACCAGAAAACACTTCACCATGATGAACGGGGATGATGTAAAAAGGATGTACTTGACAAACTTGAGGGACTGTGACCAGATTCCAAAATTTTTGTAATGACAATTTTGTGCCAGCATTATCAGTCTGTAGAAACAGATGGGCTGAAATTTCCATGTCTTTATAGAAAAGAGAACCCATCTCCCCCATCAACTTAGAATGGTCCAAAAGAAGGGCAAAAGGAGTGATACAGTTGATTGAAATCATGCAACATCATTGGATAGGTCTCAGATTTAGGCATCCAACCATTATCACTCCAATTCCATTCTACTTTGAAGAATATGCCCAACCTGATGAACAGTTTGAAGAATGGCTCAGGAACCTTCAAGAGAATAGAGGATATTATATAGGCAAGAAGTTGTTCTACAGGTCACGAAATTTGACCATGTACATATGTGATTCCATAGCCCAACAGAATGGATGAGGACATGCATTAATATAAGTTGGGGGGAAAATGATGAGGCCTGGAAATGCCTCAATCATAACATGTTTTGAATACTAAAATTACCTACAAACTCTTATGTTTAATCTGATATGCTAGTTAAGTTAATTCAATATGTTTTGTATTAACTATTTGCATGATAAAAGTATTTGAAATACTATATTCTAATTTTTACAGCTTTTTGCATAAATTTTATGTTATTTTGTTATGACTTGCTAAATGAGATATGCTTAGGTTAATAGCAACATTTCAGTAATAATGTTTTGATATGTCCCAAGCATTTATTTTACCTAAATCTGGAAACATTGCAAGCAAACTATTACTGTGCAACAAAAATTGGTTTTTCCCATGTAAATTCCATCCAGCTGCCAATGAATGGCAAGGCATGGAATTCACATATGGAAAGAGATGAAGATCATTGGAATATGATCTTGAGAGATAACCCACATGAGAAATGTAGATGAAATAATTTAAAGAGCACACATTTGTTCATTTCAAAGTCTCTTCGAAATGAACAGATATCTTCGGAATGAGAAAACACAATGTCTTTGAAATGAGCGGATCTTCAAAATGAGAATTGCAGTCTCTTCGGAATGAGCCACTTATCTTCAAAATGAAAACATAATGTGCTTTTTGAATTGTTGACCAATTTTTGATGCTGGAAAAATGGAAATAAAGATTGAAAAGGGTAAGGGAAAATATCTTCCATCTGACTTTGTTGTCCTTGCCAACCAAAGCCTCCATTTATGGAAAGATCAAGTTTGATCTTCTTCTAGGATAAAACTAGGAATTGTTGTAGCATAATAGGATTAGATATTTTGAAATATTATCAGTTGTTAGTAGATCTTAGGACATCTATAAATATGGCTCTCATTCAAGTTGAGCTAGTAGGAGAAAATAGAGAAAGCAGAGAGTAGAGAAATATAGGAGAAAATAGGCAATAATAAAAAAAGTGACTGTTACAGTCCTGTAATAGGTTTTCAAAAAAGTTATTGTAATCATGTTCTTGAATCAATAAAGTGTACTATTTCTATTTCATATTACTTGTAAATGAGTGTGAGTAATATCTAGAAAGAGAGAGACTCATACCTTCTTCTGGACAAGGAGGCTGGCCACTTCTAGACCTAGGAGGAGGACTAACAACATGAGAATGAGTTGTAGAACTTGTCATTTCATTTCTTTGTAAACAACTAATAATATTTGCAATCTTAGCTTATTTTATGTTTTGTTATTAATGGTTTGGTTGTAATCTCCACTTTCAGCAAAGCTTTCAATTTATTGCAGACTATCATTTCCATAATTTAGTATTTTTTGTAATTTCTTGCATTTTATGTTTTGTTGTCAACCCCTGCATAGAAGATTGACAACCTTTTATTACAAATCCTTGAAAGGGTTTCATTTCTATGCTATAATTAGGTTTCCATTGCTACAAAAGTAAATAGATTTCCTTTCTACAATTATAATCAGACTTCTAATTCTATAACTTTTATTTCTGCAACATAATTAGGTCTCATTCTGCAATTGTAATTAGGATTTCATTTATGTAGTTAATGATTAGTTTCCATTTCTGCAACTTATATTAAGGTTTAATTTATGCAATTTAGATATAGGAATGTCCTAAATTCCCCACACAATCGGTTTCACCAATAAGACCTATTGCTCCAGATTGACTTAAGTTATAACCCTATTCACCCGTTGTTCCGTAGATAGCCTTGTACACTACCCTAGATTGACAAATTCATTGAGAATTAATGATGTGTATAATGACTACGCATCAACAATATGATAGGAAGGCTACCCATTATGGGGGAAATAATACTTACACATTCTAGAAGGATGGAGAAAAAGTAGACTTACTAACACATAAGAAAGCAGGGTAGAGTGAAAGCTTGTTGATGACTAATAAATTTATCATGGAGATGAAATAAGTTGGGTCTTGTTATGTGATGATAAAAAATAATGTATATACTAAGGATGTTGTTATACCACCTATAGTAGCAAAGTTGTTGAAAGAGTATGCAGATGATGAGCACATTTAGGAATGTAGGAAGGAGTAAAAAAAAAATTACAAGATAGTAATGCAAACTACACAGTAGTCATAGATGCAATTAGGAGAACAAAATTATTTTAGTATAGTTGTAGGAACTTGACCAAAGGAACTCGCAAGAGTAGATTTCAACAAGAGGAGAATGATGCAAGAGCCTATATTTTAGAGGGAATAAATTTTTATTTGACCATTGGATCAACTTGAAATTTTATGGAGAGCTATATATAGTGGTGGAAATGATATGGGTAGACAACTCTAGTCTTCTATATGATTTATTTGGATTTTATCGGGTCCTAATTCCTTCATCTAGTGACCCAAAAATGGGATTTAGTGTTTTTTAAATATGGAAGTAAACATATTTGCAATAACTTCTTATTTAGGCATGGGTATGTATTGAGATTTTCTAGGAGGCTTAATATAGATGATACAATGGTGTGTATAAATTTAGGGGTTGTCATAACTTTTTTTGGTTATTTAGCTTTTGGTAATAAAATATGAAAAAAATAGCCCCCAAAAATTGTAATTTACTATCTTTAGGGCTTAAAGATTTAGGGTTTTGTTTTAGGGTTTCTTTTAGGATATATATTCCCTTGGTATCACATTGTAAAAGGGGTGAAATCCAAAAATGAGAAAATAAAGCATGTTTTAGTTTATTTCCATTGCAACTCTTATGTGATTGAGGGATTTATCACTTTATTTCTATTTGTCATAGTTTTTATGTGATTGAAGGTTCTTGTTTTGACCTCTTGCAGCTAGATTTACACCATTTGGTATTAGAGTAAGTTGTATATTGCTAGGGGAGAGAAGGTAATATTATCGATTATAGTTATTCTACTATTCTTAATTTTTATTTGGAATAACATAGATTAGATTAGCATGAGGATAGGAAGAGGAGGTTATGCCCAACTCAACAAGAATATGCAAGAGCTACAAGCACAAGTTGCTTAGTTAATTAGAATTATGGCCCATATAAGGGAAAAATATCCCATAAAATTTACATATCTTGATTCTGATAATGACACTATAGAAGGATATAACAATACAAAGGTTCATATCATGAAAGAACTAGATGGGAAGCCATCATTTAAGGATAGGCTAATTAGGGCCTTGGAAGGAAATAAATATAGGATCAAGATTGATGTCACTGAGTATGTAGGAGGGTTGAAACCAGAGGAGTTGATAGACTTGTTGAATAGCATGGAGAATTTATTTGAGTGGAAAATCCTTTCAAAGGAAAAGAAAGTGAATCTTGCATGCACAAAGTTGAAAGAACATGTTTTTATTTGGTGGGATCATCTACAGAAGGAGAGGCAAAGAAAAGGAAAGGAAAATATTAGGGTCTAGTGTAAAATGGAAAAAATTGAAGGAGAAATTTTTACCCAATGATTATGCCCAAATATTATTTTTTAGACTTCAAAATCTTATACAAAAGTATCAAAGCATTGAGGACTACACCAAAAAATTCTACAAGTTATCAATTCAAGTGGGTCTTGAAGATACATAAGAATAGAAGGCTACAAGGTATGTGAATGGATTAAGTTATGTCATACAATATGAATTGACTATGCTTTGGATCCATAGTATAGTGGATGCATATCAATTTGCATTAAAAGCATAAGAGAAACATATGAGGAGAGTAGTGAGGAAAGGACCATAATCACCTCAAGCCAGTGGGCATGGTGGATTTAATCCCTCAAATGGAGGATCTACTAATATAGGAAAACAAGAAGAGTCTGGGTAAGGCTATAGTGACCATGAGAGAAGTGGAGGATTTCAAAGATATAGAGACTATGGTGGAGGAAAATTTTGGAATTGTCCATAAATGAAATATACCTATTATAGATGTGGTGAGGAAGGGCACACGGCTTTTGAGTATTTGCATTATCCTTCATAGGAAATAAAATAAGAAGAACGAGCTAGAGTAAATCTAGTTAAGCTAGAAGAGCACGCTAAGACTAAATTTGTTGGAGGCATCACAAAAAACCTCATGATAAAGAGGATTATAATTGTTTCAATGAGGGAGAAAGCACTAGAAAATGATGGTGGTGATTCCTAGTTGCATACAAATATCTTTCAAACTAGATGCACATTTGGAGGAAAGGTATGTAAGATAATTATTTATAGTGGTATTTGTGAATATATGATTTCAAATGAAATTACTGAGAAACTTAACTTGAAGTGTAAGAAGAACCCGTATCCCTATTGCATATCATGGATCAAGAAATAGAACGGGGTAACTATAGATAAGAGGTGTCTAGTTAAGTTTTCAATTGGGAATACCTACAAGGATGAAGTATGGTGTGATGTAGTTCCAATGGATGCATGTCACTTATTTTTGAGGAGGCCTTGGCAATATGACAGGAAGGCTACCCATGATGGGGGAAGGAATACTTACACATTCTGGAAGGATGGAGTAAAAGTGGTCTTATTACCACATAAGGAAGAAGGGCAGAGTGAAAGCCTATTGACGACTAAGGAATTTATCATGGGGATGAAAGAAGTTGGGTCTTGTTATGTGATGATAGAAAAGAATGTAGATACTTGTGAATTTCCAAAAGATTCTAAACATCTATAGAATTGCAATAACGAAATCAATTTGATAAAAGAAATTCATGTAACCATTATAACAAGAAATTGATGAAATAAACTTACCATTCTCATTAATATTCAGAATACATTGTACATAGGGTTACAATACATCCCTCTTATGAATACCAAATTGATATGGAATTATAATAAATATCAAGAATATATATCTTCTAATAGATTCTTCTAAAATTACTCTAATATGATTAGGGAGGGTTTTCTTCGTAACCTTTGCATGATGAAGCTAAGAAATATGGTCTTGATGATGTTTAGCTCTTGCAAAATGTCTGTCACCTGCACACAAAGAAACTAAATAAGGATTAATAGCATTGAAATCCTCTCAAGATGATGCTAGTTTGCTGATAGGTGCAATAAGAAAAGAAAATGCATAAAGAAGTACAGAAATGCATGAAATACTGAAATGAAATGTACTAAACTAAGTTAGAAATCCAATAGAAAATAGCTAATGACTAATTTAATGATTAAAATAGGATAAATGATACATCATACCAAGGCCACTATTGATCAGGTCAATGGGCTCTATTAGCCACTGACGATATCAATGATAGTGCCTACAAGCTGTTGTTATAAATAGTGGTCACTGGATAGAGGATTTATTCTCTGTGTTGTAGGCTTGGTGATGATCAATTCTATTGTTGAATTGATGTACAAGGGTTATTGTATCCTGCAACACAGTTATATTGTATGATTGGGATTAAATCTATGGCAAATTGGTGTTGAAAAATAAGGTGGTTGATCTTCAATATTTAGCAAACTCCATTGGTGAATGTTCCAATGTCATGGTGCAAATTAGGTAACACTTTATTGCACATCAAGGGATATAACTTCTCTCCATAGTTTGGTAATGCTTCGCTATGGCAATTGCTCATAAAAATCTCTAGATTTATCTCTTATTTTTGGGTCCTTAAGTAGACTCCCAAAATGATCATCCTAGCTTTCCCATGAAGCCAAGAACAATATTCGATTGGAATGGGGAAGTTGAGTTGAATCTTCTAAAAGCTTCTAATGGATAACCATTCAAGAATTTATTGTATTCTATCAAATTTTACTTAGCTCAGGTAGCCCAATTTGGTTACAAAATCAGCCATATTCGACAGACACAACTCAATATATGGTTACTATCGATAGGCATGGCTCGTCTGTGGCCATTACAAATGTCAGCGGTCATAAGGCCACAACTAAGAAAGACAATGACCTAGGCTTAATAGGATTGGCTTGTCCTGATTGAGTGGTTAGAACCACTGTTGGATCTTGAAAAGGTCCAAGGTGATTCATATGGCCTAAAAAGGTGTCCACATGAGTAGCCTCCTCAACATGATGTATTTTAGGTGTCTATAGATACCCCTTTTTGGGATGTGTTGTGAGAAAACACAACACTAAGAAAAAATAGACAACCTAAAGCCATATTGTAGGTTGATTGAATTTCATTGGTCTGGTCAACTTTAGATGCCCCAATCATGAAAAGAGCATGCATATTTGAATAATTACCTCCAAAAAAATGGTGGCTTAATTATTTGGTAAACTTTTCAACCATGGAGTAAACATCAGGGGTCTACAAACATCATGTTTCGAGAGTACCAAGGTTTGATTTATTTATTTATGTTTTCCCAACAAAAGGGTAAGCTTATGATAGTTTTTATAAATGATTCATGGATGAACTTAATTAACATGATTAGGTGTTTAATTGTTGATTTTTATTATGAATGTTATGATTATGACTACCCTCTCAAGCGATACATTGATGAGGAGATGTAAAATTATGAAAGTGTTGAGTTGCTTGACCAAGATGGCTTGGATAAATTGACCAAATATAGGAGCTTCTTTGGAGCTTTTGAGATGTGACCAAAGGATTGGGGAATATTTAGAGCCTTTTGAGATTTGACCAAAGGAGAGTAGGAGTATTTGGAGCCTTTTGAGAATTATCAAAGGATACTAGGAGTCTTTGAAGCCTTTTGATATTTGAACAAAGGAGACTAGGAGTCTTTGTAGCCTTTTGAGATTTGACCAAAGAAAATGGGGTATATTTGGGGTTTTTTGGAAATGACCAAAGAAAATGGGGTATATTTGGGGTTTTTTGGAATTGACCAAAGGAAACTGGGCATATTTGGAGCATTTGAAATTGTGATAGTGAGGCAAAGGGTGCAACCTTTGGAACCAAGTTGTTGATGTGATTAGATGTGAAGCAAAGGGTACAATATTTTGGAAACCGAGCAATTAAGATGTTTGGATTGATTTAATGCAAGGTAAAGGGTGTAACCTTTTGAAAACCTACAATTTATTTAAATGATTAGCAATTTGGGGTTTGATATTGATTATGCCCTAGTTGATATGTTCAAATATTTGTTTTTTTGCAATTTTAAAGTTTTTATACTATTAGATGTGATTAAATGCTCTAATATGAAGCTCATGGTGTTGAGAAAATGAGTGAATTTATTACTATTTGGTAGTCATCATGAGGTGCAATGATGGTGAATGGAAAATTTTGAGGTCGTCATGAGGTTTGGCAATCGTAGTGCACTACAAAAATCCTCAAAAAGAGCGGTTGCCAATTTTGAAAAATATAAAAGGAAATTTAGTATTTTTATTTCTCATTATTTCTAGTTGGCAATTAAGAATAGTGATCTCTAAGGGAGGAGAGGTATAAAATTATGTGAAATGCTATTGAAATTCAGATAAACCCACCATGGTGGATCATCTTGAAGCATCAACGAGTGGTGGAGTTGGAGCTCCTAAGGTAGATTCTCCATATCACTCTTATTATTTGTGCATTCTAAAATGAACCTCACTAATTAATGGGTTAAGGAACCACATTAAATTATAGGTAATTAACTTCACCCCTTAGTGTAGGATTTATCTTAGGTTAGCTTTAGGGTAGCTTAGGACTTTAATTTTTGGCATTGATGGGGTGGGAATAAACTTGTGTAGGGACCACTTTGAGGCCATATTTAGTAGGAGTGGTGCCCAATTGGCCCAATGGGGGCCATCATCATTGCTGGAAACAAGGTTTGAAATCTAATGGTCAAAAATTTGATCACTAGTGGTGGCCATCAACGACATCGGCCATGGCGGTCATCAGTGTTGAGGGGCTACGAACCTTAGGCTTTATTTTATTTTATTTTATTTTTTTTTTGAGATGATTTTATGATGAGTGATTGATTGAATGCTTTGAATTGAATGTTATTGCATGTTAGACTTTGACAACTTAGGCTTGGGAGCCTAATCTATTCATGGACTTACAAATGTTGTTGGATGTCGATGATTGGAAGTGGTTTGAGGTGATTTGCCTCAAATGGATTGTACGATTATTGACTGTGATGGAAAACCAGTCCTACGTTACAGCCCTAGCTTGTCTGTGGGACATTAGGACCAATATTTTCCATCTCCCCATTGGAGATTTGATGGTGACATTGGAGGATGTTTACCACATATTCAAAATCTTGATATATGGTTTACCTATCACTTATTCTCCCACTATGGTGAAGGAGATAGTGTTTGAGCAAGTTTTCTATGATTGCTATTGAGGTACTAGAGAATAAGATCATGGTAGGGTTCTATTCTAGTACAAGTATGAGCAACATATCTTCTCATGATGTTAGGTGGTACTGATGCACATCATGTCGAATGTGCTATTACACAACTCTTCAAGAGTAAGGTTCCATTGGAACCTCCTAGATATGGTACATGACCTATTGGAGTGTGACCTAGAGCATCTAATTATCATGGCATGGGGAGCACATTGCTAGCACAACTCTATGATGAGTTGCATGCAAATCACACAATAGATACAAGTGGGCATATGATGCAATCTACTGCTATAGATTTGGGGCCAGAAGCACATTTGAATAGACTAACCTAGCAAATCACCATTGGCTATAGTTGACCTAAAGGAGGATGAATGCTGCTATGTAGAGCAATGGCCCTAGGAGGGAGAGACTAGCCAAATCCATCCATGTGTAGGTGAGCTAGCACACTATATTACATATTTGGAGGGACTATAGCCAACTCAAATCATATGGAAGCCCTACCTAGATTGTCTTTATTGGCTTGAGGTAGGGAGATACTTGGCTAGATTTATGTATGGAAAATGGCTCATGGGACGCCATGAGAAGGAGATAAAGTACTTCCACTACTCTAGTGTCACTAGGAAGTTTGGGATATCATAGAATATGCTAGAGGAGCCATTCCTCTATCACCATTGAAAGGCAGAGATACAACTTGCAACATCGTAGATGATTAGTTTGGCAGATGAGGTGGACCCTCCTATTTATGAGATAGGTTCAAAGGACCTAGGGACTACTATGGAGTATGACACTTGGTGGGTCTCTCAGCTATGAAAGAGTGGTGATAGTCTAGGTAGACCTAGATATGATGTGGTATATGAGGGTGGTGATGAGGATGAGCGATGAATGCATCATAGGACAGAGGATGAGCTGGGAAAGGCAATATGATACATGGATGAGCTCAAAGATAAGGAGGGGGTAAAATAGATGCCCTAGGTGATGAAGTGGTGTAGCTATAGGTATAGGTATAGAGTATATAGAAATAGGTATAGACTTATTAGATGCAGCTTACGAGCAAGATACTAGTTTCATGCTGGCTCAAAGTTAGCTCAGTGTAAGGCAATAGTAGTGGCATGGGTATGCTAAGGAGAGGACTGCTATCTAGACTCAAGTATATATGGCCACTATGATGATAGATACTCTATAGGCCCAGGTGGTGACCAAGAACACTGAGGCAGATGCTCTCAGGATATAGCTAGTGGTATCTTCTATAGTTTAGGTTACACCATATACTCTAGTCACTCAGGTACTGATATATTTAGGTGGGAAGATAGATATTAGGATACTACAGGGCATCATAGTAGAGGATGGGGTGTGGTGCATAGTATATTCAATGTACATTGCCACTCTAGATATTGATATTAGGCTATGCGATGGCACTATGCCAGCTAGGTATTTAGTAGGGACTCACAATAGAGTAGATAGAGTGAGTCTGGGTAGTCATCATTGTGACCCAATCATAGGTTAGGTGCATGATTTGAGAGATCAATAGGTACTAGCTCCAATAAGCCTCTTAGATATGGAGCTGAGGGTGGATGTGACTCAAGGGGTGTAGGCCCTGTTTGATATGTCATGATGACTATATCATTTTTGAGTGTAAGGTCTAAGAAGCTACATAGTTGTAACCTATATGTATTTGTTTACATCTATGTACTTTTATATTAACACATATCTATATTATATATATTTAAGAATCATTGTGTTATGATTTTTTATTTTGTGTTTATGTTATGGATTAGTGAATGCAATTTTTAGATGATGACGTGATGATGATATATGTATGCAATGTACTAATGACATGCACTAGCTAGATGATACATGTATGATTAGATGTTTTGGTCTAGATGTGTAGATGTACTACTATGTATGCATATATGGATGTAATGGTTACTGTTAAATGTATGTTTAAGTTTATTTCAATTCTTTTATGTATTTAATCTATGTGTATATGATATGATGGATGTAATGTATGAATTTCATGTGGATGGTCTAATGTAAATAAACTTGTATGTTTTAATCACTTAAAACATAAGTAATGAGTCTAATTTGTGATAAAAAACTAATGGAAGACACCACATAATGTATGAAAATCTTGAATGAAAATGGTAACTCTTATCATAAGCATTAATTAATTAAACTTCCATATGTGAGATGAAATGAAGTGAGATATATGGGCTTTTCCTATAAGCTTCTACAAATTAAAATATATGCATAAAATAGTCAATGGTTGTCTAAATATCATTACTAATATCCATCCAATATCTATCCTATTCTATACACATCCCTTAACAAACAAAATTTCACAAGGAAAACTATGAGTTTTTAATGTTATGATTTGTTGCTATAGGGTAATTTTTGAGGTTTTCCATGAGACTCAAACACCCTAGTTGATTGATTCAAAAGTTGTATATTGACTATTCAAGATACCTAAAGGATACAAGCTTGTTAATAATATCCAGATATTTACTATCCTTGTGTGTGCAAAGTGAATATATTAGATGAGGCACAATACTACTTCATTTCCAGGCAAGTTTCATTCAACCCATTATTGTAATGAGGATCACCCTATGGTCATCATGATCCTAGGTTTGGATGTAGTTGGACTAGACTACTAGGTAATGTAAGACACCTAAAGCTAGCTCATCTGTAAGTTGACATTGTTCTATACAAAATAAGACTACTAATGTGATAGACATATCACCACGCGTAAGGATACTCCATTGCCATGTAGGTTTCATTCAATCCATTGATGTAATGGAGATCACCCCATGGCATTGCATACTGATAATTCCAAGGATTCAAGCTCATTATCCCCTTATTTTTTTTTCATTGCTTGGGATACTTGCTCATGCTTAGTTATGAAAATAACTATTTATTTTGCATTTTATTTTATTTTGGAGCAAGGGATTTGCTTAGTAATGAAAATCACTATTTATTTTGCTCTTATTTGGTAATTTGCTCATTTTGTGTAAAAGCAAGGGATTCTTGGGTAGGGGTAGCTTGACCTTTTATCAATGATAAACATTCTATACCATGCACATAATAATATGAGCAAGGAAAACCTTTCACTTAAGGTGACAAGAATCACTTTGTAGTATCATCCTTCCTTGTTCAAACTAGGATTGTTAATGCTAAAAATTGTGTTGGGATTTTAAGATATGGAAGGTACTATCAAAACAAGACCTCATATTTGAAATCCAATATAGATTTTTATAAAATCTAAAAATATAACTAGGGATGGCTGAATGACCGAAAAACACTAGTATACACCCTATAGCAACTCATAAATTGTGTTGAAAAAATGCATTTACTCAAAGGAAATATGAATGATAATTATTTGAGGATGCATAATTTGCATACAAACATGGTGTCATTCATAATAATGTAAAAACAACCTATCCTAATATAAGTATAATGGATGAAGATGTCTAATGCAATGCAACTAATGATAGTATGGAGGTTATCAATGCAAATTTGATTCCTCTCAAGCATGTTTTGTATTGTTTTCTTGAAGCCGCAACATGATTGAATATCATAGCCATATAATTGATGGTAGAGATAATGCAAATCCTATCTATATCCTTTGGGTTTATGATGGTTTGGATCTAAAGGGCAAACCTCAAGCAAAGTAATTTTATTTGATTCACATAATCGATTGAAAATCAATACCATAGGTTTGATTAGAGGTATATAAATATGAGGTAATTAGCATGGCCAACTATGTGCTTGATCTTGTTGAGGCAGTTCCTATGGTTGCATAAGAGATAGTTTGGTTTTAGAGGCAGTTTGATTTTGTAGCTCAATTTTCATGATATGGTGCATGATTTATTGTGAAGTCTCATTTTGTTGATCCATTTGTGTCTCTATATTATCCAGATGATATAGAATGTACTGCAAGACTAACGGGGATGTGGATTGTAGCATTACTAATTTATCTATATGACCATTGACCAATGATGGTGAGCCTAAAGTGGGTGCAATAGGACCCTTGGGTAATTATGGATCATCAATATTCATATTCGGAGAAGGTTTGGATGTATTTTTATGATCTCTTTTAGTGATTGTGTCCACCTTTTTTATTTTTGGATCATTTCATGCTTTTATCCCACTTTGTAGTGTTCAACTATGACATATTGAGTACCCCCATTTTGGTGTGAGGGATACACTTGTTCTTGTTTTTGTGAAGGTGTTGTGTACAAAGAGCTAGGTGTGACTAGTTTTAGTTGTGGTAGCATTTTTGATGTAGAAAAGATGTTTTATGGGGATACCAGTTGTGTCAATTTATTTAGAGAAACTTGGTTATTTATCTTGATGTTGATCATTCCCACAAACTCAAGGGAAGATGTTCTAGCACTTGGACAAGTTATGAATGGCTCATAAACTTGCCTTGGGTGTTTTTTTTCAGTTGGGTAAACTATGGTTTCCTCTTCATCATTAGGTATGATTATATCTTGTGTTACGTTGATGGGAATATTTGGAGGAATTTTCTTGATTGGCCCCTTCGAATATTCTCTTAAGAGATATTGACAATGTAAAAGGGATATAATTAGGAATCACTACTAATGATGGTGGATATGCAATGGGTGGTGACAATTTGATGCATGCTTTGGATGACTATTTTATGATTTCTTTTGAATGAATAGCTTGGTGCTTGCATGGTGAAGGAGATTCATGTGGTTCATTGATAATTTTGTAATACTTGAAGGGATTTGGATCAGTGTGTACCACATATACTTGATCTTGGTGTATGAATTTGAGGTATTGATGTACTATAGATGGAATACATTCCATATCTCTCATCCAAGGTTTACCTAATAGTATATTATAATGTATTTCAACCTCTAAAATGTGGCATAATGTAGGCATAATATTTATCCCAATCAGAATAGGTAGGAATTTTATACCAACTATAGGGGATATGGTATAATTAAAGGCTCATAATGTGAATTGTGGATTCTATAATATGTGAAGGCAATAGATTGAGATGTTTCAATGCAATGATAGTGATGATATTAATAGATGAAATGATGTCAATAAAAACTTTTATAGATTTTTATTCACACTATCTATGATATGCAATAGCAGATTAGATTCGTTATTAGGGGTTGGCCTAATATATTGCTTGTAGAATGTGATCACAGGATCCTTGTATTATTTAATAGAATTCAATTTTTGTGAGGACTACAATACATGATTATATTTGATTGGATTTATCATTGATGTAAACTGATCAGGCTTTTTCCAGATCCTTGCTGTGATATTGATCATGTCGATAAAATCCTCATTAGATTGGGCTATATGCACCTTATTCACATGCCCTATTTGATCTTCCTCGACCTCATGTTTGGATAAGGTATCTTTGAATATGCCAATTTTTTTATTATCAATAGCAAGAGGGCTATCAATTTGTAATTGATCTTTGTCCAATATATTTTGCACCATGTTTTTTAACAAAATGCAATCTTGGATGTCGTGATAATTTTGACGATGATACATGCAAAATATGTCTTCCCTATACCCTTTAGGTTTTTGGTGATTAGGATCAAGGGTACAAATATCAGGTAATAAAATAGCCTTAGCCTTGCATATACGGTTGAAAAGTGAAGCCAAATATTCAAGTAATGGCGTGTAAGTGCAAGGCATTCGATATTGTCATTTTTATGCCTAGTTATGATGTAATTGATTATTGTTTTGATTTGGATGGAGCTAAGCCTGATGGTTATGCTATTGGGGAACTCTCTTCACTTTTGGAATATTTATAACCACCTAGTTCATAGGCACTGATTTGTCTTGATGAGGTTGGTTACGCATGTTCTTATTCAATTATTTCTTGCAGAGTTTCAAATCTCACTCTTGGACCTTGATGTCCTCTATTACCTTGGCTTGCACTAAAGATTTCTTGAATGTTTGATATTGTTGCAATTGGAGTAGCAAAAAGATATGCTTAGTGCAACTCTTTGTGAACATCTGAGTTAATTCAGAATTGGGAATGGAAAATGGTAATTTTAACATGATTTTCACCATCTATTTCCATAATACATAATCATCTCATCGTCATATTGATGTATATTTGATAATTCAGATAGATTAGCCTTATTATTTATGCCAAATGAAAAGCATTCAAGGAAAGTGTTTTCTAGTTGTTTGAAGTTAGATATATTGTGCCTTGGTAATTGATCATACCACTCTAGGGAAGGACCCACGAGTGTGATAATGAATGTGCATAATATTAAGGCATAAGTATTTTGTAATTGGAAGCACAAGTTCAAAAAACACATAACATGTTCCTGTGCATCCTCATATCCCCTAAAATTTTCCATCATAGGTATGCTAAAATATTTAGAGTACACTAGACTAGGTACCAATGGGTTGAGGGATTGATTGTGATTTTTTCTCAGTGTGTATTTTTGGTAAACCTCACCCTATTTCTTGAGCAATTGAATTCACTCAGTGAGCACTTGTTATGCTTGTGATGAGATGTTATCATCCTCCCGAAGGGGTCTCCTAGGAGCAAGCAATGAAATATTTCTTTGTAATCTATTTGGTCGATTGTAATCATCAGCCAAGTATATTGAGGATGGTTAAGGATACATCTGATCCTATTCATATTTTTCTATCTCCTCATATTATTCATAATTTATTCGATTTGGTGCTAGGCACTATTGTTGCCGATAAGCATGTAGTGAAGCACAATGAGGATGAGTGTATGTTTACCTACCAGGTAGCTCCTGATGAAATGTATTATATCTCAAGGCGTGCTGCTACCTATAAGCAATAGGTTTGGTTAATTATTCTTGATCTAACCTATTTGATCGTTCTTCACATTCATTTTTCTCAAGAATCCTTTGTTCATGTAAACAGTGCTCATACAGATGCTAGAGATGCAGCCTCTGTGTTTCTTTGTATTCATGTTCTAGGTTCTCACACTCATTATGTAAATCCTAAAATTGGGCTTGGAGTAGTTGCTCTCTTTGGTTTGCATTATGCCTATTCAACCGATCTATTCGATTTGTTGTGTATGGTTGTTGGCTTTGCAACTCTATGTGAGGATATTTGGAAAATTTTATTCTAGTTGTAGGTATAGCTACCCTCTTACCTATATCTATTGAGGTTGCATTGATAACATGTTCAAACCTATATGTAGTACCCTCATGTGTGGATTAGGTGGGCATGATATGTTCTCACCTAGAGCACTCACCTCAAGCATATGTATGACATACTATCTCTTTGATATATGCACTCTATTAATGAGAATGGGAAGATGAAGGGACTCTATGGTTTGACTTTGTACCATACTTGTCTAAGAAATCTAATTTGTGAGTTTTCCAATGTCGGTCAGGAGGAGTACCTCACTCACCGATGTTAAGGCATGTCACAAATTTTGCTCCATGCTCAGAGGGATTTGAATATTGATTAGGTATGTGAATGTGTAAAACCCCTCTATTTTACCCCTCATTGGGTATATTTTTTCTATCAACATGATGGGATGACTGAGGTCTGGAAGGAAGCTCCTCATAGTCATGATAAGTCCCAACAAAAGTCCTCCTAGGTGGGGTTTCTTGATGAGATCCCCCATGAGTTTAATTGTCTCCACGAAGAGTACCTAGATGTTGTTTAGGTATGGCTTGGTCAATTTGATTGAATCTAAGGTGGTTTGTGCCTTCTTGTGTATTAGATACCACCCCAGTTTTCAACTAAGCATGGCTTCGTGTGGTGACCATTAATTTTTTTATATTATCTAGTATGTGATTTAAGAAACAAATAATGTATATAGATGATTATCTCTTTTAAAGTTTGATTGTGTTTCCTAAAAAAAATGGCTTGTGTGTTTTTATGTGTTGTAAATAATGCCACTTTATCATATGATTTTGAATAATATTTGATGTAACTCTCAAGTATTTAAAAGGTTTTCACCTGTACGCTCTTACATGCTAACCCGATGAAGCAGATCAAGCAACATGAAATAAACAATACATAGGTGTTTTTCCTTTGATCATGTCAGTTGAACCAAGAATTTAATTAATTTTATCCCAAAAAGAGGATACCAAAAAATATCCCTTTTACAATTTTGAAATTTCCCTCTACTACCCTGTTTTCCCCTTTTCCCACCTAAAACAATGCATTTGAAATTTGAATTTCGAAGGAAAACTTCCCAGGGTCATAACTTCGCGCTTGTTGCTCTGATTGACTATTATAGCACATTTTCGAAAAGGGCACAAGATGAAATAAATGGGGAAATATTTAAATAAATCCTATATCTATTTTAAAATCTTCAAATTCATCCTCTAAGACCTTCAAAATTCACCTGAAAGTTTGGGTATCTAGATTTTCACTGATTTTGGTAGGGTTTTTCCATAAAACATACATATCTCCCAAACCATTCAAGGTATTTGGGTGATTATTTCACCAATGGATCTAATTTTCTATCCCTTAGATAACTAAATATACTTAGAAAATAATTAAATCAAATATAAATTTTGGATGATGCAAGATCACTCTTACACCACTAGATGCTCCTACATCAAGCACCTAGGGTAAATTGAGAAGTGACCTTCACTTCTATTGTTGGAGGAAAACCAAGGTGGTAAACCTCTATCTTGGAAAACCAAGTTGAACCTTCCATAGGCCTACCATTCCACTTAACCAAATATTATTCATACTTCCTGTGTCTTGTGCTTTTACCGATGTGGGTATCTAGGATCTCTTCTATCTCTTCTATCTCTGGAGTAGATGCTGGAATACTCCACAATTTTATGATTGGTCCATAATTATTTTCACCTTCATGATACTCTTCCAAATCAAAAATGTTGAACATAGGTGATATGTTCAACCCACTTGGAAATTCTACCTCATATGCATTTCCTGAATCTTGTCTCTTTGTGATTTTGCATGGTCCAAACTTCTTCATTTTCAGCTTGTTATAAGTTTTAGCAGGAAACCTTTCTTTCCTAGGTGAACCATAACTTCATCTCCCACTTGGAATTCCTTAAATTGTCACTTTTGGTACGCCTTTGTCTTGTACTGAGTGTTCATTTTGTGAATATGTTTCTTTACTTCCTCATGCAAACTCTTCAAGTACTCTGCAAAGTCCTTAGTCCCAACACTACTCTTTTCCCCTCTGTCCATATTTCTCAACTCAGAAGCATTTCTTGGGATACTCCCATATATAATTTGGAATGGAGAATTATTAGTACTCCTGTTGACAAAATTATTGTATGCAAATTATGTCTGTGGTAAAACCAAATCCCATCCCTTGGGCTTATCTCCTACCAAGCATCTTAGTAGATTACCCAAAATCCTATTCACCACATCTATTTTTCCATTGGTCTACAGGTGGTATGCAAAACTGAATTTCAAATATGTCTTCAACTTCTTCCACAAGGTTCTTAAGAAATACCCAATAAAATCAGTATCTCAGTTGGAAACAATACTCTTTGGTAGACCATGAAGTCATACCACCTCTTTAAAAAACAACCTTGCAACATGAACTGCATCAATAGTTTTTGGCAAGGAATGAAATGTGCCATATTTGAAAACCTGTCAACCACCACAAATATGAATTCATTCCCCCTTTGTGTCCTTGGTAGACCAAGAACAAAATCTATGCGGATGTCCTTCCATGGTCTCTATGGTATAGGTAATGGTTGATATAATCTAGTGTTCTGTCTCACATCCTTGGCTATCTGGCATACTCTACAACTTTGTACAAATCTCTTCACATATTGCTACAACTGTGGCCAATAGTAGTTCTCATTAACGAGGACAATGGTCTTATCTCGACAAAAGTGTCCAACCAACCCTCCACTATGCTTCTTCTTGACCGTATTCTCCCTCATCAAACTCCTTGGAATGCACAACTGGTTTCTTCTAAACAATATTCCATATTGGATTAAGAAATCCAACCACTTAGTTCTATCCAAAGTAACTGGTGCTAAACAAACTCTCCAAGCCTATACAAAATTTTGGTCTTCAGGGTACAAACTCTTAAGTTCGTCAAACCCTACAATTTCCACCTTCATTTATATCAACAAACAATGCCTTCTACTAAAGGTATCTACAACTCTGTTTGAATTTCCACTCTTCTGCTTCAACACAAAGGTATAAATATATAGAACATCAACAAATTTTAAATGCCTCTGATTTAATTTCCCTTGACTATTAATATATTGCAAGGCCTCATGATCAGTATACAAAACAAACTCTTTTGGCAAGAAATAGTGCCTCCATTTCTTCAGAGCCTGAACTATAGCATAAAAATCCTGATCATATACATAATACTTCTTCCTAGAATCATTAAAATTATCACTAAAATAGGAAATAGGTTTACCTTCTTGACTCAACATAGCTCCTATGACACTACCACTAGCATCACAATCTACCTGAAATACCTTATTAAATTTTGGAAGTGCTAAAACAGGTTGATCTATGACCTTCTTCTTCAACATATCAAAGCTCTTATCTGCTCCTAAGGTCCACTTAAATTCTTCCTTATCCCTTCTCATTATTTCTGTTAGGGGTGCACAAATACTGCTAAAATTTCTAATAAATTTTTTGTAAAAACTTGCTAGACCATGAAATGATCTTACCTCAATTATGCTCCTTGGGGTAGGCCATTCAATGATAGCCCTCACCTTTTTTGGGTCCATTTTTAGACCTTTATATGAGATGATGAATCCCAAATACACCAACTCCTTCATGAAACTGCACTTATTCAAATTAATTAGCAACTGCTCCTCCCTTAACTTATCAAAAACTCTTCTGATATGCATCAGGTGCTCTTCCAAGGTATTGCTAAATATTAAAATGTCATACAAATAGACAATGAAATTTTTTACTAAAAACTCCTTCAATACCTCATTCATAAGCCACATGAATGTGTTGGGTATGTTGGTTAGCCCAAATGGCATGACCAACCACTTGTACAAACCCTCTCTAGTTTTGAAGGCTATCTTCCACTCATATTCTTCTCTAGTTTTGAAGGCTATCTTCCACTCATATTCTTCTCTAATATAGATTTGATGATACCCACTCTTTAGATCAATCTTAGTGAAGTACTAAGCTCTACTCAAATAGTCTATTATATCATCCATCATTGGTAATGGAAATCAGTATTTTATGGTGATCTTGTTAATAGCTCGGAAGTCTGTACACATTCTCCACTCTCCATATTTCTTTGGTGCTAGTACTATAGGTACTACACATGGGCTCAAGCTCTCCCGAATCAGTCCCTTATTTAGAAGTGGACTTGCCTATTTAGCCTCTCACTTTCTATAAGAGTCATTCTATGGGCTACCTTATTAGGTAAACTAGCTCTTGGTACCAAATCTATTTGGTGACTAATCTTCCTCATTGGTGGAAAACCCTCAAGCACATTATCTAATATAATATCTAGAAATTCTTCTAATATACCTGATACTTCTACTGGGACATCCTTACATTGCTCTTATTTAACTCTAGGAATTAATACATACCACATATGCTCATGCTTCAGACCATCCAAAAATTTCCTACCATAAACTAAATAGATTTTGGTACCGCTACATACCTTTTTGCCCACCTTCTTTAGGGGCTTCAGCTTATGGCACACTCCATCCTTTATCAGGGAGTAAGTGTTGGCATACCCATCATGTATTGCACACTGATCAAACTGCCATGGCCTTCCTAATAGCAAATGGCAAGTATCCATAGGCAGGATCTCACACAGGACCTCATCACAATAATTCCCAATATTAAATTTTACCAGGCATTGCTCATTGACCAAAGCCATATGGTCCTTCTACAACCACACAATATGATATGGATGTGGGTGTCACTTCTTCTCTAACTATAGTTTGGTAACCATTCCTTTTAAAACTAGGTTATTTGTGCTACCATTATCTATGATACCATTACAGACCTTACCTGCACATTTACACCTTGTGTGAAATAAGCTCTTCCTCTGATTTGGATCTCTATCCTTATTCAACAAGGCTCTCCTTGTTATCAAAACTTCTCTTTCTACTTATTTAGAGTGCTCAAATTTAGCATATTCATCTACAACAGTAGCTCAGGCATTACCTTTGGACCTCTTATTTATCCTCTCTTGGTATTGTGGACACTCATATGTTCGATGTCCTTATTCCCCATAGTTGAAATAGGTCCCACAAAATCCTCCTCTTCCATATCCTCATCTAGATCTTCCTCTTTCTCTCTGGTAACTATTATTCTAATCATGGGGGCGGTAAGCATTATCCCCCTTTTGGTCCTGACTACTTTGGCTTCTCCATTATTCTTTTAATCTTCATTTTCCCCTCCATTTATTCTCCCACTAGTTATTCCACCACAACCTATTCCTTTTTTATTACTCTCAAACCTTCTATTCAGCTTCTCTTCAACTCTCAAGGCAAACTGGTAAGCATCCTCTATGGTGGTCATCCTGACCAGACTTAACTCCTCTTGAATACTTGCTCTTAACCCATTAATATAATGGGCTACCTTATCCTTGTTGGCCTCAGAATGACCTATTCTGATTAAAATTTTAAAGAAATCCTCTATGTATTCTTTGACAAAATTACTCGATTGTCTCAAACCCTACATTTTCTTGAATAAATCCAACTCATAATCGGTTGGAATGAACTGTCTCTTCAACTTCTCCACCATCCACTCCCACCTTGTTATTGTTTTTTTTCCTCTTTTATTTCTATCTAGCTGCACTCCATTCCACCATATGCTAGCATGAATCTTCAGCTTGGTCTTAGCAAATCTAACCCTTTGGGATCTTCTACCTCCTCATACTCGAAATATTCCTCCATATCATTGATCTAGTCGATCAGCTCTTCTGGGTTAAGATTTCTAGAATATGAAGAAACATAAAACTTTGACCTCTTACCAATATGGGATATGAATTTATACAATCTATATTATGTAGGATCTACTACCTCTTCTTCTTCCTCGAACTGGGCCTCTTCTTTTTCAGCTTCATATTCACTCCCATCTTCTCTTCTGGGCTCAAACCCTCCATGTAGCTCCTCTTGCTGTGCTATGACTTGTCTCTACAAGGCTCTAAAATCCTCTTATGGTACCACCACATTTCTCCCACCAGCATGGTTTCTTTGTGAAGGAATTTTAACCACATTTCACAAGCCCACAACCACAAACCCTGGTGCAAACTACCTCATGTTCGACGATCTATCTACACACTCAAGAACTCCTGCTCTAATACCACTTGAAGCAGATCAAGCAACATGAAACAAACAATACATAGGTGTTTTTCCTTTGATCATGTCAGCTGAACCAAGCATTTCATTACTTTCATCCCAAAAATAGGATACCAAAAAATATCCCTTTTACAATTTTGAAATTTCCCTCTAATACCCTGTTTTTCCATTTTCCCGCCTAAAACAATGCATTTGAAATTTAAATTTTAGAGGTAAACTTTCCAAGGTCATAACTTCGTGCTCGTTGCTCTGATTGACTATTATAGCACATTTTTAGAAATGGCATGACATGAACTAAAAGAGACAATATTTAATTAAATTCAACATCTATTTTAAAATCCTCAAATTCATCCTCTAAGACCTTCAAAATTCACCTACAAGTTTGGGTATCTAGATTTTCACTATTTTTGGTAGGGTTTTGCCATAAAATGTACATATATCCCAAACCGTTCAGGGTATTCGGGTGATTCTTTCACCAATAGCTCTAATTTTCTATCCCCTAGATAACTAAATATACCTAGCAAATAATTAAATTAAATATAAATTTTGGGTGATGCAATATCACTCTTACACCACTGGATGCTCTTGCATAACCCGATGATGAAGTCTAGATTGAAAAACTGACCAAGGTATGAAGATGAAAACCATACCTAATGAGGGAGAATATATCCTTTGGATCCTCATCCAATACACTATGGGCAATGATACACCCTCAAAATAGAAATGTGTGCTATTTTCCATAGCTTTGATCATTCTTGGAGTCGGTCTTGGCCATGATCGGGTTCAAAAAATCATAATATATAATCCAAATAGGTGGTGATGAAGGCCACTATTGGTATTGATCAAGTTATTGGATGTCACTCCCAAATAACTTGATATTAAATTTAAAGTGTGAGGTGCATGTGGTTCATTTTACTTTATGCAAAAGCAAAGATGCAAAATATAACATTCCATGATTCTTTCTACATGCATGAAAAGAACATTTAAAATTAAAAAAATATAGGTAAAGACATTTATCCTTTCAAAAAATGTAGTGCAAAGCTAAATAAGATAACCTTTCAGTAGGCTACAAGCATCCAAACCCTAATACTCAATCTAACAGAGGTCATCTCTATGAAAAATGGTCAACAAAAATGGTTGTCATACACAAAGCCAGTTAGAAATTTGGCCACTAGATTCTGGGGTGATGAGTAGCAAAGGTCATTGTTCCTAGTAGCGGTGGCCAATAAACAATAGAGATTTAAATTTTTTTCTTTTAAAATTTCTCTAGGTTGTTTAATTATTTCATTTTCTATAATTTTTAGAAAAACACAGTAGAAAACAATTTAGGGCCACTTATAGGTGCAACCTTAGTTTGAAGAAGTTGTTGCAAATTAGGTTTTTTGTGTCTATCCCAAGGTTGTCAACAATAAAAATGGTGATGATGTTGGTGATCAAAGCTGATCACGATGGCCACTATTAGATGCACCTGATCAAAGTGGTGGTACCTACGATGAACAAACAACAAAAAACTTAAGTTAGCAACCAAATAAGGAATGGTCCCACACGTGATCGCCACTTGTGAATTGCCAAAATATTATAAACATATATAGAATTACAATAATGAAATCAATTTGATAAAATAAATTCATGTAACCATTATAACAAGAAATTGAAGAAAGAAATGGGCCATTCTCATTAATATTCAAAAGACATTGTACATCGGGTTACAATACGTCCCTCTTAGGGATACCAAATTGATATGTAATTACAATAAATCTCAAGAATAGATGTCTTCCAATATATTCTTCTAAAATTCCTCTAATCTAATTAGGGAGGATTTTTCTTCACAACCTCCATGTGATGATGTTAAGAAATGTGATCTTGATGATGTTTAGCTCCTGCAAAAGGCCTGTCACCTACACACAAAGAAACTAAATAAGGATTAATAGCATTGAAAGCCTCTCAATATGAGGCTAGTTTCTTGATAGGTGCAATAAGGAAAGCAAATGCATAAAGAAGTGTAAAAATGCATGAAATACTGAAATGAAATGTACTAAACTAGGTTATAAATCCAATAGAAAGCAACTAATGACTAATCTACTCACTAAAATAGAAGAAATGATACATCATACCGAGGCCACTATTAATCAGGTCAGCTGGCTCTATTAATCGCTAATGATATTGATGATGGTGCTTGCAGGTCACTGTTAAAAATAGTGGCCATAGAACATGGGCTCTTTTCTCTATGTTCTAGGCTTGGTGATTATAAATTATATTGTTGAATTGATGTACAAGGTTTGGTGTGTCCTGTAACATAGTTACATTGCATGATTTGGCTCAAATCTATGGTAAATTGGTGTTGAATAGCAAGGTGGTTGATCTTCAAGATTTAAACATCATGGTGTAAATTAGGTAGCACTTCATTGTACCTCAAGGGTTATCACTTCCCTTCCTCAATTTGGCAATGCTTTGTTATGGCAATTGCTCATAAAAATATCTAGACTTCTCTCTTATTTTGAGGCCTTAAGAAGACTCCCAAAATTCTCATCCTAGCTTTCCCATGAAGCCAAGAACAAGATTTTATTGGGTTGGGGTAGTTGAGGCAAAGCTTCTAGAAGCTTCTAATGGATAATCATGCAAGAATCATTGCATTATAATAAATTTTACTCAACTCAGGTAGCCCAAGTTTGTTACAAACTTAGCCATATTTGATAGACACAACTCAGTCTATGGTCGCTATCGATAGGCATGGCCTACCTATGGCCATAATCAACGTCAGTGTTCATGAGGCCATCACTAAGAAAGACAATGACCTAGGCTAAATAGGACTACCTTGTCCTAATTGAGTGGTTAGAACCACTATTGGGTCTTGTAAAGGTCCAAGGTGAGTCATTGTAGCACCCTAAAATTGACATAGTTAAACTTTAGTAAAAAGATAAAAATTTGAATTTTAACCTCAAACTGACCGTTAATTGATTATTACCCGCTTTCCTTGTTTTTTGCACCATTTTTAGGATTTGTTTTGACCGTTGGATGATATCATCATAGATCAGACGAAATCATCATAGATATGACAAATTTATATGGAACAGAACGTCCAGATGATTTCATCACAAAACCAAATTTTCATAATTAGCTTATGTTTCAACAGCTTCTCTAACCTGGGTAGAAAGCGTGTCTATGCAGTTAGAGTCTCCCCTATTGGAGATCTCCAAAATTGGGATGATCTCCAACCTCCTAACCTCTCCCTAATCCTATATAAACTAGGATTTTCTTAGTTTATCCCCCTGAACCCCCTAGCTGATTGATTTCCCTACAAATTTAGTTCCTTGTGCCTTAGAACACCTTCATACTTTTTTTTGCATTGCGTATTTCAATTTTTCTTGTAGGAATCTTACTTTTTTTTAGCTAGAGCAATCTTGGATCGTCATAGGCGATTCCAGACGATTTCGGACGATCCTATTGCAGATCGACGATGATCTTGTACGATTGAAGGCGATATCGACTATAGTCTAGATTGGGGGCAATTAGAGCCTAGATTTTGCATTTTCTTATCATTTCTCTGCATTTCTTTATGCATTATCTTAGTTATTATATTTATGCATCCTGGAGTTCACCTCATTTAGTATAGATGCATGATAAAGTCAAAATAAATTGTCAAATTGATGCATTGCCTTTTAATTGCTATCTGGATTTATCATTTGGGCAAGTTTACTATTATTTCTATCATTTCCCCTTGCTTTTGTAGTTGCATTTTTGGTATTTTGTATCTATTTATGTGATTGCACTGACGAATTCGTCAGATCGCCGATGATCCGGTCTAATATCAGACGACCGACTATGATCTGAGATGATTTTGTGCAATAACAAATGATTATGTATGATTTAAGATGATTTGGATTTCTACAAAACATAGAATCTTCATCATATATACGAAATCAGGTATGTTCTGTTTTATTTAGCTTAATTTTTGTGTTTAGCACTTATGCATGTTTTATGTATTCATAAAAATCAGCATTGGCATATAGAATAGCTTAGATTCATCTTGGCCAAACCTAGGAGTTGAATGATTAAAGCACAAAATGAACACATCAAACCTACTTTCAACCTAGGCGTGGAAACTGCCATTCAAAATTTTCTTGGTGAATCCACCATCCATCGAAAATTCACCCTTATACCCCTCCCATGAGAGGCAGGACCTTCAAAGGGTATCTTAGTCTGAGGTATTGTCCCATCCTTCTCACATCCCCCTTTCGGGCACGAATCCTATAGCTTGAAGGCAAGGATTTGAAAAATTTGGAGTGATACATTTTGGTGAACCCGACGTGAAAACTAAAAACCTTTTGAAAAAAATCCAAAAAACAAAACAAAACATAAATGCATTTAGAATCATCAGACAAACAAGTAAGATTTCATATCATATTTAGATGGTAGATTATAATAAAAGACAAGCTGTCACCATTAATGTTGAGAATCAATTAGCAGCTATAGAGATTACTTCTATACTTAGAGTGCCTCAAACAAGTAAGGTTCAACCTTTATGGGATGAACTTAATAGGAGATTGAATATCATTGAATCTAGATCAACCGAACTTAGGAAAATCAAGAGGTTTGTCCTAGATAGAATCCTAGATCCTGATCAAGTGAACTTATATCATGAACTTCAGAGAGCTTGCCATAGGTGGTTAGCAGATAAAAGAGCCCTTGTGTCTTCTAAATTGTACACCTTTGAGGAATACCTCGACAATGCAATTGTAGTACATAAATTTCTATCTCATATAGAGGATCAAGAGGTCATCCTTACGGATAGAAAGAGATGGAATAGAGTTCCCAGAGCTATGTTATATCGAGAGTATTGCCATGAGCTTTATTTTTACAAGTCAGATTCAAAATTAGATAACATCACCATAGCACACTTTGTCAAATTCTTGAAAAACCATTTCCAATTTGAAGAGGAGCATTTCATGACTCCTGATGAACTTGATCCCATCAATGACATCTATAAACTATTTATAGAAAACTAATCCATTATTATTATTATTATTATTATTATTTAATGCATTTAGTATGCTGGTTGTTCTCTTTATAATATTATAAAAAACAAAAAACAAAATAAAAACATAACAAAAATCAAAACATTTTCTTTTAAGTATTATAGTAGGTATATAATTAAAATATATACCTCCCAAATTTGTTGCAAATATATATATATCAATATATATTTGCTAAAATCTAAGTTTAAGCATAATGACTAGACTCAGGAATGGAAAACAGACTGAAGTAGAAGAAGATTGGTTAGGAAAACCAATAAATAAACCAGATGTCCTTCTTGAAGACCCAATTTAGGAAGAAGGAACACTAGACCAACAAGAAGAAGAGTTTGTTGAAGCAAACGAACAAAGAGAAACTATTATATGGGAAGGATCCTCATCCCCTAAAATGTCTCCGGAAGGAGCTGTTACTTTTGAGAACATGGAACATTTCTGGAAGTTCCTTAGTACTAATATTGGCACCCTTAATAGAGCAGTCCATATGGACAAGGATCAAATTAGTGACACTCAAGCAACCCTAGAAGAAATATATCACACACACACTAATCCCTTGTCCTTCGTTGATCAATAAAGTGATCAAGCTGGACCATCCAATTTGGATATGGCTGCTATAATCCAGAACATGCAACAACAATAGGTTACCCAACCACCTAGAGTGTCTGTTACCAAGCCTAGGGTTATTCCCACACAAAATAAACCTTCATTCAATGCTCTATTTTGCCAAGTTATTGATCAACATAACTCAAATCAACAAAAGCCTAAAACAAAACCAAACACCAATTTCCAACAATTTGGGACACAATATAATACTACTACAAATCTTCTTCATAATACTCTTCCTACCAACCATTTGCATAACAACAAATAGCATCCAATCCTTACGTCATGCCATCATACGCTCAAATACCACCAAACCCATATGGTGGAAAAACAAGTACTCTAGAAGCCATGGTGAAACAGTTAGTCTCCCGCATGGACCAGATAGATACCTACCGTCCCTCGTACAATTATCGAGAGATGTGCAGTCAACCTCTAGATCCTATAGTTTTAGCACAAACATATCCTAAAAACTTTCCTATGCCTGTCCTACCTATATACAAAGGAACCAAAGATCCCATAGAGCATCTTTGTATGTTTAGGATAGCATGTCATGACATATCACATGATGACTTGTTATTACTAAAGATGTTCCCTAAAAGTTTAGGAGGAATGGCATTAGAATGGTATTATCAACTACCCACTCATTCTTTGAGGAATTTCGAAGAAACCACCGAGTCTTTTGTGCATCAATTTAGTGCCTACATTGAAAGGCATGTAACCATTAAATATTTATACAACTTAAAACAAGACAAAGATGAATGTTTTGCTGATTTCTTAGCTCAATGGAGACAGTTGATAGGAAAATTGCACTTTGTGTTACCTTATCGGGAAATGTTGGATATCTTTATCAATAATTTACAAGAACAACTATCCTATGAGTTATCAACTGCTACCTTGACCACCTTCGATCAAGCTATAGATTTAGCTCGAAGAGTGGAAGATGCTCTTATTAGGAGAGGTCAACTTAAAAAGAAATATTATGAGAAAACATCCAGAAATAAATATAAAAATAAACAAGTTGTGGGTGATGGAGTCATTGATAGTAGAAATATCACTACTGTTAATGTTGCAAAAACAACAGAGAAATTTATACTAAAACCTCTTGATAAACCACCTCAAGAATTTACTAGGTTAAATCAACCTCTATCAACCATTCTCCCGCAATTACTAGCACGAGGTTTGATCCAATTACCAAACATCTGGGAACCTGATCCAACTATACCTGGATACAAATATGATTTACACTATGATTTCCATAGAGGACCTGGACACGCTACCAACTCTTATAAAATATTAAAACATAAAATACAAGACCTGATTGATAACAATGAGATGGAGGTGCAAGCCTTTCAACCTAAATAAAATCCTCCTAATAATGCTCAAAATAACATCCCTCAAAATCAAAATCAGAATTCCAATCAATCACTTGACATATTTCAACATCCTTTACCAAAGCATGGTAAAGAAGTGGCTAGTCAAATTGAGCACCATAATGTTCCCCCTCCTACCCAATATGTAGAAACTGTTGGTCATCAAATCCGCACAGGAAAGGACTTTCGGTGGGTTTGCGCGTCCTGGACCTATGACCAACATTGAAAGGCCGAGAGGAAGAGATGCCCCTCGTGCCAATCTCTGGAGAAATGCCGGCTCCTATACTAATCTACTTTTGGGGTTTGAGATAAGAGTGCAGGAAAGAAATAAAAGGAGTTCGGGTTAGAGAAAGAAATAAAAAAGGATAAGGGTTAGATATTGATGATTTAAGGTGGGGAAGAATAGGAAGCATGATCACTCACTAATAACTCAAATAGCAGCAAAAAACACCAAGAAAAGACGAAAGAAATGAAGTGCCGAACTTCCTATGTATCCTCTGGATGGGTGTGCAGGGTTCTCCTTTCTCTCTCACTGGAATTTAGGGTTCAGAGTAGCAGCGATTAAGATAAGGGAATAACAAAAACCACAATCCACCAGGCAGCATAAAAGAAAATGACAAAGCATTTTTCCTCTCCTATGTATCCTTCAGGGAAAATTTTAGGGTACAGTTCCCAATCGTACATCTGATTCAGGATTCAGAGTCTCAGTATGCGAGTGCAAACAGACAAAAGAATTAAGCACAGAAGGCAGCATAAAAGAGAGAAATGGAGCATAAAAATCTTTAGTATTAGATGCAGGACATTAAGTTACAGCAGCTTTCTAGCAAAAAGTTCCCCCCCTTTTTACAATACATGCCTGGGTTTTTATAGAGGACCCGACCCTTTGAGTCATTATTACAAAAATGGCGGAGTACACTCTCGGGCTCTGAAAAATCAGCTCCTCGTGGCTGCTGCGACTGAGTTTTCAAATTGGTTGTCAAAACTGGCAACTGTGGCCGAGTCAACCATGGAAACACTCATTTAATGCACCGCCCGAGTGTCCCTGGCTTTTGGGTGCTATGCTTGATTGATCGTTACGTCCGTTGGGTTTTACTCCGAGGACTGTTACGTCCCTTTTGTTTGCCAGAATTGGTCAGCGGACTTATCGAGAAAGAAAGGGGGTACTTGTAAGGGGCCTTTGATCACCTTGGGAAGCTACCCACCTTGGAACATGGGCCCGAAAGTGCTTCGCTACATATCCACCTCGCCAAGGTCTTGGGCCAAAGTAGATTCTCCTTAATTTGTTCTTCGCAAAATAATGCTTCGTAGAAACTCCTTCGGGGATGATGATTGCCGATCGGGTTCCATATTTGAAATGGGCCTTTTGTCCTTCGCTGGCAAAACTGCTTCGACTGGAAAATGTTTCGACCCGATTCTCTCTCAAAACTGTGGTTTAGGGCATATCCTCCCGAAGCACCCTTGTTTTTGACATATTGTCATTTTGCTTTGGGCACCACTGCTTTGGGTGAAAACTGGCTGAAGTAGGTGTTGGAAATACTTCGGGCCCGAAGTAGTTTCCTTGCATTGGCTGATTTGGGCTATGCTCTCTTCCTTCGGTGAAGTCGTTTGGGTACTGCTTCGCAAAACTTCTGCCCGAAGTGGCTTCTGAAAATGCTTCGGGTGCGAAGCGTTGTCTTTGCATTTTCTCTGGCAAAATTACTTCGCAAGGTTTTCGCCCGAAGTGGTGATGAAAAATGCTTCGGGCCCGAAGCATTTTCACATTCTCATCTTTTTCTCTCGGTGAAGCTGTTTTCCTTGGCCTATTTGGTAGCGAAGCTCTTCTTCTTCATTTTAGAAAGGGGGGTCAAAATTGCTGAAACTTAAAATAAAAGAAAAACTTGCAACAAAGAACTATTATACAAAAACTCTACTATTCTTCTACCCCTTGTATAATGTGACAAAAAGTGTCAACATTCTTTGCGGCTCGCAGGGTGACGAGCTCACCTCGGCAACAGAATACTTTAGTCCTGATCCATTGGGCTACGAAGTCACTGGTCTTCTCTGGACCTTGCTTATGCGGTCTGTCCCTCCTCTTGTTCTTCTTCTTCTCCTTCTCCTTCCTCCTCTGGCACGGCTTCTGGCTGAGGCGATGGTTCGAGGTGATCACGGATGCACTTCATCATCTTTCGAACATGGTTCCAAGCACTTTTTTGAAATTGTTCTTGATCCTGTAATGCCTTTACCAAAACACGAAACCGATCAATTTGCCTGATGTTGGAATGTTTGGCCCTGGTGAACAGATCATCCAGGCAAGCCTTGATCTTACAGTATCTCAAGATGAAATCTGTCACCTGCCCTTCTATGATTGGTTCTTCCTAGCCATCGATCTTCGAGACATCATTCTCAAACTGCAGCCAGACTGGCTTGAGGTCATCCTTGCTAAGAAGATTTTCGTCATCGTCCGTGAAACTCGAGAAACCCAAGGAAGAAAGGTCCTAAAAATAATTCATTGATGTGCGCTGTTCATTATCAAAATTGTCTTGGAGGCTCCTAGCTTTCTGAGCCTTTCGCACCTTGGAGAAAAAGGTGCAAACCATGGCTTGGGCTGTGGACCAGTCCCTAGCTGTCTGGGTCATTGCAGTGACTTGCAGGTCTTGATACCTAGCATTCTAAACATCGAACGCTAGCTTGAGTTGGCTCCAGTATTTCTATGTGACTTCGTCAATGATTGGCCCTCCTTCGAAAATAGCGCGCTGGGCTTCGGTGATGAAGATTAATATCATGAGAGCATTAGAACATCGAGACCTAAATTTTTTTAGCAAATGGGCACAAATCTCCTTAATTTTTGCCCTGTCAAATAGTGTTAGATCCTCCTTTGCATACGACGAAGCTTGCATCTGCGTGATTTCGTCCTCAAGCTTCCTGACCTTCAAATCACTCTTGGTCTGCTTCTGCACTTGGCTTTCGGCTGTAGACTAGAGTTGTTGAACCTACTGCTTTAGGTCAAATGTCTCCTTCTTCATGGCCTTGCATTGCTCCTCGGCCTCTGCCAACTTGGAGTGGACCCTTGCCAAATCTTCCTCCAACTTAACATTGGCGGCCTCGGCCTCAACCCTACGCTGGTTGGTGATAACTGCATGAGCCCTAAAGGTCTCAACTCGGACATGCATGGAGGCCGATTCATTATCAACATTCAGGTGTTCAGGTCCTTAGGTGTCTCTTGGTAATCATAGTCTGCTGGAGTCATTTCATCCAGAGGCTTTTGCACCTTGGGGACCTTCTTGATTTTATGCACCTTTCCAGCTTCTAGATAAAAAATAATGCATTTTTCAACTGACTCTATCATGCACCCTCATATTTTCCTTGCCTCCCTTAGTATTTGCTTAGTTTTTTGCCATTCTTGGAATAACTTCTCGACAAGGGGGCGGTCATTAATTAAAGACATTTCTGATTTAGACAAGGCTAGATCTACAGCCGAGGGAGTAAACAAATATAAATAATGTGTGGGGGATGCCTCACTAGAAGGCTCAACAACAGACATGGTGGGACTCGACGTTGAAGTGGGATCAATGGTCTTACCCTTGTCATGATCATGGGATGAGGCCGGACCGGTGGTAGGTGATGTGTGATGGGGTGATGGGCTATGCAAGGGAGACTGGTGAGAACTCTCAGCTGGGGCTTTGGCAAAACTATCTGAGGCTAGGGCAAAGGGTGGAGAATGCGTACCTGCATGCCCTCCTGGCATTATGGCAAAGGTAACTTTTGGTGCAGTCGCATCTTGTTCTTTCTTAGTTTTAGCACTTGGCAGGGCTGCAACCCTAACGCTTGCTTTGGATGGGTTTGATACCAGTCACCCAGTGGAGGGGCTTACAAGTCCTGTGCGAGGTCGCTTTGGGTGCTTTGTGGGTGCCAGGGTCTGCTCTTGCTTTTTCCTTTTCCTCCTTACCAACGGTTGCTCTGACCCTTCAGTGCTTGAGTCGTGGCCTCCTATAGGCCCTTGCGGTGATCTTGGAGGTGTAGCTTGGGAATTTTCATTTCCCAAAGTAGTGTCATATCTTTCTGGACTTTTGCCCAAGCCTAGGATAGCTAGAGGGATGAGGGCAGTGAAGGAAGAAGGCTTCCATTTTCCAACGTTGGCTCCATAAATTTCTACGAAGTCCTTGTTCGTCGCCAAGAATCCATAAGAGTTTGTTTTCTGTCGGTGGACCCTCATTATCCACCATTCTTTCAGCTGAGACACATCCCAATCCTTTACTCCCTCCTTCAAGTCATCTTTCACTTTCTTCTAGAAGGTGGAGTTGGGGCTTGGAAGTGAATTCCAATCTGGGTCATATGTGACCTCCATTGGGTAGAATTCATGCCAGGGAGGTAAGGCTTCCATCCTCTCCAGATGCCATTCTAGATCCTTTCCTCGAGGATTATTCCTTTGTTTCACAATTTCTGGATAGGGGCAAACATGGAAGCTCTTGACCCGTATATGGTCCCTCATTACTCCCAAAGGATCATAAAGCCATTGCTGGGGAATTTGGAGAAGGCCGAACTTGGCAAGCTTCTCTTCCAAGAAGATGTTCTAATTCAAGGCGAATACTTTGACAACTCCTATATTAAGAGGGAAGTCGCAAGTGTGGGCCCATTTCCGACCCTTGCCATAGACGACATTGGTTGCATCGCTCTGCCTAGCGACTTCCAACGTGAACTAATATTCAGAGGGGTAAAATGGTAGTAGGAAGGGATTCCCTATGAAGTCAAAGATGCAAATGACCAGCCCCTGCATTAGTCAAAAAATGTCTCCCCTCTTCTCCCGGAATACTTTGTTTCTCAAGCCGAGGGGGACTCGCGGGGAGGATCTCGCTAACATGCGCATGGTGGGTCCCAATAATTGCTGATTGAAGAAATAGTAGGATTCTGATCTCAATAGTAGGGGAGTCCACTGATATACGAGAAAAGGACCTCCATCCTTTCCACTTTCCGCAATGGCAACATGAGGAAAACTATTATGTATATGAAAGAAAAGTAACCAAACAAGAAAGGAGCAGGGTGCGAAGTGCTGGCTGGTCCCAACATTCTTCATGCTGGTGAGTTGCGCGTGCAAGCCCCTGGCCACCCATTCTGACCATTCTACAAAGACTAGATTAGAACTGGGCCTCAAATTATCGGGGGTATTGAACTCCCCTCTGGAAATGCATTCGGCCAGGGACACCTGCCATGGGTATACTGAAGCATTGGTAGATAGGTATGCCACCCATGCAATGATGGATAAGAGGTCGGCATTGTTAAAAGCTTCCAAGGGAAGGGGCATTTGGGGTAGTTTGCCTGAAGGGAGCCCACTTTTGAGGCTTTGCTGCAAAAAATTGATCATATAGCTAGCAAACGTGAACCTATTCGTTTGTTCGCTCAAAAAAATGTTGCGAAATATACAGCCCTTGGGTGGGCCCTACTATGGTGCAAAAGCTGCCTGTACATATTCTTTCAAAATTTAAAATAACTTTTGGCCAGATGCGTCCAACACCTGTCTGGTGGCGGGCTGGTAATTCTACGCAATGGCATTGACCAGCTCTAGGCAATGGTGTGTGGGGGGCACTAGATACCAGTATATCTGGGAGTAGTATGCGGCGGCTTTTTTACTTTCCACCGGGAGCTTGCTTATCATGAGCTCAATGGTGCTCCTAAGCTCAGCTACGCTCTTCGACAACTCTGTATCCCTAATTCCTTCCCACCTGTCGACTGGTGGTTCTAGGGGTTGCTCATCTTCGAAATCCCCCTTTTCTTCCATGACACGCTTATCTGGGTGGAGGCCCGAATCAACGGGCCTTGGCTTCGGCATTTTTCCATGGCCTTTTACCTTTGGTTTCTTGGAGGCCACTACTTCTAGCCCCTTTCCCTTCTCCTTAGAACTTTCCATCGTTGATACTTGGGGCGACAAATTTTGCAGTATGGAAAAAAAAATTGGCGTTGAAGCTTTAGAGTGCAAAGTGGGAAAGCTTGCAGGTTAGCAGTGGGGTCTGTATGAGTCGTTGAGTGAGTAATCCTCTCGGCTACTTGGAGTCTATGTTATATAGCCGCCAAAGACAACTACCCGCATTTATAGCCTATGCCATAATTAATCTTGCACTTTTCATCGAAGAGATCATCGGCTCATCAGATTGGCCCCATGGTGGCGTAGTACACAAGGCCATGTGTTATGATGATTGTGGCTACTTTGGGAATGCAGCTGGCCACCACCTGGTACCTAAGGGAAAAATTTTATCTCAACCGAATATCCTGAGGACATACCCGATGCCTTTTCATTTAAATCGCTTGCTTTGGACGTTTTTGAAGGTGGCTGTTGGCACGTTCCTCTAGGCGAGCAATAAATGCTTCTGTCTTCTACATATTTGGGTCAACAAAGCCGAAATTGGAGCTGACATACTTCACAATGAACCTTTTCATACCTTAGTCGGAACCTTGCTCGATCAATCGCACTTCACTGCGAACCATTTCGCATGCACTACTTTGCAAGCCAAGTTCCCGAAGGAGTTTTTTTTTTTTTTTTTGATATAGCTGCCGAGGCAAAACTCAACCTGAGTCTCTGAGCAGCATTTTATTTAATAGCCGAACTGTTTACAATATTCACACAGGCTTGCGGCATAATGGGCTTGCCGCCACCACAAAATCAACTTTAGATGTTTATCCGATGAATCTGCAATGCCCAAACCAGATCAAATTGAACTTTAGCTGACCCTTGAAGTCTAGACGGCTCCTCTACGAAGTTCTCCATGCTACGAACCAAAAGCCATACAATAGTTCATCGCTCTTACCAGTACCCGTGCTGCTGATGCAGGAGGTGGTGAAGCAATTTGCCATATGCGGGTCCTCTTGGGGTACTGGTTGTAGTAATGTCTGGAACCAAAATACTAAAGAGTCTAGCAACTGTGGGCTGGGTACAGGTTCTTTCACCTCTTTGATGCTGCTTTTTCGGCAAAGAGAAAACTTCTATGATCTCTTCGAATTTAGCCTCTTGAAGTAAGATTGATGGATTCTGGCTGAACACCTACATGCCATGCTCTGGGATACATAAAGGGTGCAAAAACATTCCCTCTTCATTCTTAGGTGCTATCATTCGAGCTTGTTTCTCTTCTTGGCTTGTCCTCTGACGGAGATCGCAAGCACCCATATTGTTCATCTTCAGGGCAAAGCTCGCAAATTGCCATTGTTGGACTTGGATGGGATCTGCCTCTCAAGATCCACATGATCGCATCTCAGGATTTTTCTCAGTATGAGGAGTCTGCTATGAAGAATATTGCGTTGGACAGACGAGAGAAGTGATTATCAAATAAAGTGATGGGGCTTATCCCCATTGCCACTTTTTCGATAGAAACCGCTCTGCTTGTACTGCTTCCTCAAAAATCTAAGGGAATCTTTGTTCGCCTGATCACAGCAAGAGGAGGCCTATGTCCAGGTGAAAAACCCGAACATAGTAGAGGTGAGCTTGGGCGGGCGTTGGTTGAATCTCTCTTGGAACTTTCTTCCAAGTTCTGGAGAATTGGACATTGAAGTCCGTGATGCTCTCCAAGGGTGCTCTCTTAATGGTGCAGAAGTACGTCAGAAGTTGGAAGGGATCCTGAGAACCATCAAATGTTTCAAATAGTGCTCCTACTAGGTCATCCCATGAACAGATGCTTTTAGACCCGAGCAACCTATACCACCGCAACGCCTTTCCTTCCAGAGACATGGCCAGAAGTAAAACCATGACATCTTCATGGATTATGTCGTAGACGAACGCTAAAGTAGCAATAGCTTCAAGGTGTTCTCGGGACATTCCCGTGGTGCCATCATATATTGTCAATGCTTTCAAGGCAATCTCGAGAATATTGTGGTAGCTTTGAAGATTCAAGGGGCCTCGGTCATCCCAACTAGGAAAACTTACCCCTATCATTATAGCAATGGTCTACAGAGATCACGGTTATCGCCGCTAGATTGGAGTCACCGAATGAACATTCTTACTCCGCTTATGAGGTCAAGGTTGCTCACCGAACCTTGATTCCTCCGAGATATCTTCTTTCAGATTTGATAGGTGCCTACGACCAGAAAATCTGGATCTTCAGCTCAGTCAAAGTTGCCAGGTGATTTTTTCAGATGGAGGCAAGCCAGAGATTCACCAACTCGGACTTCCTTAAAACATGGGGACTGTTGCCATGAAGGCACAGGTTTGGGTACTGGTATTTACGACTTAGAGATCTTCGGGTTGAACAGAGTCGCCAGATGCTAAGAGTCTTTCGATAATGAGCGCATCGATTCTCACTACTACTCAGAATATGAGACTGATGGATCTCACCGGGAACTTTGTTAGAACTACTGGCTTCGGTGAAGACAGGCTAGAAATTTTCTCAAATATGGGACCTTGTGTCCCACTGGGCATGCCAAAAATTGTTGGTCATAAAATCTGCACAGGAAAGGAATTTTGATGGGTTTGCATGCCCTAGAATTGCGACCAACATTGAAAGGCCGAGAGGAAGAGATGCCCCTCGTGCCAATATCCGGAGAAAGGCCGACTCCTATACTAATATACTTTTGGGGTTTGAGATAAGAGTGCAGGAAAGAAATAAAAGGAGTTCGGGTTAGAGAAAGAAATAAAAAAGGATAAGGGTTAGAGATTGATGATTTAAGGTGGGGAAGAACAGGAAGCACGATCACTCACTAATAACTCAAGGTCCCATTTGGGTGCAAAGCATTGTCTTTGCATTTTCTATGGCAAAATTACTTTGCAAGGTTTTCGCCCGAAGTGGTGATGAAAAGTGCTTCGGGCCCGAAGCATTTTCACATTCTCCTCTTTTTCTCTCGACGAAGCTGTTTTCCTTGGCCTATTTGGTAGCGAAGCTCTTCTTCTTCATTTTACAAAGGGGGGTCAAAATTGCTGAAACTTAAAATAAAAGAAAAACTTGCAACAAAGAACTATTATACAAAAACTCTACTATTCTTCTACCCCTTGTATAATGTGACAAAAAGTGTCAATAGTAACTATTAGTGGACATTCACCTACTCATGATGTGGAAGTATTTGACACAACTTTATCCATGGTTATGACCAGACCTCTATATAATATTCGGACACCTAATCTTAGTGATATCGAATATGAGACTGAAAGTGACATGGAAATCACCTCAAATCAATCGAATAGTTCTGAAGATGAATCAGATCCTATTCAACCTATCACAAGTTCTATGATTCTAGAAGAACCATTTCCAAGAAGAGTCACTACTAGACCATCGTCTCACCAATTACTTTCTAATGAACAAGCCATAAACGCTAGACCAAGACCTATTTATCATCTTCAAAATAATATTGTCGGTACCATCGGAGCTGTTACTAGACAACAGGCTCAAAATTCTCAACAAGATCAAACTCAGAACGATGGATCAGCTCCATTTGTTTTGAAAATTCCTAATAAAGGGAATCATGCGCCTAATGTTCAACCTAAGCCTCCTTATAATATTAATGAACAATTATCAAATACTACAGCTAGAATTTCCCTTTTGGACCTTTTAAGATCTTCTCCTACACATAGGGATGAATTAATGCTCACATTAAGCCAAATGATGGTACCACAAAATATTCAACCTGAAGCCATGTCCAATACTATCATAACTCACGAAGTCGATTGTATTGACTTTTGGGATAGAGATATACCACAACATAGTTTACATAAGGATAACCCCTTATATATTACTGCCCTAATTGGAGATGTAGCAGTTAAACGAGTCTTGATTGATAATGGTTCATCTTTAAACATTTGCACTTTTGACTTCTACCAAATATTTGGGTTTAGAAGTGACGAAATGAAAAGAACTGATATGATCATAAAATCCTTCAATGACGAAACACAAGAAACGTGTGGAGTTATCACTATCCCATTGCAAGTTGGTCCAAGAACCTTAGACACAACCGTATTTATTGTACATTGCCCTGCATCGTACAATATACTTTTGGGTCACCCTTGGATCAACGCAATGCGAGCTGTTCCCTCAACTTTACATCAATGTGTTAAATTCGAATTTAAAAATCAGTTGGTTACCATTCATGGTGATCCCAGACCCTTTGATATGTGTGCTTTGGTAGAACCTGTTGGAGTTCAATTTTGCCCTACTTTATCATCCACACATCCTAATTCTCATCAACCGTCTAAACGTGTGAAACATACACCCATAACATCATCTACTTTTTCCCCACCAACTACACCTCTACATATAGTTCAACCGTCTTCCGAACAAACCACATTAGGACCTCAAAAGGATCCTAAACCCACAACCAATGCTTCTTGTCTTACTCCTATAACTTCCATACCTATAGACCCATCCATCGACATCCCTACAACATCTACATCCACTAAAGGCATACTTTTCGCATCCGACGATGTAGGAAATGTTCCTTCTACCTCTTATGCTCTTACTGATGAGCTCTTACCCGATTTATCTAAAATTCTTATATCAGAAAAAACAAACGTTGCTATGCAAGATTCCCTTATTTTAAATAAATTGTCACCCTCTCCTCGCACCTTGGGTCTCCCACAGCCTATGGGAAGTATTTACCAAGTCGGGAGTTGCGCTTTTATTTATAAGGGATATGACTGGGGAAGAATACCTAGAAACATCAAGACACATTATGATGGATATGCTCGATGTTATTTTGCTAATGAGTATATTAAAGCTAAGCCTATAATGCTTAAATTGGGATATAAAGGGAAAGGTTTGGGACCTTTCCGGAATGGTATGAAAGAACCTTTTGAGGTAGAACCATGGCCTGCCCGATGTGGTGTGGGCCTATTTCCTAGTAAAGGTCAGCCCTTCCCATTTGAGGATGATGACCATCTCATATCTTACCAAGATTATTTGGATGAATGCGATCCTTTGCGTTTAATAAATAAGTCATTTACATGTAATATGCTCTCCATAGCTTACCCTCAGATGATCGCTGAATCCGACGATGAGTTGGAGGGGGATATCTTCCATGATGTCTCCGTTGAGGAATTGTTATATAATGGATTTTATTTCGATGGCTCTATACCTAGTATAGCCCAGCTTGAGGCCACGACTCCTCAAGATGAATTATCCAAGCTAACCTTGGAAGAATTACAAGAATTGGGTGTTTCACCTGCCCTGCCTAATTTTGAGAGAGATCTACACATGGAAGTAGAAAATGTCATAAAAATTAACATTGGAACCGAAGATAACCCTCACATAATCAACATTGGATCAGAATTGAGTCAAGAAAAACAAGATAAATACATTGCATTTCTTAAACAATATGAAGACGTCTTTGCTTGGACATATGAGGATATGCCAGGATTAGACCCTTCTGTAGTTATGCATCACCTAGTAGTCCATCCGGATGCTAAACCTGTTAAATAGAAACTTAGAAAAATGCATCCTAAAGTGGCCTTACTAGTCAAAGGGGAATTAGAAAAGCTCTTGAAGGTTATTTTTATACAAGCCATTGATTATGTTGAATGGATCTCAAATGTAGTTCCAGTAACTAAGAAAGAAGCTACCAAAGTTAGGGTTTGCACAGACTTCAGAGATATTAATGTTGCATGCCCTAAAGATGATTTTCCTCTTCCCAACATGGATCAGATCATTGATTTTACTGCTAGGAGTGGAATGATATCCCTAATGGATGGATTCTCTGGTTATAATCAGATCAGGATAGCTCCTAAAGATCAGGCTAAAACAACCTTTATTACCCCTTGGGGAACCTTTTGTTGGAAAGTGATGCCATTCGGTTTGAAGAATGCAGGTGCAACCTATCAACGAGCTATGACTTATATCTTTCATGATATGATGCATGATATTCTACATGATTATGTAGATGATATTATAGCTCATTCCACCAAAGAAGATGATCATTTAGATGACTTGAGAAAAGTCTTTGATCGGTTAAGGGAATATCTTATCCGACTGAATCCAGCTAAATGTATATTCGGAGTTAAGTCCGGTAAATTATTAGGGGTTATAGTTTCTTTACGTGGCATCGAAATTGACCCTCTCAAGATCACGGCTATCACTGATATGCCCGCACCCACAAATATATCTGAATTACGAAGTCTACAAGGTAAACTTCAAGCTATTCGTCGCTTCATCGATAAGTTGGCGGACAAAACCAGACCCTTTCTTAAGCTTCTTAAGAAAGATGTCTCTTTTCATTGGGACGACGAATGTCAGGAAGCATTTGAACTCCTCAAACAATATCTTCTTAAACCACCGGTGCTTTCACCACCTAGATCTGATCGCCCATTTATCTTGTACATTTTTGCTTCAGATTTTGCCTTAGGAGCTATGTTAGCTCAACTTGACGATGAGAAGAAAGAACGTGCTAATTATTACATTAGCAGAACTTTAATCAGTTATGAAACTCGCTATACAGTATTAGAGAAGTTATGTCTAGCAGTCATATTTTCTACACAAAAATTATGCCATTATATGCTCAGTCAAAAAACGTATGTTATTGCTAAATTCGACCCTTTGCGATATCTCATGAGTCGACCTTATTTATCTGGTCGCACAACAAAGTGGGTTCTTGCGCTAAGCGAGTTTGAACTCACGTTTATAGGATAGAAGTCTGTTAAGGGTCAAATCATAGCAGATCAATTAGTCGCTGCACCCTTAGAGTCTACCCATCCCCTCATCATTGAGTTTCCCGATGAATGCCTTAAACTAGAGGCAGACCATCCCGAGCAATGGTCCCTATACTTTGATGGAGCCCGATGCATGAGTGGGGCTGGTGCAGGTATTATTTTAATATCTCCGTAGAAACATCTTATACCTCTATCCTTCAAATTAACATTTGCTTGCACTAATAATACTGCTGAATATGAGGCTCTAATCCTTGGATTACGAGCTGCCTTGGCACTAAAAATTAAAAATTTATTGGTTTTCGATGATTCTCAACTTGTCATAAATCAAATCAATGATGTTTATCAGACCAGAGATGATAAATTACGCCCATATAAAGCATATGTCCTACAATTATTATCTTTATTTGATCAAGTTACCTTGGAAGCTATTCCTCGAACTAGCAACCGTGTGGCTGACGCTATGGCTGCAGCTGCATCTCTTTTGCCCTTGGAGTTAGATGATGAATATGCTACCATCATTATTCATCGACTCCAGGAACCCGCTTCAAATAAATCATGCTTAGAACCTTTGGATGTGTTTCTAATCAATGAAACTACTCCTGAACCATGGTACACTGATATATTTAATTTTCTTCAAAATGGGACCTTTCCTGAAGGTTGTAATAGCAACCAACATCGGTTGTTACGTAGACGAGCAAGTCGCTTCATGATTATTGGTAATACCTTGTATAGGAGATCTTTTGAAGGCATCCTACTGAGATGTTTGAATCTAGAAGAATCTAGATCAGCTTTGAGTGAAGCCCACAATGGATCTTGTGGGGGACATTTTAGTGGTAGCGCCATTGCTAAGAAGCTCCTTAGGATAGGATATTTTTGGCCTACCATGGAGAATGATGCACATGATTATGTGCGCCATTGCGACAAGTGCCAGAAACACGCTGACCTTGTCCATGCGCTTGCACAAGAACTGCAGGCTATTTCATCTCCTTGGCCCTTTTCAAAATGGGGCTTAGACATCATCGGAAAAATCAACCCCGTGTCATCTCGATGGACACAAATTTATCATAACCGCCACCGAGTATTTCATGAAGTGGGTTGAAGCTATGCCCTTAGCTTCTTGCACTGGAACCCAAGTATCCAAATTTATTTTTAATCAAATTATTTGTAGGTTCGGAATTCCCGCAAATCTCATCTCAGATAATGGAACTTGTTTCAAAAATAAAGATGTCAAGAAATTATGTCAAAAATATAAAATTCAACATCGTTGGTCCACTCCCTATTATCCTCAGGGTAATGGCCAAGCCGAAGCATCTAATAAAACATTAATCAAAATCCTCAAAATACTGGTCAATAAATCTGGTCGAGATTGGCACATCCAATTATATCCTGCTTTGTGGGCTTATCGAACTAGCATTCGCACCCCCACAGGTACTTCACCTTTTGTTTTGGTTTATGGCGCTGAAGCTGTTTTTCCCTTTGAATTAGAAGTTCCTTCTTTGGCTCTGCTACTTCAAGATACTGAAGTAGGAGATGAATATCATGTTGGCAGACTTAGTCAGCTGGAACTCCTAGATGAGAAGCGCATCAATGCTTTGGAGCATCTTCGTGCCTACCAAAACAAGCTTAAACGAGCATACCTCAAGAAAGTTCATCATCGATCCTTTGAGATCGGCGACCTTGTCTTAAAAGAAAATAAAAAAAATACTAATGCAACTAAAGACCTTAAAGGTAAATTTGAGCCCAACTGGCTTGGACCATATGTCATCACTGCTAAATTTGGCTCAGGAGCATACAGATTATCTACCTTAGATGGTAAAGATCTTAAAGAACCTATGAACATTATGCATCTCAAACGCTATTATGCATAAAATCTGGTCATTTCATCATTGTATATATTGTTATTTTGCATATTGTTTCATTTTCGTTATCCATATAAAAATTTCAAAAAAAAATAGTAATAGTATTTATTCTTTCCATTCATAAATTAAAATCAAAATATAAAAACACTTCAAAATCATCAAAAATCTTCAAAAACATCTTTTATTTTTGCACCTGTCAATTCTTGAAGTATTGCAGTTATATTTTCAGTTATTTTGGATAAATTAACATTTATTTGGAATCCCGCACTTTCACACTCACATGGATAAATATCTTGATTTTATTTGGTATGATTATTAATCTCTCTTATATCAAAATCCACAGTTGAATTAAATAAAGTTTTTGAGCATAGAGAACTGATCTTGTTATTTACTTGAACCAAGTATATCTCTTCACATTAAAATGATTTCATTGCAAATTCGATATGATGCTACATAGTAGAAGTGGTTTCTTGAGCGAAAAGTTTCCCCTGCTATCCTATCATGCACATGGTCTAGAATCTTTGAGAATTGACAAAAGGACAAGCTCACCCCTACCCAGAATAAAAATCCCTTGCTCTACAGCCAATCCGAGCAAGTATCCCTAGCATAGGAAGAAAAAGAAAAGTCAAAGCAAATGAGAAAAAGAAAAATATCATTTTGTACCATCGCAGCAATATTTCAGCATTATCTCAGTTCCAAGCAAAAATACAAAAAAAAAAGAAAAAGAGAAAAGAAAAAGAAGCAAAGAAAAAGCAAAAGCAATAAAATCCCTTTCCCTACCCCTTGAAAAGAAAAGAAGGGTGAATGAGCTTGAATCCCTGGAATTCTCAATTATTCGAAAACCGTGAGGTAAGCCCCATAACAGGTGGTTTGTGCCCAACCCGCTTGGCCTTGGGTAATCCCTAGCGTGGTGATATGTCTGTCACATTAGCGACCTTCTTTTGTATAGACCTATATCTGCTTATGGATTAGCTAGCTCTTGATGACCCGACTTACATAGTAGTCTGGTATGGTTACATGCATATAAATCATGGTCAACGAACACTCATTTGGTTAATTCAAATTACTTGTATCAAATTATCTTGCTCAAAATTGGTAAATGAACAATACAATTGCACACACATTTGTATTTGAGAGATTTTTGTATCATTATGATAAATCAAGATCGGCAATGAACTCACATATGCACATGAGGGTTCCTTATAAATCTACATTTGTCTTTGAGATAATTTAAAATATTTCTGCAACTCTTTTGGAATAATTTTTTCTTCTTATTTCAGAACATCTGTTTAGTATAAAAACAATTACATACATTGTTTTCAAAAATCACAAAATTCTTTCAAACAACATATTACAAAATCTAGTAAATAAAGTCAAGTTTATATATTATTATTTTCTGTTTATCTCAAAATCAAAAATCAATCATGCAATAAAACTAAAATATCAATTTCTTCTTTGGATTTCGCGATGATGGTATAAGTCTATACCTATAATTCTATGCCTAGCGCAAACCATTGTTCTAATTTTATTTTCCCATTCATTTTAATTTATAAAAACATATGGCTTACATCATTATGTTACACAATTGTGCTTTAAAAAGAACGAACACATTTTTTTCATTTCATTATGTCAACATTCAATTTTGCAATGATGGTATAGTTCCTAGGGACTTATTCAAAAAATTTATCACACTTAGGAATGTATGCCTAGCAAAAAATCATATTTCTTTAATATGTCATGCATAATATTTTTTATGAAAATCTGAAAACAAATCATCACCATCATCATTTTTCATCATCACAACCCAAAGTCTTAAGACAGTCTCTTAAGCACTCTTTTACTTTTAACAATATTTCTATACTGGGATTAGCTTGATGACCTAGCGAGCGGCGACTCCATGAAATGGTCTATAACAACGACAATGTCCTTTGAAATTATTGTTAGAAGTCTCTTTTATTTTTCATCAAATCACACCACAAAACAACCAATTTATTCACATCAAATTATTTCATTTACAATTTTATGCCATGACATAAAAATTATAATTTATTTCCAAATGACATAATTACATGAATCATCAATCACCAAAATTCAAAAATTAAAGCATCATACAACATATACACAAGTCATATCATCAAAAACAAGACCATATATATATATATATATCAAATTATGTACATCATATCAAAACTGGATTGGTATGCCACAATCTATACCCTGGCATACTCAATCCTCTCAAAAATCTATACAATCTCTATGCAGTCTATAGTCAGCTAGTCTCGAGAAGCCCTCGAGCTCTCAGCCTCATCTCCTCTCCCACCCTGGCATGGAGGAGGTGGTCCCATAGAGGTCCGTGCTGTGTCTCGGGTCCTCATTGTCGATCGTGAGGATGTCCTCGTCGATCCCATCCTGATTGGTTCAGCAATGCCGACTGGCAGCTGTACCCTCTGGCCCTCTGGAACCAGCTGGAAGTATACCCCCTGGTAGAACGTGGTCTGCATCATAGACCACACCAGCTCCTCCATGCTCGCCCCTCCGCTCCGAGCCCTGAGACGTGTAGCCTCATCCTGAAGTGTCTGCACCTGAGCCCGGAGGCGGGCATTCTCAGCCCGGAGAGCCACCATCTCACTGCTCTCCCCCACCTCGACACCCTTGCCCTTATCGGGCGATGGTGGCCTCTCCCCCTGCTGAGAAGGGAATCTCTCCTCCCTCCTCCCTATCTACTATGGCCTCTATGGAGCCCGTGCCATCCTCTGGCATCTCTCCTATGGAGACCATCGCTGCTCTCTCCCGTCGTGACCCCGTGCTGCCTCAATAGCAGCCTGACGTCGCCTCCCCATCCGTCGCACCATGGCATGCATCGGACCCTATGCCCTCATCATCCGAGGAGGGTGGATGCCTACGTACCAGGCATCGTATCCATCGGCAACCCCAACATCATCACCATCCACTGGCTGGATGGGGGCATCATCCGTGTCCTGACTCCAGAACCACTGCATGTCTGGAGCCCCGCTCAGTGTAGTACTATCTCGGATAGTCTGGGAGTACTCGTAATCCCTGAGAGAAGGGATCCCCTACTGAAGACCGAACTATCATAGAACTCGGTCATAGCGATGGAGCTCTACCTCTCCCCGCTCCATCCTCAGCCAATAGACTCGCCTAATGCGAGCCAGCTCCTGCCCATCCTCTGCCCACCCTGGATGCTCTCTCCATGGCCTCCAGGTGATCTGGTCTGGGATGAGGTCATCCAGCAACCTCCGTGACATCGGCAGATCTATCCACCGCTATGACCCCCTCTATAACCACCAATAGAAAACTCGGGGCCTCTCCCGGTCAACCCCTGTCAGTGGGAGCCCTACCGGCCTTCGCACCGTGATGTGCTCCCAGCACCAAACCTGTAGTAGTGATGTCAAGACCAGACATCGGCCTCCCTTGTATACGACCCCATGCAGGATCCTATACAAGCGGCATAGTACAAAGCTACCCCATGCAAACCTGTATCCGTGGTCTCTCATGTCACAGACCACATCTGAGAGGAGCCATGGTAGTCTGCACCCACTCTGGTGGCACAGCAGTAAGCCACCTACCACCCCTGCCAAAACTTGAGTCAGCCTAGATGCCCCAGGCATCTGCCTTAGAGACTCGATGTTCACTCTGCCCTTCTCCAGGGTGAAGCTCGGGTCTCCGCTCAGCCTCATCATCGCTTGGCCCTGATTGGCCGTAGGAGTCATCAGCCGTCCCTGTATGGGGATCCTCAAGATCCTCCATACGTCCTCTAGTGTGGGAGCCATCTCCCCTATCGGTAACCGGAAGCAGGACGACCCCGGATACCACCTCTCTGCTAGGGCTGTCAGTAGCCCCATGTCCGTCGGTACTTGTGGCATCTCTGCCACATGCTGCAAACCGACCTGTGCTAGTCGGTCACGCTCTACCTGGTCGAGCGTGGCTATGTCATCTCTCAGCCCCCCGTATTTCCACTCTCGACTCTTTAGTAATCCCCCCTACAAAACAAACAATAAAACAACAAAATTCATTAATAAACCAATTATTAAAGTCAATTAAATGCAATTCAAACAAACTTAATTTCATCAAATGATGATATCGTCCACTATTGGATGATATCGTCCTAAATTGGGCAAAATCATCCTTTGTAGGATGAAATCATCTCCTATTTCGCAACTTGGGGATCGCCCCTTGTTGGACGAGATCGCCCCTAGTTCGTCGATTTCGCCCTCAGAAGAAATCGACGATCTAGAGACGATTTCGATGAAATAGGGACGATTTCGTCCCGACGTCGTCGACGGCCTAAAAATGGCCGCGATGCCCCAAACAATCAAAATTTCAATCAAAAAATTGCACAAATTAAATCCAAACATAATTCACTAGGATTAGATCCTTACCCGTAGCCCGCGTCGGACCTCTGTCGATCGGTGCGCTGTCTCAACCATTTTTTTTTGTAGAGCTCTAAAACAGTAAAAATGAATAGTAAAAATGAATTAGGGTTTTACCCTATTTTCTTAATTTTATTTTAAATCAACAACTTTTTTTAATTTTGCTTTTCCACGCTTTTACCTCAAACGTTCGATTTGGGTAAAAACACGGAGGGGGCACCATAGTCAGCAGTCGTACGATTCGACCAAGAATCGTCGTCTAGAAAATTGAGTAAATTTTTGCTTTCTCGTAAAATGGGAAGAACTCGTCTTTAACGCATTTTCTTCGAAAAATTCGCTAAAGAGGGGGCAAAATGTAGCACCCTAAAATTGGCATAGTTAAACCTTAGTAAAAAGATAAAAATTTGAATTTTAACCCCAAACCGCCCGTTAACCGCCTGTTACCCGCTTCCCTTGTTTTTCATGCCATTTTTAGGATTTGTTTTGACCGTTGGATGATATCATCGTAGATCAAACGAAATCATCCCAGATCTGACGAATTCATCTGGAACAGAACGTCCAGACGATTTCGTCCCAAAACCAAATTTTCATAATTAGCTTCTGTTTCAACAACTTCTCTAACCTGGGCAGAAAGCGTGTCTGCACAGTTAGAGTCTCCCCCGTTGGAGATCTCCCAAATTGGGATGATCTCCAACCTCCTAACCTCTCCCTAATCCTATATAAACTAGGATTTTCTTAGTTTATCCCCCTGAACCCCCTAGCTGACTGATTTCCCTACAAATTTAGTTCCTTGTGCCTTAGAACACCTTCATACTTTTGTTTGCATTGCGTATTTCAAGTTTTCTTGCAGGAATCTTACTGTTTTTCAGCTGGAGCAAGCTTGGATCATCGTAGGCGATTCCAGATGATTTCGGATGATCCTATCATAGATCGATGATGATCTCGTACGATTGGAGGCGATCTCGACTGTAGTCCAGATTGGGGGCAATCAGAGCCCAGAGTTTGCATTTTCTTATCGTTTCTCTCGCATTTCTTTATGCATTATCTTAGTTATTATATTTATGCATCCTGGAGTTCACCTCATTTAGTATAGATGCATGATAAAGTCAAAATAAATTGTCAAATTGATGCATTTCCTTTTAATTGCTATCTGGATTTATCATTTAGGCAAGTTTACTATTATTTCTATCATTTCCCCTTGCTTTTGTAGTTGCATTTTTGGTATTTTGTATCTGTTTCTATGATTGCAAGTTTCTGACGAATTCGTCAGATCATCGATGATCCGATCTGATCTCAGATGACCGACTGTGATCTGAGATGATTCTGTGCAATTACAGATGATTACGTATGATTTGAGATGATTTGGACTTCTACAAAACTTAGAATCTTCATCAGACATCCGAAATCAGGTATGTTCTATTTTATTTAGCCTACTTTCTGTGTTTAGCACTTACGCATGTTTTTTGTATTCATAAAAATCAGCATTGGCATATAGAATAGCTTAGATTCATCTTGGCCAAACCTAGGAATTGAATGATTAAAGCACAAAATGAACACATCAAACCTACTCTCAACCTAGGCATGGAAACTGCCACTCAAAAGTTTCCTGGTGAACCCACCATCCGTCAAAAATTCACCCTTATACCCCTCCCCCGAGAGGCGGGACCTTCAAAGGGCCTCTCAGTCCGAGGTATTGTCCCATCCTTCTCGCATCCCCCTTTCGGGCGTGGATCCTATAGCCTCGAAGGTAAGGATGCAAAAAATTTGGAGCGATATAGTCATATGGCCTAAAAAGTTGTCCACATGAGTAGCCTCCTCAACATGACGTGTTTATGTGTCTACACTACCACATAAGGAAGAAGGGCAGAGTGAAATCCTATTGACGACTAAGAAATTTATCATGGGGATGAGAGAAGTTGGGTCTTGTTATGTAATGATAGAAAATAATGTAGATGCTGAGGATGTTGCTATACCACTTGTAGTAGCAAAGTTTTTAAAAGAGTATGTAGATGATGAGCACATGTAGTAATTGTACGAAGGAGTCAAAAAGAAGTTGTAAGATAGTAATACAAAGTATACAGTAGTCATATACGTAAGTAGGAGAAAAACATTACTTGAGTGTAGTTATAGGAGCTTTATCAAAGGAACTCATTGGAGCATAGTTATTTTCAACCAAAGGAGAATGATGTAGGAGCTTATATTTTGGAGGGCATAATTTTTTATCTGATTGTTGGATCAACTTGAAAATTTATGGAGAGTTGCATAAAGATGTGGACATAACAAGGCTAGAAAACTCTAGTCATATAGATGATTTTTCATGATTTTATTAGGTCCTAATTCCTTCATCTAGTGCCCCAAAAATGGGATTTAGTGTTTTTTGAAAATATGGAAGTAAACATATTTGCAATAAATTCTTAATTAAGCATTGAGTAGATATTGAGATTTTCTAGGAGTCTTAATATAGATGATACAATGGTTTATATTAATTTAGGGGACTATCCGAGATTTTTTTGGTGATTTAGATTTTGGCACTAAAAGATGAAAAAATTACCCCCCAAAAAATATTGTAATTTCTTATCTTTAGGACTCTAATATTCAAGGTTTCTTTTGGGATATATATTCCCTTGGTATCACATTGTAAAAGGAGTAAAATATAGGAATGATAAAATAAGCCATGTTTCAATTTATTTTTCATTGTAGCTCTTATGTGATTTTGGGATTTATTGCTTTATTTCTATTTGTCACTATTTTTATATGATTGGATGTTCTTGTTTTGACCTCTTGCAACTCAACTTACACCATTTGGTATCAAAGAAATTTGGATCTTGCCATGGGAAAGAAGGTAATATTATCAATTATAGTTATTTTGCTATTATTATTTTTCTATTTGGAATAACATAGATCAGATTAGCATGAGAATATGAAGAGGATTTTATGCCCAGATCGAAAAGAATATGCAAGAGCTACAAGTACAAGTTGCTTAGTTGACAAAAATGATGGTCCATATAAGGGAAAGATATCCCATAGAATTTGTAGATCTAGATTCTAATAATAAGAACATTGAAGAAGACAACAAGATAGAGGTTCATGTTGATGAAGAACCAGAGGGGAAGCCAAATTTTGAGGATAGGCGAATTATGGCCTTCGAAGGAAATAAATATGGCATCAAGATTGATGTCCTTGAGTATGTAGGAGGGTTGAAACCAAAGGAGTTGATAGACTAGTTGAATAGCATGGAGAAGTTCTTTGAGTGGAAAAGCCTTTCAGATGAAAATAAAGTGAATCTTGCATGCATGAAGTTGAAAGGGCATGTGATGATTTGGTGGGATCATATATAGGAGGAGAGGCAAAGAAAAGGAAAGGAAAATATTAGGGTCTAGTGTAAAATGGAAAAAAGAAGGAGAAATTCTTACCCAAATATTATGCCCAAACATTATTTCGTAGACTTTAGAACCTTAGACAAAAGGATCAAAGCATTGAGGACTACACCAATGAATTCTAAAAGTTATCAATTTGGGTGGGTCTTGAAGATTCAAAAGAACAAAAGGCTATAATTTATGTGAATGGATTAACTTATGCCATACAAGATGAATTGAGTATGCTTAAGATCCATAGTGTAGGGGATGCATATCAGTTAGCATTAAAATTAGAATAGAAACATAAGAGGATTTAATCCCTTAAATGAAGTATCTACTAATACAAGAAAACATTAAGAGTCTAGAGAAGTTCATAGTAACTATGAGAGAGGTGGAGGATTTCAAATAGGTAGAGGCTATGGTGGAGGACAAAATTGAGATGACCCACAAGGGCAATATACATGTTATACATATGGTGAGGAAGGTCACAAAGCTTTTGAGTGTATGCACTATCTTGAATAAGAAATAAAACAAGTAAAACAAGCTAGAGTTAATGTAGTTGTAGTAGAAGAGTGGGCTGAGATAGAAGTTACTGCAAATATCATGATAAATAGGACAATGATCATTCCAAGGATGGAGAAAACACCAAACAGTTATGATGGTGATTTTTGGCTACATACAAATATCTTTTGAACTAGATACGCATCTAGAGGAAAGCTATGTAAGATGATTATTGATAGCGATAGTTGTGAAAATATGATTTGAAATGAAATGGTTGAGAAAATTAACTTGAAGTGTGAGAACTCGTATCCCTACAACATATTGTAGATCAAGAAAGGGAATTAGGTAACTATAGATAAGAGGTGTCTGGTTATGTTTTCAATTGGAAATACCTACAAGGATTAAGTAGGGTGTGATGTAGTTTCAATATATGCATATCTCTTATTTTTGGGTAGGCCTTGGCAATATGACAAGAAGGATACCCATGATAAGGGAAGGAATACTTACACATTTTGGAAGGATGGAATAAAATTGGTCTTATTAGTGCATAAGAAAAAAGGGAAAATTTAAAACCTATTGATGACTAAAGAATTTATCATGGGAATGAAATAAGCTAAATGTTGTTATGTGATTATAGAAAAAAATATAGATACTAAAGATGTTGATATACCATCCGTAGCAGCAAAGTTGCCGAAAGAGTATGTAGATGATGAGCAAATGTAGGAATTGTAGGAAGGAGTCTAAAAGAACTTGTAATATAGTAATGCAAATTACACATTAGCTATAGATGCAAGCAAGAGAACACAAGTATTTGAGTGTAGTTGTAGGAGTTTGATCAAAGAAACTCATAAGAGTAGATTTATTTTCAACCATAGGAGAATGATGCAGGAGCCTATCTTCCAGAGGGCATAACTTTTGATTCAATTGTTGGATCAAATTGAAATTTTATGAGGAGTTCGATAAAGAGGTAGACATGGCATGTCCAACAAAAATTAGTCATATAGATTATTTTTTAGAGTTTTTTTATCATTTAAATATATTAGATATATTAAAAAGGGGTTTTAATAGGGACCCAAAACTTGATTACAAAAGACATAACCTGCATTCTGGAGCACCAACTAGAAATACAAAAATAACATAGTAACAAAAATTGAGGAGATCCTCAACCAACCAAGAGAAAATAATGAAAACAAAGAAAAGGCTACCCCTAGCCAATGCAAACCGAAGGAAAAGAGAAATTGCAAAGAGGTGATAGAGAAGGAGAACCCAAAACACAGAGTAAAAAACAACACCCAACTATCATTTCACAAAAGCAAGCTTCACAATGAGGTCATATAGGCTTGCAGTGAAAAGGTCTTCTTCAACATCCTTGCCATTAGTAGGGTAATCCTCAATCTTGACCCACTTGTTCCTCTATTTAGTATCAGGTACATTAACGTCTTTTTCAAAAAAAGTTCTCTTGAAAAAGTAGAGACTCAGGGTATTGTGTAAATCAACAAGATGAGAAATATTGTTTGAAGTATATTTGATGATATAATCCTAAAGATAAATATTTGGGTCATCCTTGGTATCTTCATCAGAATCGATGACCAAGGACTCTTGTTGTTTGGCTTTGTTCTTTAGTTGCACAAAGGCACGAAGCAATTTTTTCTCAAGTTTAGTCTCCTGATCTGGTTCAAGATCACTATCACTATCAGAGGAAGCACTTCTAGACATTTTCCTTAGTCTAGAAACATTCTCAATAATTTGATATTTTTAGAAAAAAATTTCAAATCTTTGGAGGACTGGGGAGTCAAATGAGAATATTTGGATTTAGGGGGAGTAACCTTGGGCTTAGGTTCAGGGTTGAGGATTAGGATAACACCTTCAAGAAAATGAATCAACCAATGCTTATAGAGGAGATTAAACAAACCATGATGGATGTGTAGTGACCTAACCATGGAGTGTGCACCTAGCTACTGTATTGATCTATACCATAATGAAAGCATAAATATTCACACAAGTACATAATTTGAACAAAAAATGTAAGTAAGGTTTCTTGTATTAATCTTTAAATGAGCTTTGATTACAAATATGCCCTCTTAGGGTCACTTGAAATATGATACTGATATTACAATTTCCAATGCCCTCAATAGGGTAGGCGCACTTGTAGTGCTCTATTGATTAGTCACAAACTACCTTGGGGTGGAGCTAACCCCCTTCTTCATGATGTGGAAGGATTATGACATAATCTCCTCTTGTACCAATCTCCCTGCGAACAAGAAACAATAGCACACGATTAAAAATATTGATAGCCTCTCATGATGAGTCCCTTTAAGGGAATATGTATGCAAATGCCATTAAACTAGTAAAAAAAGAAAGCATAAAGAAAGACTTTAAACTACTCTAATTAAATCAAGAATTATACTACAATATAAAGGACATGAATAAGCAAATGATTCATGGATCAAATATCAAGTTAGGAAAAATAAAGTGCATAAGAGATCCAATATACTCCTACTTAATACAATGCATGAAACAACTAATTCCTATGATCAGAGTTTCTCTAAAATATAATTAAACCTTATGAAAATACTAATATGACTAATCTATGTGGTCAAAAGGAAATAAAGTAAGGTGATCAATAACCTGTTGCAAACCATAGCTATGGTGGGCAGTCTACACTGTGAACCACAACTGACAGCTATGGTTTGACCTCTGATAGGTTTACCCTCAGAATTAGGGGCAGTGGGCTTGACCTCCTTGTCCAAATTGATGTTCAAGGGTTACCTTTGTTGTCCTCTAATAGATTTGGCATGCTTCATGGAGAAGCCAATACCAAGAAGGGTGGTTAGGATAGTTGGGATCGAAGCCTATGGAATATTTCATCCTTCAACTACCTCCTTCTAGATCTCTTGGCCATTCCAACCCATTTGGCTTGGATAGAAGGCCTAACTGAACTTTAGTTAAGACCACAGGTCATAGTTGTGGTCCAGATTGCAGACCATAGGTGTCAATCATGGTTTAGACTGGAGACCACAGATCTGGGCTGTGGTTCAGACTACTTAGGTCAAAATGCCTAAATTGAGTGGTTAGAACCATTGCTCTATCTTGGAGTATATCCAAGATCCTTCATATAGTTTTGTAGCATGTCCATATGAGTAGTCACCCTCGACATGATGCACTTTAGGTGTCTATAGATGCCCCTTTTGAGATGCGTTGTGAGATTCATTAGTCTGATCAATATTAGATGCCCCAATTCTAGCAAAAGGATGCACATATTGGAATCATTGCTTCCAACTTGGAAAGGCTTACATTTGAAAAGTCTACACTCGCCATTAGACGTTCGGGTAGCTTTGGTACTACAATAGGAGTTAGACCTATATAATCGAAGGATGAGAGTTACAAATAAGATTTCATATTTTCTATTTGCCCCAAGCAAAGGGAGAAGCTTATGATAGCTGTTAGCAATGATTTGTAAGAACAAACACAATTTTGACAAGATCAAGGGATCTATGATCTTCGAGATCTTCTGTTGATTTTGATTATGACATGAAATTATGACTACCCCCTCAAGCGATGAGGCAATGATGGTAATGACAATGTATGAAGCGACAAAATTGCTTGACTATAATGAATGATCCTGAACAACTTTAGATTCGAGCCTTTTAATTCCTTGGCTAGGCCTTGTTCAACTTATTATTGCAATGCTTAGTAGTATTTTTACATCTCTATCCCATGGAGCAGTCAGGATACAATAGCCATCTTAGGGAGTCAAAATAATACAAATGCAATTAGACTTGTTTTGAATCATATTGTCGATGATTTTTTGAAAGATGTCATAAAAGAAATGACAATTTTATCCCAAATGTCCTTATGGTGATTTACTAATCTTGCCGGATTGCATGGATTGCAAGTTGCTACAACCACCAATTTTATAGGATAAATCACTAAATACGAGGTGCATTGGGTTTTTTAATTATTTGTTTTTTTTTGTTGAATTTTACATTTATTTGATTGGTCCTAGTGCTTTTAACATCACCAAATTTGCAGTTTTGATCATTGATTTTGAATTTTTATCCAATGGGAGTCATTAATTTATATTTTTAGACCTTCTCACGATGGATTTTGAGTGCATTTATTGCTAGCTATGGACCGCAGGTACTGTCTACGATTTACATTTCCAAATTTTGGGGACTGTAGGTCAAACCTACGAGTGGAAACTCTAGTTCTAGAATCACAGATGTTAGTTGTGGTCTACAGAGACTAGGAGGACCTATAAATTGAATTCCCATTTGAAATTTTTCATTATTTTTTGCAACTATTAGCAATTTGAGATCTCTAAGAGAGAGAGAGAACATTATTTGATACGAAACATTGCCAAAATCTATCGCAATTACACTCATCTATCCTAATGGTGGATCTTGATCAACCATTGACTAGCCAGGGGTAGGGTGTGGGCAAGGTAACTCAAAACTAAGACTAGATACTCAATACCAGTAAAATGAACCACACTAAGAAATATAGAAAATTAACCTCACTAAATTGTTGGTAATGAACCCCACTAGTCTAGGTTAGCTTAGTGTTTAATTTTTATGCCTTAGTGGTCTAGGAGGGTACCCAAAATGGGTGTCACTCCTAAACCATAGCTGGTAGCTGTGGTTCTTAGTTGACAAATTGGGAACCACAGGTTTCAATTGCGGTTCCCAATTTACAAATTGGGGACTGCAGGTTTTAGTTGCGGTTCCCAATTTACAAATTAGGGATCGTAGGTTTTAGTTGTAGTTCCCAATTTGCAAATTAGGGATCGTAGGTTTCAGTTGTGGTTCCCAATTTGCAAATTGGGGACTGCAGGTTTCAGTTGCGGTTTGCGATTGTTGTTTTTTTTTTACTCTAGGTTGTCTAATTAAGAAATTTTTAATTTTCTTTAGCTCTGCTTAGCTAGATTTAGCTTACATTATGCTTTTTGCTTTTTAAAAGTTAACTTCTAGAGCATGGGAGCTTGACCTTATGAATACTCTCTACGAGGCCTTATCGGATGATGACCAAGCATGGTTCTGAGTCATCGGGTTTGGTTACATCATGGATATACCCACCATTAGGGTAGATCAAGCCTATCTTATTGCATTGGCTCGACGCTAGAATGCACGAATCAACACATTCCACCTTCCTTTTGGTGAGATGACCATCACTCTAGAGGATGTCTATAGGATATTTAGGATCCCCATCGATGGTGAGGCTATCATCTCCTCTTATTCCATGACAAAGGATGCTGTATTTAATGCCATATTTAGTGACTAGAGCATTGATGCATAGGATGATGCTAACCATAGAGGGGTGCACATCAGTGACTAGTATCGTGATGATGTATTCTATATTACAGAGGCCCTCTTCATGCATATCATTATGCAGATTGTCCTTCCAGACTCATGTGCAAGGATTACCTGTAACATGTTAGCCACTACTTGGTAGGTGCTTCACATATCGACAGAGGAGCCACTACTATTAGCTTGGAGGAGCACCCTATTATGCTAGCTCTATAGGGAGCTATACCAGATCACTAAGCATAGTTGTAAGGGCATCAACTATAATCTATTGTTACAGATCTAGGGGTGGTAGCACATCCAAATTGAGCATCCTATGGAGCTACCACTACGCATCACTACCATAGACGTAGATATCAGTGTTATGCCGCATGCTGGCCTCATGTTGAAGAGGATATCCATAGCAGGGCTCATGCTAGGAACATTGAGCACTACATTATTAGGTTTACATCACTTGTATCAGGGGACATTGTTTGATGCCCCTACATGGATTGCCCTACATGGCCAGAGGCAGACGAGTGGCTATGAGGGTCCCATCAAGACAAATGGTTTATCTAGCATAAGACAAAGTTTTGAGAGTATCAGTTCTTCTCTCATGTCCTACAATAGTTTGGCATGGTGTAGGACATACCAGATATGCCACTGAGGTATAGACACCTAGCTCTAGAGAGGAATCTCCTATTGATAGTTCATCTTCCACTAGGAGATGCACCTGATGATTTCCAAGAGTCAAGGGTTGAGATAGTTGGGACCACACTAGACTATGATGGGTGGTGGTCCTTATTCAAATGGCATTGGATAGGGTCTCTGGGTTGAGAGCGGGTTGAGGTAGATGCAAAGGCAGATCCTAATGGGTGCAAGGTGCACAAATGTACTAAGGGTGGTTGGGGTGCATAGGCCGCAACTAAGGATATTCCAAAGATCAAACCTGAGGAGGATTCTCTAGAGGAGGGTGAGGTCTCTTTCGAAAACGTAGAGGGACTACTGCTGGCTTAGATTGCTGACTTATAGAGTTAGATCAGGAGATTTCACACATAATAGCTCGAGAGAGACACTACCATCACCACTATGAAGTCCAAGGTAGCTGATAGGGAGTGGCACCTGACTGAGGTGTAGGGTTAGGTACAGGAGCTCATGACTCAGGCTACAAATGTAAAGGCCCAAGTGTAGAGAATTTAGACTACCCTGGAGTTAGCATAGATGCAGTGAACTATAGTAGAGATAAAGCGAGATCTTTCTTGAGCATCGATGGGGGCTATGCCACCTCCCTCAGGCTACTATGGGGCCTCCTACAACACCCAGTAGGTACAATAGCTACATAGGATCCAACTATCAATGTAGATAAACTGCATGGTATGGTCATGAGGATCAATGATATGCACGTAGCCTAGGTTTCTTGCATTGATCAACTAGTCGGTTACAAAGAGATACACAAGCTACAAGTTCCTGAGGATCCTTTCACATTAGAGTCTCAACATACCAGGTCCAAGACCTTAAGGTAGTCTATAGTGAGCTCAAGTCACAGGACTCATAGGTCCTCTAGTACACACACAGTAAGGTCGTAGGCCAAGACTAGGGATCCAAGGCAAACATCAGGGACCTCCAGTTAGAGGACTAGCCTACTGTAGTTACCAGTTTCTCATGTTTTGGGTGCTTTAGGCTTTGGAGATGGGTAGGATCCATAGTAAGATCCACCATAGGTGCTAGTTTAGCCAAGAGAGCAAGCTCCATAGCACAGTGCGGAGGGAGGCGATAATCACTCCAGTATAGGAGCAGCCTAGATCTAAGTTATAGCAGCTACCGACTACAGTTTTGATATATTATTTTGTGTGTAAGGTCAAGGACCTACACAGTTGTAGCCTATGAGCATTTTGTACTCCCTATGTACTCTTTTGGACACACACACACACACACACACACACACACACACATATATATATATATGATATGATCTTTTATGGCTCATTATGTGTACATGTTTATTTATTATTTTGATTTTATGTTTATTTTATGCACATGGATGCAAAGCTTATGTAAATGCTATGTTTATATGATGTGATGTATGGATGACATGCATTAGATAGCTATTCCACTTTATGATGATGATATGCAGTGATCTAGATGATTAGATGTGCAATATATGATGTATGTATATGGATGTAGTGATCAGTGTTTATTTTTAAATGCATATTTATTTGTGGGCATGCATTTATTTTATGCAGTTTATGGTATGCTATGCAATGTATGGTAATGCATTATGTATAGAATCATAATCTAATGAAAATGAACTTTTATGCTTTAATCACTTAAAACATAAGGAATGAATGTAAACTATGTATATCAATTTTTAAAATATGACACCATAGAGTGTATAACAATCATGCAAAATAATTGATAATTCTCATTACAATAACTTAATTGATTAATCACCCATATATGAAATGCAATGAAATGGATTAGTATGATGCTAATGAATGATTATGTCATTTTGTATATTTATTCTTTGTTGCACTATGTAGTCAGTTTCCGTCTAAACATCATTTCTGATATTCATGCGGTATCTATTATATATGTTTGATTGTGCTTTGTAAAATGCATTCTGATGAATGAATGACTCATATTTCTGAAGTCTAATGATATTTGGTATCTTGTTGCTATTGGAGCACTTTTTGGGGTTTTCCTTGAGACTCAAACACCCTAGTAGATTTCTCCAAAAATCACATACTAACTATACAAGGCTTATATTGGACAAGGCTTTTGCCGTGACAAACCCAACTATTCATTATCCCTATGTGTGCATGTGAGTATTTTTAGATAGATCATAAGCATGCCCCATATGTCAATCAGGACTCTTTCAACCGATACGTGAGATAGGGTTGCTCATATGATCGTACCATCCTTGTTTTAGCTTTGATTAGACTTATACAACTAGACAATCCTAGGTACCTAGAGCTAGCTCATCTTGTAAATTGATCAAGGCTACCCCTCCAAATGTAGGTAGGACTCTTTCAACCCATTGTTATGTTTGGGGATCACCCAATAGAACTACCCCTTCGATTGCAGGTGAGACTCTTCCAAACCATTGTTGCAATAGGGGATCACTCTATGGTTTTCAAAAGGTGGACAATCCAGGGATTCAAGTTCTCACCCTTCTTACTTGCTCATATGTAGTGATAAAAATCACTGTTAATCCACGTGTTACTATTTTATTTGAGAAAGGGATTTTTATAGTGCTTTTGATTCACTATGTCACTTTACATTTTGAACTTGAAATTTGTACTTTTGCACTTTGTAATTTTGGGATTTAAACTTTGTGACTTTGGGATTTATAGGGGAAATTATTGTCCTTTTGCCAAAGTACACCTTTCTAGATCATCTATTTGCAAGATAAGTAGGTCGTGAAACCCATATCTCTAGATACCTAAGATTGCTTTCGCAACTTTCATCCTCTCTTGTCTTAGCAGGATTTTATATTGTTTTGCTTAGTGATGGGATTTTGATATGTTGAAGCACTATCCCAACTAATGACCTTGTCTATAACAACAAAACAAGCTTTCTATAATATCTAAATAACCCACTAGGTATGGTTGAGTGACGGGAAAACTTAATATACATACATATTTCTCTGCAACAGGTATCGTGTATGAATGCAATGAATTATGATAAATGCAAGGGTGCATGATTGACATACAAACATGTGATCATTTGTAAAATTTTGATAGATGCATTACACTCTACTGTGGAATGCAATGGATGAAAAATGCCTAAATTCAATATATGATGTGAATGCATATATGAAAATGCAAACTGCAAAAGCAAATGTTTTTGGATTTTAAGCTTTTCCAGAATTTTTTTTTTTGGATTTTTTTTTGGTTATTTTAATTGATTTTTATGGATTTTTGAGCTTTCATATTTGACCAAATGATGAGTACATGTCCTTGGAGATTTTAAGGATGACCAAATGGTGAGGAACTACCTTTGGAGATTTTACTTGACCAAGCTACTCAACAAAGAGCTTGGGGTATTTTGGGATGACCGAGCGATTGAGACAAAACCCTCAGAGCTTTTGGGTTGACCAAAGGGCTTATAAATTACTTTGGTGCCTTTACTTGACCAAGCTTCTTAATCAAAAATCTTGGGGTAGTTTGGGATGACCGAGAGATTTTGGACAAACCCTCAGAGCTTTTGGGTTGACCAAAGGGCTTACAAATGCCTTTGGTACCTTTACTACACTCTCAAGCATAGAATACCTTAATATGGATGATATTGAGAGGCTCAAGCTCTTCCACACCCTTTATTGATGTTATGCGATAGGTACCTGGACCAATATTTTTAGATATGATGTAAGGCCCTAGCCAATTATTCATGAATTTGTCTTACATATTAGGCGGAAAATTCGAGTTATGTTGGTTATCTTTTCACACAAGATACCCAACTTCAAAGTCTCTCTGATGGAATTTGACATTGTAAGCTCATTTTAAATGCTCCTGATAAATACAAATATGCTCGAGGATATTCACATGATGTTCATTGAGGAACATCAATTGATAGAGGTGAGCTTGCCATGCGGTGTCGTCATTGATGAACTCTTTCAATGCGACACATAGCATTGGAATTTCTAACTCTAAGGGTATAATGGCCTCAGTGCCATATACTAGTGAAAATGGTTTTCCCCCAATGGGCATCTGAATGCTAGTCCTGTAAGCCCATAGTGCAAGGGACAACTATATATGCCAATCCTTATGGTGTTCTTGCATTGTCTTTTTCAAGATGGATACCATAGTCTTGTTTGAGGCCTCAGCTTGCCCGTTTGCTTGCGGATAGTATGGAGTTGTAAAAATGTGTTTAATACAATATTTAGACGTTAAAGCCTGCACAATTTTGTTCTTAAAAGATGTTCCATTATCCAAAATTATTTTGAATGGCATCCCAAAATGACATATGATATGCTCAAGAATAAATTTTGTGATGCAAGCTCCAGTGGTCATTGTAAGGGGAATGGCTTCCACCCACTTTGTAAAATACTCAGTAGCCATGATAATGAATGTATGTTAGCCTAACGATGGAGGAGAAATATTGCCAATAAGATCTAGTCCCCATTGAGTAAATGGCCAAGCCACCTAAATGGATTGTAAGGCCTATGATGGCAAGTACGTAAGATTAGCATGATGTTGACATTTAATATATTTTTTGACATACACATTGCAATCCTTCTCCATAGTGGGCCAATAATAACCCATGCAAAGGATGCATTTGATTATAGCCATACCGTTGAAATGGCCATCGCACGTACCTTCATGAGCTTTTGAAATTTCCCAAGATGATTCTTGGGGCTCAACACATTGAAGGAGAACTCCTTCATGGCTGTGTCAATACAAAATATCTCCTATCAAGACATACTTAGTCAATTTTTTTTAATGTGAATCTTGTGGCACGTGACAATCCCTCTGGGATTATACCATGCTTTAGGAGATATTGGTTTTGCAACATCTAGCTTTGACAAGCCTCAGCTTTGACTGCTAAGATGACTTGCTCCCCCTGTGTATTTAACTATGCAAATACAAACTAGAAAAAAACCTTATGGTGAATGGTAGTACCACTTTTCGTAGGACTCTGAGAAGTCAATGACTCCCAAGGTGCCTGCTTAAGAAAGTCTTCCACTCTATGGAACCAATTAGCTATTGGTTCCACAACAATAATTTTGACTGACTCTTTGTTATCAAAAGCTGCATGCTCCACTACTAGGTGCGAGAGTGTTCTAACATGGATGGTAGTAAAATTGGTAGACGGACCCCAAAGATGCCATAGTGTCTATGAATATATTTTATGAACGAGGAATTGCCTCAATGTCATACCATTCCAATTTATCCATATAAGTGGCAACAAGATATTTGTAGGATTTGTTGCAAGTATGAATAGGGTTAAGCTGTAAGAGGCTTAGAAATATCTCTTTTCTAAGCCTCAGTGTGAAATCTCCCTACATTTGTCGGCAATTATTTGTCGGCAATTTTTGTCAGCTATTTTCCCTAACTCCTTTCCTATATTCCCTCCTCCTTATCCCTCTGTTAATCCTTCTTTTCCCTTATCCCTCCAACTTCCTTATCCCTCCTTATCCCCTATTTCCCATTATATCTCCTTCATCGACGGTTTCCTCCAACTCCCTTTCCTCTACATATTTATATATGTTAATTTGTAATATGGAAGGTTGACGAGAGGTGCAATTTAAATTATGTTTTTCTGCTGCATTATTAATTGATTTAATTTTGTTTATTTGGCACCTATTGAAACTCTGTCCACATCTGGTATCAGAGCCAGACTGTGCCAGTTTGAGCACGGTTCTCGAGGCACGTGACAGTCGAGACGCTGACTGACGGGCATAGTTCCTGAGGTAGGCGCAGTCATCGAGGAGGATCGGCTCGGATCGAATCCCGAGGCAGATCACGAGCAGACTCAGATGCAATCCCTGAGGTAGTTTGGGCATGGATCCTGAGGCATATTGTGCACACACGTGATGACATTTGGCAGCGACACAGTTCTCGAGATAGAGGACATGTGGCAATAGCAAAACTCGACACGTGGCAAGGGGCGATTGGCGGCAGACAGCTTAGTTGGTAGTGAGGTTAAAACTTTGCCACATTGTAGACAGCATTTGGCTACATGTGGAGGACCTTGATTGGGCATTGCTGGGTAAAACAAGGTAGGATTGACTGCCCGAAGGCAATCGAAGCCTTCTATGCGGAGTGAGGGTTAAAAACCCTAGCTGTGCGTTTGCACAGTGAATGTGGGATAATACCACGGTTTAAAAAAAAAAAAAAACATTTTCCCACTGTTGAAATAAATCCCTCCTCGCTCCCGTCCATTCTCATCCGCGCGCTTGGCGTGGTGGATAGTCGGTTCGGTTGCTTGGAAGAGGGTCGGGGATCGAATCCCGCAAAGCGCTTTACAGAGGAAGTTTTTTATTTTTATTTTTTTTTCAAGTGCCGCCGCCAAGGAGATAAAAGGAAGTCTCACCTTCCTTGTTCACGAAGGGGCCGTGAGGTCGCGCGGCTAAGGCGCTCGCTCAGCACACCGCAGGTCGCGGGTTCGAATTCTAGCTTAAAAAAGGTAAAATTTTTAAATTGTTTTTTTTTAAAGGTTTTAAAATTTATTTAATAATTTTTATATTATTTTTTAAAATTATCTTTTTTAAATAAGTTTTTTTAAAAAAAGGTAATTTAAAAATAATAAAAAGTTATTAAATTTATTTAAAAAAAACCTTTATAAAAATTTGCAAACCTTGAAGAGTTTTTTGTGGCCAATTAAAACTCGCCCAAGGGGGCTTGAAAATTTGCATATTGTGAACCTGGAAAAGTGACGGGAAGTCTTCCGGAGCACCCGTTTAGCACCTCCAAAATTTTTTGGACTCCCCGTCTCGTGACGGGGGTGGCACGCCAGGGGCGCTGCCCCTTGGAACCCCGTTTAAGGGTTCAATATTGAAGTGGAGCCAAAGCCAGTAAATCCAGAGCTAGTAGAGCCAGAGCCAGCAGAGTCAGAGCCAGTGGAGCCAGAGCAGAGCCAGAGCTAGAGCTAGAGCCAGTATTGGGAGTCTCACAATAAGCAATCAGTAAGAGAATTACTTTGCTTTGTAATTGCTTATTTCAGTGAAATCAAAGTTTGTTTTTTGAAATGGCTGCAAGTACTAGTCTACCAATCCCCGAATTTAATGGTAGCGACTATGATTACTGGTCTATAAAAATGAAGACCTTGTTGATAGGAAAAGGCCTTTGGGATGTTGTAGAAGAAGGCTATGAAGAACCAACTGCTGCTGAATGGGCAGCTTTTTCAACTGCTGATAGAAGGGCTAAAAAGGAAGCCCAGAAAAATAACTCATTTGCCCTTTATCATATTCATGCTGCCTTAGATAAAAGTATCTTCCCTAGGGTTGCATCTTATGTAATTGCACAAGATGCATGGAATGCCCTAAAAGAAAGCTATAGAGGTAGTGACCAAGTGAAGCAGGTAAAACTGCAAACTTTGAAACGAGATTTTGAGAATCTCAAGATGCAAGAGAATGAAAGAGTCGATGATTACTACGTGCGAGTGAAAGCCGTAGTCGACAAAATGGTCACACTAGGGGAGGATATTAAGCCAGAGATGATGGTGAAGAAAGTGTTGAGAACACTTCTTCCTAAATGGAATTCTGTTGCAATAATTATTGAAGAATCCAAAGACTTAACCACATTGTCTTTTGATGCATTAAGCTGGTTTACTTCTCTCACATGAAGAGAGGTTACAGGAAACTCCTACCACCAGTTATGGAGGAGATGACAAAGCTTTTGCCACACATGAAGGAAGAGGTAGAGGCCATGGTAGAGGTCAACAAAGAGGCAGAGGCAGGAATAATCAAAGAGGGGGAACTCCTAACAGAGGAGGATCATCCAACAGAGGTGGAAATCAGAATAGAGGAGGACAGCAACAATATAGAGGGAAACAATCTGGCAAAGGAAAAGGAGGAGACAAATCAAAACAAGTTTGCTACAATTGTGGCAAACCTGGCCATTATGCTCGAGATTGTTGGTCAAAGACTTCGCAAGGAAGCAGCAGCACCCAGAGTAGTCAGTTTGGGAATTTTGGAGAAGAGGAAGAGTCCTCAAATCTCTTTCTTTCTTATGGCCAGACAGAGCAAAATATGAATGATACATGGATTTTGGACACTGGGTGTTCAAATCACATGAGTGGCAAAGAAGAACTCTTTGCTAAGTTAGACTCCTCATACAAATCCAACATCCGGTTGGGAGATGACAAGTCATTGGCAGTTGAAGGCATTGGAGCCATGGAGGTTCCAACGAAAGAAGGCATCAAGCAAGTAAGTGATATCTATTACACACCTCATCTTCAACACAATCTTCTAAGTGTTGGTCAAATGCTAGAAAAGAATTATAAGTTGATTTTTGATGAGGGTAAATGCACCATTTTTGACAAGAACAATAGTAATAGAATCATTACACAAGTGCCAATGTCGAAGAATAGATTATTCCCTTTGAAGTTTGGCCAGCCAGGAGGAAATAAGTTAGCAAATGTTGCAATTACCAATCCAAGTGTCCTATGGCACTTGAGATATGGTCACTTGAATTCAGCAAGTTTGAAAATGCTAACTTCACAAGCAATGGTAACTGGACTTCCCAAAATTCAAGATAGTAAGGAAGTCTGTGAAGGGTGTGCCTTGGGCAAGCATGCCAGATCAAAATTTCCTCATGGACAAGCATGGAGGGCCAGCTATCCTCTTCAGTTGGTACATTCAGACATCTGTGGTCCGATGCAGACCAAGAGTCTAGGTAATCACTCTTACTTCCTACTTTTCATTGATGATTGCACAAGAATGTGTTGGATATATTTTTTGAAGCATAAGGATGAAGCATTTGCATGCTTTGTTGATTTTAAAGCAAAAGTTGAAAGTGAGAGTGGATATTCTATAAAATGTCTTAGATCCGATAGAGGAGGAGAATACTCCTCTAATCGGTTTTTGAATTTTTGTAAACATCATGGCATCAAGAGGCGGTTCACAATCGCCTACACTCCACAACAAAATGGTGTAGCAGAAAGGAAGAATCGCACCATTGTGGAGATGGCAAGATCAATGCTTCAGACAAAGCATTTGAGTAATGCATATTGGGGAGATGCAACAAGGACTAGTGTTCACATCTTGAACAGAAGTCCTACTTCAAGTTTGAAAGGGAAGACACCTTACCAAGCCTGGTATGGTAAGAAACCAAATGTGAAGTATTTCAGAGTATTTGGTTCATTGGCATATGCTCACATTCCTGATGAGCTGAGAAAGAAGCTGGATCCAAAGAGTCAGGCTTGCATTTTTGTAGGATACTTGTGAAAACACAAAGGGTTATAGACTCTACAATCCTACAACTCGAAAGATAGTGGTTTCAAGGGATGTGATTTTTGATGAAGGGGGAGAGTGGGGTAAGCCCCAAATATTCAGTGATGTTGAAGCCACTGATGTAGTTGCTCAGCAGGTGCAACCACAGCTACCACAGAAAGGAAAGCAGTCTCCGCCCACACATCCACCAAGTCCATCTTCTGATTCAACTGCTTCACCAAGTCCTTCTCCACAGCGATCAGTAAGTTCCTCACCAATGGATATTGATGTTCCATCCAAAGGTAAGAGAACTTTACAGTATCATCCATCCTCTCAGATGTTGGATAAAAATTTTTCAAGAAGATATACTAGGAGTCAAGCTAGTGAAATGGAATCTGTTTTACACAGATTAGAAAGTATGCACTTGTATGGTGATGATGAATCCCAACAGGAACCTAGGGGAGATCAAGTTAACTATGCTTTGTTAACTAGTGCACAGCTTGAACCTTCTAGTTATGAGAAGGCATGTACTCCGAAGATTTGGCAAGATGCCATGAAAGAGGAGATAACCTCTATAAAAAACAACGACACTTGGGAGCTCGTGAAGCTTCCGAAAGGAAAGAAATGTGTTGGCTGTAAATGGATCTTCAAGACCAAGTTTAATGCTGATGGAAGCATTGAGAAGCACAAGGCAAGATTAGTGGCAAAGGGTTTTACTCAGAAGTATGGAATAGATTATGAAGAGACTTTTGCTCCTGTAGCCAGACAGGAGACAATCAGAACAGTTCTTGCCTTAGCTGCACACAAAGGATGGAAAGTCCAACACATGGATGTGAAGAGTGCATTTCTCAATGGTTACTTGACAGAAGAAGTGTATGTTGAGCAACCACAGGGATTTGAAGTGCAAGGTAAGGAACACCTTGTTTACAGATTGAAGAAGGCACTCTATGGTCTTAAACAGGCACCAAGAGCTTGGTACTCACGCATTGATGGGTACTTCAAAGATTATGGGTTCACCAGGAGCAAAAATGAACCCACACTCTACTACCTAAAGCAAGGTAATGACATCCTCATAGTTTGTTTGTATGTGGATGATCTCATTTTTATGGGTAGTAATGAAAAAATGAATATGGAGTTCAAACACTCCATGATGACGCAGTTTGAGATGAAGGATCTTGGCTTAATGCACTACTACCTTGGAATGGAGGTTCATCGATCAGATACAGGGATCTTCATCTGTCAACATAAGTATGCTCAGGATATGATCAAGAAGTTTGCTATGGAGCATTGCAAACCAGTTGCAACTCCAGTTGGACATGGGATCCAATTAAGCAAAGATGATGGAGCACCAAAAGTTGATGTGACCACTTTCAAAGCATGGTTGGGAGTTTGATGTTTCTCGCCAACACCAGACCAGATATTCAGTATGTTGTATCTCTTGTTTCTAGATTTATGTCTAACCCCTCTGAGTTGCATTTGCAGGAAGCTAAAAGAATTTTGAGATATGTGAAGGGTACATTGGATTTTGGAATCCAGTACCATAAATGTAACACTATCAAGCTTGTAGGCTTCAGTGATAGTGATTGGGGTAGCAATATTGATGACAGGAAGTCAACATCAGGAAACTGTTTTAGTCTTGGATCAGGACTAATAACTTGGAGTTCAAAAAAGCAGACAGTAGTAGCGCTATCTTCAACAGAAGCAAAGTATATAGCGGTTACTTATGCAAGTACTCAAGCCTTGTGGCTAAGGAAAGTACTAGAAGAGATTGGAGAACAACAAAGTGGTCCGACCAGAATCTACTACGACAACATCAGTGCCATTCAGTTGGCATATAATCCTGTCCACCATAGCAGAACGAAGCATTTTGATATGAAGTACCACTTCATCAGAGATATGGTGGAACATGAAATTGTTGAGCTTCAATACTGTCACACTTTGGAGAACGTCGCTGACATCTTCACCAAGGCGATGACTAAAGCTCAATTTGTAAAGCTGAGAGACTGTGTAGTCAGTCCTCTCAACTTTAAGGGGGAGAATGTTGCAAGTGTGAATAGGGTTAAGCTATAAGAGGCTTAGAAAAATCTCTTTTCTAAGCCTCAGTGTGAAATCTCCCTACATTTGTCGGCAATTTTTTGTCGGCAATTTTTGTCAGCTATTTTCCCTAACTCCTTTCCTATATTCCCTCCTCCTTATCCCTCCGTTAATCCTTCTTTTCCCTTATCCCTCCAACTTCCTTATCCCTCCTTATCCCCTATTTCCCCTTATCTCTCCTTCATCGACGGTTTCCTCCAACTCCCTTTCCTCTACATATTTATATATGTTAATTTGTAATATGGAAGGTTGACGAGAGGTGCAATTTAAATTATGTTTTTCTGCTGCATTATTAATTGATTTAATTTTTTTTATTTGGCACCTATTGAAACTCTATCCACAAGATTTCAGTAAGGGACATCAACACTGAAAGAGCCCCTTAACATCGTTAACTATGAGCAGAGAATCACCAAAAATGTTCAATCTTTTAATACCCATGGTGATGGCTACATGGAGGCCTAGAAGTAGGGCTTCATACTCAGCATTATTGTTGGTGAAAAAAAAGTCTAACTGGAATGACAAGGGCATTGGAGCTCCTTGTGGAGTGAAAACACTATTCCTGCACCACCCCCTACTCACACTTTGAACCATCGAAGAAAAATTTCATATCAACATTATTCTCTGGTTATTCAGGTTTGGGAGCTTTAGATATTATGAATGCTGCATCATCTGGAAGCTCAATGGTTAGAGGCCTACTGTTGGATAGTGGTGCCTTAGCTAGTTGATCAACTATGACTTGTACCTTGATGGAATTTTGGATGATGAATTGCAAATTAAATTATGTCAATAGCATGATCCACTTTGCAGTATGTGTGTTATGATATGTCTTGCTCATCATATACTGTAAAGGATTCTATTTTGATATAACATATGTCATATGATTTAGCATGTAATACCATAATCTCTTGGTAGTGAACACCACTGCTAAACAAAGCTTCTAAACATATGCATATCCTAACTCATAACTCACAAAGGTGTGACTGATGTAATATGCAACTTGCTCTTTGCCTTGCACATTATTTTGGGCTAACATCATCACTAATGCAAAGTTGTTTACCAATATATATAGCAAAAATGGCTCATCTACGTCCAACAACTTTTGCAACTTGTATTTCACAATTAAGGCTACTATTTTTTTTTAAGCAAAAAACTCCTTGCAGGGCCGCTTTGGTCTGAGAGACCATGAACAAGGGTTCTACACTGTCAAAGTCACATGGGAGTCGCACCCGACCCTGCCCACACCAACATTATGGATTTTGGATACCCAATTTAGATTTTTGGTAGGGTGGATATTTGAACATGGGACCTCCCTTGGAGGATTGCTCTCTCCTCTCCAACTCATATACAACAGCGAGGTACCATTAAGGCTACTGTTGGATGCATTTTTCTAAGTTTTTGCTTTACTAACTTCTTTGATAGATCTAGTGAAATGTTATGAGTAACCAATTTTGGATCTAGACCCGGCATGTATTTGTAAGTCCAAGAAAATATATCAGGTCTCTCTTTTAGTAGAGTGATGATGCTATCACACTCATCTGAAGTGAGACTCTCCCTAAATCTAACCTTCTTTGGATTTTTGGGATATTTACTAATATCCACATCAAAGGTTTTCTCTACTGACATATCTTATCCCTCCTCAAGCTAGTGAGGCATAGGAATAATATGGATGTCATCAGCTAGGTTCACATGTTCCTCGTGGGAAGCACCCTCAGAATGATAAACATCATGAGTGCAGTCGAGCACAAAATTGAATAGTTGTAGCATTTCTTCATTAGGGAAGAAATTTTTAGGCTGGACTAGTGAGTCAGCATAATCCTAATCGATAGCATCCATGTTCAGATGCAACAATTTGGATAGATCTACTAGATTGCAGAGTGGAATGGTCAAATCAAAAGAGACCATATTGATGGAATGGAATTGATCTCTAGAACCACATGGAAAAAAATCTATATCTAAAGCATAGCTTCTGTATCCAATATCTGGTTCGGATGGTATGGGCACCATCGGATCCTCTTTATGGGATGCCTGTATAATAGGATCCTCCTAGTGCACTAGCTACAAAATGGGATATCTTGGCTCAAGGAGCTCTGTGTACATAGGCGGATTGGGAAAGAGTTCTTGATACCTCTCTTTGAGCTCTCTTCTTTCTCTCATGTTGCGATGGAGATTAATATCTTGATGCAAACCTGTAGTTGTAATAAGCGGGAGACCTCGAGGTGGGGGCCTATTACGTAAGTGATGAGGTCCTAAATAGGCCATCTCCAATGAGTCCTCATCAGCACTATACAAATACAATCCATCACTTTCCCCCTCCTCTAAGGGGTAATCTACCATATGTGGCCCCATGTATTTGATTATGCAGTCACTATCATCACTATCCAGATAAATATGATAGAACTATCGTATATATGATATTACCATGTAAACTGGCACTGCTTATTCCTCAGAGTGCTTAGTATTGGTAGGGACTTCCTCTATAACATGCTATGATTCCCTAGGCAATAGATATTGTGGATACATAAGCCTAGAATCGGTCCTCTCATCTACATCACTATGGTCACTACCATGGATGGGCCACTCTATTGTATCTATGCACAGTGGGAGATTAACTGGGCGATGCTTTAAGTAGGCCTCCTTTATTTCATATTTATAATCACTATTGACTATGAAGCACTCATTCATCTCTTCCACTTGTTCCATAGGAAATATATGGCATATAAATGCTAGACTTGGAAAGGTCAGATTGATTTCCTCCTTAGATTGATCATCGTTTGAGGACTCATCATATGCATCATAACTAGGTCCAATCATTTTAGAGGTGGATTCCTCTCCATCCTCATCACAAATATCTCCTAACTTGAGATTGCCTATAGTAGTGGGGTTATGCCCCTGCATACTAGTATCATCGATAGCACTATGGATTTGGTTACCTAGGTTGCCTCTGGGGTTGTCCTCCAAGGGCCCATCATGATATGAATTGGGTGGCCCTATGGTAACAAATGATACTATCTGGCGAGTCCTCCAATAGCTGGAAGGATTAAGGTGGTATGGATTAAAATCCACATCATCCCCCAAACTTAGGTACATGCAATCTAAGGATGTGACAAGCAAATAATCATGATCCTATACCTGTAACCCTAACCTGAACCTATCAATAGCTAACTGATAATGAGGTTCGAGCAGAGTCCTACGTCCTTGTTTGAAAATACCAAGACCGTGTCCATACCAATGATACGACTCAAAAATGCATACGACATATTCTGGGTTGGACAGATAGTGTACATTCATAGTGAATGGCTCATCATCATCCTCATCTATAGATATTCTAGTGGGCACTTGATCTAGCCCTATGTAGAAAAATTCTTTTTGGTTGGGTGGCTCACCCAATGACACTACAGATCCAATTGGAAATCAATGGGCATGCGGTCGGGTCATCTCTTATGTAGTTTTTATGATAGGCCCGAAAGTAACATTTTGCACAAGATACTCACCCAACCCTATGCTAGCTAGATGAACGATCACCTACGATGTAGATGACCCTGCTGAAGATGCGGGTGAAGCAGGATGAGGTGCCTCCTTGGCTTTGTCTTGGGGTTCTTCCCATCCATGGGAGTGGGAGTCTCATTGGTGACTGGTCCGAGCATATGATCTTCTACTTTCTCACCCAATTTTACCTTTAGCTTCTCGCCTTTCTGATGCAGTCAGTTTTAGAGAAGTTGCAGTCGTATGCTCAGATATGTGTGATATAGATGTCGATGGTTGAGCATGGGCTACTGGTTTACCTCTTAGAATATTAATCGACAAAGTAGGTCAGATATCCAAGTGCATCAATAGGAGTACAAAACCCCCAAGAAAATCTACTAGGTTCATGAAATTGAATGGTTCTTCGTCCGAGGACACTACGTGAACCTATCCCTCATGAATGTACTTCACACATTAATGCAAGATAGAGGGGACACAATACATTTCATGAATCCAAGGACTTCTGAGCAAAATGTTGTACTACATGGCACCCTCTATCATGTAAAACATCATAGAGATGGTCTTGCCTCCCACATGAACAAGTATGACAATTGTATCAACCATCAAGCATAGTGTATCATTAAATGCTCTTAACGTAAAGGTGGTAGGCACAATGTGTGAATTGGGAAACTTGAGATGGCTCAGTGCCTTGGTCATAATTATATTGATCGAGGACCCAGTGTCGATCAAGACCCTTTTGAAAGGCATGTGGTTAACACACGTGATAATATGCAATGGCAGGTCATCCATAATAGTAGTAACCATCTTCACTTCATGGTCATAAAATTGTATCATGGGTTCCTGACACTGTTGTACATGTCCCACAAAATTTGTAAATGCATGCGCATCTTGGGACTGTACCTCAATGGACCTCAAAATGTCCATAAGAGTCTCCCTGTGTCTAGGGGACTACTGAATAAGCTCATATATTAACAACTTCATAGGAGTTGTTTGTAGGTTCTGAACTAACCTGCTCCTTATGGTCACCATCGGTCTAGTTGGTGGGCTTAGAATGTTTTGAGCTAGCCGTTGATCTGGTGTAGCTTGTATTCTAATGGGAGCATGAGGTTTATTTGATTGATTGTACCTCCCATGTCTAGTAACAACATTGACCATGCCTACGAAACCCTAGGTAGGTGGTTCGATTCTCACTTGATTGACCTGGCCAACATTTTTACGAGGCACCTCGTGATTAGGTAGTGGATTATTGAAAATCCCCATGTTTCTATTGTTGGGCGCCTATGGATTTCCTGGTATGACAAGTTCTCCTTTTTCTATCATGTTCTGCACAATGTGATTAAAGGACCAACATGTCTCGATGTCATGGCATTTCACTCTGTGGAACATGCAGAACATATTTTATTGATGCCACTTCAAATTTGGCACATTCAGATCTACTAATTTGACCTCAGGCAATCGTATGGCCTTGTCCTTGCACAGTTGATGGAAAATCAAAGTCATCGATTTTGTTAGAGGTGTGAACTGGCGAGGTGGGTGCTCTTATCTATTTTTGACCTTATAGTTGTTTTTGCATGTCTCATAACACACAGGAGGAGGTTGGGCCTGATAATTAGGCTTTTGTTGTCCCTTGTCCTCTCCTCCAAGATTTAGTACTACTTTATTCACGTGGGCCTGCTTGCCTTGTTACTTCGTAGTACTATTTTTAAACCCCTCTTTCCTAATCTTGAGCTTCAAGTTGCCTTCATGCAACTTGATGTCCTCGATCACCCTAGCTTGCACCACAAATTCCTTGAATGTAGTGTACTACTACAGCTGCAACAGTAGCGAGATGTGATTGGCACAACTATTTATAAACATTCAGGTCAGTTTAGCTACAAGAATAGGGAATGGTAGCTTTACCATTATTCTACGCAATATCTTTTCGTATTGATCGATGGGCTAATCGTCATGCTGAGATAGCACATCCAAATAAAAAAGGTTGGCCTATTTCTTGATGCCAAATGAATAGCGTTCAAGAAATGCATTAGATAACTACTCAAAACCAGTAATATTGTGTTTCTTCAGCTGGTTGAACCACTCTCGGGCCAGGAAAAATAGTGTCATAATGAAAGTGCGCAACAACAAGGTATCATGACTCTCTATCTGGAAACAAGCATCCAAAAAAATCATGACATGCTGTTGGGCATCCTCATCACCCTTGAATTTTTCTAACCTAGGCATATCAAAATGCTCAGGCTATGGAGGCATAGGCACTGAGGGGTCTAGAGGTTCATTATGTATCTTTCTCAGTGTCAGATTTTGAATAGCCACACATTGTCTCTCTATTACTTTGACCTTATCAGCCAAGACTTTGTATGCCTTAGAAGACAAAAAGTCCTCCTCCCTAAGCTGACATAGAGGTGGTATAGGAGGTAATGTCTTCTTTGGGGAAGGTGGAGGATGTGGCTCTTCCTCCTCCTCAACTTAGTAACTCTTAGGATATCCCTAATCGTATCCATCTACACCTACATTTTCATGTTGCCTCTGTCTAAGATCATTAAGTGATTACAGTCACTCCTTTTGTTGGGCACTGACATGAGTACGAGCATCTCTGTACTCCTCGTACATATCGACTAGGGACACAACCCTCCCATGCACACACTCTCTATGCTCCTCAGGAGGGTATATGCCAGCACTGCCTAGTTGATCCTCCTACTCTATGCACTCTTTTTGAGCTAGAATACACTCCTCATGCATGCGTTGCTCATACAATCTTTGTCATAGGAGCCTTTGTGCTTGAATATTTTCATATTCATTATTTTTCCTCTCTAGGCGAGCATCATCCAATTGATCTTGGAGGATTTGACGTCTTTGCTCAGATAGCAGTCTATGTGATCTGTCGATCTGGTTGGCCGTGGAAGGCCTCTGGTGTGTGTGCTCTATGTGAGATACCTTATGGATTTTTTACCCATTAGACAAATGTGTGGATGGTGGATGTGTGACATGAGGGTGTTTAGAAGCCTCTCCATGCTCTCTAGTGATCTTGATATAACTATCGCTATGCTCACTCGGAGCATGAGTGGGCAGAGCTATAGGCTTGTAGCCTAGCTACTCAAGAACACTACCTAGACCATCTAACTGTCTAGACCTCCACCGCTCATGCGGTGGTGTTCCATTAGCTCCCACATTTGATATATCAATGGTGATCTTGCATGGTGGGCCACGTGTGGGAGTATGGGTGGACCTATGCTTGAAAGTGAGCCTATCCTATTTCCCTTGGATGGGTGGATCTTCGGTCCATATATACTCTGACTATGGAGGATTAGAACCTCCTATGGGCCTAGTATGTATGGGAACCAAATTGGTCCCCTGTACAATATATTCCTTGGCCGATCTCGTGGATGCGTGTGCAGTGCGGTCTCGGTAATGGCTTTGGAGTAGAGCATCCTCATGCTGAGAAGCTCCACACTTAGTCATGTGCTTAGAGGAGTGTACTAAAGCTCCTCTATCGGGGGTCCACTCAATGGGATCTCCCATGTCGAGTTGTCACTTCTAATTATTGTCGAACGTCGTTCGGTTCGCTCATGTGAATGAGGACTCGACACATGCTGCTATGAACCAATTGGAGGTTGATCATGGGCATCGATCCTAGACCTTTACCGATCACCCTATGTGTTCACCATTTGTGCACTTAACATCTAGATGTGTTTTATTATGCAAAAAAAGGTATACAAATGATGATTATCTCCTTTAAAATTTTTATTGTGACCCCTAAACTGTTTGATGTTGTTTTGAGATGTGTTGTATCGGTGTTATAAACTCTCACGTGTTTTGAAATATTGTTGGATTTTATACTCAGTTAAATTGGCTTTCACCTGTATACCCATAGCTCGACAACTTGACGTTGAAACCCAAGTCACATAAACCAACCTATAATGTGTGGAAGTGAAGCTCACACATGGTCATGGGGCACAGGTCCTCCTAGTTCCTCACCCATTTTCCCCCAATCAGCGTCATACCTCCAAAGAGGAGTATATGCAAATTTTTTAGGGTACAAAAGGATCTTGGACCCGGTATGGTATAATAACACAAGGTATGTGGGATTTGGACCAACGGATGGAAGTTACACCCACTGTCGTTGAACCCTACTAGTGGTTGGAGATGAAGCCCAAATCACTAGTGTTTAAGTTCCAGGTGGTGTGTGTGGTTCCTTTTACTTTGCAAAAATGAAAAATGCATAAAGGAACATAATGATCATTCCTACATGATATGCATGAAAATAAAGGAACATTTCAAATTAAAAAATAATGCATGCTAATGTCCTATATGATATTTTGACGATGCAATTACAATGACATGGTCACTAATTGGGCCTCAAGCATGCAAATGACATGCAATCTCTATCAAGGTTGTTGTATTTAGGGGTGGAATGCACTCAGAGGTCTGCTATTCCCAACAAAACCTCTCTAATAAAAGGAAAATAGAAATAAACTAAGACTTGTTCATTGATTGTTTTTTATTTAAGTTCCTAGTTTGCAATAGTTCAATGCTTTCTAGAAAGATACAGAGTAGAAAATTCAAAATAGATAGTGAAATTGGGGCCTACCTTAGCTCCTGCTCTGCTTCCCACTAAGTTTCCTACTGTCTACATTTTCCTCTGTAAACCGTAGTTCCTATCTATGGGCTGCAGTAGTAACTGTAGGTTATAGTCGCGGAACAAAAAATAACCGCAGTTGAAAGCTACGGTTAGCACCTAAGATAAGAAACATCCAAGAAAAGTCACAACTCAGGGCTAAAACTATGGGGTTCCACCATGATCACCATCTAACCTAACCATAGAGCATGCACCTAGCTACTGTGTTGATCTATACCATCATGAAAGCATAAATATTCACACAAGTACATAATTAGAACAAAACAACGTAAGTAGGTTTCTTGTATTAATCTTTGAATGAGATTTGATTACCAAGATTCCCTCTTAGGGTAACTTGAAAGATGATACTGATATTGCAATTTCCAATGCCCTCAATAGGGTAGGTGCACTTGTAGTGCTCTATTGATTAGTAACAAACTGCCTTGGGGTGGAGCTAACCCCCTTCTTCACGATGTGGAAGGATTATGACATAAGATCATCTTGTACCTGTCTCCCTGTGAACAAGAAACAACAACACATGATTAAAAATATTGATAGCCTCTTGTGATGAGGATATTTAAGGTAATATGTATGCAAATGCCATTAAACTAGTAAAATAAGAAAGCATAAAGAAAGACTTTAAAATACTCTAACTAAATCAAGAATTATACTACAATATGGACATGAATAAGCAAATGATTCATGGATCAAATATCAATTTAGGAACAATAAAGTGCATAAGAGATCCAATATACTTCTACTTAATATAATGCATGAAAAAACTAATTCCTACAGTTAGAGTTTCTCTAAAATGCAATTAAACCTTATGAAAAGACTAATATGACTAATCTATTGGGTCAAAAGCAAAGCAAGTAAGGTGATCAATAACCTATTGCAAACCATAGCTATGGTGGGTGGTCTGCACTATGAACCATGAATGATAGTCGTGGTTTAACCTATGATAGGTTTACCCTTAGAATTAGGGGCAATGGGCTTGACCTCCTTGTCCAAATTTATGTTCAAGGGTTGCTTTTGTTGTCCTCTGATAGATTTGGTGGTAAAATCATTGTGAAGGGCCTTCATCTTCCTAGATTTGTGTTTCTTGATCCTTCTAGGCACCTAGGGCATCCATGGATAATTGGTCTTTAGGTGAATAGCAAAGGAGCTCTCAAATACATAGATTTAGTATGCATTTTGATAGGGCTTCACTGCCCTCTTGATAAATTAACTCTCTCTCTATTCTCCCCATTTAGAGGAGGAATTTATAGCATGCCCCTAGGACTAGGGGTGGCTTCATGGAGAAGCCAAGACCAAGAAGGGTGATTAGGACAGTTGGGATGGAAGCCTCTGGAATATTATGTCCTTCAACTGCCTCCTTCTAGATCTCTTGGTTGTTCCAACCGATTTGGATCAGATAGAAGGCCTAACTGAACTTTAGTTAAGATCGTAGGTCACAGTTAAAGTCTAGACTACAGACTATACGTGTCAACCATGGTTTAGACTAAATACCACAAGTCACAGTTGTAGTCCAGACTACATACTATAGATGTCAACCATGGTTTATATTGGAGATCGCAGGTCTGGGCTGCTGTTCATACTGCTTAGTCTAGAATACCTAAATTGAGTGGTTAGAACCACTGCTCTATCTTGGAGTCTGTCCAAGATCCTTCATATGGTTTTGTAGCATGTCCATATGAGTATTCGCCCTTGACATGACGTATTTTAGGTGTCTACAGGTAGCTTAGAACCTTGTTTATTCTTGGACTCCTCTATGGAATGACTGATATAATTATAAATAAACTTGGGAATGTTTAACACCCTAACCTCATGAAAATTATTATAAAAAGCAAAGTGAAAACTTTTTAAGGGCTTATTTGGGTTGTCGATAATGACATACTCCATTATATGCTTGAGGAAATTTCCAAAAGAAAAAGAAAGCTCATCACGACGCATGCCAAGCTTAGCTCTTCTACAAATATCTCTATCAAAAATATTCTTCAACTCAGCATCCTAGTTGTGTTTCTTCCTTTTGATAGATGTTCATTTTGGTTGTTAATCGGTAAGCTACAAAAGAGTTTTGATATCCAACACATAGGATTTGCCTCGAATAGTGACCCTCCCATCATCCCAATATTCCATGAAGGCCAAAGTAATTTTAGGGTCTTCACCTTCAAACATTTGAAAGAAGGGAAACATTTTTTTACCATAAAGAATCCCTTCAATAATTGAATCAATACTAAGGGTGGAAGGCTCAACATAAGTATCCATGATGCTTAAGCACACAGAGAGCATTACAGGGGAGACCTTCAGAGAAGAACGACTATAGAAGGAAAATAGGGCAAGGTGATTGAAGAAGCTACAAGGACTTGTTATAATAACAATCTTGCACTGAATTTGAAACTCATGCCAATAAAGGAGGCACCACATTTCAAAACGAGAAATACTGACAAGATGGGAGTGATCGCCAAATAAAATCATGATGCAATATTAAAAATGATCCCTCAAAAAGAAAAAATCTAAGGGAAGGACCAGAACACAACGAGATCCACATAGGAAAAAGATGACGTAGAATGCGAAGGTGGACAGAGGTGAATGAAACATAGGTGAAAGCATGGAAAAAATGGGAAAAATGAGAAAGGGGTAAAAAACAATGATAGGTCTACATAAAAAGGAAAATAGACAATCAAGGAAGACACGGGTGAGAGATGATGCAAAAAAACTACCTCAAAGGTAGGGATACCGACTCTCAAGGAAAACATTACAACAAGGCATGAAAGGCCCTCGAAACAAAATAGCAAAATACAAGGTAAAAAAGGAGTTAAATCTTGTTGACAAGATGATCATTTTGAACGATGCTTGTTTACTCCTCATCAGCCAAAGGAGGAACAGGTCTTGAAGACACTTTGTCTTTTTTAGTTATATGAAGTAATAATTGAGGTGGGTCAGACATCCACATCATCAATTCACTTATGGATGTGCCAAAATTGGCAAGAGCATCAACAACTTTGTTGTTTTCACGAAAGGTATGCTGAAAAATGATGTCTTGAAATTGACTCCTGAGAAATTTAGCTTCATCGATGCAGTTGTGAACTTTCCATGAAGGCATTTTGTTACTTTTGAAATAGTTGATGGTAGTCAGAGAGTCACCTTCCACAATGATCTAATTGGTCAACCCTTGTGCCAGATATAAACCACGCCAAAGAGCACGAGCCTCAATAACCTGATTAGATTGGATCTCAATAAATTCAACATAAGCAATAATCACTTTACCTTAATTGTCTCATATAACACCACCTGCACCCGATTAACCAGGGTTACCCTTGGTAGAACCATCAAAATTCAATTTGAGCCACCTGAGAGGGGGAGGAATCCAAGAAGAAATAATTCTATTGGACATAGGATGAGCAGAAGAATTAACAATGGGAAAATTAAAAGACCTTCCCAAACAGGCTTTAAAAGGAGAAGGACGCATAGAAGTTAACAGGTATAGGGATGCATTCTCAATAGCACTTTCAATTTTTTTTTGAAATATGAACTTAGAATTTTGTGAGATATTTGAGAAGACACACCGGTTTATCTCTAACCAAATTTTCCATGCATAGTGATGAAGATAAAATTACCACAAGGTTTAGAGGTGCAAATTTTTGAAAGGGTTAGGCCATTGAATAAAAATATCATGGATAGAACAAGGGACAACCCAGGATATATAAAAACACTCAAAATTTTTATAAAGAGTAGAAACATCATAGGAACACCCAAAAAGGATATGATACGAGGATTCCTAGTCAGAACAATAGAGACAACATCTATTGGGTATGGGTAGTCCCTATTTCAATAAATTTTCAATAGTGAGAATATTTCCTTGAATGGCAACCTAGAAAAAGGAAGAAATTTTAGGAATCAAGTACTTAATCCAAACCAAACTAAAAGGTAGCACAGGGGCCTCCACAGGTAACATGATATTATAAACAGTTTTGATAGTGAACTCACCTATTTTAGAGGAAGTCCAAAAAAATATATCTAAGTATCTCCCAAAAGGAATTAACATAGAGCTTAAAAGATTCTACAACTATTTAGTCTCATCTGGATAAGCAGGAATAACAAGACGCTTCCAACTCTTTCTACCATTCTGAGAATATATGAAATCAGCAACTTTGGATCCATACAAAATATTAGTATATGGTTTGAGGACAACCAATAAAGGGTTCTGGATAAGGGGAAAATCAAGGATTCATTTTTCCTTCAAAAAATTAATAAGAAATCCATCTCTAAGTCTCCAATGAAGACTAAGACTAATCAAATATTTGATCTGAAAAATAGAATTCCAAAAGCATGATTTCGTAGGAGACACCTCAACTTTGAAAAAGTTGGAATTTTACAAATATTTGTGGAAAACAATATGATTCCAATCAACATATTCTTTAGAGATTAATCTCTAGGCCTGTTTAGCTAAGAGGGCAGAGTTGAAAAGGTGAAGTCTCCTAAGACCAACCCCTCCCAAAGCCTTTTGTCTACAAAATTTGTCCCAAGACACAAGATGAAACCTACTTCTATTTTCATAACCATACCAAAGAAAATTATTTTGTATCTACTCTATTTTTTGGTAAATTCTGGCAAGAATTTTGAAGACAAACATAAAGTAAATAGGGATGTTCTGAAGAGAGGCATGAGTCAAAGTTATCTTCCTAGCTTGAGTCAATAAATTACCTTTCCATCCAACTAATTTCTTCTGGAGTCTTTCAATAACATTATTCCACATGGATGCTTTAGGTTGCCCTAAGAAAAGAGGGATACCCAAATAAGTAGTAAGGAATGAAGAAATAGGGCATTCAAGAATGGTAGAAATTTTTTGTTGTCTTTGAATAGGAGTATTCAAAAGGGTAGATTTTACTCTTATGAAAATTAATTTTCTGCCCAACTGCTTCTTCATATAACAATAGGATATGCTTTATGACTTTTGCTTCAAAAATAGATGCTTTGGTGGTGATGATGGTATCATCCATAAAATGTTGATGGGAGACAGGTCTTATTTGTGAAGCAACTTTTAACCCTGAGAGGAGGTGAATGTTACATGCCACTTTGATAGTTCTCCCAAGAGCTTCAGCAACAATTATGAACATCAAGGGAGATATAGGATCTCCTTGGCAAATGCCTCTACTGCTGGAAAAATACCATATCGTGGAACCATTGACAAGGACTAAAAAATAGGAAGAATATTTTTTAGGATTTTATTAGGTCCTAATTCCTTCATAGAGTGCTCCAAAAATGGGATTTAGTATTTTTTTTAATATGGAAGAAAACATATTTGGAATAACTTCTTATTTAGGCATGGATAGGTGTTGAGATTTTCTAGGAGGCTTAATATAGATGATATGATGGTGTGTATTAATTTAGGGGGTTATCCAAGTTTTTTTTGGTGATTTAGCTTTTGTCACTAAAAGACAAAAAATTGCCCCCAAAAAATATAATTTCTTATCTTTAGGGATTTAAGATTTAGGGTTTTTTTTTAGGATTTATTTTGAGATATATCCCTTGGTATCACATTTTAAAGGGGGTGAAATCTAATAATGAGAAAATAAAGCATGTTTTGATTTATTTCCATTGTAGCTCCTATGTGATTGTGGGGGTTTATCACTTTTTTTCTATTTGTCATAATTTTTATGTGATTGGAGGTTCTTGTTTTAACTTCTTGTAGCTGGATTTATACCACAATCTAAAAGGTCTAAAAAGCCATGCCAACTGGGAATGATGATGACACTAATGAAGCCAGAGCAAAGCCTACCATTAGAGAAAACCCACCATCAAAAAGACCCACAAATCCAAAAGATCTTCAAAATCACCAGAGGATGGACCCAAAAGGGTAAGGTGCCAAATATCAAAAATATGTGAAATTAAAAATTAATTTAAATTGAATATGAGCAGCAGGAAATATTGGAATATATTACATTATTTGGTACATGCTAATGTACCACCTTTGGTACATATTTATATTAGGAAAGAGTGTCCTAGTTTAGAAGTTGAGTATTTACTTTATGCAATGTAATAAATGCACAAGTATTATTAAAGTGTGCAAAGTATTTTGGTATTGTAAATGTGCATAATAGTCCATGTGCACATGAGTCCATAGAATAAGAATATGAAGAGTCTCTAGAAGAGTGAAGGCCAAGAGTGCTCCATATAAAGGGTCACATTATATTATGTATATACTTGTAGACATGATAAGGACATGACAGAAAATGACATAAAATGATTTGTAGTATTTGCATGAGCATTTGTTAATGGCAATTCTATGAGTGATTATTAAAGTTATTTTGAGTTTTATATTTTTAGAATATATTTTTAGTGTATAACTTAAGTTTTTGCTAAGTTATTTATTTTATTTGGAGATACCACTCTTGCATGAGGTTGGTAAACTCCTAGTTATGATTGGCTGAGATCCATTTGGTTGTTATGATCTGATGGCTCACATTGTTTGCCTTTGCTATTTATGCAAGGCTTCTCTCATGGAATAATCAATCAGTTCTTGAGATTTTTGTGATGCTTTGCATGTCTAATTTCTTGGCCTTGAATATTGTCCTTCAATATTTCTAATATGGTACAAAATCAAGGTTGGATTTTTTTGCAAGCATTCAAAAGTTTTATTTTTCAATATCTGGTTTATCCTGTCCATTCTTGTTAATATTTTGTTTGGACAAGAAATTAGTGAAACATTTTTTTTTTGTGAATGTGTTTGTCTCTACATTTTTTTCAGCATCTGCACTTCTTGATAGATTTTTGGGTGCAAGCATAGAGGGCAACCTTTTTTTTAGACTGCTAAAGGTAATTTTCCATTTTACTCACCATCAAATTACTACATGAAATTGCTTCCTTTTTCAATTTTTTTTGCATTTATAGATTGTAGCACTCATGTTTCAACATCATTTTTGTATTCTTTATTGTTGAGCAACATTTTTTTGGAGCCTCCGATCACCTAAAACATAACGTGTTGGATCTTTATTGGAGCCTCTGATCACTTGAAGCATCATCATTATGACCATTAAACTTCAATTATTGGACATGCTAACTATCATTGGCATATTTTATTGATATTTGCTACAACATCACAAGAATTTGTGGGACTCTCATTTACGTATGCATCATGTGGATAGATGCAAAGCTACCTATTGTAGCTCCATAAAGTTCTGAAAATACACCATTACCCATTATTTGGAATGTCTTGTTTTGGCATGTGATTTTTGGAGCCTCTAGAGAAGTCTCGAATTTTGAGTTCCAATCAAGTAACGATGGATACTATTTTTGTGTGAAATATCTGATGCACCTGGTGATCTTACATGATAAATATACCTCTTATTAATATCTTTTTTTAGTGCATGATTTTTGGAGCCTCCAAAAAATCCTCAAAAATTGAGTTCCAGTAAAGCAACAACGGCATCAACTAGCACGATTGTGTTTTAGTCAATTGGAGTTAGTGTTTATTGATGCTACTTGGTGCATGCTTGTGCTATTTTTAGTCATCCAACCACAAAAAAATAGAGATAATAATGTATGATGCATAAGGTGATTTGGTGCAAGTCATGTAGCCATTATTTTATCACCTACATATTTATCATTGCATCATCACTTCATTCACCAAGATTTTTTCTCTAAATTTGGTTTTGTAGAGTGACTGGGACATACACATCAAATACTATGTTTGATTGGTGATCTAGTCATGTAGGAGGATCACTATTATAGTTACTATGGATTCTCAAATGTTCTTACTATCATGATCTATGTAATCCTACCTATGAAGAGTTTCCATAGAAAAAAGGCACCCGTCGCTATGCTCATCCACTTCACAACATTGTTGTGCTTCTTTCTCGATCAAAGTTTTTTTTTCGTTCGTATTGCAACCTGTTCTATTCTTGCATGTATTGTTCATCAGGTTTTTGTCCTCCATATTTATTCTCCATTATAGGTCATATTTGCCATCTGCTGCTCAAGTTCCCCATACTAGATCTACACGCTTGAGCGATTCTGATTAGTAGCTGGGTCAAAACAAAGGAAGCACAACCTTTTTTTATGAACTAATCTATCATACATGTATTTTTTCATTCATAGGTTCAAAGCATAGCTGGGAACTTGAGAAGGTAGTAGAAAAATAATGTGGAGATGGCATGTCCACCCATGATGAAAGGCACACTCTAATCACAGTCACACATCCCCGTAATAAGGTGCACTACAGTCATAGCTGGGCTAGGTAGCAGGGCTCTCTCAGATCCAATGTTTTCCACACTCTAGTTATAGTCACAACTATTTCCTATGTATGGTCCAAGAACACAATATTGAGTACATGATTGAGTAGCATAATAGCAACCTCAAGTTACACATCTATTGTAATATATTCTTTGCTCTTATTGCTCGACCAATACTTTTGGTTAAATCTATTCTCAAAATTGATAACATTCATTATCAAAAAATTGTAATTTAACTTCTTATTACTCTTATACTAGATTGTAGGCCTATTCTATAAAGGCATTCATCATAGAGAGAAATTAGTTTGAAACCAATAATAAAATAATTTTTGGGTGGGAGGTCTTGGTGCTTATTTTTGCATCTCTTTTGCTGCATTGGTTCAAGGGGGTTTTGCTGCTGTTTGTTTTTACACCTGCATGCTGCATTGGTTCAAGGGGATCATGTTGCTGCTTTGTTGCACATGTTTACTATATTTATTCCTTAATGATTTGGTAAAATACAATTGAACCACTCACTCCTCACAATTATCATACCTAGAAATCTAGAATGTTAAATATAATTGCTCAAAGGGGTCTCTCTCACTTGCTAGAAGAGAGAATCTGATTTCAAAAAAGAGTATGAAATATCTATTCATAAATAAAAATTGTATGAAACAATGGGTATTATAAGCATGAATGTGAGTGAGAGCTTATGGTTTCACATTTATGAATGTAAACCTCCCTTTTAAATTTGGGAAAAATTAATTTTTTTTTTGTAAAGTGGACCAGATAAGGTCTATGCAGCTTGAAGTAGAATTAACAACATTGTCACCTGATGATTACAACACAATTGTTGACTTCCTCATAAAATTTAAGGAAATCCTAACTAAACTAAAATAAAGTGGGAAAAGCAAAATAGAATATGAATGAATTTACCTTATTATAGCAAAGTTGAGAGGAGCCTTTCAAATGTTTTCAACTTTCTCTCAACAATGGATGCCCTTGGCACAAGTTTCAAAATACCCACACTAGAGGATTTTTGTGATAGGCTCACTAGAGAAGAAATGAAACTCTCCAACTATGAGTCCTCTTATTCTTCATCCAAATCATTGGTAGCTTCCAACTCAAAGAAAGAAAAATTTAAGAAAAGAGATAAAACCCCTGTAAATTGTACCCATTACAAAAAAGATGATCATTCACTAAACAAATGAGGGAAAATGTTACAATAATTAGAAGAAAAAATGAAAGATAATAAAATTGATATCAAAAAACAAATTGGAAAGGCTTTAAATATCCAAGAAAAATTAATTAATCCTTCTTCAAAACTTTGGGTTCTAGATTTAGGGGCTACTCATCATATGACTTCTTCCAAAAAGTCAGCTTCTCTTTCCTCAAGTTCCACTTTCATAATTGAAGTTGGAGACTCATCCTTCATTCTTTTCAAAGGCAAAGGTGACATTATCATATATGGTTATTGCATAAATGATTTTCTTTATGTACAAGATATTTCTACCAATCTTCTTTTTGTCTACCAAATTTGCAAATATGGAATGGGAAAAATAGTTTTTTTCACACCCATAGGAGTTAATATTAGAATCTTGTAGGAACCTCATTCCCTTATAGCTAAAGGAGATATTGATCATAGTGATATATCGTATCAATTTGAAGGTTTTAATGACACTCCTACAACTTCCTACTTTGTTTCTCATGTAAATATTGAGAGCAAACTTTGGCATGAAATATTTGGTCATCTCAATTATCAATACTTAAAATATTTGAGTACTCATCACATGGTACTTGGTTTACCCATAGTTTCTTCTATTAATGGTGTTTGTCATGGTTGTGCTCTTGGTAAAAATCACCAAGATCCTTTTCCTCCAAGTCAATCCCAAAGAGCATCCACACTTTTGTAACTTATACACAATGAATTGATGGTGTTCCCACATCCCTCTTTCAAAGGAGCTAAATATGCATTTACATTCATAGACGGTTTTTCAAGAGGTACTTGGGTCTATTTTCTCAAGTACAAAATTGATGTCTTCTCTCACTTCAAAATATTTAAATCTTTGGTTGAGAATCAGGCTTATTGTAGCATAAAAAATCTTTGTATATATAATGGAGAGAAGTACTTTAGTAATGAGTTTTCTAATTTCTTTTCCACTCATGGAATTATTCATCAATATTTTATCCCTACCCCACAAAAAAATGGTGTGGCAAAAAGAAATAACAAATCCTTAAAAGAAGTGGCTAATTGTATGCTCCATTCCAAGAATTTTTCTCCACTTTTTTGGGCAGAGGTAGTTAACTATGCAAATTTCATTTAGAATCACACACCTCATAAGGTTATCAAGAAAAAATAACTCTAGAGGAATCCTAGTCTGGCTCCAAATATGATGTCCCTTTTTTTTTGAGTTTTTGGAAATCAAGCTTGGGCCTACATTCCAAAAATGAAGAGAAAAGCCTTATAAATAAAAAGCAAACAACTTATCTTTGTTGGCTATTGCAAGTATATGAAAGCTTATATACTCCTTGATACTAATAATCATGAAGTATTCTTTCACAAAAATGTCGTATTTGATGAAATATTTCCATCTCCATATTCTCAACCATATTCATCTACTTAAGTTGATTCCATCGAGCCTTCCTCTTCTTTTGAAGCTCATTCTGATGAAGCACCCATTTTTTAAGATCCTACACTAGATGCTATAAATGCTACCTTACCTATCATTGCTCCTCAAAATATACCAAAAATGGGCCCACACCATTGCTGGGGAAGCAACACCTTACATTCAATATATTTCACCTTCTAGACATGCTCATTTATTAGGTACTAGGGTTGTTTGTTAGTCATATTCTGATGATCCATAGTCTTTTTTGTAGGCTCATGGGATACAAGAATGGGATGATGCCATGACAACTTAGTATTATTATTTGATGAAGAATCACACTTGGGATCTTGTTTCTCTTCCTAGGGGAAGAAGGTTTGTTGTAAGTGGATTTACCAAACCAAGTATGCAACAGATGGGTCCATTGAAAAGTACAAATCTCGCTTGGTGGCTAAGGATTTTTTATAGGTTGAGGGTATTGATTACATTGAGACATTTACCCTTATTACCAAGATGGATTATGTTAGGCTTGTACTTGCACTTGTTGCATCATAGAGATAACCTATTTTTTAGATTGATGTGAAGAGTGCCTTCTTGCATGGAGACTTTTAGAAAGAAATAACCCTTATTACCAAGATGGTTTTTATTAGGCTTGTACTTGCACTTGTTGCATCACAGAGATAACCTATTTTTTAGATGGATGTGAAGAGTGCCTTCTTGCATGGAGAAATTTAGAAAGAAATATATATGGAGAAGCCCATTGGTTTTATTCAGGATTCTTACCTTGTTTGTAGACTAAAGAGGTCACTCTATGGTCTCAAAAAATCTCCTCGAGCTTGGTATGAGAAGATGATTCCTTCCTTCTCTCCATTGGATTTGTTCACTGTGAATATGATGCTATAATTTATATTTGGTGATATGGAGAGGACATCACCATTCTTGTTATCTATGTTGATGATTTGCTTCTCTTTGGTAGCTCGACTTCTCACATTCAGATTGTTTAGTGCTCTCTTTCTGAGAGATTCAAGATGGCCATTTTGGGATTGGCTCATTACTTCCTTGGATTTCAGATCACTTAGAAAGATTCAAGGGTTTTATTATGTCAACAAAAGTATACATTGGATCTTCTTAAATGGTTTAGTATGGTTGATTGCAATCCATAACCTATACCATTCCAGTCTGGAGTCACTTTGAATTCCTCTTGCACTTTACATATTTGTGATGCTACACTATATAAATAGTTAGTAGTGAGTCTTTTGTATCTTACTCATACTCACCCTAATATTTTCTATGTTGTTGGTTTGATCTCTCAATTTTCCTAGTCTCCTCATGATAGTCATTGGCAGGCAACAAAGCGGATTCTTCGCTATCTACAAGGCACCACTCAATTTGGTTTATTCTATGGTTGAGGTTCTATAGAGTTGGTGGGATACACTAATTCATATTGGGTAGGTTCAGTTGATGATAGATATTCCACCTCTGGCTATGTTTTCTATCTTGGTTCTTCTCCTATTTCTTGGTCATGAAAGAAGCAACATGCTATTGCATTATCATCTACAAATGCAGAATACAAGGCAACTATTAGATCCAGTAATAAGGCTCTTTGGCTTCATTAGTTATTGATAGAATTTAGTTTCTCCCAGGATTAACCTATCATAATTTGGCGTGACAACCATAGAATAATTCATATTTCTTGCAATCCTATTTAGAATTAGTGTACCAAGCACATTGAGATCCACATGCACTTCATTTGACAACACATTGAAGATGGTGACTTTAGCTTAGAGTACATTTCAAATTAACTTTATATTACAAATATCTTCACCAAACCCTTTGCTTCACCATGCTACCATCAGTTGCATGATATGCTTGGGGTGATAAAATTTGTCCTAGGAGGGTGTTGACGAGGACATCTTCCTCTCCATCCTCTCTCTCTTCTTCTTCTTTCTATTTTGGAATATGGTTTTTTCCCACATGGTTTTTCATCATCTCTCCCAAAGAGTTTCTTCTAAGATATATATTGTACATAAGTACCTCATCAGGCCTTGTTGTCGAGACTCATTTTTGTGGATATGCCACTTGTTTATTTATTTTATTTGTTATTTTTCACTACGCCCATCAATTAAGGGGGGGTGTTAGTGTATAACTTAATTTGTTACTAGGTTATTGTCTTATTTGGAGATAGCACCCTTGCATGAGGTTGGTAAACTCCTAGTTATGATTTATTGAGATCCATTCGGTTGTTATGATCCAATGGCTCACATTTTTCACATTTGCTATTTATGCAAGGTTTCTCTCATAGAATAATCAATCAGTTCTTGAGATTTTTGTGATGCTTTGCATGTATAATTTCTTGGCCTTGAATATTATCCTTCAATATTTCCAACATATATCAATTATCATATATATTGCATTGCAACTTATTTTAAGATCCTTTGTTGAATTTTATCTTAAGCTTTTAACTTCAAAATATAATAGTGGTATCAGAGCTATAACAAGGTTGTGACTTGCACAAGTTTTAAATTTGCAAAGGAGATTTCCACTGGCTAAGGAGAAACTAGTGAAGTTAAAGGAATTACCTTTGAAAAGGAAAACCATGGAAGTTTGAAGATTTACCTATTCCAAGAGTAAATTTAGAATAGAAAAAGATTATAGGTCTTGAAGATATACCTTGATGTTGAGGAGATTGAGAGACCCAAGAATGAGGTCCTATTGGAGAATTTTATAGATTTAAGTGTGTTTTAGATTTCTATTTTTCTAGAATATTTCCAAAGGGTTGAAGGAGAACTTGTAAGGACTAGGACTCAACATAGAATTCTTCCCACTAGTTTTGAGAATAACTAGTGAAGTTTATTCATTTTAGGATTTTGAAAATTTTAATGTATTTGGTTGCTACTATATAAGGTTTTATTACAAAAAATTTCCCCCAAAATTTGAGAAGCTTCCTAAAACATATAGAGAATAATTTCATCTTTGATTGCCTAAAATTCTGTGTGCTTTCCTCGTGTGGGGATTAGTTTTTGAATTGTAGCAAACAAATAGACATTGAATATTAAGGAGGTCCAAGAAGGAGCCCTCAATTGAATACTAAATATTGAATTTTATGGATTGAATATGTTGAAAGGACCCAAGAGGTCAAATTAAATAACTTCCATATTTGGAAGTTTGGATATTGAGGATTGGAGATAGAGGAGGACTAAGAAAATATCCTATTGTAGAATTGAGAAATAGTAGTTTTTAGAGATCCAAGAAAGAGATTTCATTTTATAATTCCCATAGTTATAATATTTAAGAGACCATAGACATATCTCATTAAATTTTTAAGAAGAGAATTTGAGTAGTTGTTGAATTTGAAGACCCCAAGAGAAGAGATCTCAAGAGAAATTTGAGAAGGAGAAGAAGGTTAGAGAAAGCGTCATTACAGAATTGAAGAAGAGGCTATTGTAGGAGTTGTGAAGAAATAGAGAGGAAGGATATTATAAGCAAGGATAATTTTTTTAAAATAAGGATTTTGGACAATTGCCACCATACAAAAAATAAGAAGTTTTTGCCAAGAAGATTGCCAAATTTTGGAGAAGGTTTTTGAAGATATCGAGACATTTAGATTCTTGAGGAAGAAGATAGCGAAGGAGATCATATTTGAAGTTAGAAATCAAAATAATATTGAAGGATAAAGGAATATTGAAGAGGACATAGTTTTGGAAGCTTAAGGGTATCCACAGTATTTTTGAAGGATGATTTGAAAGGAGAAGGTTGCTGATTTTTTAGGAAGAAATTGAAGGGTTTCAGGAGAGCAAACTAAAGGAAGTATAGAGCTACAATTTGGAAAATATTTGGGAATATTTTGAAGTTGCCTTGAATAGGATATTTAAGGAGGTCATGAAAGTGAAAGAAGGTAGCATTTATGATATTTTTGTTACAATTTTGGACAGCGTATCAAGGAAGAAATTGACTGGAAAGTTGCAGAATTTTTTACAGCATTTAGGTAGCATTAATGGCTGCAAGTTTTAGAATTCTAAGGAACATATTTGGAGGAGTTTTTAAGTCATAAAAATTAAATTTTTTGGACAACATTAGAATAAGGAAAATATCTACAATTTTAGAGAACTTTGGGGCATATTTAAAAGAGTTTTTGGGCTGCAAGAAAGTTGGTATTTGAGCAGTAATTAGAGATATGAAACTGATAATTTTTGAAGTAGTAAAGGGAAGGAAAGTAAAGGTACAAAATTACAATATCGTTATTGAAAAAGGTTGAATAAAATCACCAAGGAAACTAGCTGAAAAAGGAGATAAAAAAGGTATGCATTTGTGGCGCTACATAAGTTTATATTGGACTATTAAAACCAATATACATTAATTATTTGTGAGCACCACATTAATTTTAATATTAAAATATACAAGATTAAAACAACAAATATCTAAGTTAAATATTATTTGAAAAGGAGGAATAAGAAGGAAATAGCATTGATACTGGATGTTTTTTTTTAGCTCATAAAAAGTGTATATTTATTAAAATAAAAATAAATAGAGCAAGAGTACTTTTCTATGCAAATTAAAGACCATGTAAGGGTTAAAAATTCAAAAATAAAGCAAATTTTTAAGTGTTTAAAGATACTAAAAAGCCACCGTGTAAAGGATAAGTGAAGATATTAGTTTGGAGTACTGAAGCACCACCATATCTCAAGGAAGTGCCACCACCATTTAAGGAAAGCTACCATAGTCTAAGGAAATTCTACTATTGCTCAAGTAAGAGACACCATCATTCAAGGGAGAGCCACCACCGTCTAAGGAAGAGCCACTACTAGAAATTTAGATCAAGGCTATCAAAGGTGAAGGTTCAATACCATAATTTAATCGAAGGGGTCCAAATGAAAATATTTCTACAAAAGAAAGTGAATGAGCTACATAGAGAAGATATAAGGTTTAAAATTAGAGTAAAATCCAAGTGTTAAGAATTGAAGGGAACATTACATGCAAAAGGGACAAGTGTGAACAAGACAATGTGTTAGAAAAGACAAGTCAAAGAGAATTTTGGGTATGAAAATTGTACCCAGGCCAAAGGAGATGTTAAAATTTTAATTGGAGGTGAAGATGCATGTAAAGTAATGCTCAGGATTTTCATATATTTATTATAATTTGTAGATTTATGTTATAGGTGCTTGAGGAGAACAAGGGAGTGAATTTGGAGCGCTAAAAGAGTTTGAGTGCCATGTGGTATGTGTGAAGTGGAAGATCAAAATATTTGAAGGAGTTCAAACATTAACAAAAATTAATAGAACTTATTTCAAGGTGCCAAAAAAAGCATAATGCAAGAGAGATTCTAGAGAGTACCAAAAATAGGAGTGTGTAAGAAAGTGTAAGAGCAAGTAAGAAAGAATATTCTAGTTGGCACATACAAGTGAACCATTCAAGCTACTTACAAGAAGTTGAAGAGTCAAACTAAAGACAAGACTTTATTACTTATATTATAGCAGTAGAGATAATATATTAAAGCACTTTACAAGGTTGAAAGTCATTTTTATCAATCAAGGAAGATAATAATATTTTCAAGGCAGATCTATGTGTAGAATAGGAGGAGCGTCAAGTAGAAGTTGGTAAAATACAATTGACCAAGATAATTACCACATTCAAGGTTAAAGGTAACTCATTCAATTTAAATTTATTTATATGCTCAAAGATATGAGACATAAGTTTACATAAAGTTATTATTTTCTAAGGTTAAAGTGAAATTATTTATTTTAGAGAGATAAGAATTAATATTTGAAACCTTAAAAATCAAATTATTACTATTAAATATTTTTATAAAGATTTGAAATTTGGTTTGAAGGATTGAAGGAACAAGTTTTGTAATTTAATTGTTTGAATTTATAAAATAATTTGAAATATTTACAATTTGATTAGTTTGGAGTAATAAGGTTTTCTACATCAAATTAAATTTATAAAATTTGCAAATATTATTTTATGGAATTTCTAAATTTCTAAGTTTGGAGTTATAAGGAATTCAACACCAATATAGGATTGATAAATTTAGAATTAAAAGAAATTATATTTTTGAGATTAGGGAGGTAAATGGTTTACAAATTTAAGATCAACAATTTGAAAATTGTTCTTAGTCTATTAATCAAAACCCAGGTGAAACAAAAGTATAGTTTTTGAAATTGCACTCAAAATTATTTTTAATTTACTATGGGGATATTTTCTCTTAGGAATTATTTTCTATACTCAATACTAAGGAGCTAAAAGGATGTCTACTTCAAAGAGTTCATTGAATAATGAAATGGAAAATAAAATTAGAAAAGGAAGAGTAAAAGTTATAAAGTATGGAATTAAAAATTTGGTTGAAAAGTCTAAAGGAAAATTAGACTTAGTTTCAAGTTTTATTTATAAGGAAGCATTAGAAGAAAATTTTGAAACATTAGAATACTATTTGCATGCAAGAATATTTGAAGCAATTGACAAAAACAAAGATAACATTGATTCCTTTAAACATTGCTAGTATAGTATATATGGCATTACTTACACTCAAACATTATGAAGAGAAGGATGCAAATAAAAATGAGTTGATTGAATCCCTTAAGAAGAAAACAAAAGTGGATGAATAATTCTTAGAAAAAGTATTTCATTCTTCATGTAATGTTAATGATTCAAGTTCATCAAATTCAGGATATTATCATGATGCTATAAGTGAATGCTCAGAAGGTTATGTACAAAAGAATATTCATGATATGAAAGAAAAAGGAAAAGAGAAAGTATTTTTGTACGAATCAATTGGCAATATGACATCACATAAATGCTTACAGATTGATGTTAATGATGAAGAAAATCAAGAAGAGAAGGACCCTGATCAAGAAGGTATACAATGCAAAGTAAGTTAAGAGATGAAGATCCATATTGAAGACTAAAGTCTTCAATAACCAAATAATGTAATACAGGGGGTGTTAGAATATATTAAATTATTTGGTACATGCTAATGTACCACATTTGGTACATATTTAGATTAGGAAAGAGTATCCTAGTTTAGAAGTTGAGTATTTACTTTATGCAATGTAATAAATGCACAAGTATTATTAAAGTGTGTAAAGTATTTTGGTATTGTAAATTGCGTAATAGTCCATGTGCACATGAGTCCATATAATATGAAGATGAAGAGTCTCTATAAGAGTGAAGGAAAATAGTGCTCAATATGAAGGGTCACATCATATTATATAGGTATTCTTGTCGAAATGACAAGGACATGATAAAAAATGGCATAACATGATTTGTAGTATTTTCATGAGCATTTGTTAATGGCAATTCTATGAGTGATTTTTAAAGTTATTTTTTATTTTTATACTTTTAGAATATATCCATTATCATATATATTACATTGCAAATTTATTTTATATCCTTTGGTGAATTTTATCTTAAGTATTTAGCTTCAAAAGCTAACAAGAAACCCAAGCATTCTGAAAAACTAACAGGAGTAGGACCTAGCCACCTTAACAAAGAGACATTTGTAAAAGGATCTGACTAAAAGTGGAAATAAACATAAAAGGGGAGTCAGATAATTGCTTTATCCATGAACCTCATGAGGTTCTAAGGGTATTTAGAGTTCCAAACTAAAAGATCTTGTTGAGATACACCAATATTAGCCATGAGGTCTGCCAGCTTATTCCCTTCCCTAAAAATGTGCTGAACCAAAAACTCCTCTCTCGAGTGAAGAATTCTAAAAAATTCAACAATCATATTAGCTATGTTCATTATTATTTTAAACCATTTTATTATATAATATTTTATTTTATTTTCTTGTGTGTAAATTAGTTTGTGACATTTCATTTTCTTATTAATTTGATTTTATATTTTATAAATGATTTATTGATTTTATATTTTTATATTTAAAAACTTATTTATTATTATTTTTATATAAATTTATAGACTTTTGGATAGAATGAATTTTTTTTTGGTAGGTTGGAAAAATAAGTTTTTAACCATGGTGAGAAGGCTACAACTCATAAAAATCACATTGTAATACATCTCTATTTATATGATGTTACTTTCAAGATTGTCAGTAGGTATAACATCATTCAAAGAGACTTTCTTTAGAAAGGATGCAAGGAAAAATTAAGTTTCATCTTTGTAAGTGGCATAGAGTTTGCAAAGGAAATAATATTGGTGGAGTAGGCTTTTGGAATTGTAGACTTATGAGATTAGCCTTAGGGACAAAGCTTGTATGGATACTATTCAAATATCAAGGAAAGAATTGGGTAAAAATATTACTTCAAAAATAGATAGGTTCTCTTGATGCAATGAAATAATTTAGGAAAATCCCTACATAAAGGATTGTCAACATGGAAATTCATATCTATAGTTTATAATTGATCAAGAAATAAATTAAATGGTCATCCAATGAGGATAATTATGCAAATTTTTGATATTATGCTTGGTTGAAACCTTATTCTCTTATCTCTAACTCAAATTGGTAACCATTGGCTAAAGCATGCCTAGTTTTTAAAGTTCCAAAGGTCAAAGGATACACTTATATGAGCAACAACTCCAGATCATGGATTTCTATAAGTAACCTGGTAGAAGAAGAGGAACTCAAAAAAAATTGTAGATGAACTTGAAAATATGCTTCAAGAGTTTTATTTATTGTTTTTTACACAAAGAATCGGTTAGTTTGAAATCTATCAAAATATGGTGGATACTTGATCAAAGTTGGGATATGAGGATTTAGAGCAATAAAAATTTCCTACTATCAAAGATTTTTTGTTGGAAATTTGAGCATGTTTTGTTGTCATTGATGTCAAGAGGTTTGTTGATGAAATTAACATCAAAAGGTTTTAATATCCTATAATTAATGTGCTATGAAAGCAAGGTAAGGTTATCTCCGAAGCACTTAGGACCATGGGTTCTAAGGTAATAAATGAGAGGTTTGAAGGAAACTTGAAGACTGAAGTTTAAGGCTATGTGCAAGAAGGCAAGTGAAAAAGGATAATATTATAATATTTTTATATTATAATATATTGACCATCAAGGTCTCTCAAAGGAGATTGGATAATGCATTGGAAAAAGGGTTTATCAAAGTATTAAGTATATTATTTAATTAATTAATATTTAACCTAAAGTTAAATATTAATAAAATAATATTAATTTCAAAGTGCCAAAGGTTAAATGCATGAGCACCGACATCTAAAATGGAGGAGAAATATATAAATATGGCTAAGGTTTTAGCCTAAGCGAAAGGTATGCATTTGAAGTGCCTCCGAATGAAAGCATAGCTCATGTGATGCGGTAGAAGGGAGAAGATAGGTTTTGTGCATTTTGCGAGGAAAAAATTTGTCAAAGGGAAGAGGGGGTGTGTCCCCACTCATTTGAGGTAGCAGTTGAGTTGGCAAGCAAGGCTTTCACAATGCATAGCAAGGGAGATATCTTGTGTTCAAATCGCGTGGAGGAGAGCTTTTGAAGGTAGCATGTGGTTTTTGTTTTATTATCGATGGTAGACCTTAAGGAGGAAGATATGTGCATCATAGTCATGTGTCTTAGCTAACCCATGTGGTAGCCTTACCAAGGCTAAGGCATGAGGCTAGAAGGCACCATAGGTTCAACTCCCGGTGGTAGGTAGTAGGTGGCAAAGGGGATTAATTTTTTATTAAAAATTAATTTTACCCTAAGGTTCTATGGTGGCTAAGGTATGTGCTAGGGAGTTATAAGGTGTTTCAAATTAATTTTATTTTGCATTAAAAGGAGGTATAAGGTGATTTATTTTTGAAATCAAAATTAAGATGGTTGGGTTTGTTAATGCACTAAGAAAAAAATTAAAGTGGAGTTTTTGATTTTGGAAATGCATTAATACAAAGTTAGGAGATATAAGGTGTATGTGACTTATTTTTCTTATGTAATTGGTCAACCTTGTTGATGGAATTTGGATTGCAAAGTTAGGAGAAATAAGATGTAAAAGTGATTTGATATTCTATTATTTTGTATGGTAAAATATCTTTTGAGAAGAGAGTTCATTAAGAAAGCTAACCTTGAAAAGTGGCACATAGAAAGGTGGTTGGTTATAAGACAGGTTTTGAAGACATATCTCCATAAAAGCAAAAAGGTATGGGCACATCATCCTTTGTTTGAAGTGTTTGTTGGAATGAGTGTGTGAAACATAAGGTGGAGTGAAAAGGATTGTTTGATAAGCATTGTTGGAAATGTATGAGCAAGTTTTGAGTACCTCATTGGTTGAATGATTGAGTGAAATTCTTGAGCATTGGTTTTGAGTGATATTGAAAGTGAATGTGCAAACATTAGAAATTAGATTTGTGAAAGTGATAGACTTAATGATTGAGTAGAACATATTGAGTTTTTGATAGAGTACATAATTCTCTATATGTTTTAGAGGTTAAACAAATTTTGAATAAAATATGTCTAAACTGCTTCAAGTTAAAGGAACTACTTTGAAGATTAGACAAAGCATTTGATAGCATTGTGTGCAAGGTTTGAGATTGATTGAGCATATCTTGTGAGTTGTTTTTAGCATGTGTTTGAGCATATTTGAGCAAGTCTTTGTGAAGGATTGAGAGTAGAATTGAGCAATTTATTGAGAGGACTTGAAGGTAGATTTGAGCAAGTCTTGGTGAAGACTTGAAGGTAGAATTGAGTGAGTTCTTAAGAGGAATTGAAGGCAGATTTGAGCAAGTCTTGGTGAAGACTTGAAGGAAGATTTGAGCAAGTATTTGTGAGGACTTGAAGGTATATTTGAGCAAGTCTTGGTGAAGAATTGAAGGTAGATTTAAGAAAGTCTTTGAGAAGGCTTAAAGGTATATTAGAGAAATTATTTGAGAAGGATTGAAGGTAGATTTGAGCAAGTATTTAAGGAGACTTGAGGACAAAGTTGAGCAAGCTTTTGTGAAAACTTGAGGACATATTTGAGCAAGTCTTGAGAAGGCTTGAAGGTATATTTGAGCAATTCTTGTGAAAACTTGAGACAACATTAAGAGAAAGTTTGATTTTTTCAAGCTTTGTGTTAAGGCTTGGGGCATAACTAAGTAGAGTTGATCAAGCTTTGTGTTAAGGCTTTGGGATAGATTTGAGATAGATATTTATGTATAGATTTGTGAGTAGAGTTAGAGCATATTTGTACTACACTTGGGATATAGTTGGTGTATATTTGAGACAAAGTTGATAGTAAGCTTTAGAGGTGATAGAGTAGAGGACATTAGTGTCCAGTGGATAGAGATACATTAGATAGGGTAGTGAGGATAGAAGTCTTCTACCGAGAGAGATCCACAAAAAAGTGCAATGGGGGTATAATTCTTCTAGAAGATCATCAACTAGAGCAAAGGGGAAAGAGTTCTCCTATGGATAGAGTTACATGAACCAGAGAAAGGGGAAATATTTATCCTATGGAGTGTGATCCATGAACCAACTAGGAAGATAGAGTTATTCTATGAAGAGAGATCCATGAACTAGTTGAGGAAAAAGAGTTCTCTTGGATCAAGTTCCACGAACCAAATGAAAGGAAAAATAGTTCTATTATGTAGAGAGATCCACAAATTAGAGTATAGGGGTTTTTTTTCTCATTTGTACAGAGTTCCATAAACATTATAATAGGGAATTGATTCCCACGAAGATTTGTTGAGAAAATTTAGTAGAAATATTTTCTCTGTAGAGTAGCCCACATTGGTTGAACCACATTAAATTGGTATCTCCATTGTGTGTGATGATTTGTTCATTGCTTTGATTACTAATATTGAAATTACCATTGATAATATTTGATAATATTGTTAGGAAAAGAAAAGTGAAAGTTGATCTTATACTATTCACCCACCATCAGTATAATATTGTGTTCTTAAATTGGTATCAGAGTGGGTGCATTCAAAATTTTTTGATAGACTCAAGGAAGAGTGTGTTGGCAATTTTGGGTACATTGGGTACATTGCCTTTGCTCAAGTGTTGATGTTGTCATTGATGTCAAGAAGCGGAAGGGTTTTTGTGAAAACCAAGGTAGACAAAATAAAAGGTTTTATTTAAAACCATGGACAACAGATTTGAAATGGGTTTTTCTTAAAACCCAAGTTGGCTCTTCGTTTCGTTGAAAAAGGTGCCCCGGTGATGAAGATATTTAATTTTAAATATTTAGTTTAAATTTTATTTATTTAAAATTTAAATTAATATTTTAAAATTAAATTAAAGTATTTGCCGACGTGTTTGGTAATGCATCGAAGTACATATAAAAGGTGGCAATGGAATTCATTAATAGATTGATATGTTTATTGATATGAATCCTTGTGCAATTTCGATTTAGTCGAGCCCTCGTGCTAGCGAAGGAAGATGTCAAGCATGGTCCGATCGAAGGGGTGATAGGATTGGGAGAAGCGCCAAGGAGGAGGGCTCACAGTGATCAGGACAAAGGCATTTTGATTAATGCATTCGCCTTGATTTGTGTGAGTAAAAGAACGAAGCAGTTCATGTTGAGTGCAATGAGACGTTCTTTAGAAAATAAACAAAACCTTCGTGAATGCATGAAATTAAGGATAAAAAGTTATACCATGGAAATCGAGAACAAGAGTAGAAAATGCACACAGGTTATGCATGACAATCAAAGACCAGTGATGTGAAATATTAAGTTGCACGATAATCAAGGAACGAAGAAGAAAATTGAAGTTCGTGTTTCATGTGACACGCGGATGTCAAGGTCTTGACACCGGTTGGAGAGTGAAATCAAAGTATGTGCTCCCTTAGAGTCAAGTGGGGTGCTAGCCCACGTGGTTGACCCTTTCAAGATAGGGTGCAGGCTAGCATAAGATGCAGGTTCAATTTCTTGCGATGACGACAACGAACTTAGGTAAGTCATTTTGTTGAAGTTTAAATTAAAAACACTATGGTCTAAGTTTTTGAGGAGCTATAAGGTTGTCCATAAAATTGGTTGGGCTCTATACTAAAGTGTGGGAGTTATAAGGTTATGTAATATTGTGATTTATTTTACTTTTATGGTATAAGTGGTTTTGGGAGTTATAAGGTTATGCAATGTTGTGATTTATTTTATTTTATGGTACAAGTGGTTTTAGGAGAGATAAGGAAGTTGTGCAATTAAAGGCTTTGGTGATGATGATTGAAAAGTGGAGTAATGTTGATTATTTTGTGATCTACTAACCTTTGTGAAGATTGGCAAAAGAACTTTGTGATTGTGGCAGATTTCCAAAGGGGTTCCTTCACTTCAATAAGGTATGGGCACATTCTTCTTATGAGTATGATTGGTGTATGTTTTCCTGAAATAAGATTGGAGTGAAAAGGTATTCAACAAGGTTTCCTTTGGTTGGGTGTAAGTCCTAGTTTCTGGTTTGTTGAAGACTACTTATGCATTGTTATCATTGATGAGAGTTTTGGTGAATGCATATTTCTGGTTTGGGGTAATGGAAGCATTGTGCACTAGGGTTTATGTTTGTAAGTCTTGTTACTTGCATTGAGTTGGTGAAACCCTTAGTTGGCTATTTTGAGATTGATGGATGAGTTGCTTCCATAGAGGTTGGTTGATCAAGTTATTGCTTTTACTTGAGTCATGATATTGGGCTTACTCCATTGAGTTGATTTGAACAAGTTATTCTTTGCATTTGGTGATATTGTGTTGGTGGCTATTTTGTTCAAATATCTTTGGAGGGAAAAGGATTTCTACTTGTTTCCTTTTCTTGTGATGATTGGTTGAATGCTTCAAGGTTAATGTTGAGTTGAATGTTGTTGGTTAAACCTTGTCTATGAGCATTGTTGTTGAAGCCCAATTGGTTGAGAAAAGATATTGGTTGTTGGAAAGAACATGAGTATCATTGTTATATGAGATATTGCATGGTTGGCAATTGTTGGGTTGTGTTTCATGTTCTTGAGAAAAGCATACTACATCTATCTTATTCTTTTGAGATTTGAGATTGAGTTGAGATTGAGATTGGGAGTTAAGTATAGAACATATTGAGTCTCTAACAATTCTCTTTATGCTTCTATGAGGTTGATGAATCATATTGAGTCTCTAACAATTCTCTTTATGCTTCTATGAGATTTGATGAATCACATTGGGTCTCTAACCATTCTCTTTGTGGATTCATGCCAAGCAAGTGTTCTTGATGAACTTGTGAGCAGGTTTTGGACAGGTTCGGTTGAGGACTTGTGAGCAGATTTGGACAGGTCCTAGCAGAGGACTTGTGAAGCTGAGGTTGATAGTTCTATCAGAGAACTTGAGGACAGAGGTGCATTGGTTCTATGAGAAGAACCTGAGGACAGATTTGTGCCAGACCGAAGGACTGTGTTTGGTGTAGATCAAAGACAGAGGACGAGGACATTTGTGCTAGACCGAAGGACTGTGTTTAGTGCAAATTCGAGGACCAGCTTTGAGGTGATAGAGTTGAGGACAGAGGTCTCCAGCAGAGCAGGGAAGACAGGTGTCTTCTGTGGATAGAGTTCCATTTGCTAAGGGCAGCGGAGGCAGAGGTCTTCTAGAGGATCACCAGCCAGAGCAGAGGTAGGGGAAGGTATCTCCTTTGAGCAGAGGCTCATAAATTCAGATTGGGGGAAGGTTTCTCCTTTGAGCCGAGGCTCATAAACATTGTAATTGGGAAGGTTTCCCAAAGAACTTTGAGATAACTTTTAGAGAAAAGTTTTGTGGATGAACCATGTAAATTGTTGTGTCACTTTGTGGATGGTTTTGTGCATTGCTTTGATATTGCTTTGGATATATTGCTTTACTATTTTGAAGTATAAAGGAAAAAGTAAAAAGAGGTCTTATACTGTTCACCCCCCCCTCTCAGTATAAGCTTGTGTTCTTCAATTGGTATCAGAGCAGGTTCCTTCGAAAAGTTTGACAGCTTGAAGGAAAAGCTAGTAAAGAACACAATGGATTATTCCAAAGGTAATCAGCTTCAAGATAGTGATGAGTCTTCTAGTGATGAAGAGGTATATTACAACAAGAAAGGCAAGTTCTCTAGAAAGCACAAAAGTATGAAAAATGTAAGATATTTCAATTGTGGAAAGATTGGTCATTATGCTACTAACTGTACTATTGCCAAGGATGAAAGTGATGAAGATAAACAGGATTGTAAGAGCAAGGATTCTGAAAGGCATAGGCATCAAAGGAAGAACAAAGATGAGCACAACAATAAAGGAAAGAGGTATTCTCACAAGCACAAGAAGAGCTTCTACCTAGACAAAGCAAGTAAGTGTTCTAGTAGTGATAGTGAAAGTTCTTCAAGTGATAATGAAAATGAGATGTTGTTCATATCCGAAAAAGAGGAAGAACCAAAACATAGATTCATTATCATGAAATGTCTTAGATGTGGAAATTTTGGTCACCTTGAGGATGATTGCACAAATAATGATTTGGTTGCTAGTATGTATGAGGATGCTTCAGAAAATGATAAGGAAGATGCATGTATGGTTTTTGAAAAGGGTAGCACCTCTAGTGATAAGAAATCTGAAAAAGGCTTTGATGATTCTAAAAGCAAACATATAGAGGAAAGTGAAGTAGATCTTAAAGGTGAACTTATTAGTGCTCTTAGTGCTTTGAAAAAGGAAAGAAAGAAGAATGCTAGACTCAAGGATAAGTTAGATGAATGTTGTATGGAGAGAGATGAACTTATAGAAAGTCTTGATGTCTCTATGGCTAATGCACAAGAACTCAAGAATGAGTTAGAATCTAAGGTGCTTGAGTATAGTGAATTAGAACAGAAAATGGCTTCGTTGAAAGAGGAAAATAAAGAGTACAAGGATAAGCTGTACAAGTTTCAAGAAAGCTCCAAAAAGGTTAAGTCTCTCATCCAAAGTCAAAGAAATCCAACAGATAAAATAGGTCTTGGTTTTGTTAAGCCTCACAAGAAACAAGTTGGAGAGTCTAGTAAGAGATTCCAAAAGGAAGAGAGTTCTAATGAGGAAAGTATTTCAGATCATGAGTCCTTGAATGATAGATGCATAGAAACAGAAAACAGATTTCGGAATGAGAAGAAGGAGAAGTTTTCAGGACCTAAGAAGTCAAATAAAGGAAAGTTTCAAGGCAGATGTTTTGCTTGTCACAGGTTTGGTCACATGGCTGTACATTGCATGGCTCAGGTGAAGAAGGTAAATAACAGTTTCAGAAGTGGTGATTTCTTTTATGGGTATTGCTACTCTTGCAATCAGTTTGGGCACAAGGCAGTTCATTGCAAGGCAAACAACAGGAACAGGTTTAGTCAGAACAGGTGGATTCAAAGAACAGGTATGCCTCAAAGAAATAACATTGTTACTTGTTACAAGTGCAACAATGAAGGTCACATAGCTAGACAGTGTAGAGCTGAAATTCCAGAATACAGGAACAGGAACAGTGGCATGATCAGGTCCAAGGATCAGAACAATGACAGGAACAGGAATATGGACAAAGAGTTCAAGAGAAGGCCCGACAAGGAAGTTATAGACGCTGATGATGATCAGTGCCTAATGGGAGTTTTACTCCCATCCCAGAATTAATCACCTCATCAGGAGGTGGGGGAGGGACTAAGCTAAGAGGCTCATTCTTAGTTTCGAGCCCCAAAGGTGGCCCTTTGCCATTGATGACAAAGGGGGAGAGATATGAGTAAGGGGGAGAGCTTCAAGTGAAGAGGAAAGCTTCAAGTCGGGGGGAGCAAAACTTCAAAGGAGAGTGATTTCAGTTTTGGCTCTTGAAGATGTGTTTTTAGTAAAGTTTTGCCATCAATGACAAAGGGGGAGATTGTTGGCAATTTTGGGTACATTGGGTACATTGCCTTTGCTCAAGTGTTGATGTTGTCATTGATGTCAAGAAGCGGAAGGGTTTTTGTGAAAACCAAGGCAGACAAAATAAAAGGTTTTATTTAAAACCATGGACAACAGATTTGAAATGGGTTTTTCTTAAAACCCAAGTTGGCTCTTCGTTTCGTTGAAAAAGGTGCCCCGGTGATGAAGATATTTAATTTTAAATATTTAGTTTAAATTTTATTTATTTAAAATTTAAATTAATATTTTAAAATTAAATTAAAGTATTTGCCGACGTGTTTGGTAATGCATCACAGTGCATATAAAATGTGGCAATGGAATTCATTAATGGTGATAGGATATATTGATATGAATCCGCGTGCAATTTCGATTTAGTCGGAGCCTCGCGCTAGCGAAGGAAGATGTCAAGCATGGTCCGATGAAGGGGTGATAGGATTGGGAGAGGAAGGAGGAGGTGGGTGATTAACAAAATTTGATAATGCATTCATGATTGTGTGAGAGTAAAAGAACAAAGAATTATGTTGAGTGGGTGAGAGTTTAAAAAATAAATGAATTGAAGATGAAATTAAGGATAAAATTATGATAGAAATGAGAAAAGAGTAGGAAATGACAGGTTATGATGAAATGAAGATAGTGATGTGAAATATTAAGTGAGATAATAAGGAGTGAGAAATCAAGTTATGTTTGTGCGACAGTGGATGTCAAGTTTGATGTCGGTTGGAGAGTGAAATGGAGTAGTGTCTTAGAGTCAAGTGGTCTAGCAGTGGTTGATTCAAGATAGGGTGGAGTAGATAAGATGCAGGTTAATTTAGGTGAGAGAACTTAGGTAAGTATTTTGTTGAAGTTTAAATTAAAATTTGGTTAAGTTTTTGAGGAGATATAAGGTTGTATAAAATTGGTTGGTTATATTAAAGTTTGGGAGTTATAAGGTTATGTAATGTTGTGATTTATTTTACTTTTATGGTATAAGTGGTTTTGGGAGTTATAAGGTTATGCAATGTTGTGATTTATTTTATTTTATGGTACAAGTGGTTTTAGGAGAGATAAGGAAGTTGTGCAATTAAAGGCTTTGGTGATGATGATTGAAAAGTGGAGTAATGTTGATTATTTTGTGATCTACTAACCTTTGTGAAGATTGGCAAAAGAACTTTGTGATTGTGGCAGATTTCCAAAGGGGTTCCTTCACTTCAATAAGGTATGGGCACATTCTTCTTATGAGTATGATTGGTGTATGTTTTTCTGAAATAAGATTGGAGTGAAAAGGTATTCAACAAGGTTTCCTTTGGTTGGGTGTAAGTCCTAGTTTCTGGTTTGTTGAAGACTACTTATGCATTGTTATCATTGATGAGAGTTTTGGTGAATGCATAATTCTGGTTTGAGGTAATGGAAGCATTGTGCACTAGGGTTTATGTTTGTAAGTCTTGTTACTTGCATTGAGATGGTGAAACCCTTAGTTGGCTATTTTGATATTGATGGATGAGTTGCTTCCATAGAGGTTGGTTGATCAAGTTATTGCTTTTACTTGAGTCATGATATTGGGCTTACTCCATTGAGTTGATTTGAACAAGTTATTCTTTGCATTTGGTGATATTGTGTTGGTGGCTGTTTTGTTCAAATATCTTTGGAGGGAAAAGGATTTCTACTTGTTTCCTTTTCTTGTGATGATTGGTTGAATGCTTCAAGGTTAATGTTGAGTTGAATGTTGTTGGTTAAACCTTGTCTATGAGCATTGTTGTTGAAGCCCAATTGGTTGAGAAAAGATATTGGTTGTTGGAAAGAACATGAGTATCATTGTTATATGAGATATTGCATGGTTGGCAATTGTTGGGTTGTGTTTCATGTTCTTGAGAAAAGCATACTACATCTATCTTATTCTTTTGAGATTTGAGATTGAGTTGAGATTGAGATTGGGAGTTAAGTATAGAACATATTGAGTCTCTAACAATTCTCTTTATGCTTCTATGAGGTTGATGAATCATATTGAGTCTCTAACAATTCTCTTTATGCTTCTATGAGGTGGATGAATCACATTGGGTCTCTAACCATTCTCTTTGTGGATTCATGCCAAGCAAGTGTTCTTGATGAACTTGTGAGCAAGTTTTGGATAGGTTCCATTGGGGACTTGTAAGAGAGATAGGTCCTAGCGAGAGGACTTGTGAAGCTGAGGTTGATAGTTCTATCAGAGAACTTGAGGACAGAGGTGCATTGGTTCTATGAGAAGAACCTGAGGACAGATTTGTGCTAGACCGAAGGACTGTGTTTGGTGTTGATCAAAGACAGAGGACGAGGACATTTGTGCTAGACCGAAGGACTGTGTTTAGTGCAAATTCGAGGACCAGCTTTGAGGTGATAGAGTTGAGGACAGAGGTCTCCAGCCAGAGCAGGGAAGACAGGTGTCTTCTGTGGATAGAGTTCCATTTGCTAAGGGCAGCGGAGGCAGAGGTCTTCTAGAGGATCACCAGCCAGAGCAGAGGTAGGGGAAGGTATCTCCTTTGAGCAGAGGCTCATAAATTCAGATTGGGGGAAGGTTTCTCCTTTGAGCCGAGGCTCATAAACATTGTAATTGGGAAGGTTTCCCAAAGAACTTTGAGATAACTTTTAGAGAAAAGTTTTGTGGATGAACCATGTAAATTGTTGTGTCACTTTGTGGATGGTTTTGTGCATTGCTTTGATATTGCTTTGGATATATTGCTTTACTGTTTTGAAGTATAAAGGAAAAAGTAAAAAGAGGTCTTATACTGTTCACCCCCCCTCTCTTAGTATAAGCTTGTGTTCTTCAGAGTGTACAAGAACACAAATGACATATCAGAGTGGGTCATCAATAAATAAGGCACCATTATTCAAGGGGAACAATTATACCTTCTAGAGCATAAGAATGAAGACTTACCTGATGGCTCAAGGATATGAGATATGGCAAGCAGTTGAGGATGGATACACATCTACAACTAGTTCTCCCATAGATAAAGATGGTAAGCTCCTACATCTATATAATGTAAAATAAATTAATATAATATTGGGTGGATTAAGTGAAGTAGAATTTGTAAAATTTATGCATTGCACATCAGCAAAAGAGATATGGGAAAAGTTGAAGAAAGCATATGAGAGAGATAAAAATGTTAAGATGGCAAAATTGCAAAATCACAAGAAAAATCTTGAAGACATGAAGATGAAATATGAGGAAAATGTTGCAGCATACTTACTTCATGTGGATGAGGTTGTTAACTCCATATGGGGACTTGGTTTTAAATTTGAAGAATCCTATGTTCAAAAGGTTTTAAGGTCACTTCCTATGAGGTATGATGGAAAATTTTTAGCCATAGAAGAAACAAGAGATCTTGAAAATATGACTTTGGATGAGTTACATGGGACACTCACAACTTATGAGATGAGACTAGTAAAGGATCCTATCCTAAAGAAAGAGGTAACTTTCAAAGCAATAAATAAATCAAAGGATAAGAAACATGTTTCAAGTGATGAGTCAACCAGTGATGAGGAAGATAACTATGGTAGAAGGAACAAGAAGAATTCAGGAAAGCACAAAGGTATGAAAATATTAAAGTGTTTCAATTGTGGTAAATATGGTCACTATCCATCTAACTGTACAAAAGTTGAAAGCAGTTTCAGTGAAGAGAAACAAGATCATAAGAAAATGGAAATAGGAAAATCCAAGTATGAGAAGAAAAACAAGATAGACAAAGCAAGCATGAAAATAATTTTTTTCAAAGGCATAAGAAGAGTTTCTATGTGGAAAATACAGACAAGATTTCATGTGATAGTGATGGAATATCATCAGATAGTGAAGAATAATAAATTATCTTCTTAGTAATAAAGGAAGAAGGAAGTGTTACTATTGAAGATAAATATGAAAAGTATGAAGATACCCTTGAAGACAATGAAGTAGAGAAAGAATAAAAAAATGAAGAGGAAGGAGTAGTAGATCTAGAAGCTAAGATTATTTCTACTCTTAAGGAATTAATAAAGGTTATAAAATAGAATTCAAGACTCAAGGCTCAATTTCAAGAATGTGATGAAGAAAAATGAAAGCTTATACAAGATATGACAAACTCAATAGCCAAGACAAGGAGATTCAAAGAAAATTTAGAGGTAAAAATCTTAGAATGTGAAAGACTAGAGCATGAGGTTGGTTCACTAAGAAAGGAAGTGAAAGAGTCTAAAGACAAGCTACACAAGTTTGGGAGAAGCTCAAAGACCTTGGATAAAATTATCAATGCACAAAGACCTTCATCAAACATAACAAGACTTAGTTTTGAAGGACAAGGAAAGCAAGAAAAGGAGTCAAGCTCAATCTCCAAAGAAGAAGAAGCTTTAGAAGAAGAAATTGAGGGAGAAATGGAAACTTATGAGAATAAGTTGAAAAATAGAAGTTTCACTAAGAGAGGAAACAATGCATAAATAAGGAACAGGAAACATCACAATGATTAAAGGGCTAAGAGACCAATGGGTCCAAGGCAATATTTCTTCAAAGGAAGTTGCTTCTCATGTAATAGGTTTGGTCACAATATTATATAGTGTAGGACACATAGAAAGAGGGAATATGGTTTCACTAAGAGAAATTTTAGAAATGGACATCTCTTATAAGGGTATTGTTACTCTTGTAATCATTTTTGTCATAAAGCAATTGATTTTAGGGTTCATGATAGGAATGGGTGTGGCTTCATCAAGAGAAACTTCAAGATATTTGCACAAATTTTGAATATAATATGTCTAAACTGCTTCAAGTTAAAGGAATTACTTTGAATATTAGACAAAGCATTTGATAGCATTGTGTGCAAGATTTGATATTGATTGAGCATATCTTGTGAGTTATTTTGAGCATGTGTTTGAGCATATTTGAGCAAGTTTTTGTGAAGGCTTGAGAGCAGAATTGAGCAAATTATTGAGAGGGCTTGAAGGTAGATTTGAGAAAGTCTTGGTGAAGACTTCAATGTAAAATTGAGCAAGTTCTTGAGAGTATTTTAAGGTAGATTTAAGAAAGTATTGGTGAATACTTGAAGGAAGATTTGAGCAAGCCTTGGTGAGGACATGAAGGTAGATTTGAGTAAATATTGGTGAAGAGTTGAAGGTAGATTTGATCAAGTCTTTGAGAAGGCTTGAAGGCAGATTAGAGCAAGCATTTGAGAAGGCTTGAAGGCAAATTTGAGAAAGTCTTTAAGGAGACTTTAGGACAGAGTTGAGCAATATTTTGTGAAAACTTGAGGACAAACTTGAGCAAGTATTGAGAAGGCTTGAAGGTAAATTTGAGCAAGTATTGTGAAGAATTGAGACAACATTAAGAGCAAGTTTGATTTGTTAAAGCTTTGTGTTAAGGCTTGGTGAATATCTAAGCATAGTTGATCAAGCTTTGTGTTAAGTCTTGGGAATATATTTGAGACAGATATTTGTGATCAGAGTTAGAGAAGATTTATACTACACTTGGGATAGAGTTGGTGTAGATTTAAGATAGAGTTGAGAGCAATATTTGGAGGTGATTGAGAAAAGGAAAATAGTATCTAGTGGATAGATATCCATTTTCCAAGGTAATGAGGATAAAGGTCTTATATGGAGAGATATCCACTTGCTAGTGTAGTGGGGATAGAAGTATTCGAGAATATCATCAACCAAATATGAGGGGAAAGAGTTCTTCTGTGGATAGAGTTCCATGAACCAGAGAAAGAGAAAAGAGTTCTCTTGTGGAGTATGATACATGAAATAGATGGGAATATAGAGTTATTCTATGGAGAGATATCCATGAACCATTTGAGGAGAAAGAGTTCTTGTGGATCAAGTTCCATGAACCATATAAAAGGGGAAAGAGTTCTCCTATGGAGAGAGATCCATGAATCAGAGTATAAGGGTTTGGTTTCTCCTTTGGATAGAGGTCCATAAATAGTGTAATAGAGAATTTATTTCCAATAAGATTTGTTGAGAAAATTTAGTAGAAATATTTTCTCCATGGAGTAGCCCACATTGGGTGAACCACGATAAATTGGTGTCTCCATTGTGTGTGGTGATTTGTGCATTAATTTGATCATTATTTTTTATATTTCTATCTATACATTGTATAATATTGGTGTAGACACCTAAAAGTCACACATTGTCCCTCTCCCCATTTCCATGGTCAATCAATTTGCAAAACCCTCAAAAATTGCATAAATTGGCTAAAAACACTATTCATTTACTATTCATCATCATTAGCCCCTTTGGGCTAGCCAAGCCCCTTCCTACGCTTAACCATAGGTCCTCATGTGACCTCATGCAAACTCAACTAAGGTTGAAAACTCTCACCATGGTCAAAAAGCACTTTATGGTCAAATTATGTTTTATGGCTAATTTCATGATTAATTAGATCTAATCTTGATTTAATTAAATCCTCCACCTCACCTAGTCTACTTTGACTAGCCTAGCCTTCCACCTCACCTAGCCTAGCCTAGCCTAGCCCTGCCACCTTTCCACCCAGATATTTCTCCACCTCACATCCCCCTGGGTCATTAATGCAAGATGGAGACTTTTGCACATAAAAATCATTGTTTAATCCTAAGATATTTCAATAAAGCTGAATATTAATGACAAATTGATATTTATGCTAAATCATCATTACTTTTGGATGGGTGAGGGATTCTCTCACCCAACCTCACTTATGACCCGAGACACCTCAGAGGACACCTCTTTGGTGGACACCTCACCACTGCCACCTCACAGGGGACACCTCATCCCCTTTCTCTCACCTTGGCCCACTCTATAAATAGAAGGCCATTTTCACCTTTTAGAAGACAACTCACTTTTGCATACCGAAACTCTATCGAAATCACTACTACCATTACATCCATCACACATCCATTACACAACCATCATACGAGCATCACAATCAATTTGTCTCCTTCATAATACTATTTGGTGAATGAGATAGGTTGAGAATACCACCAAGAGTGCACTTTTAGAAGGTAAATCAAACAAATCATCGTCAATACCCAATCCTGAGCATCCAGAGAAGCTATCTAAACAATACAGTTAAAAAGGACCGGTTCACACCTCACACGTGTGAACCACCCGGTTCACACCCTAGGAGTGCGAACCTCTACAACAGGCACCATAATCACCCAGACATGTAAGAATAGATTAATTTATTATTTTATGTTGTTTTTAGTAATTTATTTTATGTTTTGAATAGTTTTTATGAGTCTTTTGTCTTCATAACTATGGGGTTTGACTGAGGTAGACCCCCCAATGCACTAATAGGATTTTGCAGGTTTACAGGTCCAGCAAAGCATAAGGAAATATCTCCAACAAGCGGTGGCTCATGAGCAAGAAGCCCACCTACATCGAGGAACCCAAAAAGATGAATCTTGTTGTCTTTGTACCACATCTGAGAGGGCTTCCTAAGGGAAGACCCCATTGTAGCCTTCAGGGAAAGATTGTAAAAGGATATCAATTCTTGTAACCCCTTTTATGATTATCAATACAAATACAGTAGATTCTTTGATATTGAATGAATGTCTTAGCATCTTTTTGGTAGTTTCATTCTAGCACGCCTGGTGGGACCCCCACCAAGCATTAGCTTAATCACCTTCTAACCAAAAATTGTGGTCTATTTTGTATGGTAGGTAGTTTTCATCTTTGAAGAACACCACAAACCAAAAATGCCCTGAAAGACACCTCAAGCCAAATCACAAAAGGTTCACTGGTGCACCGGTGAGCTTACAAAGAGAGTAGTGAGTACACACTTGGGCGTGTGAATTCCCCAATCTACCTCAAACTTGATACTTGATACCTAGGTATTGGTTCAGACACCCACAACCAATGGTAAGGTAAGTCAGGGAGGTTAAGAGCCTCATGTTCTCTAGGATTGCGTGCCCTCATACCTAGACCACAAATTGTCTCTTGCCATGGCGTATGCAAGGTTAAAGCATCCTTGTATCTTTTGACACCAAATCAGTAGTTAATTTACCTTCTATCATTTATTTACTTTAGGTATTTGTGAAATATTTGTGAGTTTTGGTCATCTTGCTACACTTAAATTGAGTTTTTGGAATTTTCTGTGTAGGTACCTATGCTCAAAATACTCCAAAGACATCAAAATCATCACCAGGACCCCAAAACCAGTCAGCTCTATCTTTGGATCCTGGTTCACATCTTAGGAGTGTGAACTCCTCAGTAGAAGATAGGTTCACACCCTAGGAGTGTGAACCTCCCAAATTTACATAGTCTTGGACTAGAGGGCATATTGGAGACGTTTACACTCACCTGGATGTAGGTTTTGTGTGAAATTATTTAATTTTTCTCTGTTTTGAAGCTAATATTTCATATTGAGCTACAAATTCCACAAGCATCACATATTCCTGTTTGCTTTAGCTAGAATTTTTAGTTGTTTTCTAGTGTAGCTTCAATTTCAGAAATTTCTTTCCAAGTCATTTCCCTTTAAAAGCAATTAATTAGATTTCCTTTTGAAAATCAATAGTGTAACTTTGTTTTTGTGCAAACCACTTAATTAGATTTCCATTTCAAAAATCAATAGATTAAATTTATTTTTGCACACAACCAAGTAAATAGATTTGCTTTGAAAAGGCATCATAGCATAGTTTATTTTAAAAAGGCATTTAATCTAGATTTGCTTCTAAAATAGTATCACACAAACAAACACCACACACTCACGTTCTATTTAAATGGTGTAAGGAGTTGGGTTTCATCTCCAACCCGAATTGGATTTCATCACCAATTCAACACCAGAGTTTAGTGAGGTCTGGAGTCTACTCTCCACTGGCTCACCTCCGGATTAGTCACCATAGTATCCCCCTAGGTGGATCATTCTGGCATTAATACCTGATCGGTCCTTCCCACTTTGAGTGTTGGTTATCCAAAATTCATCACTGGAAGGTACCTTTAGAGTGGGTAGTTTTAGAAAGCCCCTTTACCATAGGGCTTTTCAAATAATTAGTGGGTGTAGCTGATCATTACTGTGGATGCCTTAAATGTGAGGGTTAAGTGAAAGCATGGGTATGCCGGTAGCACCACATTGACAGTGTGACCTCTCTTCATGAGAGTTTATTTGACTCATTAGAGCATTTTGAGTCTCCCCCTTTGGATACCATTTTACTGTACCTTATACATCTAGGTTGCCATTCGCCTGTTGGAAACATAGTTCTATTTTGTGCACTTTTGGGCATTGCAAAAGGTTCTATGCTACGACATTCCTGATTCAAAATAGAAGTTCACCCATTACCTTGATTTGTTCCTAGGGCGGATACATACTTTCATCAAAACACATGAAAATAAAAAATAAAGAACATTTGCTTATTGTTGAGTCTCAAAAAAGTGGTTACAATAGCATATCAAATGTGCTATAACACACTTATTAGTTGTTCCATAGTTTCACTCCCATGCTTTACACTACATAGTCTATTTTTAGGAGATTTGCACCCCATAGTGTGATTCCCCTACACTTAGACTTATTTCACATGATTTTGTGTGAAAATCTAGCTGTTCAAGCTACAAAATTACATTTCATAGGTCTCCACAACACATAGAGGGTATACACAACATAAAATTCACTCTCTATCATAGTTTTGGGTGGTCCGCACCCCTAGAGTGTGAACCAATTGGTCCGCACCTCTAGAGTGTGAACCTATTTTTTAGGTTCCAGATTGCACACATAGGACACAAACACACTACACAACACATATCTGACATCTATTTCTCATTTTGAGTGGTTCACACCCCACCTATGTGAACCTATATTTTTCAAAATAGATAGTGTCCTAGTCAGTCATAAATATTTCTTGAGTTTATATTTCACATCTATTGACTGTTAGCATACATTTTCCACATATTACCATGCTAGTTACATGTAGTCAGATGCATGAAGCCCTTCATCATGCCATTGAGGCTGCTTAGTAGACTATCATGATGGTAGGTGCTTCTAGTTCTCAGACCATTGACCCATCTTTCGAGTCTGATCGAGTTACTATTGTAGGTCCTCCTAACCTATTGATTGGGCCTTCCACCCCTACTACTAGTCCCACATCCCATATGGCATCTTCCACTCCATCTCACCTCTTGGATGAGACTTTCGAGGAGACCCCTCCTTTGGAAGATCTTTCCTCTCCCAATCCCCCATCCACATACTTCCAGCATGTCATCTATACCCCTCCTGGCCACCCCATACTAGTTATGGTGGTGGATGAGTTCACCCCACCTGCTTCACCTTTCGCTACCCATCCATTCCTTGAGCATTCTTCCCATCCACTTTTGGGAGATGAATCTAGTCCAGTTGTTTCTCAAATCATCCCTGATGTTGTCACCACTATACAGATAGTTGGTATGATATCCACACCCCCTTCCTCCATGGATCCTCCTACCATACCTTCATCCCAAACCCCACCATCTCAGTAGGCTTCATCGAGTCATCAACCTTCCTCCTAACCACCTTCCTCACTCCCACCATAACACTATTCACACCCATCTCAGTATTACCAACTGACATCACCTGATCTATCCCATCCTTCAATGCAGATTCATCCATAATAGGCCTCTTCATCCTCCTAGCCACCTCCAGTCACACCATAGTTCACTTCCTATCCACCCACTAGCTACCCACCATTCTCATCCTATGGACCTCCATCGACTCCTTCATCATCATTTCACTTACCACCCCCACCTTCCTTTTTCCCACCACCATTGAACCCCACTTATCAAGGTCATCCACCTCGATATTCGGTTCATCTTGAGTCCCTTCTCACCATCCCCATAATACCCCCTTCATCCTCATCCGTTCCACCTCCATCTTCACACCAGTCCACTTTTACCACATCGACATCTCTTCCACCTCCAGCTTCTACACCACCCACTCTCTTCACCTCACCACCCACATGGTCCTCTACCACTACTACTCAGGCAACTGACTTATCCATATGCACAGTAATAATAGATACCTATGCCTACCCAATAGATCCCTAGATATTATGATCCATAGCAGTAGCCACCCACTTACCACTCTTCATACATCTCACCCCATCCATCTCAGGTTCCTATCCCACAATATCAGACCATGTCAGCACCTGACCCAAATCAGGCTGCTTACTATCATCCATGGGAGGAACAATAGTTGCAATATCCACCACATCTAGATTATTTACAACCCCCATCATAACCATTACCTACATCCACATCATCACCTCCATTTTTGGCTCCACCAAATACTACCATGGTGCTCTCTAGTGAATTTCAAGCCATGCAAGAGCAGATTCGTACATTGGATTTGTGCACAACTGGTTATGGGCCTCAAAAACCCACATATGATGAGTTGTGCAATGAACCAATTCACCCATCTATTCCTATCCATCCATATCCTTACAGATTTGAGATCCCTAAATTTGACAAATTTAAAAGTAAGGAAGATCCTAGAGAGCACCTTAATAATTATCACTTTGCTTGTTACCAGTTGCATGGTAGTGACCCCCTTATGCTTCGCACATTTCCACTTTCACTTGGGGGACAAGCATTATATTGGTACAATCATTTGCCTCACCATAGTTTATTCACTTTTGAACAATTGGCCAATCTATTTCTAGAGCATTTCTCAATTAACATCAAAACCAAGCTTACCTTGTCCGATGTATATGCTTTACATCAGTGGGATGATGAGCCTATTACCAATTTTGTCACCCATTGGAGAGTGGTCATTCATGATCTAGCCTTCCCTCTCCCACCTTCAGAGCTCATCAAACTCTTTGCCAAGAGTTGTCATAAACAAATCTCCCAAACATTGCAGATACATCAGAGTCGGACATTTGAGGAAGCCATTTCCCAAGCCAAAGTCATCGAGGACATCAAGGTCCACATGAGAAAAATCATGTTGCATCAAAAACCACCCTACCCCACCAATTACCATTACAACCATCCTCCATATGTACCACCTACCACACGACCACCTCAAACCAATCAGGTTCTTCTCAATTCTCCATATCCACCACTGCAAGTGGCATCTACACAAGCTCCACAACCCACTCCTCCATGATCTCCTCAAAATAAATACCCAGCAAATCCCCCACTTCTTCCCACTCCACAACTAGGTAATCCTCCACCTCAATCTAATCCATACCAAGGTCACAATCCATATCCACCTCACCCTCCATGCAATTGGATGCCTTTATCTGAGCCCATGCCCACTCTATTTCATAGGTTAACTGAGGGAGGTCTCATCACATTGCCAAATGTCCAACCTCTTGATCCAAATCATCCTCTCCCATGGGACTACAATCCATAAGCCTTCTATGATTATCATCGATAACATGACCATACTATTGATTCATGCCGTATCTTTCGCCATGTCATGCAAGACCTTATCGATCGAGGCACTATTCAGGTCTCAAATCCCCTCGCACCACAAAATCAAAACTTGGGGATATATCAAAATCCATTACCCAAGCATGGGGGTAATCCACCTCAAACTGATCCATGCCAGGTTAATCATGTCAATCGAGGTCCTTCCCAATAGGGGTTTGTGGGTATGATCAATATCACCACTCGCAATCAATGTTATCCACCCCCTACCCCCGACCAACAACCTTCCACTTCTCAACCACCACCTCCCACAACCTCAATCATCACACCACCAATTCCCCCACCCCTTCCATGGAATGTCATCACCATCCATGGTAGTATTTCTCACCAGCTCCATACCACCCCTACAAGGTTATCCATTTATGACCTCCTACAACAATCCCAACCTCATCGTGAAGCCCTTGATTCTATCCTTCACTCCCTCGATCTTGAGACCCATGATGCAGATGCCTTTGCCAACTTCATTGGCAATGTTCAGAGATGCCTACAACCTTCTATCATCTTCCATGACCATGAAATTATAGAAGTTGTAGGTGAGGGAGCAGATCCTCCATTACATATTCAAGCCTCCATCAATATCATCACCTATAAGCATGTTCTCATCGACACTGGCTCATCCATCAGCATCATTTCTATCACTGCCCTTAACCACCTTCACCTTCCCCCTTCCCATATTGCCACTCCATCCATGGACCTTCGAGCCTTTGATGGCTCCATGCATCCTACCCTTGGTACTATTGTCTTGCCCATCAAGGCGGGTGCCAAAACCATTTCCACTCTCTTCCATGTTATCGAAGGTGAGATGCAGTATAACATCCTATTGGGATGCCCTTGGATTTGGGACATGCAATGCATCCCCTCCACGCTCCATCATTGTATCAAATATGTCCATAATGGATTAGTCCACTACATCCCCACCGATGGTGATCCATTCAAATTTTGCAATATCATCACTCTTCCACCTGGTCCACCATTATCATCCACTCAATTCGCCCCTACTCCATGTCGGTCCCTTGATAACACGTATCCATCCACTTCACAATCTCCTCCTCCACCACCTGATCCAAGCAACATTACCTCCACTTCTTCCAATCCACCTCAACCTCCCTCCATGCAACCCACACCCACATTTTCTCATCGACCCTCCTCACCTTTCATGCCACTCCCTTCATTTACATTTTATGCTACACCTTCCACTCCATCTTCCTCTAGCAATCCACCAATTCTTCCCACACCTCCTACATCTTCCCACTCTTTGTACCTCACTCGATGTGAACATGGGTAATTTCTAGCTCACCCACCACTGCTTCCATCCCCACTTCCCAATTCACCCATGCCAATCATCCAATCACTGGAACACCTATTGAATGCTATGAGTGGACACAATGTGCCTCTCAACTTGATGACCAGTTAGCTCAATCTGATACTTCTACTTCCACCCCTTCCCCTACCAATCCACCTACACCAATTCCATCATCTCCTACACCACCCAGGGGTCCTCCCCTCCCTAAGCATACGGCCCCTCCTCATGTCTCAATACTCATGACCACACCAGGTCCTAGTGAGTATAACATAAGCAATGCTCGGGTCCTTCCATCCAACATCCAATCCACCCATGACTTTGGTCATCCTCATGGTATGCCCTTGACTATTGGGGTAGTGGTCCCTTTAGGTCCTCTTGATAATTGCATAAAATTTGTATATGGGGGACTTGACTCATCCGTAGAACCTCCAACACCTCCACCACCACAAACCCGATTTTATGGTAACCTTGACCACATGTCCAATCCAAATTTTCCTAGAATTATTTACGTATGTATAACTAGCATGGTTATGGCCTAGGGAGATATGAATAGGGGTGTCACACCTATATTCATCCTCCCCCATGCACAAACCTACTGATCGATCCGACATTGGTTACCATCCCCTAACAATCAGTACACTCGAGCATGAATTTCAGAATCTGAATCTTGATCATATCAACCTCTTTCCTGATGAGGAATTTGAACTTAATCCTCTGACACGTAGTTCTTCCCCACATTCCATAATTGATCTTCCATCCACATTCTTTCCACCATCCCCACCACATGAGCCTCTCTCTCCCCATGAATTCAAAACCCTTGCTCACCACTTCACCTCCTTATCCCTTGATCCACCTTTTCTAGAAGATCCTCCTTCTTCACCACCACCCGCTATTCCATTCTTCCCCATTCAAGAATTACCACCACCTACTGGCCCACATTCTCATTCCCCCTCACCACCTATGGTGTTAAACCTAGGTTAAAATCAACCTTTTCTAGATTCATTGCTATCCTCATCTGATTCATCACAACCCTCATCACCTACATCTCCTATATCTAGCACTTCGGTCAATATGATCTCTATTGACTTGTATGCTCCACTATGATATCCAAACCATCCCACTTACACCCCACCTCCTATCCCTAATTTCATCATTCTCGATGATATCTCTAAAACCCCTATCATTACTAAATTCCTCCCAACACCACACATGCTGCACTCCACCAATGCACCATTACCTACCATCCCACCTCACCTACCATGGATCAATCATATAGATATTTATCTAGATGATGAATTCCAGCTCCCAGAGTCCATCGATGACCTCCACCTCATTCCTACACCCACCCAACTTCATGATGGTTCTCACATGCTTGTCGAGGACACCATTGAAGTTGACATTGGCAATGATCTGAAACACCCTCACATCATCTACCTCACCACTAGTTTATCCAAAGAAGAGCATGTCCTCTATACCAATTTCCTTAGGTACTACATTAAGGTGTTCGCATGGTCCTATATGGATATGCCTGGCCTTGACCCATCGTTAGTCATGCACAACCTTGTCTTGGATGACACTGCCAAACCTGTCTGACAAAAGTTGTGTCGCATGCATCCCACCATTGCGCTTATGGTTAAATAGGAGTTATAGAAACTCCTTGATGTCGATTTCATAGTACCTATCGATTACCTTGAGTGGGTTTCAAACATGGTTCCCATCGAAAAACCCAAAGGGGGTATCCACATTTGCACTGATTTTAGGGATCTTAACAAAGCTTGTCCCAAGGACAATTTTCCACTCCCTAATATCGACACTTTGGTCGATGCTATAGTCGGACATGAAATACTATCACTCATGGATGGTTTTTTAGGTTATAATCAAATTCATGTCAATCCAATAGACCAACACAAGACTTCTTTCATGACCCCCTAGGGGACCTTTTGTTACAAGGTTATGCCATTTGGCCTCAAAAATGTTGGGGCAACTTACCAACGTGCCATGACCTACATATTTCATGATATGATGCATAAAACTATTGAAGACTATGTTGATGACCTCATCGCTAAATCCAAAACTCGTGGTCAACATCTTGAAGACCTACATCAAATATTTGATCACCTCTTGGAACATAATGTCCGATTAAATCCAAAGAAATGCGTCTTTGGTGTCACCACTGGAAAAATATTGGGTTTCATCATTTCATAGAAAGGCATTGAAGTAGATCCCACCAAAGTCCAAGCTATTCTTGACATGCCTCCCCCTATGAACCTCAAGTAGTTACGTGGCTTACAAGGAAGGATTCAATCCATACGGTGATTCATCACCCAACTTTCAGACAAGTGTCAGCCGTTCAATCATATTTTATAGAAGGGGGTCCCATTTAAATGGGATAGTAAATGCCAAGCTACCTTTGATGACATCAAATCATACCTCACATCTCCACCCATCCTCATTCCACCCCATCTAGATCACCCATTCCACCTATACATTTCCACTATCGATGTCGCATTGGGCACACTTCTTGCTCAAAATAATGAACACGACCAAGAGCAAGTTGTATACTATATCAGTCATACATTGATTGATTATGAGATACGGTATGCTTATATGGAGAAACTTTACCTTGTCATTGTCTTTGCTACCCAAAAGTTATGACACTACATGATCAACCATACTACCTACGTAGTTGCCCATGATAACCCACTTCGCTACATGATGGGTAAGAGCTACCACAATAGTCGAATGACCAAATGGATCATGCTCCTCATGGAATTTGATCTCGAATTCATCAGTCAAAAATCCATCAAAGGCCAAGTCATTGTTGATCAACTAGCTGAGGCTCCATTACCAAGTGATGCACCATTGCTTATCCAACTTCTCGATGATTCAGTATTTCATATAAGTGAAGTCGAAGAGCTAGTAGAGCCTGAATCCACTATTGAATTGACCTTGTTCTTTGATGGCTCCCATTGCACACATGTTGGGGGTGCAGGAATAGTATTTTTCACACCACATGGGGAGCCTCTCCCCTTTTCCTTCAAATTAGGCTTTCCTTGCACCAATAACAATGTTGAGTATGAAGCTCTTATCCTTGGCCTAAAGCAAGCCCTTTCCATGCACATTCATCACCTGGACATATTTGGTGACTCCCTCCTCATTGTGAATCAAATCAAGGGAGAATGGCAATGTCATTGCCCAGTCTTGCAACAATACAAACAAGTAGTTGATGATTTATTGGCCCAATTTGAATGGTATGACATCACCGCTACTCCATGATCCACAAATCATTTTGTCGATACCATGGCCTCACTAGGCTCCCTCATTCCACAAAATCCACTTTCTAACACAACTCACGTGTCCATCCACACCCTTTTCCATTCTACCATTTCTACCAATCCACCTTCTCATGATGATGGCATCAATATCGTCGAAGCTCACCCACATGACCCATGGTTTTCCCAAGTCAAGGACTACATCAAGCTCGGTATTCTCCCACCTGATCTAAATCATACTCACAAATGAGCTTTTAAATTGTGTGCCATTCACTATACATTGCTAGGTGATATCCTATACAAGTGAAGTTATGATGGCATTTTATTACGTTGTCTTGAGCCTTTCGAAGCCCAACGCATTACTCAAGAGGCTCATGATGGTACTTGTGGTGGCCATTTTAGTGGCATGGCTATCACCAAATGCATTCTATGAATGGGCTATTACTGGCCCACAATGGAGCATGACTGTTGTGCCTATGTCAAAAAGTGTGTTAAATGCCAACATCATGCCAATCTTACACACTTACCTTCTCAGGCTCTACAACCTATCCAATCAATGTGGCCCTTTTCACAATGGGGCTTGGATCTCATCGGAAAAATCACACCCACATCATCTGCCAATCATAAGTTCATCATTACTACAACCGAATACTTCACAAAATGGGTTGAGGCCATTCCTCTAATTCAAATGACTGGTCCTAAAATTGTTGATTTCATCACTCAACACATCATTTGTCATTTTGGCATCCCATCCAAAATCATCATAGATAATGGCACTCCATTCAAGAATAAGAATGTTCATGCACTATGTGAAAAATTCAACATACAACATAGTTTCTCTACTCCATACTACCCATAGGGTAATGGCCAAGTAGAAGCTACAAACAAAACCATTTGTGCCATTCTTCACAAAATTATTGTAGAGTCACATCATGATTGGCACAATCAAATGCCACTAGCACTATGGGCCTACCATACTAGTATTCGTACTCCAACTAGGGCAACCCCATTTTCACTTGTATATGGCGCTGAGGCCATCATGCCCTTGGAGCTTGAAATACCATCTTTATGGGTTTCTATGCAAGAATTCATTGATGATGATACAACCCATCAGGCTAGACTTGACCAATTGACCTTATTGGATGAACATCACATTCATGCTATTGAACACACATGAGTTTATCAAGACCATCTCCGATGTGCCTACAATTCCAAGGTACACCAACATGAATTTCAAGTTGGAGACTTAGTCCTCAAAGAAAACCAATAAATTACTAGCCAACCGTGCCATCTCCATGATAAATTTGCACCGAATTGGCTAGGCCCGTACATGGTTACTCATAAATTTGGATCTGGGGCATATCATCTGGCCACATTGGAAGGAATAGCCAAACTTGAGCCCATTAACATTATTCATCTATGAGAATTTTATGCCTAGTTGTAGGCATTACAGCTCATCATCACTTGTATATATGTATATAATCAAAAAAAAAAAAAAAAAAAAAAAAACAATCACCATTTTTGATGTTCTGTGGCACTAAGTTCACTTGCATTTACATTTAAATCTGCTTGCTCCATTTCTCTCCTCCCTTCTCTACTTCTTCTATAAGTGAATGTTGTATGGTCACGCTTCGAGCGGCTACATACCTTTCATTTTCCCTTTCTCTCTTCCTTTTCTTTTCTTTCTTATCTTATTTTCTTCTAAGTTACTCATCAATGTTGTATGGTCACGCTTCGAGTGGCTACATACCTTTGATAGGTTTCTTTTCTTTTCTTTCTTATATTCTTTTCTTCTAGTTACTTGTCAATGTTGTATGGTCACGCTTCGAGCGGCTACATACCTTTGATAAGTTTCATTTCTTCTCCTTTCCTCCTTCTATCCCCTTTTTCTTCATTCCATTCTCCATTTTCATATCACTCCACCTCATACCCCATTCCATTGTCCATAACACTAGGGTAACCTTGTACATAAATTCTCATTTTTGCATCCATGTAGGCATCTACATATATTCATTGTAAATAACATGCAAAGGGAATTAAAAATGCACATGCTAGCATACTATATTGATGCCCAAACCCCTTTTTAGGAGATAGGATTAGAGAAATGTTTTGATTGCTTCACCCATAAATAGTTATATAATCAACCACCATCCAAAGTTGGCATATTTCAAAAATACTTCTAGGCTTCCCTTGGTCACCTTGCTCTCTTTCCTGGACTTACCTACACGTCTTACATACTAATAACATTCTGGAAATAGGGTTGATTACGTTGCATGCTAGTTGATGCTTAGCGAAAATTACTCTGCTCATTAAATCATTCACATGATTTCTCTCGAACCGGAGGGATGACAAAAGGACAAGCTAAAAAAAAAAAAAGAAAAAAGAAAAAAAAAAAAAAAAAAAAAAAAAAGAGAAAAAATACTACCCACAAAGAGATAGTCATATCATAGAAGGCAGAAAACAAAAGCAAAGGCCTCAAGAGTATAACCCACTTGAATCCCTACATTCCTCAGGTCTTTACCAATGAGCTAGCATACAGGCTAAGTTGGCATGCAATTATAACCCACCCTATTCCAGAATGGTTAAATGAACATCACTTTCCACACACAAGTCCAGGATAGAGGTCTTGTTTACCAAGATAGCCTCCAAGTGATTCAAGAAGTTTCACTCAGTTAGTCAATGGGATTGATTTTACAAACTGTAATGTTCGAATCTCCTCATGACATTCTTTATATCCAACTTCCTTGGAATAATGGAATGGATTACATCATTTGAGTACTGTAATGATGCAAATGCTATCCCTAAGCAATGTGTTTATATCATGTAATCTTATGCATGTCATTTTATTTTTCATCTCACAACCCATTTTTAGTTCATATTTATTTAAGCATATCATTATTCCATTCACATCTAACTATCTATTATCACATCTACACTAATCATACACTACCATAAGCAAAAAGAAGCAAACACAAAAATGCAAATAGACACAAGTACGAATATCATATGTATATATATCTCAAAACTGATGCCATCAGGCTACAATAAAAAAATATGTGTAGGCCCTTACGGGCTCCTCATATCAAAAATACAACCTTGTACATATACATCTCAAAAATGCCATACGACTACAATATGGAGTGCACCCTCATGCACCTCTACCAAAATATGTCCTCATCATGTACATCTACCATACAAATACAAAAATGTAGACCATCCTCCATCACCTCACACCCTCATGCTTCTGCTCTCTAGAGTCTCACCTCCCCTCATCCATTGGGCCTCATCTTATTACTCTTGTGATGACTCTACCTCTTCGGTCTCTTACCCATCATGCCCTCTCCACCTATGTTGGTGGCCCCATCCTCATTGGTGCCTATGACATCGTAGGTGCCACTATCTCTTGAGCCCTACCACCAATCGATGGCTCTCTATTTTGCTATGATGAGAAGTGATCCATAGTATGTAGGAATATCCAACCCATGCACTATCAACTCATTCTCCCCTCCCCTCCTCCTTCTCTCCTTCATATTGCTACATCAACCTCTCATTTACCCACTTTTAGCCATGCCACCTCCCTCTGTGATGCCTCTAGCTATGACACTACATCCCCTAACCTCAATATCTTGCTCCACCCATCCTTTGAGCTAACCTCTCACATAGTCTGCTCTAGCTCCACCACCCTCACTAAATGGCTAGCTCTCATGACCTCTATCTCCCTCTGCACCTCCTCCAACAACCTCTGAAATCACTCTATGGTCTCAATCATCTCATCCCTCTCCTGGATGGTATCATGCTCATGCCTAACTCATCTCCTCAATCCTAGTACCTCCATCTCCTCCACCATCTGATCCATCACCCTAGCCTCATCTTGCTCCTCTAAGGTGGCCCTCAGGTCTACCTCTACCTCTCACCTCTCCTCCTCCAAGGTTGAGTGATCAATCACCCAATCTATCTCCCTATCAAATAGCATGTCCCTTAGCCTCTTCACCTCCCTCCTCAAAGCCACCACCTCACCCTCAGCCTCGATAGTCACTATCAAATCCCCACCAAAGTCATACTCCCCACATCTACCAAAGACACATCCGCCTCACCAACCAATCATCTACCTCCACATCCACATCCATCAAGGGAATATCTTCCCTCTCCTCCACCCCCACCCCCTCACCCCCCTCAATTGATGGCACTGCATTCCACTATCACTCACCAGCCTATCTTGGTCATCACATCATGGCCTCACCTACCTAATCAATCGATCTAACTCCTCCTCCTCCTCCTCACCTAGCTTGGGTGATCCCACATCCTCCCTCCACATCCTACACTAGTGACCCTCTCTCCCCTCTAGGTAGACCTACATAGGGTAGAGCTCCTGCTACCTCCACCCACTCATCCACCACACCCCACCCTAGCTACCAACTCTATCTAGCCCACCACACATCATACTCTGGCGTGGTCCCTACATTGTCCACATCGAGACAACAATAGGCTCATCAAGAATCACATCTAGAGGTGGCACTATGGGCTGTGGCCCTGTGTCACCCTCTACCCTATAAATCTCTACAGGTAGGTCTGACTACCCCTACACCAATCCAAACTACCATTGTACTCTAGAAAATGGAAAGTACTCAACCTACGATGTGTACTTCCCCACCAACCATCGACTACATTGAATGCATGCCAAGTGCACTGCATCCTCACCCCACTCAGGCCCTCCTCGCCATGGCCTCCACCTGACCTGATCCATCGTCAGTCATCCAAGCTCCTCTCGATGATACATCAGCTCACCTATATGGGCCCTCTTCTTCTTCTCCTTGTCCTGCCCTCCACCTCATCGCATAAGGTACCTCATCCCCCTCATGCACATGTGCCTCATAAGGTAATTGCACTGGTCTCAAGATGGTCAAATGCTCCCAAGCCCATATCTATAGTAATGGACTCACACTGATGCTTGTCCTCTCTGTCCTCACCACCCCATGCAACTCTTGATATACCTATGCCAATAATGTGGGTGCCCATGCATACCTAATCCCCCACTCTACCATATCATAAACCACCCCCATCATATTCTAGGGGAACTTAACCCCTGAAGCATCTGGTAATGCATGGCTAGCTATCAATAACATCACCATCGCATGATGAAGGGAAAGCCACTCCTTCCTCCAATAGGCCATGTAATCTACACCCTTCCTCGCCTCCACCTACCACCAATGCTCCCTAAATGTCCTCTCCAGGATACCCTCCCCCTCCTTCTCCATCGTCATCATCGTAATCCCATCTATCGACAATCGATAGATGCGGTAGATATCCTCTAGGGTCACCGTCATCTCCCCTGTAGGTAAATGAAAGGTGTTCCTATCTGGATCCCACCTCTCACACAATGTTGCTATATAGGCATGGTTCACATGAACCTCATGCATCACCCATACTCCATATAATCCCACTACTTCAACCACCCCACATCATCCACCGTCCACTCATCCTCCAAGGACTTCCTACACTTTCGATGATGGCATGTAAATATCTTCTTCACCTGCCATCACACACACATCACATGTCAAAAATCCTTCAAGGTCTTATACATAATCATTATACATAACACTGTAAAATAAATGCATGTATTTTACTTATTTTTTCCATCACTTAGAAAATATGTATTTTTTGTATATAAATGCTTAATAATTCATTGTATCTATTCCACATGCACACACATACATAAAAAAAAAAAAAATGTGGTTCACACTCCACATGTGAACTAAGTGTTCTCAAACGTGTGAACCATGGTTCACCTAGTGCAAACCACCAAAGAAAATTTTGCATGGCCTGGTTCACAATCATGCAATCATCACAATCATGCCCTCCATGCAGTCCAAAGATGCCCACACATGTCAAAAATATGAAAAACAATGCAAAACCCTCCCTAGGACATGTAGCACAAAGTAGTCAAAATGAGGTCAAATCACACATGCAAACATAAATCTGGATACCCATTTGGCCAATTAACACACCCCATGTGTCCATTTTCACATGCATTCATGTTTCACCTCATATTTCACATCATGTCACTTACACGCATTCCCACACACCAAAAAGTCACATACAAAAACAAAAGCATATTGGGATACCCATTTGGCCCTTTTTACACAAAGTGCACGAATTACAATCAATTCCTACCCCCACCCTCGTTTCATGGTGTTTAAAGCAAAAAGTTCATTTTAAAACCCTCTTTAAAACACATAGTTATCGAGAGAGAAAAATATACCTACCTCGGGTATTCCCACCCTCGAACTCATGCTCGTTGATGCACTCACCATCTTGTCCCATCCATTTCACCCTTCGATAGCACTCCATTCTATTTTCTTTCTCTCCTCCACCTCTCCACCGCCATCGTCACACGTAAAATGACGTCAAAAACAAAATTTCCCCTTAAAAATCTCTTTGTGTCGGTTCGCACGCCAGTGAACCACCATGTGAACCTACCACACGACCCTCAAAATCTTCCATTCACCTCAAATTGCATCCAAAATCCTACCCAATCATCATTTTCACTCATTTTCATGCCCAATTTTATACATTTCATCATTCTCTTCATCAATCGTCTCATCGTCGATCTTCATTTCCTCCATCATCAATTCATCGCTTGAGGGGGTAATCATTCAACACATCAAAATATACCTTGCATATGATCAAATAACCAAACATCCAATCATGGATATAACAAATGCCTAAGAAATTTTTTGCTGAAGATTATCTCAAGTCCTTATGCTAGGACAAATACAAAACAATGAAATTTCTCTTCTCAATCAAAATCCAATCCAAAAACAAATCAATGTTTGATAGGCTCCAAAATGCCTCTGACTGTAGACACCTCATGGATTCCAATATTCATAGTGGTAGTCGTAAGACCACTTGTGAATGAAGCTCCTAAAAGTTCTACCCCATGGCTCCAACAATCTATCAAATGTTGTCAAAAGAGCTCATCAATCAATCAAAAGCAAACATTAACAAAGGCATTTGTTCGTTCAAAATTGAAGCATTTATAATTGATCATAATGCAAGGTAATCATATGCTTTCCTCCAAAAGCAATCATTCACAAACCACTTTTTATCAATGCGTCTCTCTCGCAATCATCCACAATTCATCAATCCACATCATCAATTTTTGTACTAAACCATGTTTCCACACAATCCAGTACAAAAAGGGCAAAATGTAGACACCTAAAAGTCGCACATTGTCCCTCTCCCCATTTCCATGGTCAATCAATTTGCAAAACCCTTAAAAATTGCATAAATTGGCTAAAATCACTATTCATCATCATTAGCCCCTTTGGGCTAGCTAAGCCCCTTCCTACGCTTAACCATAGATCCTCATGTGACCTCATGCCAACTCAACTAAGGTTGAAAACTCTCACCATGGTCAAAAAGCACTTTATGGTCAAATTATGTTTTATGGCTAATTTCATGATTAATTAGATCTAATCTTGATTTAATTAAATCCTCCACCTCACCTAGTCTACTTTGACTAGCCTAGCCTTCCACCTCACCTAGCCTAGCCTAGCCTAGCCCTACCACCTTTCCACCCAGATATTTCTCCACCTCACATCCCCCTGGGTCATTAATGCAAGATGGAGACTTTTGCACACAAAAATCATTGTTTAATCCTAAGATATTTCAATAAAGCTGAATATTAATGACAAATTGATATTTATGCTAAATCATCATTACTTTTGGATGGGTGAGGGATTCTCTCACCCAACCTCACTTATGACCCAGGACACCTCAAGGGACACCTCTTTGGTGGACACCTCACCATTGCCACCTCACAGGGGACACCTCATCCCCTTTCTCTCACCTTGGCCCACTCTATAAATAGAAGGCCATTTTCACCATTTAACAACAACACACTTTTGCATACCGAAACTCTGCCAAAATCACTACTGCCATTACATCCATCACACATCCATCACACAACCATCATACGAGCATCACAATCAATTTGTCTCCTTCACAATACTATTTGGTGAATGAGATAGGTTGAGAATCCTACCAAGAGTGCACTTTCAGAAGATAAACCGAACAAATCACAGTCAACAACCAATCCTGAGCATCCAGAGAAGCTATCTGAACAATACGGTCGAAAAAGGACCGGTTCACACCTCACACGTGCGAACCACCCGGTTCGCACCCTAGGAGTGCGAACCTCTGCAACAGGCACCAGAATCACCCGGACAGGTAAGAATAGATTAGTTTGCTGTTTTATGTTGTTTTTAGCAGTTTATTTTATGTTTTGAATACTTTTTATGAGTCTTTTGTCTTCATAACTATGGGGTTTGACTGAGGCAGACCCCCCAATGCACTAATAGGATTTTGCAGGTTTCTACAGGTCCAACAAAGCACAAGGAAACATCTCCAACAAGCGGTGGCTCACGAGCAAGAAGCCCACCTACATCGAGGAACCCAAAAAGATGAATCTTGTTGTCTTTGTACCACATCTGAGAGGGCTTCCTAAGGGAAGACCCCATTGTAGCCTTCAGGGCAAGATTGTAAAAGGATATCACCTCTTGTAACCCCTTTTATGATTATCAATACAAATGCAGTAGATTCTTTGATATTGAATGAATGTCTTAGCGTATTTTTGGTAGTTTCAATTGGATAATATTTTTTGGGAAAGAAAAGTGAAATTTGATCTTATTTTGTTCATCCCCCCTCTGAGTATAAGCTTGTGTTCTTAATTTTTCTTGGAAGAATGTTTGGTTACTAGAGGCTCTCCCTAAGACCTCAACATTCCTTTGGTTAGTAGTTTAAAGTAAGATTCTTACATGAGAGAGTCTGCAAAGAAGAGGAAGTCATGGACCTTTTAGATGTGCCTTGTACGAGAAGGATTTAGATTCATCAAACCATTTACTTATTCATTGTCCCTTTGCTCACACTATTTGGGATTACTTTTTTATAAGTATGAAAACATATTTGATAGCTCCATCAACAAATGAAAGATTTGATAAAATATTTGATTAATTATTTCAAAGCTAAAGCATTATGTATTCTATGGAGGATTGTCTTATCATTTTTTGTTGGAGTTGATGACTTGAAAGGAATAATAAATTTTTTAAAAATAAACTTGAAAATCATGTCCATGTTTGGAACCATATTATTGCCTCTCTTTCCAAATATTTGTAGATATGGTGCTCATCATGGGAAATCTCAAATGCATAAAAAGAGGTGGTAACAACTTGTTTATAATATTTCAAAATACGTGGAAGAGTCATCTGCGATAATGACATTAAAAAAAAGAAACTACTTTGATCTAGGAAAAAAATACAAATATCAAGAAATTAGGTTTATCAAAATTAATTTTGATGGTGCTTCTAAAGGAAATTCAAGAAAAATTGATGGAGGTGGTGTTTTTTGAAATAATGAAGGCAAAATTCTCCTCACTTAAAATCATATAGAACTTTTACTAACAACTATGTAGAGGCTAGGGCACTTCTTACAGGGATAAAAATTACAATAGAAAAAAGGAAATAAATATTTTAATTGAGGGATATTCATAAATTATTATTAATGATATAAAAAAATGAATGTGGGAAATGGATAAAAAATAACATTATTGTTGATGTTCATTATATATTATTGGAGATAATCTCTTGGAAATATTTTATTTATTGATAGAGGTAAGGGGTTTTGAAAGGTCCTTGAACCTTTTACAACTAGATATGGCCCTTGGAGAGGAGCCTACAATGCATTTTCCCAGAAAAAGGTGGGAGGAAATCCTAAAACTTAACACAAATAGGGTATGACCTCGAAACTACCAGAACAGGGAACCAAAAACCAAAAAGAGAGGGGTAGGGAAAAGCTAGGGATTCCTCATCAGGATCTGCTTCACCTTAAGCTAGTAACTTGCAATCCAAGAGGGGACCTTCAAATGCAAGGATTTGAGTTTCTTTTTTTCTGAGGATTTGATTAAAGGTCCTACCCCTTTCCTTTCACTACTAGTAGCTACATTCCCTAATTTTTGAATTTTTAAAATAGGGCACGAAATGCAATGATTGTTACCAAAATTTTGTTCCATGATATATGGAATTGGATCTTGCGAACATAGGGGATTTAGAACATTTGGGGTTGGGAATTCCTGATTAAGTGAAATAATTTTTTTTAGAATTATAAGGTTTTCTAGCTAAGGCTCCATGAATTCCTCTAGGATTGAACGAGTCTCTCCCACTAGGAAAGCAAAAGGATTTTCTCATAATGGAAGTTAAGAGGGCTTAATTGGGCTGAGGGATACTAGGATACAACTTGAGGTATGTTAGAAGTAGGAACATGTTCCTGAGGAAACTTGGTGACTCTAGAAGGTATCTTCTTGGAAACATGAATAGGTTCCTAAGGAGATATAGAGGGTGTCTTTTTGGAATCTAGATGGATATTTGAATATGGGCATCAAGAGGAGAGGTGTCCTTATTTCATGCATATGAAAAAAAAATAAGGTTTTATTTTGTACTCAATTTCTTGAGTTCAAGTGGAGATATCAAAGATCAAGTCAATGGAGTTTGGTAGTTTCGATTCCAAATTAGCCAAGATTCACATTTTGTTGAAGATCATTCTTGACTTTACTTTTGTAGTTGGATCAAAATAAACTAGCTCCCCTATGGCTCTCACAATCCCAATGAGTATGTCTTTGTGCTAGAATTGGATCGATAGAATAAGGAGCTTTATCCATATCAAAACAAAGTTGTTCAAGTTGAAGTTCAAGCCCTATTTTCTCAAGAAGAGACTATGCCTACCATAGAACCAAGTCTCCTTTGAGGATGTGAGTTGAGTATTCAAAATAGAGCAACATAATGAGGAAAAAACCCTTGGGGAGTACCACTAACTCCATGTTTCCCTAAGGTTTCCACTTGGATAGAACCTGTCGCTTGATGGAGTCAATTTCGAGGTATGAGCCTAGGATTTTCTCTGCTAAAGAGCTTTATTTTTTAGGTATAGCCAAATGCATGAGCTCTATAGGGACATGGATTTTCCCCTGACCTGGATGAATATCAAAAAGGTTGTCAACCCCACACCCAAAAATTGAGTTCTTTCATATGATTGCAGCATAGGACTTGGCACTAGAGATGGTGGGAAAGGCAGGGGGCTCCTAAAGAGGAAACATTGGGGGACTAGAGCCTACCTCGATACCTATTGTCTCTAGCTCAACAGACTACTCCCCATCCCTAGAGATGCTCTCACTCAAACCAGGATCACACCCACCTATTGCCTCTAACCATACATACCACACTCCAATCCTAAAGACTCTTCCACTCATTCCAGGGACATTCTACATATTCCTAATTCAAAATTCAAATTCAAAGCCCTTCTCTCACTTGGATCCATGCATACGAGCTCCATACAAAAAATTTGCATATGCATTTCTAGAGTGCCAAAAACCAGTCTCTTGGAAATGTAAGCATATCTATAGAGAAAAATTGGATAGTAGATAAATTAGCCAATCATGGTGTTGATCTTCCTCTTGGTGAAAATAAATTTTAGAAGACAAATGACCAAGTAAAATTTTATCTCTGAATCAAAATGATGTCAAGGAGTTGATTGTAGGAACATAGTACTTTGAGAAAGTTAAAGAATATATTTGATAAAAAAAGAAATGAAAGATATTTGTGATAGAAAGGCATGCTAGATGTAGTTTAATTGACCTATAGCAAATTTCATATCTTAGTATTTTGATAAGAGTGGAATACAAGTCAGATATAACTTATTATATATAAAGAAATCAATAAAGTTATGAATTTTCAATGATTTTTTTAAGCAACCTTCATAAATTAATACTTGAGGATTAAAACATCTAAATTCACAATAGCAATTGTTTTCTCTTGAGTTGCTAGAATATCAATATTTTTTTTAACCACCCTTTTCTTAATACATTGGAACTTTGAATAGAGGTTTAAGGTTCAAATATAAGTGAGTCTAACAATGAAGACTTTGGAACTCTAAATAGAAGTTCAAGGTTTGAATCTTATAGGGTAAGGTTGTACACCATGTTTGATTATGGTTGAAAACAATACATTGGATAAACATCCTCCATAAGAGTTGTCTCATATAACTTATGGCATAGAGGATGTTAAAAACCACTTTACCTTTACCTTTAAATTATTAAGATCCTTGATATAATTATTTATTTATAATATAAATAAACATACTTAAATTTTTACTCATTATTTTTTCTCTATTAAATATATTTCTTTTACTTTATTTTAAATTTTTATATAAAAATCAATAAAATATTTCTCTTTTCTTATATATATGATTTAAATTTTTTTATATAAAATTTATTATAATTCATATATTTGAACATTGTGCACTAGTGATTTTTAAATGGCTTTTTGAGTCTCAAAGAGTTGCTTGTGATAAGGCCCTATCTTTGAAGGATCTTGAGGAAGATCTTTCTCATATGGCCAATGATAAATCCCCTGGTCTCGATGGCTTCCCTTGTGAATTCAACAAACCCTTTGGGACACTATAGGGCCTGATCTTCTCAAATTCTATCAGGAGGTCTTCTCTAAGGGTTTTTTGGCCCTAATATTAATCACAGGGTTATTAAATTTATCCCCGAAGCTGGTGATCTTGAAATCATCACCAATTAGATACCTATTAATCTCCTTAATGTCTCTTATAATATCATTTCCAAAGCCCTATATTTACGCATCCACCATCTCCTTCCTATTATCGTGCACCCAAAGCAAAATGGCTTCATTCGAGGCAGATACATCCTGGACAATATTATTGTTGTTTGGGAAGGTATGGAGTGGGATCGCAATTCTAAACAACAATATATGTTCATCAAAATCAAATTTGAGAAATCTTATGATAGGATTTATTGGTCCTTCATTCTAGCCATGCTTAAAGCTCTTGGTTTTGGACCCTGCTTCATTAGTTCTATGGAAATATTTTTTGCTGATGCTTCGACTTTTTTTCCATTAACAAATACAATTCCTCAGCCACTGGTCTCTTTTGATCAATTAAACAAGGTTCTCCTTTAGCTCCTTCCATTTATGTCATTACCACTGAAGGGCTTGGCTATTTACTAGCTCATCACGCTGCTCAGGGTTCTATTCAAGTAATTTCTCTCCCCGAAGGTGAGACTCAATTGATCAATGATCATTTTTCTTGACTCTTTCCTCACTCTTATTGAGGAATAAGCTTACCTACTAGTCCATAAAGAAATTCTCCCTTGCTAGTAAATTTCAAATTTGCACTAAAGTCCTTGTGGCCACCCATGTTTAAAATTCTTCCCACTGGTTCCCATACAAAAATTGTTATAAGAAGCTTGATAAGATTATGCGAGACTTCTTATGGTCCTCCTCCAATAATGCTTCAGGTTTCCACCGTGTTGCCTGGGAGTATTGTTGTCTTCCCAGAAGCCATGGTGGACTTGGCATTATTAATACCCAACATCAAGGTTAGGCCCTTTGTGTTAAGTGGGTCATCAGAGCCCTCCCTCACAGGAAATGAGGCCTAGAAGATTCTCATATGAAATTGTATTAGTGAAGGTTCCACTTTTGGGTGTAAGATTTGGAAGGCATGGGGTTCCATTCCCTCCTTGTTGCCCCTATGTCTATCAAATTGTTAGGATCCTTCATCATTAGGAGCATTTGGAAATATTGGGAGAATGTTAAACCTTGGCTTAGATGGAATGGACAGAGATTTTGGCATGGCCTCTTCATCAACCAAATAAATATTTGGTGGTCTCCTGTTATCACCTACCAGGGTTCCCCGCTTGTGCAAGTTACCTTGGTTCATGCACTGAGATTCTTTCACAAATGTGTGTGATGCATCACTGATTTATTTTCTCATCCTACCAAGGATTGGCTACCTTGGGATGATTTTAGAGCTAAGTTTGGGCTTAATCACTCTGAAAAGCATACCTTTGAGGCTGTCAAGGTTGCTCTCCCTGACTCCTTGTTACACAATATTTCTATGCTTTCTCAACGACCTTGGTGGAAGGACTGGAAGTGGTATCCAAACACTCCATTACGGAATTATAAGACTTGATTGGGGTATGGATGGCTCTCTCCTTGCATCCCCATGATTGAGAAGCTCAATCAACGATGGAAGGTCTCCTCCCCTCGACCTGTTTGGTTGCGTCGATTCCAGACCGCTTGGGATTCTTTCTTGGAGCCCAAAATTTCTTGTTTTGATTGGAGTATTTTGCACCAAGGGCTTCCTATTGGGGAGCGTCTACAACATTTAGGCATCCCCAAACCTTCTTGCCCTTTCTGTCTTCAATCTGAAGACTTTGTCCATCATTTTTGGGTTTGTGCTCGTGCTCATTCCCTTTGGGAGTGATTTTTTCCCTTTTTTAGACCTTATGCCTTTACCATGATTGAGTGGAAGCATATCATTTTGGGAGATCCCCCACCATTACCGGTTAATTTTTTTAAGTGTGCCACTTGTTTTGTATGACGACCATGTTTAGTTTATGGAGAGCTAGAAATGACTGTATCTTTGGTAAGTGTACTTCCTCTTTGCACATATATGTTTTTGAGAAGTATAGTATTATTTCTTCTATGTATTTTCAAATTACAGTTTAGGCCAATAAGGTGGCCATGGAGCTCACTCATCTTCAAAATCTTATTAAACAGTGGAGGAACATATTGTGCTCAATAATTCAAGATACTCCTCGTAGTAGATCTAGATCCACACAGTAGTGTCGCTTGCTCTCAAACTGCACTCCTATCCCAATTCAAGGTGCTTACAGAGATGGTCGTGGCTATGTGACTGTTCCTCTCTCTCCCAACTCATCGACTTGATTCTTGGGGCAACTTAAGAGTTTATGGCTGGGTTTATGTTCCCGATACTTTTAGACAAGAGAGAGACTCGTTTTCAAATTCTGTAGATAAGAATCAGGGATGGCTGAAACTTATCAGTTTATTTTGTTGTGTTTCAGTTATGTAAACTGTAGATTGTTCTTGTGAATTCCTACTCTATTTTGATAAGGACAATTTTTTTTTAACTGATGCCGTTAACCACGTGACATGTTAATCCGTCTCTTTTTTTTGTTTGTGAAAATATATTTTATTAATTCTTTAATATAATACTTAAAAAAAAAAAAAACTTAAACCATAATTTTTGCTCACTATCAATTTTTTTACATATATAATCACAAGAAACTAATCTAGCTATATACTTTAATTGACAAGCCTATTTCAAACTACGATGCCCCGACAAATGACGTTCTAGGCTTGACAAGGCTAAAGTGAACTGCATTAACTAAGTTAAAAAATAGTGTTAAAATTTAATGGAAATATAATTATATATTTAGTTATCGAGATTATTATTTTTGAGTTTCATTATTATAAATACATTTATATATTTTTAAATAATTTTATATTTTATTTTTATATAAAATTTAAAAATTAAAGATATAAAATTATAATATTTTATTTTAATAATTATTATTATTATTTTTTTTTGATGAGAAACTTTTTATATACAACATATCCACAACATGTGAGGGGAAGATTTGAACCTGAGCCTTTCCATAACTGAAGAAAAACATTTTAAAAAATATAAATATTTTTTAAAAATTATATAGTAATTTTTTACACATAGGAAGACAAAATAATTGTAATCTAAAGATGTGAAAAATATCAGCTAAAAGGACTGATCGTAGTCGAAATATGTGAAAGATATAAGTATTAGAAATCAATGGTATGGTTTTATGATTGGAAAGAGCACCACCCCAACCGCGATCACGTCCAAACCAGTGAAATCCACTACTACTTCGCCCTTCACTCGCAGAAAAGAGTTTCCTGTAATAGTAGTCAAATATGTGAAAGATATAACTGTTAGATTCATTTTATGTTTAAAATAGGAAGAAAAATACTTTTTATTTTTCAACTTTAAATAAAGTTTTAAATTCGATTATAAATTTGATAACTAAATATAAATATAAATATAAATATAAATATAAATATAAATATAAATATAAAGAGGCACTTGGGGTGCAGTGCAACGGTTTGGGCTTTGGTTATTTTTCGGGAGGTCCAAGGTTCAAACCGTGGCGTGGGTGAGTGGGTGAGTGTGTGAGGGGGTGGGTGTCTCCCTGGTGGAGTTGTTGTAACAGGTTGGAGGATTCTTGGTCAAAACCTCCATCTCTTAATATTAAAAAAGAAAAATTAATAGTCAAAAACCTTTTATAATAGGAGAAGCCCAACAAAATTTTGTTCTAAAATTAGTAATACATGGACAAGAATGACTATAAAGCATTACAACTAGCCACCCATCATTAAGTAAACCAGCTACAACTTGATATAAAATGTTGAACCTTAAACCTGCTGAAGAAACCAAAGCCCCAACCATTACACTATCCCCTACAACAATAAAACAATAATATTATTTTATAATAAATATAAAATATTTAAAAATTAAAAAAAAAATTAATAATATTTCAATACTGAAAAAAAGAGTTACTAACCTGTTCTTTGTTTTTTTAAAAAGCATTATTCTAACCTTCAGAAACGAAGGGCAAGTCATCTTTTAGTCTACCACATTATAAGCTTTTCATTCATTCCCTCGTTTCATTGATGCCTTGCATCCACAAAAGCACAGGCTCTCCACTAAAAACAGGCTTTTTGTTTTTGTTTTAAAACAGCATTTCTTTTTTTAACAGCGCCAAAAATAAATAAATAAATCTACATAGATAAAAATGTCTGACACACAAAAAATACACAGTTATTTATTAATTCGTGTTCCTTTTTACATGCGACAGTGTTTCTTATGGCCTTAAGTTTCCACATTCGACAGTGTCTCTTATAGTCTAAATAGTAATTTTAGGTCGTATGTGCATGCGTAACATGTTAGTCGCCATGACAGAAGAGGCGCAGCAAAGCAGAGAAGAGAGATCAGCGCAAAACCACAAAGGACTTGTACGCCAGCACAATGGGAAATGGGGGTGTCAAATCTACGTGGACAAGGCCAGAGAATGGCTTGGAACCTTCGGCACGCAGAGCGACGCCCGCCTGGCCTATGCGAGGGCCTCTCTCAAGCTGGGAACCAATGGCCACGACCAAATCCGTATATTAGCTTCACGAAACCTCCACCTGGAAAAAAGGTTCCAGGCCTCGTTAACGCGACAGCAAGTGTTGCAGATGATCAAGGACCACTCCTACGACCAGAAGCTGCACGGCTTCTCATCTGCGGGCGAGGGATCGCAGCCCGCGAATCTACGGCGGGGGCGCGAGAGTCTGTTCCAGAAGAGGCTGACGGTCAGCGATGTGGGGAGGCTCAATAGGTTGGTGATTCCCAAAAAGCATGCGGAGCGGTATTTTCCGCTAGATTTGGCGGAGGAGAAAACGGTTCTGATATTCAAGGACGAGAGCAATAAGGCGTGGAAGTTTAGGTATAAGTTCTGGGAGAGCAGTAAGTCTTATGTGTTTACCAAGGGGTGGATAAAGTTCGCCAAGGGGAAAAAACTGCAGCCTGGTGATGTTCTCTTGTTTGAAAGGGAGGGAGATGATTATATGATCAACATGTGTCCTCGGAAACACGAGATTAAACTGTTCGGTGTCAAAATCTCCACTGCAAATGACTAGTTGTTCTGCGTTTTCAATAGTTATGGTTTTTTTTTTTTTAATTGGCTAAATCTTTCTGTAACAAATTGTTTGAATTGGGTAAAAATTCAAGTTCTTGAACCTGGTTGTTTTGGTACATATTCTTGATGGTACTGTTTTATTTATTCTCTTAATTTTTGTTAAATTAAAAATGAATATTGTTACCAATTGAAAAACCTTAACCTCTTCACAAACACAAGAAATACAATATCTTTTTTATTTTATTTTAAATTTATATCAAACTATTTTATAAAGTTGGTGCATACCTTTTTATAAACAAACATTTTTTAATATAATAACTAAATTTATTTTTTCCTTCTTGGTTAGCTTTTCTTTTGAAAGTTTATTAAATACATTTTCTTTGGTTACGATGTTATCTATTGTACGATGATGCTATATATTCTTATTCTTTCAAGGTCTTCACTTTGGTTGAATATTATCTTTAATAAAAATTATAATTTAAATTAATTTTTAAAACGGATTACAATTATATTAATTATATGATTTTTTTTTAACTAAACAAAGTTTTTGAACATACTTTTTAAAAAAAATTTATGTATTTTTTAATAGAAAGGTTGTATTGAGCTTGAAAAGATTTTAAAAAAAAAATTGATTTTCAAATATAAATATGTCTATGTTCCACAATAAAAAAGTATGCAAAAGCAATTAATTTTAGGAGGTCCAAACTAATTTAGAATTTAACTACAAATGTTGTGTGAGGGTCAAACGTAGGACAAATAAATACAAATGTTGTTTAAGGGTCAAAGTTAGGACATATTTATCTTTTGTAAATATGACTTGCACCAAGTTAGTCCCTTAAACTTATGAGATTAAGAAGACAATGAAACAATGAATCTTTCTTTTTTATGAAAAAGAATATTTACATTTGATTAAAATTAAATCCTTTACAACAAAAAAAAAAAAGGTGGATGGGTTAAGACATTCCATGGGGAATAAAACTAATTCTTATTGACAAGGGTTAGGAAACAAAGCTGCCAACAAAACACAAGTTTACCAATCATGATCAATGATGATCATTATATCAGAGAAAGCATATTATATGGAGTAACGTGCCTTGGTGTGTTGTCCTGCATAAAATGCTAGTGATTATGGGATGGGAATCCACCCCTCTACATTATGATTAAGGCCTTTAGTACCCGTGTCGCTCCAACCAATAACTGGCCTAGGTGAAACTGGTTGAACATCATCCCACCCCAACCTGGTGGGACGAATAAGCAATGTCAATATTAGATCGCTTCTTGAATAGTGAGGGCTGGGACTAGTACCTGTTTGTGGGAGCACTTCTTGCATATGATGGAGGTCGATGATGAGAGCGAAATTGAAAGTGCTCCTAAGAAGAGCGCTATAGGAGGATCCGATTGACTGTACACAGAGCATTGGCTTAATGCACCAAAATAACTTGCAGGTGATCCAACTCCATAGAAACTTTGTTGTTTTAAGTACATATTTGTAACCACATGTCATTAAAAACTTCTAATTTATCAATATGATTAAATGTACAGAAGGTGTAAACTATTCAAAAATAATTTTCTTATGAGTCTTCCAAATATGAAAGAGCAGGCTAATCCTAAAAACCTACCACACTTCAAAAAGTGGGAGAGACAAAGTAAAAGAGTACCTAAGAAGAGCTTGGGGCCAATAAAATATTGCAACTGTAAATAGGAAAAAAAAGGAAAAAAATCCATTCCCAAGCTTACCTAGATCTTTTGTAATTCCAAAAGAGGTGAGTACAAGACTCGGGTACACAACAAAAAGGATATTTAGGATAAGAAATTCCAAGGTGCTTCAAACATTCCCCCAAGGAAAGGCCTTGACATAAGTAGGCCAAACATTCTAAAATATAGAATTCCATCTAGTCCTTGTAGAAAATAAGTCCCAATGCTGATTGAGCTTAGGTACTAGAGGAATATGAGGAGATACCCAAACAAGCCTTAGAGTTAAGCAAAAGAGTGTTAAAATACCATCTCCAGTTTGACTACCAAGGATACCATGAGCACACACCAATATTGTGCAACATAGAAAAATGGGTGAGAGCAATAACAACATTATAAGTATATTTATCTGCACCATTCAGCCTAAATGTGTGTTTGAACTCATTCCATGGGATCCAATCCTTGGTCTAGTGAGAAAAGAAATCAACTATTGTAACAATACTCTTTTTGAAAAATCATTGAGCATGAATCCATTGCACCCGAGCTAAGGGAGAAAATTGATGAAGAAACACAAGGGACCACCAAATATTCATAGAATTGATGGATAAACCTTTACAAAATCCATCTCCTCTGCAACAGATCCAAGGAGTGAGTTGCATTCAGTCTTTCCATATACTTTTAATAACAAAAGAGCTAGAAATATTAAAAAAAATTAGAGCAACAATGAGAGAGGGAAAATCCAACCGTCTCCATGCTCTACCATTTAAGGGAAGACTAGTGGAAATAAAATGTTAAACTAGAAATTTCCAAGCTTCAGCTCCCCTTAAAGGCCTGACCACCCACTTAGCACACAAAACAATAACTTACTGTCTACAGTCTAGCAAATCCATTCCACCAGATTCTTTGGGAAGACAATAAATATACCAGGTAACTCTACGAAATCCCTTTGTTTTAGAAGAATTATTGCAAAGAAAATAATGGAGTTTCTCAAGCTTATTATAGCAACCCTATGAAGGAATCTAGTAAGAGGAATAATATACATGAATGACAACTAAAACTTTAGAGTATATATGAAATTTACCTACTAATGGCAACTTATTAGTAATCCATAAATCAAGTTTCTTTTCAACTATTTGAAGCACATTATTCCAAAGCTAAGCAGGGGAGCCTTGAAAGGCAAAAGAAATACCAAGAAACTTAAAAAATTCTCCAAGAGGGATCCAATTCCAATGATACCCTTGAATCCAAGGTGACATAGGCAAGGGAGACTATCTAAAGTAGGAGGTCTTCCTCCATTGTATGCTAGAACCAGAGGCTATGCAAAATGTGTTCAAAAAAAATAGAGCATTAGAAATAGATTGCTCCTCTTCCCTTATAGTAAGAAAATAGTCATCAACAAAGTGACCATTAATAAGTTATCCCTGATCATTCAAAAGAGCAATTCCTTTAATAAGACTTGTAGAAGTTTGAGCAACTAAAAGATAGTTTAAGGCTTCAATAGAAAGTACATATAAAGAGGGAGCAATAGGACACCCTTTCCAAACAGACCTAAAAAGGCCCACTACTTAAGACTGCAAAATTTTTAAATTAAGAAAAGTCGAAGCATATCTGAATAGCATAGAAATAATATGAATGAAAATTGATCTGAATCCTAAAGCTTTGAGCATAGCAAGAATGAATCTCCATGCAATGCGGTCATAAGATTTCTCAAAATTAATATTATTAAAAATATGCTTTGGTTTGACATTCAAGTGCATTCCATGCCCTCCAAAACAACCAAAATGTTGTTGAGGATGTACCTTCTTTGAATAAATCTAGTTTTATTTGATATGACTATCAAACGAAGAAGGGGCCTCAGGAAAAGAGCCAAAGATTTGGAAATGATATTGTAACTAACATTCAACAAAGTAATAGGCCTTCAATTAGTGATCAAATCTGGGTTCCCTTGCTTGGGTATAAATTTGATATTATCTTTATTAATAATTTCTCCCAAAGAGCCTACTCGAAGAGCCTCTAGATAAACTTTATGTAAATCAGGACCAACTAAGTCCTAAAGAACCTTGTAGAACTTACAAGGAAATCCATCCAGACCTTACGCTTTGTCATTTGCCATTTGATACAATGCATCCTCTAGGTCTGTAAGGGAGAGTAGTTTATCACACCCTACTCTTTGAGACTTCAAAACCTTAACTGGTACAACTTTTATACAAGCTGCTAGTGCTTACTCCCGCTTAGGGGAATAAGTTTGAGCAATAAAAACATTAGTATAGTTCTTGACAAAAGCATCAATTATCTCAAAAAGAGAGGTAATCCTTATTCCATTGCCTTAAATGGCCTTGAATTGAGTAGCTTGCCTATGAGGGCGAAGCCTTTGAAAAAATTCTTTGGTGATCCTACCACCAACTTTAAGCCAATAAATTCATATTTTAATTCGAGCTTCCCAAGCCTTATAAAGTTTAGCAAGTTTAAGTTCATGCCTCAGATGAGCAACATGAGACTAAATTTTAGGATTAAACGAGTAGGCCTCAATATTGAGAGAAGCTTTGGTAAGCTCATCATGAAGGACAACATTAGAATGTCTTTTGAACTGCACCACCTTTTTCCCCAAAGTACGGAGCAATATAGTTGTACAAAAAATGGCATCATTCCACCATTCTATCCAATCCAACTCTCTAGTAGGTCTAGGAACTAGATTCCAGAATCTACAGATATGATAGACCATGGAAGGGTGCTGAAGAAAGGAAGCATTAAACAATATGTGACTTGTAGTGTCTTTGAGGCAGGAATTTCATCAGCACATTAAACATGATGGGTGAATGGTCGGAAGTAGTGGTACCAGGAATGGTTTTCACAAACGGAGTTGAAGCATTTATCCTATAAAAGAAAAATTGTACATGATATGAAAGCATGGCTCTGTCCAGCCTTATCAGAATTATTTCATGACAAGCCTAGAAATTGGACCACATATACCACAAATTTTAAAGAAAATCCTTGGGAGAAAAATAATAATTTGGGTTTAACAAACTCAATTTGTTTTTCATGAAGTACCAGGTCTCTCTTTTCCTAGTAGCCCACTGTATGATAATTTTCCTATATTATCTATAAGATATTTAGTCATATTAAAATATCTAAACATAACCCAAACAATAGGTGATAAAGAAAAAGCACACCAATGCCAAAGGCTACAATGCTCCTGAGCATCATTGGAGGCATATACATTAATAATACCAAAAGATAGCCCACCAACCTCAAGTAAAATCCAAAATACATGATTGAAGGTGTCCACACCCCACAACATAAAACTATATTTCCACCTAGCTACCAAAAGAACAATAGTTCCCCCTCTACCAAGAGAATGACTAGTGGCTTAAAAAAAACAACTTGGCCAAAGAAAGAGTAAGTACATTGCAAAATAAAGTCAAAAATATTAATCTCTTGAAGATAGAGAAGGTCAATATTATCATAAAACCTAGAGCATAAATCAATATCATCTTGGATCAAGTATTTGCGGATTGATTTTGTCATCCCTCTAACATTCCATGATAAAAAATTATGGAGATCGATCAAGACTCATATGTTCGGCTACATATTCAATATCTCCAAGGTTTGAAAGAGAATCATAAATATTACTAAGAAAATACTCTTGACCTACTTTCCAAAACTCCATTTGATGCCTTTTGTCCTGGTGAACCAGGGAGTCTCCCCGGGGTGGGCTATGGGATATTCAACCATTGATAGAAGCCCATTCAAGTTCCATGAATCTTGAGGAATATTGTCCATTGATATACAAAACTAAAGAATCTAAAGACTGAGTAAGAGTAGAAGAAGTAATAATTTTGATAAAGAAAGCACTAGTTGGTGGTACATTAGCAACCATTTATGAATCCCTAGCACTAGGTGCCATCGGTTGCATGGTATGCTACTCCATCACCACACCATGCCCAGTTGGTGCAGAAGACACAAGGGGTTGAGGTGAGCTACTAGGAGCAACCATAGGGTTTACATTTTTTCCATTGTTACTCTTCTTTTGGACTACCTTCCATTCATATTGCCTCCCTTTGGAAGTAGGGATAGATATAGTAGTAACATGAGCCACAATCATCTCCTTAGCTTTAATCTTATCCACCATTAAAGGATAATATTTTATCTTATGGGCAACTGATTGGCAACGGTAACATGTGTTAGGTAGGTTTATGTAGACAACATATTGCTTGAACCTATAGTCACCAACTTGGACATCAACAGTATCCTTGAGGTCTTTAGAAAGATCAAATTTGATACAAAAATACTTTTGAGGGTGTGAGGCATAAAATTGATCCATTTCACAACAAAAAAATTCACCAATAGGGACCACAAGCTTTTAATAGTAAGTCCATAGCGATAGAGGAAAACCAAGGAATTCACCAAATTAAAACCTGTAAGGAAACATCATTAATGACCATAAAATCCTTGGTCCAGGGCTAAAAAATCAACAAGGAGCTAAAAATAGACCAAGGGCCATGGTTGAGGATCACTTTGGGCTGAGCAAGGTCAGTAAAATGAAACAAAAAACCCTTTGGTAAGTTTCTGGATATCATCAACCTTGATGCCATGCCAAGATTGTTGGATCTAGTTTCGAAGGAGGGTCTCGCCAAGGATGTAACCTATAAAATACCCTATCGGCGTATGAATTTCCAGCCAAGGACAAGTAATAAACTCACTCAATGAGAAAACAATATCCAAAGGAGAAATATTACCTTGTGATAAACTTTGGGAATGAACTTTCATGGTTGCTTGTTCACCTTTAGTGCCATTGCTCCCTTATCTAGCTTTAATAGAAGTCAGAGGTACTTATTGAACTCCATCCATAAAAAAGAGGTTCAATCCATCAAAAAATGGAGTAAATTTGATGAAAGCAGCAAAAAATGCCCTAAGAGGCATCCTACACACACTCTAGAGTGGAGAGGCAGTATGGCACCAAGAACTCAAAACCCTAATGCATGCAACTTCTTCCTCTTAGAAGGAATTTTAATTTATAAATCAAGTTTCAAACTTCATAACATTGAATCTTTTCCTCAAACAACCTAAATAAAATTAAAGGAAACTAGCTCTATTATATGGGATTAAAGGGAACTAGTTCTATTGGTTAAATTAGAAATCAGAGTATATATTGTTCGAGGTTAAAATCTCTGCTGCAAATGGCTTTAAGCTATCTGAGTTGTGATTTTTAATATATATTTTTTGATAATTGGCTAAATCTTTTTGTAACAATTTATTTGAATTGGGTACAAATTCAAGTTCTTGAACATAGTATAGGAGAGAGTTCATGTTTTGGTACATATTGTTGTTGATGGTATTGTTTTATTTATTCTTTTAATTTTATTTATTTGTTTTTATTCTTTTTATTTTATTTATTTATTTTTGTTAAGTTAAAAATGAACATTGTTGTCTAAGTGTTTGAAAAATGTTAACCTTTTCATACTATTTTATTTTAAATTTATTTAAAACTATTTTATAAAGTTGGTGCCTACCTTTTTTATAAACAAATATATTTTTTAATAATAAATAGTTAAATATATTTTTTCCTTTTTGGCTAGTTTTTCTTTTGAAGGTTTATTAAATACATTTCCTTTGGTTATGATGTTATCTAGTCTTTATAAAGCATAGAGTATCCACTTTCTCGGATGAAGCATTATCTCCAATAGATAATACAATTGAATTTAATCTTCAAAATGGATCACAATTAGTTCAACTATATGACCCCCCTTAAGATAAACAATTTTTTTGAATATGTCTGTCAAAAAGTCAATATCTTTTTTGGTAAAAAGGTTTCATTGATATTGAAAATTACTTTTTAAAAATGTACTTTCCAATGAGTATAGATATGCCTATGTTCCACAATATGAGAATAAGTAGAAATAATTAATTTTATGAGGTTCGAAGTATTTTAGAATCTAACCACAAATTTTGTATAAGGATCATGGGTAATTCAAACTTATCTTTTGTAAATATGATTAGCACCAAGTTAGTCCCTTAAAAATTATAATATTAAGAAGACACAATAAAACAATATATCTTTTCTTCACCTAACCTAAATATCATTTAAAGGAACTAGCTCTATTACATGGGATTAAAGGGAACTAGTGTTAGATTTTTATGGTGTATACCAAAGGAGAATACAATCATAGGATATGAAATATGCAAAAATGTAAGATGCTGAAATATGCTATTAATGGGAAGTGATGAAAATGATACAATGTAATATGGAGGAAATGAACACTTCATAATTGATACTAAAGAACTACATTATACCCCATTACCAATCTATATGGTGATCTAAATAGTAGACCTACTACTACATACATCGATATATATTCACTCACTATTAGGCCCTTTATATAGAAATATGGATTGCTTGGCCAACACTCTTTTATATGTACAAGGGGACCCCTTGCACATGTACAACTTGCACATAGACACTTGTGCAATTTTATATTACTTGAAGTAACTAGCTAACTACCCCCTAAAGTAATCTACTAATCTAGTTATGTACCAAGGGTGGTACATTTACATGACCCAAATGATGTAATATACTCTAACACCCCCAATATTACATTAATTGGGTATTGAAGACTTTAGTCTTCGATATGGATATTTTATCTTTAGATGCTCTTAAGCTGGATATATTACTTTGCATTATCTTTAATTCACATTGCACTATATGCCTCCTTGAATTGGATCTTCTTCTTCTTTATTGGAGTTAGTACTTTTACAGGTGGACATACTATCATCAGATTATCACAAGAGTATTTTCTCTTTACCTTTATCCTTGTTATCATTCTCCATGTCCCGTATAGAAGCTTCTAAACATACATCGAGAGCATCATGATAAGATTTTGTGTTAATAGAACTTGAAGCACTAATACTGCATGAGGATTGAAATATCTTTGCTAGGGATGATTCATCCATTTATGTTTTTAGTTTTAAGTAATTATATCGTTTCTCTCAGTTCTACATTTTCATCCTTATAACATTTTAATGTAAGTAGTGCCACATATAATATGCTTCCATATTCTAAAGGAATTTAAATCTCATTCTTTTTATTATCAATTGTTTCAATGATTCGAGAATGTAGGTAATGTTCCAGCATTTCAAAGTTATCTTTTAAAGCTTCATCGCGTATCCTTTTTGAATTTAGATCTAAGTTTCCTTAAAAAATTATAAGTAAATTCTTGATTCCACATATTATGACACTTGCTCTTTCTTTTCTAATAGTGTTGTTCATATCATTGTTCAATGTACTCCTTGAGGTAGACATCTCTATTAGTTTTAGATTTTTCTATTTTAAGAATTCTTTTTTAGATCCTTTGTAGTAGACTATCTTATGACTTCCTAACAGATGAAGTGTAATATTTTTTTTATTTCCTTAATATCTATAGAATACTATATATTTCTCAAGTAAATTGAGTATATGATCAAATTTGATAAACTTATTCAAGACTTAGGTTTTTTAGAATCACTTATATCTCCTTAGTTAATATGTGTGAACTAATTTGATAAAAAATTTATTATAAATAGTTTTTCTAGGCTTCCTTATATCTCCCTAATTCTTAGTTCACCTTCTAAGTTGATTTTGTAATGTTTTGAGAATAATCAGCTTTTAATTTTACCTTATCTTCCTCAATGAAGTATGCTTTAATAGTTAGATTTCTTTTTACCTCCTTAGAATGGGTATGAGATAAATTTTATCAATTAATTCCAACTCTATATGTAGGCAATTTATTTGCCTTTCTTTCTAATAGATTGATTTTCTAAATTCAAATTATATGTATATAGTTTGAAGTAGAATGCCTTATATCTCTCTACTTTTAGAATATTATAAAAATAATGATATTTGCAATTTAATTAATTATTTCATGAAGTTTGACAACCTTATATCTCCTACTATGAATATTGCAAATATTATATTATGTGTATGCACCTCAATAATTGATTTTTTGAAATGTGACCTTGCTTTATTATCTACTAATACTTTCGTTGAATTTCTATTATCGAATGCAATAGTAAACCTTATAAAAATCACCTTATATTTCCTTTAATAAACATAAGTAAATAACCCTTTGTAATATGGGTGCACAATATACCTTTATATGGGCTTCCTTCAATGTATCTTTTATAACATTGTATTCATTGTCTAGCGCTCTTTGAATGGGCGTTGATATTGCTTGGTATCATTGACCATTTAGGGCTCCTTCATTAATGGATTCTTTATCTAAATATTGACCTCTTTGTGTGGATTTTTGACCTCCCTAGGTGTCTAATTTTGGCATTGAATATTTGTGTCTTGAATGCACTCTTACATAATGCTTTCTATGAACGCGCTTCCACACCTTGCAGGATTGACTCTGTACCTTGAAATCTGCCATTATTCTCCAGTAATAGGTGCTATTAAATAGTGAAGATACCTTATCCTTATGACAAGTGGTATTTGGTAGTTATATTAAGGTGAGCATTGAGATATGAGCTATTCTAACACTCATTTTCTTGTGCAATTATGGTTGGGTATTCATAACCTTCAATGATAGCTAATGCTTGAATAACCTCTCAATTTTGTAACCAAAGATGCCTTAAACGTTCTTATTTGAATATACATTGAGCAATATGAGTGCGCAAAGAAGGAATGTGTTAAGTTGTGCTTAGGGTTTTTTCATGTGAGTTTTCTCCAATGTATATTTCTTACCTCTTCTTTTGGCAACCAATGTTTTGATATCTTATCTCCAACACCTCCCTCCAAGCCAATGTATTTCCTGTATAGGTGGCTACAACTAAGATGATGAGCAACACTATGATGGAGGTTCCTTCATGCTCCAATGATGGATTTGGCTAGGATGATGAGCAATGCTTTGGTGGAGTTTTGAGACACTCTAATGGTGGCTTCAAGCTATCCTTTTAGATGAATGTCTATCTCTTGGGTATTGCTCCCGTTGTTTACCCTTCTACTTTAATATTCTCCTACTTTCAAGTTGATTTTTGTTTATATTTGTAGATGATAGCTCCTTCCTTGTGCTATGAAATGTATGATTGTAGGTTGCTGATTGTGACTATCCAAAACCATGGGTGATGTGAGCTTCTTGAAGGCTCTTTTGATCTTGCTTAGATAGTGCTTCTCTATGACCACTTATGAGATGATACTTACGTATGAAGGATGTGTATTTATGATACTTAGACTCTATTATTTTTGCTATGTGGGATAGGATATTATGGTTCAAAATAATGTAAATATACTTATAATAGAATACCTTGCTTTTGTACCTTCTTTTGTAATCTTCTCCTATTGGTTTTGATGACAACTTTTCTATACTAATCCTTGTAGGCAAAGGCTAATGGATGTTATATTATTTTCTAGATAATTATATCCTTTACATGGTTAATATAATAATGAATCCAACCTAATAATCATATAGATAGTAAGGTTTTGAAGAAGTAATTTTTGCACTAATATTTTTTTAGTGCACCTCGAATCTAAGACTCACAAAGTCTTGATTTTTAGCTTCTATCACTGATTTAATACATGGCTTCTTCTTGTCCACTCCTTGGAGGAATTTTGATCTCCTTGGTGGCTTCTATAGGCCATAATACCTTACAGGTGTTGAATTATGAATAGTGTCTTTAGACACATTGTTTTTTGGTAGATAAGATACTATAGCATTAATACCGGGTTTTACAGGTTGACCCAAAACCTTTTACAAAAATCAGCCCAGGGTTGTTGATGAACATGTTCTTACTAAGGATCCTATATATGTAAAATATACATGCCACCAAAGCCATTACATCTAGTAAGGCACATAGCCTGTTATCAAAAAGAAACTTCCCATACAACATTTTGGGTATACCCCAAGAAAACACACCTGCATCATAATTACAAAAAAAGAAATAGACACAGATCCCTTCCTTGAAATAGTGGAGAAACAAAAAGTTGTAGACACACATAGCAGAGTACTGAAAAAAAATCCCACAAACTCTGTATTGACAGTTACTCTTAATAATTCTTTGGTAATTTCTTTCTTTCGTATATGACATGCTTTGGGACCACATCCCATATTGGCCAATCAACCTTGGATAAGTGAACCTGCTGGCTAGATTTATGGCGATGGCTAGTTGGTGGTCCACATGGATCTGGTTCAAAGTCTTATATTGTCATTTCTTTCCTACCCTGTGATTATCAACCAAACTTAAATTACTAAGATGACTAGGAGCCATGTTATCTGACATGTGACTGTCCCCATTAGTCTTTGTGGTATTTCCAAGCAGCATCCACCAAGACTGATAGCTCGGATAATTTTTATTGTGATTCCATTTCAAAAAGATATGGGAATACTCATAACCTTCGAACTTACAGTGCCTTCCCTGTTGGTAAGTTTGACTATCATTCTTGGCAGTCTTGTTGAATAAGCTCCTCTACTTCACTCGGGACATCGTGTTCCCATATGAAAAGTTTGTCACCATCGACACCCAAATTGACCAGCTTATTAGCAACTTTGTTAGCTTCCCGAAAGATATGTTGGGATTTTCTATCCTGTCTTCCCTGGAAAAGGATCCTAGCCTCTTCAAAAATTGTTTTAATTCTCCAAGGAGGAGTTTTCCAATTATTGAGGAGATTTATAACATGCATAGAGTCTCCTTATATGATCAAATTGCCTTCTAAGTCTTGAGTCATTTGAAGGCCTCTCCACATAGCTCTAGCTTAAGATTCATTGTTCTTCTTTATTTCCAAATATTCATAAAATGCAAGCATCATATTCCCATTATGATCTCGCACAATGCTGCTAGCACCTAATCTGCCAGGATTGTACTTAGTCACTCCATAAAAATTAAGCTTAAACCAACCCGTAGGAGGTGGGGATCACTTAACATTGGCTCTGGGTTTGACTACCCTAGGAATAGACTCATCTAACAAGGTTAAGCTTAAATATTGAGCAATCATGGTCTCCTAAAGATGAGGTTTACGACTATCAAAAGGGATAAGGTTTGCATTCTCGTTGGCAAAGGATAATATCCTAGTAATGATAGTTTGATGATCATGGATAGACTAATTAAAGACTCTATGGTTCCTTTCTAACCACACCTGCCAAAGATAGTGATTGAGACAAATTTTCCACATGTATCTAAGTCTTTGGCTTGAAAATGGGCAAGGCCACTGGATGAATAAATCAAGTATGATGGCTAGTTTAACCTAAGAAATATTGAAGTCCTAAAAAACCCACTTAGGACAGTCACGGAAAAATTTAACTCAAGGAAAATGTGATAAATGGTCTCCCAATTAACCCTACATAGATAAAAATGATTAGTGATACAAATACCTTTACGCATCATATTATCAATGGTTACAATTCTTCCTTGGATAACTAGCCATGAAAAGACTGCAATTTTTGGAATTAATTTTTTTATCCAAACTAAGTCTTTTTGGAGGAGAAAATCCTCGTCATCAAGCAAAAGCTTGTAAGCTGATTTAACAGTGAACTGCCCATTTTTCGTAGGAGTCCATGTCACTTGATCTTCCTTGGGTCTCATGGGGATAAACCATTGCCCGAGAATGTTACAAAGATCATTTGATTCCACTTGAAATCCCTGAATCCTTATTTGTTTCCACTTCATTCTACCTCTATCCTCAACCATATAATCAAAGACTTTTTTGCCAATGATTTCTTTCATGATATCTCTAATTTGGGCTAAGTTAGGATATTGTGTCGGTGGTTCATCCTTAGCCCACCTGTCATTCCAATAATTTATCGTCTCACCATTACCTAAAACTCATCTTAAACCTTTTTTGATGATTTATTTACAATTGAGAATTGCTTTCCAAAAAGTAGAACTTCTGATTGGAACTGAGTCACTTAGAAATTCTATATTTTGAAGATACTTTCATTTGATGATAGTTGTCCATTCATTTTATTCACCAAAAATGAGGCACCACGCCTACTTAGCTAGTAAATATAAATTCATATGAGCAATTATCCTCAGACCTAAGCCCCCATTTTCCCTGGGTTTGCACACTTTGGTCCATCCTACAAGGTGTATCCTTTTTTTCTCCTCTGATCCAGTCCATAAAAATTATTTTTAATTTTCTATAAAAACTTCATAGGGGCTTTGAAAACGGAGCAAAAATAGACTGGAATGCTCTTAAGAGAGGCCTTAGTGAGGGTCATCTTTCCTGCTTGAGATAGAAGATGACCTTTCCATCTAACAAGTTTTTTTTGAATTTTTTCAATAACCCTATCCCACATTGAATCTATCGGAGAACCAATGAAAAGAGGGAGACCAAGATACGAAGTGGGGAGGTTTGCTATATCACACCCTAAAATTTCTACAATCCTTCCTTACCTCTAAATGGGGGTGTTTAAGAAATATAACTTCCTTTTACTGAAATTAAATTTCTGACCAGCAACATCCTCGTAGAGTTGTAGGATGTATTTAATTATTTTGGCCTCAACCACCGATGCCTTAGTCAATAGGAGGGTATCATCAAAAAATTGTTGGTGAGAAATAGCCCTAGTGAGATATGTTACCTTGATTCCCGATATTAGCCTTGAATTGCAAGTATTTTTTATGGTTCTGCCTAAATATTTTGCCACAATGATGAATAACATGGGGCTGATAGGGTCCCCCTACCGAATTCCTCTATAAATTTGAAAGGAACCAACAGTTATTCCATTAACCAAAATCGAGAAACATGCTTTAGAAATGCATTCTTTGATCAAATTAACCCATTGGTGGTGAAAACCAAACATAAGGAGGACAACAATTAGAAAGTCCCAATTTAGCCTATTAAATGCTTTGTTCATATCAAGCTTGAGGGCAAAAATAGACCTGTTAGTCTTATGAGCAGAGTGCAAAGCTTCATAAACTGTGATAACTCCATCCAAGATTGACCTACCCTAGACAGAGCTTCCCTGGCATGGATCTATGATGCGGCATAGAACATCTCTCATTCTATTTGCAATGGCTTTAGTTAGGATCTTGTAAGAAATATTGTACATAATGATTGGCCTAAAGTCAGCCATAGATTCAGGGGTTTTCTTCTTAGGAATTAGAGAAATAAAAGTAGAGTTGAGACCTTTTGGGATATTATTGCTTGCTTGGAATTCTCTGAAAAAAAAAATTACATCCTCACTTATGATGTCCCAAAAATCTTGATAGAAATGAGGGGGAAATCCATCGGCTCCCAGGGATTTGTCTGGGTCCATGCTAAACAAGGCTTCCTTAATTTCCTCATCAGAAAAGGAAGCTAGAAACTTAAGGTTTATATCCTCATTTATTATGCTAGGAATGGATTGCAAGAGAATATCTTTGGCCTCCTCATTGCACTGCGATTCTTGACCAAGGATAGAATTGAAATAAGTTACTGCCTCCTTTCTGATTTCTATTAAGTCTTGAGTAATAGAACCATCTGCTTTTTTAAAATTATTTATCTTGTTATTGCTTTTGTTTCTAAGCGTGGTGATGTGAACAAACTTGGAATTTAAATCTCCATATTTCAACCAAAGAGCCCTTGATTTTTGCCTCCAATAGATTTCCTCATAGGCAAAAATGTTATGAAACTCTACTAGTTTTATTCGTTTCTCCTGCCTAGTAGTTTCATCAACATCACCATGTTGAATCCTCTGATCAATTATCTTCAAACTTTCAACAACCCATTTTTTATTTTCAAAAATATTCCCAAAGACCTCTTTGTTCCAATTTTGAAGCTTTTCCTTAACAAACTTTAATTTGCCAACAAGTTTAAAAGGTGCACTACCCCTGATAGGCTACTACCACCACTAAATTAAGTTATATCTGAAACTGGAATGTTTGATCCACATAGATTGAAATCTGAAAGGTTTCTTGAAGGACAGAGAGTTAGGTATCTCCAAAAAAATGGGATTATGATCAAAGAAAATTTTAGGAAGGGCTTGCAGGGTAGAATCACCGAACAGAGTTGTATCCTCCTTTGATAGAAAAAAATTGTCAAGCCTTTCTTAAATTATATGACACCCTATCCACCGATTGCTCTAGGTATACTTCACTCCTCTAAGTTTTACATCCATCAACATATTGGAGTTCATAAAATCAATGAAATCATCCATGTTCTTGATAGGTGGTTCATTTCCACCCATTTTTTTTGAAGGGTAAAGAGGAGTGTTAAAATACACAGCAAGAATCTAGGGGATATTATGGAAGATTTCACTCAGATTGCCTAAGTACTCCCACAGTAGAGCTCTCCCTTGAATTGAAGTCGGGGCATACATATTTGAAAGGATCCACAACCTGTTGCTATTTATTTCCTTAAATAAAACACTAAGAACCCTGTCATATTTCTGAATAATGGTGCATTCTACTATCCGGGGATCCCACAAAGTCATAAGGCCTCCAGACGCTCCTATAGCTAATTTGCAAACCATATCCCCTTGATTCCAAAATTTTTTTGCTATTTTTTTTATTAAATCTCATTAGTTTTTGTTTCTTGCAACATGATAATATTTGGATTCACTTGATTTCTTATTGCACTGACTTCCCTGTGTTTTTGTAGGCCATTGAGGCCTCTCACATTCCATGAGAGGAAACTCATTTATATTGTTTGGGATTTCTTCCTCTCCCCTTCCCTTGAGGGGGTTTTCCTAATTTTTTGTCTTCAAAACCCGGAATAACCTGTTGAAACAAGGTTCTCTATTTTCCATTGGAAATGTCATTATCAGTTTTAATTTTTTGATGCTCAACATTTGATATTATCCCTCTTATTTTTTCACTACCAAAATCTATAGGAGACTTCACAATGCTCTTGGTTTGTTTAGGACTAAACTAGGGGGAGGCAATTTGTTGCAGAATCGGACTGCCATATTCCTTAGTCTGAAGAGTTTCACATATCTCCACCCCTACAGCAAAATCTTCTCATTTTTTCCTATATTCCCCCTAGTCTGCAAGATGGCCCCTTAGTAGGATTCACCCATATCCTAGTGATGATGTTAGGGAGATGAGATTTTTTATTTTCCAATGCCTCAACTTTCTTCCTAAGTTCTTCAACATTAGGGTTTGGATTTGGGATGCCCACTGGGCTTGAAGTATTTTTAACATTTGGGTTTAAGGATCCCAAATTGGATGGGGATTCTAGAGATCAGGCATTAGGATTTAGCTTTGTGATGCCCATGGGGCTTACAATAATTTCAGCATTAGGGTTTGAGGATCCTGACTTGGATGGGGATTCTAAAGAGTAAAAAAGGTTAGCCTAAAGGTTCTAGGCTTCCATATCTTTCGATAATCATCTTACTTCCATATTGGATAGAATTGAAAATTTATTTAAAACTAGAGGATTGAAACTTACCTGAGTATTTTGGTTGCCAACAACCTGTTGATTTCCTTTGTCTTGTTGGGACCCTGCACCCTCTCTTTTATTTTTTTGGTATACATAGTTTACCTGATTGAAATCACCTATGCTAGGGAAACTCCTCAAATTTCCTCTGTCTAGCATTCCCTACATCTATTTTTCTCTATTCATTGCCAGGTTAGGGCACTGATTGCATAGATGTCCTTGATTTTTGCATTCTACATAGAATGCCAGTCTGTTATCATATTCTATCAGCTATTTTTGATAGTATTATCCATACTCTAGATCCAAAAATCTTGGCAAATAATTATCCAAACTAGCATTTACATAGATTCGTGCATGAGTCATCCTTGTCCTGGCCAAGGTCGCATGGTTAATGGAGATAAAGTCCCCTATAGTTTTGGCTATGCCCTGCAACCAATATTCATTGAAGAACTGGGTAGGTGGACTTAGGATATAAACCCAAATAGATTCAATATTAATATTTTTCTTTTTAGGGTTGAAGTCTTCACCCCATCGTCTGAGAAAAATGCTCTTTTTGCCCAAAACCCAAGGACCTCCTATTAAAATACGGTTAGCATCCTCCATATTGTTAAAATGGATAATGAAGAACCCTCAAGTTAGAGATACCAACTCCAAGATACCTACCGGTCACCATTTACCCGTCGCCCAAGCCCTGATAGTCTCCATGTCCAGCCTACCTCCCAAAAAATTGCCTACCAAGGAGAATTCTTCCATTGAAAGAAAAGGGTCAAGGAACTTGCCGGGGCTGAAATTTTATTATTTACTGGAACTAGGGGTGGAAGAGAGAGAACCTCCTTTATTTTTTCTCTAAGAGTCTCAAAAAAAGACAACCACTTCTTGGGCCCCACATTGTCATTCATTTTTTTTTTGTCAGGGTCTTCCTGAGGAAGGCTGGGCCCCCGCGTGATGCCCACCTCCAAATCTATCGTAGCCTGATCACTTTCCTCTAGAAACTCACTTGATCCATGCTTGAGGTTCCCACCCACCCCTTCCATACCTACTCTACCTCTACCACCTTGGCTGAGATTCCTGCCCAAAAAATTCCATCTTTAGACACATTAATTATTTACAGATTTATATCTTTCATCTTAACAATCAAAACATAAAATAACCCTCTGAGAGTAACTAGTTTAATGAACAACTAGTATAGTGCAATGAACCAATAATATTTCAAAATTAATGCACTTTAATAATATGACCTTATTGCTTATGTTAATAAGCTCTCAAAGTAGTTTTAAATGCACTAATGATCACTGCAAATTTCTTAATGTAGTCCTCTTCTCAATATTTAGATAATAGGAAGAATGTATCTAACTCCTATTAATGTGTGGGTAATGAAAAAAAAAACTATTAATGTGTAGGTAATGAACATTAAAAAATACTATCTTCTTCACTTTGTTTGAGGACTTAAAATACAACCTTCTATTTTACAACTTCCAAATTCTAATAAGTCGCTTAATGAATTTAAGTAGTAATCTGAATTAAGTGTTCAAGTAATGAACCTTTCACATATAATTTGCTTACCTTTAATGATGAATATCTTGATGAGTTGATTCACCAAATTTCTTGTCTAGAATGGTGTTGCTCATAGCTGTGAATGCTTCTAGTATATTGCTATGAAATTGTAGTAGATGATTTCAACTTGTCCTTCAGGATCTAGGTTGGAACTCCAAAGTCTTGTAGCTAGTAATGTTATATTGAATGCTATCCTATATTAGTTAATCTATTCACTAAAATGTGCCTTCTTAGCTATGAAGAGAAATATACAAATCTTCTTGTATTTGGTAGGTTTATTTTGTTTGAGTTTTCACTTTAAATAGGGCTTTCTTCTCAAGATTATAGAGGTCTTCAGATCTTCAATATTCTCCTTCAAAATTTGGCACTCCTTGCCAAATTCTTCTTCTTTTGGTCTTGTTGTTGGATGGCGATAATTATCCCAAATATTTCACTATATTTTGTAGTGAATTTCTCCAATGAGTTCTCTAGGAATGTCTTTGATGGCTTCTTCAATTTCTACAATGAGGTTCTCAAATCCTCCTGCTTATTTCTCCTTGAGACATCTCCAAGGTCTTTAGTCTTGTAGCTTCTTCGATTTTCTAAATGAGACCTTTTCTTCAATATTATCCTTGTGGAAGTGTTGGTGATGAGAGATTCTTATTGGATCTCTGATTTGTGATGCTTATTTGATAAGAAATAGGACTTTTCTAGTCCCTATCTATCTCTTCCAAGATTGGAAGTTTTGCAATGAGTTCTTCTATATATATCTTGAGCTTCTTTTGGAACAGATCTTCAATTTGTTTTTTCCAATGGGGTATTTTCTTAGACCTTTTCATCTTCACTAGTTATTATTTAAAATAGTGGTATGAGTTATGTTCTGAAACCTATTCTTCGCATTCTTGTGGATAGAATCTAGCTAATCTGCAATTATTATTCTTAAATGGATATCACCAATATCCTATCTTCTATTTCTTATGGATTCTTCTCTGGAGTATTCTTCAGGATTAAGGCTTGTGTGGCCTCTTCTTCTGTATCAAGGATTTTTTGGAATTTTCTTCTAGATCAAGGCTTTTGTGGCATTTTCTTCTAGATTAAGGTTTTTTTGGTATTTTCTTCTATGAATATTTTAATCTAGCAATGGAGATATCCAATATCCAAACTTCATCAAGACTCCTCTCCTAGAGTATTTTCTCCAATAAAGAACTAATATCTGTAGGAGGAAAGCACATAGACTTTTAGGTAATGAATGTGAAATCCTTCTCTATCTATTTTATGAAGTGTCCCAAATTTTGAGAGTTAATTTTTTACAATAAAATTTTTTAGACAATAGTTAATATGAAAACATCCATATCTCTAAATAGTATTCACTAGTTGATTCCTCAATCTAGTGGAATTAATGTTGAGGCCTAGTCTTCATAATTTTTCTATAAATCTATGGAAAGAATCTAGCCAAATGAAATCTCAAAAATTCTAGAACTAATATTTGCTTCTTCTCTCAATCTCTCTTGACTATTCTATGCAGCAATTCCTTGCAACGACACACAATGGCAGATCTAGTTTGAAAAGATGCAGTAGAGTTCAAACCTATACTGGTAATTGAGGTCTCTTGTGGATCTTCCTATTCTTATTGACCTAACATAACTCTAACACCATTGTTATATTTTTATGGTGTATGCCAAGGGAGAATACAATCACAAGATATGAAATATGTAGAAATGTAAGATGCTGAAATATGTTATTAATGGAAAGTGATAAAAATGATACAATGTAATATGGAGGAAATAAACACTCTAGAACTGATACTAAAGAACTACATTGTACCCTATCACCAATATATATGGTGATCTACACAATATACCTACTACTACCTATAGTGATATATAATCACTCACTATGAGGCCCTTTATATAGAAATATGGATTGCTTGACCAACACTCTACCTAGGTGTACAAGGGGACATCTTGCACATTTACAACTTGCACATAGACACTTGTGCATTTATTATATTACTTGAAGTAACTAGCTAAATATCCCCTAAAGTAATATACTACTCTAGTTATGTACCAAGGGTGGTACATTTACATGACCCAAATGATGTAATATACTCTAACACCTCCATGTATTACATTATTTGGGTATTGAATAATTTAGTATTCAATATGAATATTTAATATTAAGATATTATTTAGCTTGATCTAGTCCTTTGCATTATCTTTAATTCACATTGCACTATATACCTCCTTAAATTGGATCTTATTCTTCTTTATTGGAGTCAGTACTTTCATAGGTGGACATACTATCATCAGATTCTTGCAAGAGTATTTTATCTTTGCCTTTATCCTTATTATCATTCACCATGTCCTGTATAGAAGCTTCTAAATATACACTGAGAGAATCATGATAATATTTTGTGTTAGTAGAACTTGAAGTGCAAATACTGCATGAGGATTGAAATATCTTTTCTAGGGATGATTCATCCTTCTGTGTTTTTAGTTTAAGTAATTCTATCAATCCTCTCAGTTCTATATTTTCATCCTTATAATATTTGAATGTAAGTAGTGCTATATATAATAGGTTTCCATATTCTAAAGGAATTTGAATGTCATTCTTTCCATTATCAATTGCTTCAGTGAGTTGATCATGTAGATAATGTTCCATCATTTCAAAGTTATCTTTTAAAGATTCACAATGTATCCTTTTTGACGTAAGATCTAAGCTTCCTTCAGACTTTATAAGTAAATTCTTAATTCTACTTTTTATGACACTTTCTCTTTCTTTTCTAGTAGTGTTGTTCAGATCATTTTTCAATGTATTCCTTGAGGTAGACATCTCTCTTAGTTTTAGCTTTTTCTATTTTAAGAATACTTTTGTTATATCCTTTTTAGTAGACTATATTATGAATCCCTAGTAGATGAAGTTTATTATTCTTTTTTTTTCCTTAATATATGTAGAATACTATATATTTCTCAAGTAAATTGAGTATATGATCCAATTTGATAAACCTATTCAAGGCTTAGGTTTTGTAGAATTCATTATATCTCCTTAGTTAATAGATGTGAACTAATTTGATAAAACCTTTATTAGAATTAGGTTTTGTAGGCTTTCTTATAACTCCCTAATGCTTAATTCACCTTCTAAGTTGATATTATAATGTTTTGAGAATAATCAACTTTTAATGTTGCCTTATATTTCTCAATAAAATATGCTTTAGTAGTTGGATTTCCTTTTGTCTCCTTAGAATGAGTATGAGATAAATTTTATCAATTAATTCCAACTCTATATGTAGGCAATTGATTTGCTTTTATTTATAATAGATAATTTTTTAAATTCCAATTATATGTATATAGTTTGTAGTATGCCTTATATCTCCCTACTTTTGGAATATTAGAAAAATAATGATATTTAAAATTTAATTAATGATTTAATCAAGGTTGAAAACCTTATATCTCCTACTCTGAACATTGCAAATATTATATTATGTGTATGCACCTCAATAAATGATTTTCTAAAATATGAATTTTCTCTATTGTCTACTAATGCCTTGGCTGAATTTGTATTATCCAATGCAATAGTAAACCTTATAAAAATCACCTTATAAATCCTTTAATAAAATAAAGTAAATAACCTTAGTAATATGGGACGATATACCTTTATATGGGCTTCCTTCAACGTGTCATTTGTAGCATTGTATTCGTTGTCTAGCACTCCTTGAATGGACATTGATATTGCTTGGTATCATTGAGCATTTAGTGCTCCTTCATTAATGGATGCTTTATCTAAATATCTCACCTCCTTGTGTGGAATTTTGACCTCTCTAGGTGTCTAATTCTGGGTGCTTGCTATGAATGTGCTTCCACACCTTATAGGCTAGACTGCGTACCTCGAATTTTATCATCGTTCTCTAGTAATAGGTACTATTAAATAGTGAATATTATTCCTCCTTATGACAAGTGTCATTTGGGAGTTACACAAAGGTGAGCATTGAGATATGATCCCTTCTAACACTCATTTCCCTATGTAATGATGGTTGGATGTTCGTAACCTTCAATGATAGCTAATGCTTGAGTAACCTCCCAGTTTTATTATCAAAGATACCTTAAACATTCTTATTTGAATGTACATTAAGCAATATGAGTGTTCCAAGAAGGAATGTGTCAAGTGGTGCTTAGGTTTTTTGCATGCGAGTCTTCTACAATGTATATTTCTTACCTCTTATTTTTCTAACCAATATTTTAATATCTTATCTCCAATGCCTTCTTCCAAGTCAACATATTTTATGTATAGGTAGCTCCAGCAAAGATGATGAGAAATGCTATGATGAAGGTTCCTTTGTGCTTCAATGATGGATTTGTATAGGATTATGAGCAATCATTTGATGGATTTTGATACACTCCAATGGTGGCTTTGATCTCTCCTTTTAGACAAATGTCTATCTCTTGGGTATTGATCCCTTTTTTTACCCTTCTACTTTAATATTCTCCTACTTTCAAGCTACTATTTTTTTACCTTTGTAGATAAAAACTCCTTCCTTGTGCTATGCTATGTATGCTTGTAGGTTGCTCATTGTGTCTATCCAAAAACTACTTCTTGAAGGCTTTTTTGATCTTGCTTAGATAGTGCTTCTTTGTGGCCACTTATGAGATGATACTTGCTTGTGAAGGATCTATATTTACGATACTTAAACTCTATCTCTTTTTCTATGTAGGACATGATATTATGCTGTAAAATAATGTAAATATGCTTATAATAGAATACATTCCTTTTACACCTTCTTTTACAATCTTCTTCTATCGGTTTTGATGGTGGATTTTTTGTACTAATCCTTGTAGGAAAAGGATGATGGATGTTGTCTTCTTTGCTAGAAAAATATCTTATTTTCTTCGTTAATATGGTAATTAATCTAAGCTAATAACAACATATATAGTAAGCTATTGAAGAAGTAATTTCTACACTAATATTTTTTAGTGCATCTCAAATTTAAGACTCACCAAGTCTTGATTTATAGCTTCTATCACTGATTTAATGGCTGCCTTCTTCTTCTCCACTTCTTGAAGGAATTTTGATCTGCTTGGTGGCTTCTATAGGCTGAATAGTATATTTAGACACTTTGATTATTTGTATATTTATGCCTTTTATCTTTACAATCAAAACATAAAATAACCCTTTGAGAGTAACTAGTTTAATGAACTAGTATAGTGCAATGAATCAATAATATTTTCAACTTAATGTACTTTAATAATGTCACCTTATTGCTCTTGTTAATAAGATCTCAAAGTAGTTTCAAATGCACTAATGATCACTGTAAATTTCTTAATTTAGTCATCTTATCAATATTTAGATAATAAGAAGAATGTATCTAACTCCTATTAATGTGCAGGTAAAAAAAATTAATAGAAACTGTCTTCTACACTTTGTTTGAGAACTTAAAATGCAACCTTCTATTTTGCAACTTCCAAATTCTAATAAGGTTCTTAATGAAGTTAAGTAGTAATATGGATTAAATGTTCAAGCAATAAATATTTCACACCTAATTTGCTTACCTTTAATGAAGAATATCTTTATGAGTTGATTCACCATATTTTTTATCTAGAATGGTGGTTGCTCGTAGTTGTGAATGCTTCTAGTCTGTTGATCTAAAATTGTACTAGATGATTTCAACTTCTTTTTCAGGATATGGCTTGGAACTCCAAATTCTTGTATCTAATAATGCTATCTTTATTTCTATCCTTTAGAAATCAATATATTCACTAAAATGTGCCTTCTTAGCTATGAAGGACAATCTCCAAATATTCTTGGATTTGGTAGGCTTCTTCTATTTGCGTTTTGACTTCAAACAAGGCTTTCTTCTTAATAATATGGAGTTCTTAAGATATTTAATATTCTTCTTCAAATTTTGGTCCTCCTTGCCAAATTATTCTTCTTTTGGTCTTGTTTTTGGATGGCGATAACTATCCCAAATATTTCATTATCTTTTCTAGTGAATTTCTCCAATGATCTCTCTAGGAACTTCTTTCATGGCTTCTCTAATTTCTATAATAAGGCTCTCCAAGTCTTCTCCTTGTTTCTCCTTCAGACCTCTCCAAGGTATTTAGTATTTTAGCTTCTCTATTATTATAAATGAGATATTTTCTTCAATCTTATCATTTTGTAAGTGTTGGTGATAATACCTTCTTCTCAGATCTCTTAGGTTTGTTGCTTCTTTGATTAGGAACAGGAATTTGCTACTCCCTCTCTATCTCTTCCAAGATTGAATTTTTTCCAATGAGATATTCTATAGATCTCTTTAGCTTCTTATATAACGGATATTAAATCTATTTTTTCCAATGGGGTATTTTCTTAGACCTTTTCAACTTCACTAGTTATTCTTGAAACTAGTGGTATGAGTTATGTGTCGAGTCTTGGTCTTTACAGTCTTGTGGAAATACTAGCTAATATGCGATTCCCAGTATTAAATGGTGATAACCAATCTCCTATGTTCTATATCATGGACTCTTATTTGGATTCTTCTTCAATATTAAGACTTATGTGGCATCTTCTTCTAGATCAAGGCTTTTGTGGCCTTTTATTCTAGATCAAGGCTTTTGTGGCCTTTTATTCTAGATCAAGGCTTCTATGGCCTTTTCTTTTGTGAAGCTTTCAATAAAGCAATGGAGATCTCAAATCTTCAAACTTCACCAAGACTCTTCTCCTAGAGTCTTTTTTTGCAATATATTTTCTGCAACAAAGAACTAATCTCTACACAAGGAAAGCACATAGAATTTTAGGCAATGAAGGTAAAATCCTTCTCTATCTATTGTAGGAAGTGTCCCCAATTTTGAGATCTAATTTTCTACAGAAAAATACTTTATATAGTATTTAACATGAAAAAATCCAGATCTCTAAATAGTCTTCACTAGTTGATTCATCAATCTAGTGGAATGAATGTTCAGTCCTAGTATTCATGAATTTTCTATAACTTTGTGGAAAGAATCTAGCCAAATGTAATATCAAAAAATTTGGAACTGAGATTTGCTTCTTCTCTCATTCTCTCTTGACTATCCTATTCAACAATTTATTGCAGTGATGTTTGCATGCAGTGGCACACAATGGTAGATCTAGTTTGTAAAGATGCAGTGGAGTTTAGACCTATACTAGTAACGAAGATATCTTGTGGCTCTCCCTATTCCTATCGATATTCCATGGCTTTGATACCACTGTTAGCTTTTGATGGTGTATTCCAAGGGAGAATACAATCACAAGATATGAAATATGCAAAAATGTAAGATGCTAAAATATGATATTAATGAAAAAAGATGAAAATGATATAATGCAATATGGAGGAAATGAACACTCCATAATTGATACTAAATACACCATAACTGATGCAGGAGCATCCGGCGGCAACAGAGCAACCCCGCATCAACCGAAAATTTTTAGAAGTTGAAAAAAATTTAAGTTTTGTAAAGCAAGTTGAAGTTCTTTACTATGGCAAAAGTTGGAGAGGGGGTCACGAAATCGTGACATGTCATGATTTCATGACATGTCGTGAAATCGCAACCCCAAGAGGTGCGACAAGGCAAAGGCAGGTTTTGTCACGATATCGCGACATCACGATATCGTGACGTTTCTGGAAGAGAAGACACGAAGTTGGTTTTTGTCACGATGTCGCGATGGTTTTGAAGGTAGAGGTACAGAGGGGATTTTCATCGTGATATCGTGACACTGCGATATCGCGACATCCTTAAAATAAAATAAGGAGTTGGAAAATATAAGGCGAAGAAATGTGAAGGCAAGAGACAAAAATGGTCGCGATATCGCGACCATTTCTTGCGACAGGAGGCTGAGGCAGAAATGGTCGCGATATCACGACCAGTGGGAAGCTGCCACATGGCAGGAGTTCGAGACAACAACAAAAGCCAAAGCAAAGTGGAGGACAAGGCAAGGGGGTGAGGGGGAGCCATGAAATCATGACATGTCATGATTTCGTGACATGTCATGAAATCGCGGCTCCCGAAGGCAAAGATTGAAAGCGAGGGCTAGGGAGTCGTGAAATAATGACATGTCACGATTTTGTGACATGTCATGAAATCATGGCTCCTAAGGTGTAGACGGATGGCGGGGGCAGGGGAGCCATGAAATCGTGACATGTCACGATTTCGTGACATGTCACGATTTCGTGACATGTCACGAAATCGCGGCTCCCAAAGGCAAGAAAGTGCTTAAGGCGTGGGGGGGGTCAAGATATCACGACCAATAGAATGTTGCCATGTGGATCCAGGATTCGACGCCAAAAGGAAGATAGGCCGAATTGGACATGGGGCTGTGTGTGTAAAAGCGACGTGACCGATTGAAGACAAAGGCCAAAAATAGACATGCGGGCAGCCACGTGTTCTAAAATAAAGATGACAGCCACATGTATTAAAGAGGAATAACCATCGCAAGGACGTATTCTGACAAAGTGACAGTTGCAGACCATAGACAGTATGGGATGAGACAGCAGTGCAGATCGGGTAGTTGCCCATTTATGGCAGTCAAATTTGAAATCTCGATCGAGGGAAAATGAATTTGAAATTTTGTTAGGTGGGGGCATTAATTGCCTAGAGGATCGAGGCCTCGATAAAAACTCGTTGGAATGTTTTATTTGGGGGTGGTGGACCGGAGAAGGGGAAGTAGTACAGTTAGGGAGACCGAAGCCGAGCTTGGTCTTTGTAGAGCCTGCGGGCTGTTTTATTTTCATGTGTGTATAATTTTCTGAAGATTTTAATGAAAAGCATGTATATTTTGATTGTGTGAATATCCTAGGTCCCCATCAGTGGTATCAGAGCCAGTAGTTCCTGAGCGTACAGCAGACCGTCGAAGGAGAGGCAGTTGTACCAGGACTTGTGGGAGGGCTTGAGATCGGGTGAACAGAATGCCTCCAAGGAGAAACCCCATTGGTGGAAGAGGCATGGCAGCAGGAGATTTTTGGGCTTTGCAGCGGCAAGTTCAGGCCCTGCAAGAAGAACTATGCAGAGGACATGAACCGAGGAGAGATGCAGACAGTGAGGATGAAGCGGATGAAGAAGAAAATCAGTTTGAAGAAGAAGAAGAAGAAGCTGTGGATCCGGCACAAGCCAGACTGTACAAGGCCATATCCCAGATCGGGAAGAGGTCGAAGATAGAAGTTTCCATGTATTTCGAGAACTTGAATCTGGAAGAATTGATTGACTAGATAAATGACTTAGAAGAATATTTTGAATATGAAGAGGTTGAAGATCCCGAGCGGGTCAGGTTTGCTAAAACCAAATTAAAGGGTCATGCCAGCATATGGTGGAAAGGGGTACAGCTGGAACGAAATAAAAGAGGAAAGGAACGGATAACCAGATGGGAATGGATGGTAGAAAAATTAAAAAGAAAATTCATTCTCATAGATTATGAACTGGATCTGCTAAGAAAAATGCAGAGTTTGAGACAAATGAATAAAACTATCCAAGAATATATGGAGGAATTTTATAAAATCTCCATCAAAACCGGCCATTTAGAAGCAAGCAAAGAAAATGTGGCCCGTTATATTAATGGGTTGAGACCCAGTGTTCAGGAAGAGTTGAGCTTAGTTCGGGTGAGCACCATTGAAGATGCTTACCAGTTTGCTCTGAAGGTGGAAGAAAAACTAAACAGGAAGTTTGAGAGCAAGCAAAGAGGAAAAGGTCCTGGAGGAAAGACTGGTGGAAGAAAAGAGGAAGGAAAGGAAGAGAAGAAGGAAGAAGTTAGTAGCAGCCGAAATCAGAAAGAAGATGAAGAACCCAAATCACAAGTTCAGAACAATGGCTACCCAAGAGGAAGAGGTAGATCTGGATGCGGGTATGGAAGAGGAGTGTCCCGAGGAACATGTTTCCACTACATAGAAGAGGGACATCGGGCATATGAGTGCCCCCAGCACCCCGAGAGAGTAAACAAGAAACAAGTGGGTCCTGCCAGAGCTGTTGTGGCAGTTGAAGATGCTGACTCAGAACATTCTGAAGAAGCTAAGAAAGGAGAAGCAATGATAGTGAGGAGAACCATGCTGATTAAGGAAGACAAACCAGAGTAGAGGAGAATCCTGTTCCACACACGGTGTAAAAGTGCAGGCAAAGTCTGTAATGTTATTATAGACAATGGGAGTACAGATAACTTAGTCTCCGAGGAGATGGTTTCTAAGTTATAGCTAGATAGGAGGAGGCACCCGCATCCATATTGGATTGTGTGGTTGTGGAAGGACCACAGAGCATGGGTCTATGAACAGTGCTTAGTCACGTTCAATATTGGGAAGTACCAGGATGAGGTCCTGTGTGATGTTTTCCCCATGGATGCTTGCCATTTGCTGTTAGGGAGGCCATGGCAGTTTGATCGAAATGCAGTGCATGATGGTCGTGCAAATACTTACTGCTTGGTGAAAGATGGAGTGCGCCACAAATTAAAGCCATTACAGACAGTGGATGAGAAGGTGTGCAGTAATGCCAGAATTTGTCTGGTAGAGAGCAAAAAATTTTGCCAGGAGACGAGATTTGAGCAGGTTGCAAAAGTAGATGAGTGTTTGGAGGCATTACAGAAGATGTGATCTGAACAACACAGAAGTGAAGGTCACTTCTCCATTTACCTCGGGTGTCTGATGCAGGAGCATCCGGTGGCAATAGAGCAACCCCGCATCAACCAAAAAATTTTAGAAGTTGAAAAAAATTTAAGTTTTGTAAAGCAAGTTGAAGTTCTTTACTATGGAAAAAGTTGGAGAGGGGGTTGCGAAATCGTGACATGTCACGATTTCACAACCCCAAGAGGCGTGGCAAGGCAAAGGCAGGTTTTGTCACGATATCGCGACGTCGCGATATCGCAACGTTTCTGGAGGAGAAGGCACGAAGTTGGTTTTCGTCGCGATGTCGTGACAATTTTGAAGGCAAAGGTACAGAGGGGATTTCCGTCGTGATATCGCAACATCGCGACACCGCGATATCGTGATGTCCTTAAAAGCAAAGATGGAGTTGGCAAAGACAAGGCGAAGAAAGGTGAAGGCAAGAGGCAGAAATGGTCACGATATCGTGACCATTTCTCACGATAGGAGGCAGAGGCAGAAATGGTCACGATATCGCGACCAGTGGGAAGCTGCCACGCAGGAGTTCGAGACAACAACAAAAGCCAAAGCAAAGTGGAGGATAAGGCAATGGGGCGAGGGGGAGCCGTGAAATCATGACATGTCATGATTTCGTGACATGTCATGAAATTGCGGCTCCTGAAGGCGAAGATTGAAAGCGAGGGCTGGGGAGCCACGAAATTGTGACATGTCATGATTTCGTGACATATCATGAAATCATGGCTCCTAAGGCGTAGACGAATGGCTGGGGCAGGGGGAGCCACGAAATCATGACATGTCATGAAATCATGGCTCCTGAAGGTAAGAAAGTGCTTAAGGCGTGGGGGGGTCACGATATCGCGACCAATAAAAGGTTGCCACGTGGATCCAGGATTCGGCGCCAAAAGGAAGATAGGCCGAATTGGACACGGGGCTGTGTGTGTAAAAGCGACACGATCGATTGAAGACAAAGGCCAAAAATAGACATGCGGGCAGCCACGTGTTCTAAAATAAAGATGACAGCCGCGTGTATTAAAGAGGAATAACCATCGCAAGGACGTATTCTAACAAAGTGACAGTTGCAGACCATAGTCAGTATGGGATGAGACAGTAGTGCAGATCGGGTAGTTGCCCATTTATGGCAGTCAAATTTGAAATCTCGGTCGGGGGAAAACGAATTTGAAATTTTGTTAGGTGGGGGCATTAATTGCCTAGAGGATCGAGGCCTCGATAAAAATCCATTGGAATGTTTTATTTGGGGGTGGTGGACCGGAGAAGGGGAAGTAGTACAGTTAGAGAGACCGAAGCCGAGCTTGGTCTTTGTAGAGCCTGCGGGCTATTTTATTTTCATGTGTGTATAATTTTCCAAAGATGTTAATGAAAAGCATGTATATTTTGACTGTGTGAATATCCCAAGTCCCCATAAATAACTAATCTATATGGTTATCCATACAGTATACATACTACTACCTACAATGATATATAATTGTAGCACCCTAAAATTGGCACAGTAAACCTTAGCAAAATATTAAAATTACCTTAGTAATAATTCAAATTCAAATTTTAACCCCAAAACCGCTCCAAAATTGCTTGTTGCCCATTTCCTCATTTTTTGTGCCATTTTTAGAGTTTGTTTTATCCGTTGGATGATATCATCTCCGATCAGACGATATCGCCTCAGATTGGATGATTTCGTCTGGAGCAGAACGTCCAGCCGATTTCGTCCCAAAACTAATTTTTCATAATTAGCTTCTATTTCAATGACGTCTCTAACCGGGGCAAAAGCGTGTCTACGTCATTAGAGACTTCCCCCATTGGAGATCTCCAAAATTAGGATGGTCTCCAACCTCCCAACCTCTTTCCTATGCCTATTTAATCTTAGGCTCTCCCCTTGACATCCCCCTGGCTTAATTTTTCTGCACTTCGAGTTTTACATGCATTAGAATATCCTAGACTATTGTTTGCCTTTGTCCCTTTTTGAATTTTCTTGCAGGAACTTTGTTATTCTTCAGCCAGAGCAAGCTCAGATTATCGCAGATGATCCTGTCCAATTCGAGACGATTTCATACCAATCCGAGATGATTTCAATTGCAGTCAACATTGGGGGCAATCAGTGCCCAGAGTTTGCATTTCTTCACTCATTTTTGCTACATTATTCTACATTTAGTTAATCTTATGGTTATTCATTATTATTCTGCATCTTGGAGTTCACCCATGTAGCTTGTATGCATCATAAAATCATGATTAGTCATTAAATCATTATAACTCACTCATATTTTTGTCTATAATTATTAGTTTAATATTATTGATATCATTCTACATCATTGCCCTCTGTTGGCATAGCTGCATTTTCTATAGTTTGTCTCTATTTCTCTGATTGTAGGTCTCTGATGAATTCGTCTGATGAATTTGTCCGATCTCAGATGATCCTGTCAGATCGGAGATGATTCTATCAAATTCTAGATGATCTTGACTGCTTCAAAAATTAGAACCTCGATCAGACATCCGGATCAGGTATGACTCTTTAATCTAGCTTATTCTCTCTATTTTCTATTCAAATCTATTTCCTGTATTTATTTAATTTACATTTTCATAATAGAACAACTTAGATTCATTTGTCCAAACCTAGGACTTGGATGTTTAAATCTAAAATTGAACACATTAAACTCATTCCCAACCTAGGTGTGGAAACTGCCACTAAACGTTTCCTGGTGAACCCCACCATCCATCGAAAAATCACCTTAATACCCCTCCCCTAAGAGGCAGTACCATCAAAGGGCCTCTTCGTCTGAGGTATTGTCGCATCCTTTTCCAATCCTCCTTCTGGGCATGGATCCTATAGCCTGAAGGTAAGGATGCAAAAAATTTGGAGCGATACATTTTGATGAACCCGACGTGAAACTAAAACCTTTTGAAAACAAAAAAAAAACAAAAACATAGATGCATTTAAAATCATTAGAAAACTACTAAGTTGCATATCATGTCTAGATGGTAGATCCTAAGAAAATATTAGTTGTCACTATAAATGTTGAAAACCAATTAGTAGCCATAGAAATTAATTTTGTGCTTAGTGTGCCTGAAACAGATAGAAACCAACTTTTGTGGAAAGAACTTGATAGGAGACTAGGTATCATTTTGTCTAGATCAACCGAACTTAGAAAAATCAAGAGGTTTGCCCTATATAGGATCCTGGATCCTCATCAACTCATTTTTTATCATGAACTTCAGAGAGCCTGCCATAGGTGGTTAGCTTATAGGAGAGCTCTTGTGTCTTCAGAATTGTTCATCTTCGAGGAATACCTCGAGAACGCAACTGTTATACACCAATTCCTAGGTCGTGTAGAAGATCAAGAGGTCGTTCTTACAGATAGGTAAATATGGAATAGAGTTCCTAGGGTTGTGTTATATCGAGAGTATTGCCACGAGCTTTACTTCTACCAACCAGAATCTGAGATAGATAATATCACTATAGCACTTTTTGTCAAATTCTTGAAAGAAAACTTTCAATTTGAAGAACACTTCATGACTCCTAAAGAACTCGAGCCCATTAATGATATTTATAAATTATTTATAGAAAACTAGATCATTGTTTTCATTATTATTATTTCTTGCATTTAGTGTGCTATTTGTTATCTTTATAATATTGTTACAAAAACAAGAAAAACCAAAAACATAACAAAACCAAAAACATTTTATTTCAAATACTATAGTAGGTATATAATTAAAATATATACCTCTTAAGCTTGTTGCATATATATATAAGTATATATATATATATATATATATATATATATATATATATATATTTTTTTTTTTTTTTGAAATCTAAATTTAAGCACAATGCCTAGACTTAGGAATGGTAAACAAACTAAAGAAGAAGAAGAAGATTGGTTAGGAGACAAAACAAAAAACCCAAATGTCCTTCCCGAGGGTTCAATTCCGGAAGGAGAAACTCTATAACGACCTGTAATATGAGCCGGTTGAAGAAAATGAACAACAAGAAAATCTTAAAGAGGAAGGATCCTCATCCCCTAGAATAGCTCCAGACGGAACTATTGCTTTTGATAACTTAGATCATTTCTAGAAATTTTTCAATAGTAACATTGGTGCTCTTAATATGGTAGTTCGTATTGATAGAGGACAAATTAGTGACACTCAAGCAGCCATGGAAGATATGTTTAACATACACACTAATCCCTTGTCCTTTGTTGATCAAGAAAGTGATAAGGCTAGACCATCCAATAGAGATATGGTCACTATGATTCAGAACATGCAAAAACAATAGGTTACCCAACCCCCTAAGGAACCTGTTATTGAGCCTCAAATCATTTCCACATAAAAGAAACCTTCATTCACGACTTTATTTCACCAAACTATTAATCAATATGTTTCAAATCGACAAAAATCCAAAACTAAGCCAAACATCAATTTTCAACAATCTGGAATACAACATAATACAACTTCAAAACTTCTTCATAACACCCTTCCTACCAAAAATTTACACAATAGCAATATAGCATCTAATATTCATGTCCCTCCATCATATGCTCACAAATCCCATATTAATGCCCTACCGAACCAATATGGTGGGCAAACCAATAATCTGGAAGCCATGGTGAAACAGTTAGCTTCGTGTATGGACTAGATAGATCCCTACCGTCCCTCGTAAAATTATCGAGAGATGTGTAGTTAGCCTTTGGATCCCATAGTTGTAGCACAACCATACCCTAAATACTTTCCCATGACCGTATTGCCTATATATAAAGGAACCGAAGATCCCATAGAGCATCTTCGCATGTTTAGGATAGCATGTCATGATATATCACATGATGACTTGCTATTACTAAAAATGTTCCCAAAAAGTTTAGGAGGAATGGCATTAGAGTGGTACTATCAATTTACCACTCATTCTTTGAGAAACTTTGAAGAAACAGCTGAATATTTTGTCCATCAATTTAGTGCCTACATCGAGAGGCATGTCACCATTAAAGATTTATACAACTTAAAACAAGACAAAGATGAATGTTTTGCTGATTTCTTAGCCAGATGGAGGCAATTGACAGGAAAACTGCACTTTGTGCTACCTTATAGGGAAATTTTGGATATTTTTATCAATAATTTGCAAGAACAAATATCTTATGAGTTATCAACTGCTACCTTAACCACCTTAGATCAAGCTATAGACTTAGCTCGAAGGGTAGAAGATGCTCTCATTAGAAGAGGTCAGCTCAAAAAGAAAGATGATGAGAAAACATCCAAAAATTAGTATAAAAACAAACAAGTTGTAGGTGACGGAGTCACTGATAGTAGCAACGTTGCTAATATCAATACAATGAATACAAAAAAAAAATTTATATTAAAACCTCCTGATAAAACTCCTCGAGAGTTTACTAGATTGAACCAACCTTTATCAACCATTCTACCTCAATTACTAGCACGAGGTTTGATTCAATTACAAGCTATCCGGGAACCTGATCCAACTATACCTGGATACAGAGCTGATTTACATTGTGATTTTCATAGAGGACCTAGACATGCTACAAACTCTTGCAAAATATTGAAACATAAAATACAAGACTTGATTGATAATAATGAAATGGAGGTGCAAGCCTTCCAACCTAAACAAAATTCTCCTAATAACGCTCAAAATACCATTCCCCAGAATCAAAATCAAAATGCTAATCAATCATTAGACATATTTCAACATCCTTTACCAAACCATGGTAAAGAGGTGGCCAATCAAATCGAACATCATAATGTTCCCCCTCCTACCCAATATGTAGGGACTATTAGCGAACAATTACTTGTTCAGGATCCTCAAATATTTGGTACAACTTTATCCATAGTCACGACCAGGCCCCTACATAATATTCAAACTCTGGATCCTAGTGATGTAGAATCGGATACTGAAAGTGAAGTAGACATCACATCAAACCAATCGAATAGCTCTGAAAATGAATCAGATCCTATTCAACCTATCACAGATGCTATGGTTCTAGAAGAACCATTTCCTAGAAGAGTTACTACTCGACCCTCTTCTAATCAGTTCCTTCCTAATGAACAAGCCATAAATGCTCAACCGAGACCAGTTCAACGTCTTCAATATAACATTGTAGGTACCATCGGAGTTACTACCAAACAACAGGCTCAAAACTCTCAACATGATCAAACTCAAAATGATGGATCAGCTCCATTTATTTTGAAAAATCCCAATAAATGGAATCATATGTCTAATGTTCAACCTAAGCCTCCTTACAATATTAATGAACAATTATCCAATACTATAGCCAGAATTTCCCTTTTGAACTTTTTAATATCTTCTCCTACCCATAGGGATGAGTTAATGCTTACATTAAGCCAAATGATGGTGCCACAAAATATTCAAGCCGAAGCCATGTCCAATACTATCATCACTCAAGAAGTCGATTGTATTGAATTTTGGGATAAAGATATCCCGCAACATAGTTTACATAAGGATAACCCCTTATATATTACTGCCCTAATTGGAGATGTAGCTATTAAAAGAGTCCTGATTGATAATGGTTCATCTTTAAACATATGCACTTTTGACTTCTACCAAATATTTGGCTTTAGAAGTGATGAAATGAAAAAAATGGATATGATTATCAAAGCTTTCAATGACGAGACACAAGAAACATGTGGAGTCATTACTATACCCTTGCAAGTTGGTCCTAGAACCATAGATACAACCATGTTTATTGTACATTTCCCAACATCGTACAATATACTTTTGGGTCACCCTTGGATCAATGTGATGCGAGCTGTCCCATCAACTTTACACCAGTGTGTTAAATTTGAATTTAAAAATTAGTTGGTCACTATTCATGGTGACCCTAGACCCTTTGATATGTGTGCTTTGGCAGAACCTGTTGGAGTACAATTTTGCTCCGATCTATCATCCACACATCCTAATTCTTATTTTGCATCTAAACATGTGAAACACACACCCATAACATCATCTACTACATTAACTACACCTATACATTTAACTCAACCATCTTTTGAACAAACCACACTAGAACCTCAAAAAGATCTTAGATCTACAACCAATCCTTCATGTTCTATCCCTATAATTTCAAAACCTATAGACCCATTTATTAACACCTCCACATTATCTACATCTATCACACCTTCCACATCTAAAGATATAGGGAATGATCCTTCTACATCGTATGCTCTTTCTGATGAACTTTTACCGAATTTATCTAAAATCTTAATATCAGAAAAAACAAATGCTTTTATGCAAGATTCAATTCTTTTTAATAACTTGCTTCCATCTCCTCATACTTTGGGCCTCCCACAACCTATGGGAAGTACTTACCAAGTCGAAAGTTGTGCTTTTATTTATAAAGGATATGATTGGGAAAGAATACCCAGAAACATCAAAACTCATCATGAGGGATATGCCCGATGTTATTTTGCTAATGAATATATTAAAGCTAAACCTATAATGCTTAAAATGGGATATAAAGGGAAAGGCTTGGGACCTTTCCAAAATGGTATGAAATAACCTATCGATGTAGAACCATGGCCTGCCCGATGTGGTGTAGGCTTGTTTCCTAGTAAGGGTCAACCCTTCCCTTTTGAAGATGATGATCAACTCATATGTTATCAATATTATCTAGATAAACAAGATTCTTTGTGTCCAAAGAATAATCTCTTTACATACAATATGCTATCCATAGCTTACCCTAAATTGATTGTTGAATCCGATGATGAGTTGGAAGGAGATATTTTCCATGATGTCTCCGTTGAAGAGTTATTATACAATGGTTTTTATTTTGATGGTTCTATACCTACTATAGCCCAGCTTGAGGTCACGACTCCTCAAGATGAATTCTCCAAGTTAACCTTAAAAGAATTACAAGAATTGGGCGTTTCACCCACCCCACCTAATTTTGAAAGAGATCTACACATGGAAGTAGAAAACATCATTAAAGTTAACATTGGAACTAAGGATAATCCTCACATAATCAATATTGGATCAGAATTAAGTCAAGAAAAACAAAATGAATACATTGCATTTCTTAAAGAATATGAAGATGTCTTCGCTTTGACATATGAAGATATTCCAGGTCTGGACCCTTCTGTAGTCATGCATCATCTAGTAGTTCATCCGGATGCTAAACTTGTTAAACAGAAACTTAGAAAAATGCATCCCAAAGTGGCCTTGCTAGTCAAAGGGGAGTTAGAAAAACTCCTAAATGTTATTTTTATACAAGCTATTGATTATGTTGAATGGATCTCAAATGTAGTTCCAGTCACCAAGAAAGAAGCTACCAAATTTAGGGTTTGCATAGACTTTAGAGATATTAATGTCGCATGCCCTAAAGATGATTTTCCTCTACCAAACATGGATCAAATTATTGACTTTACTGCTGAGAGTGGAATGATGTCCCTAATGGATGGATTTTCTAACTATAATTAGATCAAGATAGCTCTTGAAGATCAGGCTAAAACAACCTTTATTATCCCTTGGGGTACCTTTTGTTGGAAAGTGATGCCATTTGGTTTAAAGAATGCCAGTGCAACATATCAACGAGCCATGACTTATATCTTTCATGATATGATGCATGATATCCTACATGATTATGTAGATGATATTATAGCTCGCTCTATTAAAGAAGATGATCATTTAGATGATTTGAGAAAAGTATTTAATCAGTTAAGAGAATACCTTATTTGATTAAATCCAGCCAAATGCATATTCAAAGTTAAGTCCGGTAAACTATTAGGGGTTTTAGTTTCTTTATGTGGTATCAAAATTGACCCTCTCAATATTGCGGCTATCACTGATATGCCCGCACCTACCAATATATCTGAGTTATGAAGTTTACAAGGTAAACTTCAAGCCATCCGTCGCTTCATCGATAAGCTGGCGGACAAAACAGGTCTCTTTATTAAGCTGCTTAAGAAGGATGTCCCTTTTAATTGGGATGATGAATGTAAAGAAGCTTTTGAAATTCTCAAACAATACCTCCTTAACCCACTTGTGCTTTCATCGCCTAGACCTGATCGCCTATTTATCCTGTATATTTCAGCTTCAAATTCTGCCTTAGGAGCTATGTTAGATCAGCTTGATGATGAGAAGAGAGAGCGTGCTAATTATTATATTATCCAAACTTTAATCGGTTATGAAACCCGTTACATAGCATTAGAAAAACTATGTCTAGCAGTCGTATTTTCTACACAAAAATTATGCCATTATATGACCAGTCAAAAAACGTATGTCATTGCTAAATATGATCCCTTGCGGTATCTTATGAGTCAACCTTATTTATCAGGTTGTACAGCCAAGTGGGTTCTTGCTCTAAGCGAGTTTGAACTCACGTTCATAGGACAAAAGTCTGTTAAGGGTCAAATCATAGCAGATCAATTAGCTACTACACCCTTAGAGTCTACTCATCCCCTCATCATTGAGTTTCCTGATGAATGCCTTCAATTAGAGGTAGACCATTTTGAACAATGGTCTTTATACTTTGAGGGAGCCTGATGCATGAGTGGGGCTGGTGTGGGTATTATTTTAATATCCCAGAAAAAACATCTTATACCTTTGTCCTTCAAATTAACATTTTCTTGCACCAATAACACTGCCGCATATGAATCTCTAATCCGTGGATTACGAGCTGCCTTGGCATTAAAAATAAAACATCTGCTAGTTTTTGGTGATTCTCAATTTGTTATAAACCAAATTAATGAATTTTATTAGACCAGAGTTGATAAATTGCGCCCATATAAAGCATATATTTTGCAATTTTTATCCTTGTTTGATAAAGTCACTTTGGAATCTATTCCTCAAACTAGCAACCGTGCAGCTTATGCTATGGCCGCAGCTGCATCCCTTCTGCCATTGGAGTTAGATGATGAATATGCCACCATCATTATTCATCGACTCCAGGAACCCGCTTCAAATCAGTCATGTTTAGAACCTTTGGATGTGTTTCTAATCAATGAAACTACTCCTAAACCTTGGTATACAAAAATATTTGATTTTCTTCAAAATGGGACTTTCCCTGTCAATTCTAATAGAAACTAGCATCGATTATTACGTAGACGAGCAAGTCGATTTGTAATAATTGGAAATACTTTATATAGGAGATATTTTGAAGGTATCCTATTGAGATGTTTGAATTTAGAAGAATCCAAATCAGCTTTAAGTGAAGCCCACGATGGATCTTGTGGAGAACACTTCAGTGGTAGTGTCATTGCTAAAAAACTCCTTAGGATAGGCTATTTTTGGCCTACCATGGAAAATGATGCACATGATTATGTGCGCCATTGCGACAAGTGCCAGAAACATGCTAACCTTGTCCATGCGCCTACACAAGAGCTACAGGCTATTTCATCTCCTTGGCACTTTTCAAAATGGGGCTTAGACATTATTGGCAAAATTAATCCTGTGTCATCTGATGGACACAAATTCATCATAACCGCCACTGAGTATTTCACGAAGTGGGTCAAAGCTATGCCTTTAGCTTCTTGCACTGGAACACAAGTCTCTAAATTTATTTTTAATCAAATAATTTGTAGGTTTGGAATTCCTGTAAATATCATCTCCGACAATGGAACTTGTTTCAAAAATAAAGATGTTAAGAAATTATGCCAAAAATATAAGATTCAACATCGTTGGTCCACTCCCTATTATCCTCAGGGTAATGGTCAAGCAGAAGCATATAACAAAACTTTAATCAAAATTCTTAAAATATTGGTCAATAAATCTGGCTATGACTGGCACATTCAATTATATCCATCTTTGTGGGCTTATCGAACTAGTGTTCGAACTCCCATAGGTACTTCACCTTTTCTCTTGGTTTATGGCATTGAAGCTATTTTACCCTTTGAATTAGAAGTTCCTTCTTTAGCTCTACTACTTTTTGACCCTTTCTGACCCGTCTTCATCCACCTAAAAATGAGAAAAAACCACTCCAACCAACTACAAAACTCACCAAGGCAACTCAATATGAAGGAGAGGATCACCCATGGATTTAAAGAACTAAAATTCCTGAGCAACCCCGAGCAAGCATTTTCAATGGAAAGTTGAAAATCATGCCCAAAATATTGGTACCACAAATATAGATGATAGAATCAATGAATAGAAAAAATTCCCCAAATATGAGGTTGAAAATCCTTACAGTTGCACCAATTATATTGAAAGGAAATTTTGAACTTACTAAGCTTGCTCTCTTTCCAAAATAAAATAGTCTAAGAAAAGCCAAAGAGGTGGTTCTTTTTTATCCAATCATGGGAAGAAGAGTTAATACTTGGTGACCTTGAAGAATGGAACCTTGAGAATATGAAAAAAAAACCAAGGCAACCCAAGGGAAACATCACAAGCAAAAGAAACCCAAAAATAGAATATGCAAACGTGACACACCAACCAACAACCAAGCAATCGAATGAACGAAGATCCACTACTTGGAAAATGACTAAATGGTCATTGCATATTTAACTAAACTTACCACATATGACACCAAAAATGATTAAACTACCACAAATGGGCACACTTGATCTCCAAGAAAAAGAGTGCACCACCTCACATCAATCTGATACTAGATCTTCTCTTCCATAGGGCATAACTTTTGATCTCACTATTGGATCAGCTTGAAATTTTATGAGGATCTAGATAAAGATGTGGACATGGCATTGCTATAAAAATCCAGTCATATATATGTTTTTTTAGGCTTTTATCGGGTCCTAATTCCTTCATCTAGTGCCCCAAAAATGGGATTTAGTGTTTTTTTGAAAATCTAGAAGAAAACATATTTGGAATAACTTCTTATCTAGGTATGGGGGAGGCTTAATATAGATGATATTATGGTGTGTATTACTTTAGGGGGCTATTTGATCCTTTTTTTGTGATTTAGCTTTTGGCACTAAAAGAAAAAAAATTGCCCCCCAAAAAATATGGTAATTTCTTATCTTTACAGATTTAAGATTTAGGGTTTTATTTTAGGGTTTATTTTGGGATATATATTCCCTTGGTATCACATTGTAAAAGGTGTGAAATCTAGGAATGATAAAATAAAGCATGTTTCAGTTTATTTCCATTGCAACTCTTATGTGATTGGGGGATTTGTGGCTTTATTTCTATTTGTCATAGTTTTTATATGATTGGAGGTTCTTGTTTTGATCTCTTGCAACTGGATTACACCATTTGGTATCAAAGCAAGTTGGATATTTTTTGGGGAGATAAGGTAATCTTATTGATTATAATTATTATGATATTCTTAATTTTCTATTTGGAATAACATATATCAAATTAGCATGAGGAGAAGAAGAGGAGGTTATGTCCAGATCAACAGGAATATGTAGGAGCTGAAACACAAGTTTCTCAATTGACTAAAATCATGGCCCATATAAGGGAAATATATCCCATAGAATATATATATATATATATATTCTAATAATGAGACTATGGAAGGAGATAATAAGATAGAGGTTCATGTCAAGGAAGAACCAGAGGGGAAGCCAGAGTTTGAGGATAGGCTAATTAGGGCTTTGGAAGGAAATAAATATGGGATCAAGATTGATGTCCTTGAGTATGTAGGAGGGTTGAAACCAAAGGAGTTGATAGATTGGTTTAATAGCATGGAGAAGTTATTTAAGTAGAAAATCTATTCAAAGGAAAAGAAAGTGAAGCTTGCAAGCATGAATTTGAAAGGGATGCCTTGATTTGGTGGAATCATCTACAAATAAAAGGAAATGAAAAGATTAGGGTTTGGTGTAAAATTGAAAAAAAATTGAAGGTGAAATTCTTGCCCAAATATCATGTCCAAACATTATTTTGTATTCTTCAATACCTTAGACAAAAGGATAAAAGCATTGAGGACTACACCAAAAAATTCTACAAGTTATAAATTTGGATGGGTCTTGAAGAGTCAAAAGAATAGAAGGTTGCAAGGTATGTGAATGGATTAGGTTATGCCATACACAATGAATTGAGTATGCTTCAAAACCATGGTATAGAGGATGCATATCAATTAGAATTAAAAGTAGAAGAGAAATATAAGAGGAGAGGAGTGATGAAAGGACCATTGTCACCTCTAGCCAGTGGGTGTGGTGGATTTAATCCCTTAAAGAGAGGATCTACTGATATAGGAAAACAAGAAAAGTTTGGGAAAGGATATAGTAACCATAATAGAGATGGAGGATTTTAAATAGGTAGAGTCTATGGTGGAGGAAAAAATTGGGATGGCCCTCAAAGACAATAAACTTGTTATAGATGTAGTGAGGAAGGGCACAATGCTTTTTAATGTTTGCGCTATCCTGCATAAGAAATAAAACAAAAAGAACAAGATAGAGTTAATCTAGTTAAGGAAAAAGAGAAATATAATATAGAAGTTGCTACAGACATGGGTAAAAACCTCATGATAAAGAGGATGATGATCATTTCAAGGAGGGAGAAAGCATCGAGCAATGATGGTGGTGATTCTAGTTTGTGTATGAATATATTTCAAACCATTTTTACATTTAGAGGAAAGGTATGTAAGATGATTATTGATAGTGGTAGTTGTGAAAATATGATTTCAAATGAAATGGTTGAGAAACCTAACTTTAAGTGTGAGAAGAACCCATATCCCTATTGCATATCATGGATCAAGAAATGGAATGAGGTAACTATAGATAAGAGGTGTTTGATTGGGAATACCTACAAGGATGAAGTATGGTGTGATGTAGTTCTAATGGATGCATGTCACTTATTGTTGGGGAGGCCTTGGAAATATGATAGGAAGGCTACCCATGATGGGGGAAGGAATACTTATAAATTTTGGAAGGATGGAGTAAAAGTGGTCTTATTACCACATAAGGAATGTTAGATTTTGATGCAGTATGTAATGGGCGATAGCAATCACAAGATGTAGAGTAATATGAAAGAAAGTAATTCTACGAGATGAATAAAATATGCTATAAATAAAAATTATGGAAATGAATACAATGTAGCTATAGAGGAAATGGACACTCCATGAACAAAGCTACTAGACTACATTGCACCCATAACTAATATATGGTGATCTACATAGCACTCTGTTACTACCTACGAATATGCTCTGATATTTTATATTCTGCTTGTTACAATGAGGTACTTTTTATATAGTAATGTAGGTTCCTTGGCCAACACTCTACCTAGTTGTGCAAGGGACACCTTGCACATATACAACTTGCACATTGAAACTTGTGCATTTATTACATTGCATGAAGTAACTAGATATCTTCTCCCTAAAGTAATCTAATGTCCTAAGTATGTACCTAGTAAGGTACATTTACATGACCCAAATTATATAATATAATATATTTCTAACAACCCCCATGTATTACATTATTTGGGTATTTAAGACTTTAGTATTAAATGTGGATCTTCTTCCATTGGATAGTGGAATTTTTATTATTATTCATTGCTTACTGTGATCATGTTTAGTAGGTAATATGTGTCTCATATGATGCAAAGTAAGTTGTAGTTGAAGGTTCTTATTTCAATTGACTTTGCATTGTGTTCCTTCTTTATCTGATTCATATTCTTCTTCTTCTCTAGCTTTGCCTTTGAATCCAGTCTTTGTGCTTTCATAGGTAGTTGTGTTGCTACTTGGTTCTTGTAAGCAATATTCTCCTTTCCTATATTCAATATGTATAGAATCTTCTAAAAAAACACTTAAGCCATCATAATAGGATCCTGAATTAGTAGAACTTGAAGTACCAATGTTGCATGAGGATTGAAAAAGTTTTCCTATATATGATTCATTTAATTCTTTCTTTTTTTAGTAGTTAAATAAATCCTTTTTGTTCTACATTTTCATCCTTGTAGTTTTTGAATACAAACAATACCATGTATAATATGCTCATAAATTCTAAGGAAAGTGAAATGTCACTTATTACATTGTCAATAGCTTCATTGAGACATTTTTGAAGGTAACATTCCATAGTATCAAATTTATCTTCTAAGGCTTCACTATGAATTACCTTTGAATTTTAGTCTAACATTTCTTTAAATTTCATGAGTAGATTCATGATCCCAAGTTTTATGGCACTGGCCTTCTCTTTTTGAAGGAATTATTAGTGTTTGTTGTGTTTTGAGGAGTAGACATCCTTATAGCTCCCTAGTTTTAGGTATGGTAGGATATAAATATCTAATATATAATCTTGATTTGATAAAACCTTTATTAATCCTTAGGTTTTTAGGCTTCCTTATGTCTCCCTAGTAACAAGAGTATATACACCTAACAAAATTTTAGGTTTTGTAGAAAGCTTATATCTTCCCAATTATATAGAACTTGATAATATTTGATAAATGCTGATATTACCAAGTTTTGTAGAATGCCTTATGAATCCCTAGTATATTTTGGATAAGATATAATATGAATATAGTGCTTTTGTAAATTGTAGTTCAATTTTTGGTTGATTTTTGTAAAGTTTTTGTAGATCCCAAAATCAAATTCTATTATCCATTATTGCTTTTATTGAACTAAGCACTTTTTCCAAATTTGAAGAGGTTTAATTTTGGATCTCTTTTATCCTCTTTTGTGAAATTTTGAGACAAGTAAATTGCTTAATTCCAACCTTTGAAATTCTTTGATAAATCCCTTTTAACATCCCTTTAGGATTTACTTTTAGTGTATCTAATTTTCAATAAAATTAATTTGATGTAGTAACATTATAACTCCCAAATTTTTAAAAATTAGAACACAATAATATTTGCAAATATCAATGGATTAATTCCAAGTAGTATCCCTTATTTCTCATAGGTTATGTTATGCAAATATTATACTACTTTGATATTTAATTTCCCTAAGTTTTACTTCCAAATAAATATTTATTTCCTTTAATACTTCAACCTTAGAATATAACCTTATAACTCCCTTTTTAATAAAATAAAATTAGATAGGGGAAATTTTACCTTGATAAATATTTGTATCTTTATGAAATCAGATGTGTATGGTTGTAATCTATCCTTCTTGGGCTATGTGAGTAGTGACAGATTCTTCAACGTGTGCCTTGGATTCAACATCCTTCTTGAATGCTTTGGACACTTGGTGGAGTCACCGACTCTGTTCTAACACCTGTTACAGGTTTCACCTTTTCTTGGAATATTTTTATTCCCTCTTTATGTGTTGTCCCAGTGGCTTCTCTGCTTCAAAATATATGAGGCCTCTTACTATAATTCTTCTAGCTAAAAGTAACTTCTCTTCCACATGGAATATGGGAACCAAAACAATGTTATAATATCTCCTTTCACATGTGTAAAATTAAACGTTCCTTTATAGGTATTTTAGGGGGTTTTTTTTAAATGATAGGTGGCACCTTCTTTCCTTTGCATACCCTTGTCTTATCAATGCCTTATTGCAAGAATTTCAATGTATTTTTCCACCTTTTTCTTTACTATAATTTTTTAGTGTTGAGATTTTTCCAACCAAGCAATGCTTATGTTGTAGCTTTGGTGGATATTTGGAGGAGATTTTGTGGAGCTTTAGTGGCTCTTGAATGTAGTTCTAATGGCAATGCTTTTGTGGAGACTTATTGATGCTCCAATGATGGTATTGAATGCTCCTTGATTGGATGTATAATTCTAATTTGCTTACTTTCCTTCAACCTATTATGATTCTTTTGTAGACTTGAATATAATTCTTCTTCCTTATAATATTTTGTGCCTTAATTTCTTGCAAGTTCGACTATCCAAGAAGTAGGGAATATAACCCTTATATGGCACTCCTTTGTCTTGCTTGGAGTGTGTAAGTACTCGACTACCATTGGTTGGTTTAACTTGTAGATATTGTTCCTTTGAAGCACCTTAAAATCTACCCTCTTTCCTGTATAAACCAGATTACGATAGTGCAATGCAATATAACAAATTTATGTATAAAATAACCTTTATTGCACCCTATTTTGCATTCCTTTTTTTAGGTCTGAATTTATGGTTTTGTGGTAGATTTTTGAATAAAATGTAAAGGTTTTGAGGATGTCTCTTTTATTAGACACCTTCCTATTCTTGCTGTTATTTTTACAAATGAACCCAATATTGTAATACTTGATAGAAGCTCCCTTTTTGCTATATTTTTCTACACTATTTCTTTGTAACAAAAACCTTATTGTGCTTTGAATTTGAGACTCACCAAGTCTTGATTTTAGGCCTTATTTACTGATATTCGATGGCTAATTTATTCTCTAATACCTTGAAGCAGCACTAAATTAACACACAAAAAAATTCATGCCAATTTCATTAACAGAGGTTTCGAATTCGGAAAATATAGTCGTTCTATTCAAAATGGCCAAGAACCCTTTTTACAATGTATGCATTCCCTTTATAACAGACCCGACCCCCTTCGGACATCATTACACAGAATGCGGGATTCCCTATAACCGCCCGCACGAGTGTTCTATCACCGCCTGCATGTTGTGGCCAGGTGTCTTCCATCATCATGGCATGGGATGGCGGAGTGCCCTGCAGCCACCTGTCCATCCACCCGCCGAGTCATCATTCATAGGAATGCTCCATAGTCATCTGTAATCTGCTACCACGTGCCCTTCTGCAATGGCCTCTATAACCGCCTAGTGCTCTATGGCCACCTATAATTTGATGCCACGTGCCCTTCTGCAATGGCCTCTACAATCGCCGGCTAGTCTGGAGTCATGAGCGTTTTGTCATGATATCGCGACGTTTTTGCTTCCTTACGCCCTCTCTCCTCTTCGGTCATGATATCGTGACGTTTTGGCGTTTGGCTTCTATTTTCTCCTTTGGGCCATGATTTCATGACACGTCGTGAAATCGCGACGCCTTCACCTTCCGCACTCGCTTTCCGCATTCGGGCCGCGAAACCGCGACATGTCACGATTTCGCGACGACTTTGTCCCTTGGTGTCTTTCCATAGAAAGTGTCACGAAATCGTGACCACTTTGCACCTCATCGCTTCTGCTCCGAAAGTGTCACGATTTCGTGACCACTTTGCGCCTTTGAGCCTCGCTTTCGAAAGTGTCACGATTTCGTGACCACTTTGTGCCCTTGAGCCTTGCTTCCGAAAGTGTCACGATTTCGCGACCACTTTGCGCCTTTGAGCCTTGCTTTCGAAAGTGTCACGATTTCGTGACCACTTTGCGCCTTTGAGCCTTGCCTTCGAAAGTGTCACGATTTCGTGACCACTTTGCGCCTTTGAGCCTTGCCTCCGAAAGTGTCACGATTTCGCGACCACTTTGCGCCTTTGAGCCTTGCCTTCGAAAGTGTCACGATTTCGCGACCACTTTGCGCCTTTGAGCCTTGCTTTCGAAAGTGTCACGATTTCGTGACCACTTTGCGCCTTTGAGCCTTTGCTTCCGAAAGTGTCACGATTTCGTGACCATTTTGCGCCTTGGCTCCTTTGCTTCGAAAATGTCACGATTTCGCGACCATTTTGCGCCTTGGCTCCTTTGCTTCGAAAATGTCACGATTTCGCGACCATTTGGCGCCTTGGCTCCTTTGCTTCGAAAATGTCACGATTTCGTGACCATTTTGTGCCTTGGCTCCTTTGCTTCGAAAATGTCATGATTTCATGACCATTTTGCGCCTTGGCCCCTTTTCTCAAAAAGCGTCGCGATATCGCGACAGTTTGGCCCCTTGGCGCCTTTTCGCAAAAAGTGTCGCGATATCGCGACAGCCTTGGTACTTAGAGAAAAAAATATTTTTGGGTGATGCAAGATTGCTCTTCCACCTCCGGATGCTCCTGCATCAGACACCCGAGGTGAATTGAGAAGTGACCTTCACTTCTGATCTGTCTGAGGTAGACCCAGGCGGTCAACCTCTGCCTTCGACAACCAAGTCGCATCTTCTATGGGCCTGCCCTTCCACTTGATCAAATACTCAGAATAACTCCTATTTCGAGTACTTCGGCCCTCACGCGTATCAAGGACTTCTTCTATCTCGTCTGCGACTGGAGTGACCGCGGGAATGCTCCACAAATCCGGGCTTGGTGTTGCACTGCTATCTCCTTCATGAAACTCGACCAAATCTGAAATGTTAAAAATCGGTGAGATGTTAAGTTCACTCGGCAACTCCACCTCATATGCATTACCCGAATCCCGTTTCCCAATGATCCTGCATGGCCCAAATTTCTTCATCTTCAGCTTGTTATAGGTCTTGGCAGGAAACCTCTCTTTTCTTAGATGGACCATGACGGAATCTCCTACTTCAAACTCCTTAGCCCGGCGCTTCTGGTCTGCCCTGGCTTTATACTGAGTATTCATCTTAGCAATGTGCCTTGTCACCTCCTCATGCACTCCCTTCAGGTGTTCAGCAAAGTCTTCAGCCTCAGCACTACATTTTTCTCTTGTATCCATCCTTCTCAACTCTGAAGCGTTTCTTGGGCTGCTCCCATAGATTATCTGGAATGGCGATTTATTGGTACTTCTATTGACTGAGCTATTGTAAGCGAATTTTGCCTGCGACAGAACTAAATCCCATCCCTTGGGCTTGTCTCCGACCAAGCATCTCAGTAGATTGCCCAAGCTCCTATTTACCACCTCTGTTTGGCCATCTGTTTGGGGGTGGTATGCAAAACTAAATTTTAGATCCATCTTCAGTTTCTTCCATAGGGTCCTCCAGAAATACCCTACAAACTTGGTATCCCTGTCCGACACAATGCTCCTTGGCAGCCCATGAAGGCGTACCACTTCCTTGAAGAATAAACCCACCACATGGACCGCATCGCTAGTCTTCTGGCAGGGAATAAAATGAGCCATTTTTGAAAACCTGTCCACTACCACAAATATGGAGTCGTGTCCCCTCTGCGTCCTGGGTAAACCAAGAACAAAATCCATGCTAATATCCTCCCATGGCCTTTCGGGTATAGGTAGTGGTTGATATAAACCAGTAGGCTGCCTCACACCTTTTGCCATCTGGCATATCCTACAACTTTGCACAAATTTTGCCACATCTTGTTGCAATTGCGGCTAGTAGTAGTTTTCACTAACAAGGGAGATGGTCTTATCTCGACCAAAGTGTCCAGCTAAACCTCCACTGTGCTTTTCCTTGATGAGATTCTCCCTCATTGAGCTCCTCGAAATGCATAATTGGTTCCCCCTGAACAACATTCCATCTTGAATCAAAAAATTTAACCACTTAGTCCTGTCCAACGTAACAGGCGCAGTGCAGGCTTTCCAAGCTTCTACGAAGTCGGGGTCTGCAGGGTATAAACCCTTGAGCTCAGAAAACCCTACAACCTCCACCTTCATCTCCATCAATAGACATTGCCTCCTACTCAAGGCATCTGCCACTCTGTTGGACCTCCCACTCTGGTGCTTCAGCACAAAGGTGTAGCTCTACAGGAACTCGACCCATTTCAGGTGCCTCTGATTTAATTTCCCTTGATTGTTAATATACTGCAGTGCCTGATGATCAGTATAAAGAACAAACTCCTTTGGCAACAAATAATGCCTCCATTTCTTCAGAGCTTGAACTATGGCATAGAACTCCTGATCATATACCGAATACTTCTTTCTGGCATCATTGAGCTTCTCACTAAAATAAGCAACAGGCTTACCCTCTTGGCTCAATACGGCCCCTATGGCACTACCACTCGCATCACAGTCTACCTAAAACACCTTGTTGAAATCTGGAAGTGCTAAGACAGGTTGCTCTGTGACCTTCTTCTTCAACATAGCAAAGCTTTTGTCTGCTCCAGCTGTCCACTTGAATTCCTTCTTGTTCCCCCTCATTGTCTCTGTAAGGGATGCGCAAATACTGCTGAAGTTTCTAATGAACTTTCTATAGAAACTGGCCAGACCGTGAAACGATCTCACCTCAGTCACGCTTCTTGGAGCAGGCCATTCTATGATAGCCCTCACCTTTTCGGGGTCCATTTTGAGACCATCTGCTGAGATAACAAATCCCAGGTATACTAGCTCCCTCTTCACGAAGTTACACTTCTTCAGATTTATCAGCAACTGCTCCTCCCGCAGTTTCTCAAAAACCCTCCTGATGTGCATCAGGTGTTCCTCCAGGGTTCTGCTAAAAATCAAGATATCATCCAAGTAGACAATAACAAATTTGCCTAGAAATTCCTTCAGGACTTCATTCATTAACCGCATGAAGGTACTCGGTGCATTGGTTAGCCCAAATGGCATGACCAACCACTCATACAGCCCCTCTCTGGTTTTAAAGGCTGTCTTCCACTCATCCCCTTCTCTAATGCGGATCTGATGGTAACCACTTTTCAGGTCAATCTTCGTGAAGTACTCAGCTCCACTCAAGCAGTCCATGATATCATCCATCCTGGGCAATGGGAATCTGTATTTGATAGTGATCTTGTTAATTGCCCGAGAGTCTGTGCACATTCTCCACTCTCCATCCTTCTTGGGTGCTAGTACTGTAGGTACTGCACATGGACTAAGACTCTCCCTAATCAACCCCTTCTTTAGCAGATCTTGAACCTATCGGTTTAACTCCTCAGTTTCTACAGGCGTCATCCTATGTGCAGCCTTATTCGGCAAGCTCGATCCAGGCACCAAATCTATGTGGTGACTGATCTTCCTAACAGGTGGTAAACCTTCAGGAACATTATCAAAAATGATATCTGGAAACTCCTCTAACAGTCCCATGACTTCCACTGGAGTTTCCTTGCATTCTTCTTCCCTAACCCTAGGGATTATTGCATAGCACATATGATCTGGCTTCAGGCCATCTAAAAATCTTCTTCCATCAACTAGACAGACTCGTGCACTGCTGCATACCTTCTCATCCGCCTCCTTCAGGGGTTTCAACTTATGTCGAACTCCATTTTTTGACAAGGAATATGTATTGGCTCGACCATCATGTACAACACTTCGATCAAACTGCCATGGTCTCCCCAGTAGCAGGTGACATGCATCCATAGGCAAGATGTCACATAAGACCTCATCTCGGTAAGTTCCAATGTTGAACTTCACCAGGCATTGCTCACTGACCAGCACCCGATGGTCCTTTTGTAACCATGCAATCCGATAAGGGTGCGGGTGTTTTCTTCTCTCCAGCTGCAACTTAGCAACCATCTCCTCAGAAACCAAGTTGTCAGTGCTTCCATTATCGATGATGATGTTACAGACCTTGCCTACGCACTTGCATCTTGTTCAAAATAGGTTGTTCCTCTGGTCTACCTTCTTTTCTTCATTCAACAAGACTCTTCTGATGATCATCGCTTCCCCTCGTTCTACCTCCTCAGAGTGCTCAGATTCTACACCTTCGTCTGCTACAGCAGCTCGGGCCTGACCCTCAGGTCTTCGATTTGGCCTTTCTTGATGCTGCGGATAGTTGTATGCCCGATGTCCTTCTTCTCCGTAGTTGAAGCGGGTTCCTCGAAAGACACCTCTTCCAAACCCTCGCCCAGGCCTACCTCTTCCCCTCGGGTAGTTGTTGTTCTGATTGCGTGGGCATTGGGTATTCTCCTCTTTCTCTTCTTTCTATTTTTGGCTATTGCTTGCTTCACCAGTCTTCCCCAAATCTCTGTATCTTCCTCCATTGGTCCTTCCACCAGCTCTTCCACCATGATCCTTTCCTCTCTGCTTACCATCAAATCTCCTATTCAGTTTCTCCTCCACTTTTAATGCAAACTGGTATGCATCTTCAACCGTGCTCATCCTAACCAGACCTAGTTCTTCTTGAATGTTGGTTCTCAATCCATTGATGTATCATGCGACTTTCTCCTTATTCGCCTCAGAATGGCCGGTTCTAATCGAGATCTGATAGAACTCCTCCGTATACTCCTTGACAGATTTACTTGCCTGTCTAAGACTCTGCATCTTTCTCAACAAATCCAACTCATAATCTGTAGGGATGAATTGCCTCTTCAACTTCTCTACCATCCTATCCCACCTGGTGATCTTTTCCTTTCCCCTCCTGTTCCTTTCTAGCTGTACTCCTTTCCACCAGATGCTAGCATGTCCCTTCAACTTTGTTTTTGTGAACCTGATCCGATTTGGATCTGAGATCTCCTCATACTCGAAATACTCCTCCATGTCGTTGATCCAATCTATCAACTCCTCGAGATTGAGATTCCTAGAATAAGTGGAGACATCAAACTTTGGCTTCTTCCCGATCTAGGATATGGCCCTATACAGCCTAGCCTCTATTGGATCCAATGCTTCTTCCTCATCAGATGGACCCTCTTCTTCCCAAACTTCATCTTCACTGGGTTCCTCCCTTCTTGGCTCAACTCCTCTTCTGATTTCCTCCTACAGGGCTTGAACTTGCCTCTGCAAGGCTCTAAGATCGACCTCTGCTCCCCTATTCCTCACACCACCATGGTTCCTACGCGGAGGCATCCTGCTCGCTTCCTCACACCCACAACCACAATCCTGGCACAAACTGCCTCACTGTCGATGATCGGTTTGTGCACTCAGAACCTTCTGGCTCTGATACCACTTGAAGCAGCACTAAATTAACACAAAAAAATTCACACAAATTTCATTAACAGAGGTCTCAAATTCGAAAATACAGCCGTTATATTCAAAATGGCCAAGAACCCTCTTTACAATGTATGCATTCCCTTTATAACAGACCCGACCCCCTTCGGACATCATTACACAGAATGCGGGATTCCCTGTAACCGCCCGCACGAGTGTTCTGTCATCGCCTACATGTTGTGGCCAGGTGTCTTCCATCATCATGGCATGGGATGGCGGAGTGCCCTGCAGTCGCCTATCCATCCACCCGTCGAGTCATCATTCATAGGAATGCTCCATAGTCATCTGTAATCTGCTACCACGTGCCCTTCTACAATGGCCTCTGTAACCGCCTAGTGCTCTATGGCCACCCGTAATTTGATGCCATGTGCCCTTCTGCAATGGTATCTGTAATCACTAGCTGGTCTGGAGTCGTGAGCGTTTTGTCACGATATCGCGACGTTTTTGCTTCCTTACGCCCTCTCTCCTCTTCGGTCGCGATATCGTGACGTTTTGGCGTTCGGCTTCTATTTTCTCCTTTGGGCCGCGATTTCGTGACACGTCGTGAAATCGCGATGCCTTCGCCTTTCGCACTCACTTTTCGCATTCGGGCCGTGAAACCGTGACATGTCACGATTTCGCGACGACTTTGTCCCTTGGCGTCTTTCCATAAAATGTGTCACGAAATCGCGACCACTTTGCACCTCATCGCTTCTACTTCGAAAGTGTCACGATTTCGTGACCACTTTGCGCCTTTGAGCCTCGCTTTCGAAAGTGTCACGATTTCGTGACCACTTTGTGCCTTTGAGCCTTGCTTCCGAAAGTGTCACGATTTCGTGACCACTTTGCGCCTTTGAGCCTTGCTTTCGAAAGTGTCACGATTTCGTGACCACTTTGCGCCTTCGAGCCTTGCCTTCGAAAGTGTCACGATTTCGCGACCACTTTGCGCCTTTGAGCCTTGCCTCCGAAAGTGTCACGATTTCGTGACCACTTTGCGCCTTTGAGCCTTGCCTTCGAAAGTGTCACGATTTCGCGACCACTTTGCGCCTTTGAGCCTTGCTTCCGAAAGTGTCACGATTTCGTGACCATTTTGCGCCTTGGCTCCTTTGCTTCGAAAATGTCACGATTTCACGACCATTTTGTGCCTTGGCTCCTTTGCTTCGAAAATGTCACGATTTCGCGACCATTTTGCGCCTTGGCTCCTTTGCTTCGAAAATGTCGCGATTTCGCGACCATTTTGCGCCTTGGCTCCTTTGCTTCGAAAATGTCACGATTTCGTGACCATTTTGCGCCCTAGCTGCTTTGCTTCGAAAATGTCACGATTTCACGACCATTTTGTGCCTTGGCCCCTCTTCTCAAAAAGCGTCGCGATATCGCGACAGTTTGGCCCCTTGGCGCCTTTTTGCAAAAAAGTGTCGCGATATCGCGACAACCTTGGTACTTAGAAAAAAAATATTTTTGGGTGATGCAAGATTGCTCTTCCACCTCCGGATGCTCCTGCATCATACCTAGAGGATTTGAGACTAATTTTGTGGCTTCTATTGGCCACTACATGTTGCAAATTTCTATGCACTAATAGTTTCTTTAGACACTTTGAGAAAATTTGATTTGTGCCCTTCTCAAAAATATAAAGACTACTATTTTGAAAGAAATAGAGTAGTGCAAATATAATTAATAACATTTTAATTTTAATGCACTAATAATTCTCACCTTATCACTCCAATAAACTCTCAAAATTACTTATAAGTGCACTTAATCAATTTACTATAGCTAATCAAGAATAATCTGAAATTGTGGTCATCACGGGCTGTAGGGCACTTCCTTGGGAAGTCCTCCACTTCCTTGCAGCCCATCCTTAACCCTATCCTAGATTCTTGGTCCCATAACATCTCCTTGGCACTTAATTTTTTGTTCCTCTTGGCTGGTAGATGCTATAGATAATCTCCTTGGTTTGGGAAGTCACTTTTTCTCTTATCTGCACCTGTTCATACCTTCTGTTTGGGTTTCTTTTGGTACCTATGAATTGGGATGTCCTTGGGATTTTCTAGGGAAACCTTGGATTCATCCTTGTTTATTTTTTTGAGTTTCATGGAATCCTTTTCCCTTCTACCCTTTGGGACATCCCTAGGTCCATCCTAGTGTTTAATTTTTGTGCTTCATGGATTTTTATTTTTCACTCTTTTGGTTGTCCTTGATTTTTGTAGGTTTCCTTCATGGTGTGGCTCAACTCCCAGTTTATTTGTGCTTTCAAGATCCTTCTATTGGATTTCTTTTATTGTAGACAATATCCTTGGGGTGGGAGGTCACTTATTTGCTTGTCTACCCTTTTCTCAATCATTTTTAGGGTGTCCTTCTTGTACCTATGTTATAGGATGTACCTAGGTCCCTCCCTGGGTTTCTTGTGGTGCTTCTAGGATGGCCTTTGTTGTAGGTTTCTTTTTGGAGGTATATTTTAGAAGTTTTCCAGTTGGGGCTTACCACTTCTCCAGATTGCTAAGGTTTGTTTTGTTGCAAAAGGATTTAGTGGCCTGTAGAGATTCTCATATTGCTATTCCACTTTCTAGGCATGTGCAAAATATTATTCTAGTATTTTTCTGGCATCCCTATTTGTTTCCTACTCTTATTTGGGTGGTATCTTCCTCTTCTAGCGTATCCTCTACTTCATCCTGCTATTCAAGGTGGTTTTTATAATTCTACTCTAGGTTTCTAGTATTTTCCTGTTGGATTTTGGTTTTGGTATGCATCTTTATTTTTGGACCTCCTTAGGTGAGATGGCCTCTTGTCCCACTTTTTTCAAGTTTAAATTTTAAATTTTATATGTGGGTGGGATGGCCCTGTTTCTTTTCTCCATCCTTTTAGGTGGGACTATTTTGTTTAATTTTACTGCTTTAAGTATTTTCAAATTATGGTGGGCATGATGACCCTATTTCAAAGTTGATACGGGTGGGTTTACCTTGTTTTAAATCCTCTTTGCAGATGTTGTTTGGGTAGTATGGCCTTGTTCCTCTTGTCCATACTTTTTGCACATATTTTTTGGATGACTTAGGTAGGGAAACCTCATTTTATTTTTATTTATTTTTTAATTTTCCTATAAGGCTATCCTTTAGCATGTCCTGAAAGACAATCCTTTTACCTTTCCTATGGTTTTTCTATTGTCCTTTCCTGTGGCCTTTCTATGGCCTTGTTTATTTTATCTTTTGAATTTTTGTAATCAGGTTTTGGGTCCCTTGATAAAAACCTACTTTAGTAGAAACTAGTCTTCTATTTATTTCCAAAGTAGATATTTGGTAGTTTATAAATAGTTAAAATTTTGTAATATAATCAACTCCAAAGCTAATGTGTGAATGAACCTTAAAAATAACTTTTCCCTTTTGCACTTTAGAAGACTTTAATTCAATTTTTCTCTTTTGCAACTCTAATCCAATTTAAGGTGCTTTAACAAATCTAATAAGTAATCCAATTAATAAATCTACTTGCATAAATAGTTTCTTACCTTTTTGAAAAATTTTGTAGCTCTTTTGAAGCTTATGTAAAGAATGTAGATCTTGGTGTCTAATATCACCAAGTTGTTGCTTTGAGTAGGATCTTGCTGCTTAGTTTCTTCTTCACCAAAAAGTGATCTCATACTTTCTTTTATAGGCCTAGGTTTTTATGATTTGATCCTTTAAGAAATATTCTCCTTTTACTGTAGATTTAGAGAAGTCTATCTCTAGAATGGTGCCTTATTGCTATGTGAGGTAATATTAAAATCTCTTGGATTTGGCAGGCTTCTCCTATCTTCAAGTATTCTTGTCAAATTCTAACTTCAAGCATGATATTATTCTCAATATTTTTAATGTCTTGAGGTCTTCTGAGATTTGAAACTCCTTACCAAATTCTTCTTCTTCTTTTGGGCTTGTTGTTGGATGGTGACAATTGTTCCAAATATTTCACTATCTTCTATAGTGAATTTCTCCAATGAGTTCTCCTTTGATGATTTCTTCAATAAGGCTCTCCAAATATTTTAGTGGATACTCATTGAGACCTCCCTAAGGTCTTTGATCTTACAGCTTATTTAGGTCTTCCTTGAGACCTTTTCTTCAACCTTCTATTTTCAATTTTGTTGGTGATGATATCTTCTTCTATATATTTGAGTTTATTGCTTCTAGATTTGAGCAAGACTCTCATAGCCCTTATTCCAAGACTAAAATTTCTTCAATGAGATCTTCTCGTGATCTCTTTACCTTCAATTTTGCTTTAGATTCTAGATTTATTCTAAAGAAGATATTCTTCTTGAATTTATTGTAGGAAGTTTCCCAACTCACTAAATCTCCTTTCCTTGTAAAAAAGTATTAGTACTAAAATCTTAATCTAATTATAAATTAGATACTCTCTTCTCAAGTCTTATTTGGGATCAAGGCTTATATGGCCTTTTTTAGTATCAAGGCTTCTATAGCCTTTTCTTCAGTATGAAGGTTTTTGTGGCCATTTTTTAGTATCAAGGCTTTTGTGGCATTTTATTCAGTATCAAGGCTTATGTGGATTTTTATTTTGGGACATGGCTTTTGTAGCATTTTCTTCAATATCAAGGCTTTTTTGGCCTTTCATTTTACATCAAGGCTTCTATGGCCTTTTCTTCTGGATCAAGGCTACTATGGCATTTTCTTTTGAATCAAGGCTACTATGGCATTTTATTATTTTGTGAAGTTTTCAATCTAGCAATGGATATCTCCAGTCTCCTAACTTCACCATGACTCTTCTCCAGAAGTCTTCTTCCACAATATTCTTTTCTTGCACAAGGAACTAATATCTACACTATGAAGGCACATTGACCTTTGGGTAATGAAATTGAAGTCTCTTAGATTTTTTTTGTAGGAGGTATTTGAATCATCTGAGAATTAATTTTTGCAACAAAAGAAACTTTGGGCAATAATTAACAAATTCCAGATATCCTGAATGATCTTCACTAGTTAATTTTCCAATATAGTGGATTGAATGTTGATTCTTAGTCTTCATGAGTTTTTCCTACAACTCTATGGAAAGAATCTAGCCAAATCTAATCTCAATATTTTTAGAACTGAGATTTTATTTATTCCTTACTTGTGGCTCTCCCTAATTCTACCACCTAGACTCTTCTAAGAGTTTTTTATAGTGGCTTGTCTAGCAGAGCACATTAGGTTGATAAAAAACTTAGGCTCAATGATAATTGTGGTTTTTCTATTGATCTACTATGGCTAGATCTACCATGGCTTTGATCCTACTATTATATTTTGATGTAGTATACAATGAAATATAGTAATTACAAGATACATAATACTATAAAAGAAAGTGAATCTACGAGATTACTAAAATATGCTATAAATAGAAATGATGAAAATTAATACAATGTAGCTATGGAGGAAATGGACACTCCATGAACAAAGCTATTGGACTACATTGCACCCATCACCAATATATAGTGATCTATACAACACTAAATTACTACCTACGAATATACTCTGAGATTCTATATTCTGCTTGTTACAATGAGACCCTTTTTATATTGGAAGATACGTTCCTTGGCCAAAACTCTACCTAGATATGTAAGGAAAACCTTGCACATATATATCTTACAAATTGATACTTTTACATTGCATGAAGTAACTAGATAAATTATCCCTAAATTAATCTAATGTCCTATGTATGTACCTAGGAAGATATATTTATATGACCCAAATGATGTAATATAATTCATTTCTAACAAGGAAGAAGGGTAGAGTGAAATCCTATTGATGGCTAAGGAATTTTTCATGGGGATGAAAGAATTTAGGTCTTGTTATGTGATGATAGCAAAGAACATAGATATTTAGGATATTGCCATACCACATGGAGTAGCAAAGTTGTTGAAATAGCATGCAAATGATGAGCACATGCAAGAATTGCAGGGAGGACTTAGAAATAAGTTATAAGATAGTAATGCAAAGTACATAGTAGATATAAATGTAAGTAGGAGAAAAAAATTATTTGAGTGTAGTTGTAGGAGTTTGATCAAAGGAAATCACAAGAGCAAAGTTCTTTACAACCATAGGATAATGATGTAGGAGCCTATCTTTTGGAGGGTATAATTTTTTATCCAAATATTGGATTGGGTTGAAATTTTATGGGGAGCTAGATAAAGAGGTGGACATGGTGTGACTAGATATATCTGGTCATCTAGATGATTTTTCAATATTTTATCAGGTCCTAATTCCTTCATCTAGTGCCCCAAAAATGGGATTTAGTATTTTTTTGAAAATCTAGAAGAAAATATATTTGGAATAACTTCTTATTTAGGCATGGGTAGGTGTTGAGATTTTCTAGGAGGCTTAATATATATGATATAATGGTGTGTATTAATTTAAGGGGCTATCCAATATTTTTTGGTGATTTAGCTTTTGACACTAAAAATTGAAAAAATTAACCAAAAAACTATTATAATTTGTTATCTTTAGGGCTTTAAGATTTAGGGTTTTGTTTTAGGGTTTCTTTTCAGATATATATTCCCTTGGTATCACATTGTAAAGTGGTGAAATTTAGGAATGATAAAATAAAGCATGTTTCAATTTATTTCCATTCTATCTCTTATGTGATTGGGGCATTTATCGCTTTATTTCCATTTTTCATAGTTTTTATGTGATTGAAGGTTTTTGTTCTAACCTCTTGTAGTTGGATTTACACCATTTGGTATCAAAGCATGTTCTATATTATTGGGGGAGAGAAGGTAATATTAACAATTATAGTTGTTATGCTATTATTATCTTTCTATTTGGAATAACATAGATCATATTAGCATGAGGAGAGGAGAGAAAGAGGAGGTTATTCCCAACTCAACAAAAATATGCAAAAGCTACAAGCACAAGTTTCTCAGTTGACTGGAATGATGGCCCGTATAAGGGAAATATATCCCATAGAATTTGCAGATATGGATTTTTATAATGAGACTATGGAAGGAGACAACAAGACAAAGGTTCATGTTGAGGAAGAACTAGAGGGGAAGCCAGAGTTTGAGGATAGGCTAATTAGGTCCTTGGAAGGAAATAAATATGTGATAAATATTGATATCCCTGAGTATGCAATAGGGTTGAAACCAGAGGAGTTGATGGACTGGTTGAATAGCATGGATATTTTCTTTGAGTGCAAAAGCATTTCAAAGGAAAATAAAGTGAATCTTGCATGCATGAAGTTGAAAAATATATTTTGATTTTGTGAGATCATCTACAGGAGGAGAGGCAAAGAAAAGGAAAGGAAAATATTAGGGTCTAGAGAAAAATGGAAAAAAAGGAGAAATTCTTACCCAAATATCATGCCCAAACATTTTTTCGTAAACTTTAGAACCTCATACAAAAGGATCAAAGCATCGAGGACTACACAAATAAAGTATACAAGTTATTAATTTAGGTAGGTCTTGAAGAGTCAAAATAACAAAATTTTTCAAGGAATGTGAATGGATTAAGGTATACCACACAAGATGAATTGAGTATGATTTATACCCATAGTGTAGAGGATGTATATAAATTAGCATTAAAATAAAAAGAGAAACATAAGAGAAGAGGAGTAAGAAAAGGACCATCATCACCTCCAACCAGTGGGCATGGTGGATTTAATCCCTCAAATGGAGGATCTACTAATACAAAAAAATAATAAGAGTTTGGGTAAGGTTATTGTAACCATGAAAGAAGTGGAGGATTTCAAATAGGTAGAGGCTATTATGGAGGAAAAAATTGGGATGGCCCACAAATACAATATACTTATTATAGATGTAGTGAGGAAGTGCACCATGCTTTTCAATGTTTGCACTATCCTACACAAGAAATAAAACAAGGAGAAAAGCTAGAGTCAATGTAGTTGAGGTAGAAGAGCAAGTTGAGGTATAAGTTACTATAGACATGGGGGAAAACCTCATGATAAATAAGATGATGATTATTCCAAGGAGGGAGAAAGAACTAGATAGTGATGGTGGTGATTTCTAGTTGCATATGAATATCTTTCAAACTAGATCTACAATTGGATGAAAGTTATGTAAGATGATTATTGATAGTATTAGTTGTGAAAATATTATTTCAAATCAAATGGTTGATAAACTTAACTTGAATTGTGAGAATAACATGTATCCCTACCACATATCATGGATCAAGAAAGGGAGCGAGGTAACTCTACATAAAAGGTTTATGGTTAAGTTTTAAATTTGAAATACCTACAAGGATGAAGTATGGTTTGATGTAATTCCAATGGATGCATGTCACTTATTATTGGGGAGGACTTAGAAATATGACAAGAAGGCTACCCATGATGGAGGAAGGAATACTTACACATTCTAAAAGGGAGGAGAAAAAGTGGTTACCACATAAGGAAGAAGGATAAAGTCAAATCCTATTTATTACTAATAAATTTATTATGGAGATGAAATAATTTAGGTCTTGTTATGTGATGATAGAAAATAATGTAGATATTGAGGATTTTGTTATACCATTTGCAACAGCAAAGTTGCTGAAACAGTATGCAGATGATGAGAACATGTAGGAATTGCATGAAGGAGTTATAAATAAGTTGCAATATATTAATGCAAAGGCATAGTAGTCATAGATGCAAGGAGGAGGTAAAAATTATTTGAGTGTAGTTGGAGGAGTTTGATCAAAGGAACTCGCAAGAACAAAGTTCTTTTTAATGAGAGGAGAATGATGTAGGAGCCTATCTTTTAGAGGGCATAACTTTTGATTCAACTATTGGATCAAATTAAAATTTTATGGAGAGCTATATAAAGATGTGGAAATAGAATTCCTAGACAAATATAGTCATATAGATGATTTTTGAAGCTTTTATCAGGTCCTAATTCCTTCATCGAGTGTCCCAAAAATAGGATTTAGTGTTTTTTTGAAATTCTAGAAGAAAACATATTAGGAATAACTTATTTTTTAGGCATAGTTAGGTGTTGATATTTTCTAGGAGGATTAATATATATGATACAATTGTATGTATTAATTTAAGGGGTTGTTTGAGATTTTTTTGGTGATTTACCTTTTGGCACTAAAAGAAAAAAATTGTCCCCACAAAAAAATATTTTAATTTATTATCTTTTAGGAATTAAGATTTAGGGTTTTTTAGGGTTTATTTTGGGATATATATTCCTTTTTTATCACATTGTAAAAGTGATGAAATCCATGAATGAGAAAATAAAGTACGTTTTGGTTTATTTCCATTGCAGATCTTCTTTGATTGGGGGATTTATCACTTTATTTCTATTTTTCATAGTTTTATGTGATTGAAGGTTCTTTTTGTGACCTCTTGTGGCTAGATTTATACCATTTGGTATCAAAGCAAGTTGGATCTTACTAGGGAAGAGAATTTTGAAGAACACAAGCTTATACTGAGAGAGGGGTGAACAATATAAGACTACTTATAACTTTTCTTTCCCAAATAATATTATGCAATATATCAATGGCAATATCAACAATAGTAATCAAAGAAATGTAAAAATCACCACACACAATAGATACACCAATTTATGGTGGTTCACCCAATGTGGGTTACGTCCATAGAGAAAATATTTCACTAAATTTTTCTCAACAAATATCTTGGAAATCCTTCCCTATTACAATGTTTATGGACCTCTGTCCAAATGATATTCCAATACCCAAATCAAGTTCATGGATACATATCCATAGGATACACCAATCCACTCAGATGTTTCATGTATCTCTATCCATAGAATAACTTCTTCTCCTATGCTCTGGATGGTGATCCTCTAGAAGACTACTACCTCCACTACACTAGCTTGTGGATCTCTCTCCACTAAATACCACTATCCTCACTTAGAATAACTCTATCCTCACTACCTTGGCTAATGGATATCTATCCACTGGATACTACTATCCTACACTATCACCTCCAAATATTGCTCTCAACTTTATCTCAAATTTGCACTAAACACAGTCCTTCAATCTAGCACAAATCTGCTCAATCTCTATCTAAAATTTGTACTAAACACAATCCTTTGGTCTAGCACAAATATGCTCAATATCTATCTCAAATCTATACTAAACATAGTCCTTTGGTCTAGTACTAATCTCCTCAATATCTGTCTTAAATTTACACTAAACACAGTCCTTCAATCTAGCACAAATTTGCTCAATCTCTATCTCAAATCTATCCTCAAGCCTTAACACAAAGCTTGATCCAATCAAAAATCAACTCTACTAAATTGGCTCCAAGCCTTATATCAAATCTTGAACAAATCAATTAGTCAACTCTGTTCTCAAGTCTTCACTAAGACTTACCTCAAATATGTCCACAAGTCCTTTCAAGAACTTATCCAATATGTTCAACAAGTCTTCACCAAGACTTACCTCAAATATGTTCAACAAGTCCTCTCTAGAACTTGTCTAATCTACTCAACAAGTCTTCACCAATAATTACCTCAAATTTGCTCAACAAGTTCTCTATAGAACTTGTCCAATCTTCTCAACAAGTATTCACCAAGACTTACCTCAAATATGCTCAATAAGTCCTCACTAGAATCTGTCCAATCATCTCAACAAGTCTTCACCAAGACTTACCTCAAATATTCTCAACAAGTCCTCTCAATAACTTGCTCAATCTACTCAACAATTCCTCACTAGAACTTGTCCAATCTGTTCAACAAGTCTTCACCAAGACTTGTCTCAAATCTTCTTGTAAGATTTCACAAAAGCTCACACAAATCTATACTTAATATTTCATAAAAGTTTACTCAATTCTATCCTTAAGTCCCCTCTAGGACTTACTCAAATCAGCTCACAATATTTCACAAAAGCTTATTCAAATCAATTGCAAAACTTGCATACACAACTCAACTTAATCTCTTTTAGAAAAACCTCTTTAATCAAAAGAAGAAGTTTCACATAAAATCTTGTTTAACCCATAGAAACATATAGAGAATGGTTAGAGACTCAATATGTCTCACACTCACAAAACATTCAATCACTTTAAAACTCTCTCTCAAATTAATTTATAATAAATAACAATTTGTTTCACATAACTTGAACTATCACTCCAATGCATTAAATCAATAATGCTCAATCAACTTCACTCAAATCATCCACTTAATGAAACACAACTAGATTACAAACCTAAACCAAGTGTTTGACAATGCTTCCAACAAATCACACTATGGAACTCAAACCTTGACTCAAGATGATTCCAACTTCACATAACAATGATACTCATGATCTTTTCACAAACCCTAGTCATGCACATGAAGGCTCACTCAATTATTTCCAACAATTCTTAGCAAACAATCTCACATAACAATGATACTCATATTACTTCAAAAACCCTAGTCATACACATGAACACTCAAATAATTCCAACAATGCTTATCAAACAATCCCTTTCACTCCAACCTTACATTTTAGAATTTTCAACAATATTTCACTCACAAGGATGATATGCCCATACCTTTTTTTTGATGAATATTTGACCTTAAAACTTGTCTCAATCACAATCACTCTCTTTGCCAATATCAAAGGTTAGATAGCAAAAATCTTCTCAAAATTTTCATCCAATTATTTTCCTCAAAAATATTTCACCATACAAAAATATTAAATCTTAATTACACCTTATTTCTCCTCCTTTATAAATTCTAACCACCAAAATTAAAATAAAATATTTTAACTTTATTTTCCCTTTTATCTCCCTCAATAACTCATAAAAACATTTAAATTTTTCCTACTATACAATTTTCAAATTATCAAAACCTTAGGCAAAATAAAATTTTTCCACACTATGCAATTTCAAATTATCAAAACCTTGGAAAATAAAAATGTGAGCGCATACCTTTTATTCTTCCCAAAAAAAACTTCAACGAGATTCAAACACCCAACATTACCTCACCAAGTACATTAGCACAAAGCACATCCACCGCTTGGGCTACATGCCCTCACGGAATCAAAAGGGCCATGTCTATATCTTATGCCTTATGTCTTCTTTGTTTGACACAAATGAATCAAGCTTCTCCCTTTGTAAAAAGGTGATCGCGTGGATTGAACCCGTGACATTGTGCTTCGCAAACATCCTAATGCAGCCCTTGAATCTTCGTTGGCACTCTCCATGTCTTTATTTCCATGTTTTCCCTCTTAAGTATTTAAACACATGCAAATATTTTCCTTACCAACACAGTGCACGATTTCCTTTGGACAATTAACATTCGCATGGATGATTTTTTGATTAAAATATTGCCCCCTTTTATAAAATTTGCTATGTTTTCTAACACGTTGGTAGAGATAGAGAATTCAAATTTAATGCAAATTTAAACTTTTGGCATCGTAATTGATTTAATTTTAAATTATAACCTTATGGTTAAAATATTTAAATTTAAATAATTTAATCCTTAGTCTTCAAAATATGCCAAATGGGTTTTAAGGAATATTTAAAATGTGATAACTTCTTGACCTTATTTTTCTTCAAACCAACCTATGACCCAGAATATTATAATATTAAATATTATAATATTATTATTTCCTTTTAACCTGCTCCTCCTTCCTTGGATCTTTAATCTGTTTAGACCTTTTTAGGCATATAATATTTAAAATAAATATTATATCCTATTCCTTTGAACCTCTTCCTTGCCTTGTGGAAAAACCATCTGATGATATTAATGACGATGAAACTTGGACATCAATATCTTGACATCAATGACAACACAACTTGCTCATATTTACAGAAAAAGGTAATCTTATCGATTACAATTATTTTGGTATTCTTATTTTTTGTTTGTAATAGCATAAATCATATTAGCATGAGGAGAGGAATAGGAGGTTATACCTAGATCAGCAATAATATGAAGGATTTACAAGCACAAGTTGCTCAGTTGACTAGAATGATGGCTTGTATTTATAGAATTTGCATATCTGTATTCTGATAACTTTTGATGAGCCTATCTTCCAGAGGAAATAAGTTTAGATCCAACTATTGGATCAGCTTGAAATTTTATGGGGGTCTAGATAAATATGTGGATATATCATGGGTACATAACTCTAGTCATGTATATGAATTTTTCAGGCTTTTATTGAGTTCTAATTCCTTCATCTAGTGCCCCAAAAATATGATTTAGTGTTTTTTTTTAAATATGGAAGAAAACATATTTGGAATAACTTCTAATTTAGGCATGGTTAGGTGTTGAGATTTTATAGGAGGCTTAAAAATATTATATGATGGTATGTATTAAATTAGAGATCTATCTACGATTTCCTTAGTGATTTATCTTTTGGCACTAAAAGTCAAAAAACAAAATCTAAAAAAAAATATTGTAATTTATTATCTTTAGGGGATTTAGGGTTTTGTTTAGGGTTTTTTTTGGGATATATATTTCCTTGGTGTCACATTGTAAAAGAGGTGAAATTTAGGAATGAAAAAATAAAGCATATTTCGGTTTATTTCCATTGTAGCTCTTATGTGTTTGGAGGATTTATCGATTGATTTATATTTATCACATTTTTATATGATTGGAGGTTCTTGTTTTGACCTCTTACAACTAAATTTACACCATATGGTATTAGAGCAAGTTGTATATTGTTATAAGTTGTATATGCTTGCATTTTCCAAATATTTTAGAACAAGGACAAACAATGAAGCTGAAGCTAGAGCTATGTGGAGAGGCCTTCAAATGACTCAAGACTAAGAAGGCAATTTGATCATAGAAGGAGACTTTGTGCATGTTATAAATCTCCTCAATAATTGGAAAACACCTCCTTGGAGGATTAAAACAATTTTTGAAGAGGCTAGGATCCTTTTCCAAGGAATACAAGACAGAAAATCCCAACATGTCTTTCGGGAAGCTAACAAAATTGTTGATAAGCTGGCCAATTTGGGTGTCAATGGTGATGAACTTTTCAAATGGGAACATGGTGTCCAAAGTGAAGTAGAGGAGCTTATTAAATAATAATTCCAAGAATGATAGTCAAATTTACCAATAGGGAAGGAATTGTAAGTTTGAAGGCTAGGAGTATTCCCGCCTCTTTTTTGAAATGGACTCACAATAAAAATTATCCGAACTATCAGTCTTCATGGATGCTGCTTGGAAATACCACAAAGACTAATGGGGATAGTCACAGGTCTGATAACATGGCTCCTAGTCATCTTAGTAATTTTATTTTGGTTGATAATCATAGTGCAAGAAAGAAATGATAATATAAGACTTTGAACCAGATCCATGTGGACCACCAGATAGCCACTGCCATAAATCTAGCCAGCAGGTTCACTTCTCCAAGGCTGATTGACCAAGATGGGATGTGGTCCCAAAGCATTTCATATACAGAAGAAAGCAATTTCCAAAGAATTATTAAGAGTAACTATCAATGCAAATATTGTGGGAGTTTTTTTCAATACTCTGCTATGTGTGTCTGCAGCTTTTTGTTTCTCCACTGTTTCAAGGAAGGGATCCATGTCTATTTTTTTTTTTGTAATTATGATGCAGGTGTGTTTTATCGAGGTTTACCCAAAATGTTGTATGGGCAGTTTCTTTTTGATAACAGGCTATGTGCCTTACCGGATGTAATGGCTTTGGTGGCATGTAGATTTTACATATATAGGATCCTTAGTAAGGATATGTTCATCAACAACCCTGGGCTAATTTTTGTAAAATGTTTTGGGTCAACCTGTAAAACCCGATATTAATGCTATAGTATCTTATCTACAAAAAAAAAAAGTTGTATATTTTTGGGGGAGAGAAGGTAATATTATTAATTATATTTATTATGTTATTCTTATTTTTTTGGAATAAAATAGATCAGATTAGCATGAGGAGAGGAAGAGAAGGATATGCCTAGATCAACAAGAATATGCAAGAGCTGCAAGCACAATTTGCTTAGCTGACTAGAATGATGGCCCATATATGGGAAATATATCCCATAGAATTTGTAGATTTGGATTCTAATAATAAGACTATGGAAGGAGACAACAAAATAGAGGTTCCTGCTGAGGAAGAACCAGAGGGGAATCTAGAGTTTTAGGATAGGATAATTAGGGCCTTGGGAGGAAATAAAGATGGCATAAATATTGATGTGCTTGAGTATGTAGGAGGTTTGAAACCAAATAAGTTGATATACTGGTTGAATAGCATGGATAATTTATTTTAGTGGAAAATCCTTTCAGAGGAAAATAAAGTGAAGCTTGCATGCACGAAGTTGAAAGGGATTAGTTGATTTGGTGGGACCATCTATAGAAGGAGAGGCAAAGAAAAGAAAATAGAAATATTAGGGTCTGGTGTAAATGGAAAAAAAGGAGAAATTATTGCCCAAATATTATGCCCAAACATTATTTCGTAGACCTTATAACCTTAGAGAAAAGGATCAAAACATCGATTACTACATCAAAAAATACTAAAAGTCATCAATTCAAGCGGGTCTTAAAGATTCATAAGAATAGAAGGTTGTAGGGTATGCGAAGGAATTAAGTTATACCATACAATATTAATTGACTATGCTTTAGACACATAGTGTAGAGGATGCATATTAGTTAGCATTAAAAGTAGAATAGAAACATAAAAGGAGAGCACTGAGGAAAGGACCATCATCACCTCTAGCTAGTTGGTGTGGTGGATTTAATCCCTCAAAGGGAGAATCTACTAATATAAGAAAATAAGAAGCGAGGGTTATGCATAAGGGGTCGGCCCGAAATCTATTTATAAAATCAAGGTGAATTATCTTGGAATCCCGATGAAATTTATAGAAGTATAAATGGTAAATTGCATTTATTTATCTCCAAATAATTTTAAACCGTGGCAAATTTCATTAATTTGTCTCAAAAAAATTTCAAACCGTGGCAAATTTTTCTATGTTGGGGGCTATGAATATCATTTGAAAAATCTAAAAATGTATGACATACTTAAAAGCTTTAGGTCAATATGAAATACTTTAGGTCAACATGACGACCAATGGCATGCTGATCGGTTGCAATCATGATGATCGGTTGCAGTCATGATGATCAGTTGTCACCATGATGATTTATTATAGCCATGACGATCGGTTGTAGCCATGATGATTGGTTGTAGCTTTGATGATCAGTTGCAGCCATAATGATCGACTGCAGCCATGACGATCTGTTGATGATTGATTGCAGCCATGATGATCGATTGCAACCATGATGATCGAATGTAGCCATGATGATCTGATAATGATCGATTGTAGCTATAATGATCGATTGTAGCCATGACAATCAGTTGCATCCATGAAGATCAACTACAACCATTATGATATACTAATGATCTGATGCATGTAATCGATCTGATGATGATTGATTATAGCCATGATGATTGGCTATAGTTAATCAGCTGTAGCCATACCGATAAGCTATAGCCATGATGATCTATCAGCAATCAATAGCAGACATGATGATCTGATGTATGCATACCAATCAGTTGTAAGCATGACGATTGGATGCATACCGATCAGTTTCATGCATGTCGATGTGCTGCAATAGTCTTAAGTTACCATAAGTAGCAGTGATGCATTTGTACCACGTGTCATCCATTTGTTAAATTATTGCATGTAGAGGACACATGTCACCCATCCAGGAGCTGATTGCATACAAAAAAGTTTATATAAAGGGAATTAACAGTTATTTTTTCACCTTTTCTATCATGGTTTTAACCTTTTTCCTCTCGTTTTAAAGCTTTATACCCCTTTTTCTCTCATTTTAACGCTTTATTACCCCTTTTCCTCTCATTTTAACGCAATATGAACCCTCTTCCTCCTATTTTATCTTGGTTTTAACAATTTACCTTAATTTTTAAGTAGTTTTAACCATTTTTCTCTCGTTTGAAACATTTTCCACTGTATCTTCTTATCAATACCCGTACACCCTATGACATCCCCTACAACCCCTAGAATGTTTAAAGTTAATTATAATAACTTGGTTTTCCCCTTGATTTCAAAAATTTTATCAACATCGGTTACGACATGTCTTGGGTCACAGACTCTAGTCTTCGGGGTCTAGTTTCAATGCCCCATTTCAATATAGATGTTAAACTTGTGGAGAGGATCATTGCAACTTATAATATGGATTCGGGCAAGGTAAATCTTTTTGCCAACAAAAAAACATTATTTTTTCTTTCTCAGCCACAGATGTCGCCAGATTGATAGCATTACCTCATGCTGGTGTTGAGCCTATCACTTCCAAATACCAGTTAACTGATGACGACAAACTCTACTTGGAGACCAACTTCAGAGTGCAATCCAATTATTTTCAAGGTATAACTATTTTTATTTAATTGAATTTAAATTCTTGTCAGTGATTGACCGTACAATTACTAATTTTAGTTTTTTTGCAGTTACATCCACCAAGTCCAGAAGGGGTTTGACCGTACCGGTGATTGAAAATAAATTTCTTCGAGCATGTTGTGAATTTTTCCTTGCTAGAATCATTCTTTAAGGAAGGCCATAAATTTTTTTGATGTGGGCCTTAGCATATTTGGTCCATTGTATTGGACACTAGAAATTCGACTAGTGCACCTATGTCTCAAATTAGATCAGATTGGAAATAGAGAACATGAAAACCCATGCTTCACCCTCACTAATAGTTAGCACATATAATTATATTATTGCTATTTTTTATGAATATTTTCATAATTTGCAGAACACTTTAGTACCAACATCTTGGCACTCAACCCTTGTCAATTTAGCCATGACAGAACAATAGGTTCAGGTAATTATTTTTTATATTTTAGTAAATTTTTTATTTTTCCATTGTTTATTTTTTTGTAATTTTGGCATTTTATACCAAACATAGAAAAGGGCATCCTATTCCTTTTCAAAGTAGGATGCTGCTATTAGAGGTTATAATCCAGAGAAATCAGGAGACTTTGAAACACCTACAGAGGAAGCAACACCACCGCTAAGGAAAAGATCATCAAGGAAACATATAAGATCTATTTCTCCTGATCGTCGACAATCTCCACTTGCAGTTGCACGTCCATTGCCAACGAGAATAGTTACGCATGAGGTTTCATATTCTGGGAGTAAGTTTTAATTACTACTAAAACAAAAGTTTTACAATATTTTTATTGTTTTTATTTAATTTTTTTTTTTTTTTCAGATGTACAGCATGACCACATTCCATTTGCAGTAGCAACTACGCAAGATATTTTTTCTTCTACCAGTAAGTGTTATAACAAATTTTGCAACCAATTTTTAAAATTTAAATTTATAAATAGTTTTTATTTTCTACCTTCACAAAATTTATAAGTAATTTTCATTTTTATGTTTTAAGGTCCCTTGCAACAATTTCGTCAACAAAATCAACAAATGCCGCCCCCTCCTCCACAACGTACAACTAAAATGCAAGGTCAATGCTTTCTAGCTGAAAAAAACATTCTTCCATCCAGACCATAGAGAGAAGCATCAAATACTTTTTCTGGTTTTGGCCATATTTCTATTAATAATTTTACTTTTAAGGATATACCGAAAGCTTCAAGTACTGGGTTGGATGATGTTCCACTTGATAAAGATTACTTTTTGCAAGATAACACACCCACTCAATTTCAACTATCAAAATTATTTCAAGAGAAAGTAAATGAAGGTGCAGAATGTTCAAGCAAATATCCTCCAAGGGAAAGAAGCACCCGTCAGGCTCCTCCTCGACAAGAGGATGAAATAATATTTTTTTCAAAATAATATTTGAATTCTGATAATTTTGAATCTACAATTAAGGATTTGATACTTCCAGATATAATAGAAATGAAAAAATGGGAGTATCGGGCTAAGTTGTTGATAAAGGAAATTAATGCCCGATACAATAGTTTTTCAAAAAGAGAAAAATTTTTGTTGTTGAAAATGAACCTGAATAGATGGAGGCTCTACTACAACATGTAAAAACTGGCATTATGAAGGTGAATACATAATACACAGATGTAATTTTAAAGTTTATGATGAACAAATTGGAGAACATAAATGGTGAGGCCCAAGCTTATTACAATGAATGGTCAAGTGATAAGATAAAGGTTGTTGCTATAGCTGCAAAGAATGTTGTTGAGGTTTGAATTAATCACTTTTGTGTTCAAAAATCTATTGTTATCTTTTTTAAAATGTAATTATCTTTTCATGTTGATTAAAATTTTTCCTTTTTTGTAGGTAAAGTATGAAAATCTCAAGAAGCAGGTTCAAAACCTACAAGACTATCTCAGGATGGCAAAGGAGTTCTTAAACGCTTCCATGGCAATGAAAAAAGAGCACAGGAATCAGTTCAATGAAACAACATTTTGCAGAAAATCATTATCCGCAATGGATTGAATCCTAATGTTCTACTTAAGGAGAAGGGTAAATAAGTTCAAGGACCAACATTTGAAGATGTTGGCAAAGAAGAAAAGACCCTTCTCAATGGAATACAAAATGTTGAGATGATCCTTGTCAATTATGGAGCAATTGATAGCATTGTTACCCAGCCCGAGAAAACAGCCATCGAAATGCAGAATGTGGTAATTGTGGAAGTAGTGGATGAGGAAAAAGGAGCTGAATAAGGGAAATATGAGGGAGGGGCCATTTCTATGGAGACTATGGAAGCCATTGAGAAGGCAACATGAGTGGAGGAAGGGGGAAAATATTCTGAAGTGAAAATAAATTTTAAAATTAGTTTTAAAACATTTCATATGTTTTCATTGGAAAACAAGATACTTGGTTTTATTATTTTACTATTACACTATTTACATTTATAATTGTGTGTTATTTTCATCTCTTACGTATTATAGTGTTTCAAATATGCTTGAGTTTACGTAGAATTTATGCATAGGTATAGATTTACATGTTATTCAATGTTATTCATGTTGTGATATAAAAATTAGTTTTGTCTTTTGGATTTTTCTATGTTGTTTTTATATTTCAATTTTCAAATGAGTTTGAATTTTTAGTTTATTCAAAGTCATTCTTGTTGTTGTATAGAAAAGTGTTTTGTATTTTTTATTATGTTATATTGTTTTCATATTCAATGTCATTTTATGATGGAGATATTAATGAAAGGGTTAACTTTCAATTTCCATATATTATGCTATGGTTTTTTATATTTCAATTTTCAAATGAGTTTATGAATGATATATCTATGCATGTGTTTAAATTTTAGTTTATTCATATTCATTCTTGTTGTAGTATAAAAGTGAGTAATTTCATTTCTATTTTGTGATATTGTTTTTATATTTCAAGTGAATATGGTCATTTGTATTATGCTATATAGTTTTTATATTTCAAAGTGAGTTTACGAAGGATATATCTATGCATGGGTTTCAATATTCAGTGCATTCATAATCATTATAGTTGTTGTATAAAAATGAATATGGTCATTTGTATTATGCTATATTGTTTTTATATTTCAAAGTGAGTTTACAATGGATATATCTATGAATGGGTTTCAATTTTCAGTGCATTCATAGTCATTATAGTTGTATAAAATTGAATATGATAATTTATATTATGCTATATTATTTTTATATTTTAGAGTGAGTTTACAATGGATATATCTATGCATGGGTTTAAATTTTCATTTTCCATATCTAGAGTACTATTCTATATGTTTTTTTCATACATATGTAGAAAAAAATTTAGTAGTTATGTATATATACAAGGTTAACTCAATGACAAAGCATAAACCATAAAAAATCTCTATATTTTGTCACATAATCAATAAATATTGGCTAAAAACATGTCGATCGATTGTAGACATGCTGATCAGTTGCAAGTATGATGATCGATTGTAGATATACTGATTGGTTATAGATATGACGATCGACTACAGACATGCCAATCGATTGAAGACATGCCGATCGGTTGTAGGAATGACGATCAACAACAGACATGTCGATCAGTTGCAAGTATGACGATCAACTACTGGTATGGCGATCAACTGTTGGCATGATGATCAGCTGTAGACATGATATTTTGCAAAAATGATGATCAGTTGCACACATGCTGATCGATTGTAGACATGTCGATCGATTGTAGGCATATCAATCAATTGTAAGCATGACGATTGATTGTAGACATGCAAATCGATTGTAGACATGATGATTGGCTACAGACATGTTGATCAGTTGCAAATATGTCGATTGGTTGTAGGTATGATGATCGATTACAAATATGATGATCGATTACAGGCATGATGATCAACTACTGGTATGATGATCGACTATAGACATGACAATAGGTTGCAAACATGATGATCAACTGCAAGAATACCAATCAAATATAGTAATAATGATCAGCTACAAAAATGGGTAATATTGTTTTTGAGGATGCAAATATAATGATCAATTGTAGGAATGTTGATCGATTGTAGGTATGCTGATCGGGTACAGTAATGCCAACCGATTATAGCTATGTCGAGTACCCAATCGGTAGCAGCATTGCATTTGTATCACATGTCAACCATCTATGAAACAATTGCATGTAGAGGCCATGTGTCAACCATATGTGAAACGATTTCATGTAGAGGCCATGTTTCACCCATACATAAGTTGATTGTATGTAAAGAAGTCTATATAAAGGGATTAACAGTCAATTTTTTGCCTATTCTATCGTAGTATTAATCATTTTCTTCCTATTTTAATGCATTCTTACCCATTTTCCTCTCATTTTAATGCATTCTTAACCATCTTCCTCCAATTTTATCTTATTTTTAATCTTTTACCATAAGTTTTAACCCGATTTTAACAATTTTCCTCCAATTTGAATTCTTTTTTTTTCAAGGGTCACATACCATCCTCTGTGTCTTCTGATCCATACTCGTACACCCTATGGCGTCCCCTACCACCCCTAAAATATGTAAAATTAATTTTAAAAACTTGGTTTCCCCTTTATTTCCAATATTTTATCAACATTGTGTTACGACATGTCATGGGTCATGGCCTCTGGTCTTCAGGGTCTAGTTTCAATGCCGCAGTTTAACACGAAAAAAAACTGTTGGAGAAGATAATTGTAGGCTATAATATTTATTCGGGCAAGGTAAATATTGTCGTCGACAACAAAAACATCATTATTTCTTTTACAGTTGTAGATGTCACTAGATTCACAACATTGCCCCATGCTTGTGTTGAGCCTATCACTTCCAAATACCAATTAACTAATGAAGACAAAATCTACCTGAAGATCAACTTCAATGTGCAGTTGGAATATTTTCAAGGTATAAATATTTTTTAATTTAATTGAATTTAAATTCTAGTCACTGGTGTATTACTAATTTTATTTTTTTACAGTTATGTCCACTAAGTCTAGAAGGGGTTTGATCATACTAGCGATTGAAAATAAATTTCTTCGGGTATGTTGCAAATTCTTCCTTGCCAGACTCGTTCTGCAAGGAAAGCAAACATAAATTCTGATGTGGTCCTTAGTGTATTTGGTCTGTTGTGTTTCACACCAAAAATTTGATTGGTCCACCTATGTATCACATCGAATCAGATTGGAAATAGAGAACGTGATAACCCATGCTTTACCCTCATCGATAGTTAGCACATGCAATTATATTATTGCTTTTTTTAACAAATATTTTTATAATTTGCAGAACACTCCAATACCAACATCTTGGCACTCAATCCTAGACAATGCAGCTATGAGAGAACAATAGGTTCAGGTAATTTTTTTGTCAATATTTAAATAATTTTTTTTTCCATTAATTATCTTTTTATAATTTTGATATTTTATATTTACACAAAAATGGGCATGATCTTCCTATTCAAAGCGGGGTGCTACTGTCAGAGGTTATAATCCAGAGGAATCAGGAGACTTTGAAACACCTACGAAGAAAACAACATTACCTGTATGGAGAAGATCAACAAGGAAACCTAGAACATCTAGTTCTCTTGATCATTGACAACCCCCACCTATGGCTGCATTACGTCCACTACCAACGGGAAAATATTCTGGAGCAAGAAATTAAATTTTAAAATTTGATATTTTGAAAGATAATTTTATGATATTTCATATGTTTTTGTATGAAAACAAGATACTTGCTTTTATTATTTTACTTTTAAGAGATACACTTTTATAATTGTGTGTTATTTTCATATTTTAAGTATTATAGTGTTTTAAATATGCTATGTTGTTTTTATATTTCAATTTTCAAATGAGTTTACGAATGATATATCTATGCATGTGTTTAAATTTGAGTTTATTTATATTCATTCTTGTTCTTGTATAGAAAAGTGTTTTTCTTTTTATTATGCTATATTGTTTTCATATTCAATGTTAGTTTACGATGGAGATATTTATGAAAGGGTTAAATTTCAATTTCAATATATTATGAATGATATATCTATGCATGTGTTTAAAATTTAATTTATTCATATTCATTCTTGTTGTAGTATAAAAGTGAGTATTTTCATTTCTATTAAGCTATATTGTTTTTATATTTCAAGTGAGTTTACGAAGGATATATCTATGCATGGGTTTCAATTTTTAGTGCATTCATAGTTAATCATTATAGTTGTATAAAAATGAATATGGTAATTTAAATTATTCTATATTGTTTTTATATTTCGAAATGATTACGATGGATATATCTATGAATGGGTTTAAATTTTTATTTTCCATATCTAAAGTAATATACTACATGCATTTTTCATACATATGTACATAAATTTTTACTATGCATACAATTTTTACTCAATGACAAAGCATAAATCATAAAAAATCACTATTTTTTGTCATATCATACAAATAATGATACTAATGATACATACATACATTTAAATTCAAAGGAAAAATAATTTTTTTTTGTCAACATATACATTTAGTTCAATAACATAGCATCATTACGTATACATGGTTTTCAAATTTTCAACTTACTCAAAGCTATAGCATACATCATAAATTTTGAAAACATAGACAATCCATAATATTAAAAAGCAAACATGCATAATCATTGAAAATTGAATGATTATATGATTTTACAACAAATCAAATACAAAAAATCTTTGATAATATGAAATATATTTCAAATCCAGAAAATCATTGATAATATGAATTTATTCAAATCACTAAAATTTTACAAAAAAATTGTGGTGTCTCAATCCTTTCCTGTCCTTTTTCCCCCTTATCCTTGTGCTTTCCTATTCTATGTCCTCTACCCTTTCTGCCATCATGAAGGAAAGCAAACATGGCTACATTGAATCTGCTATTTTTGAGCTTAGTCCTTTGATTCGTGACTTATGGACAGACAAAACAAATAGTGCCCTGATTGAATTTTTCAAGCTCTTCTTAGGGGTCGATGACACCATTTTGAAGGATTTTGCTGACACTTGGGACAAAGGCTATGTCATAATCCATGGGGTCCAGTACCATATCTCCTTTTAGTTATTGGTGAGCTTGACTGGGAAGCTCTTGAATGAAAATGTGATCTAGCGCAACAAAAATAATTGGGAAGCTGAACTGACCTTCTTCAAAAAACAATTTGAGGTCCACAAGAACTATAGAAAAGGGTTGTATTGTGAACACATTTTCCCTCCTCTGTAGCAAATTTTAGTTCCCGTAATGCAATACCTATCCTGTGATAATCCAGACTCGTAGTTATGTTGTTTTCATCTCGCCTATGTGAATCACTTTCGTGATGCCAAAGACATGAATATCCCCGTTGTAATTTTTTGGTCCATAGATTACACCATTGTAACCTCTCACATAAATTAGGATGCCCTTCCAAGTCACCAAGGACTTTTCAAAGTCCTCTACAACTATTTTCTCCTTAACTTCCCCAGTGGTAACATTCCCACTCCTAAATCATATGAAGTGAATTCATCCTCTACCTCGAGTACTACACATTCCAATCCTAAGAGGAAGATCAAAAATGAAAAACCCCATCCTGTGGCTAGGAAGAAAATTAAGGTGGATTCAACCCCTGTTAGAAGCTCCCAGCGTTTGAAGTTAAGGGAAGTTTTAGAAACCCCACCTTCCATCTCAGACAAGCCTCCCAAAGCCCAATCCTCTTCGCTTGATTTGGCTGATAAATTTCTTCATAAGCTGGTCATCCATGCCACCAATGCATCCATCACTCACTTGGAGGCTACCCACATTGCCAATGGTAAGGCCATTGAGAGCCTCAAAGAACATAGACACAACATTAGCCTGTTCTTCTTTTGTGACAATTTCAATGGTTCTGCTGCTGAACCCTACTCTGATATTAAAGGAGGGAATAATGAAGACGAGGTTATAGAAATTGCAAAAGATACCTGCCTTGACATTTTGAAGGAGATTCCAAAGGTGAAAGAGACCTTGAAGGATGCAAAGTATGCAACGAAGGACAATATTTTGAATATTTATGAAGTGAAGGATGCAGTGAAGGACAATATTTTGAATACTAATATTCACACTTTTCTACAGGTCGACGCTCTTCCTTGATGGTGCTTTGTGCTGGTCCCGATCGCTATTTTCGGTTGTTCTCCATTTTCTCTGGTTTCATGGCATGTTGTTGGGTTTGTCCCTGCTTGTCTCCTCCTTTCTGCCTTTTGGTGTTGTTCCTTTTTATTCCTTTGTGCTAAAGACTCAATGGTTATACTTCAGGTTTCTTTTTGAGTGTAATGGCCTTAGGCCTTTCAATTTTGATGAGCTTCACTCTGTTCTTCATGTTTCTCTTTTCCTCCTCTTGTTACTTTGAGTTCCTTTTTGTAAAAGGCGACAGGGCACCTTTCAAATGCCCTTTTTGAATTAATATAATTAACTTACCAAAAATAAAAATTTACAAAATGATTTCAAATCCAATAAAATCTTAGATTATATGAATTTGTCATATAATCATTGCATTTTTTACATTTTTGGAAGGTAATACAAAGTTTTATCAAATTCTCCATATGAACACAGAATATGTGAATTCTATGTTTCCATAATCTCATCATCACTCCTACCTGAATCATTTTCATCATTATAAACCATATTAGAGAGACCTCTTATTTCTGCTAGGGACTTCCAATATGTCAACGCTTTGTCATAGGGAAAGTTACCCACCTCATACGATGACACATACCTTCTCAAAATTTTTTCCAAATTTATGTCCAACCTGTTACGAACTTTTGATTTAACAAAAGTTAATGCATTGAAAACCCTTTCGTCTTCAACAGATCCCAAAATCATTGTTTGACATAATTCATATAAAATAAAGTATTCACTCATAGTATCTTGCAAGACACTACTTCGATACAATTTTTGCCAGAAACGCGTTATTGAACCAGTATCTTGTGGATTTTTAAATTGTGCAATTTGATTATCCATTGTTGTTCCCAAATTGGTTGATTGATGTCTCAAAAGATCTTTGTTTAGAATACCACTGATTTCAATGCCTTTTATTTCCACACTTTAAGAGAAATGTGTCATAATATTACCCATATATTTTACAAACAACTCACTTCTACTACTTTGGTCATCACAAGGATTCCAAAAATTAGGATTAACAACCATGGCCTCAAGTGCCTCATCTCTCTTAAAATGATCTCTTATTTCACTTGTTAATGCATTTGCAATTTTTTTCAATTTATTCTTAGTGTTATCCAAAACCTCTTCGAATCTGGAATGTGTAATGGAAACTTGTTCAACATCATATGTTAGAGTATTTAATAACTTTTCAAAATGATATACAGGAATCAACTTTCCATGGATAGCAATACAAAGATTATCGTTGATGTTGAAATTTAAAAAATTGTTCGGTTAATTGACATTAATTAACATATTCCAACTATCAAAATTGGGATCCTCAAAAAAATTTCTGGATAAATAAATCCTGTCAATAACCATACATATTTGTTTTCTCATCCTCATGAAATCGAAAATTTAAATTGCCCTTTTCCTGTGTAATTTTAATCATTATATTCATTTCCTGTAACATTTGTAGAATACCACATAATGTGAGAAGAGTTTCCAAGTCAGTCATATGAAAAAGAAAATATTTTGCCTTGTCAACATCTCTACGATGTGCATACATAAACCCAACCAATGATTGATATTATGAAAATACCCTTTTTACAAGAAGAAACAGTGAAATCCACTTGGTTTCCACATCTTTTAACATTTTTTTGCCTTCAATTACACCTAGAGAAAAATGTTGAAACTATGCAAACCTTTTTGGATTGTATAAAAAGTATGAATGTATATCGCGGATGAGTTCTTCCACTCTGGCTACATTATCAAAATTGCTCATAATTTTGTATGTAAGATTCATTTGATGAGCCATGCAATGAATAGGAATCACATATGGGGCAATGGAATTCTGAAGCCTAACATAAAGACCATTCCTTTGTCCTTTCATTGTAGCCGCACCATCAGCTCCAACACAAATTATTTTTGTGGAAATTTCCTTTTCATCCATTTCGGCAATATCCTTTAAACTAGTTACAACAACATTATAAATGTTTTCTGCATTACAATTTTCAATCTTCTTATGTCGTGCTAGTAAATGAGGTTGTCTCAAATGATTTTTGAATATGTAAACATGTATGCAAATCCAAGATGTGTTGTCAACAACTATTACCTCATCAAAGGAAAGTGAAATAAATTTGGCTTGTTTCACATTCTCTCTTAGGTCTTCCTTCTCAACCAGTGATAGATATTTTGCCATTTCCCAACCACTTTGATCTAACCAATGTGAAATGGTAAGGTTTTGTACATTGGCTAGTTGAAATATTTCCTTAAAATTAGCAAAAGGAGACATGGATCCACATTTTTTTAGAATATTGTATTCAATAGCAAACTACAATTTCTTTGAGGCTAATATAGTATTATTAATTTTTTGAAATTGTGCCTCGATTGTTCCATCCTTCTTAATGAGAGTTTATTTTTGTTTCATTGATTTTTCATATTCAAGTGCATATCTCACATGCACACATTATGTTGCATCCTTCCACCTATGAATTTTGTTAATTGTTCCATCACTTCGTATTTCTTTGATGTAAACTTTCCCACAATGTTTTTCTATTGTGTCTTTCTTATTTTGCAATAAATAATCCTTTCCCAACTTCCATGTACAAATAATGCATTTACACACATTCAATTTCTCATCTCACTCAATAAAGAGATATAACCATGCCCATTCATTTTTAAAATATCTTCCAATAGTCCATTCATTTATATTTTGACGTTTAGATTTTTGACTAAAAGATTCCCTAGAGGTCTGAATTTTAATTGTACTATCTTTTTATTTTTTGGTTGATGTTTCTGAATTTAAAATCTCTTGAAATGGTTGTTGAATGTCGTTATTAGGAAAATTATCATGTGGTCCAATATCATTTGTTGGAATATATTTGAGTGAACACACATCAAGGTCGACAATGTTTACTACATTTAATGTTTGGTGTTCTCTATCATTTTTTATTGTAAAAAAGGCACTATTTTAAATAATTAATAGAATACCGTTTTACAAAGCATTTAAAAAGAGGTAGATAAGCATAAAACCATTTATCTATTAATAGAGAAATATTTTACATTTAAGAAGAATAGAAATTTTAAAAAATTGATGGTAAAAGGTGTCTGTACTTGCAAGTTGTGTAGAATATGTAGAGATTGATGTCTCATTGCATTTTTATATTTATGTAAAATATTTCAGAATTATATTTTTACAAGAATATTTGCCTCCCTTCTTTCCATATTTAGTAGGTGACATTGTATCTATAAAGAAAAAACTTTAGATGTTAGGAAATGTATATGAATTTGAAGTAAAATAGTAGACATCCCTCAAGATGAACATATGATCCTAACACACAACATGACAGGGAATATTTATCGACCATAGTTACAAATAGTGCTTCTACACTACATATGAAACATACTCTAAGAGACAAGAAGCAGTATCTAACAAGAGAAATGCTCATGATACACAACCATATGACATTGATAGTTGTCTACCACAGTTACGTATAGTTCACCTATAGTGCCTATGAAACTGTATACAAAGAGATTTGGACAAAATAACAATGGAAGAAGAATAATCTACCAATTTTCAGTCATGAATCCTATGCAATCGATATGATTTTACTGATAGACAATTCCCTACAACCGATCGACTTATACTAATCAACAATCCCTACAACTGATAGAAAAATTTTGATCACACATCCCTACAACTGATAGAATTATGTTGATTGAAACCTCTACAACCGAGAGATAAATGTTGATAACACTGCCAATTGACTATCCCTACAACCGATAGGATTATGTTGACAACAATGCAACCAACCGACTAATGCTGATTGACACAGTACTACAACCGATAGACTAATACCGATCGACACATCTACAACCTACTAAAAAATACCGATAGACAATCCCTATAATCGATAGGTAAAATTTGATCGACAGTCCCCAAAATTGATAGATGAATATCGATCTACACCACTACAACTAACCGACTAATGACGATCGACATGGTTCTACAACTGATTGACTAATGCCAATCAACACCCCTACAACCGATAGGTAAATATCGATCGATAATACCTACAACTAATAGGCTTATGTCGACATACACAACTCTATAAACGATAAGATTATGCTGACAGACACATCTCTGCAATTGATAAGCTCATGCCAATAGACACGACTCTGTAATCGATCGAATTATGCCTACAGACATGGATTTGCAATTGATTGGCTTACATCGATAGACAACTCTGCAACTGATCTCCTTATGCTGACAAAAATGACCCTACAAACTGATCGGCTTATGTTGACAAACATATCTTTACAATCAATTGACTTATACCAACAGACACAACTCTACAACCGATCATCTTATACTGATAAACATAGCTCTGCAACTGATCGAATTATGCTGACAAACATGACTCTGCAATCGATTGGCTTATATCGATAAACACAACTCTACAATCGATCATATTACACTAACTGACACAGCTCTACAACCAATCGACTTATACCAACAAATATGACTATGCAACCGATTGGCTTAAGTTGATAGACATGAATCTACAACTAATCGACTTATACCAATGAACACGTCTTTGCAACCAATCATCTTGCATCAATCGACACTCCTCTACAACCGATCAATTTATTTTGATAGTCACTCCTCTACAACCTTCTCAAGTTTTTCATTGTTTTAGAGTTATTTTTGAGTTAGAGTATTTTTTATGTATGTTTATCGGTACCCAATATAGTATATATATGGGTAGTATATGAGGTGATTTGGGTGGGAAAAATAAAATCATTTATAATTTGAAGGCGATTTGGGCGAGAAATATAAAATCATTTATAATTTGAAGGCAAATTGGGTAGGAAAATCAAAATCATATGTAATTTGAGGTTGACGAATTAAAATAAAGTTAGTTTTATGATTATCAATGGTGGATGAATTTACCCCAAAAAAAATTCCACCCCATAAATTTTGGGCAAATGGGCCTAGTGAAAGGATCCAAAATTAGCCTTTTCAAAATTTTAAAAATCCTAAACAGAGCCAATTTATGATATTTCGTGCTTGTGCATTACCCTTATAAGAAGAGTTTGGGCAAGGTCATAGTAACCTTGAGAGAGGTGGAGGATATCAAAGAGGTAGAGGATATGATGGAGGAAAAAATTAGGATGTCCCACAAAGGCAATATACCTGTTATAGATATGGTGAGGAAGGGCATATAGATTTTGAGTGTCTACACTATCCTGCACAAGAAAGAAAACAAGGAGAAGAAGCTAGAATCAATCTAGTTGAGGTAGAAGAGCAAGTTGATACAAAAGTTATTGTAGACATGGGGGAAAACCTTATGATAAAGAGGATGAAGTATGATGTGATGTATAGGGGAATACCTACAAGGTTGAATTATGGTGTGATTTAGTTCAAATGGATGCATGTCACTTATTTTTGGGAGGCCTTGGCAAAATGACAAGAAGGCTACCCATTATGGGGGAAGGAATACTTACACATTCTAGAAGGATGGAGTAAAATTGGTCTTATTACCATATAAATAAGAAGGGTAGAGTGAAAGCCTATTTATGACTAAGGAATTTGTCATGGGGATGAAAGAAGTTAGGTCTTGTTATGTGATGACACCAAAGAAAGTAGATACTAAGAATGTTATTGTACCACCTGCAATAACAAAGTTGCTGATTACTCCCATACATAGGAGGAGCCTTACTCCCATGTATGGTAGGTGCCTTACTGGTGCCTTACTCCCATGTATGGGAGGTGCCTTATTGGTGCCTTACTCCAACACATTGTAAGAACTTGCATTGGAGACCAAGTCAACTTTGATCGATTGACTGAGAGGCTAAAGGAGGTTGTTGCACGTAAAGACAAAGGGGGATATTTTAATCATGCATTTATTAACTAGAATAAAATATTTTTTATTCTTATCAACTGATTGGATGGTTGACCTTGTAAAGCTCTTAAAGCATTATTTTTAGGATACATTAATTTAGATTTGTTTGTTATGTACACCTAAGGATTTTTATATTTATTCTTCTGGTGAACGAACATGCTTTAAATTAGAAAAATAAAATATGTATAGAAACTATTGTAACTAATCATGTTATGTGATTAATATATATTGATTTGTTATTGTAAAAATATCTGGTTGCACTTTCTATAAATATGTAGGCTCATCTTATTAAGAGTGCAACTCCTTTTATATGGAGGATCGATGATTAATCTTACACAAAAATTATTTCTCATTTTATTATTTTTCTAAATTATTAAGAGTGCAACTCCTCTTATTTGAGCAATCTCTACGTAGCTAGCCGGGCGGACTATCTATGGGAGCTTGGGCCCACTCCCTACAGTAGTCCTCCCTTGTTTCATTTTTGTTCTTTATTTTCCATAGATTAGATTTATTGCTTTATTTACTGCTTTGTTTAATTTTAGTTGTGTGTGTTTATTTCCTTGCATTTTAATTCCGTATTTTATTTTCAACACTTTAATTTTAGTTCATAATTTATTTATTTAATTTTCTGCACTTAGTTTATTTGGTTTGGCTGACTTTCAAATGCATGAACATCCCCCACCAAACTAAATAAGATATAGATGGATTCATTTTCCCAACACTACAGGCATATACCGTGCATGACACTCATAAGTTTTTGGACTTACTAGATTAATAATTTATGGAAGAGAGATGATTGTTTTTTGAGACATGATTTTTGGTCACTATTTTTGTATCATTGTCGGGCAATGTCAAAATTGTAGTGTTCTGATTTACAGGTCAAATAAAAATCCCATTTAAAAATACCTATAGATCTTCTACCTGAGAAGTGTGAGTCCACCAAGGGCCTTTTTACAAGGCCAAAAATAGTTTCCAAAATAGTCAGAGCCAAATCCCATAGGCAACAGTTAAAAATACCAGCTTCTCAGGTAAATTCAGGATGAAACTGATGTACCATATTAAGTGTAGAAGTAGGAATATATTATGTTGTTGAAAAAAATTTAGAAAATCTGAAAATGAAGGATTTCCATCATGTTTTGAATAGTTTCAAGAAATCAAAGAAATAGCACAACCCAGGTCTAATTGAAAATTTTTAGGGATGTGTTTTTATACATAAACTATTGGGAAATTATACCTCCAAAAGCTTAGTTTTAATGATTAAAATTTTTTTACAGGCTTGACGCTTTGCAACATATTGGTAAATTCTTTGATGCAGGAAAAATGATAGAGCATAATTTAAAAAAAATGCCTTGTTATGGAGTATGCTCTTCACTTGTGCTTAAGGTGACCTGGTGAATCAGAAAATAGCATGTGTTTTTAACATACTACTATGTCATGTTTTATTTAGGTTTCTAGCCTACATATAGTCATTTGCCAACCTGCACATTTTACCATTACGTTGAAAGAGTTTTGTTGTGAGGCCATGAAGGAAAATACTCTTCTCATGCTATAGCACATCAAAATAGTTGATAAATAAGGAAATTATTTTTAGAAGATTAGTTTAGATGTGGGTATGGGGGAGATCCCACATTCATCAATACCACCAACAACACAATGAATGCTGATTGCAATGTTCATGGAAAAAAAATCATATGTTGAAAAGGCTCCAATATTAAGAGCAATTCAAAAATAAAGTTTTTTTTGCTACCTGTTGGAAGAGAGTATCCTCTTTCTCGAGGACCAGCTTGGTCTAGAAGGAAAATGATAAATCTCCAACCGATAGATAAAAAAATAGGGGAGAAGCCTAGAAGAAATTATATGTCTACACAAAGGCCACATGGTGCTTGACCATGCTAAATCATATGAATGAAGCTTATAGTGGCCAGGAAAAATAGCACATAAATCTCAGTGTTGCGTCTCATGAAAGCATCACACTTGAACACCCGACACATGTGGCAAATGATGAATAAAATTATTTCACTTCACTCTAGGAAATAAAATAGAGGATCGTAGTGTTGTTCCAATTCTACCTACGGAAGAAAAAATTTATGGGGGGAAATCATTCTGATTCAGATGCATGCATTTTAGGACAGTAAAGTTTACTCAATTGAAAAAGTGACGTGTTTAGGGGCACACGATGAGAAAATAATGCACAAATATTAATCCTTGCGATGCCTACGGAGAGTTCAATACTCTTGAGACACATCAGAGCAGGATTAAAATATTTTTTTATGTGCTAATTAATGAGGAGCTTAGTGTTTCAAAATTAGGGGCTATTGGCTATCAAAATCCTCTAATAGTGGCATATGGGATGCAAAATTTTGCACACTAGACTACATAGTTACCTGTATTGCATGACCTCTACTTATTAATGCACCATACCAATATTATAGTTTTTATAGTAGCATTTTAGTCTATTGAGAAAAGAAAAAAATTACCAGATCACATTGTTGCAGTTGACATTCTGTTCTCTGGCGCAGACAAAAAAAAATGATAAGCCAAGATCTATTATGGTCATGGCAGAATAGATGAAGAAAAAAAAAGTTAGAATTTTATTAATGCCTTTAGTTTAGTTTTTTATGTTTTGCAGGACAACATGAAGTGTGAAGATATCATACCAATTATTTTTAGGAGTGCCTTACTCAAGCAGGTACCAAGCAGGTACCTTACTCAAGCAGGCACCTTACTGAGGTAGGCACCTTACTAAGATAAGCATCTTATTGAGGTGCCTTACTGAGGTAGGCACCTTACTCAAGTAGGCACCTTACTAAGGTAGGCATCTTACTTAGGTAGGCACCTTACTGAGTTAGGTGCCTTACTTAGGTAGGAACCTTACTGAGGTAGGTGCCTTACTGAAGTAGGTGCCTTACTCCTGAGGCTGGTGCCTTACTCCTGAAGCAGGCGCCTTACACAAGTAGGCACCCAATAGGTACCTTAATCAAGTAGGTGCCTTACTCAGGTAGGTTCCAAGAAGATGCCTTACTCAAGTAGGTACCCAATAGGCACCAAGCAAGCACCTTGCTCCATTAGTGGAGGTATGCACCACTCAATTTCCATCAGCAAAGGAACATGCCACTCAATGTCCATCAACGGAGGGACGCACCGCTTAATGTCCATAAAAAGAGGCACTTGATCACAATTGTAAAAGAAAAAAAAGAAAAATAATAAAAGCACCTTGATGTCATATGTCAAGGGTGTATTGATTATTATAAAAAAAAACACCTTGATGTCATGCGTCAAGGGTGCATTGATTTTAAAAAATGCCACACATAACCTATCCTGCTTAGCATAAAATTTTATTTACTTTGTAGGAAATCATGAACCACATGCAAGCTATAGGAGTCCTGAGATCCAGGGCCTAATAGATATGGATGTCATGATTCCTATTTTCTCTACTTTCGTGTGTTGTAGTTTTTCTCAATTTCTTTTGTAGGTGAAATGGCCTGATTGTATGAAAAATAGGCATCTTGGGAAACAAGGCCTAAATCGGCTCAGCATCCATGAACCTACATATTTTTTAGGAGGTAGAAACTTGATTATTTCTATCCAAAGGAGATAGTCCCCATATAGGCATAGATATGGGTATTAATTCCCTGTAAAGGAAAAGGTACCCACCTCTATGCCTAGAAGAAACAGATGTTGATGCAGTACACAAAAAAATTAGATAGCCTGATCAACTTTGTAATAGTAGATAAATTAGTGACTGTTGACTTATCAATAGTAAGAAGGTACCTTTATGCTCATCGTTATAAATGCATAACTTCAATGAGAATCCATTTAAAAAAAGAGAATCAAATTTTTGGGAAAGAGAAGAGTACTAAAAAAAAATTATAGCTCTTCCTGGAGAAGAGAACTATAGATCCACTTTATCCCAGTAGTTCTCAACTTCTTCTCCCTATATTGGGAGTTCATGTTGCTCAATGTGGGACCTGATTTTCAAAGGGCTACATACCTGTTGCACAGAGGGACCTGATACTGGTGACAAGGGCATCACCAATTTAAGTGGGGGAGGATTTGGGTGAACCTAAATATCCTACAAATAATATATATATATATATATATATATATATGTATATATTGGTAAATTATGGTTATAGTGCAGCCGTATGAGCAACAAAATTCTCCTGTTTTCTAGGAAAGGTGGTGCATGACTCACGTAGAATAACTGGACTTCATTTTGCTGGAGGAGAACACCACAGAAAGAATGTCATATTTTTACTGTTCTTTTTCAACAATACGGATGGGCACAAAAATTTTATATATGCATTTTAAAAAGCTATGTAGGAAGGATCCGTCGATGGAAATGTAAAAAAACTACATCACTTTCCAGATTGTCATGCTCTAGAAAAATAACGTCTCCATGGACTATTGGGGGTAATTAACGGATGATAATTATGCATGCTACAAATCAAACAACACTAATAGATGTATGCAATACAAAAAAAATACATAAGTTTCAAATGTTTAAGGGCTAGGTCCAGTTACCAAGAGATACATTGTAGTACCACAAGAGATGCTACAAAGCTACCTCTTCCTATACAAAAAAAAATGGTTTAGCATAATTGAATGAACACATATTACAAACCTTGAAATATCTTAAGCAAAAGGTATAGTGGTAAACTTGGATGCTTAATCATCCATAAAAAAAAATGCTTTTTTGACATAAGAAGGATATTGACCTAATTTAACCTGAGTTAGGCAACTAGAATGGCAAATACATCACTATTAAGAGATTGTTTTGTTGCTCAAGATGCTTAATGAATGAACATTTATGGATCAAATATTTACACCTTTAAGAGGGTCCGTAAAGGTAACAATAAAATTTAGGCAACCAACCCAACAAAGAACAAAGAAAAAGATAAGTATTTAATGCACTAAAACTTCCATACATGACTACAAAAAATATAAGAGCTTATTCTAAAAATCATGAAATAAGCTAGGTATTCCAATAGATTTTTAAACCATATAAACTATCCCTTAAAACCATAGGACCCCTCACTTTGAACAAACTATCATGACGATACTATAGTGCCCTTCCAATAATCTAAAATTGTTTCTATTGGTGATATTGAGGAGCCTCTTGATATTACCAAACCATGCCAGTTATTTCCACAATCACCAACTATAATGTTGCCTTGAATACAGAGCATCAATTTAGAAATAAAAAAATATTGCATGGATAAAAACAGAGTTGAAATCCTAGATAGACTTGAAAATAAAACTATTCCAAGCCCATTCTTAATTGAAAGCAATGTGCATACAAACTAAAAGTAATGCAAACATCATACATTCAATCCATAAGTTATAAAATTGTGATATATGTCTTATTTTCCAACAACATTAAAGAGAACCAACAAGAGAATTATCTTCAACCAAGTAATTTTACTCTTCTCAAATCATAACCTTGCAAAACCTTCTTCCAACACTCTGATCATTCCCTACTAGCATTCCAAAAAAAATGGAAAATCAAGTATTCAAATAACCTTTGAAGGAATAAGGGAAGTCAAAATTTGAGAGTGGTTTCTTCATGCATGCCTTCCCATTATGCAAAAGAGTAATGCTTCAAGACTTGCATTAAAAATATTTCTCATACTGTCACTTTTCCAATATTTTCCAAATTTCAACATTAATGTATATAAATTTAATTCATTTATTTAAATGAAATCCCTTTTTACAAGGTTTATTATTGCTTACATTAATTTTACTAATTCTTTTAAAACTAGCATTAATAATTAAATTACTTATTCTTCCCATTAATCCATTTCTTTCTAATGCTACTAAAATTAGGATAATTAAAAATTAATTACTCACCTAATTAATTTAATTACCAAATGTTAATTTAAACCATTAACATAGATACTTAATATTTTACTAACATTATTAATACTTTGTTTAATAAGTCCTTAACCAAACAATTCCACACTCTTGAATTCATACAACACAAGGGCTCTTGCTAAGCCATCCTTTCTCAAACTAATATGAAGTAAAAAATATGCACAAATAATGATTTTCCTTAAGAAGGAGATTTTATGATAATTGCAATGTTATCACCCACCTACTACAGATGTCTATTTTGCTTTAATAACAACCTCTTTGCCCTGATAGTCTATTTTTAATAAACATACACACATGCAATGCATATATATGAGGGTTTTTACTCTTGTGGTTGTCGATGAGAATTCATCCATAATTTCTTTTTTTCTCTTAACTTTGGTGGTTATCCCATACCAATACACCTATGAGATTACCTAGTCCTACAACCACAAAATTCGTTGGTAGTACCATATTCTAAAAATAGCATAATCCAACATTAGAAAGCATAAAGTATGACTATCAATTCATATTGATAGAATACAATAAGATCTTGCATTAAATGTCAACACATCAATATATAAAATAAGAAACAAGAGAAATCCTTGCCAAGGTGGTTTGTTATTGACTACAAGATCACAATTAAAATCAAATTCTGTAATAGAATCTATAACTACTCAAAGTGCCATAAATTGCAAAAACATACAACTTATTTATAAGTAAAATAAAGGAAGAATAGCCTTAATAGTACATCAATGGTTATGTTTCTTTATTAAGAAGATATAAGAACTTGAAGTGCTAGCAAGGAAGCATAAATCAAAGAAAGGACATTACATTCAATTGAAGTGTAGTTATTGCAATAGAATTGGTCATAAAAAAATAATTGCTAGAATATTTATCTATGTAAAATTTTTGGAAGAAAATATTATTCTCTAACATTTTGTTGGTACAAAGAAAAATATTATGGAAGATTTGAAAGGATGCTATTATTCAAATTAGACAGAGAAATTTAAAAAATTATTTCTAAAGAAGCTTCTAACGATAGAGCAAAGTATTCAATTTCTAAAATGCAAGACAAAATTGAAGGTAAAATATTTTTTAAGAAAATGTTTAGAAAACAAGGAAAAAAGAAATGGATCAAATATGACCAAACTTTATATTGCATATTAATAAATAATGAACCATATATATCAAATATTAAAGAATAAGTTCAAGCATTCATGATCTAGATAATAAAGGTAAAAAGACTAAAGAACCAAAGAATGAAGATAAATATGAATTTCAAACAGATGTTCATGAACAATGCAAGGTCACATGAATATTTAAGATCAAATATGAAGGTCAATATTGAAGACTAAAGTCTTTAATAATCAAATAATGTATTATAGGGGGTATTGAGGAATATTACATTATTTGGTACATGCAAATGTACCCCCATGGTACCTTCACGTTACAATTGTAAATATGTAATAGATTAGGGTTGAGTCTATAGTTTAGGATTGTGATTTATATTTCCCCTTTAATGTAAGTGTCAATATGTAGGAATTACATAAGTGTCATGTAAGAGTGAAATGTGTAGGTAATGCACAAGTGTCATGTAGGTTAGAGTGCAATAGTGTATTGAGAGAATGTTTACAAGTGTCTTGTATGTATGTGTGCAAATATTTAATGTGAGGATGTTCAAAAGTATCTTAGATTAGGATTTCATGTAAAAGTGTTCAGGTGATATAGAGTCAAGTGTGCATGTAAGGAGAAAGTGAAGAGTTTAGTATGCAAGTAGCAATATGATAAGCCAAATCTCATGGGACTTGTCATATGGAGAGAAATAGTCAAGTACATGAAGAGTAATATTCTATGACTATATTATGGATACAAAGCTCCATACAATGTAACATGAGAAAATACTACCAAGGAGTTGAAAGAGTTGATAATAAATCTTGTATATAGATTTGAGCAACTAATATTATAATTTTTCTTCATGCATAGTTCATGAATGACATGAGACATTTGCATTCATATTTTATTATACAAGTGAATGTTTATTTTATTATTATAATGGCCTTTATATACATATTAGGTTGCTCATATATTATTCTACTTTATTGATTGACCTTTAATATTATGGCTTCATTATATTGGGACCTGTGATATTTTGTGATAGTAAGGCTTAAAAATCTAACAATAATACCTTTGTGGTATGTATTATTTCATTTCACATACCTTAGGGTCTCTCTCATGTACAACTACATAAATCAAGAGGACTAGCCTCTTCCATGTACTGATAGGTATATAGGAAAGGTGGGTATATAGAAATGACCACTATATTGAACTAATGGTATATTAAAGGGGACCATATTAAGAGTCATAAGAAACCCTCATCATGGAAACATCAATATTTTTGATAGAATCACAACTACTCAAAGGCTCAAATTTTTAACAATGGAAGACCAAAATGAGTATCATCCTAGTGGTTGAGAAAATATAGGACATTGTCACTAGAAAATTAACTTGACATGAAAAGGTTGAAGAGGATCAATAGTAGTTTTATGAAGCATATTATAAAACACTAATTATTATAACAATTTCCATAGTATATGGTATTCAACCGTATGTTTATAAAGCATAAACATCCAAGGAGGAATGGGACACACTTTCTACCATATTTGAAGAGAATACTGAATGAACAATTCTTCATATTTAGTATCAACTCTACACATTGAGAGTTCAAGAAGAAGAAAGCATTGAGGAGTTTCTTCACAAATTTTCACAATTTAAAGTAAGAATGAATGCTATGGGAGAAATAGTAGAATATAGGCTATTAGTACCCATCGTACTTAGAGCCCTACTAGATTTGTTTTGAGTGTTGATTAATTCTTTGTAAGTATTAATCAAAAGGGTATCCTTTGATGAGTTGGTGAACATGCTTCAAAAAGAATAAGAAAATAACTATTTGAGGGTTCAATTAATGAACAATGAAATCCTTTCCATAAATAATCCATTGAAGGGTCCTTCCTCTTGTTTATAATCATCATATAAATAAGTCGAAAGAGAAAGGAGGTACTAATATATCTATAAAAGAGGACATGATACAAAATATTATCGATACAACTTTATGACTAAAGGGGATCAAGTGTGCAATCATCCTCAAATAAATACACCATTCAAACCATACCCTAAGCAACAACAAGGGTATGTTGCACATAAATAATAAAATTCTAATTTTGAATAGGACCCTAAACTAGCACACAAGGTCCTGATGTCTAAGGTAGTGATAAAATAAAAGGATGAAATTTGGTGTATTGATTTAGGATGCAACCACATGACAAAAGATAAAGTGTAGTTTCAATCCTTACAAGACAAATATGGGAACCAATCACTATTTATGGTAATAATAATTATCATGTTAAAGGAGTGGAAAATGTTCCTTTCAATTTGATTGATGGTAAATGTATTATTGAAAGTGTGCTATATGTACCAAGATTAGCAAAAAACTTGATATCTATATCACAAAATTTTGATCAAGACATGGAAATAAAATTATAGGTTTTTGATAGCATAAATAGGTGTTTCATCATAAAATATGGCAAGTTAGTAGCAACTAGTTCCTATAAGAATGTCTTGTTTTCCCTTGATGTCATATCATCTCCTAATGTTGCACTGCCCATAGCAATGATAGATGCTACCTCCCTATGGCATAGGATATTTAGAAATTTGAGTTTTGGATACTTAATCTAGTTGAGTAATGGTATGAAACTAAATGGTGCGGGAAGCAAGATCGTTTTTATATTGAATCACTTTTTGATTGTAAGGTAGAAAACCCATAATAGACTTAATTTATATATTTGTTTGATGATGCCTTATTATCATATGTGGATTGCATTTAAATACCTAGTCTAATAGTTGTAAGAGTGAAGGGTTGTGATCCTATAATATAATGAATAAATAATATAAGTAATTAGGACATGTTAGGAGGGTCCTAACATGCCACCCCCCTTAAAGGAGCTTTGTCCTCAAAGCTGGAAATTTGGAAATTGCTGCTGGATATCTTGAAAATTTTCCCACGTTGCATCTTCTAAAGGTAGACCTTTCCAATGGATTAAAAATTCCATGATATTGTGAGTACGAAGGTGACGAGAGCGGTGATCCAAGATAGCTTCTGGCTCGACTAGAAGTACTCCATCATTGGAGAATTTTGGGAGAGTGGGTTGTGTCATGACATGGGCTCCCACTGTGAGCTTAAGGCAAGATACATGAAATATGAGGTGAAGTTTGGAAGAGGGAGGCAGCTCTAGTTTGTAAGAAATGGTCCCAATACATTGGAGAACTTTATACGGCCCGTAAAATTTGGGTGCTAACTTCTGAGAACCTTTTTTTTAAGAGAGGATTGACGGTAAGGTTGGAGACGTAAGAAAACCATATCACCCTCGTGGAAACTACGTTTGCTTCTATGTTGATCGGCTTGCTACTTCATGCGATGCTGGGCGGTGTGTAGGTTCTCTTTTAGGATCCGTAGTATGTCATATCTATTACCAAGTTTTGTTTCCACCACATGGACTTTTGTAGTCCATGGAATATAGGAAGTGAGGGATGGTGGTGTTTGACCATATAGTGCTTCATAAGGAGTCATTTTGATGGACGTATGGTATGAAGTGTTATACCACCATTCCACTAGTGAAATCCACTTTACCCAATGGAGTGGTTGAGTAGAAACAAAACATCGAAGGTATGTTTCCAAGAATTTATTTACAACTTCTATTTGGCCATCGGTTTGAGGATGGTAAGCGGAGCTCATACGAAGTTGAGTACCTTGTAATTTGAACAATTCCTTCCAAAAGGTGCTAGTGAAAGTTGTGTCACGGTCACTAACAATTATGGAGGGCATACCTTGTAATTTAAATATGTTATCTAGGAAGATATGGGCTATAGTGCTAGCGGTATAAAGATGAGCCACAAAACAAAAATGGGCATATTTAGATAAATGATCAACGACTACGAAAATGGTTGTTTTTCCTCCTAATTTTGGTAATCCTTCAATAAAGTCCATAGAAATATTTGCCCATGTTTTGGTGGGTATAAGAAGAGGTTGAAGTAATCTTGGAATAGCGAGGGTCTCCCCCTTTTGTCTTTGGCAAACTTCACATTCTTTTACAAAGTTTTTGATGTAATTTTTCATTCCTACCCAATAGAAGGAGGTAGTGGCTATTTTATAGGTTTTTAAGAACCCTGAGTGGCCTACAGTGGGTGAGGTATGTAACTCATGAAGAATTTTTTCATGATAAGTTGAATTGGGGGTGAGGACCATCCTCCCTTTGTATCTTAATATATTTTCCTTCCAAGTGTATGGAGTTTTTCTACTAGGATTATGTTGAAGTTGTTGAATTAAGGTGTGGATAGTAGGATCATTTATCCATTCTTCATGCACCTCATCTACCCATTTAGGAATAAGGGAGGAAAGACCATGGACTTGAGGCATATCTTCAAATTTTCTAGAAAGTGCATCGGCTGTGATGTTGTCCTTTCCATTTTTATATGTAATTTCATAATCATAGCCAAGAAGTTTAATAACCCATTTTTGTTGTTTCGGGGTATTAGTCCTTTGTTCCAAAAAATATTTCAAGCTATGATGGTCAATGCGTATAATGAAATGTTGGCCAATAAGGTAAGGCCTCCAATGTTGAATAGCATGGACAATCGCAAACATCTATTTTTCATACATAGAGAGAGATAAATTCTTAGGGGAAAATGCTTTTCTTATAAAATCTAGAGGCCTTTCATCCTGCATGAGTACGACTCCCATTCCTATTCCTAAAGCGTCACTTTCAATGATGAACGGTTTAGAAAATTTGGGCATGGCTAGAACAAGGGTGGTACACATTGTAGTTTTCAAGGTGATAAAGGCCTCATCCGCTTTAGATGACCATTTGAAAGCATTTTTCTTAAGTAATGTTGTTAGAGGAGCAGGGATTTTACTATAATTTTGGACAAATTTTCTATAATATCCCGTTAGTCCAAGAAACCCATGTAGAGCTTTTAAGGTTTTTGGAATAGGCCAATTTTTCACCTCCTCGATTTTGGAAGGATCTACCATAAATCATTCCTTTGAGACAATATGCCCTAAGTATTCAATTTCTTGTTTTCCAAAGGAACACTTTGATCTTTTTGCATAAAGTTGATTTTCCTCCAAGATTTGGAACGCTTGTCTAACATGGTCCAAATTTTCTTCCCATGTTTTTCTATAAATAAAAATATCATCAAAGAAAAATAATATAAATTTACGAAGAAAAGGGTGAAATACCTTATTCATTAGACTTTGAAAGGTATAAGGAGCATTGGTCAGGCCAAATGGCATCACCAAGAATTTGTAGTGCCCTTCGTGAGTGTGAAATGTCGTCTTAGGAATATCCTTTTCATTGACTCGTATTTGGTGGTAGCCTGACCGTAAGTCTAACTTGGAAAAATAAGCTGCCCTGTGGAGTTCATCTAATAGCTCGTCTATGACCGGAATAGGAAATTTATCTTTGATGGTCATTTTATTAAGCGCTCAAAAATTGACACATAAACGCCACGAGCCATCCTTTTTTCTAACTAAAATAATTGGAGAGGAGTAAGGGCTTTTGCTAGGTCTAATGACTCCTACCTTAAGAAGCTCTTGTACTAATTTCTCTATTTTGGTCTTTTGGAGGTATGGATAATGATAAGGTCTAATATTAGGAGGTTGATGCCCTAGAAATAGTGGAATAGTGTGATCATGACTTCATTGTGGAGGTAGGCCTTTTGGTTCATTGAATACCGCCTTATGGTGGTCTAAAATATTTTGTAACTCTGGTGTCTCGTCTTCTTTGTGACTAGGTTGAATTGAAAATAATTGGGTGACCATTCCTTTGTTTCCTTTTTAGATAATTTTATCCATTCTATTCGAGCTGATGATTTGGGAAGGTCCTGATTTCAAGCCTTGGATAATATAGGTTTGGTTCTTTGTTGTGAATTTCATCCATAGTTCATCAAATTCCCATTGGACTATGCCCAAGGTTCATAACCATTGTACGCCTAGTACAATGTCACACCCACCTAGGGGTAGGATGTACATGTTGCCTTTCATGTTATAAACCCCCATAGTTAGTTTTATATTTCTACATTTTCCTTTGCATGCAATTTTTTCGTCGTTTCCAATCATCACTTCGAAGTTATTGCAAGGGTATATAAAAAATTTTTCTTGTTTAGCCACCTTTGGATTGATAAAATTGTGTGTGCTACCAGAATCTAGAAGCACGGTAAGGTTTTATTTCTTAAAATACCCTTTTACTCGCATTGTTTGAGGGGCAAAAAATTCGGCAAGGGCGTTGAAGGAAACCTTTGGTGCATTTTCTTCGTCACTTTTAAGTGTGTTGGATAATACCTCTACTTCGATTTTAGGTTCCTCTTAAGTAGAATTCCCTTCCTCTGTGGCATCTAGAATATATAATTTCCGTGAGGCACATTTATGATTTTTGTCAAATTTCTCATCGCAATGGTAGCAAAGACCCTTAGCTTGTCTTTCCTTCGTTTCCTCAAAACTCGGACGCTTAATTGGTAGAGTGGGGTTCATTTTGGGGGCTATGTAGGAATTTTGGGTTCATCCATTTTGCATTGGTTTGGGGTTGGTATAAGTGTTTGATGGTTTCCCCCAAGTTGGTTTTGTGAACCGATTCCGTGCCTTGATTTTATCCTCTGCTAATTTCGCCAAGACAATGGTCTCTAACATGTTTGTAGGGTTATACATTTGCACCTCTATTCAAATTTATTCTTTTAATCCACTAACAAAACATTCTTGAAAGAAGGCAATGTCTAATCTGGATGTTCAATTAGCTAGCCTTTCAAATTCTGCTTGGTATTCGCTTACCGAAGTGGTTTGGCATAATTTAGTGAGGGCCCCTGTAAAGCTTGGAAAATTGCTAGGTCCAAATCACACTAATAGATTCTATGTAAAGGTTGACCACATCGGAGTGTCGTTAGTTTTATCGAACCATTGGTACCATTGGATGGTGTCGTTTTCCAAGTGGAAGGAGGCGATATGCACTTTTTGCATTTTTGGAATTTGATTTAGTGAGAAATATTGCTCTGCTTGGTAGATCCAGTTTGTAGGGTCTCCTCCAAATTTTGGGAAGTCTAATTTGGTCGTCCATGGTAGAATGGAATTTTGTGGACCTCCTAACATTGCTTGGTTTGATGACCCATGGTTGGGTGAATTTGCATGTGTTGTTGTCTGATTTTAACTAATGGCATCAAGTTTAACATCCATTGCAAATATTTTCTCGAAGAGTTCTCTTGTGGTATGGGTATTCTCCTCTCTTTCCTGTTGAACTTCTTTAGCGAGCCTTTTGTGTTTCTCATGAATGGAATCTAGTGATCATCATCCTTCAGCCATTGTGGTTGGTGTAGGTAACGATAAATATGACTTGGTACATGTGAGTAAAAAATAAAAAAAATATTTTTAATTTTTTTTCCTTTGCGTTTCGGACATCGAAAACCTTGATGCTGTGTTGAAGATTTTAGCTTTTTCAAAACAGCCACCGGTCACCACATGAAATGTCGAGCAATTTGGGTGTAAGACAACTTAATTCATACCTTAGGAGAAGATTTAATTTTTTGCGAGGATTTTGACACAGATCCGTGAAGCGTGAATGCTGTTTGTGTCCTCGCGAATGTGGACTGGATGAAATGTGCAGTGGGAAAAATTTTTAATGGTGAATTTGCTCCTTGATCTAGCTCTGATCTAGATGGTATGAAACTAAATGGTGCGGTAAGTAGGATCATCTCTATATTGAATCACTTTTTTATTGTAAGGTAGAAAACCCACAATAGACTTAATTTATATATTTGTTCGATGATGCCTTATTATCGTATGTGGATTACATTTAAATACCTAGTCTAATAGTTGTAAGAGTGAAGGGTTGTGACCCTAGAATATAATCAATAAATAATATAAGTAATTAGGACATGTTAGGAGGGTCCTAAAAAGTAAGCATCATATAGTGATAGGTTTTCTTAACATTTCACTCATATTGCTAGCATGTTTGTGTTGTTTAGCAAGGAAGAAACATGAGTACCTTTTTAAATGAACACTTATAGAGCTAGATGACTATTGGATGTGATACACATAAATATACACAAACATGTGATAACTAGTTATAGTGGACATAGGTACTGTTAGCTATTTTTTATAACTACTCATAAAATATGTGTGTATATTTCCTACCACTCAAGTTAGACATCCTTATGAATTTCCAACACTTCAATATGCTTGTTGCAATAGAAACTAGGCATCATTTTATTCCACTACTTAGATTTAAAGGGAATATACACCCAATAAATTTTCAAGGTTTCTTGCACAAAATAAAATTAAGCAACAACTTACAAACACCTCCACTCCATAAAAAATATGGTACCTAAGATAACAAACCATGTTTTTCATGGAAATGGTTTATTGCATGCTCACAAGATCCAATCTAGAGTAGTAGTATTGGGTAGAATCTTTATTGACTATGGTGTATATTCAACTAGAGCATCCAAAAATGCACTTAAAGGGATCACACCTAAATAAGTTTGGTTTGAGAGGAATCCTTCAATTGCACATCTTAGAGTCTTTGGATCACACCTAAATAAGCAAAAGAATATCAAGTTGGATGTAGAAAACCTATCTTGCATATTTTTTGGCTATGATGAAGCATAAAAATGTTATCAACTGATAGATATGATCATCAAGATATATATATATATATATATATATATATATATATATATATATATATAAAGTATATATATGGTGTTTTATAAACAATTTTAAGGAGTCTGAAGATGTCACATCTCTAGTTGTAAGCCTTGAGTCAAATGGAGAAGTTAATAAAAAATTTCTAGAGGATAATTCAATTTAAAAAAAATTGATAAACAAGTAATAGAATAGTATTTGCTCCTTAATTATAAATGAAGACTTCAAAATGGTTCACTAATACTCAAAGATGCTAAACTTGATGTACCACATGACATCACTTCAACATAACAATGTACTCATAGTAGTACACAAAACAAATTAAATATTTATGACTTCTATCAACCTCGATAAAGAAAGCCATAGAAGCATAATACACATTTTTTATGAAGAATGAAACATGGTATCTCATTGATTTGATAAAAGAAAAGATGTTGATAGGATCCAAGCGAGTTTTAAAAATTAAATATAAGGTAAATGGATCCATTGATAAATATAATGTATGGGTTATTACAAAAGGGTCCACACAGAAGGAAGGAATAGACTATGAAGAAACATTCACACCTAAAATAAAAATGACCATCATTTATGCACTATTTGCACTAGTACCACAATTTGGTTGAAAAATTCATGAAATGGATGTCAAAAGTTCCTTTCTAAATAATGATCCTAAATAAGAAGTGTACATGACATAACCTAAAGGATTCATTGACAAAAATTTACATCAACAAATTTATAAGTTGAAAAAGTCACTATATGAGTTGAAGAAGGCTCCCAAATTTTGGTATATCAAAATTAATGATCACCTATTATATATTATTACTAGAAGTACCTTAGATACAAATCTATGTTAATAAAATTGGATATAATATGGTGATACTTGTGCTCTATGTTGATTATTGGGTCATCACTCGTAGTTTAAGAAATTTGGTGAATGATTTGAAAAATGAATTGAAAAAATCATGATCTATTACTATGGACCTTCTTATATGGCCCACCATGTTGAAAAATCTAAGGGAGATAGCCTTATGAATGACATATGATGGGATGAATCATAAATTATATTTTATTGGTTGAGTGGCTCGGGTTGGTTCTAGCCATGGTGCATGTTACGTTAAGATCTCTATGGTATTTTTCTTGGTGGCTGCTGGGGTTTTTGTAAGTATAGCTACTAGGAATATAGAGTTGGTTTTGGTTAATTTGACTTGAATTTAAACCTTCTAGCCACTTTATTGTATGCTATTAATAGGTACATGTATGCTTGTTCTTGGGATTGTCACCTTGGTTTGGTTAGCTTGCATTGACCATCAAATGTTATTAGATTACTTTTATCCCCTTCCTCTACTTATTGCTTCTTAGAAATCATTTGATAATATAACTGGTCTTGTGGCATAACAAACACTAGATTACCTACTCTATCAAATACTACATAAATATCCTCCTTGTCCTAGGATACCACAATTTGTTCTTAGGTGGTATAATTTTACCTTATGGGGGTTATGGCTAGGATAGATTAACTCTCCATTTGAGTTTCATATCTTGAAGATGAAATTGATGCTTGGGAAGACATCATATCACTTGTTATGGCTACAAGAAGCTAGGATAATTATCCCATGTTAGCCTCAATGGTGTAGGTATTTAGGTCCAAGCAATACCTAGGAATAGACTCCTCTATGTAATTTTTATAAATGGGTTATATTTCTCTAGCATGGTTGGGGAATTCTCATTATAATGGAGTGGGTACCAATACTATTTGCTTATTTTGACCCTAACCTTGACCATTTTCTTGATTGGCTTGGAACTAGAGACTAGGTTAACCATTAGATGGAGCTTTGTTGACTTGGTTACCCTACTAGAAAGGAGGTCTTGGATTTTTTTGATATGGATTCCTCTAGGTAATATGCTTACTTCTCATGGTTACCTTTTCATTGGAAAACAATGTTAGTAAATTTTACATCACTTTATTCTTTGGTTATGATGTATTAGGGGGCATTAGAGTAGTTGGTACTTGAATAAAGGTAGGTGATAATGAGGTTAGATAAAAGGTTGTTGGTTGAACAACTAGGGGGAATGGGTAAGGAGATCCCATACTAGGATACATGGGTATGGTAGGCCAAGGTGCTAGTCTTCCAATCTAAATTAGATCATGTTTAGCTCATAATTCTATACTATAAATATCTAGTACAAGGTTTCCACATTCATCCCTACTCATTAATGAGATTTTAGAATATAAGGCATTTAGATAGTATATGAATGTCACACCTAGGGTAGGATGAAGCTCTTCAGGTATTCTATGACATGACTTGTGAAATTTAAGGTTAAAATCATCTATAATATCCATGAGAGCTCTCTTGATAGATGATAATTGTTCTAGGAGATATGTCATCTATCATTTTTTAATATTTTGATGAAAAGAGTGATGAGTTTATCCTAGGTTAGCTATCGAGTTGGGTTGGAGTGTAAGATATCTTGTTTTAATCCAATACATTATGAAGTGTGTATAGGCTCACCATGTGATTCAAATGCTCTATGGGAGTAATTAGATTCTTCCCTATGAAGTAAGAGAGATATTATAATGCAAAAATTGGAATCTACTCCCATAGTTCATATGGAGTAGGATATGCCAAGAGATCTCTATCAATCGAGGCAAGGAATATTTTGTATAGTTGTGGAGAAACCATAATTTGGACCCTAGATATTATTCTTGATGGAATGGTATTGAGTGGAGGAAACAAATCTTGTATATTTTTAGTAAAAAAAGACCATGTGTTAGTATCTCATTCATACATTTCAAAGTCCTTTGGTTGGATTAGAGTTTCTAGATAAATGCAAATTGTGCTCTAAGAGTAGGTGGATTAAGGTCTTCATCAAAACCTTAATCATGTATCCTTCACAATGGATTATTTTGTATGGTTGTATGAACATAGTTTCTAGGTGTTTTGAGGAATGCTTCAACAAGAAAGAATAGGTAGAGATCCTCACTAGATTATAATCCTAATTTGTTATTGCAATCATGGGACCAAAGATAATTAAATGGGGTCCCATAGGGTATGCCATTAAATTGTTGCCCTCTTTGATTGTATTGACCATTAGAAATATCATGGACCAAGGGCGAGTCCTAAGAGCATGGGATTTGACTTAGTTAGGGGCTTTTAGGATTTTGAAAAAGTCTATCTCCTTCATAGGATGACCTTTAGTACATGTTTCCTAATCTAATAGCTTGGGTAAAAAGGATAAGATAAAGAAAAAAATATTCTAAAAAGGAAAAGATCAAAGATAAAAAGGTGAAAATGTGCCAAAGATGAAAAGAGATCCCCTTCCACAACAACTCTAACAATAATGTTGACTTCCTCCTTTTGATATACATAAGAACATATGAAGATGCAAGCACACACACACACACACACACATACAAATGAGATAGGTTAGGGAATGTGATTCAAATAATTTTGGTACCATATAGACATGTAGGCCTCTAGTATGTGTGTGTGTGTATGCATGTATTTGCAAGTAGAATATTACACATATTTATGATAGAAGAAGGGGTTTAGTTGCCCATAATATTACCCAAAAATCCATGTACTTATATACAAAAGGGAACTAAAGTGAAAGTTATCCAACTCATAAATCCTTTACAATGTTAAAACTACTATTATTTATAGATACAAAAAAACTAAGGGATTTTACCTCCAAAATTGTGTAGGGATTTATGAAAATTTCAAATATTGTTTTATAGGGATCCTAGAGAATTTAATGGGCTGTCTTGTAGCATTATTTTGACTATCTTTGGTATTTCCACCACTATAGGTGTCATGTTGTATTTTTTTGATCGCCTACTTAATTTGATTACTGAGTTAAATTGGTCTTGGTAGGTAATATTTGTCCTCCCTTAGTAATGGCATATTGGTTTACAAATTTGTGCATCATGATTGATGACTTGTCATTTGATCCATCACTTTATTGAAACTTCTCTCCTCACCCTTTTGTTAGATATTCCTTCTTATTTTGATATATTTTTTTTGTCAAAACTTTTATCTACTTTCCCCTTTTAGGACCTTTAAAATTTTTGACTATCTGACATATTTGTTATTTCTTTTAGGAATTTATTTTTTTTCTATTAGGATTTTGTTGTTTGCCTTAGTTAGACCTTTTGAAAATCCTTGACTACCCTCTTTGTTGATTCCTTCAAAATTTTACCACATTCTAATCCTTGGAAATATATATAAAGGCCCCTTGAAATTATTTTTCTTGCCCTTTCATCTTTTACTAGCATTTATTTTTGAATTATTTGTTATCTTTTAAGGATATATGCAGTGGGAGAGATCTACCACATGTCCTAATAATATACTAATAATATGAAAGAAATTAAATCTATAATATGATTAAAAATCCTATAAATAGAAAGTGATGAAAATACAATGCAGTATGGAGGTAATGCGTATAAGATAGAGAACTACATTGTACTCCATACAAGATTTTTACTACTATATACTACTCTCTAATACATTGCACTTGATATCTTATATACCTCTATGAGGTCCTTTATATAGTAATATAGATTCCATGGCCAACATTCTACCTAGCTGTACAAGGGGACACCTTGCACATTACAAATTGCACATTGACACTTGTGCATTTATTAAATTTATTAAAGTAACTAGATAACCACCCCTAAAGTAATATCCTACTCTAAATATGTACCAATTGTGGTACATTTACATGATCCAAATGATATAAAATACTCTAACTCTAACACCCCATGTATTACATTATTTGGGCATTGAAGATTTCAATATTCAATATGGATTTTCTTCTTGAGAATGGTCTTGATCAGGTTCTTCTTTGGCTTCTTGATTCTTCATGTTATAGCTTCTTGTATTTTCCAATCCTTTTTTCTCTAGCATTAGATTTATTTGAGAACTAGTGATATCATGATTTTGCATGGCTTAAGTGGATCAAAAGTGATCCATTTTCTCTCCTTTGACCCTCTATACCTATCTTTCTAATCTTCATAAGTATCAAACTTGAGCTTATTGTTAGTAGATGCTTCTGGAATAAGATTTTGAAAGTACCAATATATTTTGTGTAGTAATATTTCTTCATGGATTTTATAGTACTTGTGTTTATAGTAGTAGAAGAAATAAGAGTGATTTTTCCCATCACAGTATTTGCATGGATGGTAATTCCAACAATTAACCTTTTCATGACCGTATTGATTATAATAGGTGCACAATAGAGATGTTATGGTTTCTTTGTAGTCTATCTTAGGAATATCATGTTTATATATATCCTTGACTAGATCCTTAAACCATATGTGCACAATTGAAGCTATTTCATATTTACTTATTTGTATGTTGTCTTCTTGATATCCTTTTTGAATGTGGTCTTTTTGTATTTTCATAAGTTTCATTAGAAGAATATATTTTGCCATAGTTGTTTGTTTTAGACATTATTTCCCATATTATTGAGTCTTCCTTCCCTTTTACATTTTTCTTATTGCTATTCATTGTATTATAAATAATGCTTTTAATACATATTGGTATTTTTATCATTCCACTTCTAAGTGTATTGCTTAATGTGTTGGTAGTCATATTTATAGCTCATTGGATATAAAGTGCTTTTGATAGTACATGTATCTTATGAGATAGAATATTCTAAGTGGTCTACCTTATAACTCCCTAGTTTAGAGTATATGATCTTGATTTGATAGTTTTTTTTGTAGAACTAAGGTTTTGTTGGCTTTCTTATGTCTCCCTAGTTAATAGGTTTAGTAAAATCCTTGTAGAAATTATATCTTGTAGAATACTTATGATTTCCAAATGAATTGAGTACTTGATAAAATTTTGAATGAATGCTATTTTTATAAAGTTTTATAGGATGCCTTATGTCCACCTAGTGATTTTGGATATGTTTTATGAGTTATTTTTGAATAGTAGTTCAATTTAGGTTGATTTTATAAAGTTTTGTAAATACCAAAATCAATTTTTATTGCTCCTTATATCTCCTATTGAACTAATCACTTTCTAATTTGATGAGGTTCTAATGATTGGATTTATTTTATCCATTTAATATGATTTTAAGACAAGTATACCAATTAATTTCCAACTCTTGATATTCCTTAATGAACCTTATTTTTTTGGTAGATAAGATACTATATCATTAATACTGGGTTTTACAGGTTGACCCAAAACCTTTTACAAAAATCAGCCCAGGGCTATTGATGAACATGTCCTTACTAAGGATCCTATATATGTAAAATCTACATGCCACCAAAGCCATTACATCTGGTAAGGCACATAGCCTATTATCAAAAAGAAACTTCCCATACAAAATTTTGGTTATACCTCGAGAAAACACACCTGCATCATAATTACAAAAAAAGAAACAAACACAGATCCCTTCCTTGAAATAGTGGAGAAAAAAAGTTGCAGACACACATAGCAGAGTACTGAAAAAACTCCCACAAGCTCTGTATTGATAGTTAATCTTAATAATTATTTGGTAATTTCTTTCTTTAGTATATGAAATGCTTTGGGACCACATCCCGTCTTGGTCAATCAGCCTTGGAGAAGTGAACTTGTTGGCTAGATTTATGGCGATGGCTATCTGGTGGTCCATGTGGCTCTGGTTCAAAGTATTATATTGTCGTTTATTTCCTGCCCTATGATTATCAACCAACATCAAATTACTAAGATGACTAGAAGCCATGTTATATAACATGTGACTGTCCCCATTAGTCTTTGTGGTATTTCCAAGCAGCATCCACCAAGACTGACAACTTGGATAATTTTTATTGTGAGTCCATTTCAAAAAAGAGATGGGAATACTCATAGCCTTCGAACTTATAGTGCCTTCCCTGTTGGTAAATTTGACTATAATTCTTGGCATTCTTGTTGAATAAGCTCCTCTACTTCACTCAGGACACCGTGTTCCCATTTGAAAATTTTGTCACCATCGACACCCAAATTGGCTAGCTTATCAGTAACTTTGTTAGCTTCTCAAAAGACATGTTGGGATTTTCTGTCTTGTATTCCCTGGAAAAGGATCCTAGCCTCTTCAAAAATTGTTTTAATCCTCCAAGGAGGTGTTTTCCAATTATTGAGGATATTTATAACATGCATAGAGTCTCCTTCTATGATCAAATTGCCTTCTAAGTCTTGATTCATTTGAAGACCTCTCCATATAGCTCTAGCTTCAGTTTCATTGTTCGTCCTTGTTCCCAAATATTTGGAAAATGCAAGTATCATATTACCATTATGATCTCGCACAATGCCGCCAGCACCTACTCTACAAAGATTGTCCTTAGACGCTCCATCAAAATTAAGCTTAAACCAACCCGTAGGAGGTGGGGACCACTTAACATTGTATCTAGGGTTGACTACCCTAGGCACAGACTCATCTAACAAGGTTAAGCTTAAATATTGAGCAATCGTGGTCTCCTGCAGATGAGGTTTATGGCTATCAAAAGGGATAAGGTTCACATTTTCATTGGTAAAGGATAGGATAATGGCAATGATAGTTTGATGATCATGGATAGACTCATTAAAGACTCTATGGTTCATTTCTAACCACACCTGCCAAATATAGTGATTGAGACAAATTTTCCACATGTATCTAAGTCTTTGGATTGAAAATGGGTAAGGCCACTGGATGAACAAATCAAGTACGATGGTTGGTTTAATCCAGGAAATATTGAAGTCCTAAAAAACCCCACTTAGGATAGTCAAGGAAAAAGGGAACTCAAGGAAAATATGATAAATGGTCTCCCAATTAGCCCTGCATAGATAAAAATGATTAGTGATACAAATACCTTTACACATCATATTATCAATGGTTAGAATTCTTCCTTGGATAACTAGCCATGAAAAGATTGCAATTTTTGGAATTAAATTTTTTATCCAAACTAAGTCCTTTTGGAGGACAAAATCCTCGTCATCAAGCAAAATCTTGTAAGCTGATTTAACAGTGAATTACCCATTTTCCATAGGAGCCTAGGTCACTTGATATTACTTGGGTCTCATGGGGATAAATTGTTGCCCAAGAATGTTACAAAGATCATTTGATTCCACTTGAAATCCCTAAATCCTTATTTTTTTCCACTTCATTATGCCTCTATCCTCAACCATATAATCAGATACTTTTTTGCCAATGAGTTCTTCCATGATATCTCTAATTCGGGCTAAGTTAGGATATTGCGTCAGTGGTTCGTCCTTAGCCCACCTGTCATTCCAACAATTTATCCTCTCATAATTGCATAAAACCCATCTTAAACCTTTTTTGATGATTTCCTTACAATTGAGAATTGCTTTACAAAAATTAGAAACTTTGATTGGAACTGAGTCACTTAGAAATTCCATATTTTGAAGATACTTTCGTTTGATGATAGTTGTCCGTTCATTTTCTTCACCAGAAATGAGGTGCCATGCTTCCTTAGCTAGTAAAGCTAAATTCATATGAGCAATTATCCTTAGACCTAAGCCCCCATTTTCCTTAGGTCTGCACACTTTGGTCCATCCTACAAGGTGTATCCTTTTTTTCTCCTCTGATCCAGTCCATAATTTTTTTTTTTGGAGTTTCTCAATTTTTTGGAAAACCTTCACAAGGGCTTTGAAAACAGATAGGAAATAGACTGGAATGCTTTGAAGAGAGGCCTTAGTGAGGTTCAAATTTCCTTCTTGAGATAGAAGATGACCTTTCCATCTAGCAAGTTTTTTTGAATTCTTTCAATAACCCTGTCCCACATTGAATCTCTCAGAGAACCAATGAAAATAGGGAGACAAAGATACAAAGTGGGGAGGTTTACTATATCACACACTAAAATTTTTGCAATCCTTCCTTGCCTCTGAATGAGGGTGTTCAAGAAATATAACTTGCTTTTACTAAAATTAACTTTCTAACCAACAACATCCTCATAGATTTGTAGGATGTATTTAATTATTTTGGCCTCAACCATCGACACCTTAGTCAATAGAAGGGTATCATCGATGAATTATTGGTGAGAAACAACCCTAGTGAGAGATGTTGCATTGATTCCCGATATTAGCCTTGAACTGCAAGAATTTTTTATGGTTATGCCTAAAGCTTCTGCCACAATGATGAATAACATGGGGCTGATAGGGTCCCCCTGTCAAATTACTCTGCGACTTTGAAAGTAACCAATAGTTGTTCCATTAAATAGAATAAAGAACCATGATTAGAAATGCATTCTTTGATCAAATTAACCCACTGATGGTGAAAACAAAACTTAAGGAGGACAACAATAAGAAAGTCCTAATTTAGCCTATCAAATGCTTTGTTCATATCAAGCTTGAGGGCAAAAGCAGACCTGTTAGTCCTATGAGTAGAGTGCAAAGCTTCATGAACTGTGATAAATCCATCTAAGATTGACTTGCCCTAGATAGATCTTCCTTGGCACAGATAAATGATGCGGGGGAGAAAATCTCTCATTCTATTTGCAATGGCTTTAGTTAGGATCTTGTAAGAAACATTGCACAAACTGATTAACCTGAAGTTAACCATAGATTCAAGGGTTTGCTTCTTAGGAATTAGAGAAATAAAATTAGAGTTGAGACCTTTTGGGATATGATTGCTTGCTTGTAATTCTCTGATAGTAGAAATTACATCCTCACTTACGATGTCCTAAAAATCTTGATAGAAATGAGGGGGAAAGCCATCGAGTCCTAGGGCTTTTTTTGGCTCCATGCTAAACAAGGCTTCCTTAATTTCCTCATCAGAAAAGGGAGCTATAAGCTTCAGGTTTATATCCTCATTTATTATGCTAGGAATGGATTGCAAGAGAATATATTTGGCCTTCTCATTGCACTACGATTCCTAACCAAGGATAGAATTGAAATAAGTTATTGCCTCCTTTATGATTTTTGTTAAGTCCTAAGTAATAGAACCATCTGCTTTTTTTAAAATTTATCTTGTTATTGCTTCTATTTCTAAGCGTGGTGACGTAAAAAAACTTGGAATTTGAATCTCCATATTTCAACCAAAGAGCCCTTGATTTTTACCTCTAATAGATTTCCTCACAGGCCAAAATAATATGAAACTTTGTTAGTTTTATCTGTTCCTCCTGCCTAGTAGTTTCATCAACATCCCCATGTTGAATCCTATGATAAATTATCTTTAAAATTTCAAAAACCTATTTTTTATTTTGACAGAGGTTCTCAAATACCTCTTTGTTCCAATTTCGAAGCTTTTACTTAAAAAACTTTAATTTGCCAGCAAGTTTAAAATTTGCACTACCCCTGACAGGTTGCTACCACCACTGAATTAAGTTATCTCTAAAACTGAAATGTTTGATCCACATAGATTGAAATTTGAAAGGTTTATTGAAGGACAAAAATTTAGGGATCTCCAAAAAAATGGGATTATGATCACAGGTAATTTTAGGAATGGATTGGAGAGTAGAATCACCGAACAAAGTTTTAGCCTCCTTTGATAGAAAAAACCTGTCAAGCCTTTCTTGAATGAGATGACACCCTATCCGTCGATTGCTCTAGGTATAATTTGCTCCTCTAAGTTTTACATCCATTAACATGTTGGAGTTCACAAATTCATTGAACTCATCCATGCTCTTGATAGGTGGTCCATTTACACCCATTTGGTTTGAAGGGTAAAGAGGAGTGTTAAAATCCCTAGCCAGAATCCAGGGGACATTATGGAAGATTTCACTTAGATTGTATAAGTACTCCCATAGTAGAGCTCTCCCTTGAATTGAAGTTGGGGCATAAATATTTGAAAGGATCCATGACCTATTATTGTTTATTTCCTTAAATAAAATACTAATAACCCTATCATATTTTTGAATAATGGTGCCTTCTACTATCCAGGGATCCCACAAAGTCATAAGGCCTCCAAACGCTACTATGGATGATTTGCAAACCATCTCCCCTTGATTCCAGATTTTTTTTGCTACTTTTTTTATCTAAATCTCATCAGTTTTGTTTCTTGCAACATGATAATAGTTGGACTCACTTGATTTATTATTGCACAGACTTCCCTAAGTTTGGGTAGGCCATTGAGGCCTCTCTCATTCCATGATAGGAACTTCATTTATATTGTTTAGTATTTCTTCCTCTCCCCTTCCCTTGAGGGGGTTTTCCTAATTTTTTGTCTTTAGAACCCAAAATAACCTGTTGAAACAAGGTTCTCTATTTTCTATTGGCATTGTCATTATCAGTTTTAATTTTTTTATGCTCAACATTTGATATTCTCCCTCTTCTTTTTCACTACTAAAATCTATAGGAGACTTCATAGTGTTCTTGGTTTTTTTAGGACTAAAATGGGGGGAGGCAATTTGTTGTAGAATCGGACTGCCATATTCCTTAGTCTGAAGAGTTTCACATATCTCCAACCCTACATCCAAATATTCTCTTTTTTTCCTATATTCCCCTGGTCTACGGGACAACCCCTCAGTAGGATTCACTTGGATCCTAGTGATGATGTTAGGGAGATGAAATTTTTTATTTTCCAATGCCTCAAATTTCTTTCTAAGTTCTTTGGTATTAAGGTTTGTATTTAGGATGCCCACTAGGCTTGAAGTATTTTTAGCATTGGGGTTTAAGGATCCCGACTTGGATGGGGATTCTAGAGATCGGACATTAGGGTTTGGCTTTGTGATGCCCATGGGGCTTACAATAATTTCAACATTAGGGTTTGAGGATCCTGTCTTGGATGGGAATTCTAGAGAGTCAGAAAGGTTAGCCTAAAGGTTCTAGGCTTCCATGTCTTCCGATAATCCTCCTACTCCCATATTGGATAGAATTGAAAATTTATTTGAAACTAGAGGATTGAAACTTACCTGAGTATTTTGGTTGCCAACAACTTGTTTTTTTCCTTTGTCTTGTTGGGACCATGCACCCTATCTTTTTTTTTTTTGATAGACATAGTTTACTTGATTGAAATCACCTCTGCTAGGGAAAATCCTCAAATTTCCTCTGTATAGCATTCCCTGCTTTTGCTTTTCTCTATTCATTTCTAGGTTAGGGAATTGATTGCATAAATGTCCTTGAATTTTGCATTCTGCATAGAATGTCGATCTGTTCTTGTATTCTACCGAATATTTTTGATAGTATTCTTTATACTCTAGCTACAAAAACATTGGTAATTCATTATCCAAATTAGCATTTATGTAGATTCGTGCATGAGTCATCCTTGTCCTGGCCAAGGTTGCATGTTCAATGGAGATAAGGTCCCCTATAGTTTTGGCTATGCCCTACAACCAATATTCATAGAAGAATTGGGAAGGTAGACTCGAGAGATGAACCCAAATAGGGGTAATGTTAATATTTTGCTTTTCAGGGTTGAAATATTCACCCCATTGTCTAAGAAAAAGGTCCTTTTGCCCAAAAACCAAGGACCTCAAGGTAAAATGTAGTTAGCATCCTCCATATTGTTAAAATAGATAATGAAGAACCCTCAAGTTAGAGATACCAACTCTAAGCTGCCTACTAGTCGCCATTTACTCGTTGCCCAAGCCCTGATAGTCTTCATGTCCAGCCTACCTCCTGAAAACTTGCCTACCAGGGATAATTCTTCCATTGAAAGAAAAGAGCTCATTGAACTTGCTAGTGTTAAAATTTTATTATAGATTGGAACTAGGGGCGGAAGAGAGAGAACCTCCTTTCTTTTTCTTCTAAGAGTCTCAGCAAAATATAGCCACTTCTTGGGCCTCACATTGTCCTTCGTATATTTTTTTTTTGAGGTCTTAATGAACCTTATTTTATAGCTTTTGATTTATTATATTTAATGTTTCTAAATTTCAATATCCTACTTTGGTGTAGTATTCCTTATAACTCCCTAATTTGAAATATTAGAAAATAATAATATTTGCAGTAATTGAATTTCAATTTTTCCAAGTAGAAATATTTATTTCTCCTATGTTTTAATTTGAAATTATTAAGCTATAATCTTATTTTAATTTTTTTTTTCAAATATGGTTGATTTCCCTATAGTATCAACCTTATTTTACACCCTTATATGATATAAATCCAACTACAAGAGGTCAAAACAAAATACCTCCCATTACATAAAAACTATGATAAATGAAAATAATATGTAAAACCCTCCATTTACATAAAAATTGCAATAAATGAAAATAATCAGTAAAACCCTCTATTCACATAAAAACTATAATACATGAAAATAAACCAATAATTTTTTTTTTTTAATTCCTAGATTCACTTCCTCCTTTTACAATGCAATACCAAGGGAATATATATCCTCAAAGAAACCCTAAAATAAAACCCTAAAGCTTGAAGCCCTAAAAGAAACCCTAAAATAAAACCCTAAAGCTTAAAGCCCTAAAAATAAAATATTACTATTTTTGGCAAATTGTTTTTTCCACCAAAAATTGCCTTTTTAAGTAATTACTATTTTCGAAAAATTATTTTTCATCAAAATTTGCTGCTTTTAGTAATTACCATTTTTGCATCAAATAATTCCATTTTGAGTAATAAAAAAATTATTTTAAAACTTCTTTAAAAAAAACCTCTAAAGATAGGCTCCTGCATCATTCTCCTCTGGTTGAAAAGAACTCTGCTCCTGCGAGTTCCTTTGATCAAACTCATAATTGCTCTCCATATAGGGCCACACATCTGCAAGTACTCCTCAAAGTACCAATCTCCTTTCAAGGTTCTATATCTCAAACCTCCTACAAGCACTACACATAGTGCCAATTCTTCCTTCAAGGTTTGAAAATAGCAAACCTCCTGCAAACACTACACAAAGTGTCAATTCCTCCCTTTGAGGTTTTACATAAAAAAAAAACCTCCTGCAAGCACTTACATAGAGTGCCAATTTCTTTCTCCAAGATTTTAAAAACCTTCTACAAGCACTACACAAAGTGCTAATTCCTCCCTCTGAGGTTTTACATAAAAAAAACCTCCTGCAAGCACTTACACAGAGTGCCAATTTCTTTCTCCAAGGTTTTACAAACCTTCTGCAAGCACTACACAAAGTGCCAATTCCTCCCTCTGAGGTTTTACATAAAAGAAACCTCTTGCAAGCACTTACACAAAGTGCTAATTTTTTTCTCCAAGGTTTTACAAACCTTGTACAAGCACTAGAAAAAGTGCTAATATCTTTCTCTAAGGCTTTTACGTAAAAAAGCCTCCTGCAAGCACTTACATAGAGTGCCAATTTCTGTCTCCAAGGTTTTACAAACCTTCTGCAAGCACTACACAGAGTGCCAATTTTTTTGGAGCCCCTTTGCTCTCCTCTCATTTTCTCTTTTTTTTTCTTCTCTTTTCTCCCCAACAAGATCCAACTTGCTTTGATACCAAATGATGTAAATCCAGCTGTAAGAGGTCAAAACAAAATATCTCCCATTACATAAAAACTACGATAAATGGAAATAATATGTAAAACCCCCCATTTACATAAAAACTACAATAAATGGAAATAATCCATAAAAACCTCCATTCACATAAAAACTATAATACATGGAAATAAACCAATAAATGTTTTCTTTTTTTATTCCTGGATTCACTTCCCCCTTTTACAATGTAATACCAAGGGAATATATATCCCCAAAGAAACCCTAAAAGAAAACCCTAAAGCTTGAAGCCCTAAAATAAACCCTAAAATAAAACCCTAAAACTTAAAGCCCTAAAAATAAAATATTACTATTTTCGACAAATTTATTTTTCCACCAAAAATTGCATTTTTAAGTAATTACTATTTTTGGCAAATTATTTTTACGTCAAATAATTCCATTTTTAGTAATAAAAAAATTATTTTAAAACTTCTTTAAGAAAAACCCCTAAAGATAGGTTGATGCATCATTATAACTCCTATTAATGAAAGAAAATTAGAATAAGGTAAATTCTTACATTTATAATGTTGCAAACCTCTATGTACTCGGTATTGAATTTCAAATGTAGATGACAATAATATTTAGTATTCCTCCTAGCTGTTATGACCAATGTATTCTCCAACGTATGGGCATAGATGAGATCGACAAAATTTAACACTTATATTTAAATTAGACGATGGCTGATTTTTTATTCTCTTCTGATTGTAATATTTGGATAATGGATGCCTTAAGTCTGACCTCCTTGACCAATAGCTTTAAATGTTCTTTTCATTGATATTACTCATTGGTACAAATATGTATTCATCATTGGTATTTAACACCTCAAATAGGGATAAATTCTTGTAATGGGTGACAAAGGTCATGGTAGCTTCTATTTAATGTCTTGTAGCATTATAGTCTTGTATGAGCGCTTATATTCATTGGTGATATATGCTATTTCTCTTCTAACATTTCCAATATTGTCCTGTGTAATGCCTTCTTGGACTTTCCTTCAACCGTGCAAAGGATGAGTACTCGTGTGTGAGACATTAGGGTTTCCTTAAAGGTGACAAGTGTCACCTTCCATTTTTTCATGGATCTTCTCTTAATATATCTCAACGTATTCTTTGCAATATTCTTTTATCAATGTATTGTGCCCAGATTCTACTTTTTTGTATGCTTTCAATGGCGCTCGGTACAAATTGGTTCTAGCTGTAATAGTGAGAAATGCTTCCATGGCTATGGGTAATTCTTTGGTTGATTTTTTAGATAATACAATGGTGCCCTTGAGTGCTCCTTATGGATGTACATCTAGCTGGTATAGCCTCTTTTGTGCTTTGTTTTCATACTTTCAATCTACTATGTAGTTGCCTTTGTAATAATATTTCTGCTTCCTTGTGTTATGTTGTATTTGCTTGTAGGTACCTTGATACGACTATCTAAAACTAGGTATGATATGAGATCTTTGAGAGCATCTTTTACCTTGCTTAGAGGATGCTTTTACATGACTGCTTTTAGCTAATTTCTCCTTGTGAAGAATGTGCCTTTGTGGAACTTAAATCCTATAATTTTTCCTACGTAGGATAGATTGGTATGGTGCAATATAATGTAAATAAACTTGTAAATAGAATACCCTCTTTTTGCACCTCCTTTTGCACTCTATTCTTCTAGTTTAATAGCAACTTTCATGTAGCCAAGGGATGATTTGACATTGTCTCATTTTATAGAAAACTCTCTCCTTTTCTTGGTTACTTTGGTAATGAACTCAAGCTAATAACTACATATATGGAAGCTTTTCTAGAAGTAATTTTTGCACTAATTTTTTCTCTATAAATAGCCCTTAGTGCACCTCAAATCTAACACTCACCAAGTCTCGATTTGTAGCTTCTTTTACTATTTATGATGATGGATTTCTTATCCACTCCTTGGAAGAATCTGATATGATTTTGATAGCTTCTTTGGACCATGATATGTTGTAGGTTCTATGCACTAAATAGTATTTCTAAACACTTTTATATTATTCTAATTTTTTTCCCTTGATCTTTAATCAACAATGAACATAGACTAACCCTTTTGAGAGTAATTAGTTAAAGATCAACTAGTATAGTTCTAATGGATTAATAATGCACTTTAAAGGTAACAATAATATCACCTTATTTCTCATGTAAATAAACTCTCAAAATTGTTTCAAATGCACTTAATAATATTTGTAAATTTTAAGAGTAATCTGTAAAGAACCCTTAATGAATATTCTACAATTTTCACTACAATCAATATTGTAGGATGTAGTCTTCTTTCTTTCTAGATAGATAATAGGTAAGTGATAATTTTATTTCTTTCAAAAAATATCCAACTCCTATATAATGTGCAAATATATCTTAAAATGAACTCTTCTTTTTGTACTTTCTAGAAGACTATAATATACGTCATTTTTATTGCAACTCTAATCCAAATGTGGTGCTTAATGGAATTTTATAATGAACCCTTATTTAAAATTCAACTAATTGCACCCAAGTTTATTATCTTTAATATCTTCTACTATAGATGTAGATCTTGGTATTTTGATTCACCAAGTTGTTGCCTTGTAATGGATGAATTTGTAGCTTCTTATTGGCTATCCTAAATAGCTTCTTGATTCACCAAAATATGGGCTCAAACCTTTTATCTTGAGCCTAGGTTTTGGTGGCATGATCCTTCTAGTGATCTTCAATTTTCTATAGTAGGTTCAGAAAGTCCTTGCTTCTAAAATATACCTTATTTCTATGAGAGGTAATATCCAAATATCTTGGAGTTTGTAGGCTTCGTATATTAGAATATTCCTTCAATATTCTTGTTGAGTTTTGATTTCAAACATAATATTCTTCTTCTCAAGACTCTAAATATCTTGAGGTCTTCACTGGATTCTTCTTCAGGATTTGGCACTCTTTGCCAAAGTCTTCTTATCTTGGGATTGTTGTTGAATGATAAAAATTATTCCAAGTTCTTCACTATCAGGAGCTTCTCCTTGGTAGTGTATTTCTCCAATTATTTCTCGTAGGAACTCTTTTGATGATGCTTCTATGAGATCTACAACAAGGCTCTCTAAGATTTCTTTTTTTTCCTCCTTGAGACCTCTCCAAGATATTCTATCTTGCATCTTCTCTGGTCTTCCAACTGAGACCTTTTATTCAACCTTCTGCTTCTAGAAGTGTTGGTGATGAGATCTTCTTCTCGAATCTCTAAAATCTACTTCTTATGGATTCTAGAATGGGACCTTGCTGGTACTTATTTTATTATATAATTTGTAGGATTTAATGGAGATAACCAATATTATATTTTGTAGACTCTTCTCTAGTCTTCTTTAGAAAATTTTCTATGGAGTCTTCTTATAAATCAGGAACTCTTCTTTTAAATCAAGAATTCTTCTTTGAAGTCTTCTTGAAAATTAAGGATTTTATGGCCTTTTCTACTTCTGCACTTTGTAGGTGTTAATATTAAATGGATATCACCAATATCCTATCTCCTCCTTGACTTGTCTTATGGAGTATCTTCTTCCTTGAGTCTACTATAATGTTATTTTTGCCTTTTCTTTCACTTTTATAATCTGCAAGATTTACAACTCTAATGGGACCTTTCTCCAAGGTCTTTGAGATCTTTAGTATTCTCCTTGTTGTTACAAGTTCTGTAACTATTATAAGAAGATATTATTCCTAGATCTCTTGTACGAAGTTTCCCAACATTTTCCTAAATATCATTTTCTTGCAAAAAGTTGTTAGAATCTGGAATGGAAGAATTTATAATTCTATATCAAGGATTCTATGGCATTCTTTATGGATCAAGACTTCTATGGCCTTTCTTCTGGATTAAGGCTTCATGGCCTTTCTTCTATATCAAGGATTCTATGGCCTTTTTGCAATGTGAATTTTTTCAATCTAGCAATGGATATCTCCAATATCCAAACTTCACCAAGACTCTACTCCTAGAGTCTCTTCCACAATGTCTATTTTTCAAAAAAAAAAAACTTTAGATAATAGTTAGCATAAAAATATCTAGATCTCTTGAGATAAATAGTCTTCACTAGTTGATACATCAAACTAGTGGAATACATGTTGAGTCCTAGTCTTCACAAGTTTTCCTACAACTCTATGGAAAGACTTTTCCTACAACTCTATGGAAATACTAGCCAAATGTAATCTCAAAATATTTGTAATTAAGATTTATTTTAGTCCTTTCAATATTTCTTGTGACTCTCCCTAATCCTATCTTGATTCACCATGGTTTTAATACCATTGTTAAATTTTGAGGATATATGCACTGGGAGATATCTACCATGGGTCCTAATAAGATACCAAGAATATGAAAGAAAGTAATTATGTAATATGACTAAAATATACTATAAATAGAAAGTTATGAAAATACAATGCAATACAAAGGTAATGGTCACTCCATTAATATAAACTAAAGAAATATATTGTAATCCATACATGAGTTCTAATACTATCTACTATTCTCTACTAAAATGTGCTTGATATTTGATATATCTCGGTGAGGTACTTTATATAGGAAGATAGATTCCTTGACCAACACTCTACCTAACTATACAAGGGGACACCTTGCACATTACAACTTGCACATTGAAACTTGTGCATTTATTACATTGCTTGAAGTAAATATCTAATTTTACCCTAAATTAATCTCCTACTCTAACTATGTACCAAATGTGGTACATTTAAATGATCCAAATAATGTAATATACTCTAACTCTAGAATTATTTCTAACAAAATTCAATTTTTTGGAGATGTGAACTATAGATGATGAAATTTAGCTAGTGGGGTTCCCTATTAAAGTATCCCCATTCCTACTACCTACATGTCATTTGGCATCACTCCTCATTTTAAAAGAGTTGTTAGTGTAAATAAGCTTCATCTAGGTGTCCCCCACTTTTTAATTGAATGTGGGAAATTAGATGTCTCACAAGATATCTTAATGAGGAGTTTCTATATAGAATCCCACTATTGGATATTTTTTTGTAATTGTGGTGAAGATATGGTGGATGAGAAGTCAAGGACCAAAAATCCAAAGAAATATGGATGATAGGTAGACTTGCTAGCTCACCCACAATATCTATATAAATTTAACCACTACCAATGATGGAGTTATTTCAATTATAATTGAAAAGGCTCCTTGGCTACCATCAATAGTAGGTTCTAATTTAGATATCACCAATTATTTTGAGCAGAATTAATATGAGTCACTAAATATTATGATTCAATGACCATATTTTCCACACAACATGAGAGCTTTTACGTTGATCTTCAGCCTTTGGAGATGCTTTATTGGTAATATTTTGGTATGGATTTTCAAGTAATTGGTAATGATTTGAGGGATTTCCATTCTACACAAGGTTTCAAGTTAGCTTCAAGCATAATTTTCTACTATATTGTAGTGAAACTTCACTACACTTTCTTTTTTCAAAACACAATGTAGACTTTTTGAAGAGCTTCTTGGGATTTTTATCATTTTATATGGTGTTTTTGTCATTTTCAGCTTTGGAAATATCTTACTTTTATGAACCTAATTGAAATAGAACTTCCCTTATAACTTTGTCATCTAACCATATGATGCAAAAAGTACTTGAATACCTAAACAATTGGTGACGTAGGACAATTTTGGAAGTTCATAAGAAACATCTCAAAAATTGCATCAACTATCTCATATGTTTCTAAAATATTATCAAAAACAATATTCAATAGTTCACTATTCAACTAATACTATGATTTTTGGTAAACCTTAGCCTCGAACAAAAAATATTATTAAAATTATTTTAATATCATAGGAAAATATGTTCTATTATTGCTTAAAAATCATTAGTTCATTCTATTTTAAACATAGAACATATAAAGTCCTAGTTATTTTTTTTAAGATGTAAGCATACCTATAATTATTTATGAATATATATATATATATATATATATATATATTTCATCATATTCACATTCTATGGAGTAATATAAGACACACCTTGCTAAATAAAATGAGCTTAAGTAGCTAGAGCAAGTGAATTTTAAAATGGAGATCTAAGTTTTAGAAAACATTCATTGCCCTTTGGATTTTAAGTATTGATGAAGTAAAGCACCATCTCTAGTACTCATAACCTCAAATCATTGATACCTTTAGTAATTAAATACTTCTATGAGATCCACAAGAAATTTGACTAAAAAAGAGATTTTCAAATTTTGCATTCCATATGTAAAAATGTTTTCGAACAAGTTCATTAAAATTATAAAGTGGAGTGCCACATTGGTTTGAATTTCAGGGTTTTCTTACCTTCTGTTATGATATTTGTCTCTATTGTAGCGAGACCTCATTGCCTAAAGATATCTCTCTTGGTTGCTTGTTCTTTTTCTAGGCTATTCCTGTGCCTTTCTAGAATGGTTTTTTCACCTTTTTGGTTGTTCCTGTGCCTTCTTGGATGGGTTTTTTAATTTCTAGGCTATTCCAGTACCTTTCTGGATGGGTTTTTCACTTACAAGAAATTATCGTGCCCTATTGGATAGATTTTTTATTTACAAGATTTTCCCATGCCTTATTAGGTGAGTTATTCATTTTTAGGTAGTTTTTGTGCCTTCCTGGATGGGTTCTTCATTTTCCTTGTTGCTTCTCCTAGGCTCCCTATTGACAGGATTCTATTTTTAGTAGTTTTATGGTTTTCCTAGGTGGGATTCTGGTTTTTGTTTCCTGCTAGGCTATTTTGTTTGGCAGGATGACCTATTTCAAATGCTACCAACTATTATTTCTTCCCTGGATCCTTTTGTGTGGGGTTTTGTTTTTTAAATTTTAAACTGATCTTGTCAGTTCTCCTATTGCTGTGTTGGATAGGTTTTTTATTTGACTTTTATCCTGGGCTACCATAAGCCGAGTTTTTTATTTAGGTTTGTAATTTTTAGTTGTCTTTGGCTCTCATAAGCAGGATTTCCTATTTGTGCTACGTAGGATGGTCCTACTTCTCATTTTTGCAAGAATATTCGATCATGTGCTCGCTTTGTGGAGACCTTCTCCCTTCAAATATCCTCTCCCTATTCCATTTGTAAAAGTTTTTGGTACCCTTTCAAAACCCCATTATCAATCTAAAAAAAATTATAAAGTGGAGAAATATTTTAATATTTTAATTTTAACTAAAACTATTTTTAAAATATAATAAATAAGTTAATTTCAAATTCAATAGCAATATATATAATGTGCTCTTATGTTCATTTATATAGTGATAAATCTAAAAGATCTATGTACACAATAATTTAAAAGCACATAATAAATTAAAAATAAACATTCATTGAATAAATAATGAACTCCTATTCATCGGAAAATAAAACTAATATTATAATTAGAAAATAAAAATGTTTTAAATTAAAAAAGCTTTAACATATTTAAAAAGATAAATTTTAATTTAACCATTGTGAAATACCTATTTTCAACTTAATTAGAAGTAATAATTTAGAAGTTTTATATTAAAAACATAATAAGTTTACCATTAATTCCATCTATGAAATCATCACAAAGGTGGTAGCATTAAGGTTGTAAATTATCCTTGCAAATATAACATTAGAGAAGCAATGGGGATTTGTCCAAGGAAGATAAATTATGGATGGAATAATCACAATCCATGAAGTACTACAATCAATAGTAGGAAGTGGTAAGGAAGGAATGATATTAAAGTTGGACATGAACAAAGCATATGATAGAGTATCATGGAAGTTCATGGACAAAGTTATAGCCAAATTTAGATTTAATAGGAGGAACTTTTGGTGAGAAATTGTATTTCCTCCTCCAAATTCTCTATTATAATAAATGAAAATCTAGTTGGATATTTCAGAAGTGAAAGAGGATTAAGGCAAGGGGATCCTCTATCTCCATACTTATTCATTATAATGGTCAAGGCATTGGGTAGATGACTAAAGGCATCTCATAATTCAAGAAATATTATAATCCTAAGATCAAGATCGATAATAGGGGCAATAACCCATTAATTTTTTTTGATGACACAATTCCACTATGGGTACCAACTATGAAGGAAGCAAAAGGAATAAAGAGAATCTTGAAATTATATTAACAAGAATCATAACAAAAGATAAACCTATATAAGAGTAAGATATAATTTATAACCACACCAAATAATAAATAAATGAGAATATCTAGAATATTATAATGTAACATAGAATATCTCTCAAATATCTATCTAAGGATTCCAATATTCTAAGAAATAGAAAATAACAATATGCAGGATCCATTAGTGGATAAACCTTAAAACAAGTGATAGTTTAAAAATTCTCTCCTAATCCAATCAAGGAAAGTGTAATTGTTGAAGAGCAGTTTAAATTATTCTAACATATTTGTTATTAGTATTCGATATACCAAATAAAATATCAAAGTTAGTGGAAATAATTCAAAAGTTATTCCTATGGTTGGGAATAGAAGAGAAAAATATAATTCTATTAGTATCATGGAAAAGGGTATGCAGACCAAGATGATAATGAGGGCTAGGATTAGGAAGTATAAATACTAGGTACTATCATGACCCTCCCTGACAGAATTTTTGGCACAAAGGAACAATGTATTATTCTATTATGTTTCAATACCTAATTTGAGAAATTGAACCAACTATGTGATGTTTAGTTGGTTTGAAAGAGCATGATACTGCTGATATATTTCTAAGATGTGCATGATTAGGTAAACTCATAGGTGAAAGAAGCAAAATCATCCACCAGAAGTGGGGGTACTTGAGGTTGAATAAGTGATGATTAAGGAAAATCAAGGGTAACATTAATGGATACCTTCATATAGGCATGCATTTGGTTAGGGATAATCATAAAAAAATAACCACTTTGAGCCTCAGATTGATAGCCTAGTAGCTATCATAAATTATTAAGGTTGAGATAGGTGACTAGATTGATGGAAAGATTTCCCTTTATCTGTTGCATATGTTAATTGTATTTTACTTCATCACTATCTACATTTGTGATTTTGGAAATAAAATCATGCATAATTTAAAAATGTCTTGAAAATCCTTGTGACACTTGAATATGATTGGTATGATGTCATGCTCAAATATATGAAAAAGGAATCCTTGAATGTTTCAAGAATTTATATAGCAATATTTTATTTTAAATGATAAAGGAATATCATTTCAAAATAAAATTTAGTTTATTTTAAATGATAAAGGAATTTTATTTTTGAAAAAATAAAAGTTTGTTTAACTTTAATTGATAAAGAAAATCTCAAATTTTATTTTTATTTTTGTTGAATTTACATGGTGGAATCGGTAGCCGTCACGAATCTGGGTAGGTTGTCCAAATTTTATGGCTGCCATAGTATTCTGTGCTATTCGCCCCAGAAGTTGCCACACAGATCTTCATGCAGTCCGCCCCTATAACCACCATGCCACAATCATTTTAAATCTTTTACGTCGTTGAAAGCACCAGGAAAGGGATAAGCGTTCAGTCCGACGAGGCATGATATTTGATCCTTGTACCTCTGCCCCCCTTATGGGGTTTGGATGAACTAATTGGTCTACACCTCAGACCTAAGAAAATCTCAATTTAAAATAGTATTTGCTTTAATTAAAAATGATAACTGAGCCTCATTTATGAATAAATAATTGAATTATTTTGGAGCTTCACTTATAACTATTGATTATATACTAGTAAGAAAATCTCTTCTATAATCCATACTTAATAAAATATTATTAATATAATAATCAAACTTCATATTGATCCAACAATATATATTTGCAATTTGAGCATACTTTAAGTGGACGTTTGAGTTAGCAGGAGTGCCTGCCAACATTGGAGGGATGAGTGCCATTTATTATGGAGCTTATCCAAATAATTTAAAAATTTTAGTTCCATCGACCATTGAATTATGGTAGCTAGAGAAGTTATGAGGGGTGGTGAGATGTAGAGGACTAAGGAGAGAGCTATGCAGTTGTGTGAGGAGGATGATGACTGGTTGAGAATAATAAAGGAGGTAAAAAATAGTAACATAGAAAATTAAAACTCTAGAAAGCACCAAGGTAGGAAAACACTACCCAATCCACCTCAAAGCAAGCAAATAATAAACCAAGTTGGGTTATAATCCTTGTTACCTTTGTATATATAGTGTTTGTTCTTTCATACTTCATTATTTCTATTGGCTTATCACTGCTCGTTTATTGGTTGTGGGAAGATGAGACTCTGTCTTATTAAAACCCTCCTCTATGTTTTATTATGTGCTTCCCTTTCAATGATGTTGCCATGGATTATTAGCTTCAACTATCTTGGTGTGTCGTAAATTCCTTCTCTTTAGGTTGTCATTAACATGTTGACTATGGAGGAATCCTAAAATAGGATGGGATCTGAGTATGTTCAGTTGCAAGAAGCCACGTATACAATGCTAGCTTTGTTACCTTTATAGTCGAGTCTTATCAAACCAAGTCACCTATAAGCTATATCATGTTGTTGTTTGTCAGTTCGTGGTTTTGTTTCCATTAGGGAGTGTTTGTAAGTGTTGATGGGTGTTTTCCCTTCCAAACGCCATCCATATCCTCATGACCTAAGAACCTAAGAGGTTGCCATCACTCTCAACTAAGGACACACACCTCCTAGACATTCGTAACCATAAGTAACCCATCCCTTCTTCTACCATAGCTTAGGCCATGAAGGTGTGGTGACTTTTTATCATAGAGGTTGTTTGCTTCTGCTGTGCTGTAAGCTACATGGTTGAGCATGCATCATTTTTGATGTTGATATTGTTAGTGTATCCTTTGGTCACTTTTGGAACTATTATTTAAGTTAATAGTCTTATTTCGTTTCTTAAAGCTTTAAATAGGTAATAAGAATAATTTAAGAAGGTTACTGAAGGAAAAAGGGTTTATTTATAAATTAAAGTAGTTTTCTTTGATTTGTTAAATTAAAAAAGAATTAGTTTATTTTATAAATTAAGGGTATGGGTTTTTAATTTATGAAATGAAGTAAAAGGATTTATTTTCAGACTAAAGTAGTTGACTTTGATTCATTGAATAAATAAAGAACTAGTTTATTTTGTAAATTAAGGGTATGTGTATTCAATTTATAAAAAGAAGAAAAAGGATTTATTTTAATATTAAAGTAGTTGGCTTTGATTCATTAAATAAATAAATAATTAGTTTATTTTGTAAATTAAGGGTATGGGTCTTTGATTTATGAAATTAAGGAAAATGGTTTATTTCGAGATTAAAGTAGTTGACTTTGAGTTGTTAAATAAATAAAGAATTAGTTATTTTTTTTGTAAATTAAGGGTATGGGTCTTTAATTTATGAAATGAAGGAAAATATTTTATTTTTGTAAAGATTTTATTTTTGTATTAAAGTAGTTGAATTTGATTTATTAAATAAATAAAGAATTAGTATGGGTTTTTAAGTTATGGAATGAAGTAAAGGATTTATTTTCAAATTAAAGTAGTTCAATTTGATTTGTTAAATAAATAAAGATTAGTTTATTTTGTAAATAAGGGTATGTATCTTTAATTTATAAAATGAATGAAAGGGTTTATTTTCAGATTAAAGCATTTGATTTTAATTTGTTAAATAAATAAAAGATTAGTTTGTTTTGTAAATTAAGGGTGTGGGTATTTAATTTATGAAGTGAAGGAAAGGGTTTATTTATTTATTTATTTTTTAAAGAGAAAAACTCCTTGAAGAGTCGCCTTGGTCTGAGAGACCACGAACAGAGGGTTCTACAACGTCAAAGTCACCTGAGGGTCGCACCCGACCCTACCCACACCAACATTATCAATTGGATTTTGGATACCCAATTCAATTTTTTGGTAGGGTGGAGATTTCAACCTGGGACCTCCCTTGGAGGATTGCTCTCTCCTCTCCAACTCACCTACAACACCTGAGTGGGAAAGGGTTTATTTTCAAATTAAAGTAGATGACTTTGATTTGTTAAATAAATTTAAGAATTGGTTTGTTTTGTAAATTAAGGGTATGGGCCCTTAATTAATGAAATGAAGGCAAGAGTTTATTTATATATTAAAGTAGTTGAATTTGATTTATTAAATGAATAAATAACTAGTTGGTTTGTAAATTAAGGGTATGAGAATTTAATTTATAGAACAACAGAAAATGGTTTTTCTTGATTGAGGGAACTTAGAATGTTTGATTATTAAAGGTATGGGACTTTAACTTGTCAAATATGGGTTGGATGAATTAATTTGAGTGGAACCTATAATCTAGTTGCATTATTGGAAGATTCTCCTAGGTTGATGAGAGGGGAAATAAAAATAGTGATTTTATGATATCAACTATGCAATAGATGGTAAGATGCTTGATTTAATTGTATAGTTATAATTTGGTAAAGAAATAAGTAAATGCATTTAGAAGCATGTCTATCATGGAACTATGAGTGCCCTGATACCCTACTATATTCAAATGATCGATGGAAGATGAGGTGGACCAATAAGGTAGTTGAAACTGATGTATAGGTTTGATTCTACTTATAATTATTTACTTACATTCAAATAGAATTGTCATGTGGGGAGATTTCCCATGATGAAATTGATGTAATATATTATTCTTTAAAATGTATGGAGGATTTACCATGCTTATTTATATGTAAGAATTGTTCAATTATTAGAGATGTACCTTTAAATTTCTGCCTGAGTTATCTATAGATGCATTTGAATCTCTTTCAATTATTGTTTATATTATTTAAATTAATGCCTCCTTCCTTGTATATTTGCTTGTTTTATGGAATATTTTATTAGATTTAGTATCTTAATTTAAGTAAAGGGTTATAGGGTGAACATAGAGGATGACCTAAGGGATTGAGACCCCCATAGGGTGAACATGGTAGACCTAAGGGATTATGACTCCTTAGGGATAAATATAACCAAGTTAGTAAAAACTACATCTGAGTTAAAATAGCTCATCGTGGAGATGAGATGGATATCTTAACTCACAATGCACGTAATATACATACACAGACTAACTTGTGTATGGTATGGTGATGGATGTATACCTTCGATTGGATGAAGGTCATAAGTTTAGCTCATCAAGAGTGATGAGAAGGATATAATTATTTTTAGTAATACATAATACACATACATAGATGGATTTGTGTTAGGGTATTTAGTGTTAGGATACCACATCCTAACATTACTTATTAATTATTATATATTACTTTAATTATATATTGAAAGTCATGATTGAAGAGTCATGATTGAAAAGTCTATATATATGATATGATAGTAATCCATATCAAATGATCTATGAAGAAAAATATATAATTGTTTACTAAATGCATTGGAGGGACCTTCCTACCAGTGAAATAGTGATTATTTATAAAAGTGATTATTTTAATTTAGATGCTATTTTAATTAATTATTTATTAAAATTGTGCTAGAACCTTCAGGGTTCTACCATTTGGTATAAGAGCCATGTGGGACCCAACCATGTGGTATTTGTTCAAGGAATTTCATCAAAACACTTGGGACCTTCATCAAAACACTTTCGTGCATGAGTATGAAATTTGATTTAAGGATATCACCAAACAATACACAAGGTTGGATGAAAAAATTTCATATATTGTTTCATCAGTGGATTAAAGGAAGAGATTCAGCTAGAGGTACAAATGTTCAACCCTAGTACCATGATGCAAACTATTGGATTGGCCAAATTAGTTGAAGATAAAATCAATGCACAACATCAATTAGGGAAACCACCTATGGGAAAATCTCAAACTACTTACATTTCCCCTAAATCTACACATAATGGAAAGGCACAAAGCACTTACACAACCCCCAAACTTAACCCAACCCTACCAATTAAACATCTTAGTTTTGAAGAAATGAAAGAATGACAAGTAAAAGGCCTATGCTATCTTTAATATGCGAAATTTATTTACAATCATCAATGTATTAAAGAGTAATTGAGGTAGACATAGTGATAGATACACCTGAAGATAGTACTAAATATGGAAACAATGAGGAAGGTAAGGAATATGACGAAGCCACAAAATATAAGAAAGACGAGGAAGATGTGTAAAAAAAGGATAATGAGCAAGAAATATCCTAAACACCTAATCACAATGATAAAGGCAATACGGTTGATATGCCAGAAGTGATTGATGCATTAGGTAAGGATGAGGTAGACATTCTCGAAATGACCCATTATGGCCAAACTTACACTCTACAAGAACTACACTCAAATTTCCCCCTAATTGTGAGTTCTTGCCATATAACCAAACCTATTCAAAAATAACATAGAAAGGTGATTACACACTCATTCACTGTTGGCTCTCCTAGGGAACAACAAAAGGATATGGAAGTGTTACCACCACTTTTGATGCATCCTTCTAAAGTGTTTGAGGAACCCCAAGGGTTTCCCTCCCATCATCATCATGATTCTCCTAAGGAATATTCTACTATTTTTACTAGAAACCCATCACTAACACTTCGACCTTCAAGATATCCCTACCTTTGAAAAAGTGACATTAAGATAGTACAAGAACTTGCACAAATTCAACTAAAAAAATATATAATGAAGCTCATTACTTTGAGATTTGAGGAAGAAGATATTTTTAAGGAGGGTTTCATGTTAGGATCCCACATTCTAACATTACATAATAATTATTATTTATTACTTTAATTATATATTTCATTATTATTGAAAAGTCATGGTTGAAAAGTCATGGTTGAAAAGTTATGGTTGAAAAGTCATGATTAAAAAGTCATGATTGAAGAGTCATGATTGAAAAGTCTATATATATGATATGAGAGAAAATCATATCAAATGATCCATTAAGAAGACTATATAATTGTTTATTGAATGCATTGGAGGGACCTTCCTACCAGTGAAACAACGATTCTTTATAAAATTGATTCTTTAAATTTAGATGCTATTTTAATTAATTTTTTATTAAAATTATGCTAGAACCTTCAGGGTTCTACAATTTAGTGATATGTAACTCTTTAGGAAAACTTAGGGGTTTTCAAACAAATAGTCCAATTAGGAATATGATAGGGATTTATGAATCCTTATCATTAGTAAAAAACAATTCTTTTATTTCTGTGTGTTTTATTGTAGTTGAATTTTGGGTCTTTACATTTGGTATCAAAGCACTAGATATGAGGGTATATAGCTTCTTATGTGTGGTAAAAGGATTTATATGTATCCAACGAAGGTTCACTTAAATTATAAGCTAAATTTAGGATGACCTAGAATGCCCTATATACTAGAATCTAATGCAGACTAATCCCAAGGGTGAATGAATGTTAGGATAATTTAGTACGGGATTTGGTATTAATGATACATCATAAAATTGGAATGATACCCTAGTTATATTATTAAATATTTTAGTAGAACTATATATTATGGCTTGATTTAGTGATAGATTTTAAGGAGAAGCTATAATATAATATTTTGTTGGTTGTAACTAGGTTAAGGATGCCAACTAAGGCTAGAAGAGAGAGGCCTACACCTAAAAAACTTGAAAAAATAATGTTGAAGAAGATATCCAAGGGGAGGATCTAGAGAGTTACAACAGAGGGGTAGAAGACCTCACTACTATGGTTGCTACCATGTAGGACTAAATAAGACAAGTATTAGCAAAAAATGAGAATTAGAACTTGCAAGCTAGTAAGGCTCAAATATTAGACAAGATAATGAGATAACTATAGAATAATTACAAGTTAAATCCCTTATAGAAAATAAAATAGTAATGGATCTAAAGAACTTTTGCATCTCCAAGTTTTATAGAGAAGGATAAGGGGACACAACCGAAGCCTGGTTAAGGAAATTGGAAGTTTACTTTAAAGTAAAAGGGTACTCCTTAGGAACCTAAATGATTTGGGCCACAATAAACTTAGAGGTGGATGCTCTGGATTTGTTGGAAAACCACTATGAGAAAACTAATATTGAACCTATTGACATTATATGGAAAATATTCATAGATATCTTCAAAAAAATATTCCTAATAGATCATTTCTTTACATTAAAATTTGAGGAGTTTTCTAGTTTACGGTAAGGGACCAAAATAGTAAAAATATATTATAAGAAGTTGGTCCGGTTACTTAAGTATGTGTCTACTTATGATGAGAATATGAGGGTTCACAGGTTTATTCATGGGTTAGAATCCAGATTGAAGCATGAAGTAAACATGCATGAACCTAAATCCCTACATAAAGCGTATGATTTGGCCAAGAAAGTAGAATACCACCTAAAATTTAACTATGTTCACTTATCTAAGAAAGATTAGCAAGTACTAAGAAAGAGGAATAGCGATGGGTTTGAGAAATGGGAAGATAAATAGAGCCAGAAGGTCAAGAGTTATTTGAAATCTAAAAAAAAATTACCAAAAATTAGAATAAGTTCAAGAAAAACTTTCAGAAGAGGAACAACCACAATCCCAACAATGCTAAACCTCAACCGTAGAAGCCACAAACCTCATCCCTAGTAATTAAGATTAGGGAACATAAATCGAGAAATAATCAAGGACCCAAGGATGGGTGTTACCATTGTAGATATCCAAACTATGCTAATAAGTGTCCACACCAACTAGGAACGAGTTCATACAACACTAAAGAGAAGGAAAATGAGCATCGAATCTATGCTACAATCAATAAAATAAAAGTTAGAGGGGCAAGCTACCCCATTGCTTGTAAAAGGTAATATTTTTAATAAGTAAGTAAATATTTTAATAGATAGTCGAGCCACTAGTATATTTATTTCTTCTAGTATAGAAATAAATATGTCAGAAAGACCAAGATATTTAGCCCATGATTGGAAGGTAGAGTATGGTTTTTGATAAACCTACTCAATAAACCTGAAGAACACAAGCTTATACTAAGAGGGGGGGGTGAACAGTATAAGACATCTTTTTACTTTTTCCTTTATACTTCAAAATAGTAAAGCAATATAAAAGCAATGCACAATATCATCCACAAAGTGACACCAATTTTAACGTGGTTCACCCAGAATGGTTGGGCTACGTCCACAAAAATTTTCTCTAAAAGTTATCTCAAAGTTCTTTGGGAATCCTTCCCAATTACAATGTTTATGAGCCTCGGCCCAAAGGAGATACCTTCCCCCAATCAAAATTTATGAGCCTCTGCTCAAAGGAGATACCTTCCCCTAATAAAAATTTATGAGCCTCTGCTCAAAGGAGATACCTTCTCCTCTGCTCTAGAAATGATCCCTTAGAATATCAACTGCCTCTACCTCTTGCCAGCATGTGGAACTCCTTTCCATCGAAGACCTCATGTCATTAATGCTTAGCCTAAGATACCTCTGCCTTCTATGATCACGTCCATAGCAGGTCAACAACTTGTACCAAACACAGTTAGTCGGTTTAGTACAAGTCTTCCTTTGTCTATAAGATCTGTCCAACTCTTGAACAAATCAATACTTTGCATACAAGCCTTCTCAAAGACATGCCAAATTTGTCCTCAGGTTCTTCTCATAGAACCAATGCACCTCTATCCTCAAATTCTCTGATAGAACTATCAAACTCAGCTCACAAGTCCTCTACTAGGATGCTCATAAGTCCCCACCAAAACCTATCCAAAAATTGCTCACAAGTCCCCACCGAAACCTATCCAAAAATTGCTCACAAGTCCCCACCGGAACCTATCCAAAAATTGCTCACAAGTCCCCACTGGAACCTGTCCAAAAATTGCTCACAAGTCCCCACTGGAACCTGTCCAAAAACTCAACAAGCTCACAAAGAAAAACTTTCTTAGTAGGAAATCACAAAGTGAATTGTTAGAGACCCAATGTGATTTTTCAAACTCATAGAAGCATAAAGAGAATTGTTAGAGACTCAATATGTTCTATAATAAAATCCCAATCTCAAAACTCAACTCAAAACAACTCAGCTCAATCTCAATCTCAAATATGAAAACTCAACTCAATATCTGAAATGGATAGGATAGAATGTTTTCTTTCAAGAACATGAAACCCCAACAATTGCCAACTATGCAAAGAATCACATAACAATGATACTCATGTTATTTTCACCATCAATTAGGGTTTCAACAACAATGCTCATCAAACAAGGTTTAGTCAACCAACACCATTCAACTCAACATCAACATTGAAGCATTCAACCAATCATCACAAGAAAAGGAAACAAGTAGAAATCCTTTTCCCTCCAAAGATATTTGAACAAAACAGCCACCAAAACAATATCACAAAATGCAAAGAATAACTTGCTTAAATAAACTCAATGGAGTAAGCCCAATATCATGAATCAAGTAAAGCAATAACTTGATCAAACAACCTCTATGGAAGCAACTCAACCATCAAACTCAAAAAAACCAACCAAGGGTTCCACCAACTCAATGCAAGTAGCTAGACTCACAAATATAAACCCTAGTGCACAAAGCTTCCACTATCTCAAACCAGAAATTATGCATTCACCAAAAACTCTCCTTAAGGATAACAATGCCTAAGTAGTCTTCAAAAAACCAGAAAATAGGATTTACACCTAGCCAAAGGATACCTAGTAGAATACATTTTCACTCCAACCTTATTTCAGAAAACATACACCAATCATACTCATAAGAAGAATGTGCCCATAACTTATTGGAGTAGAAGATAATTGAAACTTCAAGTTGTCACCACACACAACTCTCAAACTTCCAACCAAGTTAGGGTTAGAATAAAAAGAAATGAGCAATAATATAAAATTCCTTTATTACACCTTTTAGCTCCACTTCTTTAAACACAACCACCATAACATGCCAATAAATCAACAATCACATACTCACACCTTATACCTCCATTTTTAATTTTAGCATAGCAAAGAATAGTCTTAAAAATACATCCAAAGAAATATGCCCTTATCTCTCCTAAGATTTTATTCAATGCTAATCACAAAAGCCAAAACTCATAAAATTTAATCACACCTTATAAATCGCTGTCCACGAAACTCTAAATTTCGTGGCATAAAGAAATTTTAATAAAAACGTGTGTTACTCCAACAAAGTACCCCCACGAGACTCAAAATGATGACCTCCGCCAATGCAGCGCTTAACAACAGCCTTTGCTACCATTAGCCCATGCGGGCTATTAAGTTCACAAGTGAACTTCCCTCCACTTCACCCTCGAAAAAACTCCCAAAGACTTTTCAACTGCACGTGCTTCTATGTCTTCCTTCGATTGCAACGAATACAGAGCACAAACACCACAAATTGCATTCGAGGAATTTTGAATTAATTAGCCTTCCAACCTTAGGAGTTGGAGAATAAATAGTCTCTTCGAAGACACCTTGACGTCGACGAAAATAATAATTAATTAAAACCTTGAAGGGTTTTAAATAATAATTAAATAAATAATAAAGAGAACCTCCATTGGTTTTAATAAAAACCATTTAACTTGGTTTTAATAAAAACCCTATCCAATGGAATCTCTCTGGATTCTCTTAAAAATATTCTCTTGGAATCTTCCACCTTTGAAGCCAACACATCCTCTTAACATTAATGCCATTTCCTTTTGACATCAATGACAACTCATAGAAAAGAAGCTAGGATCTCAAACCCAAAATTGCCAACAATCTCCCCCTTTGTCATTGATGGCAAACCATGCTTCTCAACAACACCGAAACTCAACATAAATAGCTCCCCCTGTCTTGAGGCTCTCCCCCTTACTCAAATCTCTCCCCCTTTGTCATCAATGGAAAAGGGTCACCTTTGGGGCTTGGGACTAAGAATAAGCCTCTTAGCTTAGTCCCTCCCCCACCTCCTGATGAGGTGATTAATTCTTGGGTGGGAGTAAAAATCCCATTAGGCACTGATCATCATCAGCGTCTATAACTTCCTTTCTGGGCCTTCTCTTGAACTATTTGTACATATTCCTATTCCTATCATTTTTCTTGTTCTTGTTCTCATACTTGTTCTTGTCCATGCCTTGATCCTTGGACCTGATCATGCCACTGTTCCTGTTCCTGTATTCTGGAATTTCAGCTCTACACTGTCTGATTATGTGACCTTCATTGTTGCACTTGAAACACTTGACGATGTTGTTTCTATGAGGTAAACCTGATCTTTGAATCCACCTATTTTGACAAAACCTATTCTGACCAAACTTGTTCTGACCAAACCTGTTCTAACCAAACCTATTTTGATCAAACCTATTCCTATTATTTACCTTGCAATAGACTGCCTTGTGCCCAAACTGTTGACAAGAGTAGCAATACCCTTGAAAGAAACTAGCACTTCTGAAATTGTCATTTACCTTCTTCACTTGAGCCATGCAATGTGAAGCCATGTGACCAAACCTATGACAAGCAAAATATCTGCCTTGAAATTTTCCTTTATTTGACATCTTGGGTCCTGAAAACTTCTTCTTATCATTCTAAATTATGTTTTCTATTTCTGTGCATCTATCATTCAAGGACTCATGATATGAAATACTTTCCTCATAAGAACTCTCTTCGTTTTGGAGTCTCTTACTAGACTCTCCAACTTGTTCCTTGTGTGGCTTAACAAAACCAAGGCCTATTTTATCTGTTGTCTTTCTTTGACCTTTGATGAGTGACTTAAACTTTTTGGATCTATCTTGAAATCCGTAAAGCTTATCCTTGTACTCTTTAGTTTCCTCTTTCAAAGAAGCCATTTTATGTTCTAACTCACTATACTCAAGAACCTTAGACTCTAACTCATCCTTGAGTTCTTGTGTCTTAGCTATAGAGAAATCAAGATTTTATATAAGATCATCTTTCTCCATACAACATTCATCTAACTTATCCTTGAGTATAGCATTCTTCTTTCTTTCCTTTTTCAAAGAACTAAGAGCATTAATAAGTTCACTTCCAAGATCATTTATTTGTTTGCTTTCTGAATCATCAAAGCCTTTTTTAGATTTCTTATCACTAGAGGTGCTACCTTTTTCAAAAACCATACAAGCATCTTCATTATAGTTTTATGAAGCACCCTCATACATACTAGAAACCAAATCATTATTTGTACAATCATCCTCAAGGTGACCAAAATTTCCACATCTAAGACATTTCATGATAATGAATCTATGTTTCGGTTCTTCCTCTTTTTTTGATATGAACAACATTTCATTTTTATTATCACTTGAAGAACTTTCACTATCACTACTAGAACACTTATTTGCTTTGTCTAGATAGAAACTCTTCTTATGCCTGTGAGAATACGTCTTTCCTTGATTGTTGTGCTCATCTTTGTTCGTTCTGTGACGCTTATGCTTTTCAGAAACCTTGCTCATAGAATCTTGTTTATCTTCATCACTTTCATTCTTGGGAATAGTACAGTTAGCAGCATAATGAACAAACTTTCCACAATTGAAACATCTTATATTTTTCACACTTTTGTGTTTTCTAGAGAACTTGCTCTCTTGCTATAATATGCCTCTTCATCACTAGAAGACTCATCACTATCTTGAATCTGTTTACCCTTGGATTCCTTGGTAGCCTTGAAAGCTTCCTCTTTCTTGACATCAACCTTCATTTGAGTTCTCATCTCAAATGTTGCAAGTATACTATGGAGCTCATCATTTTTCAACTTATCTAAATCTTTAGCTTCCTCAATAGAAGAAATATTTTCACTAAATCTATTAGGAAGAGATCTTAAAATCTTATCACAAACATCATTTTCAGCAAGCTCAAGACCTAAGTCTTTCATGGAGTTAACAACCTCATCCATACGAAGCATGTAGTCACTAATATTTTCATCATCATTCATATTGAGTTTTTCAAACATACCTTTGAAGTGTATCAACTTGGCCTTTCTAACATTTGTATCACCTGTATGAACCACCTTCAACTATTTCCACATTTCACTAGTTGTCTTGCAGTGAATCACTTTGGTGAGATCTGCTTTTTGTAAGCCTTTCAAGATTGCATTCATTGCTTTTGAATTGCTATGATGTAGGAGCCTTTCTTCTTTAGTATTAGGACCATGTTCAGGAATAGTGTACTCATCTTCAATCACTTCCAAAACCTCATTCCCAAGTTCCATTAGATGAACCTTCATCCTTGCACTCCAAAGACCAAAATCTGACCCATCAAGAATAGGTGCTGCATTGCCACTTGAATGATCCATTGTGTTCTTTACTAGCTTTTCCTTCAAGTTGTTAAACTTTTCGAAGGCACTTGCTCTGATGCCAATTGAAGAACACAAGCTTATACTGAGAGGGGGGTGAATAGTATAAGACCTCTTTTTACTTTTTCCTTTATAATTCAAAATAGTAAAGCAATATACCCAAAGCAATATCAAAGCAATGCACAATATCATCCACAAAGTGACACCAATTTTAACATGGTTCACCCAGAATGGCTGGGCTACGTCCATAAATATTTTCTCTAAAATTTATCTCAAATTTCTTTGGGAATCCTTCCCAATTACAATGTTTATGATCCTCGGCCCAAAGGATATACCTTTCCCCAATCAGAATTTATGAGCCTCTGCTCAAAGGAGATACCTTCCCCCAATCAAAATTTATGAGCCTCTACTCAAAGGAGATACCTTCCCCTCTGCTCTGGAAATGATCCCTTAGAATATCAACTGCCTCTACCTCTTTCCAGAACGTGGAATTCCTTTCCATCAAAGACCTCCTGTCCTCAATGCTTATCCAAAGATACCTCTACCTTCTATGATCACGTCCACAACAGATCGGCAACCTATACCAAACACAGTTAGTCGGTCTAGTACAAGTCTTCCTCTGTCTGTCAGATCTGTCCAACTCTTGAAAAAATCAATCCTTTGCATATAAGCCTTCTTAAAGACTTGCCAAATCTGTCCTCAGGTTCTCATAGAACCAATGCACCTCTGTCCTCAAGTTCTCTGATAGAACTATCAAAATCAACTCACAAGTCCTCTGCTAGAACCTGTCCAAATTTGCTCACAAGTCCCCACCGAAACCTGTCCAAAAATTGCTCACAAGTCCTCACCAAAACCTGTCCAAAAACTGCTCACAAGTCCCCACCGAAACCTGTCCAAAACTGCTCACAAGTCCCCACTGGAACCTGTCCAAAAACTGCTCACAAGTCCCCACTGGAACCTATCCAAAAACTCAGCAAGCTCACAAAGAAAAACTTTCTTAGTAGGAAATCACAAAGTGAATTGTTAGAGACCCAATGTGATTTGTCAAACTCATAGAAGCATAAAGAGAATTGTTAGAGACTCAATATGTTCTATACTCAAATACCAATCTCAAAACTCAACTCAAAACAACACAGCTCAATCTCAATCTCAAATCTGAAAACTCAACTCAATATCTGAAATGGATAGGATAGAATGTTTTCTTTCAAGAACATGAAAACCCAAAAATTGCCAACTATGCAAAGAATCACATAACAATGATACTCATGTTATTTTCACCATCAATTAGGGTTTCAACAACAATTCTCATCAAACAAGGTTTAGTCAACCAACACCATTCAACTCAACATCAACCTTGAAGAATTCAACCAATCATCACAAGAAAAGGAAACAAGTAGAAATCCTTTTCCCTCCAAAGATATTTGAACAAAACATCCACCAACACAATATCACCAAATGCAAAGAATAACTTGCTCAAATCAACTCAATGGAGTAAGCCCAATATCATGAATCAAGTAAAGCAATAACTTGATCAAACAACCTCTATGGAAGCAACTCAACCATCAAAATCAAAACATCCAACCAAGGGTTCCACCAACTCAATGCAAGTATCTAGACTCACAAATATAAACCCTAGTGCACAAATCTTCCACTATCTCAAACCAAAAATTATGCATTCACCAAAAACTCTCCTTAAGGATAACAATGCATAAGTAGTCTTCAACAAACCAGAAAATAGGATTTACACCTAGCCAAAGGATACCTAGTAGAATACCTTTTCACTCCAACCTTATTTCAGAAAACATACACCAATCATACTCATAAGAATAATGTTCCCATATCTTATTGGAGTAGAAGATAATTGAACCTTCAAGCTGTCACCACACACAACTCTCAAAATTCCAACCAAGTTAGGGTTAGAATGAAAAGAAATGAGCAATAATATAAACTTCCTTTATTACACCTTTTAGCTCCACTTCTTTAAACACAACCACCATAACATGCCAATAAATCAATAATCACAGACTCACACCTTATACCTCCATTTTTAATTTTAGCATAGCAAAGAATAGTCTTAAAAATACATCCAAAGAAATATGCCCTTATTTCTCCTAAGATTTTATTCAATGCTAATCACAAAAGCCAAAACTCATAAAATTTAATCACACCTTATAAATCACTGTCCATGAAACTACGAATTTCATGGCGTAAAGACGTTTTAATAAAAACGTGTGTTACTCCAACAAAGCACCCCCGCGAGACTCAAAACGATGACCTCCACCAATGCAGCGCCCAACAGTAGCCTTCACTGCCACTAGCCCACGCGGGCTATGAAGTTCACAAGTGAACTTCCCTCCACTTCACCCTCGAAAAAACTCTCGAAGACTTTTCAACCGCACGTGCTTCTAAGTCTTCCTTCGATCACAGTGAATACAGAGCACAAACACCGCAAATTGCATTCGAGGAATTTCGAATTAATTAGCCTTCCAACCTTAGGAGTTGGAGAATAAATAGTCTCTTCGAAGACACCTTGACATCGGCGGAAATAATAATTAATTAAAACCTTGAAGGGTTTTAAATAATAATTAAATAAATAATAAAGAGAACCTCCATTGGTTTTAATAAAAACCATTTAACTTGGTTTTAATAAAAACGCTATCCAATGGAATCTCTCCGGATTCTATTAAAAATATTCTCTTGGAATCTTCCACCTTTGAAGCCAACACATCCTCTTAACATTAATGTCATTTCCTTTTGACATCAATGACAACTCATAGACAAGAAGCTAGGATCTCAAACCCAAAATTGCCAACAAAACCGGTGTTATCCAATGGCAAAAATTACTTTAGATAGTGGAACCACTAAAGGTTGCTTGTATGTAGCTCCACTTCATGCCTTTGATGTGATCCTAGGGATGGATTGGTTGCAGGCCCACAAAGCCTTGATCAATTTTCAAGATAGATGGATCGAGTATTCAAATAAGGGCAAGGGAAGACTAAGAATTCATAGTGAGCAAGGGGCATTCAAACCCCAGATGTTGTCGGCTATGCAATTAAATAAAGTCCTCAAGAAAGGAGGAATAGTATATGTGGTAAAACTTAATGAAGTAGGAGATGACCAAAAGAGAGAGGTACTAGGGAAGCACCCAATTTTATAAGATTTTAAGGATGTATTCCCAGAGGATTTACCTGGACTTCCTCTTGTGCAAGAATTTGATTTCATAATCGATCTTATGCCAAGAGCAAAACCTATTCATAGATCTCTATATAGGATGAATCCTATCGAGATGCAAGAACTAAAGGTTCAATTGCAAGGGCTATTAGAAAAGGGTTTGATAAAACCAAGTGTGTCACCTTGGGGTGCATCGGTTTTATTTGTGAAAAAAAGGATGGTTCACTAAGATTGTGTATTGACTACAGGATGCTAAATAAGGCTACAATCAAGAACCGCTATCCCCTACCTAGGATCAAATATTTATTTTATCAACTAAGAGATGCCATGGTATTCACTAAGATTGACTTGAGATCAAGGTATCATTAGTTAAGAATACATGAGGAAGATACTCACAAAATGATATTTAAAACTAGGTACGAGCATTATGAGTTTACAGTCCTACCCTTTGGACTGACTAATGCCCCAACTGCATTCATGAATCTAATGAATAGTGTGTTCAGAAGATACTTGGACCAGTTTGTCCTTGTATTTCTAGATGATATCCTAATATACTCTCGAAACAAAGAAGAGCACGATGAGCATCTCAAGATCGTGTTGGAGTTGTTAAGGGAAAATCAACTCTATGGAAATCTAGCTAAAAGTGATTTCTATGTTTTAGAGGTATGGTATCTTGGACATATCATATCAATGAAAGGAATCATTGTGGACCCAGAGAAAATTGAGGCCATTTTGAATTGGCCACCCCCTACTAATGTGATAGAAGTGTGAAGCTTCATGGGGTTAACGGGCTACTATAGACGTTATATAAAGGATTACTCCAAGATTGTTGCGATAATAACTAACCTTCAAAAGAAGGAAAAGAAATTCAAGTGGTCAAAAAAGTGTGAAGCTACCTTTGCAATGTTGAAACATAAGCTCACCACCACATCGATACTAAAGATTCTAGACCCTCAAGGGGACTTCTCAGTATGCACGGATGCATCATTAGAAGGATTAGGAGGAGTACTCTCTCAAGAGGAGTCAGTGGTGGCATATACTTCAAGGAAGCTCAAGAAGCATGAAGTTAATTATGCTACACATGACTTAGAGCTAGTTGTAGTGGTGCATGCTCTAAAGGTTTGGTACCACTACTTGGTGGGAAAGCCATTTGAATTAAGAACTGACCATCAAAGTTATGAGGTACATATTCACCCAACCTATACTCAATGTAAGGTAGAGGAGATGGGTTGAATTCCTCGTTGAGTATGACTTTGAGATTGAGTACATTAAAGGGAAAGAGAATAAGGTTGTTGATGCCTTGAGTAGAAGGAAACACATAGCAACCATAACCAAAAGTCACATGGGTCTGATGGATTAGGTAAGATAGGAGCAATCTCGGGATGAGTATTGCCAAGAAATTCGAGCTAGAATGAATAGAGATCCAGAAAATAACAAGGAATTTGGCATGATAGATGACCTTTTATGCTACAAAGGTAGAGTTATCATACCAAATATAGGTGATCTAAGGAAGCTAGTAATGCAAGAGGCCCATAGATCTCCTTATTCTTCTCATCCTAGAGGAGCCAAAATATGAAAAACATGAAAAGAACCTTCTTCTGGGTAGGAATGAAGAAGGATATCATCGATTTTATCACTCGATGCCTCAAATATCAGAAATTTAAGGCAGAACATAAGCATCCTATAGGAAAATTATATCCGCATGATATACCTACGTAGAAATGGTAGGTTATATCTATGGATTTTATAGTAGGTTTACCCAAAACCTGGTACCAACATGATGCAATATTGGTAATAGTCGATAGATTGACTAAAGTTACACATTTCATACCCGAGAACATCAAGGATGATGCTCAGGTAGTGGCTAATAGATTTTCTAGAGAGGTATTCTGATTACATGGATTTCCTAAGGTGATCATTTTAGATAGGGATTCCAAGTTCACTTCTAAATTTTGGAAGTCCCTACATCATGTAGTAGGCATGAAACTGAATATGAGCTCAGCATACCACCCTAAAATAGATGGTCAAACTAAATGGGTAAACCAAGTACTAGAGGACATGCTCCACATGTACTACATGGATCACAAGTCTCATTGGGAAGACTACTTGCATCTTGTGGAATTTGCCTACAATAATGGACATCACTCCTCTCTAGGAATGGCTCCTTTCGATGCCTTGTATGGGTGAAAGTGTAGGATACCATTGTCTTGGGATAACCTAGAAGATCGAGTTGTGATCGGGCTAGATATGGTCCAAGAAATGGAAGATCAGTTGAAGGTAATCAGGCAAAGACTTAAAGAAGTTGTCGATAGATAGAAAAGTTATGCTGATCTAAGGAGGACTCCTAGAGAGTACTCAGTTGGAGATAAAGTATTTTTAAGGGTTAAGCCAATGAAGAGTGTTATTAAATCCACAAATTTGGATCCACGATTTGTGGGACCCTTCGAAATCACTGAAAAGATCAGTTCGATTGCATACCAACTTGCCTTACCACCTAACCTGTCCAAGATCCATGACACCTTCCACATATCCTTGCTTAGGAAATATGTTGTTGACCCTGAACATGTGTGGGATGTTTCTAATTTGTAGATGGTAAATCTAGAGGCTATTGAAGTAATGTCGATAAAGATCCTTGAGTTTCATTCTAAGTCTATGCAGAACCGGACTCTTGAGCAGTGTAAGGTCTAGTGGGACCAATTTTCTGAAAGAAATACCACTTGGGAAAAAGTGGATGATATGCAAAAATATTTTCCCTTCTTGTTTGAAAATATATAATATAATAATTTTATTTTGTAAAACTAGAAACACCTAGGATGGTGTTTAGTCCAAGGGGGTAGGATGTCATGACCCTCCCTGGTAGACTTTTTGGCACAAAGAAACAATGTATTATTCTATGATGTTTTAATACCTAAGTTGAGCAATTGAACCAACTATGTGATGTTTAGTTGATTTGAAAGAGCATGATACTATTGACATATTGCTAAGATGTGCAGGATCAGGTACACTCGTAGGTGGAAGAAGCAGAATCATCCACCAGAAGTGGGGGTACTTGAGGTTGGGGAAGTGATGATTAAGGCAACTCAGGGGTAACATTGATGGATACCTTCATATAGGCATGCATTCGATTAGGGATAATCATAAAAAACTAACCACCTTGAGCCCCAGATTGATAGCCTAGTAGCTATCATAAATTCTCGAGGCTGAGACAGGTGACTGGATTGATGGAAAGATTCCCCTTTGTCTGTTGCATATGTTAATTATCTTTTACTTCATCACTATCTGCATTTGTGGTTTGGGAAATAAAAGCATGCATAATTTAAATTGTCTTGAAACTCCTTGTGATGCTTGAATATGTTTGGTATGATGTTATGCTCAAATATATGAAAAAAAGGAATCCTTGAATGTTTCAAGAATTTATATAGCAATAGTTTATTTTAAATGATAAAGGAATTTCATTTCAAAATAAAAGTTAGTCTATTTTAAATGAAAAAATTTTTAAAATAAAAGTTAGTTTAACTTTAATTGATAAAGAAAATCTCAATTTAAAATAATATTTGTTTTATTTAAAAATGACAATTGAGCCTCATTTATGAATAAATATTTGAATTGTTTTGGAGCTTCACTTATAACTATTGATTATATATTAGTAAGAGAATCTCTTTTATAATCCATAGTTAATAAAATATTATTAATATAATAATCAAACTCCATATTGATCCAACAAAAGATATTTGCAATTCGAACGTACTCCAAGTGGACGTTCGAGTTGGTAGGAGGAGCACCTACCAACGTTGGAGGGATGGGTGCCATTTATGATGGAGCTTATCCAAACAATTTAAAAATGTTATCTCCATCGATCATCATGTTATGGTAGCTAGAGAAGTTATGAGGGGTGGTGGGATGTAGAGGACTAAGGAGAGAGTTGCACAGTTGTGTGAGGAAGACGATGACTGGTTGAGAAGAAGAAAGGAGGTAGAGAATAGCAATAGAGAAAAGGAGAGCTCTGGAAAGCACCAAGCTAGGACAACGCTACCCAATCCACCTCAAAGGAAGTGGACAATAAACCAGGTTGGGTTATAATCATTGTTACCTTTGTATAGATAGTATTTGTTCATTCGTACTTCATGATTTCCATTGGGTTATCATCGCCCATTCATTGGTTGTGGGAAGATGAGACTTTATCTCATTAAAACCCTCCTTTATGTTTGCTTATGTGCTTCCCCTGCAACACTGCCACCATGGCTTATTAGCTTCAACTATCTTGGTGTGTTGTAAATTCCTTCTCTTTAGGCTATCGTTAACATGTTGACCATGGAGGACTCCCAAAGTAGGATGGGATCCAAGTATGTTCAGTTGTAGCAAGCCGTGTATACCATGCTAGCTTTGTTGCCTTGAAAGTCGGGTCTTGTCAAACCAAGTCACTTGTAAGCTATGTCGCATTGTTGTTTGTCAATTCATGGTTTTGTTTCCATTAGGGAGTGTTTGTAAGTGTTGAGGGATGTTTTCCCTCCCAACCACCCTCCATATCCTCAAGACCTACGAACCTAAGAGGTCATCATCACTCTCAAGCAAGGATGCCCACCTATTGGATGTTCGTAACTATAAGTAACCCCTCCCTTCTTCTGCCATAGCTTAGGCCATGAAGGTATGGTTACTTTTGACCATAGAGGTCGTTCACTTCTGTTGTGAGCTACATGGTTGAGCGCACATCGTGTTTGATACTGAGCTTGTTAGTGTATCCCTTGGTCACTTTTGGAAATATTATTTAAGTTAAGAGTCTTCTTTAGTTTCTTAAAGCTTTAAATAGGTAATAAGAATAATTTAAGAAGGTTATTGAAGGAAAAGGGTTTATTTATAAATTAAAGTAGTTGACTTTGATTTGTTAAATAAATAAATAAATTAGTTTGTTTTGTAAATTAAGGGTATGGGTCTTTAATTTATGAAATGAAGGAAAATGGTTTATTTTTAGATTAAAGTAGTTGACTTTGATTTGTTAAATAAATAAAGAATTAGTTTGTTTTGTAAATTAAGGGTATGGGTCTTTAATTTATGAAATGAAGGAAAAGGTTTATTTTCATATTAAAGTAGTTGACTTTGATTTGTTAAATAAATAAAGAATTAGTTTATTTTGTAAATTAAGGGTATGGGTCTTTAATTTATGAAATGAAGGAAAAGGTTTATTTTGATTAAAGTAGTTGACTTTGATTTGTTAAATAAATAAAGAATTAGTTTGTTTTGTAAATTAAGGGTATGGGTCTTTAATTTATGAAATGAAGGAAAAGGTTTATTTTCATATTAAAGTAGTTGACTTTGATTTGTTAAATAAATAAAGAATTAGTTTGTTTTGTAAATTAAGGGTATGGGTCTTTAATTTATGAAATGAAGGAAAGGGTTTATTTTTATATTAAAGTAGTTGACTTTGATTTGTTAAATAAATAAAGAATTAGTTTGTTTTGTAAATTAAGGGTATGGGTCTTTAATTTATGAAATGAAGGAAAGGGTTTATTTTCAGATTAAAGTAGTTGACTTTGATTTGTTAAATAAATAAAGAATTAGTTTGTTTTGTAAATTAAGGGTATGGGTCTTTAATTTATGAAATGAAGGAAAGGGTTTATTTATAGATTAAAGTGGTTGACTTTGATTTATTAAATGAATAAAGAACTAGTTGGTTTGTAAATTAAGGGTATGGGACTTTAATTTATAGAACAAGAGAAAATGGTTATTTCTTGATTGAGGGAACCTAGAATGTTTGATGATTAAAGGTATGGGACTTTAACTTGTCAAATATGGGTTGGATGAATTAATTTGAGTGGAACCTGTGATCTAGTTGCATTGTTGAAAGACTCTCCTAGGTTGATGAGAGGGGAAATAAAAATAATGATTTTATGATATCAACTATGCAATAGATGGTTAGATGCTTGATTTAATTGTATAGTTGCAATTTGGCAAAGAAATGAGTAAATGCATTTAGAAGCATGTCTATCATGGAACCATGAGTGCCCTGATCCCCTACTATCCTCAAATGATCGATGGAAGCTGAGGTGGACCAAGGAGGCAGTTGGAACCGATGTACCAGTTTGATTCTACTTATAATGATTTACTTACGTTCGAATAGAATAGCCATGTGGGGAGATTTCCCCTGATGAAATTGATGTAATATATTATTCTTTAAAATGTATGGAGGATTTACCATGCTTATTTATATGTAATAATTGTTCAATTATTGGAATATGAACCTTTAAATTACTGCTTGAGTTATCTATAGATGCATTTGAATCTCTTTCAATTATTGTTTATATTCTTTAAATTAATGCCTCCTTCCTTGTATCTTTGCTTGTTCTATGGAATGTTTTGTTAGATTTAGTATCTTATTTATCTTTGTTTTCCTTGCTAAAACAAAATAAATTTAAGTAAATATTTCTAGGGTGAACTTAGAGGATGACCTGAGGGATTGAGACCCCCTTAGGGTGAACATGGTAGACCTAAGGGATTAAGACCCCTTAGGGAGAATGATAACCAAGTTAGGAAAGACTACATCTGAGTTAAGATAGCTCATCGTGGAGATGAGATGGATAGCTTAACTCACAATGCACATAGCATACCTACATAGACTGGCTTGTGTATGGTATGGTGATGGGCGTATACCTTCGATTGGCTGAAGGTGATAAGTTTAGCTCATCAAGAGTGATGAGAAGGATAAACTTATTTGCAGTAACACATAATACACCTACACAGATGGATTTGTGTTAGGGTATTTAGTGAGATGTAGCTCTTCAGGAAAACTTAGGGGTTTTCAAACAAATAGTCCAATTAGGAATAGGATAGGGGTTTATGAATCCTTCTCCTTAGTAAAAAAAATATTTTCTTTCTGTGTGTTTTCTTGTAGTTGAATTTTGGGTCATTACATGTACAAAGTATTGATAGCAAAACTAGGATGGAGAATAATGTAGAAGATTTAGACATTGTGGGTGAAGATATTAAAGAGTAAATATATTTAAAACAATGAAAGATAGATAATCCTAATAATTGGATATCCTTGTAGGGGATTAGTAATTTGAAATCATATAGTAAGAGGTAAGGAGGTCCTATGGAGAGGAACAAAATAGAAAATTGTAAAAAGAATAAAGTGCATGTTTGGGAGGATTTAGGGATATAACATAATAATAAAAATTAGAGATAAAGTAGAAATGAACTATGGAAGCAAGGTACAATATTTAATAAAGAGAAAAGTAGGAAGCATAGGATGGAAAATGTTTAAGGGTAATTCTCAAAATAAATTGTACAAGATGCTTAATTTTAAACTAAGATCCTAGTTCTTGAGTAATATAATTAATGAATATATCATAATAAGGGAGAATAGTGAAGAGGGTGAATTCAATGCTAAATTTACCAATGAAGTGTGGATGTAAAGACTAGAAGATGGATTCCCATGGAAAAAAATATGGAATAAGGGGACAACTAAAAATAACATTAATTTTATCACTTGTAGTCCAATATAGAATACTAATGATGAAAAACATTAGAAATAGAGGATTCCAAATAATTAACGAATATCCATTATGTGAGGAGGAAGAATCATTAAAACACATCTTCCTGTAATGCAAGTACTCAATGTAATTTTTCTTAGGGGTAATGAAAGAATTAGGTATTTGTTGGATGATGCTAGACAATGTGTTGGACTAGATCTAGCAAAGAGATATACCATTCAAATAAAATAAATAATATACCATATGGGATTTAATACCATTCCACTTTACTTGGGAAATATGGCTAGAAAGGAACAAGAGAGTTTAATATGAATGAAAGAAGATAGTTATGCAAATGTATATAGGGTATTAGTGGTAGCATTAGTGATAATATATCTATCATGAAAATAAGAATTATTAGGGAGAATAATGAAGAAGAAAATATATTAAGAAAATTATGGACACGTACAAGACAAAGAAGAAATTCGATACAAGAGATAAGTAGAAAAGAAGTAATATGGAAAAACCAAAGGACACATGGATGAAATTAAAATTTTATGGTGCATCAAAGGGAAACACAAGGAAAATAAGAGTGGGTTGTACTATGGATTGAGGAGGGAGTCATAATGGAAGCATATGTTAGGGTCTATATGTCAGGGTTATGCATAAGAGGTTGGACCTACAATATATTGTAAATAAATGGTGAATCCTAATCAAAATCAAGGCGAATCTTAAGCAAATAAAATCAATCATCTTCACACCAAAATTTGGGGAAATTTGAAGCTCTAAAAAGTAATGTCATCTTTAGGAAATTTTTTGACCTATTAAAACACCTTATAAATTCATAAAAACACCACCATTAGATAAGGCTCAAAAAGAGTTTTCTAATGAGTACAAATATACCTATGTTTGGATATATATTGTGGTGAATTGACCCTAAGAAAACATTGGTCCCAAAAATTTTAGGTGAATGGGCCAACGTCGAGGGTCCTCATATTCGCCAATTTCCAATTTTAGAAATCCTAATATTCATCCAATTTATGAATATTCACCACTGTGCATAACCCTATTGTGTGGTTCTAACTAGTCATGTAGTAGAAGCTAGAGTAGTACATGAAAGAATCACGTTTGGAAAAATATAAAAATAAAAAAGTTTGTAGTGTAAGGGCATTCATTTAATATAATAAATAGTCTTAAAGGAAGGAATGAGCTAAGTTGATAGGTCCATGAAATTATCTTGGATATTTTTCATATGCTTATACAACTTGATGAAGTCAAAATAATTCATACATATAGAGAAGGAAATAAATAAGTTGATTAGTTGGAAAATTGGAAACACAAAGAGAAGAGGATAATCGATGGATCCTAATAGATATTCTTCCATAATATTTGATCAATTTGGGATAAAAGGAGGAAATATTAAAACAATAAAATGTGGATAAATAAGGACTACATGGAAATTAATGGCATTGGGAATATAGAGTCTCACAACGCTCATAATTTAGATAAAGAAACTTATAATTGTTAACATATGATTATGTGCAATTGAATTTAATAATGACAATTCTATTTAGGATTTTTTTATAAGATGAAAAGAAGAGGTTTTGAAAGGATCCTTGAAACTTTTATATAATTACATCACTATCCAAGAGATATAGGACAAATCAGAACACAAGGAGAAAAATAACCAAGTACAAAGAAACTACCTTCTCGAGTAGAGGCAGAGGAGACACAAACACTTCTAACAAATAACATATTATAAAAATTTATTGAAATGCTCATAGTATATTATTTCTACCATAATTATTTCATGTATAAATTTCTATTTCCACACCTTTACTACTTCAATTTGGGTGCCCAAGTTAGCAAGAAGGTTCACATATAAGTTTAAATCTGTGTAAATATACTGACATTGAAAGCTTTCAAAGATACTTAGGACCTTCTTTGATTCATCTAAAATATTAGCTATATTCCAACTGGTGGAGGATCTACCATTTATGCTACTGATGATATTAATAAAATATCCTTCTATAAGGACTTTGCTGACATCCATCCTAGCAAGAAGAGACAACCCTTGGAAGAGCGCTTTTGCCTCAGAAAAAGTACTAGTTTGAGTTCCACGATTTTTAGAAAATATGAAAATGATATTCCCCTTCTCATTTCTAATGAGACCTCCAAACATTTCTAGGATAGTATTTGCACATTAAAATCAAATTTTATCCAATCGCTAGGAGGAGTCCACGAGGTTTTTCATCTAGGAGGATTGGCTTAGGGGTCTTCCGAGATAGATATGCCCAAGCTAGTAATTAGGGAAGATTTAAAATGAGTGGAAGAAGGGCCAAAGGGGATATTGGAATGTTTTCAAAAAGAGAATAATGAATTCTAGAACTAACCTAGGATAGGTTTCTAGAAATATTTTTGAAGACCCTATTATTAGGCTCTTTCTAGACCCCACAAAAAAAATGGGGAAGGTAAAATTTCCATAGAGCACGACAAAATGGGGAACAAAAAAAGAAAGGGACCACCCTTTAAAAAGTTCCAATAGAGAATTAAGAGTCACCCAGTAGGTCTCAAATGAAAAAAGGAGATCTCAAGGGAGAAGGAGCACTCCAAAAAAGTGGTGTGTGCTCTCATTAAAATTCCAAATATAACAACAATTGGCCAGAATAAGTCCTCTCTTTCTACGATTATCTAGGGATAGAATTTTTTTTTGGATGGTGAACCATAGAAATAAATTCACCTTAGGAATTATCTCTTTGGAAAAAATTTTAGAGTAAGAGAATGAAATAGAATTGTTTGTATCCATAAGATGATAATCATATTTAACAAAGAAGATGCCCTTCTCATCCTGCTTCCCATATTATAGAATCTTCACAAGCATAGTTTCTAATGGCTTGGGTTCTCAACATGAAAACAAGGGTCTTCAGGGATGCTACATCATCTTGGTTCAAAAAAGCACTCCATATATTCTTCCACTTCTTTAGAACAATCACTTATTTAATAAAATCTACCACTTTAGAGTCAAAGGTTTGAGTGATTTTGGGTCTAAGGATAGCAAGGGAAGGGATATCCTTAAGGGGAATGTTCTCCAACCATGGATATTCCAAGAAATTGATTTTAACTCCATTTTCGAGTCTCTACTTGATGCCTCTTTGGATGAGCATATTGGATTTGAAAATACTATTCTATATTGTTGATCCATGGGGGAGGTCTTGATCATTCATAAAATTTTGACCTCTATTTAGATATTTTGCTTTAATAACATGGGTCTAATCAATGCTATCTTGAACGATAAACCTCCAACATTGCTTGGCCAACAAGGCTTTGTTCATGGGTTTTATTTTCCTTAACCCAAGACGTCCAACATATATTTTTGAGCACACCTGGTCCTAGGGAATGAGGTGAAATCATTTTTGACTTCAGTCCCTACCCATAAAAAACTCTTTGGAACTGCTCTAGTTTTTTAGCAGTTTTAACAAGAATTTGGAATAGAGATAGAAAATAAATTAGGAGAATTTGCAAGGTGGATTTGACCAACTAGGCCTTACTTGTTTAGCTAAGGAGAGCTTCCTTATAACTTGCCAAAATTTTCTAAACTCTCTCAAGAAGTTTATTATAGATATCCTCCTTGCATATTCTAAAGAACAAAGGTACATTGAGTTAGGAAGAAGGGAGAACAACAATAGAACAACCAAGAATTTGAGCAATAGCTCTCTTCCTACTGAAAATTGTGTTGAAGAGAAAAAATTTACTTTAAAAAAAAATTATGTATTGACCTATAGCCAATTCATAGTCCAAGAATTTTTAAATTTTTTTATCCTAGGGATTAGAGGAACTACTGAAGAGCCTTATCCAGACAACTATTTACATGGTGTCTAGTCTTCTTGTAACTCGAGTAGTACATTGGTCTATTCTTATAATTGATTGCTTGAGTACGAGATGCATAATCTAAAATTAGCTCAATTAAGTCTAGGAGCTTCTAATAGAGTTTCATATTAATGCACATTCTTGCATACACCATTCAAGACTTGGCTCTGGTGGTGGCATTGGTCATCACCAACTCTCTAACAATTTTGGTAATTCCTCATGCCATAAATGAAATGGTAGGCCTGAAAGCCTCACCCATATTGGTGTAGAGTTAGTTTTTTACGTGTTAAGATCAAAATCCATACCACATCTCCTTAGAAATAATATTTTTTATCGAAGAACCATGGACCACCACCTAGGATATGATTCATATCTTCTTATTTGTTGATATTGATAAGGAATAAGCCTTTAGAAAGATCCACAATACCTAAAAAACATCTGGTATAACATTTAGCCAAGGCCCATATTCTAAAGGTATCAATATCAAGCCAAAATCCTAAGAACTTCCCTAATAGGTTAAAGGCACCTTCATCCTTATTTAGATCCATGAGATCATAATGCACCCTTAGGGATCCTTCAGAAGGAGAGATATTGTAGAGTCCCATAGAGGAGACTAATTTCTTGGAGATATTGGCAATGACATCCACAAAGGACCTTGCACTAGGATTGAAAGGAAAGGATAGGCCTGATAGACCCTTAGAGGGGTCCAAATCCCTAAGTAGACCCAAAGAGTCCCTAGACCTACCCGAAGGCTTACCTTGAGGATTACTATCCCTAGAGCTCTCCATCCAACCAAGTTCTCCACCACCCATAGTAGAACCATTCGCCACCTCACCGCAAGCCTGACTCCCACTTTCATTCTCATTCTCACACATTTTGAAAAAACACTTCCCAAAAAGGTTTCCTAGCATTGCTCAACTACTGCTTACAATTTTGTATAGGCTTGATTTTTATCTAAAAGTTATATTTTGAATTTATTTTAAGTTTTTAAGTAATTTTGTTAGGTTGTAAAAGGCAGTGGATCCTTCCAAACTGATTTCAAATTGAAAATAATTTTAATTTTTTGTGATGTAAAGTATGTTTGTGCAACTAATATACAAAAGGATACGAGATCATTCCAAAACCTTGTTTTTATCAGTAGAGAAAAAATATTAATGTCAAAATATTAAATCATATAATTATATATTATTAATCAAGAACAACTCTATCCATACATTGTAACTTATAATATTAATCTCCCTTGCACAATGTAACATGAAGGGAGATAATATGTAAATAAACATGATACCCTTATTACTTTTTATTTTATTTTTTAAAATTAAGAATTATTTTTCTTATTTTGTGTCATATAATTATAGAAAAGATATAGAGCAATGGTTATATATATATATATATATATATATATATATATATATATATATATATATATATATATATATATATATATATATATATATATATATATATATATATATATATTAGTATATATATATATGTTTTGAAGGCTTTTTCAAGGTTGTATAGATATAGATAGATAGATATATGATGTCATACTTTATATTTTTTAAAAAGGTTATAGAAAATTTTCAATATTAACATATAATTACCCCAATAGAGGTCATATTATGGATGTTATCCTTTTTGAATTTCTTTTTCCAATAGGAACATGCCACCTATTATGCTACTATGATATGACCACCAACTTAGTCTATATTAATTCATTTCAACAAGTTCAATTTCTATATTTTATTTCAAATCAATTTTTATTGTGAATTTTTAATGAAAAAATTCAACCCAAAAAACATAATTACAAAAATAGGAATTGGAATAATAATTAGAGAAAACAACAATCATAGAAGAAAATTTTGTAGCAACATCTAGAAATAATTATAGTTAAAAAAATGAAAATTAGATTGTTTTTGTCAATATTTACATCTAAAAGGAGATATTCTTTTTTTTTCTTATTAAACAATAGGACATTAAAGATGCATGAAAAAACCCTCATTTATCTTCTTTGAAAAAACTTTAGCTAGTAGGAAAATGCCACATACTATGTTATTATGAGATGATCACACCTTAATCTTCACTCATTCATTTTAACAAGGTCAATTTATATATTTCATTTTTTTACAATTTTCATTGTGAATTTTAAATGAAAATATACAACCAAAAAAGAATAATTATTGAAAGAGGATTTGAAATAATAAATAGAGAAAACAATAGTTTTAGAAGCAAAAGTTGTAGCAATATCTAGAAATAGGTAAATTTATAGTTTTGAAAATATAGAAATTAGATTGTTCTTATCAATACATGAAACCAAAAGAGTATTTTCCTATTTTTCATACTAGAGAGGAAGACATTGAAGATGCATGCAAAAGCCTCATTTTTACATTAAAATTTATTTGGGCCAATGGTTTCTTTTCCATGACATTCAATAACTAGTGCAAAAATATGAAGGAACAAGTAGCAATATTTTGACAATGAGAGCTCAAAAATGAAAGGCATGAGGAAGGAGAAAACTGGTATGAGTCATGGCTAACAATTTAAAAGCAAATTTACAAAATATTTAAAGAGTTGAAGCAATATATCTCAATTTTTAGGAGAATGGCTATGATTTTTTCTTGCATTTTTTACCACGATAGGAAAGCAATTACAAATAGCAAGAAACTTTGTTATAGGAAAGTAATTGTAATCAACAAGAATATGAGTGAGATAGTTGAAGATAATTTTTCTATCACAAAATACTATTATTTTGAAGCTAAATGAAACCCTAATAGATGCAAGAAATGAACCTATAAAATAGTATGATTTATTTATTAAGGTTGAAGACAAGAGGAATATAAGTTCTTAGTATGTGATGAAGAGACTAGATTTTGATGAATAGTTGAAGGTGGGAGGTATATGAACTCTATGTAAAACAACACCAAAAATTGAAATGCAATGATTAAATAGATTTAAATACTAGAAAAATGTACAAAGCCCAAATTATAGCCCTAATTCATAATAGATATATTAGGTTATATTACATCTAAGCAATTACAGAGAAATGCAATAGAGGATTGTGTTATACTAGTCTCAAATAATAAGTCGAGAAATAGGTAAAAGACATGTCATGCAACTAACCAAGCTCTTGCACCCTTGACCATGAATATTTCCTCTCGATAAAATGGCCAAGGAAATAGTGATTACCATTTTTTATAGTTGGTAATCTAGCCATATAAAACTAAACAAACCTTTACAACTTTAATTTAGAATTGAACATTCAATTTGATCTAAGTAAATAGTTTTTTTATGGGATCTATAGATCAATATGACCTAAAACTATTGAAAGCCTATATCATGAGTTATCAATAATTAAAAATAAATGGGTTTTTATTGAATAATAATATATCACTAAGCTCCATGAGAAAGAATTTAAATCTTGGAAATATAACATTGGGTGCATCAATTCCTAATGATGATGATAATTTCAAGGAGATATTGGAAGAGGAAAAGTCCCCATATAGTTGGTATGATGATGATACCAAGGATATATTGGAATAGAAAAAAGTCCTAGATAGTTCACATGAAGGTGTTGTATTACAAAACCTACAGTTATTACCTCTATCCAATCTACAAAGATAAAGATCATGAAGGTGATACACGTTTGGACACTGCATTTTAGTGTGCATTGTAAATAAACCATAAATTAAAATTATTTTGTTACTATCCTCTTGTTTCTTATTGTTCCACCAACTATAGGATATTTATTAAACATGTATTTTATTTTTATCAATTATTTATATTTTCCATTATGAAAATTTAAACATGCCCAAACATATATAAATATTTTTAATAATAATTTTATTAAAGTAATTATTATGAATCCTATTTTCATTATAGTGCTTTCACTTCGATTAATTAAATGCCAAATAGAAATTGTTCAATGGGTGAAAGATGCAAAAGGGGAGCCTAGAAACTCCATTGTTTACAAGCTTGGATCCTTGAATCCTATTGATACAATATTACAATGGTTTAGGGTTCTTCGAAACCCTAAGAAGCAAGTTTGTGGTGTCTTCAAGCGTGTCTTGATCCCAACAGGATTGAGTGGACTTTTCGGTATCCAAGGCTTGGCCACTCTAGATTTTGATGTAATGCTTCAGATCTGCACATAATGACACATAAAATAGTTAGTAGTATATGCGAGGGCTCCACACTGTGAGGCCCTTTGTAAGCAATAATAAACTCTAACTAAGTGTTTTAAATAAAGTGAACAAAAACATAAGCACATGCATAAAATAAATAAAATGGGTTGATATATTTTACTTACATATTGTGTTTCGATGTGAGAAATATGATGTAGAGGACTTGTGTGGAGATGCCCTAGCATCGTTCAGAGGCTAGGGGGTCTTCAGGAATGATAGCGTAAAATGCCCACGGGTTCCTTGCTATTGTAGGAAATGCTTGTGAGTGCCTGGGGTTGAGAGGATGGATTCTGTAAAAGTAGATACAACAAGGGAGAAAGGATGGCGGTGGTGATGGGGGTTACGACGAGCAAATATGGTGTCCAAAGTAATGCGAGGTGGCTTAGGGAACTTAAGGATTTTGAGCACTCAGAGAATTTGAATACTCAAAAAATTCAAGAACTCAGGGAACTTAGAATCAGAGAAAACCAGGGATTGAGCCATCAAAATGGCTCCTATTTATAATCTAACCTAGGGCATGCTAGGGTTTCAAAGACACTAATCATGTGGCTGATATTAAAGCACATCCAAGAGTGAATAATAAATCTAGGTGTGGCATGAATTGATGTAAATGGGTGGTCGAGATTAAATGAATTTTGATGGCTAGGATTAATTCACTTAAATAAATACATATTTATTATATATATTAAAATATAATATAAAATATTATATTTAAATATATATAAAATAAATATATATAAAATAAATATATATAAATAAATGTGAATAACGATCAGAAATGGTGGTAAAATAGGAATAATGGGCAAATTGGCTAATATTTGGTGGTGGAAATGGCGAGAAGGAAAATATGAAAGGAAAATGACTAGGATTTGGTGTCTACAATGAGTTTGAAATAAACCTTATGGAGGGATGTGAAGATTATAACTTAATAAGAAATAAGGATTGTACAAAAGACTTAATTTCTAAAGGATTCAATTTTACAGATGGTAGTTTATGACAATATATTATGGACCCAATTTAAAGTGTGTGAATTATAGTTACTTACCCAAATGAGTGTGTATAAGTGTTGAATGTTTGAAATTAAAGTGATTTTATAAGTGATGGATGCTTCACTTGCAAGCACATTGTCTTGGTGTCATTATATACTAAAATTTGGTATAAATAGACGATTTAAATTTTAATTGATTATTATTATTTATTTATTTTATTAGAAACATAATATATCTTTCTCTAAAAATACTATTTTATCAAAATAGAAAGCATTAATTGTATTTATTTTTAAATTTAGTATAATCTTAATATAATTATTTGAAACTTCATATTTTCACTATAGGTCACATATAATTATATTTTATTTGAAAACTCATTCAAAGGAGTCATTATTAAATAATTGAACACTCATTTGGTTGGTTATTTTACACTCATACTTGAAAGAAGTGAAAAATAGTAATCCAGAAATAAATTTGAGTTAAATATTAAGACAATAAACATATACAAGTCCACACAATCTTTAATTGTTTATAAATTTCTTTTGGAAGAAAAAACTAATGAAGAAAATATGTCTCCTATGTTTTTTTTTGTTAAATAACTCAAGCATGTAGTGAGCACCAAGGGGATTAATATATTACATTCTTGAACATAAATGACATATAATAGATTTCATAAATACGTTCCACATAGCTCTTAAATATTTTCGAATATCACATGGCTAGTCATTCTGTGTATATTGATTCCCTAACTATGTTTTAGGGATGTTGCAAATTCATTTGTATATTTTAATATGTATGTTATGGAAGGCCAAGGCACTTCAAATTCATCTTGTAGTCTTTTTAAATATCATCCATGATTTTATGCTCTTGTTCTAGTTTTGAAATAACTATGACAATGCATGCATACTTCCAAAATAATGCTTCAAATTTCATGTCATGTTGAATCTAATCACTTTAAGATTCATGAAATTTTTTAGGCATAACTTTTGCTTGATGTATGCAATGTAGACATATCATATACACTTAGAAATATATTCTCAAGATACTTTTTTTGGTACCATTTTTTATTATTGGAATCACATAATGCTTCTATGTCACCTTTTCAATGGTGTAGATGATTGTTAAGGCTATATATGAATGGGCTTAATATCAAATTCTAATTATATAAAACTATGCATTCATAACAATAGAAATAACCTAAATTTATTGAAAGCATCAATAATACACATACACACACATAGAGAGAGATACAAGTTTGTACACATTGAGATATTAGGTGCCCATATGGGTCTAACAATGATCTATGCATTTGATCCTAAGTATATCTCCTTATAGATTAATTGTCATGTAAGGAAAAATACCCTTGAATTGATCCTTATTATATCACTTTATTTTGTTCAAGGTGCCCCTTTTAGACTCACTAACTAATATTTTTGTTATTCTTCATAGATGCTTTAAGCTTGATTCTATAACATGAAGTCACATTTTATTTATGCATTGCTACATGAGAATAAGTATTTAGTATTAGGGAGAACTTGGCCATATTATCCTTCGTCTAGTATGGATGGAAATAAAATCTTGAGTTTGTCTACATTAAGAATAAAGTATATTTGTATATATGGAGGGATGTCCAACTCAATCACATTGTTCCTCACTTGTTTAAATATTTAAAATGAGTAAATATTAGATGGTTATCAAGTTTAATGATCTCTTTGAATAATAAAAGTCATATGAAATTCCCCACACTAAATTCATGGCCCTACTATTTACTGAATCAAATTGATTCTTCATAAAATATTATTTTCTTGTTGTGCCTTCTTCTTACAGTATTTTTCATATTAGGTAAACTCAAATTTAGGATCAATGTAGATTATCATATTTCTCAAAGATATATTGGTGGACTTGTGAATAATCCAATTAATGATAATTCCATAACTATAGTTATTTTTATATTTCATAAACTAGCCATGATTGTTATTTTTTTGTAGGTATAATCTACTTAAGGCTATAGTTTATACTCATTAGAAAAAAATGTTTCAATGTGATTGTAATAATTTGTACAATGGCACTATTATAATTTATATTTTAACTATTTAAAAAACTAACCATAGATATTATATTTTTGGGTGTTATTTTTTATTTATATTTTTATGACAAGGGGAAATGGTGGAAGGCATCGCAAAGGGTCTCTTCACAATGCTTTTCTACTCTCTTCTCTTGTCACTTCATGACTAGGCAATATTTGTTAGCTTAAAGTCTAGTTTTGTTGAATTAGTTGAAGAACACCTATGTTTCTCCTAAGATACTTCTTTGTCTAAGATTAACCTTAATCTATTCCTAGTGCACATATAAATGCAACAATCAAATCATAAAATAAAATGCTCTCTTGATTCTGATTAGGAAGGAAATGATAATTTGTTTTAGAGGCAAGAGCACAAAAGATGCAATAAACAAATCCTTATATGAAGTTATACCTAGTTTTCATTTGAAGCTAAATATTAAATATTAATTTAATCCTATATGTGATTGAGGCTAAACTAGTTGTTTCTTTCCCTTTTATCTTATTTACCAATAAAACAATAATAAAGCCTAATTTACATAGACAACAAATAGACTTAAATCGTGAATGCTTAAGTTGTAGATGTTGGGGGTAGAATGACCTATTTATGCAAAATTAGCAAAAGAACCATTAGTTTATAGATGTTTTTCTAGTTCTATCACTTTTCGACGGTGTTATCACTTTACCTACATGATAGATAGAAAATTATATAGTTAGTGGTAGAGGGACTTACTTGATATTGTAGAGGAGGTTATATTTCCTTGAGCAATAATCAAACCCTTTTTGAGATAGATGAAGATGGTGAAAATAATAGAATAAAATAAATAAATTTTAAGTGGCAAAAGCACCAATGACACTTTCACTTAGTGTTGGTGCTTTCTCTCTATGTAAACTAGAGAGCGATAGTTCCATTGACATGTAGTTTGGTGACTCTTTTGATAGTGAGAGCATATTAACGAGATTAAATACAATATGACATAAAGTTATGATAGCTATGATGAAGGGCCTTGATGTAGGAGTAGAAAGGCCCTATCCAAACATAGAAAAAAAAAAATTTCCTTAATATTAAGATAAAATGATAAAATAAAAGATTAACTAAATTCAAATGCAAAATGCAATATTAGTTCAAAGTGTAATAAGTTAAAGGCCTAAAGCTACAAGGACAAGGAAAAGCTAAAAGAAAATAAGGTAAAAGATCAAACCAATACACAGGGTCATTTACCCTTGTTGGAAACTTGTTGAAAGCTTTCTAACTTGCTTGCTAGCTTGTTGATGGCACTTGAATGCTTGAGATTGGAGGCTTGATGCTCGATGTATGCTTAGAGACAATATTGGATACTTGCTTGGATGCTTGCAAGGATGACCTTACAAATATTATGGTAATATTTTGGCATATCTTACCATGCAAAATGCTAAATTATTTTGATTTTAGAGATATGTTAGTAAAATATTTTTAATATGTCTTGATAAAAAATGCATATGAATTTTGATAGATTTTTGCTACTATAAAAACTAAAATAAAATGATCACCTTAAGTATTGGTTTTGTAGATAGCCATAGCTCCTTGGCAAAGCATTACATTGAAGATGATAAGATTAGAGAAGGACATAATTTGAAAATGTATTAAATTTTTTTAAAAGGAATATTATGAGAATGATGATTCTTGGACTTAGGATTTCTATAAGAGCTATAGATCAAGTTTCTGGATATTTGGTTTACTAATGGTGGTGGTTTGGAAGAGATAGTAAATACAACTTCTTGCTTTTGATGTGTGATAGTCAAAATCACTAATAGGCTATAGTAGTAGTGGCACTTTCATGGTAGCACTTTTTCCTCATGGTCATTGGAAGGAAAAAAAAAAATAGGAAAGGTCAAAGCTAAAATATTCAATAAAATCACCACTAGGTCACCATAGCACTACAAATGGTATTGTTCATGCCCAATTGCTATTGATTTTGAAGGAATAAATGCTCAAAATTTTCCCCAAGGGAGGTTGATTTAGTTTGGCTAATTGATGAAGAAGCATCTAGGGCATTCAAGCAAACCTACATCACCAAAAAAAACTTAGTAGCGCACACTAGGAAAAAAAATAGTATCTGTTTATGTTTGAGATAAAAACTCTAGATTCATAGGTTCCTATGAGGAGATTAAATTTTTAAATGCTAAATTATTTTTTTCTAGGATGTCTTACTACCAAAAAGATAGGATATTAGTGGGTGTTTTTTATTTTTCTAGAAATTTACCATTTTGTTGGCAAGAACATAAATAAGGAAAAGATAACTAAATGAAAGATACTAGATCTGATTAAGGGAATTGCATTAGACCAAGCGAGAAAGAGAGGTATGGTTTAGATTTTGGTGGAGTTGGTGTTGAGATTTTGGTTCATCTTATTGTGTTTTAGGGGTTGAATAAAATATTTTAGCACAAGACCAGTAGCTATAGTATGTTGTAGAGTATTCAAACACAAGACCAACAACTATAGTAGGTTATAGAAGATTATGGCACACAACCAGTAGCTATAGCAAGTTATAGAGGATTTTGGAACAATAACAACAACTATAGAAAGTTATTTCAAATTTGTTTAAGAGGTTTATACATGCAAATAAAGCTTACATACAAATATAATAAAAAGAGAAATTTGAATTATTATTCTTGTTTCCTAATTTGTTTTGGTAGCTACTTTGTTGGTCATCCTTAATTGGATCTACCAACCTAGATTGCATAAAAGTGGTATTAGTGTAGGTTTTGATGGTATACCAAGGAAGAGGAAGGCAAAGAGATGTTAGAACCTAGAAAGTGGATCTAGTTGATGCATTATAGCGAATTACCACACGATTGGAGGACATTGAGATGGCCCAATAGAGAGAAGTTCACATCAAGGATGTGTGTGAGAGGATGAATACATTGGTCACATAAATGTAATAAGGGAAGGAAATGAAGAACTCAAAAAATGGTGGATACAAACAATTTACAATATTGGAACCAAACCTAAATTAGATATTCTATATTTTAATGGATGTTTGAATCCAGAGGAGTTGATAGACTAGATAATAGAAATGGAGAAGTTCTTTGATTATGAATCCATGGCTGATTTGAAGCAGGTCAAATTTGCATGCACATGGTTGAAGGGGCATGTAGTGCTTTGGTGGGAGCATGTGTAAAGAGAAAGGCAATGAAAGAGCAAGGAGAAAATACAAACTCAACATAGATTTGTTACCAAGATAAAATGAATTTTTTTATCAATTTATTATTATCTTTGTTTGTTTAGGAAACTATAAAATCTCAAGAAAAAATAATTGGAGGTGAAGAAATTTACTAAAGAATTCTATATTTTTATCATAAGGGTTGATCATGTTGAAGATGAGGAAAAGTGACAAGGTATGTCAATGGCTTAATATTTTTTATACAAGATGAAATAGGCTTGTTTTGAATGAAATCCATTGAAGATGCATATCAATATGCACTCAAGGTGGAAGAAAAGTTGGATCACAAGAAATCAACCTAGTAGTGGTAGAAATAATAGACACCAAGTTATTTATGCTACCGCTATCCATAATCACCTTACATGATTTACCTCTTGATTTGCAAATTATCCTTAATAGGTTCCTCCCTTGCTCAGGTTCATGCACCTCCTTGGTAGGTTTTAACAACACTCTTCATTATGAGAGATTATCCTTGTTATAGTTCTTCCACGTGCTTCAATGAAGCAATACTCTCCCCAATTGCTTGCACAACTTGATCATGGGCTTCCCTTCCATGCCTATTTTGGTCTGTTATGCTTAAGGACATTCAAATGCCCTATGTACTTCAAAACATCTATAGCACTGGCCAACAGAACCATGTCTTCTTCCTTTACCAAATCCACCTCATCCTCTTGATGATTCATCCTTTCCCAAGTGCTTTGATTGGAATCATTTTGAGAAGTATTGACTTCTTCTTGCAATTGCTACCTGCTACACTTATTAGATTGTTCTCTTCCTTGAGAGGATTTTTGTCTTTCGCTCACATTATTTTGTTGTTTGTGCAACAAATTTTCCTATGCCTTGAGTACACACTGGTATGCCTCTTCAACCATTTTGATTCTAATAATTCCAATCCAGGGTTATGCATAGTAGCTATTTATTGTCAAATTGGATAAAATTAGGATGTTTTAAATTTGGAATTGGCTAATATTTGGGACCCTTGACCAGGACCCATTAGCCAAAAATTTCTAGGTGCAATTTTTTTTGGATCAATTCGTCCTAATTTTATAATCATTTGACCATTTTAAGTTCAAATTTCCAACAGTACCCCTAATAATAGCGAACCTTCTACATGCGTTTGGACACTGTTTACATGGATTTCAAAACTGATTCACCAATTTTTTATAAATACATTTTGGGGTGACCCCTTATGTATAACCCTATTCCAATCTCATCTTGTAAGGGTAATCTTAGTCCATTTACATATCTTGCCATGTTTTCTTCCTTATTTTCAATGTGACCTAACCTTATGATCAATTTATTGAACTCCTTCGTATACCCTCTCACATCTATCTCCTTTTGCAATCCGATTTGATAATAAATAGGTAAAAACCTAACCTTTAATTAAGTTACAAACTTATCCTATGTTCGGATTCTATCCTTGTCCTTTCCTTGCCTCTCTATTTGGACGTGATCCCACCAAATCGAAGCATGTCCCTTCAACCTTGTACAAGAAAACTTCACCTTCTTGCGGTCTTTTGCTGATTCAAAATAAAACACTTCTCCATTTTTGTGATCTAGTCTGAGCTCCTCTGGATTCAAGCTTCCATTGTATGATGATTTTTCTATCTTTGGCTTTTAATCCATATTAGAAATCGCCTAGATCAATCTTTCTTTTATTTTTGTGTTCTTTATTACAAACTTGCACTTCCTCCTTTTCATTGTCACTTACATCTTTGTATGTACCTTCTCTAGGTAGTTTCAACTGTATCTAACCAAGCGATGATTCTTTTCATCATCCCAACCATACCCACAACTCGAGGGCCTTATGTGTCATCATTTTTTTTATATGTGCCATACCTCAAAGATCTTCTAGATCTGATACCAAAATGATGCAACGAAAAAAGCAGGATAGATTATTTCAGTCGGTAATGGTAGTTTGCATACAAATGACAAATAGTTTTTCATGTCAGAAACGCTTCAAACACTCATGACGATAATTTCCATTATGATAATGAGCTTGAAGCCGATATTCACAATTGCTAATGTCGACAACTTTCGAGATGGTGAACTTGGAATGACGACTCAATAATTGTGAGACAACACTCAGTTAAAAAGCTCAGACGACATTTCTTGTGTCAGTCATCTCAGGCGGACTTCAGATGACAAATCTCTTAACGGGACCAACTTAGTTGGTTGTCTTCGTAGATGACCAGATCCGTCCCAGATGGCAGGACTTTGACGTCAATAGCAGGCTAGCAGTCAACACATTTTTGATGGTAAAGTCGAACAACAATCTTTGTCTCTCAAAGCTGCTTCTGTGTTGTATTTCATGCGAACAGGTGGATTACAAACTACTGGTGTAGGAGTACATGACCAATGACAGCTTGTTTGATCGCCTTCATGGTGTGCAAGAACCCGACATGGCGCTGCAGTGGACCATACGTATGACATTGCTCTGGGAGCAGCTGACGGACTGAGCTATATACCTCACGATTGCTCTCCTCCCATACTACACAGGGACGTGAAATCGAGTAACATCTTGTTAGGTGCCGATTATGAAGCTAAAGTAGAATGAAGGACCATTTCATGTTTAATTCATGCGAGTATATATTTATCACAGAATGAATATAATGTGACTTGAGTGAGAATGGTAGTCTAGCTCTTTTTTTTACAGCAAAAAGTCCTTGCGGGGCGTCCTGGTTTGAGAGACCAGGAACAGGGGGTTCTACACCGTCAAAGTCACCCGGGAATCGCACCCGACCCTGCCCACATTAAAATTATCAATTGGATTTTGGATACCCAATTCAACGTTTTGGTAGGGTGGAGATTTGAACCTGGAACCTCTCTTGCAAGATTTTCCTCTCGTCTCCAACTCACCTACAACACCTGGGTGAATGCTAGTCTATCTTATATTAATGTTCTATTAAACAATTATAGCAATGCTTTAAATAAATTATTATGTGACAACTCATGTTTTGAAGGATATCTACAACTGAATGTGTGTCTAATGAAAGATTTTTACTAACCTTCCAAGCATGTTTTAGTTTAAATATAATTGGACTAACATATTACCTTGTGATTTGCATAGGATGAGGAATCTGAGATGATTGACAAATGTCTTACATGACATTGAAGTGCAATGTTTGAGAAAATAATATTTTATTTCTTTTATGTTGGAGATAATTATTTTCTACGTGTGATGAGTCCAGTTATGCTTTGATTGTTGCGACCAATAGGTTGTATTTGAAATGGTGGAGTTTCTTCATGTTGTGCCACCTCTTTGGACATGTTGTTCATTAATGGAAGAGATATATTAGGAAGTGGGAGGTTAGGGAGGATGGGAATCATGGAAAAAAATGGAGAGAGACGATCTTCCACAATTGGAGAATAGGAAGAAAAAGAAAAAAATGAGATGAGAAGAGGAATTGGAGAGGAGACATAGGGTAAAATTGGTTGGGAGTTTCAGAGAAGTAGTTGGATGATTTGGCAGTAAGAAGAGTGATAATTTGACTTCGAGTTTGCAGGTAAATTCTTCTTTAGTAGAGAAAAATTACCTTTGTATACGTTTTATGATCATTTTCTTAAAAAGACTTGGCTATGTTTGTATCTTCCTTGAATAAAGTTTACTAAGATTTTTTTGGTGTTAGAGATAGCTTTCTCGATTTAATGTTGTGGTACGATTTCTATGATGAAAGGATAGTGTGGAACTTTGTGCTTGGAAATCAATAGTATTATAATAGTAATGGATTGTTTGCTATGTTTGCATAGTACATATTTAAATTTGGAACTCTAGAAGAACTCTAGCTTAGCCTATTGGCAACTATCAGAGAAGGTAAATCTATAGTTCATGTAGGTACAAAAGAAGTTAGTGAAATATAGTTATATTATAGGAGTAGTAACGGATGTCAATGGCTTATCAAACCATAGGGAAATCCGTTCGTGTATCCCAAATTAATTTATCATAGATATATTCAGAAACTGAGAAATTTGGATGTGATGCCAAACTAATGGTTTACAGGTCATCCTCATTGATATCACCTTAAGTTTATCTAGTCATATCCGATACTAGAAATAATTCGATTTATTTTGGTTTAATTTTGTAAGAATAAGTTTCGATGGAGTCAAAAATAGCTTGGTGAGTTTTTCTTGTAAGTTGGAATGGTTTTCATTATTTCATGATGCTAATTCTAAACTTATAATGCACCAATACATGATTAGATTAGACTCAAGTTTTTATGATTTTGATCATCTATTAAGTTGAGTGAAATAGGGTCCACTATCGAATGATTCTATCAATGTGGAGTTAAGTGGGCAAAAATATTGTTGCTACTTAGATTAGTTGAGAATGGAATATTAGAGATATGTTTTTATAGTACTCTTTTAGAGAAAATGGGAAGATGTAGATAGTATCCTTTATCTTAAATTGGTATAAAACCTTTGGTTAGATTACCTTAGGTTTAGTCCTCTATTTATACTATAGGAATGATGACATTACACATCTATAGTCATTGATCGAAAATTGAGTAGTGTGAAGCAGTCACCTTATAGAAATATATTGATGGTTTTATAGTGGTACCTAGTATGCTCAGTAGAAGACGTATGTGTGTGGATGTATGGGAATTAAATTACTTTCAGAGGCTTACCTAATGATTATGGAGTTGTACTTTTGCATGGATTAGATATTTTGGTTCACAGATGAAAGTAACCTCTAGAGAGGGTCCAATCAGATATATGTATATCTGTGAGATGTCGTTCATGTTGCAGGTGTTGTGTTGTGTTATTTAATAATGAGTTTTGTATTTGCTAGTAGGATGGAATTATTGGATGGGAGAATTAGGTTTTCTTCTTTTAATTGTGTAACATTCAGTGATGAAGGAAAGACTCTTAAATGGAGTCAAAATGGACCTATTTCTCGGTGTGACATAGGTAGAATGAACTGCTGGAAGTAACAGATGAACTCCATGTGCGTCATGAAGTTTTTGCAAGACCATCTCCTTAGATGGAGATAATAGTATATGATTGAATGGTCTTGTTATAATGGAAGATCCTAGAGGTTATGGAATACTTCTAGTAATAAATGAAGGTATACTATGATGTCTTCTAGCTTTATGTATGGATTTAACTATATTTTGATTAATAAAGATAACTCTTTCAATGTTGGGTTTTCCCTTAGGGGTTTTTCCCAGGGTAAAATTGATGTTGTGTGAATATGGTTGGAATATCTTATTCATGTATGTATTATGCTTGAAATGCTTTAGTTATGGAATCTAAATGATGATGGTTTTTCTATGAGTAATATTAGTAATACATGTGAATAGCTCTCCATGTTTTGGAAAGATTAGATTATTAATATGATGTATGGATATTCTACAAACAACATTAAATATGTATGCATATGTGTTACATTATTGGAAGTGTTGGAGTAATAATAAAATATTCACATGTGTGGGATTTTATCTATGGTAACTTGTAATTTATCATGGTAACAATAATGTGTTAGTATTCTTGACAAACACATTTTAAAGGAGCTTGAAAGATGTGGATAGGATATAACACTTGAGGGAACTAAGAGTGTAACTTTTGTGAGATAGTATAATCCTTTAGCTTTATAGAATAATATGGAAAATTCAATGCTAAGCCTTAAAAATAAATAAGGAATGAAGAAGGTAACTATGTGATAGGCTAGCTCATCATGAGATGAGAGAGATAGTCTATTTCTATACGCCTAAGCACCTACTTAGAGGGACTTAAGTAGAGTGTGGAAAATTAGTGTACTCCTTTCAACTGAAATAAAGGAGGTAGCTAGCTTATTGTGGAAAATAAGAATGATAGCTTGAATAATTAAATTCTTACACCTAGTACACTACATAGATAAATATACGTAGAGTGTAGGGATATGGGAGAGCCTAAAAAAAAGATATCTAGGGAATCATGGAATGATTTGGGAAAGCATTGTAGTTAAGAGTGTGTAGAGTAACTTGTTCTTTAAAAAACTTATTACTCTCACTAAAGGAACAAAAAATAGGGCCATGCCATTTTGTATCAAAGCGCTTGGTTCATAGGGATACAAGTTTACTTGCACAAGTATAGATGAGTGTATTAGGATAGTGCACCATGTAAATATTATACCTATAAGAGAAGAGAATCTATTAAAATTAGATCTTGAATGTCTAGTTAGGATGACTAGGAATATAGTGGTTAGTTGGAGAAACAATTCAAAGATGTAATTGTGAATTAATTCCTACTATCTCTCTTGTGTGTGGTTAGGGAAAATACCACCAAAGAGAAGGAGAGGGAGTGCTACCCCATCAATGAGGTAAACATGATAAAACAATGTAGAAGTTAGGACCATTGATGTAGGTGCAAACAATCCTAGTAATGAGAGGGAAGATCTCTTCATAATAGTTTCCCTATTGAGGGAATAGATGGAAGCACATAAATAATTATTGGAGGCTATAGTGAATTGAGATTCACAAGCTAGAAATCCTATAGTAGGACAAGAGAATGAGGCCCATTCAAAGGTACAACATGCTAGAATTTAACTTGAGGTAAAATTGGGTAAGGACATGAAACACCTAAAATCCTCCAAGTTTAATGGAGAGGAAGATGGTGATAAAGTTGAAGCTTGGTTGAAGGAGATAGAGACTTTTTGCAATATGAATAACTATTCCATTGGCACCCAAACATATTATACCACTCTACACTTACAGGGAGTTGGCTTGGATTGGTGGGAAACATTTAGTGGGGAACAAGGGATTGAGGCTGCAGTTGATTTGAAATGGGAGAACTTTGTGATAGATTTCAAAGAAATATTCCTCACCGAACACTTCTACACCAAAAAATTTGAGGAATTCACCAAACATAGGTAAGGTAATAGGACTATGGAGGTATATCATCAAAAATTCATCAAGCTACTAATGCATATTCTCGGGTATAATGAGAAAATGAAGGTACATAAGTCTATACTAGGAGAAGATCCTAGAGTAGGGCATGAAGTAAAAATGTAGGAACCTAATACTCTTAATAAGACCTATGACCTAGCCAAGAAATTTGAAACCTATCTCAAGCCTTACCTCAATTGTGGAGGAGCATCTAAATAGGATAAAGAGGTACTAAGAAAAATAAATAGTGTTGGATTTATGAAGTGGGAAGGGGAGTAGGAAAATAAGAGTTCCCATAGATAGGATGAAAAAAATGACTTAAATTAGGGGAAGTTTAGGAAAAGATTCAAGTGGAAGAACTATAATCCTAACAATCACAACAATGTGGATAACAAACTACCTCAATAAGGTTAGGTTAATTATCCACAAGTAGTGAAAATAGAATATGGATAGAAGCAAAAAATACATACAAGACCCAAAGTAGGATGTTATGAATGTGGTAGTCCACATTACACCAATAAATATCCACTTAAAGTAGGATCAATTTTAAAAGGAAAATAACTAGCCTATAAATAACCTACACACAATATTTATACAGTAATAGGGAGTTAGAATCTAGAAGGATAAGCCACTTCACTGCTAATAAAAGTTAGCTTTTTGGTAGATATGTTAGAATTATATTTGATAGTGGTGCCATAGATAACTTTGTTTCCACTAGCATAATTAAAAATATACCAAAAAGGCCAGGGATCTTGGCACATGGGTGGAAGGTGGATTATGGCTTAGGATAGACCTACTTTGTAGATCAGTTTTATCCTATGGTTAAAATTATCTTACCTAGTGGTACAACTATAGGTTACCTTTATGTAGCACAACTAAATGCTTTTGATGTAGTGTTAAGAATGGATTTATTGCAAGCACATAAGATTGTAATCAATTTTTAGGATAGATGGATTGAGTACTCAGAATATGGTAGAAAACTATAGAGGGTGTATAACCTACAAGGGGATTTTTGATCCTAGATCCTCTCCGTAATGCAGCTTAAGAAGGCAATGAAGAGAGGAGGAACAATTTATGTAGTGAAGTTAAATGAGATAGAAGATGAAAAGAAGGAAGAGGTGTTTGAGAAACACCTAGTACTTCAAAATTTTAGAGATGTATTTCTAAAGGATTTACCTAGATTACCCCTACATGTGAATTTGATTTCATAATTAAACTTCAACCTAGAATATAATCTATTCATAGATTTTCTTATAGAATGAATCCAATTGAGATGCAAGAACTGAAAGTGTAGTTACAAGAAATTCTAGAGAAGGGATTGACTAGACCAAGTGTGTCACCATAGGGTGCACTAGTCCTATTTATCAAGAAAAAGGATGGTTCCTTGTGACTTTATATATATTATAGGATGTTAAACAAGGAAACCATTAAAAACAAATATCCTCTACCTAGAATCGAAGACCTCTTTAATTAGCTTAAAGATGCCACTATATTTTCAAATATTGATCTAAAGTTAGGATACCACCAATTGAGGATTCAATAAGAGGATACCCATAATACAACCTTCAAAACTCATTATGAACATTATGAGTTTACTGTCTTGCCTTTTGGTCTATCAAATGCTCCAACAATATTTATGAATTTGATGAACAATATTTTTAGGAAGCTTTTCGCCCAATTTGTTCTTGTATTCTTGGATGATATTTTGATATATTTTCAAAATAATATTGAGCATGATAGACACTTTGAGGTTATGTTGAAGATGCTAAGGAAGAATAAGTATTATGGGAATTTTTTAAATTGTGAATTTTATGTGTTAAAAGTGTAATATTCAGGGCATATTGTATCAAAAAAATGGATCATTATGGATCCTAAGAAAATGGAAGCTATACTGAATTGGCCACCACCAAAAAATGTGATGATAGTTCAAAGTTTCATGGGTTTGGTTGTATATTATAGGTATTATGTGAAGCATTACGCCAAGATAACCATACAAATAACTAACCTTTAGAGGAAGGGAAAATAATTCAAGTGTATGGATAAATGTGAGGAAGCTTTTGATCTGCTCAAACAAAGACTCACTACATCCCCCATACTAAAGATACCAAACCCTCAAGATAGCTTTTTTGTTTGTACAAATGCATCATTGGAAGGTTTGGGAGGAGTGCTCTCACAAGATGAAGTAGTAATAGCTTACATATCCAAGAAACTAAAATGACATGAGTTCAATTATGTAACCCATGATCTAGAATTAGTAGTAGTAGTTTTTGCTCTCAAAAGTTGTCAACACTATTTGATAGGGAGACCATTTGAGTTTAGAATAGACCATCAAATTTTGAAGTATATATTTACTCAACCTTTGGTAAACCCCAAGAAGATAATATGGATGGAATTTCTTGTTTAATATGATTTTGGTATTGAACACATAAAAGAGAAGGAAAATAAGGTTATTGATGCACTGAAGAGGAGAATACACGGCTATATTGTCTCACATCCATGTTGAATTGATGGAACAAGTTAAGAAAGTGTAACAACATGATATGTTTTGTAATTAAATTCAAGAAAGGATAGAAATGAAATCTAATTATAGTAAGTATTTTAGCATCAAGGATAGATTTTGTGCTTTAAGGATAGGGTAGTATTTCTAGAGATTAGTTATTTGAATAAAATGATCATGAATGAAGCACATAGATCTCCATATTCTACTCATCCAAGAGGGGTAAAAATGAGAGAGAATATGAAGAAAACCTTCTACTTGCTAGGAATGAAGAGGGAAATAATTAAATTTATCATCCAATGTCTTGAATACCAGAAAGTAAAGGTAAAAAATAGATATACTAAAATATTGTTGTACCCTCATGATATGCCAACATAGAATTAGCAGGTAATTTTTATGGATTTTATTGTAGGTTTGCCAAAGACTAGATTTTAGCATGACACAATCCTAGCTATGGTTGACAGACTAACCAAGGTTGTGTACTTTATGCCCAAAAATACCAAGGATGATATCATGGTTGGGGTTAATAGATTTGCTAAAGAAATACTTAGGTTTCATGGTTTTTTGAAAGTGATCATTTTAGATGTGGACTTCAGTTTCACATTTGAGTTTTGGCAAGATGTGCATCAAGTCATTGGCACCAGGTTAAATATTACTTTTGCATATCACCCAGAAACTAACTGGTAAACTAAAAGGGTAAACCATATTTTAGAGGATATGCTCCACATGTATTGTATGGATCAAAAAACCCAATGGGAATATTACCTACACTTGGTAGAATTTTCCTACAACAACGGTCACCATTCAACCTTAGGCATGGTACCATTTGAAGCTCTATATGGTAGGAGGTGTAGGACACCATTATCTTAGGATAATACAGAGTATAAGGTTGTGCTTAGATGTAATATGGTCAAATAAATGGAGCAATATTTAAGGATGATCAGAGAAAGAAATAAAGAAGTTAAAGATCTTCAAAAAATTTATGCCAACCTTAAGAGGCCAACAAGTTGGATGTATTGGTATCTGAGTGTATGATGAATGATATTTCAATAATGAAATGAGGAAATGAATTGAGTATTTAATGGATAAAAAAAAACGACTTTCTTTTTGAGACCAACAAGTTGATCACACCCTTGTCAAGTCTATATAATCACAATAGTTGGTCAAAATGATGTGTTTCTTTAACCCTAACTGTAAAACCATATTAGAGTTTGGACTACATATTGGAAACCCTAAAATGCAATCAGTAACCACAATACCTCTTTAATGTGGTGATCATTATAAACACATTCCTTAATCCACCTATATCCATATTTTAATTTTTATAAAATTTAATGAGTAAAATTATAAGGAAAATACAATAGAAAGATGAAAAATCTATGTGTTAAAAGAAAACCAAAATCATTGGCCAATATGTCTTGCCATTATTGTACATAGGGACTAACAAAGTTAGTCCATCCCCGAGGACAAAGCTCTCCACCACCTATAACATTGTTGTTAGTGCTTTTTTATAAATAAATATTTCACCTCTCTAAGGAACATAGGTGACGTTATAAGGAATATCCAATTATAATTCATTAAAAAAAAAAAAATTTGTGATAGCTAAAAAAAAAAAAATCTATACTATAATACAAAAACAATTTTTTTGTTAGTTTGAAACATTCATCGATGCAAAATAATTTTTTTAATTGAAATAAACAAAAAAATCACAAAAACATAACAAAATAAAATAAAAATAGAGGAAAATATACCTCATACTTACATGTATGTGTAAGGATTTTATTTTATTTTTTTTTTAAAAGTCGAAAGCACTAAAAATGTTGGTCAAGTGTGAAATGAACAAAATCATTTTTACAATTAAATATTTAAAAGTATAAATAAGGGGGAATTTTTCATTTTCATGGGCACTTTAATCCTTCTCAAGAGCACCACATCCATATAAAAGCTCAAATTTACATACAAAGATAGTCAGTGGTGGCTAAACTAGGAGATGGTACTAGAGAGTTAAACCTCGAATCTACTTTTACATTGTTAATGTAATATAAATAAATAAATAAGGTTAATAAGAAAACATGTAGTTAAGCTAGCTAGGACATTGCAAGAAGCACCATTAAGAATATAATACCTTGTTAAAGTCGAACAACAATCTTTGTCTCTCAACCTCGACACGGACGGTTAAAAAGGTTGATGACAATTTGTCTTATGATGGCACCGACTAGACGATGATTTTTGCGGGCATCAGCAAGTTTATATCGGTTATATCCTTAGCAATGTCGGTGGTTTACATTGACAAGGACGACACCCAAGAAGATTTAAAAAATGAGCAGTGCAGCCAGATTGAAAAGAAAAGCAGAGGAGGAAAACAAGGAATTGGATGTTGAGGTGGATACACTGGGACTGATTCCGAATAACATCTTAAAGCTGCTTCTGTGTTGTATTTCATGCGAACAGGTGGATTACAAACTACTGGTGTAGGAGTACATGACCAATGGCAGCTTGTTTGATCGCCTTCATGGTGTGCAAGAACCCGACATGGCGCTGCAGTGGACCATACGTATGACATTGCTCTGGGAGCAGCTGGCGGACTGAGCTATATACCTCACGATTGCTCTCCTCCCATACTACACAGGGACGTGAAATCGGGTAACATCTTGTTAGGTGCCGATTATGAAGCTAAAGTTGCAGATTTCGGCCTATCTACACCCCTAAAAAGTTTGGGCGATGCTTTTTTTAGTATCATGATATGCAGGGTCCTATGGATATATACCCTAGGTACGATTTTCTATACATAATTGCATTGTGCCTCCATGTTTTACCTTTGAGAAAGGAATGAAGATTTTGTGCTAATTTTGTGAAACGTTGTGCAGAGTATGTCGAGAGGCTGAAAATGAACGAGAAGAGTGATGTGTATAGCTTTGGGTTGGTGTTGTTAGAACTGGTAAGCGGAAAGAAGGCGGACGAGAGTTTGACGAAGGAGTTGACATTGTGCAGTCTGCAAAACTTGCGCGGTTAGCGAGTTTTTTTTTTTTTTTTTTTGAAAAGGGGTTAACATTGTGCAGTCTGAAAAACTTGGAGGTTACGGGGTTTGTGAGATTTTTTTAAATTTGGTTTACTCTGTTATTAACAATTACTTTGATGAAATGGATAAAGGTATGGCGAGGATATTCATTTAAAAACTTTTTTATAGAGTTGATTTTTTTAGTTGTTTAAAAAAAAAAATTGAGAATGAGATTCTAAGTCATCAAACTATCACAAATAACAAATTTAAATTATATTTTATTAAAGATTAAATATAGGTGTAAAGATAGATTTTTAAATATTTTTATAATTTGTTTTTGATTGAAAGTGATTTGATCTTATTTAAAAAAAAATACATTATTAAGAAAAATGGGTGGTATGGAAGCACACCTCAAAAGCCTTTGTATAACATCAACCAAAAGCCAAAAAAAGACCCGGGACAACTACAAAACAATTAACATATCAATAAAAAGTAAAGGACATAAGGCCTACTAGTAATCAAGTTGCCATCGAAGTAGCACTAGAAGAGGGAGGGGGGTCCTTATTTAAAGAATTTACCCAGTCAATAGGAGGATTAGGGTTTGTGGGAACTGGATCCCACCTAGAACCGTCACTTTGCAACTCTGAAGTGTCGCCTATGATTTGAGGTAAAGTGGCAACCCAACTAGATGATGAGCCCCAATGGTAATACTGTGGCATGAAGTGAAATCCTTTCCTAGCGCATTGGTCTTGTGGAAAAGGGCTATGAGCAATCAAAGTCTTATGGTCTCGATCCCATTATTGAGAAGAACAAGTCTTTGGTGAGATGGGAAGGGCAAAACCCGAACCATAATGCGAGGTGTATTTGCTCAATGATCCAAAAAAGTTAGAAGATGTTGAACCTCAAGGGTAACTTTGTTTTCGTGTGCTTGAATTTAAAGTAGAACATTGGAGTATATTGGAGTTTTTGAATACATGGAAAAATTTGGAGATTCATGCTGAGTAGAAAAATAAAAAATCCATTATGGTTTTTCCATATGTTAAATAGAATCTTAGCCCTAAAAATATGATAAATCTGCTCCATATGTATTGGCATTCGGGTTGTATCCCCAAGAAGAACCATAGGCCAAGAAAAGGGTTGTGGCCTAAAAGGTTAAAAAAATCATGAATCCATTGCCATGTCGCTTGGGTCCTAGGCCAATACCAAAATAAATTTTCAATGGACTCACAATGACAGAAAGGACAACTAGAAATGTGCAATTCTAAATGATGAAGGAGTTCTCCTATAGTAATTCGCTTCAAAAGGAGACCCCAAATAAAGTGAGCCACTTTAGGCTCCAAAATAGCATCCCATAGAGTGTGAAAAATGTTCTACTAATATTTGATGGTTGTCTGAATTCTCCATCGTTCATTTAACTTGGGGACAATAGGCAGATGTGGCGAGGGACAAGGGTACCCTTTGCTTGACTTATAGTTATTGAAATGAGTGTCGGGATACCATTTTCAATCCTTCCACTAAGGTTGTAGGGTTCGAAACCCAATATTATGAAGTATTTCATGTGGGATTATGGCTTGAATTTCCTAAAATGTTTCTTTGTCAGTATCAGAGAGGTAAAACTGTATTTTAACTTATGTCCATGAAATCCAGTTCCTAGTTCTCTTGGAAAAGATTCGAATTCTGAACAATTTTTTTTTTCTTCTAATACTTCCTTTCAAATTAAAGGTTTTTTTTTTTAATTTACCAAGGTTTACTTATATATATATAATTTTTTTTTAAGTTTTTCTCAAACTAAAAACAATAAATTGGGACTGTATTTTTTAAATTTGTTAAGGTTTAAATATATATAAATACATATATTCTTGCAAAAATTATAGGCTAGGGTTGTATTTTTATAAATTTCTTTATTCCCCACCCCAAAAAATTTAGAGTTCACTCTTTATTTTTCAAATAAAAAATCATAGGTTATGGATGTATTTTTTATGGATGTATTTTTTAAATTAATTTCATTCTCTACGCCCCCTCAAAAATCTAGGGTTTAGTTAGTTTTTTTCATGCAAAAATCATAGTCTAGTGTTGATTTTTTTTTAATTTGCTCCATTTCCTGCTCCTCCCAAAATTCTAGGGTTTAGTTAAGTACTTTTCATCTTGTATGTAACTACACATTAAATTTTTATGGTTTGCTTTTTTTTTTTAAAGCTTGTAGGTTAGGGTGTTTCATATATATATTAAGAAATAGAAATAGCTTCTTCAAGTGAGGTCTTTAAAACCACTATGGGCATTTATAATCCTCTTACAAGTGGAACCCAAATAACTCCATCAACACAAACACCAACTAAAATCCTAAGAAAATACCTAATGTAGAAGTATGAAATTAAGGGAAACTTGTTGAATCAAGTGTTTTGTAAATTTTTATGGTAAGTACATGTAAGGAGATATCAACCTTCTCAAATTCTATTTGATTAGGTAAACAAGGAAAGATGTGGACCCTTCCTCTAACATAGATGAAATGATTAAAGCTAAGGTGAAGAATTTTATGTTAAAAAAAAAGCCAACAAAATAGAGCACAAAAGGAAAAGAACTATAGTGGGACAAGGAGTAGGGCCATGAGGCTTATTTTATGGGTATGCAATTGAACTATAGGATATATATACCATGGCTAAATAAGCTATTCTTATCCCTCAATCCATTGAGGTGTTGTTAGTGGGAGTGGAAGAAGTGCAAGAAAAGGCTCTGGTACAAAACAAACCACCATTTATGATACTACAATGCAAAGGGATAGGGTGAAAGAGGTCAAGACTACAATATTAATGTTTTGGTATTATTACAACATTGCCTTCCACACTGTTGATAATCCCTCTTGAAAAGACATAGTGAAGATATTGAGTGAGTCTGGGAAAGGAGTAAAGACACCTTCTACACATGAATTAAGTGGAGCACTATTGAAGGAGTGTGTGATTAACACAAGTGCTCTTCTATAAGAGCAAAGGATGATATGGAAGAAAAATAGATGTCAAATGGGTGAACAAAAGCAAGAAACCACACACTATTGAACTTAATATTGGCTTTGGGTGGATCCATAGTCTTTCTAAAGTTTATTTGTCATGACCCTCTCTTGAATTTTTTTTTATCAGATAGATCATGGTTAAAGTTATGTTACCATGAAATGGATGGTTTGATATTTTAAGGATTGGTTTTGTGTAGGACATATATTGTATGGAAAATATAATGCTACTATCAGTAGAATGAAGGACCATTTCATGTTTAATTCATGCGAGTATATATTTGTCATGGAATGAATATAATATGACTTGTGTGGGAATGATAGTCTAGCTTATATTAAGGTTCTGTTAAACAATTATAGCAACACTTTAAAGGAATGATTATGTGACAACTTAGTTTTGTAGGATATCTACAACTGAATGGGTATCTAATGAAATATTTTTACTAACCTTCCAAGCATGTTTTAGTTTAAATATAATTGGACTAACATCTTACCTTGTTATTTGCACATGATAAGGAATCTAAGATGATTGACAAATGCCTTACATGACTTTGGAGTGCAATGTTTGAGAAAATAATATTTTATTTCTTTTATGTTGGAGATAATTATTTTTCTACATGTGATGAGTTTAATTATGCTTTGATTATTACGACCAGTAGGTTGTATTTGAAATGGTGGAGTTTCTTCATATTGTGCCACCTTTGTGGACAAGTTGTTCATTAATTGAAGAGATAGATTAAGAAGTGAGAGGTTAGGGAGGATGGGAATAATGAACAAAGTGGAGAGAGATGGTCTTCGACAACTGGAGAATAGGGAGAAAAAGAAAAAAAAGGATATGAGAAGAGGAATTGGAGAGGAGACATAGGGTAAAATTGGTTGGGAGTTGCAGATAAGTAGTTGGATGATGTTGCAGTAAGAAGAGTGACAACTTGCCTTCGAGTTTGTAGGTATATTCTTCTTTAGTAGAGAAAAATTACCTTTGTATAGGTTTTATGGTTGTTTTCTTAAAAATATTTGGCTATGTTTGTATATTCCTTGAAGAAAGTTCGCTAAGCTTTTTTTGATGTGTTAGAGACTTAGGTTTCTTGATTTACTATTATGGTACGGTTCCTATAATGAAAGGATAGTGTGGACCTTTGTGCTTGAAAATCAATAGTATTATAACAGTAATGGATTGCTTGTTATGTTTGAGTACCCCATATTTAAATTTTGAACTCTAGCAAAACTCTAGCTTAGCCTATTAGCAATTGTTAGAGAAGGTAAATCTATAGTTCATGTAGATACAAAGGGAGTTAGTCAACTATAGTTATATTAGAGGAGTAGTAACAGACATCAATGGCTTATCAAACCATAGGAAAATTCGTTTGTGTATCCCAAATTAAGTTATCATAGATATGTTTGGATACTGGGAAATTTGGCTATGATGCCAAACTAATGGTTTACAGGTCATCCTCATTGATATCACCTTAAGTTTATCTAGTCATATCTGAAACGAGAAATAATTCGATTGATTTTGGTTTATTTTTATAGGAATAAGGTTTGATAGAGTCGAACATAGCTTGGTGAGTTTTTCTTGTAAGTTGGAATGGTTTTCATTATTTCATGATGCTAATTCTAAAATTATAATGCACTAACACATGATTAGATTAGACTCAAGTTTTATGATTTTTATCATCTATTAAGTTGAGTGAAATACGGTCCACTATCGAATGATTTTATCAATGTGGAGTTGAATGGGTAGAAATATTGTTGCTACTTAGATTAGTTAAGGATGGAATATTAGAGATATGTTTTTATAGTACTCTTTTAGAGAAAATAAGATGTAGATAATATCCTTTATCTTAAATTGGTATAAAAAATTTGGCTAGATTACCTTAGGTTATTCCCCTATTTATACTATAGGAATGATGATATTACACCTTTGTAGTCATTGCTCGAAAATTAAGTAGTGTGAAGCAGTCAATTTATAGAAATATATTGATGGTTTTATAGTGGTACCTAGTATGTTCAGCATAAACCGTATGTTTGTGGATGTATGGTAATTAAATTACTTTTATAGGTTTACCTAATGATTATGGAGTTGTACTTTTGCATGGATTAGGTATTTTTTTCACACATGAAAGTAACCTCCAAAGAGGGTTCAATAAGATATATGTATATCAGTAAGATGTCGTTCATGTTGCAGGTGTTGTGTTGTGTTATTCAATAACAAGTTCTATCTTTACTAGTATGATGGAATTATTGGATTGGAGAATTGGGTTTTCTTTTTTGAATTGTGTTTAACATTCAGTGAAGGAAAGACTCTTAAATGTAGTCAAAATGGACTTGTTACCCAGTGTGACATAGGCATAATAAATTTATGGAAGTAATAGATGAACTCCATGTGTGCTGTGAAGTTTTTGAGAGACTATATCCTTAGATGAAGATAATGTTATATGATTGAATGGTCTTGTTATAATGGAAAATACTAGAGTTTATGGAATACTTCTAGCAACAAATGAGGGCATACTATCATGTCTTCTAGTTTTATGTATGTATTTAACTATCTTTGATTAATAAAGATAACTATTTCGATGTTGGGTTTTCTCTTAGGGGTTTTTCCTGGGGTAAAATTGATGTCATGTGAACATAGTGTTGAGCAAGGTACAACAACAATATTGTCATTGTTGTCAACACAGTCAGATAGATCTGTTGATGCAGTGGACAGGAAGTTCAAAAGCTAGTCAGATGCAGAAGACAGGAGTTCAAAGGTTACTCAGAGTATGTACAGTGATTTTCCAAGAAGACCGAAGTGGACCACTTGCAAAAGATCAAAGAAAAAGACAAGTAAGAAAAGTGTCACGATATCGCGACATATTCAGCAGGCAAGAAAAATTGTCACGATTTCGCGACATGTTGGAAGAGAGAGAAGAAGAAAGAAAAACTGTCATGATTTCATGACATGTTGGAAGAGAAAAGACAAGTGGAAAAAGTGTCGTGATTTCGCGACATGTTGGAAGAGAGAGAAGAGAAAATTGTCATGATTTCGTGACATGTTGGAAGAGAAAATGCAAGTGGAAAAACTGTCATGATTTCGTGACATGTTGGCAAGAGAAAAAGGCAAGTAGAAAAAGTGTCACGATTTCGTGACATATTGCAAGAGAGATAGTACGGAAGAAAAAGTGTCACGATTTTGCGACATGTTGGAAGAGAAAGAGGCAAGTAGAAAAAGTGTCACGATTTCATGACATATTGCAAGAGAGAGAGGCAAGTAGAAAAAGTGTCACGATTTCGTGACATGTTGAAAGAAAAAGCGCTAAGGAGAAAAAGTGTCGCGATATCGCGACATGTCACGTTTTCATGACCCGAAGGCAAGAAAAAGTGCTAAGGAGAAAAAGTGTCACGATATCGCGACATGTCACGTTTTCACGACTCGAAGGCAAGAAAAAGCGCTAAGGAGAAAAAGTGTCGCGATATCGTGACATGTCACGTTTTCGTGACCCAAAGGCAAGATAAAGCGCTAAGGAGAAAAAGTGTCATGATATCACGACATGTCACATTTTCGCGACTAAAGGAGGAGAGAGAAAGTAAGAAGGTAGAAGTGTCACGATATCGTGACAAAAGTAAAGAAGGAGAGTACGAAGGAAAGTGTCATGATATCGCGACATGTTGTGTTTTCGTGGGTGCAAGCTAAGAAAAGTAGTAAGGAGGAAAGTGTCGCGATATCGCGACATGTTGTATTCTCACGGGCCAAAGCTAAGAGAAAGCGTACGGAGGAAAAAGTGTCACGATATCGCTACATGTTGTATTCTCGTGGGCCAAAGCTAAGAGAAAGCGTACGAAGGCGAAAGTGTCACGATATCATGACATGTGTTTTCACGACAACAACAACAGAAGAGTTACAAGGGCAGTTGAAGCCGACGAAGACCGATGTAAGCCGATGAAGATTAGGGTTTGTAGTCGACTAAGATTAGGGTTTGCAACCGACTAAGATTAGGGTTTACAATCGACTGAGATTAGAGTTTTTCTTCATGAAAATATTGTTATAAAAGGAGGGCTGTTTGGAGAATTGAAGTGTGTTGAAATATCATTGAATGCGAGTTGATGTGTGCGAAGTTCGGTCATAGAGCACAGAGTGCAAGTCGTGTCGAATCGTGCTAAGTGCAAAATTCGCAAAGGAAGCAGAGTGCACAAAAGGGAGAAGACGATCGTTCGACTATGATGCAGCAGATTGTGCGAAGTGATTTCGTAGAGGAAGCAGAGTGCAAAAAAGGGAGAAGATGATCGTTCGACTGTGACATAGCAGATTGTGCGAAGTTGTTGCGCAGAGAGAGCAGAGTGCGCAGAGAACGCAAAGGTGAAGTAGACCAGTCAGGGTCTTGTAAAAGTGAAGGTATTTTTTTGTTAAACTTCTAGATTCAAAATTGAAGTCCAGGTTGCAGCTTGGCATCAGGGGTTGGTGCTCCTTCCAGTTGGTGCTGGTAAATCAGGGGTTGGTGCTCCTTCTAGTTGGTGCTGGTAAATCAGGGGTTGGTGCTCCTTCCAGTTGGTGCTGGTAAATCAGGGGTTGGTGCTCCTTTCTGTTGGTGCAGATAAATCAAGGGTTGGTGCTCCTTCTAGTGGGTGCTGGTAAATTGTTTGTAAAGTTGTAGCTTTGCAAAGGCTGGATTTGGATGGTAGTCCAAGCAGTCATTTTTGAGGAGTAGCCACATTGGTGAACCTCATTAAATCTTGTGTTGTGTGATGCTCTCTTGTGATACTTGCTTTATCTGGTTTTAAGGTTTCATTATTTCAGTATTAAGAGCTATGAATTTAAGTTTAAAAGTCTACACTGATTCACCCCCCCTCTCAGTGCCATTGTAAGACTAACAATTGGTATCAGAGCTAAGTTCTTGTACAAGCCTAATCGGCTAGGGTGATCTTGGAACTAACACAATGGCAGGTGGTGAAGGCTTCTCATCAAACAAAACACCATTGTTTGATGGATCCAATTACGCGTTCTAGAGAATCAGGATACAGACATATCTCTGTGCTTTGGGATACTACATCTGGGATTCAATGGTCAGTGGATACACAATACCCATCACTCCTCCAGAAGAGGCTGACGAAAAGAAACTATTTGACAATGACTCAAAAGCAACGAATGCTCTCATGAACGGAATAGCAGACAACTCCGATCAGGATTCTGAAGAGGAAATAGGTGAAGCTCTTTTCATGGCATTTGAAGAAGTAAAATCAAAAAAGGATGAAGGAGTGACCTCTGAAGATTGTGGAGAAAACCTTGAGGCTGAAGTGGATCTAGAAGGTGAGTTGATCTCTGCACTTGAAGAGTGGAAGATAGAAAAGAAAAAGAATAAGAAACTTTCAAGAAAGCTTGAGGATGCAAATGAAATCATAACCAGCTTGAAAGTATAGATAGAAGAATCTAAGAAAATCTCCGAAGATCTCGAAGTACAAATAACAATGAAAATAGATCATTGCAGCAAGCTAGAAGAAGAGATTGTTGGTTTAAGAATACATCTAGAAGAGATGAATAAGAAAATTAGTTGTTATCACAAACGTGAAGAAAGTTCTATGAAGCTGGATAAGATCATAAATGACCAAAGACCTGCAGGCATCAAATTTGGTCTAGGTTTCATCGAAGGAGAATCATCAAGTGGATCAAAGGCCAAAAATGCAGAATCCATAAAGAATGAAGATGAGAGACAGGTTGATCAAAGAAAAATGTCTCATGCAAGAGAAAGCATTAATGCCAGGCACGAAAGGAGAATTGACAATGATGGATTCACCAATGTCACACATCAAAGAAGAAGAAGACCTATGGCTCCTACGACAACATGGCAAAGACCCTCACCCAGGTTCAATTATCCCTTTTCGGTTTTTGTTTTAAATGCAATGGCTATGGTCATAAAATCTCGGACTACAAATATAATGTAAGACCAAGGAATTTCACCAGTAGAAATGCTTTTTCTCCTCTGATGAATTGTACAATAGAATGTTATAACTGTCATAATTTTGGGCACATTGCAAGAAACTATAGAAGTACATTTGTATCAAATCAGTTTTAGGGAAGGAAATTTCAACCAAATAAGATGAGACAAAATAGAAAACTTCCCGTAAAACATGCTCAAACTACTAATAAGGGAAAGGCAAAACAAGAGCCCAAAACTACTATCAAAATAGTGTGGAAAGGAAAAGAGCAACTGAAGGAAGAAAAGGAATCCTTAATCGTACAAACTGCATTCAAAGCATAGAATAAATATGTACCATGGATACTTGATAGTGGATGCTCCAGTCATATGACAGGTGACAAACAAAAATTTGAGAAGTTACAGAAATATGAAGGAGGTTCAGTAAAATTTGGAAATAATGATGGAGCCAAGATAGTCGGCAAAGGCTCAGTTAAAATCAGCAATGGAAGGATTAAGTCAGAAGAAGTCCTGTTTGTGGATGGGTTGAAACATAACTTATTGAGTGTAAGTCAGATTTGTGATAAAGGTCATGAAGTAGTTTTTATGAAGCAGGGTTGTGAAGTCAGAAAAACAAACAGTGGAAAATTGATAGCAACAGGATCAAGGACATCTGGTAACCTATACACGCTCTTAGAGACTTCAAAAGGAACTTGTTTTATTGGACAGGAAGAAGAAAATTGGTTGTGGCACAAGAGACTCGGTCATATCAGTTTTGATAATCTAGTAAAAATCACCTCAAAAAGGGCAGTGAGAGATATTCCAACCATCAGCAAACCTACAAACAACATTTGTGCTTCATGCCAAAAGGGGAAGCAAACTAGAGTCACATTCAAAACCAAAGAGTACTACACAAGCAAACCTTTGGAACTAATACACACTGATTTATGTGGACCCATGAGAACACAAAGCATAAATGGTGACAAATATTTTATGTTGTGCATTGATGACTATTCCAGAATGACATGGATATTTTTCTTGAAGCATAAATCAGAAGCTTTTGATATGTTCAAGATTTTCAAAAACCAGGTTGAGAATGAAACAGGAAAGAGGATCAAATGTTTAAGATCAGATAGAGGAGGAGAATTCATTTCAGAGGAGTTTGCAGAGTACTGTGAAAAATACGGTATTAGGAGACAGTTTTCAGCAGCCAGGACACCTCAGCAGAATGGAGTGGTAGAAAGAAAGAATAGGACAGTGCAGGAAATGGCACGGACTATGTTGGCTGAAAGCAGAGTAGCAGATAGATTTTGGAAAGAAGCAGTCCATACTGCAGTGTATATCCAAAATAGGTACATGTTGAGAACACATGAAAGCAAAACTCCTTATGAGTTGTGGTTTGGTAAAAGGGCAACAACAAAATACCTCAAAGTCTTTGGCAGCAAGTGCTACATCAAAAGAACTAAAGATAATCTTGGTAAGTTTGAAGATAGAGCGGATGAAGGTATTTTTGTTGGTTATTCATCAAGAAGCAAAGCTTACAAATGCTACAACAAGAGGCTAAAGAAAATTGTGGATAGTGTCGATGTTAAATTTGATGAAGGTAGAGAACGAGTAATTAGCTATGAAACGAACTACCCAATGTATGAAGAGGTCATTGAAGGAGATGAGGAAAATGAAATGGAAAAGCTACAAAAAATTGACTCAGATGATTTAAGTTGTGATTCAGAAGTGGAAGAAAATAAGAAATTCAAAATAGGCAGTTGGCAGAAAAATCATCCTAGAGATCAAATAATTGGAGACCCCAAAGTTGGTGTTCAAACAAGAAGAAGAGTAGTAAGTAACTACTCTCTATTATCCAGCATTGAGCCCAAAAATGTTGTTGAAGCAAGCAAATATGAAAGTTGGATGAAGGCAATAAATGAAGAATTAGACCAGATCGAGAAAAACAAAACTTGGGAGTTAGTACCTAGACCTGCGAACAAAAATATAATCGGGACTAAATGGATCTTTCGAAACAAATTGAATGAAGATGGACAGGTAGTCAAAAATAAAGCAAGATTGGTATGCAAGGGGTATGCACAAGTTGAAGGCATTGACTTTGAGGAAACGTTTGCACCAGTAGCTAGACTAGAGGCAATCAAAATGTTTCTGGCTTTAGCAGTCTACAAGAATTTCAAAGTTTATCAAATGGATGTGAAATCAGCATTTTTGAATGGGAAACTTGAAGAAGAGGTTTATATTGAGCAACCAGATGGGTTCCAACTTGGTGATAATCCCAACTTTGTTTGTAAGTTGAAGAAAGCATTATATGGCTTGAAACAGGCACCCCGAGCATGGTATGCAAGGCTAGACAACTATCTCACTCAACAAAGGTTTAAGAAAGGTATGGTGGATAGTAATTTGTATGTCAAAATAGAAAATGGGCATCTTATCGTTCTTGTTGTATACGTAGATGATATCATATTTGGCAGCAGCAAAGATGAGTCGTGCAAGGATTTAGCAAATAAGATGCAGAAAGAATTTGAAATGTCAATGATTGGAGAACTGTCGTATTTCCTCGGATTGCAAGTTAATCAAAGTAAGAAGGGCATATTTATTTCTCAAGTTAAATATGTAAAAGAGATGTTAAAAAAGTTCACAATGGAGGATTGTAAGCCAGTTAGCACTCCCATGACAACAGGTTGCAAGTTGAGCAAGGATGAAAAATCTCCAACTGTTGATCAAACCATGTACAGATCTATGATTGGAAGCTTACTATATCTGACAGCCACCAGACCAGATATTTTGTAGGCAGTATGCATGGTAGCATGATTTTAGGCTAATCCCAAGGAGACTCATGTGACAACAGTGAAGAGGATTCTTCGATACCTCAAAGGTACTATGGAGTATGGGTTATGGTATCCGAAAGGTAAAGACTTCACCCTTATTTCATATTCAGATGTAGATTGGGCAGGATGTGTAGATGACAGAAAGAGTACCAGTGGAGGTGCATTCTATCTTGGAGACAGATTGGTCGCATGGCACAGTAAGAAACAAGAGTCAGTTTCTCTATCGACAATAGAGGCAGAATATATTACAGCGACAACATGTTGTACACAGGTATTGTGGATGAAACAAACCCTGAAAGATCTTGGTATTAGCTTCAGTGAGCCAATATCAGTTAAGTGTGATAACACCAATGCCATTAACATCTCCAAGAATCCGGTGATGCATTCATGCACAAAACACATTGCTATCAGGTATCATTTTTTGAAGGACAAAGTTGCGAAAGGTGAGGTTAAGTTGGATTTTGTTCCAACCACAGAGCAAGTAGCAGATATCTTCACAAAACCATTGCCCAAGGAAGTTTTTGAGTACCTTCACAATAAATTGGGAGTGGTCACACTTCCCAAGAATTGACTAGCTACAAAGATCACATTCTCAGGGGGAGCATTTAAGTATTTGATTATCTTTTTGCTCATGTTCATGATTTTTGCTAAGTGTAATAAATTGTGCCTGAGAATGTTGTGCATGGACTCAGGGGGAGTCTACAGTAGCCCTTTGGTATTATTGTCAAAGGGGGAGAAGAGTTACAGGAAATTGCACATGTGTTGCCAACAATTCCAAAGGGGGAGATTGTTGAGCAAGGTACAACAATAGTATTGTCATTGTTGTCAACACAGTCAGATAGATCTGTTGATGCAGTGGATAGGAAGTTCAAAAGCTAGTCAGATGCAGAAGACAGGAGTTCAAAGGTTACTCAGAGTATGTACAGTGATTTTCCAAGAAGACCGAAGTGGACCACTTGCAAAAGATCAAAGAAAAAGACAAGTAAGAAAAGTGTCGCGATATCGCGACATATTCAACAGGCAAGAAAAATTGTCACGATTTCGCGACATGTTGGAAGAGAGAGAAGAAGAAAGAAAAACTGTCACGATTTCACGACATGTTGGAAGAGAGAGAAGAAGAAAGAAAAACTGTCACGATTTCACGACATGTTGGAAGAGAGAGAAGAAGAAAGAAAAACTATCACGATTTTACGACATGTTGGAAGAAAAAAAGACAAGTGAAAAAACTGTCATGATTTTGTGACATGTTGGAGAGAGAAAGAAAGAAGTGTCACGATTTCGTGACATGTTGGAAGAGAAAAGGCAAGTAGAAAAAGTGTCACGATTTCGCGACATGTTGGAAGAGAAAAATGCAAGTAGAAAAAGTGTCACGATTTCGTGACATATTGTAAGAGAGATAGTATGGAAGAAAAAATGTCATGATTTCGTGACATGTTGGAAGAGAAAGAGGCAAGTAGAAAAAGTGTCATGATTTCGCGACATATTGCAAGAGAGAGAGGCAAGTAGAAAAAGTGTCACGATTTCGCGACATGTTGAAAGAAAAAGTGCTAAGGAGAAAAAGTGTCGCGATATCGCGACATGTCACGTTTTTGTGACCCAAAGGAAAGAAAAAGCGCTAAGGAGAAAAAGTGTCGTGATATCGTGACATGTCACGTTTTCGCGACCCGAAGGCAAGAAAAAGTGCTAAGGAGAAAAAGTGTCACGATATCGCGACATGTCACATTTTCGTGACCCAAAGGCAAGATAAAGCGCTAAGGAGAAAAAGTGTCACGATATCGTGACATGTCGCATTTTCATGACTAAAGGAGGAGAGATAAAGTAAGAAGGGAAGTGTCGTTATCGCGACAAAGTAAAGAAGGAGAGTATGAAGGGAAAGTGTTGTGATATCATGACATGTTGTGTTTTCATGGGCAAGCTAAGAGAAAGTAGCAAGGAGGAAAAAGTGTCGCGATATCGCGACATGTTGTATTCTCGTGGGCCAAAGCTAAGAGAAAGCGTACGGAGGAAAAAGTGTCACGATATCGCTACATGTTGTATTCTCGTGGGCCAAAGCTAAGAGAAAGCGTACGGAGGAAAAAGTGTCATGATATCGCTACATGTTGTATTCTCGTGGGCCAAAGCTAAGAGAAAGCGTATAGAGGTGAAAGTGTCACGATATCGTGACATGTTGTGTTTTCGTGGCAACAACAATAGAAGAGTTATAGGGGTAGTTATAGCTGACGAAGACCGATGTAAGCCGACGAAGATTAGGGTTTGCAGCCGATTAAGATTAGGGTTTGCAACCGACTAAGATTAGGGTTTACAGCTGACTGAGATTAGAGTTTTTCTTCATGAAAATATTGTTATAAAAGGAGGGTTGTTTGGAGAATTGAAGTGTGTTGAAAATATCATTGAATGCAAGTTGATGTGTGCAAAGTTCGGTCATAGAGCGCAGAGTGCAAGTCATGTCGAATCATGCTAAGTGTAAAATTTGCAAAGGAAGTAGAGTGCACAAAAGGGAGAAGACGATCGTTCGACTGTGATGCAGCAGATTGTGCGAAGTGATTTCATAGAGGAAGCAGAGTGCAAAAAAGGGAGAAGACGATCGTTCGACTGTGACACAATAGATTGTGCGAAGTTGTTGCGAGAGAGAGCAAAGTGCGCAGAGAACGCAAAGGTGAAGTAGACCAGTCAGGGTCTTGTAAAAGCGAAGGTATTTTTTTGTTAAACTTCTAGATTCAAAATTGAAGTCCAGGTTGCAGCTTGGCATCAGGGGTTGGTGCTCCTTTGGTAAATCAGGGGTTGGTGCTCCTTCCAGTTGGTGTTGGTAAATCAGGGGTTGGTGCTCCTTCTAGTTGGTGCTGGTAAATCAGGGGTTGGTGCTCCTTCCAGTTGGTGCTGGTAAATCAGGGGTTGGTGCTCCTTCTAGTGGGTGCTGGTAAATTGATTGTAAAGTTGTAGCTTTGCAAAGGTTGGATTTGGATGGTAGTCCAAGCAGTCATTTTTGAGGAGTAGCCACATTGGTGAACCTCGTTAAAATCTTGTGTTGTGTGATGCTCTCTTGTGATACTTGCTTTATCTGGTTTTAAGGTTTCATTATTTTAGTATTAAGAGCTATGAATTTAAGTTTAAAAGTCTACACTGATTCACCCCCCCCTCTCAGTGCCATTGTAAGACTAACATATAGTTGGAATATCTTATTCATGTATGTATTATGCATGAAATTCTTTAGTTATGGAATTTAAATGATGATAGTTGATTTATGAGTAATATTAGTAATGCATGTGAATAGATCTCCATATTTTGGAAAGATTAGATTATTAATATGATGTATGGATATTCTACAAATAAAATTAAAGATGTATGTATATGTGTTACATTATTGGAAGTGTTGGCATAATAATAAAATATTCACATGTGTGGGATTTTATATATGGTAACTTGTAATTTATTATGGTAACAATAATGTGTTAGTATTCTTGACAAACACTTTTAAAAGATCTTGAAAGATGTGGATATGATATAAAACTTGAGGAAACTAAGAGTGTAACTTTTGTGAGATAGTGTAATCCTTTAGCTTTATAGAATAATATGGAAACTTCAATGCTAAGCCTTAAAAAGAAATAAGGAATGAAGGAGGTAACTATGTGTTAGGCTAGCTCATCATGAGATGAGAGATATATTCTATTTATATATGCCTAAGCACCTACTTAGAGGGGCTTAAGTAGAGTATGGAAAATTAGTGTACTCCTTTAAACTAAAATAAATAAGGTAGCTAGCTTGTTATGGAAATAAGAATGATAGCTTGAATAATTAAATTCTTGCACCTAGCACACTACATAGATAAATATACGTAGAGTGTAGGGATGGGTGAGCCTAAAAAAATATATATCTAGGGAATCATGGAATGATTTGGGAAAGCATTGTAGTTAAGAGTGTATAGAGTAACTTATTCTTTAAAAAAATTATAACTCTCACTAAAGGAACAAAAATTAGGGTCATGACATTTGGTATCAGAGTGCTTGGTTCATAGGATACAAGTTTACTTGTACTAGTATATATGAGTGTATTATATAGTGCACCATGTAAATATTATACCTATAAGAGAAGAGAATATATTAAAAATAGATTTTGAATATCTAATTAGGATGACTAGGAATATAGTGGCTAGCTAGAGAAACAATTCAAAGATGTAATTGTGAACTAATTCCTACTATATCTCATGTGTGTGGCTAGAGAAAATACCACCAAAGAGAAGGAGAATGATTTTTGCCCCATCGATAAGGTAAACATGACAAAACAATGTAGAAATTAGGACCCCCAATGTAGATGCGAACAATCTTGGTAATGAGAGGGAATATCTCATCACAATAGTTTCCCTATTGAGGGAATAGGTGGAAGCACATAAACAACTATTGTAGGATATAGTGAATCGAGATTCACAAGATAGAAATCCTATAGTAGGACAAGATAATGAGGCCCATTCAAAGGTACAATAGGCTACAATTTGATTTGAGGTAGAATTGGGTAAGGACATGAAACACCTAAAATCATCCAAGTTTAATGGAGAGGAAGATGGTGATTAAGTTGAAGCTTGGTTGAAGGAGATAGAGACTTCTTTTAATATGAATAACTATTCTATTGGCACCCAGACATCTTATACAACTCTACACTTACACGAATTTGGCTTGGATTGGTGGAAAACATTTAGTGGGGAACAAGGGATTGAGGTTGCAGTTGATTTGAAATGGGAGAAATTTATGATAGCTTTTAAAGGAATATTCCTTATAGAACACTTCTACACAAAAAAATGAGGAATTCACCAAACTTAGACAAGGGACTAGGACTATAGACGTATATCATCAAAAATTTGTCAAGCTACTAATGCATATCCTCGGGTATAACAAGAAAATGAAAGTACATAAGTCTATACTAGGAGAAGATCCTAGAGTAGGTCATGAAGTGAATATGCAGGAACCTAGTATTCTTTAGAAGACCTATGACCTAGCCAAGAAAGCTAAAGCCTATCTCAAGCCTTACCTCAATTATGGAGGGGCATCTAAATAGGATAAACAGGTACTAAGAAAAATAAATAGTGTTGGCTTTATGAAGTGGTAAGGGGAGTAGAAAAATAAGAGTTTCCCTAGATAGGACATAAGGAATGACTAAAAGTAGGGAAATTTGAGGAAAAGGTTCAAGTGGAAGAACTATAATCTTAACAATCACAATAATGTGGATAACAAACTACCTCAGTATGATTAGGTTAATTATCCACAAGTAGTAAAAATAGAAGATGAATAGAAGTAAAATATACATCCAAGACCCAAAGTAGGATGTTATGAATGTGGTGGTCCACAATACACCACCAAATGTCCACTTAAAGTAGGATCAAGATCAAAAGGAAAAGAACCAACCTATAAAGAACCTACACACAAGATTTATACAATAATAGGGATTCGTAATCTAGAAGGATAAGCAACTTCACTGCTAATAAAATGTAGCTTTTTGGTAGATATGTTAGAATTATATTTCATAGTGGTGTCATAGATAATTTTGTTTCCACTAGCATAATTAAAAATATACTAAAAAGGCCAGGAATCTTGGCACATGGGTGGAAGGTCGAGTATGGCTCAAGATAGACCTACTCTATAGATCAGTGTTACCCTATGGCTAAAATTATCTTACCTAGTGGTACAACTATAGGTTACCTTTATGTAGAACCACTACATGCTTTTGATGTAGTGCTAGGAATGGATTAGTTGCAAGCACATAAGATTGTAATAAATTTTTGGGATAGATGGATTTAGTACTCAAAATATGGTGGAAAAGTGCAGAGGATGTACAACCTACAAGGAGATTTTTGATGCTAGATACTCTCTGTAATGCAGCTTAAGAAGGCAATGAAGAGGGGAGGAACAATTTATGTAATGAAGTTAAATGAGATAGAAGATGAAAAGAAGGAAGAGGTGTTTGAGAAAAACTTAGTACTTCAAAATTTTAGAGATGTATTTCTAAAGGATTTACCTAGATTACCCCTACATGTGAATTTGATTTCATAATTAAACTTCAACCTAGAATATAATCTATTCATAGATCTTCTTATAGAATGAATCCAATTGAGATGCAAGAACTAAAAGTGTAGTTACAAGAAATTTTGTAGAAGGAATTGACTAGACCAAGTGTGTCACCATAGGGTGCACTAGTGCTATTTATCAATAAAAAGGATGGTTCCTTGTGACTTTATATATATTATAGGATGTTAAACAAGGAAACCATTAAAAACAAATATCCTCTACCTACAATTGAAGACCTCTTTAATTAGCTTAAAGATGTCACTATATTTTCAAATATTGATCTAAAGTTAGGATACCATAAATTGAGGATTCGATAAGAAGATACCATTAATACAACCTTCAAAAATCATTATGAACATTATGAGTTTACTTTCTTGCATTTTGGTCTATCAAATGCTCCAACAATATTTATGATTTTGATGAACAATATTTTCAGGAAGCTTTTGGCCCAAGTTTTTCTTGTATTCTTGGATGATATTTTGATATATTTTCAAAATAATATTGAGCATGATAGACACTTTGAGGTTGTGTTGAAGTTTCTAAGGAAGAATCAGTATTATGGGATTTTTTTGAAATGTTAATTTTATGTGTTATAAGTACAATATTCAAGGCATATTGTATCAACAAACTGGATCATGATGGATCCTAAGAAAATAGAAGCTATACTGAATTGGCCACCACCAACAAATGTGATGAAAGTTCAAAGTGTCATGGGTTTGACTATATATTAGGGGTGTTATGTGAAGTATTACGCCAAGATAACCATTCAAATAACTAACCTTTAGAGGAAGGGGAAAGAATTCAAGTGGATGGATAAATGTGAGGAAGATTTTGATATGCTCAAATAAAGACTCACTACATCTCCCATACGAAAGATACTAGACCCTCAAGATAGCTTTTTTTGTGTGTACAAATGCATCATTGGAATGTTTGGGAGGAGTGCTCTCACAATATGAAGTAGTAATAGCTTACAGATCCAAGAAACTAAAATGACATGAGGTCAATTATACAACCCATGATCTAGAATTAGAAGTAGTGGTTTTTGCTCTCAAAAACTGGGAACACTATTTTATAGGGAGACCATTTGAGTTGAGAATAGACCATCAAAGGCTGAAGTATATATTTACTCAACCTTTGCTAAATTCCAAGAAGAGAATATGGATGAAATTTTTTGTTGAATATGATTTTGGTATTGAATACATCAAAGGGAAGGAAAATGAGGTTGTTGATGCACTCAATAGGAGAATACATGACTATATTGTCTTGCATCCATGTGGACTTGATGAAACAACTTAAGAAAGTGTAACGACAGGATGTGTTTTGTAATCAAATTCAGGAACGGATGGAAAGGAAATCTAATGATAGTAAGGATTTTAGCATCAAGGATAGTTTTGTTGCTTTAAAGATAGGGTAGTAGTTCTAGATGTTGGTGATTTGAATAAAATTATCATGAATTAAGCACATAGATATCCATATTATACTCATCCAAGAGGAGTAAAAATGAGAGATAATATGAAGAAAACCTTCTAGTGTCTAGGAATGAAGAGGGACATAACTAAATTTATCATCTAATATCTCCAATACCAAAAAGTAAAGGTAAAAATAGACATACTAAAAGACTATTATACCATCATGATGTGCCAACATAGAATTAGTACGTAATTTTGATGGATTTTATTGTAGGTTTACCAAAGACTAGATTTTAGCATAACACAATCCTAGCTGTGGTCGACAGACTGACCAAGGTTATGTAATTTATATCCAAAAATACCAAGGATGATATCGTGGTTGTGGTTAACAGATTTTCCAAAGAAATATTTAGGCTTCATGGTTTTTTGAAAATGATCATTTAGAGAGGGACTTCAGATTCACATCTAAGTTTTGGAAAGTTGTGCATCAAGTCATTGGCACCAAGTTAAATATTAGTTTTGCATATCACCCAAAAACTAACTGGAAAACTAAAAGGGTAAACGATGTTTTAGAGGATATGCTCCACATGTATTATATGGATTAAAAAACCTGATGGGAATATTACCTACACTTGGAAGAATTTTCCTACAATAACGATCACTATTCGACCTTAGGCATGGCACCACTTTAAGCTCCATATGGTAGGAGGTCTAGGACACAATTATCTTAGGACAATCCAAAGGATAAGGTTGTGCTTAGATGTGATATGGTTAAATAAATGGAGCAACATTTAAGGATGATCAGAGAAAGACTTAAAAAATTTGTAGACCATCAAAAAATTTATGCCAACCTTAAGAGGCCAAAAAGTTGGATGTATTGGTATATTAGTGTATGATGAGTGATATTTCAATGATGACATGAAAAAATAAAATGAGTATTTAATGGATGAATAAACAACTTTCTTTTTTGATGCCAACAAGTTGATCACAACATTACCAACTCTATAAAATCATATTATTTGGTCAAAATGATGTGTTTCTTTAACCCTAACTATAAAACCATATTAGAGTTTGAACCACATATTGGAAACCCTAAAACCCAATCAGTAACCACAATACCTATTTAATGTGGTGATCATTATAAACACATCCCTTAATCCACCTATACCCTTATTTTAATTTTTATAAAAATTAATGAGAAAAATTATAAGGAAAAGACAGTAGAAATATGAAAATCTGTGTTAAAATAAAACCAAAATCATTGGCCAATATGTCTTGCCATTATTGTACATAGGGACTAACAAATTTAGTCCATCCCCGAGGACAAAGCTCTCCACCACCTATAACATTTTTGTTAGTGCTCTTTTATAAATAAATATTTCACATCTCTAAGGAACATAGGTGACGTTATAAGGGATAGCCAATCATAATTCATAAGGAAAAAAGAGCAATTTTTGATAGCTAAAACAATAAAAAAAAATCTATACTATGATGCAAAAACAATTTTTTGTTAGTTTGAAACATTCATCGATGCAAAATATTTTTTTAATTGAAATAAACAAAAAAAAATTACAAAAACATAACAAAATAAAATAAAAATAGAGGAAAATATACCTCATACTTACATGTATGTGTAGATGAAAATAATTTTTTCCTATGCATCTACAAAGGATTTTATCTACAAAAAAAGTCCTAAGTACTAAAAATGTTGGTCAAGTATGAAATGAACAAAATCATTTTTAAAATTAAATATTCAAAGGTATATATAAAGGGGAAATTTTCATCTTCATGAGTACTCTAACCCTTCTCAAGACCACCATATGCATATGCAAACTCAAATTTGCATCCAAATATAGTTAATGGTGACTAAACTAAGAGATGGTACTAGAGAGGTAAACCTCAAACCTACTTTTACATTATTATATAAAATAAAAATATAAAAAAATAAGGTGAATAAACAAACATGTAGTTAGGCTAGCTAGGACATTGCAAGAAGCACCATCAAGAATATAATATCTCGTCAAAGGTAGGGTTTACGCATAGAGTTCTCATATATTCTATAATCTACAAGAAAAAGTCCATAAATTAAGGTAAATCAATATTGAAATTTTTTCAAATGTAGTGATCATGGTTAATCCAATGATTATGAAAATAAGAAAATTGTTGATCTTGATCAAAGTGGGTGATTTTGGTAAAAAATAGTAATCAAGGATATATGTAAAAAGGGATGATAGTGGTCCTAAAAAAATAGTGGTGATCCTAAACCTTGATCAATGATCATAGTCAAAATAAAAACAAAAACTTCTTTTTGAGACTAAGTTTTCTAGGAATGGACCAATTAGGGGACAATGGATATGGATAATTTTAAGGGAAATGATGTAGCTAAGGTTTATGCAATGTATAGGCCAACACCGATAGGGTATCCAAGTTGAGAACCAATATGATGATTGATTATTACTTATAAAAATGTAGATAACTACCAGGCTAGAGAGTTGGAATCAATAACACATGATAATAAAGTTTTGGGGTCAACATAGATAGATCAAACTAGATAGGGTGACAAATATTCCATATATTAGACCCCACAAGTCATTGTATTATGAGTTTATGCCCTTTTAAAACATGATGACCAACACCTTTTTATGGCATCCAAATATTAATAACTTGTTTATGATGATGATGATGATGAAAGATATGTACTTCATCATAGGCCTACTAATCATTGGCTAAATATCCAAATCATGACCACACATGGGACATAATATGCTAGTAGGATGGGTGATTGTGGGGAGGTAAGTAGACAAGCAATGAATCATCATGCTAGATCAAGTTTACACAACCATAAGGGTACCATTTATACACTATGTTGATATCCTCCTCCTCCTCACCTTTGTGTATTGGCAAAAAGCATGAACAAGATTCGTATCACTCATTTACTCCCTCAACCTAGCCCTAAAATATGGCTATAGAGGACCAAATTTTTAGACAAGTAGGTTGTTGGACAAATTTTTATTAACAAAAAATGTTTAGATGTATAATGACGATGGTGGTGGTTAGTTTGGATAACTAACTATTAGTCACATATTTGAATACGACTCTTGAATACCTACCTAACTATAGGATATGATGTAATAAATTTAAATAATTTTCCATTATTATATCATATTTTAAATAAGGGTGGGAACTAGTCCATTATTTATATCAATATGAATAGGGATAAATTGAACTACTCACCTCAAAGGAACTAACCTTACTAAACTTGTAATCAAGGATAGAGACAAACACAACTATCCATGATTTTATATCATAAGTGGATAGGGACACACACTCTATCCATATTTACAACTACAAATAGGTACACACTCATATGTCTACAAATATCTATGATTAAGGACACACTCAACCAATCATAGGTAAAACATATCTCTTGTGAACATAGAAACACATAACCATTCACAAAATATATGTGAATATGGACACACCCTACTATTTATAAAATAAAGGGTCCCCACTTCTTGGGATAAAGCATTATCTCTAGTATACAATAAACTTTAATTTAATTTACAAAATAGATCATAGTTGGGTCAACCATATGACCAATTACCCATCAACTTGAATATTATTTTATCATATAATATCTAAAATTTTCAATATCTTTCTTTAATAAAACAATTATATTAAGCATCAAGAAAACTTTTAAATGAATATATATTCAATATACGAACTTATATTCACAAAAAACTAGACATATTTCTTTAATAAAATAACTATAATAAACTTAAAAAAATTTCAAAAACCGTGGAACCAATATATATAACCTATGCTCACAAAAATGTAAGTGCTTCAATATGAGGAGTTTGAAATCAATTTTCTACTAGATATCATTTTAAACGAGAGAAAGGAGTATATACTATAAAAAAAATGTGTGGAGAGTTTGAAATCAAAGTTCCCACCAAATATCATTTTCAATTTGAAAATTGTTTTGATTAAAAAGATAAGTCCAACTCCCTTGGTGCGTATTTGAATAAATATCATTTACGTCTCATGCATGTGGGATAAGGCATTTTCCTCCAATTTAAAAAAAAAAAAACAAAAACAATTGGCATGCCCTCATACTGACGTCAAATGATTACAAAGAATGTAAACCATAGTATCAAAGCATAAAAGGTTTAAATTTCAATTTTATAAAAAAGTTATATTTTATTTTTATATTTTATTGATAAAAATTAATAATTAAAATTTAAATTTCATTATCCAAACTTTAAATCATAACATACTTCAGAAAATAAACTAAATAATAAATACAAGTATAATGATAAGTACAAGTATGGTGGAAGACCACGTCAAAAATTTAAACCAAGTCAGATTAGGGGAAAGAAAAACTCCAAGTCTATGGGTTTTGGCGTTTTTCTCGCTTGCAGGATACCATGTCAAATTAGGAGAAAGCGTGAACGGCAGGAATTGATTGCTTGATTTCATTTCCACGTGTTTTCACACTAGTTTAGTTAATGGTCAAATTAGGAGAATTTGTGAAAGAACAACTGAAACTGATAGCTTGCTTTTAAAGTAAAGAAAATAAAATGATTGCTTGCGAGGTGAAGAAAACAAATTACTTATATTACTTAAAAAATTTATAATACATTGCACATATAAAGATTATAAAAACCTACTTAAAAAACATCCAACATTCAGATTTGTCTTGAGTAAAATTATTTTTAATGTTTTTTATTATCAGTTTCAGTCTCTTTTACATTGATTTTGGATATTAATAATAATTTTAGAAATAATTTTAAAGCAATGAGTGTCTCATCCTTGAAAACCAAACTGCACTTAATCTTCTATATATAACATATATATAATTGCTGCTCTAATAATAATCCACACACTCAACAGATACCAAAAACAACCAAAATTATCACCAAACAAAAAAACATAATAAGTAACCTGGTTGAACTTATCATCCACTTGAGTAGAGTTACGTAACCTATGTGACGTAGATTTTTGAAAAAAGGCTGACACTGACCGCGCATAGACGCACAATTTTATTGCGTGCATAAACAAATAAAAAGTTAAAATAATAAATTATTTGAAATAATAATATTATAAAATGTTAAATTTAAGTTAAAATATTGAATTTAATATTGAGTTTTTATGGGATAGAGTTAAATTTAAGTATGGAGCATGTTTTTTTAGTTTAAATTTTATAATATATAAGTATTGGAAGTGTTTTTCTCCTCTACAAATGTATAAGATGTGGGGCTTTTTAAAACATATTTATTTATCATAATTAAAATAAAAAATTATGTTAAAATAATTATTAATAATTTTAAATTTATAAACAATTTTCTTTATTTATTGATCATACTTTTGATGTATTCTAATAAGTAAATATACTTTATCAAAATAAAATATAGTATAATATATTAATTTCCTTTTTTAAAGTTTTATTAAATAAAAATATTATATATATATATAGTTGATCATTGATAAAAACACATCATTAAACTGCATGAACCTTGTTTAATAGTATGTTCATACCTCCCAATCCATAGTGTTTGGATTTCAACCCATCTACTTTTTTCTTTCTATGAGCACTCTAAATTGTTTGGTTTGTTTGATTGTTCTTCCATAGTTTTCATAAATTCCTGTATGATTACGATAACTCCCTCTAAAATATATCTAATGATATCTCCTATTCCTACATTTTCTTCCTAATTGTACATATCTTATGTACTACCATTACTTTTACTTCTCTATCCTTTATGATTAAGAGAACTCCCTGTATAGCTAGTACCCCTACATTTTCTTACTAATTACACATAACTTATGTAGTACCATTACTTCTACTTGTGGAGTATCATGAAGTTATTTCATCTTGTTAAAGGTCGCATTCAACCTGTTATAGAGAGTGATGCTAAATGAATAGGGATTCACTTCCATGCCATTACTTAATTTTATTAATCTTGCCTTCCTTTCATGAAAATAAATGCACTCTATTGTCATTCATTGAAAGCTGAGAAAATTTTCTTCTAAAAATCTAACCATGTGGTAATTGAATGCCTCTGTCTTTGTAGCCCATGCCTCTAAATAAATGTGCATGAAGTTCATCATTTCTATAATGATCTTGAAAAAATTCCCTCTTCCTAACACCTCTTGAAAATATATTTCATCCTCGTCCTTTTGCACTCCATCTCGATATTGCTCTCTTAAGATATTGCATGTGCCTCATTTTTTTTTTTTTGGCTAACCATATTCTTATCTTAATTTCATAAATATAATATTATGTTGTAGATATTACGTGTTCTTTCCTTTGATGCAAATCCCTTATCACTCTTGTTCCACTATTTTGATATCTTTACTATATCTAGTTTTTGAATTACACTTATACAAGATTGGTGAATCATCCACAATAACAACTTCTCTCTTATTAGCATCAAAATTTTTCAAAGCTTGCACTTCAATTGAATTTGAATAAATGTAAATTAACACTTTTCTATTTAATTAATTTTTCATGAATAATTTTGGCATTATTTTGATGTATTCACTAGCATTAATATTATATTTGTAACTATATGTATCTATCCCATTTCACCATTATTTAATTCTTCTTTATTAGAAAAATTACCACCTTGTGTCATGTCATTTCTTTTAATCTTGTGCTTAATCATTATTAAGTTAATATTATTACAACATATTATTGGTCTTTATTGCCTTCTCACTAACATATGCATACCTACATAAAAAATATTCACTTTTTATAGTGTAATGAGATATTAAGGTATAATGGCAAGTTGAACTTGTTCATTGAAGGTGAAGAAAAAAATAATCAAATGTAGCAATATAAAATAAACTTAATTACTTAGGTTCAAACCCCACTTAGTATGATAGGACTGATACCCCTTATAAAAACCTATATGAACTCATTGAAAAAAACTTAATTACTTTTGGAGCAACATGTATAGATTAGGAAGAATATTTAGGATAAGAGAAGAATATGGTGATTAAGAAAATTTCTAAGATGTATTTTAAGAAGTGATTAGAGTAAAATTCCATGTATCAATACCTAAGATGAATGAAGAGACATCCCTCTTCATTGAAAAACAAAAGTATCTTCTTAGACTTGCATCTATAAAAGAAATATCCATTGTGGTGCTTTTATACCCAAACACAGTTCTATGATAAATATCTTCCATTTATGTAACATCACTCTTATAATAAATAGCTTATTGTGATTGAGCTTTCTTAAAAGGAAAAACATCCCTATAAATTGACACCCAAATAGAAAAAATAACTCATATTATTATTCACTAACTCATGATCAATATTTTTTAAATGTATTCATATGTTGATCATATTTTTCCTCCAACCATAGTTTTAAAACTTGCAACTAGAGAAAAACTCGACAACCTAGTTTTGGAGAGTTACTCAACAACTTACGAAAACTTGGGAAAAAATTGACAAAAAAAGTAAGCAACAATTGGAGATCTTATTTTATATTACATATTCATTTCAATGGGTACAATTATAGTTTATGAAATGAAAATTAAGCCCAAATAGAAAATACAACATTTTGAAATGTAAAGCAATTAAACTACTTTTAATTTCCCACTTCTTTCCCTTGCAATTGATGTTGATGGTTGGCATTTGATTTGAATTGGTGGGTGAATTAGAGGTTTTTCACGTGCATTATCACCATGGTATATCTTCTCCAATCCTCTTAAATGTTCTTCTTCCTCCTCAAGTGACTCAAGCTCCTCTATACTAAGCTTATGATCCATAAAAATCTTAATCAAGAAGTGGATCTAAATCATCCAATCAAATTGCTTTGCAGGATTCACTACCCTCCACTTGTCTTGTGAGAAGCCTAAGATTATATTACCCAAATAAAAGATCATTGAGGAAATCTTGGCTAAACTTGTTGTGCTTCTTGGTGTGTATAACCTCAAATAGAGATCAATTACAGGGATTACGGTCACACCCAAAAGATCTATAAGTATGAATAAATATGCAAACAATCATCTTCTACAGAGGATATATTTTAGAGGCATAGTCCTCCCACCATATATTTGTAAAATAAGATTACACTCTACTACAAAAATGCTAACTATATAAAAAATTATGAAATTATTCAACATTAAATGTTTAATGCATTAAGGAATAATAATTTTTTTAAAAATAAATATTAAAATTATACCCAAGTTTGAAACCATATTATTGCTTCTCTTTTAGAATATCTACAAATATGATGCTCATCATGGGAAGTCTCAGTTGTAGAAAAATATGTGCTAATAACTTGGATATAGGATTTGAACACACATGCAAGAGTCATATGCAACAATGAAATTAAAATAAAGGATCTAATTCGATCTATGGTAAAATGGAAATGTCTAAAAATTGGGTTTATCAAAATTAATTTTGATGGTGCTTCTAAAGGAAATCTAGGAAAAGCTCATGGAGGTGGTGTTTTTTGAAATCATGAAGGCAAAATTCTCCTCACTTATTTAGAATTATATGAAACTTCAACTAACAACTATGTAGAGGCTAGGGCACTTCTTATAGGGGTTTAAATTGCAGAAAGATGGAAATATATTTCAATTGAGGGGGACTCACAAATTATCATCAATTCTATTAACAAAAATGAATGTGGAGATTGGATAAAAAATAATATTATTGCTGATGTTCATCTTCTATTACTAGAGGCAATATCCTTGCAATGTGATCATATTTATAGAGAATAAAATTGGGTGGTAGATAAATTAGTAAATTATGTTGTTGATCTTCATCTTGGTGAAATTTAAATTTTAGAAGACAACTGGTCAAGTGAGATTTTATGTCTTAATCAAAATGATGTCAAGGAGCTGATTGTGGAAACATAACACTTCAAGGAAGTTGAAGAATATATTTAAGAGAAAAAAAAAAGGGGGATAGAAAGGTATATTGCAACAAATGTAATATTTTGGTATTTTGATGGGAGCGGCCCCCAATAAAAGCTACACAATTTTTTTTTTTAAATGAATTAACTGTTTGTAAATTTGACCTAAAAGTATTAAATATTTAGGAGTGGAATGGTTGGAATGGGTTACTACATGACCCATAACACTACCTAAAACCTTGGATACTAAGAAAGGAGGCTCTCTCTCAAGAAGCATCTTTCTATATATATATATATATATATATATATATATATATATATATATATATATATATATATATATGTGTGTGAAACTAATTATAATGAACAATCTTGTAAACCATGACTTTCAAAATTCTTAAAATTTCTCACTCTTGTCTTTTCCTTTGAGTTTAAAATTATTTATTTGGCACCATGCTTTGACATTATTCTCAACACCCATTAAGTTAACTACTACTAACAAATTTTTAAGCCTTGGTTTCTACAAATTCTCAACATTTTCATTGATGTCTCTTCCTTTGTTTACAATGCTTTTTACACATTGTGCTTTTACAATATAATCACAATGAACAATGTAACATATACACATTACATTTTATAGTCTAGTTATTTAACAAGTACTTAATCACAATAAATTTTTGGAAAGGTTTTGATATGTTTAAGATAAAACATCCAAATATGCATAGTTAAATTCTAATCAAATGTCACAAATATTTTTGAAGACTTTCCTTTTAATAAATTGATTTTTAAAAATTTAAAAAGCTTAGCATATAGTAAAACTCCTTCAAGAGCTTTTGACTTTATGAAAAAAAATTATATCCATTATTTTAAATAAAAACCATGTCTACTTATGAATTATAGTTTTCATCCATTACTTTATTCTTAAACTTTAAACCAAACAAAAGTACAAGATAAACATAATATTTTATTTTAATAAATAATTAAATTAAATTACGCTTCCTTTAGTCTGTTCTTAAATCTAAAAAAAAACTTAACAAATGTTTGAACTTATTATATGAATCCTCTTTGATAATCTCATATTTCATTTATTAACTTAACTAAGATTGTTTTAAATTAATTTTTTTTACAATAAAATAAAATACTTTCAAGTAATAAAGTATCTTAACTTTTCACTTAAGTTTTAAACATAATTTTTTATTTTATTTTTCGTACATCTAGATTGAAATTGATGCTTGAAATGTATATAGATTATAAAATAGTCAATCCTATTAACACGTAAAATTATTACCTAAAAAATTAGATAACTTATTACCTGACCCATTTTATTTAAACCTAAATAATGCATTTATTTTTTTTTAAATAATAAAATGAGAACAATTTGATTAGGGCCCTCTAGTCAGATGTGGTTTGCTGTTAATATAAACTTCCTTTTTATTTAAAAAAAAAAAAACCGATGTAGGTGGAGGTAGATAAGACGCAAACAATAAGTCCAAGCATGTGGAAGAGATTGATTTGCATTAAATGCCATATTCGCATAAATGGATCTTCTTAGTTGTGCTTTGAATGCCACTACCAAAATAATATATACCAAAATATAAGCAAACAATAAGGCCAAGCAAGTGGGAGAGATTGATTTGCATTAAATGCCATATTCGCATAAATGGATCTTCTTAGTTGTGCTTTGAATGCCACTACCAAAATAATATATACCAAAATATAAGCAAACAATAAGGCCAACCAAGTGGGAGAGATTGATTTGCATTAAATGCCATATTCGCATAAATGGATTTTCATAGTTTTGCTTTGAATGCCACTACCAAAATAATATATATATATATTTTTAAAAGAACATTTACAAATTACAACCACCACTTTTAAAAAGTTTAAACACAAAATCACTTAAAAACAACCATATATTAATTTGAAGCCATAGTTTGCAGCCAAAGTATGGCTCCAAAATAATATATTCACATAAATGGACCTTCTTAGTTGTGCTTTCAATCCACCTAAAGAATACATAAAAAACAAGAAAAAACTGGATCGCTTAAGTCCCATTCTAACTTTCGAAGATACCCGTTACCGGGTCTTTCCCGCTTTTAGCGCTTATTGGGCAGTCTAAAATAATTTCTTCACTTACCTCTATTCCTGTGACTTCACAATAGCTGTCGCAGAGAAACTGTATTTCCAGAGCGACGCACGAAGAGGAGGTATTAATGTGGAACGGAATTTCGACCATAGAAAGACAACATGCATTCGACCTCCTTTAAGCATTTTTTTGCCGCATATGGCACCGAGTGTCTCGAGTATCTCATCAATGAATTGAGTGAGGTGAGAGTGTTAGACTTGTCACATAATGGTTTTTCTGGCCACGTTCCTGCAGCCTTCGGCCTGTTGCCCAAGATTGAAGAGCTTTTATTCCATGAAAATAGTTTGACGACGTTGACCAACCTGACGATTATCGATAATCCTCTGCATCCCGCTGTGATACCGAAAGAGCTCGGGAATTTGAAGCGGCTGCAGCAGTTGTGGCTATACTTCTTTGGAAGAGTGCGAAAGCCTACATTACGCACAACTCAACAACAACTTGCTGAGTGGTGAGATTCCTGTGGTGATGTGGGGAGCACCAAATCTCGTTGAAAGCCTACGGAATATCAGTATCCTCCACCTGGATTATAAATCTCTATTAGGAAAATTTTTGAGGGTTGCAATTTCATTGCAGAAACTCACTGAACTCAATCTTGCTGACAATCAACTTACAGGTGAAATCCCTGCATCTTTGGGCGCTTTGCCCGTGCTGACTTTTCTTGATCTTTCAAACAACTTTCTTTCCGGGAAAATTCCTTCTCAATTAGGAAGTTTGAGATTAAACGTGTTTAATGTATCTGGAAATCAGTTGTCTGCGGAAGTACCTGCCATCCTATCAATCTCACCTTCCAGTTTTCTCAATAATCCGGGCCTATGTGGTGGAAGAATTTGGGGCTCCGCTTATGTTCCTCTTATAGGAAATTATTATCTAAGCGTTTGGCCACAATTCTGGTGCCATCTGTAATCCTTGCAGCCATTGCATTGCTCTTCATTTCTTTTCTGCTGCTTCAGAAACTTCTCTCAAAAAGCCTCCTTTCACTCGTCCATCGAAATTGACGATTTCTATCAATTAACCCTCTTTCCCTTGTCTTTCGAAATTGGCGAGTCATACATCCTTAGAAACATGACGGAGAATAATCTAATTTGGTCAGGAGCCCAAGGAAGAGTTAACAAAGTCACTCTCCACAATCAAGAGGAAGCAAAGTGAAGCGAATAGTAGATGTGAAGCACAAGGAAGCAAATGATGCTGCGTGTGTTGCGCGCGGGGTTGCTTTGCACTCTCAGGTCGCCCAAAAAGCGGCCGTCAATGAGAGAGGCGATGGACATGTTGACAGATGGGGTTTTCATAGGCTTTAAGAATTTGCTTGATATTCTCAGCTTAACCCATGCTAGAATCAAAGATTTTTACCAGTGATTGGATAGATCTCTTCCCCATTAAAGGGTTTTTTCGTTTTTTATTTATTAGAAAACAAAGTAGGCATCTGGTGCAAGAATAACCTCTTAAAATCTTAAGACTCTCGATTCATTGCGGGCACTATTGTAATATACGTGTCTTTGGATTAATATTATCAAAGTTGCCTTTGGCTTCACACGAACTTTACTTCACCACTGAGATAAATTAATATCAAAGTCCAACATGTGCATTTCAACGCTTTAAATCCACTTTTCAGATTCGACCTTACCACTTTCGTTGAAAGACAACGATGGAAATATTATTTACAAACTATCACCATGTCATGCTGTACTAGGGTGGATTGCCTTTGGAAAAGGTTTCACCTACGAAAGGATGTACTTGTCAATCAAACCTCTCATATTCTTTATATGACAAAGAATATAGTTAATACTTCGATTTTTAAAAATATTTTTTCTTTGTAATGGTGTCGTAGATTGATTATAAATTATTTATTTTTATTTTTAATTAAATTAAAAATTAGTTATAACTCTATCATTTAAAATATATATTAATAAACAATTACAATGTTCAATGTTCGAGGATATTATTAATAATAATCAAGTATAAAAAATTACAATGTTCGAGGATATTATTAGTAATAATCAAGTTGTTGTCCTTACATATGAATTCATTTATTAATTTGTATGTGAATGAGGTGATAACTAAAGTGAAAAAGAAGAGATTAAGCATGAATAACCTTGTGAGAACATCGATGCTTTGCATTTCATAGTCATAGCATAGTAGAATCCTCAATCACCCTTTATAGCCATGCAAACACCTTGACCACTCCCATCCATGTGATACTCTTATATCTATATGTATCTCCATTCTTTGTTCATCATACCCAATAATATCCATCATTTCTATTTAGTCTCTTCCATACAATGATATCAACGGTCTTATGCTTTTCTCATATGGGCTCTTCTCAAAGGTATCCCAACCTAAGAATTTAAACAACTTAGGACTAAATATTGTTTCTTTTATCCCTATTATGTTGTATTTTGAACAATGACATGGTTGCATGTTTTATATATGCATGATCATGAGAGAGTGCTTAGAATATTCTAAGATTATGTAATCAAGCATTACTAAAACAACCACAATGCATCTGTTGCATGAGTTGTCTTACTACCTATCCACAAGGGAGGCTGAGTGGATTTTCATGGGAGATGACACTTTTGGGGCTACCAAGCCACTCAATAAGGTAGAGGAGAGGAATTATATGACAATGAAGCTAGAGAGGAGGTTAAAGTGACAAAAAAAACACACTTTGTTTTTTTTTTTTTTGTAAGCATTCTAATTCATTTTGGAATTTATACACACCCTTTCACTTTTCTAAAGCCTTATGTTCTAAGGGTTTATTTTATAGCCAAAAAATAAAATAGGTCATAGCAACAATATGAATGAACTTCAGTCTTAAGAGTTTTATCATCTTAAAAATAATATGGAGTTGTGGTTGCATACAGTGGATATGAAGTGGAAGGTAATGTAAACACATGTTAAGATGATTATATACTTTGTTGGATTCACGTGAGACACATAATAAATGAAAAATTAGGCATGTATTGTATACATATGACATTATCACTAGACAATTCAAATAAACATTTTATTAAGCTTTATAAGTTGCAACATAACCCTTATCCCAACTACTCAAAGATTTAATGTAAATGTTAATGTCGTATATATTATATACACTTTTATGAAAAGGATAAAAATGAAAAACCATACAATTTTTGGCTAAATTTGATGCCCCACCTAACAAATATTACCTTATTAAAAAGCTATAGTCTTGTAGAGGATTAATGATGTACCCTTGATTTTTTTTCAAATTATGGTAAATGAAGGGGTTTTGAAAGGGTCCTAAACCTTTTACATTTACCAATTCTAAAAATCACTTCAAACACCTAAATATTACAAGATTTGGACTAAAAAGGAGTATTCTACATAAATAGATACAATAATTTTGATTTAACTCTATCCCATGGGGAATCTATATTTCTTAAATTCAATCCATCTAGTTTCTTTAAAATATTTAGGAGCAAAAATCAATTCTCTATTAACGTCAAATCAGATCTCCAATTCTGCATTTCCTAAGAACTTCAAAAGCTTCATCCTAGTCTTCATTCAATATACATAATTAAAGGCCTCTCTATGACCCATGCATCCTCCCAAAATTATATGTTATCACCTCTTACCACCTACCATCTTAAACCTTTTCATAATATATTTCTTATTTTGATTGACTCATTCCACAAAGATGATCCTAAATGTGGATTTAAGCTATAAGTAACAGGGATTATGTTCTCAATATATTTTGCAAAGAGTTTCTAAGCCCAATATTGATCATGTTCAATCATTTTCTATACCCCACTTTAGCCATTAAATCCCTATTTATTTTTTTCACTTTTTTAATTTCCAAATTGCCTTCTCACTTAGGACTACAAACTAATAGTTTATTTCCCTTCTACACTAGTCCAAAGAAAGTTCCTCAAAATTCACTCTAATTTCTTAGTCATCAATGCTAGGAGTTTAAATAAAGATATCATAAAAATCGATAGGTTTTGGAGGGTTGCTCTTAATAGATGTAATTTTCTTGCTTGAGTAAGGGAAGAGTATTTCCATCCTATAAAATTTCTATTGAATCTCTCAAGCACTGAATTCTAGTATTCTCCTTTCATTCTACCTACAAAAAGGGGTATTTCAAAATATATAATGGGGAAGATGTTTACTCTTTAAAAAAAAAATCATGCAATTGTATTCTACCTAAGCTAGGGAATGCTAACAAAGAACAACCTACTTTTTAAGAAATTAATTTTTTAACCTAATGTTATTTCCTAGGTTTGGAGACTTTGCTTGATATTCTCAGCTTCCACAGTTGAAAACATTGATTATATTGTGGTATCATCAATGAACTACTAATAGTAATTATATCTAAATATGATTTTGGCAAAATTATTTTAATCAAGGTTACATATTTGATTCTAGTTAAACTCCTTCCTAGAGCCTCAACCATTATTATGAATAGATAAGATGATATATGATAACCTTGTCTTAGCCCTCTTTTACCTTAAATAAATCTATTGGCTATCCATTTATTATAACTGAATACCATGGAATGGAGATGCAAACCATGATCTAAATTCTCCATTTTTTTCCAAAATAAAAAAATTTGCAGCACTTTATCTAGAAACTCCCAAGAGACTTTGTTGTAGGCTTTGCTCATATCTAATTTTAACCTCATGCCTTCTAATCCTCTGATACTCATAGAGTGTAGAGCCTCATGAATAATGATTATCCCATCCAATATATTTATTTTTTTAACAAAACCACTCTATTAGGGGATTTAATCTTAGGTAAAATACTCTTTAGTCTATTAGCTAAAACCTTTGTTAAAATTTTATAAATAGAATTACACAGGTTGATTGGGCAAAAATATTTTAGCATATTTGCTCCTTGCTTTTTTAGAATTAACATTAGGAATGTAGAATTCCATTCCTTAAGAACTATTTTTTCATGTTGAAATTCTAACAAAGCCTCTAGCACATCATTCTTAATATTCTTCTAGTAATTCTAAAAGAAACCATTTGGGAAACCATCTAGACCTACGGCTTTATCCTTATACATACTTAAATATGCCCTATGCACCTCATCATATACAAAAGGGCTATCCAAAAATACATTTATTTTATTATTCACCACTTGGAGAATATTCTTTAGCAATTTGTTAACTAATTCAGCATTTGTTACATATTCCATATTCAGGAGATTTTGAAAACAAGAAATTACTTCCTTTTTAATATCCTCTTCTTATTTTATTTCCTTGCCCTCTTCTATCTTCAATATTCTTATTCTATTAAATGCCTTGTGTCTAATAGTTATGAGCCATAAAGCCCTAGATTTTTATCTCTAATGGACATCTTTCTATGGTAATAAAGTGTGGATATTAGATAGAAGCACCTTTTATTTTCTATTTAATTCCTTTGTGCACCCCCAATTTTGAATTTGCTCTTTCAACTCTTCCAAGCTAGCATTTAGATTACATTTTCTCTCTTTTGAATGACAAAAAACCTCCTTGTTTTAGACCTTTACATTTTTCTTAATAATTCTCAACTTCTGAGAGACTTGGAATATTTTGGATCCCCTAATATCAATTTTCCACCATTCAAAAATATTTTGAGCTAAAGAAGAATGTGACATCCACATTAATTAAAATCTAAAGGATCTACCTTTAACTCGTATCTCCTCCAACACTTCCAAAAGTAGTGGTGAAAAATCAAAGGTAATGTTCAAGAGGGGCTTTGAGAGAATAGTGATTAGAGTGAGCTAACCAAGAATGAGATGCTATCCAATATAATTTGAATATAATTACTTCTTAACCTCCTATTAAACTAAGTGTATTTAACCCCTTTCAGATCCATATCCATCAATTCATAATTAGATATAAAATCATTAAATTCCTCCATACTATAAGAATAACCCAAACTATCTTCATTCTTATCACTAGCATACAAAAGATGTGTTAAAATCCTTAGAAACTATCCATGGCCACTAAGATACCTCAAGAATATTAATAAGGATATACCAAACCCTTTTTCTTTCTTCCCTAGTGTTTGGGGTATACATATTGGAAATAATCCAAGAAAAGATTGTAATTTTATAAGTCAAGAAGATAGACACACACCTTTCATTTGTTTGAATACATTGACCATAAAATCTTCTAGGGTCCCACAGAGTCCATACAACTCCAGAGGCTTCCATTGTTAAACTTCCCACCATATCTACTTTCTTCTAAGTGATATTTTTAATAAATTAAAAATTCTACTCATCAATATTAGTCTCTTGAATCAAGAAAATATAGGGTTTATATTATTTTATCATCTCCCAAAGTACCTAGTATTTTCCAATGGTATTCATACCCCTAATGTTCTAAGATAAAATATTCATTTCTTATATTTTGGTGGGTTCTCTCCCCAACCCAAATCTAAAACATTCTGAATGTTATCTACAACTTGTTTTTTTTCCTCTCTGGATATAATCACTCTAGTATTTTGCCTTTCTCTAGACATAGAAGATACATTCACTATTTCTTGGCATGCTTTAAGACAGTCAATAACTTCAAATTATCTTCAAATTTTTCTATATCTATATCCTCTCAAGACTCTCACTCCACTATATCCATTTCCTCTTCTAGTCTATTCTTATATCCCTCTCCCTTGAACTTGATCAATTAACTTTAAATGATATAGTAAGGTTTATATATCTTGATAGACAACACATCAAATCAATATTTGGTGTATGTCAATAATATATATTAAATTTGTACAAATTTTTTGGACATGGACTCATGTACTTAAAATAAAATTATATTAGCATAAACTAAAATAATAGATAGTTATTGCATGTAAAATGAATAGAACAAAAATAAAATATTGATGTGTTACTTTTATTGAATACACTTTTACTATAAATATTTCATGAGTAGTTGAAATGTTGCTTCAATATTTTAAGAAAAATAATTTGAAAACCCTTTTCATTTAAGATTTTATAAGGTATTTTTAGCCTTCTCTACCACATATTTTGGGAAGTATTGTTTGCAATATAATTTCCTATTCTAAAACCTATTGTATTGTATTCACCTATTTTTATGCCTTTCCAATATTGTAGGCTATTCTTGTTATTGTCAATAGTTCATTCTACACAAAATAAATTAATTATAAAAATATAAATTATAGTATATGAATATTTTATTTTTGTCTTAAAGTAAACAATAACATATCAAGATCATTACAAATCTAATCATAACATACATTAAAATCTATTTTTCGGAGCAACCCTTGATTTTTAAGAATTAAATAAATAGTTTTCATTGAATCTCCTCCTTCATGTTTAGCAAGAGAAAATCGATGCTAATTAGTATATTTGAAGGACATTTTTTTTTAAGGTGAATAAAAAAAAAATCAAATCACAACAGTATACTCGTATACGAAAGGAGAGAAACTTAGCACTAAAAATTTATCAGAAAATAAATTTTAACATAATGGCATACACATAAAAACGTTACAAGCATGATTTGAAAAAACTTGAAATACTCCATAAACACATTTTGAACCTATGTGCTCATCAGTACAACTGATGAAATTTTTTTACAAACACACTTGTGTATATAAAAATGATTTCGGTCTCACGTGGAGACCAATGGTCATGCCACATGGTAGAAATCAAGTATACCTATGGAAGCGTGATCTAGGGATATTCCAATAATAAATGGTAGTTATATCCAAGATATACTAAAATAGCTACTATGCCTTCTTCGAAGTGTCACAAAGAATAACAAAGTGGGATATATCCAAAATTTGGACAATGATAACCACTAGTTATTAATTACAGTAATTAAAATTACACAAAATTCTAAAAATTAAATATTACATGGGTAGCTACACATCCTTGTAAGAGTAAAAAATATAACAATGTGGGATATGTCCAAAAAGTAGATATTGATAGCCACTTGTTATTTATTACAATAATTAAATTTGCACAAAACCCTAATTTTTTTTTTTTTACATGGTGGAATTTGTAGTTGCCATGAATCCTGGTAGGCTATCCAATTTTTATGGCCACCACAATATTCTACGTTGTTCACACAGGAAGCCAATACACAGATCTTTGCACAGTCCACCCCTATAACCGCCATGCCAAAATCATTTTAAACCTTTTACATCGCTGAAAGTACTAGGAAAGGAACAAGTGTCTAGTCTAGCGACGCCCGATATTCGAACCTTGGCACTCCGCCCCCCTTATGGGGTTTGGATGAACCAATTGGTCTACACCTCGGACCTACAAAAACCTAAAATTAAAATTACAAAAATAATTAAAAAAATAATTTTGCATGGGTTGTCGTGTTTTAAACAAAGCATTTGACCGCAACAACAACTAGCTTAGAGTTGCACTAACTACTAACATTATTTTTCTTGAACGACTCAGATTGAACATGATGAAAACTCTAAGATTTTATTTTTGCAAAGTAAGTCCTTAAAAGATATTTTTCCAACATATAATTTACTTACCAAAATGTGATAATTCTTCCTTTGTGGTACAAGCATCAAACAAAGGATTAAGAACCATTTCTTTAATATGTAATTTTTTGGTGAATTCATAGTTGACTAGCTTCAGCACAATGGGGGTTCTACGATGTCTGGTTCTATATTTGTTATGCAACCTATCCATAATTTTTTGCAATAAGGTAGGCCTGTGTGAAAAACGTACTTCTAAAAATAAGCGTAGGAGAAATACTAGAGGATAACCTCTGACTCTAAGTCTATGGAAGAATTTTTGCTTTAGGACACTGAAATCCTCTAGTTTTTCTTCCATAGCAAGGATCCTGCGAAGCTCACTGAGGATGAATACTTTCTTCTAATATCATGGGTGAAAGGAGGTAAATGGAATGTATTGATATACATTCATGGATTTTTTAAACAACCTTGTGGATAATTTTCCTGATGTAGTTAACTCGATAGATTTATAAATGATAATATCCAAAATGTTTACCTCAAAGTCTAAAACTATGGTAGTGATGTTAATGTTGTAATACATAGCTCCATAACAATCTAAAAATTGTAGAAGTGGAGACCTATATCCATTCCACACTCCAAAAGCATCATCAATGTACCTTTTTTATAAACACAAATTATTTGCAACATGTGGTATTCTCTCTAGAATTTTATTTTCCAAATAATAAAGGAAAATACAAACATAAACAACTACAAAGTTGCTAGCCATTTCAATGTCTCTTTGTTGTCTATATATTTTACCTTCAAACATTAAATAATGTTGATTTAGCACCAAGTCCATCATATTCAAAATAAACCAAACTTTACCTATAGAAAAGTTTTCCTTGATAAAAAATTCAATGGCCAAGATACTTGCTACAATAGGGACACTTGGATATAAAATTTCAACATTGAAAGGAAAAAGGATGCAGTCTTGAGGGAAGTTTTTTTCTTGTACGAGAATTAGGATTGAATTAGAATATTCCAAGTGGTTTTTTGCTCCAACATAATTAGAAAAAGTTAATGGTGCAACCACCTAGACATAGGTTCTAACAAGTACCCACAATATAAAAAAATTGGCCTTCCCACCAAATGTTATTTATGCACTTTTAGAATCAAATAAAAAGTGCAAGGTTGTGCAGTTTCAAGAGAGACTTGCAATAAAAAAGACTTTTCTTCTCTAGTTATTATTTTAAAAGCAATTGCACTATTAACTAAAAGTCTAAGTGAATTAAAAATATTAGACCATGAAATTGATTTTACTTGATCATAAATGATAGCATATGATAATTTTATAAGGCTTTTGGAACAATACCAATATCTAGAGAGGATGGTGAGGCCTAAATTTTTGTCTATAGATCTTATGAAAATGGAGTGATCTGCCCAAAGATATCTCAAAGCTCAATAGAGTATTCTAGAAAAAGGTTTGGGTGATAGCCTCGGAGTGGCTATGAGTTCTTTTTCCAACTATCTTCTACTAGATTCTAGGATACCATAAAGGGGTTGCTACTCTTCTGGTGGATTCCAAGTTGGATTTGGAACTCTAAATACTGGAGGTGGCCGGTCCATCCAAGAGGTTAGATTTTTTCCCCAAGGTCCAAAAAACCATTTTATTCTCAGAATACGGGCCATGTCTTTGAATTTTCTATGGACATAATCCACTATCATTGCAGGAAGTTTAGGGAGAAATTTCAACCCCAAGCCTAGAAGTTCTTTTTTTGCTACACTCTACTTTTCTCAAAAAATTTATGTACGAAGACATTGGTGATGATGTCTTCTATAACATACATGTTGCTTCTACCAAAATTCTATAAGAAATGATCTATCATTATGAATATGACACCCTACTAGTTTAGTTTTGATCTGCACCATTTATTGGTTGTTGGCCATGAAAATATTGCCAACCTTGCCCTTGTTGCATGTTTACAAATTTCACAGAGTTCTGATTTTGATTTTTCAAACCAAATATTGGGATTGAAATTTCATACTCTTAATGTGATTGTTGACATGCATGAGGTGTGGGTACGTGATATTTCCATATGACTTTTCTCTAAGATCAAGGGTGATGTTTGCTCATTAATCTATTGTGCTAGTTGTTTTCTGGTCTCCATGATTGTCTTCCACAATCTTGGGGCATCCTTGACTATGCACAAGGTTCATTATTATTATTTTTTAACCTATTTTTTGAGGTAGAATGACCATTTTTGTTACCAGATCTATTGCATGGAGAAGAACGACCAAGAGAGTTTTTAGATCTCACTTTCCATGAAGATCCACTACACATTTTGTCAAAGTATGTAGTTATTTGTAAAGTGGAGCACACCCTTTATTTATCAAGGAAGAGACTGAGGTGGAAGCCTCCCCCATGACTGTGTCTTCCACATGTTGCTCTACAATAGCTTTGGCAGCAACAACTTGCTTGGCTATTTCTTTGTTAACTCAACACTCCAATATGAGGGATTTATTTTTGCTATTAAAATCTCATTCAATTTGCAACTTCCATCCTGAAGCTATATTAGAGTCTTGAAAAAAATGTGGTCTAAATAGTTGCACAATATGATCTTTGAATTTTTTCTCCACTACCGTGCATTCTTGCTTTAATGAATTGTGTAGTTTAACTTGAGATGCAATGTAGACTTCCCTGGAAGACATTTGATGTTGTGCAACTGGGGCTTCAAGATCTTTCTCCATATCTTGTTGAATAGAAGTATTTTTAATCTTCACTTTTGGATTTTTTATGTGAAGACTATGTGGAGTGATGCCTTCTTTCAATTTTTTTCTAAGTTTCTCCACGAACTCCTCAGTTTTTATTGCTTTCAAAAAAGAGGATTTATATGTCTCCCAAAAATTATTGGCAATTTCTAAGAGATTATGTGGCACCTCCGGAAATGATGTCAAATGCAAATTATTTCCTGAACCAGTAGCATGGGAATTTCCAGAAGGCTCTCTATATCCTATGGCTATTTTTGAATATTTTATTGATAAATTTGGAATCTATGAATTATTGGCAAAAGCATCATATTGAACCAGTGTAGTGTGTGAGGCTTTTGAAGACTCTTTTAATGTGAAGAAATGATAAAGTAAATCACATCAGTACACTAGTATACGAAAGGAGAGAAACTTAGAACTCAAAAAATTATCAAAAAATAAATTTTAACATAATGGCATACACAAAAAAATTTACAAGCATGATTGCAACAAATTAAAATGCTCCATAAACGTGTTTCACACCTATGTGCTCATCAATATAATTGATGAAATTGTTTTACAACCACACTTGTGTGTATAAAAATAATTTTAGTCTCACATGGAGACCAATGGTCATGCCACATGGCAAAAATAAAGTATACCTATGGAAGCGTGATCTAGGAATATGCTAATAATAAATGGCAGTGATAGCCAAGATTCACTAAAATAACCGCTATAGCGTGACCTAGGTGTTGTAGGTGAGTTGGAGAGGAGAGGACAATCCTTCAAGGGAGGTCCTAGGTTCGAATCTCCACCCTACCAAAAAGTTGAATTGGTTACCCAAAATCTAATTGATAATGTTAGTGTGGGCAGGGCCAGGTGCGACTCCTGAGTGGATTTGACGGTGTAGAACCCCCTGGTTGTGGTCTATTAGACCAAGGTAGCCCTTCAAGGGGTTTTTTGCTTAGAAAAAAGGAAGGTTTAAAATATTAAATCACTAATCTATATATGGTATAACATATTATTCGCTCTTAACACTATGAGATTTACTCCACCTATTTAAAAAACATAACATATTATTTTAAAATTAAATTAATTAAGCACATAAAGTAACATCCTCTTCAATAATGTTTAAATAAATTATTAGTTATGATTAGTAACTTAGATTCATTCCATAATATTTCATGATCAAATAATGTTTAGTATAAAAAATGAAGCATCATTACCAATGGGAGGATAAAATTTATGCAGTTGACCACCCATGGTTCATTCTAAGAAAATGTTAATGTCATGTGATGAAGATTTAACATGCGTTATCTCAAACACAATACATCATCCCATATATTAGCATAGAAATTCACCACAACATAAGAATATATAGGATAAAGTTGTGGAGGAACTATCATCTTAAAATATTTTTGCAAATAATAAATAGACAAAATTATATCAAGAGTGACTCTAAGAATGGTTTTGAATGTGTAAATCATCTACTTAGATGTGCACTCACTATCTCATTTCAACAATTGAAAGGAAAGAAAACATGTTCTCTCCAAAATTTGAATTTGGGTTGGATCCTCATTAGTCATGCTAAATTAAGTTAATCTAAGTGCATAAAAATAAATCATAATGAAAATGATGCAAGAAGTATAAATTAAAGGAAATAAAAGTAAATTAAAAATATAAGGGTGCAAGAAATTTAAAATAAATTCAATAAAAGTAAAATTTGTCATGGTTGTAGCAAGAGTAGTTAATCATCAGTTAGCACATGTAGAGCTATCAAATAACATCATTGTGATGCAACCTTTTTTTTTTTTTTTACAATAATAGATGAGAGGACTAACTAAAATTGATATGGAATTACCATAGTCACTATGCATCCACAAATAGAAAAGGAATTGACATAATCAATAAGCAAATGTCATGCATAATATTTCTATTTATTAGTAGAATAAACTCATAAATACAAATAGAGTATCACAAGTTATATATATCTTTCTAAAAGGCTAAAATATGCTTGTAATAGATTTCATAACACCCATTTATATCATATAGTTAATTTAAAGGTTAATGGAGGCAAATATTTTCTACTAGAAAGATCTCTAATTTAGGGATATCTTTAGCAAAATGATTCACCATTAAAACTTACATACCTTTAAATTGTTTATAAACACACTAAGTAACCTTCTAACTCATGCATAGTAAAATGAGATAATTTGGATGGGAAATGATTAATTTGTCAATGGGTTAGGCTTAAATCCATACCAAACCTAAGAATAATAACTTGTCTAGGAATAGTGTATAACACCACAACAAAGGAAAGATGATTCCATAGTAAAAATTTGATAAATGAACCAAAATAAAGATGTTTTCTATGGTATGATGATGAGAGGAATATCATTGAAGAAGAAAGGAACATACACATATATATAATACCATAGAATAGGTGATGCTAAGATATGTTAGCATTAAATATTGGAACCAGAAGAGAGGAAGACCAATGATAAACAAAGATATACATGAGCATTGAACATGCTTATATATAAATCCAAATCTCAAAGCAATATGAACTACATATCAATATTCACTAAAAGGAATCCCTAAAGGTATGAAAAAAACATAGAAAAAGTGCACCAAAAAGATGCAACATTTTGGTTTGAAGTCTTCAAATAATAAATAAAAATATGATAGAACGTGATATACAAATAATAAGAATGATAAATTGTTACATCTTACATTTGATATCATTAATAAAATATTTTATTCATATAATAGCAAGGGTATCAAGTATCATATTGATATCAACAATGTACTATATTATAATGAGGACTTGATCAGAAGTTTTATAGGTACAAATGACAAATAACGTGAGTATTGTAATAGAAATAAGTACCTCTTGAATAAAGACAAAGAAGAATAGATTTAGATCCCAAACCTCAAAGAGTACTAGAGTCAAAATAAAAATACCAAAAATAGAACGAAGAATTAAAATCACATGAAGACAAAGGACATTCATACAAAATAATATAACGTGAGGGTGTGTTATAAGTATTATATTATTTTGTGACTTGCAAGATCAATGCAAGGACTATGTAAATAGCTAGTCTGTAGTGTTAATATTTGAGTATATAGTAGATGCCATGTAAGTAAGTATGAAGTTATTTAAGTAAGGAGTTATGTAAGTGAGGTGTCATGTAAGTATGGATTCATGTAAGAGTTGTCATTTAATATGTGTAATAATTCGAGTTTTGTGGAAAAATACATTGTATTTGCATTGTTTGAGTTGATATCAATAAAATATTTTTATGAGTTTTTTATTGAATTGTGTGAATATTTTATATTGATCTTGTGGAAAATATTGTTTGATTGCTAGAAAATAATGTATATATAAAAAATAATTAAGTTTAGCAAAAAATATTATTACTTTTAATTAATAAAATAAATTTACATTGCAAATCATGTGAAATACCATATGATACAATGTTTCTCTACAACATTTATTGAAAGTAATTATTATATATACAAAATTCTACATCCTTTTGATAGAAATTATGGTTTTGATGGAACTATAAAGATATGATATATTGTGAATAGAAATGAGTACATATAGATAGGCTTGAGAGCCTATATGAGATTATGACTAGTGTCATGATATCTATAACCCAACATGGATCAATCCATGTGACATCCATAAGATAAATTATGTATAAGACAAAGTACTCATTAAAATATTCTAAAATCCCCCCTTAATGTGTACTTTTATAATACACAATTAATAATGTCTAGGATCAAGATTTTTGGCTCTTGCTCTTTGAATTTTCTAATTTGAAAAATATTGCTAGATCCATGATTTATATCTAGGTACATTGTCTTAGGGTCAACCATTTCCTATGATTGGTTACCTCTAGTTTAGCCTTTGTCTTAGTCCCTTAGGATCAGCCTCTAGAATTTTTTCCTCTATAGGTCACTAGTTACTAGGTTCACCATGGGTATGATCCCTCCATCATGGTGAAACGCATCTAGAAGGTGTCAGTATCTTCCAAAAAAGCACCTTTATACAATAAATATGATCCATTTGAGAGTATCAGTTACTATAAAAAATGCACTTTAAGTTACAAAAAAAAATGATGAACCATAGACTAGAATCTAAATTGGAGGATGGAGAAAAATGAATCTTCTGAAGTTTCTATATTTGTAATCATTAAAAATTAGTGTTTGAAGTGTCAATGAAACTCTGTTATCTTCAAATAGAGTCTAGGGTGTAAATATTCTATAATACCTAGAATGGTAAGTGTTCTTATGGTGACCTTATCATCCTATCCAAATGCATGGATAACCATTTTCTTCATCTACTAGGTGTGATAGAGAAAAATATTGGTTACTAGGTTCACTTACATTGTGATGAGGAGTGTCAAGTTCAAAAAAGAGTGCACTCCTTGATATAAAATTCTTTGAGGCCAAAAAAAGCATAATAAGTAGTCTCAAAATTGAAAATGAACACCACCAATATATCCAATTCATTTTTTTTTTTATGACTATACATAATATTATAGCTAGATCTAAATGGTTATTGATTTATGGGAAATACAACATGTCTATCTAGGAAATGAAATAAAGAAGGGAAGATTATTTTCCTCCCATGAAATTAAATTTAGAATATTCCACATCATTTCTCCTCTCGGGAGAATATTTTGGGAACTGTCTTTGAAAACTTTTATATTGCTTTAATGTAAATGGCAATATTACATAGCCTTCTTCATTTTATTGTAGGCTTCCCACTATACCTTGGTGGATTTGTGTAACATGTCCTTAAAAAATGTAAATGGTAGGCATTTTAAAATATTTTATTAGCCACCATGTAAATTTGATGTGGTGGTCAAACTGTAGCATGATTATCTAATAGGGCACGTAGATCTCCTTGATGCCATGTAAAGTTTTAACTAGTGCTATGATGTGGAATATGTTGTGCTGGTGAATGAGGGTGAATGCTCTATGACCAGCATGACAGAATTAGCGTCCATGGCCCCACCTCATAGAGGACATATTTCCACAACCATGGAGAAATTTCTAAAATATATGTCCTCTTCAAATTGAAGTTATGTTCTACAACTATCGTTATTTGCATAATGGTTGTAACCTCCTCCTTGTGCTCCCACCAAAGCATAGTTACTTGTACCACTTCAATGAGGTGATCGTCATTATCCTCTAGTGATTGACCTCCTCACAAGGCTCTTTTGCACGTAGATGTGGATTCCCAACATGGTATAGTTAACGACATGTTCCTATGTCCATACAACAAACTTGGCAACTCCACAAAAAAAATTGATGTAGATTTTAAACTCATCATCAAGATCCAAACAACTCACCATGTGGGATGGTGTAGTGGATCTCCTCCTTTATTTTTATAGATTTAATAAAGGCTTCAATAAATAAGCCCTTCGATAGGTAGAATCCTGTGAACTCATGGTTTCATTAACAACAATAAAAATCTCTTGCAAATATAACCAAATGAGACTAGGAATAAATTCTCCAATGATTCATGCAATGCCCTCCTTCTACGTACATCAAATAGTGGTTCCTATGGATGATGAAAAAAATGAGAATATTGTTATATTTCTTGGATCAAGGCTGTGACAGGCCTAAGAAATTAGGGCTATGAGAGGGAAGTCTTCATAGGGGCCACAATGGTCTTGATGCAATGGTTGCATTGAGAGGAACATAGGTGGCTATTTTTGCAACAACAATGGGATTTTTTTTAAAACACAAAAAAATAAGAATATTCTAGTGTTTTGAATGTGATACCTATGTGATCTAGGGGCACTAGGTGGTATTCATCATGTGTGCTACCTATGTTATTGTACGTCGGGCAGGAAAAACATGTGCCAAATATTAAATCATGCATCTTGAGCTGGTTTCATGTTCCAAAACTGATATCGTGGATCTTATGAAGATACATGTTCTAAGTGACTAGAAAGAGATGATTATTTGTAAATCAACATGGTTATTATACCAATTGAAGGTACTATAAATATATGATTCTTTATTTATATAAATGAGTACATATGTAGGCATGAGAGCCTATATGAGATTATGACAAGTGTGATGTGACATGCATAAGACAAAGTACACATTATAATGTTCTGATAAGTCTATGATACCTTTTGTGTTCTGTTTTATGTATTTTGTTTATTAAGGTCATAATTGTAAGTTGAATTATGGATTTAGGGCTAATGTACCAAAATGGCACTCTATAATATGATTGAAGTCTTGCAACTTGTATTTTTTGTTGTAACAAGTTTGATAGGATTTTTATAGAAACTTTAGTCATTGTTGGAATATTCTAAAATAACACTAAATGGGGTTGTTTAATTAGGCCTTTATGAGGGTATAAAATACTCATATCATTGTAATATTTTTTGAAACTTTAAAATAAAAGTTACTATTTTTTTCTCAAGAAAATATATCTATTTTTAAGTGTGTGTGCGCGCGCATGCATGTGTGTGTTTTTTCACTAGCAACTACACACAATAGTGAAATAATATTACAATAAGGATTATTCTAAGTTTATTTTAAAATATTTTACTAGCCACCATGTAAATTTGATGTGGTGGTCAGACTGTAGCATGATTATCTAACAGGGCACTTGGATCTCCTTGATGCCATGGAAATTTTTAACTAGTGCTATGATGTGGAACATGTTTTGATGGTGAATGATAGTGAATGCTCTATGACTAGTATGATAAAATTAGCGTCCATGGCCCCACCTTATAGAGGACATATTTCCACAACCATGGAGAAATTTCTAAAATATATGTCCTCTTCAAATTGAAGTTATGTTCTACAACTATTGTTATCTGCATAATGGTCGTAACCTCCTCCTTATGCTCCCACAAAAGCATAGTTACTTGTACCACTTGAATGAGGTGATCCTCATTATCCTCTAGTGATTCACCTCCTCACAAGGCTCTTTTGCACTTATATGTGGATTCCCAACATGGTATAGGTAACGACATGTTCCTATGTCCATACAACAAACATGGCAAATCCACAAACAAAATTGATGTATATTTTCAACTCATCATCAAGATCCAAACAACTCACCATGTGGGATGGTGTAGTGGATCTCCTCCTTTATTTCTATAGATTTAATAAAGGCTTCAATAAATAAGTTCTTCGATAGGTAGAAGCCTATGCACTCATTATTTCATGAACAACAATAGAAATCTCTTGAAAATATAACCAAATGTGACTAGGAATAAATTCTCCAATGATTCATGCAATGCCCTCCTACGCACATCAAATAGTGGTTCCTATGGATGATGAAAAAAATGAGAATATTGTTATATTTATTGGATCAAGGCTATGATAGGTCTAAGAAATTAGGGCTATGAGATGGAAGTATTCATAGGGGGCACAATGGTCTTGATGCAATGGTTGGATTGAGAGGAACATAGGTGGCTATTTTTGCAGAAACAATGGGATTTTTTTTAAAACACAAAAAAAATAAGTATATGCTAGTGGTTTGCATGTGATACCTATGTGATCTAGGGGCACTAGGTGGTATTCATCATGTGTGCTACCTATGTTCTTGTACGTCAGGCAGGAAAAACATGTGCCAAATATTAAATAATACATCTTGAGCTGGTTTCATGTTCCAAAACTGATATCGTGGATCTTACGAAGATACATGTTCTAAGCAACTAGAAAGAGACGATTCTTTGTAAATCAACCTGGTTATTATACCAATTGAAGGTACTAGAAATATATGATTCTTTATTTATAGAAATGAGTACATATATAGGCATGAGAGCCTGTATGAGATTATGATGTGTGATGTGACATGCATAAGACAAAGTACACATTAGAATGTTCTGATAAGTCTATGATACCTTTTGTGTTCTGTTTTATGTCTTTTGTTTATTAAGGTCATAATTGTAAGTTGAATTATGGATTTAGGGCTAAAGTACCAAAATGACACTCTATAATATGATTGAAGGCTTGCAACATGTATTTTTTGTTGTAACAAGTTTGATAGGATTTTTATAGAAACTTTAGTCATTGTTGGAAGATTCTAGAATAGCTCTAAATGGGTTTGTTTAATTAGGCCTTTATGAGGGTATAAAATAATCATCTCATTGTAATATTTTTTGAAACTTTGAAATAAAAGTTAATAATTTTTTCTCAAGAAAATATATCTATTTTTAAGTGTGTGTGCGCACGCATGCATGTGTGTGTTTTTTCACTAGCAACTACACACAATAGTGAAAGAAGATTACAATAAGGATTATTCTAAGTTTATTTTATAATATTTTATTAGCCACCATGTAAATTTGATGTGGTGGTCAGACTGTAGCATGATTATCTAACAGGGCACGTGGATCTCCTTGATGCCATGGAAAGTTTTAACTAGTGCTATGATGTGGAACATGTTGTGATGGTGAATGAGGGTGAATGCTATATGACCAGCATGATAAAATTAGCGTCCATGGCCCCACATCATAGAGGAAATATTTCCACAACCATGGAGAAATTTCTAAAATATATGTCCTCTTAAAATTGAAGTTATGTTCTACAACTATCATTATTTGCATAATGGTCGTAACCTCCTCCTTGTGCTCCCACCAAAGCATAGTTACTTGTACCACTTCAATGAGGTGATCCTCATTATGCTCTAGTGAATGACCTCCTCACAAGGCTATTTTGCACTTAGATGTGGATTCCCAACATTGTATAGGTAACGACATGTTCCTATGTCCATACAAAAAACATGGCAAATCCACAAACAAAATTGATGTAGATTTTCAACTCATCATCAAGATCCAAACAACTCACCATGTGGGATGGTGTAGTGGATCTCCTCCTTTATTTCTATAGATTTAATAAAGGCTTCAATAAATAAGCTCTTCTATAGGTAGAAGCCTGTGCACTCATGGTTTCATGAACAACAATAGAAATCTCTTAAAAATATAACCAAATGAGACTAGGAATAAATTCTCCAATGATTCATGCAATGCCCTCCTTCTATGCACATCAAATAGTGGTTCCTATGGATGATGAAAAAAATGAGAATATTGTTATATTTCTTGGATCAAGGCTATGACATGCCTAAGAAATTAGGGCTATGAGAGGGAATTCTTCATAGGGACCACAATGGTCTGGATGCAATGGTTGCATTGAGAGGAACATAGGTGGCTATTTTTGCAGCAACAATGGGATTTTTTTTAAAACACAAAAAAAATAAGAATATGCTAGTGGTTTGCATGTGATACCTATGTGCTCTAGGGGAACTAGGTGGTATTCGTCATGTGTGCTACCTATGTTATTGTACGTCAGGCAGGAAAAACATGTGCCAAAGATTAAATCATGCATCTTGAGCTGGTTTCATGTTCCAAAACTGATATCTTGGATCTTATGAAGATACATGTTCTAAGCGACTAGAAAGAGATGATTCTTTGTAAATAAACCTGGTAATTATACCAATTTAAGGTACTAGAAAGATATGATTCTTTATTTATATAAATGAGTACATCTATAGGCATGAGAGCCTATATGAGATTATGACAAGTGTGATGTGACATGCATAAGAAAAAGTACACATTAGAATGTTCTGATAAGTCTATGATACCTTTTGTGTTCTGTTCTATGTCTTTTTTTTATTAAGGTCATAATTGTAAGTTGAATTATGGATTTAGGCCTAAAGTACCAAAATGGCACTCTATAATATGATTGAAGGCTTGCAACTTGTATTTTTTGTTGTAACAAGTTTGATAGGATTTTTATAGAAACTTTAGTCATTGTTGGAAGATTCTAGAATAGCTCTAAATGGGGTTGTTTAATTAGGCCTTTATGAGGGTATAAAATACTCATCTCATTGTAATATTTTTTGAAACTTTGAAATAAAAGTTACTAATTTTTTCTCAAGAAAATATATCTATTTTTAAGTGTGTGTGCGCGCGCATGCATGTGTGTGTTTTTTCACTAGCAACTACACACAATAGTGAAAGAAGATTACAATAAGGATTATTCTAAGTTTATTTTAAAATATTTTATTAGCCACCATGTAAATTTGATGTGGTGGTCAGACTGTAACATGATTATCTTACAGGGCACATGGATATTCTTGATGTCATGGAAATTTTTAACTAGTGCTATGATGTGGAACATGTTGTGATGGTGAATGAGGGTGAATGCTCTATGACTAGCATGATAGAATTAGTGTCCATGGACCCACCTCATAGAGGACATATTTCCAAAACCATGGAGAAATTTCTAAAATATATGTCCTCTTCAAATTGAAGTTATGTTCTATAACTATCGTTATTTGCATAATGGTCGTAACCTCCTCCTTGTGGTCCCACCAAAGCATAGTTACTTGTACCACTTCTATGAGGTGATCCTCTTTATCCTCTAGTTATTGACCTCCTCACAAGGATCTTTTGCACTTAGATGTGGATTCCCAACATGGTATAGGTAACGACATGTTCCTATGTCCATACAACAAACTTGGCAACTCCACAAAAAAAATTGATGTAGATTTTAAACTCATCATCAAGATCCAAAAAACTCACCATGTGGGATGGTATAGTGGATCTCCTCCTTTATTTTTATAGATTTAATAAAGGCTTCAATAAATAAGCCCTTCGATAGGTAGAATCCTGTGAACTCATGGTTTCATTAACAACAATAGAAATCTCTTGCAAATATAACCAAATGAGACTAGGAATAAATTCTCCAATGATTCATGCAATGCCCTCCTTCTACGTACATCAAATAGTGGTTCCTATGGATGATGAAAAAAATGATAATATTGTTATATTTCTTGGATCAAGGCTGTGACAGGCCTAAGAAATTAGGGCTATGAGAGGGAAGTCTTCATAGGGGCCACAATGGTCTTGATGCAATGGTTGCATTGAGAGGAACATAGGTGGCTATTTTTGCAACAACAATGGGATTTTTTTTAAACCACAAAAAAATAAGAATATTCTAGTGTTTTGAATGTGATACCTATGTGATCTAGGGGCACTAGGTGGTATTCATCATGTGTGCTACCTATGTTATTGTACGTCGGGCAGGAAAAACATGTGCCAAATATTAAATCATGCATCTTGAGCTGGTTTCATGTTCCAAAACTGATATCATGGATCTTATGAAGATACATGTTCTAAGCGACTAGAAAGAGACGATTATTTGTAAATAAACCTAGTTAAATATATGATTCTTTATTTATAGAAATGAGTACATATATAGGCATGAGAGCCTATATGAGATTATGACAAGTGTGATGTGACATGCATAAGACAAAGTACACATTAGAATGTTCTGATAAGTCTATGATACCTTTTGTGTTGAGTTTTATTTCTTTTGTTTATTAAGGTCATAATTGTAAGTTGAATTATGGATTTAGGCCTAAAGTACCAAAATGGCACTCTATAATATGATTGAAGGCTTGCAACATGTATTTTTTGTTGTAACAAGTTTGATAGGATTTTTATAGAAACTTTAGTCATTGTTGGAAGATTCTAGAATAGCTCTAAATGGGGTTGTTTAGTAAGGCCTATATGAGGGTATAAAATACTCATCTCATTGTAATATTTTTTGAAACTTTGAAATAAAAGTTACTAATTTTTTCAAAAGAAAATATATCTATTTTTAAGTGTGTGTGTGCACGCGCATGCATGTGTGTGTTTTTTCACTAGCAACTACACACAATATTGAAAGAATATTATAGAATAGGTAACATTACTTAATTTTAGATTATTTTGAAAAACTATGCCATATTTTAGAAAATATTAGTTTATTTTGTAAAATAAACCAAAACTTATAATAGTAAGAATACATCATAAAGCTTATAATTTCTAAGGCTAACCATATTGTTTAATTATTGGCTCCAAAAATCATAAGATTTATTTATTTATTTTTGGTTTAGAACCATTGTCCATCTATAGTGATGTAACTATAATATGAATATTATCTACCTCCAACAACAACATTTTCCATTTTCACCTATTACAAAAGGAACCAATATTTTATTTTTTAATCACTCATATAATATTTGTTCTACATATTTGCAATGAGACCTCTAATAAATCATTCCTTATTTTATAGTTTCTTTATACACAAAAACTAAAATAAATATAAATAATTTGAAAGATTTATAAAATGGAATACTTCATCAAAGTCATTAGTTCTACAAGGACTCTAATATAGACATTTTGACTATCTTTATTTTATTAACATAGGCACTTGATTTGAATAGTCAACCCTTGACCATGGGGTTAGGGTTAATAATTGATTTAATCTATAAATAGGAATATTTAGGTGCTAGTTGAGATTATATTTTATATTTGAATGCTAGTTGTATCTACTGCATATGAGAATTCACCTTCTCCAAGTGTCTTTGAGACATCACCCTTTATAAGTGGCTAAGGATTGATATTGAGTTAAATCTAGAATTTGATTATTGTATGTTTGAATTTTTGGAAATTGGATTTGAATTATTACTATCATTTAGGTAATTTTATTTGCACATTATCTGATTCCTATTGCTATTGCTATAATTTGAAAGTTATTTCTTAACAAGTGGTATTAAAGATATGACATTGGCTCCCTATGGGTTATGAATTTGCAATAGAAAGGCATTCAAATCATTCCAAAACCTTTTCCAAATACTATTAAAATATGTTTCGTAGTAATTGTTTTATTATTTATTTGTGTACATATTCTATTGTAATTATCTTCTAGAATATTTTAAATTTGCTATTGTTACTTCTTTTTCTCAAACCTGATTTAAAAACGAGTATCAAGTGTCATTGGACCCTTGTGAGAGACCTATGCCATTGTGATCATATCTTCAATATAGTTAAAATAATGGTTATCTCCAAAAACATATTTTTGGAATGTGAGCATTCAATACATTTGTGAGAGATCTATTTCCAATTGACTCTTCAAGCTAATGTGAGTAATATGTATTTTTCACAATATATTTAAAGTAGCATTCCAAGTAATTTTTGGTTTCCAGTTGATCCTAGTGTATGAATGAACCCATTACCACTAGTAGTTGGGTACGAATCAATATTAAATTACAATGTAATGTTCTCTTAGAGTATGTATGTATGAGAAAAAAGAAACATCAACCCAAAAAAATCTATAAGCATCACAAAACTTTCCCAGATATGAATAATTTTGATTATTATTTTATTTCTTCTATAAAAGCCATTGATTCACCTCCTCCCAATGCCTCATGTTATTTATATCCTCTTAATAACCCTCTCTTGGTCACTCCTCTCTCTACCCATCCAATTGGTAATCCTCTTCCTAGTACCATCGACCCTAATCTATGTGTATATGTTTTGAATAAAAAATGAGCAATTACTTTCATTATCATGTTCACGAGTAATCAATACTAGACATTTATTTACATTACCAATTCCTTCTATAAAAATCCAAATATTATTGCAAATATTTGCTTCTATACCTCCTCTTGTATTAGGATTGAAACAAACTATGGATCAACAACCTTTGATTATTCATCAAACACCAAATGCTATTATTTTTCATAACTATCACCTAGTTGTAGTTCTACAAATTACTATGTAAGCCACTATCTTAAAATCATTTATTTTAAATTTAAAAATATAAATTATATATATGTGCATGTGGTCTACCAACAAGGATGATGAGACTTAGGTTCAACTCCTATGACAAATGTGTATAACAAATATTCATCAATATATATAATTTAAAATGTAAAAAAAAAAAAAAATAGTTACAATTGTATTATAAGAACATTATAATTATAAAATAAGGTTTAAAATATATACTTACAAAAAATTATAAAATTGTGAGGATATCATTAATTTTCACTACATTATTATACTTACATCCTTATGCGATTCCATATATTAATTTGTCAACTAAAGTGGAATTGAGCATCAATGATCTTGTGAAGACACCGACACTTTGTATTTCATAACCATGGTGTAGTATAATCCTCAATCATCCTTTGTAACCTTGTAGACACCTTGTCCACTATCATCCATGCGGTACTCATACATCTATATATATTTCTTCTTTTTTCATCATATCCAATAATACCCATCATTTCTAATGTAGTCTCTCCAATATAATGACATCCATGTTCTTTTGTTTTAATCATTTGGACCCTTCTCAAAATAATTTTAACCTAAGACTTTAAACAATGTAGGACTAAATATTTTTGCTTTTATCCCTATAATGTTATCCTTTGAATAATGACACGGTTGCATATTTTATATATGCATGAGCATGGGAGAATGCTTAGAATAATCTAAGTTGATGTAGTAGCATCATAGTGTAGAGGTAAAACTTTGCACCCCTTTTCCTCTAGGTAAAATGGATCCATGCCTAGAAGGAGGATGAAAAGTTTGTACACGTACACCTTGATGTCAGGGGTATCTGGTGGTGTACCTCATTTTGTGAGGTTAAATGGATTTAGCTTCACCAATAAGAGTTTATAGACTACTCCTAAGTCTAGCCAAGGATGTTTGTTTAAATGTGTTATTTACCTTGCAAACACCCAAGTTTGAGCCAAATGCAACTAGAACTTAAAATATACGTGATTTTAACTTTCCTCGAATATAAAAGTGCAATCAAATATTTTTTAAGCTACATACATTTCATTCTTACTTTTGGTATTTTTAGATATTTTGTCATAGGGATTTCGAAACCAAACAAATATAGTACTCAAAATAGAAGTATGAAACTCAAATAATTCTAACAGAACACCTACCTAATTTGGATGTTTTTCCAATGTGATTTCATGGCCTATAAAGTGATTTTACAGCTTGTAAATTGATTTCATAGCTTGTAAATTTATTTCACAACTTGTAAATCGATTTCACAACTTCTAAATCACTTTTATGACTCAAAGTAAAAATTTGCTGAAAACCTACAAACAATTCCATAAACACTACAATTGTTTATCAGTGTTTGGGGGCCTTCTTATACCATTGAATAACTGAGCTATGGGGAACATAATTCAATCCCTATTGGTTCTTTCAACAAACCATTCATAAATAATGTAAATCATTGACTTTTTGGAAATAAATGCAAGAATAAAGATGAAATAGCATAAAAAATGTAGACAATAGAATTCTAATAGAACCAAAATGATCTAAATGCAATATGCAAAGTGAGACATTTATGTTAGAGATAAATATTTACCTCCAAGTCCCTAGGTCAATGAATTTGAGGCCTATAAAGTGAATTCACGGCTTGTAAGAAAATTCATAGAATGTCTTACAAATTTGAATGGAATGAAAAAATATGAAGTGCAAAGTTAGAAATGAAATAAGAACACTATAATAAATACTAAATGATTTAATTCCAATTAATATGTTGTATATTTGACCGTCTTGTTATGTAGTAACAATGATGGTAATAGTACCTATCAACAACAATTCAAGCTTCAAAAGCATTCTTTAAATGGCATAAACCTGGTTTTGACACTCAACATGCATTAATCTTAACTTCTCTCAATTGCTCATTCATACATTCATTAATACATTCATGCTTTAGTCTCATTTGGGAGATAAAGTTCCTATTTTAAAACTTGGATTGACATGACCAAGACAAAAAATCGAGAGATTCAGGATGTTTGTTCAAGGCGTTAAATAGATTGGGAAAATTCTAAATTTGAGTGAATTTGTGACCTAAACTTAGAGATCGTGAATTATCTAAATAGGAAAAGTTAGGCCTATTTAAAAAAATCCAAACGATCATTTTGGTTGTTAGATGGATTTATAATTTAGCGAATTTGTGGCCTATAATTAGAGGTTGTGAATTCATTAAAATAAACTAAAAGTGAGATTGAAGTTGACGAGTATTTTTAATGATGCAAGAAAAAAGGGTGGGCTGATAGGTACATGGATTATGTGTTCTAGAGGAGTGGAAATATTATGACTTGGGTCAAAAATATTTGTCTACACATAGCAATTACCATGATGTATTTGTTGCATGGGTTGTCATTCTACCTATCCACAATGCATATGGAGTAGAATTCCACGAGAGATGTACCAATCCATTAAATAAGGAAAAGGAGGGAAGTTATATTATTATAAATCTAGAGATGAGGCTAAAGTGATAAAAAAATACACACTTTGCTTGCTTTATTTTGTAACTACTCTAATTTCATTTTAGAATTTATACACCCCCTTTCACTTTTATAAAATCTTATCTTCCAAGGGTTTATCACATAACAAAAAAAAAGGTCATAGCAATTATATGAATGAACTACACTCTTGTGAGATCTCTCATCTTAAAAAATATTTGGAACCATGGTTGCAAGTAATGGATATGGATTAGAATGTAATTGAAATATATGGTAATATGTTTACACACTTCTTTGCATTCATATGAGACACATAATATATGATAACTTTAGATATGTATTGTATACATGTCATTATCACTTGACTCAAATAAACATGTTATTAAGATTTATAAGGTGCAACATAACCCTTATCCCAACTACTCTAAGATTTAGTGTAATATTCACAGCATAAATATTATATATAGTTTGATGAAAAGGATAGAAAAAATAATCATACAACTCTTGGCTAAATATGATGCACCACCTCACTAATATTGACCTATCAAAAATCTATAGTCTTGCCAAGGACTAATGGTGTGCCCTTGGGATTGACTAATTAACTTAAGATGATATAATAAGATTTAAATATCTTGACATATAACACATCAAATATGTATTTTGTGTATGCCTATAATATGCATTATTTGTTTATGAAAATATTAGGCATGAAATTATATTCTTAGAATAAAATTATATTAACATAAAATAAAATAATACATAGTCCTTGTTGTGTAAAATGAAGAGAACAAAATTTAATCATTGACGTGTTATGTTTATTGAGTATGCTTTTACTATAATTATATTGTATCATAAATAGTTCAAAATTTGCTTCAAGATTTTAAGATAAATAATTTGAAAACCCTTTTCATATATAATTTTTCAAATTTTTTTAGCCTTCTCTTCTCTACCCCATATTTTGGGAAGAATTATTTGTAATATAATTTCTTATATTAAATCCTATTGTATTGTTGTCACCTACATTTATGTCTTTCCAATGTTGTAGGTTGTTCTTGTTGTTGTTAGTAGTCTAATCTACAGAAAATAAAGTCATTCTAAAGACATAAGTTATATTATATTAATATTTAAATATTGTCATAAATTAAACAATAATATATCAAATCCATTACCAATCTAATCATATCATATATTAAAATCTAAATTTTGAAGAAAATATTGATTTTTTAATAAGTAAATAACTATTTTTTGTTAAAGCTCCCCCTTCACATTTTACATGAGCAAATGAATACTAATTAGTAGATCTGAAGGCAATGATGTAACCTATAGAGATTTCAAATATCAGATCAGTAAACTATGTATGACATAAAATGTTGTGACCTCTTAGCACCATAAGATTTACCCCACGTATTTAAAAAATATAACATATTGTTTTGAAAGTAAATATATTAAGCATATAAAGTAACATCATCTTCAATTATGATTAATAGAAAATTACTTATGTTTAGACATTTAGATTCATTACATAAAATTTCATGATAAAAAAACATTTAATACAAAAACGAAAGATAATTACCAATGGGAGGATAAACATAAACACATGATAACCCTTGATTCATTCCAAGGAAAGGGTAATGACACATCACTATGATTTAACATGTGTGGTTCTCTCAACCATAATACATCACCATACATATTAGCATATAAATACACCACAACATAAGAATATATAGGATCAATTGGTTTATGAGAATGAAAATATTTTGAGGGTATAATATTTTCAATGATTAACTGGTCAAGGGAAGTCCCTACAAAAACCAAACTTGGGGATAATTTTAAGAAAATGTAGTTGGTGTGGTCTGATGATAGTTTGTATTGGGGGTAGATAAATAGTTTATGGAGGAGGTTTGTTACCCTTTTGATATTTGTGTAAGGCCTAGGTGTCACATTGAATACATTTTGGAAATTATGATTGTAGTCTAGAATCAGTTGAAAATGTTTGAAAACTAATGGAAATAACCCAAAATTTTGTAGCCCTATAAGAAGAGGTTTTGAGCAATAGGACTAGTGTTGCTAATTGAAAAGTGTAAAAGGGTTTGGGCCTTTTCAAAAATATAAATTTTAACTTAATAAAAAACATATATAGGATAAAGACGTGGAGGAACTATATAGTATTTAAGGTACTTCATCTCATTTTTGGGTGGCACCATATTAAAATATTTTAGCAAATAATCAATAGATAAAAGTACGTATCTTAAGAGTGACATTAAGAAATTAGTTGAATTTGGAAGTAATCTACTTAGATTTGGGCCCACTATCTCATTTCAACAATTGAAATAAAGAAATCACGTTTTCTCCAACTTTTGAATTTAGGTTGGATACCCACTAGTCATGCTAAACTAAGCTAATATTAGTGCATAAAAGAAAATTAGAAATATAAGGGCATAAAAAATGTAATGTAAATACAATAAAAGTAATTTTGACTATGGTCGTAGCAATATTAGTGTGTCATCAATTAGTACATATAGAACAAATCAAATAACATTAGTGTGTTCCAACTTATAAAAGAAATTTGCAATAATAGAAGATAGGACTAACTAAAATGTAGAAGAAGTTCCATAGTCACTATGCATCAAAAAATTGAAAAGGAATTGCCGCAATCAATAATCAAACATCATGCATTATCTTACTATTATTAGTAAAGTAAACTCGTAAGTATCAATAGAGTATCACAAGTGTAGCTATATATTTCTCAATGGCTAAAATATGCTTGTAATAGATCTCATACACCCTATTTATATCAAATAATAATTCTAAGAGTTACTAGGGGTAAATATTTTCTAATCCTAGTAAAATATCTAATTTAGGGATATATTTAGCAAAATGATGCACCACTAAACCTTGCATACCTCTAAATTACCTCTAAACACACTTAATAACCTTCTAACTCTTTATTTGTACCATGTGGTAACAAAGTATTGATTCTTGGATGGTTTCCTTGCATCGTGTGTTGATCCTATCCTATTCTAAGAAAAAAATTGATTCTTCATTTTTGGGACCAATCACACTTTTTGGGACAAATTGTACTTTTGGTACTTTGCCATGGTTGCAAACCTTGTCCTATTAAAAGACAAAAATGGTTATTTGTCATTTTACTAAAATTGTAATTCACATTTTTCTAGAATGGATTGCACTTTTAGGTAAATCACCTTTTGCCCAAGATTTCAAATCACAAAATTTATAGTTAAAAAGGATTCCCTTTTTAAAAAGTAAATGGAAATTTCTACCTTTTAAAATAGTGAATCACAAATTTTATGATCTTTGAAATTTGACAAATCATAATTCAATAATGGCAAATCATAATTCTGGTCCAAATATGTATTTATTTAGTGATTCAAAGTGCAAATCGCCTTTAAAAAAAGGTAATTTTACTTTTAGACCTTGGAAGAGAGTTTTTATTACACAATAATGAAACATAATTCAAGTTCAAATATGTGTTTTTTAAGTTGTTCTAGGTGCTAATTGCAATTCAAAAAATATGAATCACCCTTTCTAACCTTGGAAATAACTTACACCTCATAAGTAGAAAATCATAATATATAAAATAATCTATCACAATTTTGATAGTTAGACAAAATTTTTGAAGGCTAAATTTATCTTTTGAAACTATAAAATTAAAATCAACCTAAATTCCACATCAAAATTTTGATTTACTCATGGATTCATGAAACGTTTGCTCTATAATTCTAATTTGGAATCTAGATCTTGGAAAATTTTGTTGGGTTTCATAAATAACATACCATACCACAAAGTACTGAATTTGATACTTAAAAAATTTATAGTGAATTGCAAATTTTATACTTCAAAAATTTTATGGTTTTAAAATTTTGATAAATCATGATTCACTAATGGAAAATCATAATTTTGGTCAAAATATGTGTTAGTGATTTCAAGTTCATGCATTAATATTTTAATTTAAATATCCAAAGGATGGATCCACTTGATTTAAAGGAAAAGTGTTGGAGCTAGGTTGTTGGGGATGATCCAAGAGTGAACCTTCCCCTATAAAAGTGCATAGGTTGTTGTGAAATACCTTAATAAAGGATTCCATGATATCCCTATGTTTATGTGAAATGAAATCCATGTGATCAATGGATTCAAAAACCACTCTTTCATGATGATCATGTATACTGTTTAGAGAACCCAAGGGGTGAGATTCATCATCTTCTTCTACAAATTCAAGGTTCTCAAAAGTGAGTCGATCCTTAAGACCTTCTACTATACGATTAGGATTGATGGCCAATTGATGAGAACCACTATGACTTTGGTAACATCTCTCGACCATGGTTCGAAAGGAAAGTAGGGTTCAATTAATTAAGTTTTGAATTTTATAATGTGGATTATAGAATAAAGAGAAGATGTTTTAGCAAGCTTATATCTCCTTTCCTCAAAACATCAAATATGGCCTATTTACCTCAAGGGCATTCCTATATAATGAAGTTCTATTTATACCTAACTCCTCTCTATATATTCATAAATACATAAGAAAAATTCAATATGTGGATGACCAATGATATGTTGAAGTGATTGATTGGATACGTGGCCAATATGTTAGATGAGGGTTAAAAGTATGTCTCCTTATGACTCATACTAGCCCAGTATAATATACTTCTTACTAAGCATAAGTACATGTGAGAATCTATATGGTGAATGGTGGTCTAAGCTTGATATATGCCCAATATAGCCTAGTAGCATGTGTGATAGCTACTCAAAGTATCATAAATACCCTTTGTAAGACTAACAATTGGTTATGTTCTTATTATCTAGTTCTAATGTGATTTTATTTAAAAAATAATGTTAGATGGTCTTGATTAAATTTTGAACAAATTTTAGTTTGTCTAAGTATTAGTTTGGACAAAGAAGGATCTTGGGACCTATGATGGAGTTCACATCAGTTTCACTAAAATGTGACAAGGGGAAGAGATGTAATGTAACAATCCAAGTCTAATCACCTGGTTACAGCACAAAAATAAGCCAAGTAATTTCCAAGGTATTTTTTTCATCTAAAGCACATTCTTCAACCTAAAAATAGGTTTTATTTTTTTAGTAATTAAGGTTCATCCAATGTTTCAATAACATAAGATTCAATCAGTACATGGTATATCAACCACTTTTGAGAACTTGTACTACTGGAGACAGTCACCCAAGTGGATGAGACTGGCCAAATCCCATAAGTTGTACCATTTTGTAGAATTGATATATCTCATTTAACTTCCTCTTATTATAGCATGAGGGTCGATCCACAAATGGGATTATCCTCTAGGGCCCATAACACCTAGAGGGTGGATGTATACTTTCCCCATCCCATAGCATATTGAACATAAAATTAATTGTTCGACTTGTTCAAGATTTATTATGCAAGGGGTTAGCGTACATATGCCTAGTATATAGTTGATTATCCTCTTTTCTTGAGTCAACTAGATCCATGCCATTACCCTGAAACTAGTATTAGTTACAAATGTTCATTATGACTCATGATAGTTTATCCCATACCAAACATCATGGTAGATCTAGCTTCCATAAATTTTCTATATCTCTACAAGTCAAATTAATCAAGGACTTATCACTTGTACTTCCTGAGCAACGAGCTAGAGAAAGCATCCCATACTACCCCTCATTAATATTTATGATAATATCTCTTAGTCTAACTTGTTTCATTAGAAAAAATTGTTCGAGTCAATGGGATCACCATATCGTAACCACTATTTTGGGTGAATTAGTTGAATTATTTGTTTTAATGAGTTTAAAAGAGGTTTTAGGCTAACCACCCTCAAGGTTGGGGTTTCTAGAAAATCTACCATATGAGTCTTTTAGAAAATACCCATTCAACTATCCATATTTGAGTGCAACAATTCTCACTTGTCTTAATTATTTTATTGCTAAAAGGTTGTTTAAGTTTTAGATATGGTTCCCTAGAATAAGATGATTGTCTCCAGAACTATCTAGATCCATCATTGGATTTCACATAGTTTTAAGATTTAAGCAATCACAATATCACAAATATAAGGAAATCCTACCCTTATATTATTGAGAGATAGTTTATTCAAATATCCATATTAAATACATTTGAACTAATAAAGAATTTATTTTTAGTCTATCATTTCATTTCTCTACTCCATATTTAATACTCAAACAACTTTAAGAGAAAATATTCTTTTCTAAATAATAATTCAAAGAATGACATGAGCATAAGCATATCTAACTAAAATAATAAATTATCTATATGCATATACTTCGCTACGTTCAACCATAATCAACTAATGCCTTACATTATTTAATTAACATTAAATAAAGCATTTACATTGTAAAAATTTCTAAGGAAAATGCAGAATCATTTTCCTTCAAAGAAACAACACCATATTATATTCTCATTATAGCGAGTTTCTATTTCACTTTAGTAAATCATACGATAGTGGAAATAAAATGTTTCAATAGATCAATTTGGATTCATATTATATGATAATTATAAATTTTTCTATCCAACCCCCTTCAGTTGAACATAGTTGAACATTTCAAGTATTCACAATCGATTCCAAAAGAAATCTATGCTTTCCAACTGCCTATTAAAAAATTAAATCCTACTTCACAGACTCTCATTTTTATTTAGCAAACATCTAGTCCATATAGCTACAAAGTTATAAGATAAACAAATCCATTGTATAATGTAATTTCATATTAGGGATCCTAAATTTTAGTTATCAATTTCTAGTTTACACAATAGCCAAACTACCATTCCAATAGCATTATTAACCTACTATGTTGAACACTTATAATTTAACAAGATTATAAGAAGTCAACCAACTGAGTCTAGAAGTGATAACATAAATTGTAATATGTTCCTACAAGTAAAATTCTTTAAATTTTTAATATATGCTAGCATAAAATATTCTTACTCCATTGTCTTGATAATGGAGTTCCACATTTGCAAGACTATTTATCTCTCTTGGAAATATAGCACAAATACTCATATTACAAAATATTAAATTTCTCAATAACAAATATTAGAAGGACCATATTCTGGAACCTAGTTTTATTTGGCATCCAACTTTGGTGTTTCCTTTCCCTAAAGGACAATTGACCAACTAAATCAACTTACATGCTTTCAATATGTTTTTGAAGCATCATAGTTACAAAATGACATGTAATTAACAATCAACTATATCCAAAAACAAATTAATAAAACTAAAAAATATGGCTACCACTTTAGTTCTTCTTCATAGTACTGTACTCAAATATGCACAAATTACTTAGTTCTATTCTTTATTTAATCTACAATAATTTATGAATATATTGGCCAAAAGGAACAATATCTAATATTTATTTCACATAATCTAAATTGGTTTCATAATAGTCAGCGACAAAAATAAAGTCATGGTTCTCCTCCACCGGGTCTAAGCAATCACATTGTTATCTATAACAACCCTCCAAAAACCTATTTTATTATATGCCTAATTTGTCTATAAGGATGCGATATTGCTAATGTATCTATGGATGTAGGAGACATGTATTTTTACTGGCAGGGTAATGCAAAGGAAGGAGGTCTCCTCAATGGGTATAAGATTTATTACAGTGCAAGGTAATTCAAGGGAAATGATGAGCAGTGGTGTATTCACCAGTTGATATGGGCAAAGAACCCTATAGGTAATGCATTCACTAGTGGTCCATGTAGAATGCATATCATGTAGTTGAATTTGTAGGAGTGTTTGATGTTTGATGATTTGTGAATTTGTGATATTTGGTTGGCAATTAAAATGCTTAAATGCATGGGAGCCATAGTTTAAAATTAATGAGATAAATATGGAATAAAGATATGATTAATATTGTTCTAAAGTCTGAAAGGGAAATGTGTATTTTTGAGAAATTTATTTATTTAATATATATATATATATAATTAAATGAATAAACATCAACATATGAGTGTATTGAAAACAAATAATATTTAATGTTTTATTGTTGCTTTTGAGACAAGGTAAATAAAGTAATTTAAGCAATGGTATATTAAAATATAATAATAATATTATTATTATTGTTATGGAAATATTGCTTTCCATTATTTGAATGGGGTAATTAGGGAATTATCGATATTTTTTGGAGATTACTATTATTGTGATGGTTTTTGAACATGGAAGAAGTGGATACCACTTGGCACATTTAGAATAGATGGGTTTCAAAACAAAATCCAGATTTCCATGTGAAGGAGAAGAAACCATATTCTAGATTAGGAGGAAAGAAGTGAAGGAGAATATAGATGGTGTTTGACGTGGTTGCAGGAGTGAAGGACTTAGGAAGAAAAGAAGTGCAAATAGTGCTAATCAGTAATTCAAACTGGCTTAATCTACAGAATAAAATGGGATTAGTGGAAAAAGAGGATTTGTTCAATCCATTAATTGATTCTGTCCTGTGTAAGAAATTAGTTAGTTTTTGTTTTGTGTATTGAAATGGAAGTGAATACTTTCAATGCATGTGTAGAAATTAATATGTAACACTTGTTTGTGAATTTAGTTGAAATTTATTGGTAAAACTATTGATAAACTAAATTTGACCAAACATGTATGGAATAGGACGCATTCGATAGATAGGAATTGTTGAAAAATAAAAATAAAATATGGTTGTTGTGAACCTATGATTAATAAGCTTTTTGTTTTGCCTCTGCGTGCTATGTTGGAAATTTTATGTAATATTTACATGCTAGTTTAAAAGCTCATGGTATTTTATGGCTTTGGAGTGATTTCACCTCTGCATGCTATGTTGGAAAGTTTATGTGATATTTGCATGTTGTTTTAAAGCTATGGTGTATGATGGTTTTTGAGTATCTGCATGTTGTGTTAGAAAATAAAATGATGTATGCATGCTATGATAGATGCATGTCAAGTTAGAATGGATACTCTGATTTCTTGAGATATTACCAAAAAAACTACACCAATACTGAAGCTCTGTGGAGGAATATATATATATATATATATATATATATATATATATATATATATATATATATATATATATATATATATATATATATATATATATATATATATATATATATATATATATAACTAGAGTATTTGAATGAATTGATTCACTAAATTTGAAGATATGCTATGAAGCATTAGTTTTTTGTAAACCATCGATATTTAAGAGATTCACTCTGATGAAGTTTGATTTAATAAAAATTCAAATCAAATGCTGAGAGATTAAATAATTGTATATAGAAAAACGTAGTCCAGGAAGAGTTGCATGCTAGCACACCGTGAGTCTTCAAATTTAGTGAATCAATTCAGTCTTATATTTTATGTATATTGAAGAATAAATATGCATTTGGGGTGAAAGACTTGTGTATTTTATAAATGTTGTACTAAGATGATAAATTCTTTGATATGTGGAATAGTTTTTGAATTTTAAATTTTTTCTTTTCCATATGGCATTTATCGATTCAAATATTTTTGAAATAAATCTGCATGTGTTCATAGGGCAATTGAATATAGATGATATTTTTATTGGAAAATGTAGATATGATGAGTTGCAAAATAAAATTCTTGTTATAAGTATAATTTGCCTATGAGACAAGATGCTGGTATACTGGTTGACATAAAGATTTTCAAATAATTTTTACAATCTAAAATTAAGTTTTTAACATGAACCAACAAATATGCATAGTAAGAACCACCTTTTTTGTTACTAGATAGGAAGGATATGCCCTAAAATAAAAATATCTAAAAAACCAAACTATGATGGACTGACATTTAGAGTATTAGTAGAGCTTTTATGGTGCTCCAATAGGACCATCATCTATATAGAGATAAACCAAACATGAGTTTAGAGTACAATGTATGTTATAGTAATATTTAGTTAAAATCCATCAACTGAGCCTAAGATTAGAGGAACTGTATGGGAAAATTTTGGATAAAATAATGAAAATATTTTACCAAACAAATGATGGTAGTATAGCTTCGAAAATAGAGGAGCCAATAAAAATCATATATAGAACATGTTTACTTAGAAGACTTGACACTATAATGTTCTTCCGTGTATAAAAGGAATTAAATAGAAATGAAAGCAGTCTTAACATTAAAATTTAAAGTGTGGTAGTGTAATCTTGGGTTCATTTTAAATTAATATTCTATGGTTGAATGATAGTGTAGTTTTGAGATTCTTTAATTAAAATCTGCATAATGGGTAGGTAAATCAATGTGAGTTTACCCATAGGAAATGTAGAACGGTATTATTTTAGATCTTATATTTAAATAGAAATAGACCATATATTAAAATTATACAATAGTTTGGTTGCATTGTGATTAAACTTATAGGTTAAACCTACTCTATTTCAAGGCTATGTAAAGAAAACTCTTAATATTATTGTAGAGGGGAAGTGATTTAAGGTTTTATGATGTTATTTTCAATATTGTTTTTCGTAATCTCTCTTCTGTTACTCTTTTAAAAGAAAGTATACTTGTAACCAAATTATCATTAGTAAAATTATAATGTACATATGGTTAAGCTTATGAAATTTTAAGGAAATTGTTACGTTGGCAAACCATTGCATAGATAAAATTTACTAAATAAACAAAACTTAGATAAAAAATTGAATGAGACTTTTCAATATTGTGGGAAGGAAAATCATAACTCGCAACCTAAGGTTATGGGTAGGACAACCTTAACAATATATCAAGGTTGTGGAAAGGAAAATCCTATGAGATAATTATTAGTGATGCTTTTGGATACGCATCCATCATAAATCAGGGCTCTAATTGTACTTCTAATAGAAAAAGTTTAGAACGAGAGGTAAAGAAGGGTTGTATGGGCATATCTTCTAGGTTATCCCTGCTAGGGATGAGTGGTGAATTGTGGTTGACTAGGTAATATCGACATCATGATGGTATGGGACATTGTGTTGGTTAATAAACATAAAATACTAGGTGGTTACCAGGGTATTGATAAGACCCTAGATGATGCTCCATGGAGATTGGATGATCGCCTATCTCGAGCATGTATGCGTTAAGTATTACATGATATAAGTACAATACATAAGTTTTTGGATTCATGTTAAGACATGGGAAAGTTATGTGTCACACCTCTAGGTGTTATGGGCCCTAGAGGAAAATAAACCCACTACATGAACATAGGATCTCAGGAGGAGAGTGAAGTTCAAAATGGGTAACTATATGGGATTTGGCCAATCTCTATATCATGAGTATTTCAACTGCAATAGAATGACACTCATGAAGATAGATTTAGCATACCCATACTAGAAAATGAATTAGAAAATAATAAAATAAAGAAAAAAAAAATCATAATGAAACCTCTGATATTGAAAAACCAAGTGGGAAGACTTTGTTAGAATAAGTGAATATTCTCTTAAGTTCTACTACGATAGACACACTTGAGTTTCCACTCCTCCATTTGCTAGTTGAACTCTCAGTGGTGTCTTCATCAGAATTGATGAGTTGTTGTAATCCATTGACTCTTGGTGATCAACTTTGTTATTTATACAAAGTTGATCCCTGGAATAAATCAATTAGTTCTATTTTATTTCTTCAAATCTTGTAATATTTTGTAGTTCTAATATTGGTAATTCTAACATGGTATTAGAGCTAAATAGATTCTGCTAGCATTCTCTCTTGAAAGAGGTTTATCGAACTGGTTCTTAATCTCTTATTCTTTGTTTTTTTAAAGAAAGAGGTTTTTTTCATATTGTAGTAATGCTATTATATGCAATTTTTTAAAAATATATTTGCTTATGGTAATACCTACTGGTTTATATAATTTTATTTTACCATTGATGCAAATATTTCAAAATTTACTTGTTCACTACTTTGTGTATACATATTGACATTTTTTGCCTCTATAAAAATACTCCTTAACGAACGTAGCTTGCTTTAAAACAATTAAAGCAATGTTGCATCATGTTCTAGGTTTTTTTTTAATTTATATTATTTATTCCCATATCGAACGCAGCCATAACTATGTTTCACTCAAGAAGAAAACTAATATAAATCAACCATTTTTTTAGAGGCCCCCTATTTTTATTTTTCCTCCTACTTCGCCTATGTTTATTTGTTTTTTCCCTTAAATACGAGCTCGTTCGGCTCTCAATAGCCTTCGTTGTGCATTTAATAATGTATAAGGATAAGCAATTGGTATTCTTTCACCCTCGCTATGTATCTTCTAACATGGAGGAAAGGGAAAAACCGTAGACCCTTACTTTTGGTGGGCATTTAATTTTTTTAGATCTTACAATCTCAAATCATTTTATCTTCATAAATTTTAATTAATGTAAGGATAACTCTCTGCATAACTAATTAATGACTCTTGGTCTACCTACCTAGACCAAGGTTCGTAAAATTTTTTTGAACGTGGCCTTTGGCCAGCATTTTGTTGTGGTGTGCCTTGAGACTACGTCTCTCAATGGGAATTTCCCTCATTAATTTTTTATATTCTTCAAAGATCTTGATATTTTAAGAAGTTTTCTACTCGAAGTTCATCATATTTGTTTGTCCTTCGGTGCTCAAGAGTATCTTTTTTCCTCTTGTTATATAAACATATTTCTAAGATTAAAATCATAACTCTTTCGTATTCCTAAGATTTTCTTCGATAAAGCTTAGATTTATATTTCTTTGGGCCCATTTTATAATGTTCCTTGTAAATCTCTACCAATTTTTTTTCTTTATGTTCTGCAAGTGAAATATTCAGAAACACTCATGTCACCGCATCCTCTCTTCGATGCCTTGCTCTCAGTGTCTTTGATTCAAATTTTAAAGCTGGTTTGTGGAAAGGTTACTAAGGTAGACTCTCTGCTTTGGTATAACTCCCCTTAATGTCTCTTCAATGCGTCATATGGTAAGGTGTTATATGATTTTTTAAAATAACATTTTTCTTATCCAGTGCAGATATAGAAGGAGTCTCATTTTTCCTGGATGCCACCATTGGTACAACAAATGTAGATGCCACCCTTCCTTATATCCAGTGCAGATATAGGAGTCTCATTTTTCCTAGATGCCGCCATTGGAGCGGTGAATGTAGATGCCACCCTTCCTCGCTGCTTGTTCATTGAAAGACTCTTCGTGGAACCTTACTTGTTGCCTTTCAAGATGTTTTTTCCACTGCATCCTCTATCTGACGTCAATCCATTTAAATATTATATATATATATATATATATATCTAGTAGAAAGAAAAAAAAAGCATTTCATTTTCTTTTCGGCTTTTTCTTCACCCGAAAATCAAAGGAGAATTGTAAAAATTTTAATAAAAAAAAAATTGTGGGGGTTTTATAGGTGCCTTTTGCACCTATACTAAGTTCGGGGGGGGGTGTCATTACATCACTTTTTTCCTTCTTTTGCCTTATTTTCTTTCATTCTTCAATTGGTAATAATTGTTTATATATCTTGATTAATATTAAAAAGGTGTTGATTAAATATTCAATCCTTAATTAAAGAAATTACTAAAATATTTTTTTACTATTTCTTTATTTCATTAAGCAAAATTTTATATTAACAACTTAAATTCTCTATTTTCCAAATGTCTTTAATATTTTATAGAGATATTTTAGTGAATGAAAAATCTTTCCTTTCAAAATAGTCTCTATATTAATTAACTTTTTTGGAATCAATTTTTTACATATAGTCAACTTAAATGAAATAAAAGGGTATTCAATCCAATCCTTACATAATAAAGAACAAATAAAATATATCTATTATTTCTTTATTATTTCATTAAGAAATTAAGAATATTTATGCATTCAATTTATTATTGTTGACAAAGAGTATTTTTTTATTATGTCTTTAAAAGCATTATTTCTCATTCTAAAATTCCTAATAAAAACAAATAATTTATATCACCACTCACCTTATTGTACATACTATTTAACTTGTTGTTTCCCTAAAGTAAATGCAAGTTATTTAGTAACCAATACAAGTCTGGTTGATATTCACCTATGTTCCAAGTATCATATATAATCAAATACTTATATTTTCCCTCTAGTCATGGCAGGTATTTTAGAAGAAAATATATATAGGTCTGGCATATTTGTTCTCTTAATCATAATTAATATCAAATTTAATCAAAATACTTATAGTTTCACTCTTGTTAGGGCAGGTATTTATTGAATTATTTGGTGTTTCCTAAAATCTTTGGCATATTTATCTCATTAACCTCATTAAATATCAAATAACCTCATAATTACTTATAGTTATCCTCTTGTTAGGGCGGGTATTTTTGAGCAATTTGTTATTTTTTATAGACTTTTGTTGACTAATATCCATTGCATTATCTAAATTAAAGTTAAATGGGGGAACCTTTGGGTTAACTTCAAAATGAATTCAATGAATACAATTGATCCTCTCACTCCTCACAACTTCCATACATGGAAACCCAAAATTTTAAATATCATTTCTCAGAAAGGGCTCACACACCTATTAGAAGAAAAGCAACCTATGTTCGAAAAATAATAATAAAATATTTATTCACAAAGGAAAAATGTATGAAACAATGGGTATTATATTCTCTAATGTGCATGAAAGTTTGTGGTTTCACATTGCATATTGTAAAACTCCTTATGAAAGTTAGGAGAAACTAAAGATCTTGTTTGGTAAAGTAGATCAAATAAGATCAATGCAACCTCTATCTCCTAAGGACTTCAGAAATATTGTTGACTTCCTCACCAAATTCAAAGAGGTCCTCACTCAATATAAAGGCATTGGGAAGACTAATACTGAACAAGAGCATATTTATCTAATCCTTTCTAAACTAAATGGTGTATTTCAAATATTTTCTACCACCTTTCTATCTACCAAATATGCTCTTGGTGCAACCTTTAAAATGCCCTCTTTAGAATATTTTTGTGATAGACTTACTAGGGAAGAAAAAAAAATTACAAGATATGAAATTTCTTCTTATTCCTCTTCCTCAAAATCCTTAGTAGCCTCCACCTCTTATAAAGAAAAATTCAAAAAGAAGGAAAACAATCCAATAACTTGTACTCACTGCAAAAAGAATGGTCACTCTATAAAAAAATGCTAGAAAAGATTACAACAACTAGAGGCAGCTATGAAGGATCAAAATATAGATAATAAAAATCAAATAGGAAAAACCCTTAATGTTCAAGGAAAAAAATCCTATTCTTCTTCTAATCACTGGGTCCTAGATTCCGGAGCAACTCATCACATGACTACTTCAGATGAGTCATTCTCTTCTATCTCCTCAAGTTCAACCTATAGCATAGAAGTTTGTGACTCTTACTTCATCCCAATTAAAGGAAAGGGTGACATAACCATTGATGGTGGCTCTATAAATAATGTTCTCTATGTTCCAAACATTGTCACAAATCTCCTGTCCGTCTATCAAATTTATACTTCTAGAAATGGGAAAATTGTTCTCTTCTCTCCAAGAGTTGAGATAAGATACTTTCAAGATCAATATTCTCTCATAGCCAAAGGAGATATTGATCACAACACTTGCCTATTTCACTTCAAAGGATTCAAAATTCTAGAAGGGGCCTCCTATTTTGTGGCTCATGGAGATCTTGAAAGAAAAATTTGGCATGAAAGGTTGGTCATATCAGTTACAACTACCTAAAGAAATTGAGCACCCATGAAATTATAACACGTTTACCTTAAGTCTCTTCCATTGATGGATTTTGTCTTGGATGTGCTCTTGGAAAGCAACATTAAGATCCTTTCCACCTAAGTAGTTTTCTAAAAACTTAATCCTCTCTAGAATTAATCTATAGTGACTTGATGTTTTTTCTAAAATCTTATTTCAAAGGAGTAAAATATGCTCTAACCTTTATTGATGAGTTTTCTATAAGAATTAGGGTCTACTTTCAAAAATTTAGAAATGATGTTCTATCCCACTTCAAAGTCTTCAAAGCCTTCGTCTAAAATCCGGCCTCTTGCAATATCAAGCAAATTCACAAAGATAATGGGGGGGAATACTGTAGTAATGAGTTCTTCATATTTCTATAAAATCATGGCATCATTCATTAGCATTTTGCCTCCCATAATCCTCAGCAAAATGGCATTGTAGAAAGAAAAAACCAAACATTAAAGGAAATGGAAAATTGTATGCTCCATTCAAGAGATCTTCCATAAGTTTTTGGGCAGAAGCTATTAATTGTGCCAATTATATTCAAAACTGCACACCTCATAAAGCTCTTGATCATTTAACTCTTGAAGAATCATGGACTAGTTCAAAACCATATGTTTCCTTCTTCAATATTTTTGGGTGTACTTCTTGGGTGCACATCCTAAAGAAGAAAAGGAAGGATCTAGATAAGAAACGCAAAAATCTCATTTTTTTTTTATTGTGATGAAATAAAAGCATACAGGCTCCTTGATCCCTCAACTCATGAGGTATTTTTTCATAGGAATTTCCAATTTGATGAAACATTCCCTCAAAAATATCCTCAACTCTCCTCTTCCTACATTGAGCCTTATCCTATAATAGAACCTCAATATTATGAAAAATAAACTTTAGAGGTTAACTTAGAGATTGATAATCAAGATGAGGAACTTGCAACTCCAAATAATTGTCTTTCTACTCCTTCTACTCCTTCCACTATGCCAAAATGGGCCTACACCATTGTTAAAGAAGCTACTCCTTACATCCAAAATATTCCATCATCCATATCAACCAACTCCATAGGTACTGGTCTTGTTTTTCAGTCTATTTTCTTTGATACTCAATCCTTCAAAGAAGCAACTAGTATTAAAAAATGCGATGATACCATGGAAAACGAATTCTCTTCCTTAATCAAAAATAAAACTTGGGATTTAGTTTCCTTGCCTAAAGGAAAGAAAATAGTTCATTGTAAATGTATTTACATAATAAAGTATGGTCATAATGGAGAAATTAATAAACATAATGCTCGCCTAGTAGCCAAAGGTTTATCTTAAATTGAAGGAATTGATTATGCCAAAACATTTGCTCCAGTTGCTAATGTGACGCATTCAAAATCAAACAAACGCTTAAGTCCTAAGATGTGAAATGCATGAAATGAAAGAGACGAATTGAACGGAGATAAAAGAAAGTACAGAAAACACAGCCCTTTTTATTTAACTCTCGTAATATCGGTTACAAAGACGCCTCCTCCCTTTTCAGGGGCTAGGAGCGTTAAAAGAGTTTTGGTTACAATCATGACTTAGTGCTCCTCCTTCCGCATGCCCACATTTGAAATGGGCGGGCCAAAGTGTTGCCACCACTGGTGTTGATGAATCCTTGATCCTTGCTGCTCCTCCTGCATTCAAAGAAACAACAAAATTGTTAGTAGCACCTGTGACAAAATATGAAGCGTTTGACCTTAAAAACCAATGGAGGATGCATGCATAAGATTAGCTAAACCAGTGAATAAAATGACTCCAAGTAACCTGCAATTTTGACAGAGACCAGAGAACATTACCAGAGGGCCACTGCCATCAAAACAGTCAGGGAAACGCCACCGATTTGAGTTCGACTGTAATTCATCCCTGGTCAGGACGAATTCTACTGTAATTCGTCCCTGGGTAGGACGAATTCGCCTGCGACAAAGCGCCGAAGTGATGCTGCCCAAATGTCGCGTCTCGGGATCTCCAAAAGTCCTGCAAACATAGGGGTTAGCTAATTGGGGGCATTTTGGGATGACCCAGATGGTCGGATTTCCCCAATTTGACCTCCATCAATGGGAATTTGACGTCGTTACCTGCAAGTTAGTGAGGACCACAAAAGCGACAAAACATGATAATATTTGATCAAAGTCTTATGAAATCGAAATTATAAACTATCTAAACAACATAAAATGGAATGGAATATAAACAAGTGACAAAAGAACAAATTAAAATGAAACTAAGAAGTGCGGGGCGCCTGGGCGGGCCGCCCACCGTTAGAACTTGATTTCGGCACCAATCCACTTGGGATGGGCCCAAAATCTCTTGTAATGGGTTGTCGACGAATTGGTAGATCAATGTGGTCAAATGTCGGGTTTTGGGTCCGGATTCACACTTCCAATAGCCACCCAATAACCTCTCTTGCGAAAGAGATCAAGGATGTGGAAGAGGTGAATCAAAAGGGTAAAATGTGGTATTCAATTTGGCAGCACTTCGTTGCTTGAAAATGCCTCCAACTTGTCTTCTTTTGGGTGGGAAAGTCCACCATTTTATAGACCCAAGGGGTCTCTTTTGGAGGGGCATGCAGGGGTGCCATGTGGCGGCCATGCCTTCTCAAGAGGGAGGAGACTCCTCCCTGACTTGGGCTTCCATGACTGCCCTTGTGACAGTCCTCTAACGCCCACTCTACCCACCTACACGCGCATGCAAGGCAGGAGGCATTAATTGACTGTCCTCGGCTGCCACTTGGCACCATTTTTCTTTTTGCCCGTTGAACCTGGAATTCGTCCTCACCCAGAGCGAATTCAGAATTCGTCCTTGGGTGAGACGGATCCCAATTTGAATTCGTCCCTGGGCGGGACGGATACTGAGCAAAGTGCTTGAATGTGCCAAATTGCCTTCTGACCTTCCAAAATTGCTACAAAAGTGGTTAGGACCACTGTTTAACCTTTGAGGGCTGCCCTGGGGCTGTGTGTGTCAAAGCGATCAGTGTTTGCAGTCACATAATCGGATTGGTGTTATTTTGGTGTCTACAGATGCCCCTTTTTGGGATGCGTTGTGCATGGCACAGCGTCGAGCAAAAATAGATAACCAAAGCACTAATGATTAGGGTTTCTTGGTAACCTAACCAACTTTTGATGCCCCAAGTATGGAAAGGGCATGCATTCTTGAATCCTTGCTTCTGACGAGCTAAGGAATTTGATTTCAAGTATTAACCTATTTTGGTGAGGTGTGACTTGAGCTTGGACATTGATCAGTCATGATTAGGCAAAGGGCGCAACCTTTTGTCCATAGGGGAACCTTGTGTTCATGCTTCGGGAATGCCAAGTGTTTGATCAATTTGTGATTATTGCTTGTTTACTGCCCCAAGCAGGAGCGTAATTGTCTTTGTCAATGATTCTTTGAATGCATGTCATTTTCCTTAATTGGGTGTGTGTTTGTTGATTGGTGACTAAGTGTGACTACCCCCTCAAGCGACGAATCGATGAGGGAATGACCTTCGTGAGAAAAGTGACGAGTCACTTGACCCAAGATGACTTTTGCAAGGGTGCCCTTAGATGGTTTAGCATTTAAGCATGTGCAATTTTTTGACATTTAGACCTATTTTTGGTGGGTGTTAACCCTTTTTGCGACGCTTTTTGGAGCTAAAATTGGCAAAAATCCGTCTTCCCGTGGAGCGGTCCGGCTATGGTAGCCTTCTTAGGGAGTAGGATAGTGACAATTTGTGACCCCAACGTCTATTTTGTATGCCCGGGATGTCAAGTGCAACAGCACTCTCATCGGGCAAGTTTATTAGCTATTTTTAGTGCATTTTTGTTCAATTTTTGATGTTTTTTGAAATTTTTGGCCTGAATTCATCCCAGGGTGGGACGAATACCAACTTAGAATTCGTCCCAGGGTGGGACGAGCGCTAACCAGAGCGCTCATCCTAGGGGAAGATGAATTTAAGCTCAAAAGGCCTATTTAAAGGCCAAATCTAGGGTTTGGGCTCATTTGCATCTGATTTTTCTTGCGATTTGGAGCTCTGGGGAGGAGGAGGTTAATTCTATGAAGCGAAGCGCTGCTAAATTTTCCCTGCCATCATGAGTGCACAAACCGGGTCGAGCGACGGAGCCGAAGCGAGACCAGTAAGTGTTCCCTAGTATTATTACTTTTGGTTAAAATTGTAATTTTGTTTTGTTTAATTATTTTTGTGATGATGTTTTTCAAAATTTTAAAACTTAAACCCTGAAACTGAGCTGAAGACAACTAAGACTTAGTTGTAGCACAAAACCTAGGTAAAGAATTTTTTATTTTACTTTTAACTAAACCCTAGGATAAACGGAACGTAAAACCCTAAGACTTAATTTTTGTTGTTTTTTGAATTTTTGTTCTGTTTTTAAATTAATCAGTTAGGATTAGAAACCCTAGAACTGAAAAATTAATTTTTGAATTTTTGTTTTGTTTTATTTTTGGAATTTATCAGTTAGGATTAGAAACCCTAGAACTGAAAAATTAATTTTTGTTTGAATTTTTATGTTTGTTTTTTTTTTGTACATTGGTATACAATGTGGTATATTCATGTTATTGTTGTACAGTTCTTTTCCATGATTTTAATGTTTTTGAATTGTTTTCTTTTGCAGGTTGTTAGGAGCCGGTACCGTGTACCCACTGCTTTCACTGAAGCACGAGGGGGGCTGACTGAGGTTGACTGGGAGTGGCTTGATGCCCTTGGGCTCAAGCAAGTGGCTCGACTGGAGCCTATGGTCATGGATCAGGCCTATTTGATGGCCCTGATCAATCTTTGGGATCCGTGGACCAACACCTTCCATCTCCCAATAGGGGAGATGATTGTTACTTTGGAGGATATCTATCGACTTCTACGGATTTCGATAGATGGACTGCCGATCAGGACATCATCGCGTGATCAACGGACAACTGTATTGATGAGATGCTTCGGGCATGGGGAGGAGCTGGGTGTGGAGGATCCACTGGAGAGGGCAGAGGGCGACGCAGATTGGCGAGATTTTGGTCCGATGGTGGCTGGAGAGGGGGGTGTTGGGCATGAGGCACGCATTCCTTATGGGCCTCATGTCCAATATGTTGTTACCTGACTCATCAGGTGCAAGGTTCCCATGGAACCTACTGGATTTGGTTTGGCAGTTGGTAGAGTGCTCGATAGAGGCACCGCTTATTATGAGATGGGGACAGACACTATTGGCATAGCTCTATGGGGAGCTGTATGAGGTCCACTATCGATAGCGAAAGGGGGATTAGTTGTAGCTACTTGTTGCAGTGTTGGGCTTGGCAGCACATAGCAGTGGAGAGGCCAGCCAGGTTACCATGGATGACTCGGGCGAGATGGAGGATAGGGAGATAGGTTATGCAGTTCTGTGGCGGTGGTCTAGGGAGCAGGGGCATAGTCGATGGTGGGCAGGTGTCGTAGGGCACTATGTCGATACCTTCTCTTGGCTTACTCTAGGGGAGGTGGTTTGGCACCCTTATCGGGACTGTCCAGCCTGGTCGAAGGCTAGAGAGTGGCTCTGATGGGTATGTAGAGAGCGATGGCTGATTGGGTGGCATGGGACCGAGCATGAGTTCTTCTCGTATAGCTGGGTGACCCGATAGTTTGGGGTGTGCTAGGGGTTCTGGGTGAGCCCGTGGTCTATCGATGTCGGGGGATGAGAGGACTCTGGACCGACCGGTCATCGCGCCACTAGGTGAGGATTCAGATGTGGTGATCGACGTCTCGGATGTGGATGACGTCGGGACTACTGTTGAGTATGACTCATGGTGGGTACTAGTGATGGCGAGGAGAGGGGCCATTGGGAGGCATAAGAGGTAGTGAGGGTGGGGAGGGTGTTGAGGCACCAGGGATGATTGGGGAGCTCCTTTGGAGGATGCGGATATGGTAGAGGTAGGATGGTATGGATGCGGATCTTGGGGCTCTGGTGCGGAGATGTAGGACATTGGAGAGATGGGAGCCAGAGAGTTGTTCCAGAGAGGCCCATGCCTCGGCGGATGCGAGGAGATGGATGAGGTACGTTGAGAATGCATGTTGGAGAGGTGCTAGAAGGCGTGATGAGGAGTTGGGGGATTCTCTATGGGAGAGGGATCTCCTATGGGTGTAGCGAGCGGGAGAAGCATTAGCTTCTCAATGGAGAGGGGGTATATGCGCATGAGAGAGGGATCTCTTATGGATGCAGTGGTAGAGAGGGATAGGGTTTTGGGAGTGAGAGAATTAGTTACGTATCACGATGGGAGATAGGAGTGGTTGGCATGATGGAGATGGAGGAGAGATTATCCACCTTGGTGGGTGGTACCTACTTAGGAGGTGGATCATCACGTCGTGAGAGGGAGTGAGACGAGCAGTCAGCATCATCTCGTCGTAGGCGACTAGATGAGGGGGGGCAAGTAGGCATGATGTGGGGGCTAGCGAGTAGCCATCTTGAGGGGTCCCATAGGACCCACACCATGGGGGTAGTTCTCGTCGCACCGATCCTTGATGATCATGGTGGTCGACGCCTTAGGCTTGGTGGTTTTGTTGTATGATTGTGGGGTCGGATGACCGGTTATTGTAGCCTGCGGGCATTTTTATGATATATATATATGACTTTATTTTGTTTATGCAAGTGATGATTTGATCTTATGCCTGATGGTTGATGAGTATGGATGTATGCATGTTAATTTATTTTGATGGATGCATATGTTATGATGAATGCAAATGTTTTGATTTATATGTGATATGCAAAATGAAATGGATGAATTGAATTTGTGTTGTTTGGTTAGGGCACCATAGACTGTTTAGGACTTTGTGATTTTGTTTTTAGGCGATTGTTGTGGTAAATGACTTTGTATGTATACATGTGGTTTTTGTATTTTTTGATGGTATTGTAAGGATGAAAAGTAGCGCAGTTGGTTTAGAAATGTAGCTAAGGTTTTCTGAGACTCAGACGGTTTTAACTCACTAGCCATGATTGTACTTTATCTTACAAGACTTTTGAACAAGGTATGAATTGGACTTGTTTTTGACCAAGTTATTTCACATCCTTGTGTGTGCAATTGAGTTCATTTATGTGGTATTTGTCAGGATACCGCCGATGCTAGATAGGCTATCAACCAAACCTGTACTGAGGATCACCTAATTAGCTCCACTAACTCCTTTATTGTATTTAGTCAGATTAATCTGTGGTGCTATCTAGGATACCATAAGCTAGCTCATCCACATGCAAACATTGATCTGTACACAAGTTAATGTGACAGATATATCATCATGCGGGAAGTTTACCACCAGTGACCGATAGGCTATCAACCAAACCGGTATTGAGGCTTGCCTCATGACCTGTCGAAATGCTGAGAGTTCCAGGGATTCAAGTTCGACTCCCTTCTTTTCTTCAATTGTATTGGGATACTTGCTCGTTTGTAGTGATAAAAATCACTATTTATTTTTATATATTTTTCTTTTGAGCAAGGGATTTGGATTTGAGTGATAAGAGTCACTATTGTATGTGCTTTTTGATGTGTGCACTCTGGGGATATCAAATTTTGGAGTTTTGACTTTTGCAAATTTTTGATGTTTTGCAACTATTGAGAACTTGGGATTCTTGGGGAATTGGGTAGGGAAGATGCTTGTCCTTTTGCCAACTCTCAGCATTCTTTGGGTCATTCGCATAGGGGGATGAGCAAGATAACCGTTTCGCTTATGGTGACCTGGATTACTTTGCAGGTTTCATCTTTCGTTCACACAACTTGGGAATTTTTATGTGTTTTAATTTGTGTTGGGATGCTATGTAACAAGGTGTGATCCAAGTAGAACTCTACCTTCATAAAATCTGTCTGACTTGGTACAGTACATGGCTAGAAAGCAAAATTATGACTGAAAGATGAAAACTCTTGATACATTCGAAGACAACTGACTCTAGTGTGGTAAAAAGCAGTAAATGGTGTATTTTTGTTGTTTTTTGGATTGCTTATAAAATGGAAAAATGTGGAACAAGATGGACTAGCAGAGCAATTACAGCCTATGGTGCCTTTGACCTGTACGACCACAAATATGCAATGTATGGATGCGATGCTTAATGCAGCTATATATTTTTGTATTTTTGATGGATTGATTTTTGTGAATATGAAGATGAGATGTGAGAAGAGCTTTTATTGATGAATTTGAGCATGCCTGGAAATGAGATGCAAATTTTTGTTGTTTTTGATGATTTTTGGATTTTGAATTTCTTATTTTTGACCAAGCGATTGTGGGAATCCTTGGAGCATTTTGGGGTTGACCAAGCGATTATATATTAATTTTGGAGAATTTTGGGATTGACCAAGCGATTATAGGAATCCTTGGAGCATTTTGGGATTGACCAAGCGATTGTAGGAATCCTTGGAGCATTTTTGGGATTGACCAAGCGATTATATGGAATCCTTGGAGCATTTTTGGGATTGACCAAGCGATTATATGAATCCTTGGAGCATTTTTGGGATTGACCAAGCGATTATAGGAATCCTTGGAGCATTTTTGGGATTGACCAAGCGATTATATGAATCCTTGGAGCATTTTTGGGATATGGCTCTCTTAGATATGGAATGGTCACAAATGACTGATATTCAAGGGTTCTGTTTCCTTGATTCCATCAAGAGAAGCTAGCCGGTATGTCTCGGGTCCTATTTTGCTATCAATGACATATGGACCTATCCAATTTGCCATGAATTTGTCCCTTAGGTGGGATGACAAACTAGAGTTCTGTTGGTTTTCCTTCAAAACCAAATCACCAACCCGAAAGTCCCTCAGGTGAACTTTCATGTTGTAAGCTTTCTTAAGTCACTCTTGATAGATACGTAAATGCTCGAGAGCATTAACGCATCATTCATCAAGCAACGTAAGCTGGTCTAACCGGGCCTACCGTGCAGCGTCATCATCGATGAACTCTTGCATTGATATGCGTAGGGAAGGAATTTCCAACTCTAGAGGCATGACTGCCTCGGAGCCATACACGAGCGAAAATGGAGTGGCCCTAGTGGGCGTCCGAATGCTAGTGCGATAAGCCCATAGGGCAAGTGGGATTTGGATGTGCCAATCCTTATGACTGTCTATGACCATATTTTTAAGGATGGCAACTAGCATTTTGTTTGACGCTTCTGCTTGCCCATTCGCCTACGGATAATAGGGTGTCAAAAAACTATGCTAAATTTTGTACTTTGTGGTCAAAGCACGCACGTCTTTGTTCTTGAATGGTGTCCCATTATCCGAGACTATTTTGGATGGAATACCAAAATGACATATGATGTTATGCAAAATGAACTCCACAATGCGGGGTCCTGTCGTAGAGGTAAGCGAAACTGCTTCCACCCACTTGGTAAAATACTCTGTGGCCGTTATGATAAACGTGTGATGGCTTGACGATGCAGGGGAGATCTTTCCAATTAGATCGAAGCCCCACTACAAAAATGGCCAAGCCGACTGGACTGTCTGCAAGGCCTGGGAAGGTACATGCATCAAATTGGCATGGTGTTGACACTTCACGCACTTCCTGACATATGCGCAACAATCTCGCTCTAAAGATGGCCAATAATAGCCCATGCGAAGAATGCGCTTTGCGATGGCCATACCACTGAAGTGGCCACCACATGTACCATCGTGCGCTTGGGCGATTGCCCAAGTGGACTCTTGCTGGTCCAAGCAATGAAGGAGGATTCCTTCATAGCTACGATGGTACAAAATGTCTCCTATCAAGACATACTTAGCCGCTTTCTGCTTGAATGCTCATTTTGTGGCATGTGTCAATCCAAGCGGGAGATTACCTAACTTGAGGTAGTCTCTAATGGGTAAATACCAGTCCTGTTGATCAGAAACCTCGATGGTATGAACAACCAATCCCTCTTGAAGTTCATCCCTAGCAAACGCTGAGTGGGATAGAACTTGTAAGAATAGCGTTGTGTTGCTATTAATGGGAGTAGGGGAGAACAAGGACCCCTAGTTGGCATGTTTCAGATGATCGTGGATTCGAGAGAACTTATCCGAGGATGGTTCAATCTGGATCATGTGGATTCCTGGCGTCAAGTCGGAGCTTGCACGCTCCATCATGGATTGCGATAGGGTTTTGACTTGAATGGTTGTCATATCACCGGAAAGGTCTTGCGGGATTAGTGACCCCAAGGAGGCCATTGTGTCCGCAAAATGATTCGATGACCGAGGGAGTGCCTCGATGTCGTACCACTCAAGTTTTGCCAGGAATTTGTCCACAAGGGCTTTATAAGCCTATAGAATCGGGCATTTGCATTGGAATACCCCTTTGACTTGATTGACAATTAACAACGAATCACCAAAGATGTTCAGTCATTTGATGTTCATGGTGATTGTTGTCTGAAGACCTATGAGCAAGGCTTCATACTCTGCATTATTGTTGGTGCATGGGAAATTTAATTTAAATGACAGGGGCATTGGAGCGCCCTGCGGTGTGAAGAATACTATTCCCGTGCCACCACCTTGCTCACATTTAGAACCATCAAAAAATAGGGTTATGTCAGCCTGTGACTCAGGCTCATCAGAATCTGGCGATTCTGAGACATGGAAGACCCCATCATCGGGTAGTTCTATGACTAGAGGCTGATCGTCTTCAAGAGGAGCCTCTGCTAGTTGATCGGCTATGACCTGTCCTTTGATAGATTTTTGTCCGATAAACTCTATGTCAAATTCCGTCAACAACATGATCCATTTCGCCGTGCGACTACTATGATAAGTACGACTCATCATGTATCGCAATGGATTCTCCTTAGACACAACATACGTAGTGTTGCTCAGCATGTAGTGGCATAGCTTTTTGGTAGCAAACACCACTGCCAAGCAGAGTTTCTCGACGTATGCATAGTTAAGTTCATAACTGACCAGGGTGCGGCTAAGATAGTAAGTAGCCTATTCTTTGTGAAGTTCATTCTTCTGGGCCAGCATGGCACCCAGTGCCACCTCAGTAGCTGAGATGTATAAGTAGAATGACACTCCTGGTCTAGGTGGTGCCAATACTAGCGGTGAAGCCAAGTATTGTTTGATGTCATCAAAGGCTGATTGGCACTCGTCATCCCAGTGAAATGTAACCCCCTTGTGCAATAATTTGTTCATGGGTCGGCACTTGTCAGATAGCTGCGCTATGAAGCGTTTGATTGATGCGACCTTTCCCTGTAGACTTCTGAGCTGCTTAATGGTAGTTGGGGGAACCATTTCAAGGATTGCCTTGACTTTCTTTGGGTCCACCTCGATACCTCGCTTTGAGACTATGAAACCCAAGAGTTTTCCAGATGTGATGCCAAATACGCACTTCTTGGGATTCAGTCTGACTTTATGCTCCATGAGGCGATCGAGGATCTTGCTTAAGTCATCGAGATGATCTGGGCACAAAAGAGACTTGGCCAACAAATCATCCATGTAATCTTCCAAAGTTTTATGCATGTAATCATGGAAGATGTACGTCATGGCACGTTGGTAGGTGGCGCCAACATTTTTAAGGCCAAAAGGCATGACCTTATAACAAAATGTCCCCCAAGGCATTGTGAACGCCATTTTTAGTTGATCCTCGGGATTGATACGAATCTGATTGTATCCCGAGAAACCATCCATGAGGGATAGCATTTCGTGACCTATTGTAGCATCTACCAACGCGTCGATGCTTGGCAAGGGGAAATCATCCTTAGGACTCACTTTGTTTAGATCTCAAAAATTAGTGCATATGCGAATCCTCCCATCGAGATTTTTGATGGGCACCATGTTGGACAGCCATGGCGGATAATCCATGCAGATGACAAACTATGCATCCAACAACTTTTGCAATTCATCTTTGACCATCAAGGCCACTGTTGGGTGCATCTTACGTAGTTTTTGCTTAACTGGCTTGATTGTCGGATCAAGCGTCAGATTATGCGTGACTAGCTACGGATCTAGCCCCGACATGTCTCTGTATGACCATGCAAAAACCTCCTTCTTCTCTTTGAGAAGGGCAATGTAGTCGGCTTGCTCTTCAGAGGATAAGCTTACCCCTAGCTTGATAATCTATGGATTCATTGGATCTAAGCCGATGTCTACGTCAGTCATCTCCTCGACCGACATGTGGGATCCATCCTCCAACTGATGTGGAGTCGGGATCAAATGGATATCATTAGCTAGGTTTAAATCTACGTTGGGAACCTCGGGTTCCTCTTCAGCCTGAAAGATATCCTGAGTTGTCCCTAGGGTAAAATGAGGCATTTTATCGAAAGGCCAGTACTCTGATGGGGATGGAGGTGAATTGACGTGATCCTAGTCGATGGCATCTATGTCTAGATGCAAGGACCATGCTGGATCGGCCGGATTGCGGATGGGTGCGGTCAAGTCAATGGAGATCATGTGGATGAAATGAACTTGGTCTCCATTACCATGGGTGTGATGACTCAAACATTCTGGATGTTCTCTATGTTCTGGATCTGGCTCTAGAGGGACAGGCATGAATGGATCGGCCCTATGTGCTGATAGGAAGACAGGGTCTTCCCTCGACACTGATGTCATTATAGGGTCTCGGGGTGGACGGTGCTCATCGTAAACTTGGAGCCATGGATCCAACACTTGGTCCCACCTTGCTGGGTCTACGTACCACTCATGCCCTGGCAGTATGCCCATCTATGCAAATAAGTCATCAATCTCTAAGGGACGCCGTTGTTGCATTTGTTGCCTTTGTTGCATTTGTCGCATGTGGTTGAGATAGGCCATCTCAGTTTCATCTTCCGAATCACTGTCGGAGATCCAAAAATGTTCATTTTCTTCAACAACTGCTTGCGAGATTAAGGGCTCACCTTGTTCTAGCAAATTAATCTGGTCCCATTGTTGTTGGTCCACGCTCCGTGGGGGGACCTGATTCTCTTGACACAGCACTGGCTCGATTGGAGCCTCTAGAGGGAACAGATTTAAAAAGATCTCTTGCCAGTTATTCATGGGAACCTCTTGTGAGTGATCACTATCGGATCCGAAGGGAACATATGACACTGGTTCATGTTCTGCTTCATCCTTCGAAGATCCTTCTAGACACTGTTTATGCTCTCCTTGAAAGTGAGTTCCCAAACTTTCACCTCTCTCTAGCAAAGGAGAAGGATTATTGATGTTACCAAGGGTGGTTGTTGACCATGGGAGGTAATCTCCCAATGTATATGTTGTGTTTGGGTTGGCATAAGGATCTGATGCCAATCCACCCTTGTTGCCTATTCCTAGGCCTTGCATGTTTTCCACCAAGATGTCTAAGGGCAGGGGGTGGTTGAACCCTACTCCCGACTTGTCATAAGGCATTTGGTATCTTGGCTGGCAAAGGACACGCACTCCTTGCTCATACCTGCCTAGCCCGTATCCATGCCAATTGCATTGGCCAAGATATTTCAGAGCAAAGTCCGGGTTAGACAGATAGTTGACATCTTCTGCAAAAGGCTCTTCGTCCTCGTCCTTTTGCATGCATGGCTCAGCACCATGGTCAAGGCCCCCATACACAAAATTGGTCTGGTTCGGTGGGTAGCCTAAAGGAACAACTGTCCCGATGGGGAGGCGAGGTCTCCCCATGTCTTGCACTGACTCTAGCATGGGCGTTGCTACAACATTCCGCACTAGATACTCCCCCAGGCCCGTGCTGGCCATTTCAACAGTAATTGTTGGCGATTGAGAGGGAGGGAACGGAAGCCCTTCTGGAGTCCATTCCATGTTGGGTGGACTAGGAGCCTCAGCTTCCATTGTGCTAGGTATCTCTTCTGTTGAGATGGTTGATATTGTTGGCAGCACCTCTTCTAGGGGTTGAGCCTCTTCCAGGATTTGTTTCCCTTTGTCCTTCTGTTTAGCCATGATAGGTGGCATTGGTAGTGAAGGAGCGGATGATGAAGATGCACCTGGCTGGGGTTTTGATGGATTAGTCACCAGTGGTGCCCACGGCATCGGACCCTGTCTAGATGGATTTAACTAGAAATCCAAGTGCGTCGATGGGAGGGTCGATTGCGGCATCAATTGCACCGCATTGCAATATTTGAAGGGTTCTAAGTCCACCGGGACTACATGTACTTCTCCTTCAAATGCATACTTCAAACATTGGTGAGCTATCGAAGGGACACACTTCATGTCCCTGATCCATGGTCGCCCTAGCAATATGTTGTACGCCATCTCGCCTTCCAAAATATGGCACAATGTAGGTATCATCTTTTGTCCTACCTGAACGGGTAGAACAATTGTGCCAACTATCGAGCATATCGCATCATTGAATGCTCGTAGTGTGTAAGTGGAAGCGGTGATATGAGAGGCTGGCAGCTTCAGATGTTTCAATGCTGCTGTAGTAATGATGTTACTAGACGAGCCAGTGTCTACCAACACCCTCTTATACGGGATCCCGTTGACCCACGCGATAACGTGCAAGGGTGGATCTGCCATGTCATCAGATACTGATTTAACTTCATCTTCTCGGAAGGTGATGACTGGCTCCGTGCATCGTTTTACATGTCCCACGAAGTTATTGAAGGAATTCGCTTCGTGGGGCTGCAACTCGATGGCTTTCAAAATCTCCATGAGAGCCTCCCGATGGGGCGCTGATTGTTGTATGAGCTCATATATGGAGAGCCTAGCCGACGTGGTCCGCAAACTCTGCGTGAGTTTGGTCCGTATCGTGACCTCGGGTCTAGGCGGAGGTAACTGCACAGGGTGTTGTTGAGGTTGCGACGTTGTTGGAACTTCTCTTGTGGCTGCCTCGGGGGCAACTCCTGGGTATTTCTTGTTCCTGGTCACTATGCTGATCATTCCCACATACCCTTGCATGGGGAAATTCTGTCGCACCTCATTGACCTGAAGGGGTTTTGCTTGTGCCTCATGGGCAGGCAAGGGATCCTTGAAGACCCCCATCTGCTGGTTATTTGGCGCTATGGGGTTGTCCACCGCCAATGTTTTATTATCAATCAAGTCTTGTATCAATCCTTTGAATTTCCAGCATGCGTTCAGGTCATGTCCCCTTCGCCTGTGGAACCTACAATATAAATCCTCTCTGTATCCCTTAGGCTTGGGAGCGTTAGGATCTATGGTTTGGATCTCTGGAAGGGTGATTAAATTTGTCGCTGACAAGCGGTCAAATAGGGAGTCCCTAGACTCCGTATAAGGGGTGTACTGTCGCTTAGGGCGACGCTACTGATTTTGCTCCTATTTTTTATTTTCTCTTTCATAATTATTAGGAGGCACTGCTTGATAATTAGCCTTTTGAGGCTGTATTTCTTGTGCAGGCTTAGGAACATTTATCGCAACTTGATTAACCACAGCGGGTTTTGGTTGCGTAGTCCCTGTCTTTGTATTTTTGTTCCACTCTTTCTTTTTAGGTTTGGCAATTTTGCCATCCTGTATTTTGATCTCTTCGATAACTCTGGCTTGCGCCAGAGCTTCTTCTAAGGTGGCGTATTGCTGCAGCTGCAATAGCCCAGAGATTGATCTCAGACAACTTCATGAAAACATTTGTGTGAGGTCGGACATAGGGGGAAGGTAGGGTAGCTTAGAAAGCAGAGCCCTCCATCGATTCCCGTAGGCCGCCATTGTCTCCTCCTCATATTGCCTGAGGCTGGCCAGGTCACTCAGTGACGCCTTCTTCTTGGTGTTGAAGGCGAAGCGTTCAAGGAACGCATCCACTAATTGATCCAAGTTATTTATGTTGTGCTTCGGCAACTGGGTGAACCAATCCGAGGTAGGGCCTACGAATGTGGTTATGAATGTCCTTAGCAACAGCGCATCATTATCCTGAATGCCAAAGCATTGGCTCAGGAATCTCGTCACATGCTCTTGAGCATCCTCTTCACCCTTAAAGATTGCCAATTGAGGCAACTTGAAATGTTCGGGGTAAGAAGGTGTGGGCACTGACGGATGCACTGGATGACTACGGAGTTGGCGTAACGTGGGCTTTTGGGGCCCAGAAGCTTTGGTTTCCATAGACTCCAAATGCTCTAATAGCGCTTTGTATGCATCGAAAGATTTAATTTCTTCCTCTTTTGTTTGCTCCCATTGTGAGTTATGGGAGACTGGAGGCCTATGGAGGGGTGGCCGGATAGCACCCCCTCCGCCTTGATAGGGCATTTCGGCCCGCTCTACTTCTGGTTCATACTCCTCGTAAACTTCCTGAGGAGTCTCTGGGCGAGACCTCTGACCCTGAGTGGGTCTCCGCGGAGGGTACCCATCATTGTTTCGGGGAGTGGCCTCCCTCTCAGGTCTATGGGGTCTCGGAGGCAAAGCTTGACGAGGTCGCGGAGACCTATCCTGCACCAAGGGATTATGCCTCTCAAATGGTTCCACTTTTTGGGTGCGAGGGGTTGGCACCCTCTCAGGTAAGTTATAAAGCAGCTCATCTGCTTCGTGCTGAATGCGCTCTTTGTTAAGGCGGTATAAGCGCTCTAACTGCTGATGATCTTGCTCAAGCCGCGTGATCTGGGCTTGGCGGGTGGCATGTCTGGCGACTGCCAGGTCAATTTGGTCCGCCATCTTGGGCTTAGGAGGCTTGAATGTTTCTCCTATGTATTTGCCTCGGTCTTGATGATCCGAGATTTCAATGGGTCGCTTCCCTCTGTCGAGGTTGGCGGCATTTACCTGAGGCTCTGGCCTCGATGTGTGACCATGGTATCTAGCAGGTGCGGAAGCGCAAGGCTCCCACGCTGTATATTGCTCTCGAGGAATTTGATGGTCTTCCTCGTACTCCCTTTCATGGGTGTGAAAGGGGCGGGCGGAGTTAGCTCGCCCTGTGTGGAGAGCCCTGCGCTCTGGGTTTTGTCTTTCAGTTCTAACAATGATGGGAGGCAAAGGAGAGATGCCATAGTCACGTTGTCTCTCCTCATGGGCACTGTGCCTCTCTAGCGCTTCGTTGCACGGTGGCCACTCATATCTAGCCTCTAAAGGCGGTCTTCTATTTACGTTGAGTGCCACATGTAAAGCTTCTTCCCGAAAGGGGCTGTGCTGAATGGGCGTGTCCCCTAGAGGGGTGTCCCTATAATTCCACCTTGACATGGAATGATGTGGACTCTCTTGTGGTCCAGACCGCCAAGGCGGTATGGCCAAGTCCTCAGGGCTAAAGCGAAGGCGACTTGTGCCCGCTCCTTGTACACTTTCCGTAGCTTCTGCCCTTGATTGGGCTTGGCTACGGGTGCACACCATTGTGGTGCTCTTCTACAAGCTAAGCAGATTTTTATCTTTTTGTTTATGATTTTTTTTTGTTACACTAAGCAGAAATGAACACACACATACACAAACGGTGATTATCTCTTTTAAAGATTAATGGTGTGTCCTAGACTGGTTTTAGTGCATTTTGATGATTTTGTTTTGTTTTTGAAAGTTTTGAAGAATGTTTAAATGCGTAATGAAGGCTCATATGACTCCCATAAATGGTCGCCCCTTCAATATACCATTGCCCGACCGATATACCAACCTCTCTATATACCCGCCCTTACGAGAGGGAAACTATAGGTACGTGAGAGCAGATGGTACATGGTACGTAGGCGGTACGGAAGGGGGATTGTCCTGTTAATGACACCTACCATAGAAGACTTATCCTCACATGCTGGGAATCACCCCAGCGACACTCGGTCAGCTTTCATCAGGATTTACGCCTAACAACAGTGACAATCGGGGTAAATGGATGCAAAAATCAAGCCAAGGTGGTGATGAACCCACCGTTGGTCTTGATCAAGGGCTGGGGTCTTACGACCAGCTCCTTGGTTTAAAAATGCCACGTGATGTGTGTGTGGTTCTTTTTATTAAAAATTAAAACAGGTAGAAGCAACTACTTTCCTTAAGAAGGCAAAATTGACAGAAAATAGAAACAAAAAAGCAAAAAATGACAGGAACAGTTTAGGACCCTTACCTTTTCTCTGCCTAAACTTGCTGTTTCTGATCCTCGGCCCTAAAAATGTACAGACAAAAATTCGTCCCTGTGTGAGACGAATTATAGAACAGAATTCGTCCCTGTCTGAGACGAATTAGAATTCGTCTCAGGGTCAGATGAATTACAGTAAGGTATTCGCCACAGGCAAAGACGAATAACAGTCAGAGCTCGAACAATGGTACCTGTAAGCACAAAACACAAATTTTTGATCAGTTTCTTGATCTCAAAAACCAGGGGACAGAGTCCCACCGTGATCGCCACTGAAAGCACGAGATTTCGGAAGAAAGAAATACTAATGTGACGCATTCAAAATCAAACAAACGCTTAAGTCCTAAGATGTGAAATGCATGAAATGAAAGAGACGAATTGAACGGAGATAAAAGAAAGTACAGAAAACACAGCCCTTTTTATTTAACTCTCGTAATATCGGTTACAAAGATGCCTCCTCCCTTTTCAGGGGCTAGGAGCGTTTAAAAGAGTTTTGGTTACAATCATGACTTAGTGCTCCTCCTTCCGCATGCCCACATTTGAAATGGGCGGGCCAAAGTGTTGCCACCGCTGGTGTTGATGAATCCTTGATCCTTGCTGCTCCTCCTGCATTCAAAGAAACAACAAAATTGTTAGTAGCACCTGTGACAAAATATGAAGCGTTTGACCTTAAAAACCAATGGAGGATGCATGCATAAGATTAGCTAAACCAGTGAATAAAATGACTCCAAGTAACCTGCAATTTTGACAGAGACCAGAGAACATTACCAGAGGGCCACTGCCATCGAAACAGTCGAGGAAACGCCACCGATTCGAGTTCGACTGTAATTCATCCCTGGTCAGGACGAATTCTACTGTAATTCATCCCCGGGTAGGACGAATTCGCCTACGACAAAGCGCCGAAGTGATCCTGCCCAAATGTCGCATCTCGGGATCTCCAAAAGACCTGCAAACATAGGGGTTAGCTAATTGGGGGCATTTTGGGATGACCCAGATGGTCGGATTTCCCCAATTTGACCTCCATCAATGGGAATTTGACGTCGTTACCTGCAAGTTAGTGAGGACCACAAAAGCGACAAAACATGATAATATTTGATCAAAGTCTTATGAAATCGAAATTATAAACTATCTAAACAGCATAAAATGGAATGGAATATAAACAAGTGACAAAAGAACAAATTAAAATGAAACTAAGAAGTGCGGGGCGCCCAGGCGGGCCGCCCACCGTTAGAACTTGATTTCGGCACCAATCCACTTGGGATGGGCCCAAAATCTCTTGTAATGGGTTGTCGGCGAATTGGTAGATCAATGTGGTCAAATGTCGGGTTTTGGGTCCGGATTCACACTTCCAATAGCCACCCAATAACCTCTCTTGCGAAAGAGATCAAGGATGTGGAAGAGGTGAATCAAAAGGGTAAAATGTGGTATTCAATTTGGCAGCACTTCGTTGCTTGAAAATGCCTCCAACTTGTCTCTTTTTGGGTGGGAAAGTCCACCATTTTATAGACCCAAGGGGTCTCTTTTGGAGGGGCATGCAGGGGTGCCATGTGGCGGCCATGCCTTCTCAAGAGGGAGGAGACTCCTCCCTGACTTGGGCTTCCATGACTGCCCTTGTGACAGTCCTCTAACGCCCAATCTGCCCACCTACACGCGCATGCAAGGCAGGAGGCATTAATTGACTGTCCTCGGCTGCCACTTGGCACCATTTTTCTTTTTGCCCGTTGAACCTGGAATTCGTCCTCACCCAGAGCGAATTCAGAATTCGTCCCTGGGTGAGACGGATCCCAATTTGAATTCGTCCCTGGGTGGGACGGATACTAAGCAAAGTGCCTGAATGTGCCAAATTGCCTTCTGACCTTCCAAAATTGCTACAAAAGTGGTTAGGACCACTGTTTAACCTCTGAGGGCTGCCCTGGGGGCTAAAGCGATCAGTTTTTGCAGTCACATAATCGGATTGGTGCTGTTTTGGTGTATACACTTCCCAAAAGTGGTATGGCTTTAAAATATATGTAAAAAGTGCTTTCTTACATACATATTTAAAGGAATATATACATGGAATAACCTATTGGTTTCACTCAAGACTCCTATCTTGTTTGTAGGCTAAAAAAGTCTCTTTATGGCCTAAAACAAGCTCCTAGATCTTGGAATGAAAATATGGACTCCTTCCTTCTTTCTATAGGTTTTTCTCATTGTGAGTCTAATAACACAGTCTACATTTGGAGATATGAAGGAAAAATCACCATTCTTGTTTTATATGTTGATGATCTTCAAATCACTAGTAGTACCTTCAATAACATTCAAACTATAAAAGACTCCCTCTCTAAAAAATTTGATATGGTTGATCTAGGTTTAGCTCATTACTTACTTGGGATCCAAATAAATCAAAAAAATGTAGGTATTTCATTATGTCAACAAAAATACACTCTAGATCTTCTTAAGAGGTTTAAAATGTCATATTGTAAACCTTCTCCTACACCTTTTCAATCTGGCATAAGTCTAAGTACTTCCTGCTCATCCCCTCTATGTGATTCAACTCTATACCATTCGCTTGCAGGGAGTCTATTATACCTTACTCATACTCGTCCAGATATCTCATATGTTGTTGGCCTCATATATAGATTCTCCTATCAACCTCACTTCAGTCATTGGAAAGCAAAAAAAATAATCCTCTGCTACTTGCAAGGAACTACTCAATTTGGGCTCTTATATAAGGGAAAATCCATATATATCATTGGCTACATAGATTTATATTGGATAAGTTCATTAGAAGATATATGTTCAACTTCTGGCTATGTATTTTGTCTTGGTTCTTCACCGATAGCTTGGTTATGCAAAAAAAAAACAAATAGTAGTCTTATCATCTATAGAGGTAGAATACAGGGCATCAATTTTAGCAAGTCAGGAAGGTCTTTGGCTTCATCAAATTCTAAGGGAATTTAGTTTATCCCATGAAAAATCTGTAACTCTTTGGTGTGATAATTAGAGAATAATTCACATTGTACAAAATCTAGTTGAGCATCAGCCCACCAATCACATTGAGATACATATGCACTTCATTCGATAGCACATTCATAATGGAGACATATACTTGGACTATATTCCAACTTAGGAGTAAATTGTATACATCTTCACCAAGTCATTTCCTTCTCCACGTTACATACGATTGTGAGAGAAACTTGGAGTAATACAACTGCATTGACACATAGGTCTTCCACCTCTCCTTTTACTATTGTATTCTTTGGAAGATGGTTTTTTCCCTTGTGTTATTTTCATCATCTCTCCAAAAGTATATATTGTTCATGAGTAGCTAATCATGCCAAGTTTTTGCAACTCATTCTTTTTTGTGTTGAGAGGACAATATTTGCCATCTAAAGACATGTCTCTATCTTGGATATCTTTCTTGTAATATATGGTTTTTCCCCAAGGGGTTTTTTCACCATCTATATATTTTAATTTAGTACCTCATTAGGTCATGTTGCCAGGACTTATCCTTTTATTGTTTTAAGAGGAAAATCTTTGCCATATGAATACAAGCCTCTTCCTTATTTCTTTATTGGTTAATGGATTTTCCGATTGGGTTTTTACCATCCCTTCAGAAAAAAATTATCATACATAAGTACCTCATCAAACCTTGTTGTCGAGACTCATTTGTACAAACCACACCTAGTATCACTTAAGGGGGGTGTTAGAATAAGTGAATATTCTCTTAAGTTATACTAGGATAGACACACTTGAATTTCCACTGCTCCATGTATTAGGTGAACTCTCGGTGGTGTATTCATTATACTTGATGAGTTTTTGTAATAGAAAGACTCTCAATGATCAACTTTGCTATTTATGTAAAGTTGATCCCTGGAATAAATCAATCAATTCTATTTTTCTTCTTCAAATCTTGTAATATTTTGTAGTTCTACTCTTGGGATTCTAACTGACTTGGGATGATTGGAAAACCAAGTGGGAATACTTGGGGTGTTACATTTGGTATCAGAGAAAAGGTTGTGAATATTTAGGTGATAAAATTTTAGAAAACCTATGTCAAATCTAAATTGATGTTACCAATGTGTTCACCTAGGACTTGAAATTTTGACAAGGCTCTTTGTTTTATTGGGCAGGCAATGAAATCTGGAAAAAAAGTGAGTTCCTCAAAAAAAACAATGATGGTTTAGTGGGAAGGGCTGAACGAGAACCATAGAAGGGTAATTTGAAATGTTATATATATTGGGGCATCAGAGGAAGCCATAGAACGCCCTCAACAAAATAGGAAGGAAAAATAATAGGTTATTAAGGAGGATAAAATGGTTTGGATGGTGTAATTATTATGGAAGCAAGTGAGCCAATAGAAAGAGAAAATGGAGCAGCAAAGTACTCAAACGGCTGAAAACATAGCTCAAAAAAAGACCCAAATGATAGAACACATGGAGCAACATAAAGCTTAGCTGGATCAATAACGAAATATGATTTCCCATCAATAGAAAATACTAGAAAATTTATCCAAAGGAAAAGAAATGGTAATAGTTGAGTATGAGATAACTATTGACCCAAGAACGAAACAAGTAGGTTCAAAGTTGGACAAGGATATGCGAAGAATTGATATAGCCAAATTTGATGGCAAAGGTGACGAGGAAGAGGATGAAAGATGTTTGAATAGTGTGGAGGTGTACTTTGTGGTTAGGACCCTTTCATCTAAATTGAAAACCTCATGTGCAATTTTTCGTTTGAGTGGAGCTATTGCTGATTGGTGGGATATATATAGAAAAACTCATTATGTGGAGGCTACCAATGTTCAATGGGTACCTTTGTTTTAGTATTCAAAGATAGGTTCTTAAAACCACAATTTTACCTTGAAAGAATAGCAAAATTTTCAAGGTTAACACAAGGTAGTATGTCAGAAATTGAGTACTATCAACGATTTATGCAATTGCTCAAATATATGCCTGAATATGAGCAACATAATGAGATTAAAATTCAAAAATTTCTCCTAGGGTTACATCCAAAAATTGGGCACCTAATTCTTATATTGAAACTTGCTTCCCTAACTTTTGCCTGAGACTTGGATCAATAGGAAGAGGATAATTTTAATGCAAAGAAAGTTTATTATCAACAATATTTTGAAAAGGAAGAACCAAAGAAAAGAAAAATGTGGGTCCAACCAAAGGAGACATGGGTTGGAAAAAGAAACGTGGTAATGGGAACATAAATAGTTTTGAAAAAATAAGAATAGGTACCAAGAAAATAGGGGAAATCAAAACTATCGGGGTGGCCAAAGAAATTTTAGGGATAGGTTTAATCAAAGAGCTAATGCACCAAGAGCTAGTACTCAGGAAGATAATGAGGGGAATAAGAAAGAGAGAGCACCATAAACTGGTTGCTGGATTTGTCAAGAACCTCATTATGCTGATAAATGTCCTTTGTAGGTAGATAATATAAAATAACCTATGGAACCTGCTCATAAGATATATGCAACAATATGTAACTCTGAAATCAATGGTCAAGCAACACCTTTTTTATTGAAAGGCAAAAATTATTATAGAAATGTTTATATTTTGGTTGATTTCGGAGCAACTGATAGTTTTGCTTCACAAAATATTTTTAGGGACATACCAGAAGCACCTGGATTTATGGCTAATGGGTGGAAAGTCGAGTATGGGTCTAGGTAAACCTATACTATTAACCAATGTCTATTTGACCCTCAAATAATGCTACCTCAAGGACAAACCTGATGGCATTTATATGTAGCACCATTACATGCCTTCGATATAATTCTAGGTATGGATTGGCTCAAGGTACATAAAGCATTGCTAAATTTTGAGAAAATATGGATGAAATTCACTAATAACACCAAGCAGATGATTCAAATTTACTATGAATGTGAATCAGTGGAACCACATATTTTGACACCAATGCAAGTAAAAAGAGCATTTGGAAAGTGTAGTACAGTCTTTATGGTAAAACTTAATAAAATGAAAGGAAATGAATCCAGAGCAAGTCTTTTCCAAACTTATCTAGTGTTAAATTATTTTTGATATGTATTTCCCAAAGAATTACCTGGTCTTTCGCCCCAAAGAGATTGATTTTACTATAGAAATTTTACTAGGAGCAACTTTGATAGCTCGAGCACCATATAGGATGACTACAATAGAGTTGCAAGAACTTAAGACTCAACTTCCAAAAATTTTAGAAAAATGATATATTAAACCTAGTGTTTCATCATGGGGTGCACCAGTATTATTTATGATAAAGAAGGATGGAACACTAATGTTGTGTATTGATTACATAATGTTAAACAAGATGACTATTAATAATAAGTAATCTCTACCAAGAATAGATGATTTGTTTGATTAATTAAAAAGAGCCACAATTTTATCCAAAATTGTTCTTAGATCTAGTTATCATTCGTTGAGGATTCAAGAGGAAGATACTCATAAAATTGCTTTTCGAACCAAATATAGCCATTATGAATTCATAGTGTTACCTTTTGGATTGACCAATGCTCCATAAGCTTTTATAAATTTGATGAATAGTGTATTTTGAGAATAGCTAGAACAATTTTTGTTGATATTCCTGGATGACATACTGATCTACTACAAAAGCAAAGAAGAGCATGATCTTCATATGAGGACTATTCTTGAAATACCTAGAAAAACCAATTGTATGGAAAAAAGTCCAAGTGTGATTTCTACGCAACCTAGGTACAATATTTGGGTCATGTAATTTATGTTGAAGGGGTTTCTATCGATACAAATAAAATTGAGGCGATTGGACTGCTCCCGCAAATATTTCTAAAATGTGAAGTTTTATGGGGATGGTTGAATATTATCACTATTTTATCCAAAAAAATTCTAAAATAGCTTATCCAATAACCAATATTCAAAAGAAATGAAAAGCTTTTAAATGGACAAAACGGTGTGAAGAAGCATTTATAACTCTTAAATAAAAGTTAACATCAGCACCTATTCTTAGAATAACAGATCCCAAACAACCATTTGGTGTATGCAATGATGCCTCATTGGAAGGATTAAGTGGGGTTATCATGCAAGAGGATGGTGATATTGCTTACAAGTCACACAAACTTAAGAAGCATGAATTAAACTATGCCACACATGAATTAGAATTGGTTGCGGTAGTGCATGCTTTAAAAATATGGTGTCATTAGGTAGTTAGTTTGGATGGGTTCTACCATTCTTCTTTGGAATATTTGGAATGAAAGGAACAACTGAATTTTTAATCAAGATAGGAAGGATATTCACTATATTTGGCAAAATACCATAGCCAACTTAGTTGAATCAGTCCACCAACTCCTTAATCACCCCCAAAACTCCCACCAAAGATGGGATCAAGTGATGCAAAGATTGAATATTAAACCTTCTAAGGGCAACCATATTAAAGGGAATGTGAGTATTAGGAAGATGGATAGGACTAGAAATTGGCAACCTCATCCTAAGGATTTTTGAAAATTCAATACTGATGGAGCCTCTAGAGGGAACCCTGGAAAAGCCAGTGTGGGAGGAATTGGTAGAATTTTAGATGGCTCCCTGGTTTTTACTTTTGCTGAGAATTTGGGTATTCTTTCCAATAACCTTGCTGAGGGGTATGGTATCCTTAGAGGCCTTTAGGAGGCTACTAAGGTTGGATGGGAAAAGGTGTTAGTTGAGTCTAACTCTCAACTTATGATTAATCTCTTGAAGACTCCTAAGAATCATAAGGTGGATTGGAGAATAAAAATAATTATTGAGAAGATTCAGTTAATCCAGATGGGATTTTTGAAATTTGATTACAATCATGTGGTCAGAGATCAAAACAAGAGTGTTGATGCTTTAGCTAATTGGGGTTTGGACAAAGGTGATCTTACTTGTTATGGCCACCCTCCTATATGGTGGGCTTCTCAAATTAGGGAAGCTCTTCTTTCTATCATTTCTTTGGATGACTCCAGTTCTGAAGGTACCTAGTTTCTTCTTGTTTTTTTTTTTTTTCTCTTTGGTTTTAAATTTACAATGGACTCAAAGTGAATAAATCTATTCTAACCTTCAATTCTAATGGATTTTCAGTTATTTATTTGGATACAGTAATTAAATTGCAAAAAATAAAGCAAGGGTTTGAACAATAAAGAACAATAAATGAAAGATAAATTAAACTACAGTCAGAATGCTGCCATCAATTCGATGAAACCGAAGATAATGAGGTTTTCTGCATGCAACCTAACCTAATGAACCTGCAAACTCGCACAATCCAAATAATCTAGGTGTGGGATTCTAAGGTGTCTACTGTAATTCCAGATTCAGGCATTCGCATGAAGCAACCAAGAGAACTTGTATTAAACTTCACCTAAAAGCCTTATAAATCTGAAATGAATGATATAACATTAAATCATGCATACAGAAAATGACTCCTTCTTTCTCATCAATTAGATGCCAACTCTCTGTATTTTGTATTAAATGATATGTCAATTACATTCAAATAATGTTCCAGGCATAAATATTCCAGAACAAAAAAAAAGAAGGAAATTGCCCAAGTGCGAGCCCGGAATAGAACGAAGCTCTTGTCTCCGCAACTCGCAATCGAAAATTTCCAACCCTTCCTTCAATCCGTGCTTCGGATTTATCCCTGTCTAGCGTGGATCTTCGATTCTCCCTGGTCGCTTCGCTTCACCTTCCTGCATGTGACCTTTCGAATTCTCACCCTTTCCTTGTCTTTATTCCATGTTTAACGCCAAAACGCCTAAGATCCTTCACTGCATGTAATGCTTCTGCAGACCTGACACCTGCATGCCACGTGTCACACGCTCTCTGCACCTTCTGTAATGCCACTCTGTGAAAAACCTGACAAAAACTGCATGCCGCCTGTTCACATTCCTGGTCGTAAAAATGCGACATGTCACAAAATTGTGACATGTCGCGATATCGCTACACTCTTCCCGACCGTACATCCTCGGTAGCATCTTGTCGCGATATCACGACCATTTTTACCTTCGGGCTCTCTCTCCTCAAACTGTCGTGATATCGCTACCACTTTTACCTTTGGGCTCTCTCGTCGCAAACTGTCGCGATATCGCTACCGCTTTTACCTTCGGGCTCTCTCGCCGCAAACTATCGCGATATCGCTACCGCTTTCTCTTTCCGTACGCCTCCCCGAAACACGTCGTGAAATCGTGACCATTTTTTTGTTCCGTACGCCTTGGCAAAACCTGTCATGATTTCGCTACCATTTCTCTGCTTCGGGCATGGTCTTCATTTCTGTCACGATTTCGCGACATCTCCCTTGTGCCGTACAATTTGCTAAAACACGTCGCGAAATCATGACCACCTTCTCCTTCGGGCCGCTTCTTCGAAACATGTCGCGATTTCGCTACTATTTCCTGTTCCATACACCTTTGCTGCAATCGGTCGTGAAATCACAACGTCTTTCCTCTTCGAGTCCTTTCGTTGCTTCCTGTCGTGATATCATGACGTTTTTCTGCTTCGTACACTTTGCCAAAACATGTCGCAAAATCGTGACACTTTTCATCATCCGTGCAGTTTTCCAAAACACGTCGCGAAATCGTGACACTTTTCATCATCCGTACGCTTCGAAAAAACACGTCACGAAATCGTGACCATTTTCATTCTTTTCCAACGGCATGTCGCGATTTCACGACACCATTTCTTTTCTTCTCAGCGACATGTCGCGATTTTGCGACACCATTTCTTTTCCTCTCAACGGCATGTCGCGATTTCGCGACAACTTTCAATTTTTCTTTTCTCTCCTCTTCGGCAGCGATGGAGCTACATGTCATGATTTCGTGACAACTTTCCTGTTTCCAGCAGTGATGGCACGACAAGTCACGATTTCATGACATGTGATTTCGTGACACTTTTCAACACTTAGGCATTTTTTCTTTTTTCTTCAATTTTAGCATCTGGGTCACCGAGATTCTTCTCTGCAAGCCTGCAAAAAAGGTGGGTCCCCAATTTTGGGGTGTGTTGTGGATCAACCACAACAAATTGTGACTCTGCTGTCAAATTCTCTTGAGAATTTTAGTAAGAACCCAACCTAAAACATATCACAAACTCGCAAACATATGTTAGCACATAAGCAAAATAACGAATGCCCAAATATCAGAAGTACATGAATCATCAAGTATTAGCTCAATGTGTGCAATGTGCTTTCATTCCCTATCGTTTGAAATTGATCAACATTCCATTATCAGTTTTGCATGACTGCATATGTGGGATGGTGAATTATTTGTGTACCCTAATGAATGTGCAAGGTGATTTGCTTCCATAAAAGGCATGGTCCTTCTTCTATTACTATGTACAAGCCTTCAAGATTGCCAAACCCTCTTAGGATCCACTAATTCATTACCTTATTGTATCCCAAAGTTGGTTATGAGTCCCTATCATCTAGAACCCATGTGCAAGTGAATGTGAAATCAGAATTTTGGGGAATCAGACTCCCAACCAACCGAGATGAGAGTTTAACCCTATCCTTACTATTCTGATTTAGATTTCATTACCTCACTTTAAGCAAAATAATTAAACCAGTTATGGAAGAAATGGTCATGCTAGTCTAACCCTCTAGACAATTAGTGGTCTTGTTTTTTAGGCAAGACATGATGCCATGCATGGGCATATCTAACCCCACAATCCAAAACTTATCTCCATTTCTTTGGACCTTGGGGATGACTACCCATCCCTTGCAGAGGACAAGTAGTATGATCCTTACAATCCAAAATAAATATGAGATGGGAAAAATTTATTTATTATATATATATATATATATATATATATTTTTTACTTCTTGGACCTTGGGGATGACTACCCATCCTGGCTAGGGACATGTAGTACGATCCTTACAATCCAAACTTTAGATGAGAAATATTAATTTTGTTGCTTAGACCTTGGGGATGACTACCCATCCTTTGCAGAGGACAAATAGTACGATCCTTACAATCCAAGATTTACTATGAAATGAGACATAAGAGCTTTGGGGAATCAGATTCTCAACCAACCGAGATGAGAATTTATACCCTATCCTTACTACTCCATGTGGGTCAAATCAAAGCTTTGGGGAATTGGATCCTCAACCTAAGTTTGATGAGGATTTAACCCTATCCTTACTACTCTGATTTTAGGCTTTAATCTCTATGGAAGTGATCAAAACCATTGTTTTAAGGATCATGCTGCATAAATAGGATAGACATGAAATACTTCTTTCGCCCAACCTTTTCCTCCAAGTTAGGTTTTGATCATTTTGCTCAAGATCCTTTTTAATATATGAGACGTGCTTGGTTCTAGATATCTCAAGACTCAGTTTCCAACCTTAGGAGCTACTTACATATATGTTATAACACAACCCTAAGAGGATTTGACATACTTTAATGGCTTGTACCTAAGATGCATATGTAACTAAGACGAGATGTATGTAAGGTGAGATGGAACATGAATGCATTATTTCTTGAATTACAAATGGAATGAATTGTCATGCAAAACTGATTCTTTCATGCATCCCAAAATCAAACAATATTATTAAACTGCTTGTGTTACTTGTGGAGCTTTTACAAGATAATTCCAATATTTCATATTCTCCTAACCTTAATAATAAGTTGACATCTCAAATTTTTATTCTTTATTATTTTTATTTATATATATATATATATATATATATTTTTTTTTTTTTTTCAAAATTAACACACATGTCAATTGAAATCAAATCCATAACCAAAATCCTAGCTAGACTAACAATCCTAAACAATAAAAACAAAATCTGAAAATCCCCCACCAAGATCAAAAGAATAATATCAAAGTCTCACAACCTAAGGGCTAAAATAATGCTTTAAAATCTGCCCATTAACCGGTAGCATGAAATCTTCCCCTTCTAATGTTTTCAGCTCGAAGGTATTCTTCCCAAGAATCTCTGAAATCTGATATGGACCCAACCAAAGACAGTCAAACTTTTGATGATTCCCTTTTTCCTCATGTCTTTTGTCCCATAGCAATACCAAATCTGAAATTTTGAATGATTTAACTTTGGCCCTTCTGTCAAACCATCTCTTGATAACCGCTCGGTGTTTATTCATGTGATTCATGGCCTCTTCTCTCTTTTCATCAAGGTGCAACAACTGGCTCAACTTGGCTTCAACTTGATCATCCGTCCCCAAGTACTCTTGTATGAAATGTAAGGTCTGCAACTTCAAATTTGCTAGAAATATCGGGTCTTGCCCATAGACCAAATGATAGGGAGTATTCCCTATGGACTCTTTCACTCTGGTCCTATCTGCCCAAAGGGCAAACTTTAGTTGGTTGTGCCAGTCCCGAGGGTTCTTTTTCAGTAACTTCTTAATAATATTCAACAAATTCTTATTTGAAGACTCGGCCAGCCCATTTCCTTGAGGATAGTAATTGGATGCAAACTTTAAGCTCACTTTGTTATCATATGCCCAATCTGCAAATTGTGTAGAAATAAAATCTTTACCATTGTCACTGACAATAGAGTTGGGCATTCCAAATCTTGTTATAATCTGATCCTCAAGAAATTTAATCACAACATCTGTGGTGGCATGTTTAGTAGGAATCGCCTCTGTCCACCTTGTACAATAGTCTATAGCTGTCAAAATGAATTTGTGAGAATCAGAAGAATTTGGGTTAATAACCCCGATAAAATCTAGTCCCCACTGCGCAAACGGTCTCATTTCAACTACAGGTTGCAACGGCATGGCTACATTTCTCTCTCTATTTGTAGCCACTTGACAGATATGACAAGATCGTACATGGGTATGCACATCCTTGAAAATATGTGGCCAGTAGTATCCTGCTCTCAGGACTTGATGTGCTGTAGCATGGGCTGCACCATGACCAGTTCCATGTTTCCTGTGAAATTCTTGCAACACCCTGGCGACTTCTTCTTTGTTCAAGCACCTCAGGTAGATACCTTCATGATTCTTCCTATAAAGCACACCATATTTTATCAGATAATTGACAGATTTAAGCCTTAAGGCTCTTCTCTGTGTTGAATTAAGATTAGAAGGACACTTACCAGTCAATAAAAATTTCACAATATCAACATACCAGTCGTCCTTAGCCATGTATTATGTATTTGAGCATTGACCTATTATTTGCAGATTATTTTTTGCGATCGCCTTCGTCAGTCCCTGTCCTCAAACTAGTTTCATTGATTAGATTTCGAGATCAAATTCTTGGATGGTTGAAATCCACTTTCCTCTCTTCTCTCCTAGTTCATTCTATAAAAACATGGTCTTGATAGCAGAATCGAGCACGATGGCGATAATTATGCTGTGCACGATGTAGTGCCTAAATTTTTTCACAGTTTTAAAAAGTGCGTACATTTGCTTATCAAGGATTGAATACCTTAATTGAGCGTCTTTTAGGGGGCACTTAAAAATGCAATGGGTTTTTCGGCACTATCCTCACCTTTTTGGGTTAAGACACTCGCAAATGAGTGTTCTGATGCAAAAGCATAAATATAAAAAGGCTTGGAGTAGTCTGGGCTTATAAGGACAGGGGCTCTGGAAATGGCATATTTGATATTCTGGAAAGCCACTATACTTTCCTCGTTCCATTTTACATCCACATATTTCTTGAGCATTTGGTTCAGAGGTTTGGCTATCTCAGCAAAGCTAGAGATAAACTTCCTCACAAAATTGATTTGCACAAAGAAAGATCTCAATTATTTCTTACTACTCGGGAGAGGTAGGCTTTGGATAGCTTGTATCCTTTCTGGGTCGATGGATATGCCCTCTTTTGAAATGATGTGACCCAACAATTTCCCTTTCATTACTCCAAAAATGCACTTTTTGGGATTTAAGGAAATTCCATGTTCTCTGCATCTTTGAAGCACTTTCTTCAAATCTTTAACATGATCCTCTCTCTTCTTCGAAAAAACTGGGATATCATACACATACACAATGATGCATTTGCCTATTAGCCCTTTGAATGCGTAATCCATGGCGCGTTGAAAATTTGCACCAGCATTTAACAGTCTGAACAACATTCTCTTATATGCAAATGTCCCCCACTTGGTAGTGAAGGCAGTTTTCATCTCGTCATCTGGATGTATAAGAACTTGGTTGTACCCAAAATATCCATCGAGAAAAGACATCATTTCAGATCCATTTACCATTTGCAGAATTTCATCAATTGATGGCAATGGATAATTATCTTTTTGAGAGGCTTTATTAAGATTTCAAAAATCTATGCACAGCCTAATCTCTCCACTCTTTTTTCTTACTGGAACGAGGTTGGCCACCCAAGTTGAGTGCCTAACAGGAAAAATGATTTTCGCTTCCAATAATATTTTAACCTCCTTTTCGATCAAAGGCTCCAATAGCGAGTTAACAACTCGTTGTCTTTGCCTAAAAGGCTTGGAGTCTGGCTTCAAAGGAATGGTATGTGTGATAATGTTCTGGTTGTAAGTCTTCAGCTCATTGTAGTTCCAAGCAATACAATCTATGTAATGCTTCAATTCCTGTATTATATTGCTCCTTTCTTCCTCTATACATGCCTTTGCTATGTACACCTCCTTTGGATTGTCTGCACTCCCTAGATTAATTGAATCGCATGCATCTTTGGGGAGTGGGACTATTTTTCTTTTCTTTTTATTGCGTTCCATGTCAAACATATTTTCTAATGAAACCACGTCTTTAGGAATTTTGTTGGATTGATATGCAGTTTCACTTTCTTCTGTTTCATCCTTCCACTTTTGTTCCTCATCAATCACCTGGTTTTAAAAAATACCCGAGTTTGTGACAAACTTGAAGATGTGCCTGTCACTTTCAAAAACCTAGAAATTCTTTACATTATCAGGTATTGATGGACAAGGAACCAACTCAATGGAAAAAATTTTACATATTTTTATATCCATCGGGTTTAACATGCCTGCAGCGACTGCAAGAGAGTCTGCTATTCAATTTCCTCTCCTAGAAATAAGGGCTATGTTGAATGCATCAAACTCCTCCATGAGGTCCATAACCCTAGTACTATAAAGGCTCAGTATTTTGTCGTGGCATGTATACTGTCCTTTGATTTGCTTGACAACCAAATCAGAATCTCCCAAAACCTTCAAGCATTTAACATGTTTGCTCAATGCTAGATGTAAACCATAGATCAATGCTTCGTATTACGCCACATTGTTTGTGCAAGGAAATTGCAGATCTGTAGCGGCTAGCAATGGTTTACCTCCTGGACCAGTGAGCTCGACTCCAGCTCCTGCTCCCTGTCTAGACTTTTATCCATCGAACTTGAGCAAACACGTGTAATCATTTTCTTTAGAAGAATGACCATGACACACTTCTTCTTTAAACTCTTCAACAGCTTCCTCAACATCAAGCACATAGACTCCTAAGTCTGGCTCAGAAAACTGAACTTCATTCAGCTTGTTAAAATATGTTATAATCTCTTTAAGCCTCGGTTCATTTTCCACTCTTATTTGATTTGCAATTCCCTTCCATGGTAGCCACATATGCGAGCAGTCTGTTGCAAAATAGCCATTCAGCGTTTTCATCCAATCCCTAGCAAGTAGCATTCCATACCTACTCGGGATATTAACCACCAAAATGTCCACAACCTACTGAACCCTAGGTTTAGAATTCAATTGAATCTTGACATCATATAAAGTCCCCACTACATTTACTTCTGATCTTTCCAGTTGCAGGACTGTACATTTGGATGAAACAGGCTGCAGACCTAGCATTTTGCATATCTCCGTAGGCATGAGGTTGCTCGTGGCTCCTATGTCCACCAAACAGTTATGCAAGTTCTTACCCACAATTCTCAGAGTCAATAAGAATGGCGGGACATCCCTTCTCTCCTTTCACAAAATCAGATGGGATTCAACTCTTTTTTCCTTCCCCATCGGATCAGGTGAGTTCAAAGCTCTTATCAACGCCTCTTTTTGACCAGGCAATTTAGTTGCGTCCAAGAATGAAAGGCTAGACTTGGACTTCTTCATATCCTCCACTACGTCATAATTTGGTTTTTTGAATTTGACTGTCTTCTAGACGTCATTGGATATTTCTCTTCCGAGTGGAGGTGGAGGGTTGTTACTGGCCTTTGTATCTGGAGGAAGAATAGAATTGTTTGGAGGTGTTGATGAGGTTTTAGGGGCTTTAGATTTACTCCTCAAATGGTACCCATGAGTCCCCTTTCTGAAATCTCGAAAATCTTGCACCTCCTATTCCAAAACTTCGTCTTCTTCCTCCTCGCTTTCACCCTCTTGGTGATATACTATTTCCATCACCATAATATTTTCATCTTGATGATACGATGGATCCTCATTTGATACTAGTTCCAAATCATCAACTTGTGCCTGAAGACAATGAGTGTATCTAGCAATCTCGGGACAATTCCTCTCATTGTGTTCTTTTGTGTTATGTAACCTGCACCCCCTTTCCCATGCCAAATATGAAAGATTCAAAAGAGAATTAGATTGGCTAGGGCCCGTAGAAGCATCTAATTGATTAGCAATGGGAGCAGGAACTCCCCCATTGTTTGGCTTGGTGTTCCAGTGCCTCCCTCTATTATTAAAATTCTGATTTGGGTGAGGGGCATGGGACTCATACTTCTATTGTTGAACCTTGTCATTGCTTAGTTTATGCACTAGTTTCTTGAGCTCTTCGACTTCTGAAAAAACATCCTTCGGTGGAATCATATTGTTGTTAACCCCCGTTGGATTCGCATAATTAATGGGGTCTTGATTCCAAATTTGGGTTGGGTTCTGAGGAATTTGATTCCCATATGGATTAATACCTTGAATCGGGATTGGATTCGGAACAGGAACTATGGCTTGAGGATTGACTTGACTAGTTTCCTGCGTAGTTGTTTGACTATTCTGCAAAAATGCAGGAACAGGTGGAATGGCTGTGATTGGTTGGATTGGAATGGGTGCATATGCAGGTGCTAGTGGATACAGCTGCTGATATGGGAAGGCATTCATACTTGGCATTTGTGGTGCCATGAGTTGATTTGCACGGGGAACTTGACCATATGGAGCACACTGTCCCATCATAGGCATCTGGGTAAACCCGTAGCCTTGCAGTGTCAATTGCTGCTCAATAGTCATGGCTTCATTATAGGCCAAAGCCAGCGTGGTGACCTGAGGATTGTGCCTTGCAAACATAGCTGTCATGGGTTCCAGTGCCCCAAAATATATCTGCAAAGCCACTACGGGATCGATAGCAAAATGTCTAATTGCTCTGTTATAGTTCTTTTGGAATCTCTGATTAAACATTCGGATTGGTTCCCCTTGGCCCCGTTTGCATGTAATAAACTAATTGTAAATAGTTGCGGGATCTAAGGGTGACCTAAATTGATTGACAAAGGCATTTTCCATTTGTGTCCAAGAGGTGATTGAACCAGTTGGCAAGCATATATACCATTCATATGCTATTGGATCCAAGCTCATGGGGAAAAGTCTGCAGGCTACATCTTCATGCTAAACTTGTAGCCTAATTAAAACATCCCTATAGGATTGGATATGTTCTTCTACTGTTCTTAGGCCATCTGGGCTTGTATTTAGGCGAGAAATATTTCAATGTTCTTGGGGATTTCATGGATATCCCCAGCAATATTCAAAGGAGTATTGTTAGCTCCATACCAAGGAGCTACTGGAGATTGAGCCATTTGACTTAGAATTGATGTAGATAGACCTACAATAGTAGTAGAAATATTACTAATTATAGGCACACTAGGGGCAAAGGATATTACTGGCGTAAGTCCACTCGACATTCCTAGAGAAAATAGGCCTTTTGCGACTGGTGTGCTTACGAATTGCTTGGCTTTACCCTTGGGAGTCCCAGTAAGGTTGTGAAAAATGGTTTCTTTGGTTGTTTGAGACTTGGTCGCAATACGGCATGGTGGGTCCAGCCTGCCTGAGGAAACCCTCAGCTATTTCGAAGAAACCCTGCAACAAAAACAAAAAACGATGTTGCAGTTTAGCCGTAAATAATTTCAGAATTGAATCACAAACAAAATACTCGGATAAAAAAAATCAAAATAGATAAACCAATTCGCCCTCCTTCTAGCACCAATATGTTGAGTGATGTTTTCACCCAGTTGTGAAAGCACACTCTCCGGTAGGATCTGAGTCCAAAAATCCTCTGCTTGCAAAGAAAAGAACTTTCTCCAAGGTTCCTGTTATGCTTAAATAATGTTGTTCAAATGAAATGCCAGGAATATCTTAGGGTTTGCAAGTGGATGTTAACAAGGGGCACTAGGGTTTATCTAATTTAAATTTACAATGGAATCAAAGTGAATAAATCTATTCTAACCTTCAATTCTAATGGATTTTCAGTTATTTATTTGGATACAATAATTAAATTGCAGAAAATAAAGCAAGGGTTTGAACAATAAAGAACAATAAATGAAAGAGAAATTAAACTACGGTCAAAATGCTGCCATCAATTCGATGAAATCGAAGATAATGAGGTTTTCTGCATGCAACCTAACTTAATGAACCTGCAAACTCGCACAATCCAAATAAGCTAGGTGCGGGCTTCTAAGGTTTCTCTTGTAATTCCAGATTCAGGCATTCGCATGAAGCAACCAAGAGAACTTGCATTAAACTTCAAAGCCTTATAAATCTGAAATGAATGATATAACATTAAATCATGCATACAAAAAATGACTCCTTCTTTCTCATCAATTAGATGCCAACTCTCTGTATTTTGTATTAAATGATATGTCAATTACATTCAAAGAATGTTCCAGGCATAAATATTCCAGAACAAAAAAAAAGAAGGAAATTGTCCAAGTGCGAGCCCGCGAATAGCACGAAGCTCTTGTCTCTGCAACTCTGCAATCGGCAATTTCCAACCCTTCCTTCAATTTGTGCTTCTGGATTTATCCTGTCTAGAGTGGCTCTTCGATTCTCCCTGGTCACTTCGCTTCACCTTCCTACATGTGACCTTTCGAATTCCCACCCTTTCCTTGTCTTTATTCCATGTTTAACACCAAAACGCCTAAGATCCTTTGTTGCATGTAACGCTTCTGTAGACCTGACACCTGCATGCCACATGTCACACGCTCTCTGCGCCTTCTGTAACGCCACTCTGTGAAAAACCTGACAAAAACTGCATGCCACCTCTTCACCTTCCTGGCTGGGAAAACGTGACATGTCATGAAATCATGACATGTCGCGATATCGCTACACTCTTCCCGGCCGTACATCCTCGGTAGCATCTTGTCACGATATCACGACCGTTTTTACCTTCGGGATCTCTCTCCTCAAACTGTCGCGATATCACTACCGCTTTTACCTTCGGGCTCTCTCACCACAAAATTTCGCGATATCACTACCTCTTTTACCTTCGGGCTCTCTCGTCGCAAACTGTCGTGATATCGCTACCGCTTTCTCTTTTCGTACGCCTCCCCGAAACACGTCGGAAAATTGCGACCATTTTTTTTGTTTCGTACGCCTTGGCAAAACCTGTCATGATTTCGCTACCGTTTCTCTACTTTGGGCATGGTCTTCATTTCTGTCATGATTTCGTGACATCTCCCTTTTGTCGTACAATTTGCTAAAACACGTTGCGAAATCGCGACCACCTTCTCCTTCGGGCCGCTTCTCCGAAACATGTCATGATTTCGCTACCATTTCCTGTTCCGTACACCTTTGCTGTGATCGGTCACAAAATCATGATGTCTTTCCTCTTCGAGTCCTTTCATTGTTTCCTATCACGATATCGTGACGTTTTTTCGCTTCCGTACACTCTGCCAAAACACGTCGCGAAATCGTGACACTTTTCATCATCCGTGCAGTTTGCCAAAACACGTCGCAAAATCATGACACTTTTCATCATCTGTACACTTTGGCAAAACACGTCGCGAAATCGCGACCATTTTCATTCTTTTCCAACGGCATGTCGCGATTTCGTGACACCATTTCTTTTCTTCTCAGCGACATGTCATGATTTCGTGACACCATTTCTTTTCCTCTCAACGGCATGTCGCGATTTCGTGACAACTTTCAATTTTTCTTTTCTCTCCTCTTCGATAGCGATGGAGCTACATGTCACGATTTTGTGACAGCTTTTCTATTTCCAGCAGCGATGGCACGACAAGTCACGATTTCGCGACACTTTTCAACACAGACATTTTTTCTTTTTTCTTCAATTTTAGCATCTGGGTCACCGAGATTCTTCTCTGCAAGCCTGCAAAAAAGGTGGGTCCCCAATTTTGGGGTGTGTTGTGGATCAACCACAACAGGTTCATTCAGGTTTTTTAGTTCCCTAGCTCATTCTATTCTTTATTTTGTTTCCTCTATTGATTCTTGCATTAATAGTCTTCTGGTCTAGATAGGTCATTGTTTTGTTCATTTTTTTTTTTCTTTTTTCTTCTTTGTTTTTTGGTTTAGTTTTTTAATGTGGGTGGGTTCTTTTGTTTTTTTTTGTTTTTGTGTTCTTTGTGTTGTTTTTTGTTGTTCTTGTGTTTTTGTTGTTTTATTTTTTTAATGATTTTTGTTATTGTTCTTGTTTTTTTTTCGTTCTTGTTCTTGGGTTTCTCTTTGTTTGTGTTATTTCATTTTTTTATGTGTGAGTGTTTTCTATGTTTTTTGTTTTTTTTTTATTGTCTGTTGTTGGTTGTTTTTATTTTTATTTTATTTATTTTATTTTTTAGGTTTTGGTTGTGTTTATTTTTCATGTTTTTTTGGGTTATGTCTTTGTAGTTTTCTGTTGTTTTTGTCTTTTTTGTGTTTTGTTATGTGGTTCTTGTGTTTTTCTATGTGGTTTGTGTTGTGGTTTATTTTATCTTATTGTGCATGTTTGGTTGTGCTTTTGGTTTTGACACACTCAAGGAGCATGTTTTTTATTTTATTTTATTATTTTTGTTGTTATTTACTTTTTTTAATTTGGTTTTGTGTGTTTGTTTGCTCCTTGAGTATGTTAAAGGTTGTAGGCCAGGTTCGATTCTTGGGCGTTTTTGGCAGAATGGATACCCCTGCCTCCTTGGGTCTTACCCGAAAGTGGCATCCCTTTTGGGATGTTTTCCACAAATAAATTAAAAAAAATAAATAAATATGGCATCATTACCTACATTGTAAATCTTTTGAGGTGAGAACAGACCATGAAAGCCTAAAATATATTTTTACTCAACCAATGCTCAATGCCAGGCAAAGGTTTTGGATAGATTTTATGGCAAAATATGATTTTGACATAGAGTATATAAAGGGAAAAGAAAATAAATTAGCAGATGCTATAAGTAGAACAAGACATATCAATGCTATATCACATTGTCAATTTCCTATAATTGATAAAATAAGAAAACTCCAGATTCAATATGAGTGTTCTCATAAGTACCGAGAACTGGTTCAACAAGATTCTAACAAACCAAAGGAATTTAGAATCTTGGAGGATACATTATTCTTCAAAAATATAATGGTAGTGCCTAATGATCAGAACCTAAGAAATGTGATACTATAGGAGGCACATATTGCTCCTTATTCTGCTCATCCAGGCTATGTACAGATGTATGAAACCTTAAAAAAAATTATTATTGGCAAAGAATGAAAAAGGATATCATTGAATTTGTGGCTAAATGTTTAGAGTGTCAAACATTGAAGGCAGAACACCTACATCCAGTTGGAAAATTAGTTTTGCATGACATTCCACAATATAAATGGCAGGTTGTGACTATGGATTTTATTGTTGGATTACCTAAAAAAAAAATTCAGCATGATGTCATTCTAGTAGTAGTGGATAAATTGACTAAAGTGGCACATTTTCTGCCTAGAAATATAAAATATGGAGCTTTTGTTATAGCCCATAAATTTTCTAGGAAAGTGGTACGACTAAACAGATTCCCTAAAATAATTATATCAGATAGGGATTCTCGATTCACGTATGAGTTTTGGTAGGTATTGCATTAGGCATGGGGAACAAAACTCAATATTAGTACTTCTTATCATCTTGATATAGATGGACAAATAGAAAGGTTGAATGAAGTCTTAGAGGATATGCTCCACATTTATTGTATGGACCATCAAACAAAATGAGAAGATTACCTTTTTCTAGTTGAATTTTATTATAATAATAGTTACCATACTTCTTTAGGTATAACTCCATTTGAGGCTCTGTATGAAAGGAGGTGCAGAATGTCATTGTCATGAGGTAATCCAAAGTGTTGGGTGATGATCGGTCTGGATATGGTCAGATAAATGGAAGACCAACTCAATGAAATTTATCAAAGGCTTCAAAAAGTCTTAGATCAACACAAGAGTTATGCGGATCTTAAGAAAACACCAAGGGAATTCACTGTGGGAGACAGAGTATTCCTAAGAGTCAAACCTAAAAAAAGTTCTATCATATCCTCTAATATTAGTCCACAATTTGTAGGGCCTTTAGACATTATTTATAAACAAAACCCGGTCACCTACAAATTAGATTTGCCACCCAATTTATCAAAAATTCATGATACATTCCATGTGTCCCTTCTTAGGAAATATGTTCCTGACCCGTCACATGCTTGGAATATTGATCAATTGTAGATGGACGATCCCTTGTGCAATTAAGTGCGACCAATTAAAATCCTTGGATATCAAGAAACAATTAAGAAAAAAAAAATTGAATAGTGCAAGGTCCAATGGGACCAATTTTATTGGTGGGGCAATGCAAAGGAAGGAGGTCTTCTTAATGGGCAGAAGGTTTATTCTGATGCAAGGTAAGTCAAGGGAAATGATGAGTGGTGGTGTATTCACTAGTTTATAGGGATAAAGAACCCTATAGGAAATGCATTCACTAGCGGTCCATGTAGAATGCATATCATGTAGTTTTATATGTATGAGTATTTGATGTTTGATGATTTGTGAATTTGTGATGTTTTGTTGGCAATAAAAATGCTTAAATGCATGGGAGCAATGAAAATTCTTAAATGGCTTTGAGTGAACGCACCTCTGCATGCTGTGTTGGAAATTTTATGTGACATTTGCATGATATTTTAAAGCTATGGTGAATGATGGATTTTCAGTGTCTACATGTTGTGTTGGAAAATAAAATGATGTATGCATGCTAGGATAGCTGCATGTCAAGTTAGAATGGCTGCTATAATTCCTTGAGATATTATCAGAAAAAACATACCAGGACTGAAGCTCTATGGAGAAAATATATATATATATATATATAACTAGAGTATTTGACTTACCAATGGAAGCATTAGTCTACATCCGAACATCAAACTAAGACTGAAAATACTTTGTTGTAAAATATCGATATTTGAGAGATTCACTCTAATGAAGTTTGATTTAATAGAAATTCAAATCAAATGTTAAGAGATTAAATAATTGTATATCAAAAAACGTAGTCCAAGAAGAGTTTCATGCTAAGACACCATGAATCTTTAGATTTAGTGAATCAATTCAGTATTATATTTGATTTATATTGAAGAATAGACATGTTTTTGTGGTGAAAGACTTGTGTCTTTTATAAATGTTGTACTAAGATGATAAATCCTTTGATATGTGGAAAAGTTATTAAATTTTTAAATTTTTATTTTCCATATGGCATCTATCGATTCAATTTTTTTTTAAAACAAATCTGCATGTGTTCATAATGCAATTGAATATAGATGATATTTTAATTGGAAAACATAGATCTGATGAGTTGCCAAATAAAATTCCAGTTATAAGTATAACTTACCTATGAGACAAGATGTTGGTATACTGGTTGATGTAAAGCTTTTCAAATAATTTTTACAATCTCAAATATTTTTTTTAACATGAATCAACAAATGTGCATAGTAAGAGCTACCTTTTCATTTACTAGATAGGAAGGATATACCCTAAAACAAAAATATATAACAAACCAAACTAGGATGGATTGATAATTAGAGTATTAGTAGAGCTTTTACGACGCTTCAAGAGGACCATTATCCATATAGAGATAAACCAAACATGAGTTTAGAGTATAATGTATGTTATAGTATTATTTAGTTAAAATCCACCAACCGAGCCTAATATTAGAGGAATTGTATGGGAAAATTTTGGATAAAATAATGAAAATATTTTACCAAACAAACGATGGTAGTATAGCTTTGGAAATAGAGTCAACAAAAACTCAGATCTAGAACATGTTTACTTAGAAGACTTGACACTATAATGTTTCTTCATGTATAAAAGGAATTAAATAGAAATGAAAGCAGTCTTAACATTAAATTTTAAAGTGTGGGAGTTTAATCTTGGGTTCATTTTAAATTAAGCTTGTATGGATGAATGATAGTGTAGTTTTGAGATTCTTTAATTAAAAACTGCATAATGGGTAGGTAAATCAATGTGATTTTACCCATAGAAAATACATAATGGTATTATTTTAGATCTTATATTTAAAAATAACTAGACCATATATTAAAATAATACAACAATGTGGTTGCTTTTTGATTAAACTTATAGGTTAAACCTGCTCTATTTCAAGGCTACATAAAGAAAACTCTCAAGATTATTGTTGAGGGGAAGTGATTTAAGGTTTTCAATATTGTTTTTCATAGTCTCTCTTCTGTTACTCTTTTAAAAGAAAGTATACTTGTAACCAAATGACTATTAGTAAACTTATAATATACATATAGTTAAGCTTATGAAATTTTGAGGAAATCATTAGGTTGACAAACCATTGCATAGATAAACATTACTAAAAAAATAAAACTTAGATAAACCTCTAAATGAGAGTTTTCAAGATTGTGGGAAGGACAATCTTAACTTACAATATAAGGTTTAGGGTAGGAAAACCTTAATAATATATCAGGGCTATGGAAAGAACAATCCTATGAGATAATTATTAGTGATGCTTATGGGTAAGTGTAGACACCAAAACAACACCAATCCGATTATGTGACTGCAAACACTGATCGCATTGACACACACAGCCCCAAGGGCAGCCCCCAGAGGTTAAACAGTGGTCCTAACCACTCTCACAACAGTTTTTGGAAGGTCAGAGATCAATTTGGCACCTTCAGGCACTTTGCTCAATATCCGTTCCACCCAGGGATGAATTCAAACTAGGATTCGCCCCACCCAGGGACGAATTCAGGATTCGCTCCAGGGTGGGGCGAATTGCAGGTTTGACGGGCAAAAAGTCAAATCTTGACAAATGGCAGCTCAGATCCACCACTTAATGCTTCCTTCATCGCATGGGAGTATGGGTGAGCATTTTCGAGCATTAGAGGCAATTACAAGGGCAGTCATGAAGTCCCTAATCAGGGAGGAATCTCCTTCCCCCCGGGAAGGCATGATTGCCAAGTGGCGCCTCTGCATGCCCATTTCAAGAGACCTCCAGGTCTATAAATTGGTGAGTTTCCTCACCCCAAAATATAGAGAGAAGGAGCATTTTGGAGCAACGAAGTGCTGTCATTTTACTTTCACACCCACACCCTTTTGAGTTGTGTCTTTCACATCCTTGATCTCTTTTGGAGAGGAGGTCATAGGGTGGTTATTGGAAGCACAAATCCAGAACCAAAACCCAACATTTGGCCACAATATCCCACCAAATTTGCTGAAAATACCCCACAAGAGGTTTTGGACCCATCCCAAGTGGATTGGTGCCGAAATCAGGCCCCAAACGACGGGCGGCCTGCCTCCGGGCGCCCCCTCCCGCACTGCTACAGTCCTAATCGCCCCTCTTCGGAGTGATTGGAAATATATGGTAGGTTTGCTTTCTTTTAATTTTTGCATTCAATTCTATGCTGCTTAGATAGGTTGCCATTTAAATTTCATTTCGTTTTGAACAATTTTGATCATGTTTCTATCTTCGTTCGCCTTTACTAACTTGCAGGTAGCATCATCAAATTCCCATTGACGGAGGCAAAATTGGGAAAATATGACCATCTGGGTCTTCCCAAAATACCCCCAATTAGCTAACCCCAAGTTTGTAGGTCGTTTGGAGCTTCCTAGATAGGACATTTGGGACAGTACCTTTTCGGCATTTTGTTGCAGGTAAATTCGTCCCGGCCCGGAGCGAATTCAAATCGGCGAGGAATTTCTTGACTGTTCCATTTGTAGTATTTTCTTTGGGATGTCTTGATGCCCCTATAAAATTTTTAGAGCATTTGGATTCATTCTAGTCATAGTTTAATTCATTTTTCTCATTCACTTATCGTAGGCTTGGGGATTGCATGCTTTATTTTATCTACAGGTGCTACTGACTATTTCTTGTTCCTTTGAACGTAGGGTCTGGACATCAGAGGAGCAGAAAGGAGTCAAGACTCATCAATGCAAGCGGCGGTGACATTTGGTCCACCCATTTTACATGTGGGCACGCGGAAGAAGGAAGGGCATCCATGGATGTAACAAGAACGCATACCTAAACGCTCCTAGCCCTTGGAAGGGGAAGGATGCACATTGTAACCGAGTTGTGAAACATATCAATAAAAAGGGTTGTCTTATTTATTGGCTTCTTTTTTAAGTTTTGATTCGTTCATGCCTTCCCTCTTTTCATGCACTTTCAATTCCTAGGATTTAGCGTTAAGTTTGGTTCAGTTTGCATCGCATCTTCGCTTTCCTTTTTGCTTTCGTATCCTCGTGCTTCTAGTGGTGATCACGGTGGGACCTTGTCCTCTATTTTTAAGATCAGATATCTGATCAAAACTTGGTTGTTTTTTCTTGTAGGTACCGAGCTTTCATACGTTGGACTGTTGTTCGTCCCAGCCTGAGGCGGATACAGAGCTAGAATTCGTCTTACCCAGGGACGAATGGGAATCTGCCCCACCCTATGATGAATACAGTCCTGTAATTCATTCCTCCCCGGGATGAATCTCTGTCTATGCAGTTTCAAGATAGAAACTCAGAACCAACAGATTTGGGCAGAGAAAAGGTAGGGATTCTAAACTTTTCTTGTCATTTTCTATGTTCAATTTTTTTATTTTTGGGTTACTTGCTTGCTTAGGGAAATTTTTCTTTTACTGCTTGCTTGTTTCCTTCATGCAAAATAAAAAGAACCCCACACATCACGTGGCAACATAAACACCAAGGAGCTGGTCGTAAAACCCCAGCCCTTGATCAAGACCAACGGTGGATTTCATCACCACCTTGGCTTGAATTTTGCATTCATAAAACCCCGATCGCTACTATTGCTAGACGTAAATCCTGATGAAAGCTGACCGAGTGTAGCTAGGGTGATTCCCAACGCACGAGGATAAGTCTTCTATGGTAGGTGTCATAAATAGGGTGATCCCCCTTTCATACCGCCTACGTTCCACGTACCATCTGCTCTCACGTACCTATAGTTTCCCTCACATAAGGGCGGGTATATAGAGAGGTTGGTATATCGGCCTGGCAATGGTATATCAAAGGGGCGACCATTTTTGGGAGCCATAAGAGCCATCATATTGCATTTAAACGTTCTTTACAAAAACCTTCAAAAAAAAAAAAACCAAAACACACTAAACCAGATTTAGGGCACACCTTTAATATTTAAACGAGATAATCATTGCTTTGTGTGTGTGTGCTATTTTCTGTTTAGTGTAGCATAAAAATCATAAAAAGAAAAAAAAAATCTACGCATCTTGTAGGAAAGCACCACCATGGTGTACACCCGTAGCCAAGCCCAAGCAAGGGCGAAAGCTGCGGAGAGTGTACAAGGGGGCACAAGTCGCCTCCGCTATAGTCCCAAGGACTTGGTCATTCCGCCTTGGTGGCCGGGCCCATAAGAGAGTCCACATCGTGGCATCTTAGAATGGGACTATAGGGGCACCCCTTCGAGGGGCACTCCCATCCCCCGGGGGGGGGGCCCCCCCCCCCCCCCCCCCCCCCGCGCCCCCCCCCCCCCCCCCCCCCGGGGGGGGCCCCCCCCCGGCCCCCCCGGGGGGGCCGTCTGGAGAGGCATCTAGGCCTCCTAGACTCAAGATGGTAGAACAGATCGACCTGGCAGTCGCTAGACATGCCGCCCACCAAGCGCAGATTACACAGCTTGAGCAAGATCAACAGCAGCTAGAGCGTCTATACCGCCTTAGCAAGGAGCGCATTCAATGCCAAATAGATGAGCTGCTCCATAACACGGTGCCTGAGAGGCTTCCAACCCCTCGCACCCAAAGGGCGGAACCATATGAGAGGCGCAACCCCTTGGTACGAGACAGGTCCCCATGACCTTACCAAGTGCTGCCTCCAAGACCTCCTAGACCTGAACGGGAGGCCACTCCCCGGAACAACGATGGGCTCCCTCCGTGGGGACCCACCCATGGTCATAGGTCTCACCCAGAAACTCCTCGAGAAGCCTATGAGGAGTATGAACAAGAAGAAGAGCGGGCCGAAATGCCCTATCAAGGTGGAGGGGCTGCTATCCGGCCACCCCTCCATAGGCCTCAAGTCTCCCACAACCCACAATGAGAGCAAACTAAAGAGGAAGAGATTAAATCTTCCGATGCATACAAAGCGTTGCTAGAGCATTTGGAGTCTATGGAAACCAAAGCTTCTGGGCCCCAAAAGCCCATGTTATGCCAACTCCACAGTCATCCTATGCATCCGTCAGTGCCTGCACCCCCCTACCCTGAACACTTTAAGCTACCTCAGTTGGCAATATTTAAGGGTGAGGAGGATGCCCAAGAGCATGTGACTAGATTCCTGAGCCAATGCTTTGGCATTCAGGACAATGATGCGTTGTTGCTCAGAACATTTATAACCACATTCACGGGCCCTACCTCGGATTGGTTCACTCAATTGTCGAAGCACAGCATCAATAACTTGGATCAGTTAGTGGATGCGTTCCTCGAATGCTTCACCTTCAACACCAAGAAGAAGGCATCACTAAGTGACCTAGCCAGCCTCAAGAAGTATGAGGAAGAAACCATGGCGGCCTACGGGAATCGGTGGAGGACTCTGCTTTCCAAGCTACCCTACCTCCCTCCTATGTCCGACCTTACACAAATGTTCTCAAGAAGCTGTTTGAGATCGATCTCTGTGCTATTACAGCTACAACAATATGCCACCTTAGAGGAAGCTCTGGTGCAAGCCAGAATCATAGAAGAGATCAAGATACAGGATGGCGAGATTGCCAAACCTAAGAAGAAAGAATGGAACAAGAACACAAAAATAGGGACTATGCAACAGAAACCCGCTACGGTCAATCAAGTTGCTATAAATGTCCCTAAGCCTGCACAAGAAATACAGCCTCAAAAGGCTAACTATCAGGTGGTGCCTCCTAATAATTATGAAAGAGAAAACCAGAAGCAGGAGCAAAATCAGCAGCGTCGCCCTAGGCGACAATTCACACCTTATACAAAGTCTAGGGACTCCCTATTTGACCACTTGTCAGCGGCAAACTTGATCAACCTTCTAGAGATTCAAACCATAGATCCCAATGCGCCAAAGCCTAAGGGATACCGGGAGGACTTGTATTGTAGGTTCCACAGGCGAAGGGGACATGACCTGAATGCATGTTGGAAGTTCAAAGGTTTGATACAAGACCTAATTGACAATAAGACGTTGGCAGTGGACAACCCCGTAGCGCCAAACAACCAGTAGATGGGAGTTTTTAGAGACCCCTTGCCTGCCCATGAGGCACAGGAAAAACCCCTTCAAGTCAATGAGGTGCAACAGAATTGCCCCATGCAAGGGTATGTAGGAATGATAAGCATAGTGACTAGGAACAAGAGGTACCCAGGAGCTGCCCCCGAGGCAGCCACAAGAGAGGTTCCATCGACGTCACAACCTCAACAACACCCTACGCAACTTCCTCCGCCTAGACCCATGGCCATGATTCGGACCAAACTCACGTAGAGCTTGAGGACCACATCGGCTAGGCTCTCCATATACGAGCTTATACAACAATCAATGCCCCATCGAGAGGCTCTAATGGAGATATTGAAAGCCATCGAGTTGTAGCCCCATGAAGCGAATTCCTTCAACAACTTCGTGGGACATGTCAAATGATGCACGAAGCCAGTCATCACCTTTCGAGAGGATGAAGTTAAATCAGTGGCTGATGACATGGCAGATCCACCCCTGCACGTTATCATGCGGGTCAACGGGATCCCATATAAGAGGGTGTTGGTAGACACTGGCTCATCTAGTAACATCATTACCACAACGGCATTGAAACATCTGAAGTTGCCAGCCTCTCACATCATGGCTTCCACCTATACACTACGAGCATTCAATGATGCGATATGCTCGAAAGTTGGCACAATTGTCCTACCCATTCAAGTAGGACAAAAGACGATACCTACATTGTGCCATATTTTGGAAGGTGAGATGGCTTATAACATCTTTCTAGGGTGGCCATGGATCAGGGACATGAAGTGTGTCCCTTCGATAGCTCATCAGTGTTTGAAGTATACATTTGAAGGGGAAGTACATGTAGTCCCGACGGACTTAGAACCCTTCAAATATTGCAATGCGGTGCAGCTGATGCCGCAATCGACCCTTCCATCGACGCATTTGGATTTTTAGTTAAATCCATCTAGATAGGGTCCGATTCTGCAAGCATCCCTGGTGATAAATCCATCAAAACCCCAGCCAGGTACATCTTCATCGTCTGGTCCTTCACCAACGATGCCACCTATCATGGCTAAACCGAAGGACAAAGGGAAGAAAACCCTGGAAGAGGCACTGCCAACAGTATCAACCATCTCTACCGAAGAGATGCCTAGAAAAATGGAAGTTGAGGCTCCTAGTTCACCCAACATAGAGTGGATTCAAGAAGATCTTCCATTCCCTCCCCCTCAATCACCAACAATCATTGTTGAAATGGCCAATACGGGCTTGGGGGAGTATCTGGTGTGGAATGTTGTAGCAACGCCCACACTAGAGTCCATGCAGGACATGGGGAGACCTCGCCTCCCCATCGGTACAATTGTTCCTCTAGGCTACCCACCAAACCAGACAAACTTTGTGTATGGGGGCCTTGATCATGGTACTGAGCCATGCATGCAAGAGGACGAAGATGAAGAGCCCTTTGCAGAAGATGTCAATTATTTGTCCAACCTAGATTTCACTCTGAGATATCTTGGCCAATGCAATTGGCATGGATATGGGTTAGGCAGGTATGAGCAAGGAGTGCGTGTCCTTTGCCAACCAAGATACCAAATGCCCTACGACAAGTCGGGAGTGGGGTTCAACCACCCCCTACCCTTGGACATCTTGGTAGAGAACATGCAAGGCCTAGGGATAGGCAACAAGGGTGGATTGGCATTAGATCCCTATGCCAACCCTAACACAATGTATACGTTGGGGGATTACCTCCCATGGTCAACAACCACCCTTGTTAACCTCAATAACCCTTTCCCTTTGCTAGAGAGAGGCGAAAGTTTGGGGACTCACTTTCAAGGAGGGTATAGACAGTGTCAAGAGGGATCTTCGGAGGATGAGTCAGAGTATGAACCAACATCATATGACCCCTTCGAATCAGATAGTGACCACTCACAAGTGATCCCCATGAATGACTATCAAGAGAGCCTCTTGACAATGTTCCCTCTAGAGGCTCCAATCGAGCCAGTGCCACGTCAAGAGAATCAGGTCCCCCCACGGAGAGTGGAACAACCACAATGGGGCCAGATTAATTTTCTTGAGCAGGATGAGCCTGTAATGCCTCAAATAGTTGTCGAAGCCAACGCGGGCTTTTGGATCTCCGATAGTGATTACGAAGACGAAACAGAAATGACATATCTTAATCACATGCGACAGATGCAACAACCATACCCCTTGGAGATTAACGACATATTTGAATAGTTGAACATAGTGCTAGGGCATGAGTGGTACGTAGACCCAGTGCGGTGGGACCAAGTGTTGGATCCGCCACCCCAGGTATACGAAGAGCACCTTCCACCCCGAGACCCTAGAGTAATATCAGTGTCGAGGGCAGACCCTGTCCTCATATCAGCACATAGGGCCGATCCATTCGTGCCAATACCTCCAGAGCCAGATCCGGAGCATAGGAATCATCTAGAGTGTTCAAGTCACCACACCCACGGTAATGGAGACCAAAATCATCTCATCAACATGATCTCCATTGACTTAACCGCCCCCATCCGCAATCCGGCCGATCCAATATGGTCATTGCATCTAGACATAGATGCCATAGACTGGGATCGCGTCAATTCACCTCCATCCCCATCAGAGTACTGGCCTTTTGGTGAGATGCTTCATTTCACCCCAGGGCCAGCTCAGGATATCTTCCATGCTGAAGAGGAACCCGAGGTTCCCAACGTAGATTTAAACTCAGCAAATGATATCCATTTGATCCCGATGCCACACCAGTTGGAGGATGGATCCCACATGTCGATCGAGGAGATGACTGACGTAGACATCGGCTCAGATCCAATGAATCCATAGATCATCAAGCTAGGGGTAAGCTTATCCCCCGAAGAGCAAGCCGACTACATTACCCTTCTCAAAGAGAAGAAGGAGGTTTTTGCATGGTCCTACAGAGACATGTCGGGGCTAGATCCATAGCTAGTCATGCATAATCTAACGCTTGATCCCATAGTCAAGCCAGTTAAGCAAAAACTATGCAAGATGCACCCAACAGTGGCCTTGATGGTCAAAGATGAATTGCAAAAGCTATTGGATGCACAGTTTGTCATCTATGTGGATTATCCGCCATGGCTGTCCAACATGGTGCCCATCAAAAATCCCGATGGGAGGATTCGCATATGCACTGATTTTTGAGATCTAAACAAAGCGAGTCCTAAGGATGATTTCCCCTTGTCGAGCATCGATGCATTGGTAGACGCTACAGCAGGTCACGAAATGCTATCCCTCATGGATGGTTTCTCGGGATACAATCAGATTCGTATCAATCTCGAGGACCAACTAAAAATGGCATTCACAATGCCTTGGGGGACATTTTGTTATAAGGTCATGCCTTTTGGCCTTAAAAATGTTGGCGCCACCTACCAACGTGCCATGACATACATCTTCCACGATTACATGCATACAACTTTGGAAGATTATATGGATGATTTGTTGGCCAAATCTCTTTTGTGCCCAGATCATATCGATGACTTAAGCAAGATCCTCGATCGCCTCATGGAACATAAAGTCAGACTGAATCCCAAGAAGTGCGTCTTTGGCATCACATCTGGAAAACTCTTGGGTTTCATAGTCTCAAAGTGAGGCATCGAGGTGGACCCAAACAAAGTCAAGGCAATCCTTGAAATGCTTCCCCCAACTACCATCAAGCAGCTCAGAAGCCTGCAGGGAAAGGTCACGTCAATCAAGCGCTTCATAGCGCAGCTATCTGACAAGTGCCGACCCATGAACAAATTATTGCACAAGGGGGTAGCATTTCACTGGGATGACGAGTGCCAGTCAGCCTTTGATGACATTAAATGATACTTGGCTTCACCGCCAGTATTGGCACCACCTAGACCAGGAGTGCCATTCTACTTATACATCTCAGCTACTGAGGTGGCACTGGGCGCCATGCTAGCCTAGAAGAATGAACTTCACAAAGAATAGGCTACTTACTATCTTAGCCGCACCTTGGTCAGTTATGAACTTAACTATGCATACATCGAGAAACTCTGCTTGGCAGTGGTGTTTGCTACCAAAAAGCTATGCCACTACATGCTGAGCAACACTACGTATGTTGTGTCTAAGGAGAATCCATTGTGGTACATGATGAGTCATACTTATCATAGTAGCCGCACGACGAAATGGATTATGTTGTTGACGGAATTTGACATAGAGTTTATTGGACAGAAATCCATCAAAGGACAAGTCATAGCCGATCAACTAGCAGAGGCTCCTCTCAAAGATGATCAGCCTCTGGTCATAGAACTACCCGATGATGGGGTCTTCCATGTCTCAGAATCACCAGATTCGATGAGCCTGAGTCACAGGCCGACATAACCCTATTTTTTGATGGTTCTAAATGTGAGCAAGGAGGTGGCACGAGAATTGTATTCTTCACACCGCAAGGGGCTCCAATGCCTCTATCATTTAAATTAGACTTCCCGTGCACCAACAATAATGCAGAATATGAAGCCTTGCTCATAGGTCTTCAGACATCAATCACCATGAACATCAAATGATTGAACATCTTTGGTGATTCATTGTTAATTGTCAACCAAGTCAAAGGGGTATTCCAATGTAAATGCCCAGTTCTGTAGGCCTACAAAGCCCTTGTGGACAAATTCTTGGCGAATCTTGAATGGTACGACATCGAGGCACTCCCTCGGTCATCGAATCATTTTGCGGACACTATGGCCTCCTTGGGGTCACTAATCCCGCAAGACCTCTCTGGTGATATGACAACCATTCAAGTCAAAACACTATCGCAATCCATGATGGAGCGTGCAAGCTCTAACTTGATGCCAGGAATCCACATGATCCAGATTGAACCACCTCAGGATAGGTTCTCTCGAATCCATGATCGTCTGAAACATGCCAACTGGGGGTCCTTGTTCTCCCCTACTCCCCTTAATAGCAACACAACGCTATTCTTACAAGTTCTTTCCCGCTCAGCATTTGCTAGGGATGAACTTCAAGAGGGATTGGCTGTTCATACCGTCGAGGCTTCCGATCAACAGGATTGGTATTTACCCATAAGGGACTACCTCAAGTTAGGTAACCTCCCACTTGGATTGATGCATGCCGCAAAATGAGCATTCAAGCAGAAAGCAGCAAAGCATGTCTTGTTAGGAGACATTTTGTACCGTCGTAGCTATGAAGGGATCCTCCTTCGGTGCTTGGACCAACAAGAGTCCACTTGGGCGATCGCCCAAGCGCACGATGGTACATGTGGTGGCCACTTCAGTGGTATGGCTATCGCCAAGCGCATTCTTCGCATGGGCTATTATTGGCCATCTTTAGAGCGAGATTGTAGCGCATATGTAAGGAAGTGCATGAAGTGTCAACATCATGCTAATTTGATGCACGTACCTTCCCAGGCCTTGCAGCCGATCCAGTCGGCTTGGCCATTTTCGTAGTGGGGCTTAGATCTAATCAAAAATATTTCCCCTACATCGTCAGGCCATCACACGTTCATCATAACGGCCACAGAGTATTTCACCAAGTGGGTGGAAGCAGTTTCGCTTACCTCTACGACTGGAACCCGCATTGCGGAGTTCATTTTGCATAACATCATATGTCATTTTGGTATTCCATCCAAGATAATCTCGGATAATGGGATGTCATTCAAGAACAAAGATGTGCATGCTTTGACCACAAAGTACAAAATTCAGCATAGTTTTTTGACACCCTATTATCCGCAGGCAAATGGGCAAGCAGAGGCGTCAAACAAAATGCTAGTTGCCATCCTCAAAAAGATAGTCATGGATAGTCATAAGGATTGGCACATTCAGATCCCACTTGCCCTATGGGCTTATCGCACTAGCATTCGGACACCCACTGGGGCAACTCCATTTTCGCTCGTGTATGGCTCCGAGGTTGTCATGCCTCTCGAGTTGGAAATTCCTTCCCTACGCATATCAATGCAAGAGTTCATCGATGATGACACTGCATGGTAGGCCCGGTTAGACCAGCTTACGTTGCTCGATGAACGACGTGTTAATGCTCTCGAGCATTTACGTATCTATCAAGAGCGACTGAAGAAAGCATACAACATGAAAGTTCACCTAAGGGACTTTCAGGTTGGTGACTTGGTCTTAAAAGAGAACCAACAGAACTCTAGCTTGCCGCCCCATCTAAGGGACAAGTTCATGGCAAACTGGTTAGGTCCCTACGTAATTGATAGTAAAATAGGACCTGGAACATACCGGCTAGCCTCTCTTGATGGAATCAAGGAACTAGAACCCTTGAACATCAGCCATTTGCGGCCATTCCATATCTAGAAGAGCCACAACCCAACCAAAAAGCTCCAAGGATTCCCATAATCGCTTGGTCATCCCAAAAAGCTCCAAGGATTCCCATAAATCACTTGGTCATCCCAAAAAGCTCCAAGGATTCCCATAATCGCTTGGTCAAAAATAAGAAAATCAAAAAAAAAAAAAAAAAAGAAAGAGGTCTTTTTGCATCTCATCTTCATACTCATAAATATCAATCCATCCAAAAACACAAACATATAGTTGCATTAGGCATCACACACATACATTGCATATTGGTGGTCATCCAAGTCAGGGCACCATAGACTGTAATTACTTGGCAAATCCATCTTGTTCCATATTTTTCTGCTTTATAAACAGTCCATCACAAATAAACGCCATTCACATCTTTTCGCCATACTATAGTCAGTTGATTTTTAATGTATCAAGAGTTTTCATCATTCAGCTGTCAATAGCTTTTTAACCAAATACTGTACAAAGTCAGACAGATTTTACGAAGGTAGAGTTCTACTTGGATCACACCTTGTTACGTAGCATCCCAACACAAATTAAAACACATAAAAATTCCCAAGTTGTGTGAACGAAAGATGAAACCTGCAAAGCAATCCAGGTCACCATAAGCGAAACGGTTATCTTGCTCATCCCCCTATGCGAATGACCCCAAGAATGCTGAGAGTTGGCAAAAGGACAAGAATCTTCCCTACCCAATTCCCCAAGAATCCCAAGTTCTCAAAAGAAGTTGCAAACATCATACAAATTTGCAAAACGTCAAAACTCCAAAAATTTGACATCACAACCAAAGTGCATACATCAAAAAGCACATACAATAGTGATTCTCATCACTCATTATTCAAATCCCTTGCTCAAAAGAAAAATAACAAAAATAAACAATGATTTTTATCACTATAATCGAGCAAGTATCCCAATACAATTGAAGAAAAGAAGGGAGTCGAACTTGAATCCCTGGAACTCTCAGCATTTCGAAGGTCATGAGATAAACCTCAGTACTGGTTTGGTTGATAGCCTATCGGTCACTCGTGGCAAACCTCCCGCATGACGATATATCTGTCGCAGTAACTTGTGTGCAGATCAATGTTTGCATGTGGATGAGCTAGCTTATGGTATCCTAGATTGCACCACAGATTAATCTAACTAAATACAACAAAGGAGTTAGTGGGGCTAATTAGGTGATCCTCAGTATAGGTTTGGTTGATAGCCTATCTGGAACTGGCGGTATCCTGACAAATACCACATAAACGAACTCAATTGCACACACAGGGATGTGAAATAACTGGGTCAAAGACAAGTCCGATTCATACCTTGTTCAAAAGTCTTGTAAGATAAAATACAGTTTTGGATAGTTAGTTAACACATCTGAGTCTCAGAAAACCTAACTACATTCTAGACCAACTGTGCCATCCTCCATCCTCGCTTCCCCATCAAAAAATACAAAAAAATTACATGCATACATGAACAGTCATTTACCACAATAATCGCCTAAGATAAAAAGCCATCAGTTCTGAACAGTCTATGGTGCCACCGCCAAAAATCACAAATTCAATTCATTCATTGCCATTTGCATATCATATACATTAAGCAACATTTGCATTCATCATAACACATGCATCCATCAATGTAAATTAACATGCATACATACACATTCATCAATCATTAGGCATAACATCAAATCATGACACATGTGTAACAAAAATACAATCATCTATATATATATCATCAAAAATGCCCACAGGCTACAATATCCGGTCATCTGACCCCGCAAAAAGCCAAAAGCTCAAAAACCCCAAGCCTAGGGCATCGGCCACCATGATCACGCAGGATCGATGCGACGAGAACTACCCCCCATGGTGTGGGTCCTATGGGACCCCTCAGGGCGGCTACTGCTAGCCCTCGCATCACGCCTGCTAGAGCCCCCCTCATCCAGTCGCCTACGCTGAGAGGATGCTGACTGCTCAGTCTCACTCCCTCTCGAGCGGCATGACGATCCACCTTCACTGAACGTAGGGACCCACCCATCGAGGCGGCTAATCTCCACCTCCAGCTCCAACCGATGCCGCACCAAGTCCATCTCCCACTGGTGATACGTAGCCAAGTTCTCATCGCACTATGCCAGTGCCCTCTCCCTCTTTGCCAGCTACGTTCGTAGGAGATCCCTCTCCCGTGCAGCATCGGTATCCCCATCCTGTCGGCGGTATGCAGCCAATGCATTTTCCCGCTCTACCAATTGCATGCATAGGAGATCCCTCTCCTACAGCGCATCCCCCAGCTCCTCATCGTGCCTCCGTAGTAGCCCCTCCAATCATGCATTCTCAGTGCGTAACCCTGACTCCATGTCCTCCGAATCTGCCTGAGGCATTGGCATCTCTGGAACAACAGCCTGCTCTGGCTCCCACTGCTCCCCGATGTCCTACACCTCCGGCTGATCCGGAACCCCAAGATCCGCATCCATGTCATCTACCTCCACCATGTTCGCATCCTCCAATGGAGCCCCCCAATCATCTCTTGGTGCCTCGGCACCCTCCCCGCCTGCTGCTGCTACCTCTGCGCCTCCTAGTGGCCCCTCGCCTCGCCATCACCGTAGTGTCCACCATTGGTCATACTCTATGGTAGTCCCGACGTCATCCACATCCGGGACGTCAATCATCGCATCTGAATCCTCGCCAAGTGGCATGATGACTGGCCGGTCCAGAGTCCTCTCGTCCCCTCGACATCGATAGACCACGGGCTCACCAGGCAACCCCTGGCACACCCCAAACTGTCATGTCACCCGGCTATAAGGGAAGAACTCCTGCTCGGTCCCATGCCACCCAATCAGCCACCACCCCCTGCGTACCCGTCGGAGCCACTCTCCAGCCTCAGGCCAGGCTGGACAGTCCCGATAGGGATGCCAGAACACCTCCCCTAGAGCAAGCCGAGCGAAGGCATCGGCATAGTGCCCTATGACACCTACCCACCATCGACTCTATCCCTGCTCCTCAGACCGCCACCACAGAGCCACGTAACCTATATCCTTATCCACCATCTCTGCCTGAGTCATCCATGGCAACCCCATCGGCCTCTCCATCGCTATGTGCTGCCAAGCCCAGCTCTACAATAGATAGCTGCAGCTAATCCCCTTTCACCTCCGACAGTGGACCTCGTACAACTCACCATAGAGTTGTGCCAGCAGTGTCTGTCCCCACCTCATGATCAATGGTGCCTCCGTCGGGCACTCCACCAGCCGGCAGACCACATCCAACAGGTTCCACGGGAACCTCGCACCTGACGAGTCAGGTAGCAGCATGTTGGAAATGAGGCCCATAAGTACTGCGTGCCTCACTCCCAACACCCCCTTCTCCAGCCACCATCGGACCAAAATCCTACCAATCTGGCAGTCACCCTCTGCCCTCTCCACTGGGCTCTCCACACCCACCTCCTCCCCATGCCCGAAGCATCGTATCAGTACAGTTGTCCGCTGATCACGCGACGTCATCCTGATCGGCAGTCCATCTATCAAAATCCATAGAATCCGATAGACATCCTCCAAGGTCACTGTCATCTCCCCTATTGGGAGATGGAAGGTATTGGTCCGGGGATCCCACAGGTTGATCAGGGCCATCGGGATAGGCCCGATCCCCGACCACAGGCTCCAGCCGAGTCACCTACTTGAGCCCAAGGGCATCAAGCCACTCCCGATCGGCCACAGTCAGTGCCTCCATCACTTCAACGAAAGCAGTAGGCACACGATACCGGCTCTTCACAACCTACAAAAGAAAACAACACAAAAACATTAAAATCATGAAAATTGTACAACAAAAACATGAATATACAGCACTGCATAAAACACTGTACAACCTCAAAAGCAACAAAATTCACAAAAATTTGAAACAAAAATAGTTTGTCAGTCTTAGGGTTTCTGTACTCTAAGTTTAAAATTGACAACAAAATAAAAACACAAAAACAATTTTTTTAACTATAGTTTTGTCTTAGGGTTTTTGTACTCTAAGTTTAAAATTGATAGACAAAATAAAAAAAACAAAAGCAATTTTTCAAATACAGTTGTCAGTCTTAGGGTTTCTGTACTCTAAGTTTAAAACTGACAAAGTCTACACAAGCAAAACAAAATTAAAATAACAGTTTTTTACCTAGGGTTTTCACCTACGTTTTAAAACTCACTAGTTCAGCCTAAAAAACTAGGGTTTGCATTCAGTTTATCCTAGGGTTTTAGTTTAACAAAATCGCAAAATACAAAATTTTTCCTAGGGTTTACTTTAGTATAAAGCGAAAAATAAATTTCAGAGTTCATTGCGTCTTTTCGAAATAAATGTAAATTAGGGTTTCATTTTCTTACAAAGCCAAAGAAAAAGAAAAACAAATTTTACCCTAAGTTTTAAGCTACGTTTTCCGTTCAGTTTTAAGCTCAGTCTTGATTTGTGTTCAGCTCCGTTTTAGGGTTTCAGATTTTAATTTAGAAAACAAACTACCAAAGAAAAATAAACAACTAACTTGCAGTTTTAAACATACAACAAACAAAAGCAAATAACGCCCAGGAGCACTTACTGGTCTCGCTTCGGCTCCGCCGCTCGATCCGGTTTGTGCACTCATGATGTCGGGAGAAATTCGGCAATGCTTCGCTTCACAGAATTAACCTCCTCCTCCTCAGAGCTCCAAATCGCAAGAAAATTCGAATGCAAATGAACCCAAACCCTAGTTTTGGCCTTTAAATAGGCTTTGTGAGCTTATATTCATTCCTCCCTGGGATGAGCACTCTGGTTAGCGCTCGTCCCTCCCTGGGACGAATACTAAGCTGATATTCGTCCCACCCAGGAACGAATTCAGGGCAAAAATTTCAAAAACATCAAAAATTGAACAAAAATGCACCAAAACTAGCAATAAGTTTGCCCGATGAAAGTGCTTTTGCACTTGACATTCCGGACATGCAAAATAGACGTCGGGGTCACAAATCCTCACTATCCTACTCCCTAAGAAGGCTACCATAGCCGGACCGCTCCACGGGAAGACGGATTTTTGAGAATTTCATCCCCAAGCGGCATCGCCAAAAGGGTTAACACCCACCAAAAATAGGTCTAAATGTCAAAAAATTGCACACACATGTAACGCTAAACATCTGAAGGCACCCTTGCACAAGTCATCTTGGGTCAAGCGACTCGTCACTTTTCTCATGAAGGTCATTCCCTCATCGATTCGTCGCTTGAGGGGGTAGTCACACTTAGTCACCAATCAACAAATACACACCCAACCATGGAAATGGCATGCATTCAAAGAATCATTGACAAAGACAATCACGCTCCTGCTTGGGGCAGTAAACAAGCAATAATCACAAACTGATCAAACACTTGGCATTTCGTGAATCATGAACTCAAGGTTCCCATAGACAAAAGGTTGCGCCCTTTGCCTATTCATGACTGATCAATGTCCAAGCTCAAGTAACACCTCACCGAAAAAGGTTAACACTTGAATTGAGTTACTTCACTCGTCAGAAGCAAGGATTCAAGAATGCATGCCCCTTTCCATACTTGGGGCATCAAAATTTGGTTAGGTTACTAAGAAACCCTAATCATTAGTGCTTTGGTTATCTATTTTTGCTCGGCGCTGCGCCATGCACAACGCATCCCAAAAAGGGGCATCTGTAGACACCAAAACAGCACCAATCCGATTATGTGACTGCAAACACTGATCGCATTGACACACACAGCCCCAAGGGCAGCCCCCAGAGGTTAAACAATGGTCCTAACCACTCTCACAGCAGTTTTTGGAAGGTCAGAGATCAATTTGGCACCTTCAGGCACTTTTCTCAATATCCGTTCCACCCAGGGATGAATTCAAACTAGGATTCGCCCCACCCAGGGACGAATTCAGGATTCGCTCCAGGGTGGGGCGAATTGCAGGTTTGACGGGCAAAAAGTCAAATCTTGACAAATGGCAGCTCAGATCCACCACTTAACGCTTCCTTCATCGCATGGGAGTATGGGTGAGCATTTTCGAGCATTAGAGGCAATTACAAGGGCAGTCATGAAGTCCCTAATCAGGGAGGAATCTCCTTCCCCATGGGAAGGCATGATTGCCAAGTGGTGCCTCTGCATGCCCATTTCAAGAGACCTCCAGGTCTATAAATTGGTGAGTTTCCTCACCCCAAAATATACAGAGAAGGAGCATTTTGGAGCAACGAAGTGTTGTCATTTTACTTTCACACCCACACCCTTTTGAGTTGTGTCTTTCACATCCTTGATCTCTTTTGGAGAGGAGGTCATAGGGTGGTTATTGGAAGCACAAATCCGGAACCAAAACCTGACATTTGGCCACAATATCCCACCAAATTTTCTGACAATACCCCACAAGAGGTTTTGGACCCATCCCAAGTGGATTGGTGCCGAAATCAGGCCCCAAACGGTGGGCGGCCTGCCTCCGGGCGCCCCCTCTCGCACTGCTACAGTCCTAATCGCCCCTCTTCGGAGCGATTGGAAATTTGTGGCAGGTTTGCTTTCTTTTCATTTTTGCATTCAATTCTATGCTGCTTAGATAGGTTGCCATTTAAATTTCATTTCATTTTGAACAATTTTGATCATGTTTCTATCTTCGTTCGCCTTTACTAACTTGCAGGTAGCATCATCAAATTCCCATTGATGGAGGCCAAATTGGGAAAATATGACCATCTGGGTCTTCCCAAAATACCCCCAATTAGCTAACCCCAAGTTTGCAGGTCGTTTGGAGCTTCCTAGATAGGACATTTGGGACAATACCTTTTCGGCATTTTGTTGCAGGTAAATTCGTCCCGCTCCAGAGAAAATTCAAATCGGCGAGGAATTTCCCGATTGTTCCATTTGCAGTATTTTCTTTGGGATGTCTTGATGCCCCTGTCAAATTTTTAGAGCATTTGGATTCATTCTAGTCATAGTTTAATTCATTTTTCTCATTCACTTATCGTAGGCTTGGGGATTGCATGCTTTATTTTATCTACAGGTGCTACTAACTATTTCTTGTTCCTTTGAACGTAGGGTCTGGACATCGGAGGAGCAGCAAGGAGTCAAGACTCATCAACGCAAGCGGCGGCGATGTTTGGTCCACCCATTTTACATGTGGGCACGCGGAAGAAGGAAGGGCATCCATGGATGTAACAAGAACGCATACCTAAACGCTCCTAGCCCTTGGAAGGGGAAGGATGCACATTGTAACCGAGTTGTGAAACATATCAATAAAAAGGGTTGTCTTCTTTATTGGCTTCTTGTTTAAGTCTCGATTCGTTCATGCCTTCCCTCTTTTCATGCACTTTCAATTCCTAGGATTTAGCGTTAAGTTTGGTCCAGTTTGCATCGCATCTTCGCTTTCCTTTTTGCTTTCGTATCCTCATGCTTTCAGTAGGAAACCATCATAAATCAAGGCTCTAAATATACTTCTGACAAGAAAAGGTCAGAATGGGAGGTAACAAAGGGTTGTATGGGCATCTCTTCTAGGTTATCCTATTAGTGATGAGTGGTGAATTGTGCTTGACTAGTTAATACCGATGGAACGATGGTATGGGACATCGTGTTGGTTAATCAACACAAAATATTGGGTGGTTACCAGGGTATTGGTAAGACCCTAGATGATTCTCCATGGATATTGTATGATCAACTAGCTCGAGCATGTATGTGCTAAGTCTTAATAGATATAAGTATAATACATAAGTTTTTTGGATTCATGATAAGACATGGGAAAGTTATGCATCATACCTCTAGGTGTTATGGGCCCTAGAGTAAAAGAAAACCACTACCTGAACTTAGGATCTCGAGAGGAGAGTGAAGTTGGGATCGATCTCATGAGTATTTTTACTGCAACGGAATGGAACTCATGAAGATAGATTTAACATGCTCATACTAGAAAATGAATTAGAAAATAATAAAATAAAGAAAAAAAAATCATAATGAAACCTCTAATATTGGACAACCAAGTGGGAATACTTGGGGTGATTGGACAACCAAGTGGGAAGAGTTGGGGTGATTGGAAAACCAAGTGGAAAGACTTGGGGTGTTACATTATCCCATTGAGCCTTCTTCCTATGGTCACACCATCAAACAGGTTTTTGGTGGTTTATAAATGGGATCAGACGACTCTTATTTACTATGCATGCCTAATTTTAACAAAAAATTAATGCAAAAGAAGATATGCAGAGACTTGCACAACCATCAAATAAATTCCATATATGAGAACACACAATAATTTAAAATTTAGATATAGTCAAATCCTTTTTAACATGTAGCTAATGGAACAAGTTGCCTTTAATTATTATTTCTTGCACACTCAAGTACCATATAACCAAATACAACATTGTGCATTATTAGAGGAAAAGGCAAATTTCTAAATTTTATTGTCTAGTGTATAATGTATTCAAGGAAGTATTCCCATAAGTCTTATTTTTATAACATCTCAGTAATGACAAAACATTAAAAAAATAAGTAGCACATAAAGCATATATTTCCATTTTGTATCAACCAAAGTCTAGAGTTATTTTCCAACCATATAAATTCATTCCTGGAGCATACAATCATATCAACACATCCAACTTCATAAAAATATTTCTTTCACTTGCATCATGAATTCAAACCATTGTCAAACCATTTCTCTTAAATGAAAAAAGCACACATGTAATAATGTATGAAGTTGTAAATTTGACATATCTTCTTTCCAGGACACGCAATTCCAAATCAAAAAGCTATCAACATAGATGTTTTTGGTATAAAATAACAATACACCATTTTCCTTATTTTTTTCCACTTGATGCTCTCCGAAATACACTACCCTTTTTTTATTTTTGTATATATGATCCCCTCACAATGATGGCCATATCCCATGCAAACTAACCCCCCATCACTTTTTCACTGACATCCCTTTCTTTCACAACATGAAAACATAGTGGATATTTAAGGGAAAATATCATGAAGTTTACACATTATCCATTGAATTCATGGCACTCACACAATTGCAAAAATTTATTTTTCATAACATAAAATGGGTATTTTATATTTACATTCACGGTTAATGAATTACCTAATTTTTATTTATTTATTTACCAAATCCAACTCCTATTTCATTTTATAGACTTAATTATAAATCTAAAATAGACATTATTAATTTTGAAATCACCCAATTAGCTCCCATACTCCTTGGCACTTTTACTGCCATAAAATATATTTCTTTAATCATCATAATCAAGCATTCAATTGTACCTACATGGATGTAACCTATGAGCCATGGTGATTTTACGTCGTCATCATTTCCCACTTACCTTCTATCATAAACCTTTTTTATCCATCCAAGATAAGTATCTGGTCCTGCATACACAATGAACATTAGCAGTACCACATTCTAGTAGAAAATGTAATTGTATTTTATCTATTCATTTGTAATTAACAGTCATGCTAGGAGGGTTGTTACATGAAAAGCATCTTGAAGGGCCTTCTCATGATGCTTTTTTGTTTTCTTCTCCTCAACTAGAGAAAGTTTTTAGCTTAAAGTATTTTTTATTAAATTAGTTAAAGAACACCTATGTTTCTCCTAAATTACTTATTTTTTCTAAGCTTAATCTTAATCTAGCCCTAATGGACATACAAATACAACAATCAAGGCCTAAAACTAAAATGCTCTATGATTTTGATGAGGAAGGAAATAACATTATTTATTTTAATATGTAAGGGCATAAGAAGATCTAGTAAACAAAGATTAATATGAATCTATATACGTTTTTTATTTGATTTCAAAGCTTAAATAATAAGTTTATTCCCTATATGATTAATGTTAAACTAGTTATTTCTTTCTCTTTTGTCTATTCTACCAACAAATAAAATAAAAAATCTAATTTACACAAACAAAAAATAAAATATAAATCCTAAATGCTTAAATAATAAATATTGGGGGCATATTGAACTATTTCTACCATAGTAGCAAAAGTGCCAGTAGTTTATAGAATTTTTGCTAGTGCTTTTACCTATTAATGGTGTTATCGCTTGACCTACAAAATGGATTAAAAAATATATAGTCCATGATAAAGAGTCTTGTATGAGATAATAGAGGAGATAAAAATAATATAATAAAAGAAATAAAATCTATGTGATGAAATCACCACCAATTCTTTCACTCAGTATCGAAGCTCCACTATGAAAGTGGAGAGTGATATCATCATCGACTTATAGTTTGCTGATGCTTTCACTTTTGAGAGTAAAACAACAATATTAAATACAAGATGAGATAATTTTATGATGACTATGATGAAGAGCCCTGACATAGGAGTATAAAATCCATGTCCAACAATACAAAAATATAAATTTATTTACTTAAGATGAAGATTAAATGATAAAATAGAAGGTTAACTAAATACAAATACAAAATGTAAGATTAGCTCTAAGTGAAATAAGTTAAAGGGCCTAAATATATAAGGACAATGAATAACATAAAACAAATAAGGGGAAAGAGCATAACCCAAGACACAAGTTTATTTCTCCTTATTAGAAACTTGGTGAAAGCTTGTTTTTTTTCTTTTTGACCGCACTTGAATGCTTGAGCTTGGAGGCTTTATGCTTGATGATTTCTTAGAGACTTTATTGGAGAATTGATTGGATGCTTGCAATAATTAGAGCTCCAGTGTTTGCAAGGATAGGCCTTCACAAAAATATGGTAAGATTTTAGCATAATATTTCCATGCAAAATGCTAAAATGCCTATGATTCTAAAGATATATTGAAAAAAATTTATTACTTTAAAACTCTTGATGAAAAATATATATAAATTTTGATAGAATTTTGTTGCTATAAAATCTATGATGAAATGGTCACCCTAAGTGCTAGTTTTATATGCATCCATAGCTTATTCATGAAATAATTACATTGAATATGATAATATTAGAGAAGTTAAAAACTTGAAAAGAGATCAAGAAGCCATTAATGAAAGATCATGAGAATCTTGGACTTGGGATTTCTATAGGAGCTATAGATCAAGTTTTTGGTTAATGGTAGAGAGTTTAAAAGATAAAAGAAAAAAAACTTCTTGAGTTTTATGCATGACAGTAAAAAACACAAAGAGACGATAGTAGTAGAGACATTTTTGTGGTGGAAATTTTACCTCATAGTTATTAGAAGTAAAAATTGAATAGGAAATATCAAATCTAAAATATCTAGTAAAAGAGCCACTAGGTCACTATAGCATCGGTAGTTATATTGCTCATGCCTTGTCAGTATTGATTTTAGAGCAATAAACACTCCAAATTTAGGCCCAAGGAAGGTTGATTTAGTTTGGCTAATTGATGAAGGTATTGGCAAACTTGAAGATTAGTCCTATGCAAAACTTGGCGTCTACAATTGTCTCCTATTATGCTTTTAAGTATTTTTCTATTTTGTTATGCTAAAATATTTTCAAACCATTTTATTTATGATCAAGAAACCTTTTTAACATGTCAAATGTTATTTTTTTTGTTTATCACGTCCATACACAAAGTAGTTTTATTTTTTTCAAAGTGTTGTATTTTCTAATCAATTTATTATCAGATTGTATTAAAGTGTAAACCTTTATCTACAAAATAATAACAATCAATAATTAAATAATTTTTTTATAATATCATTATCAGAACATGAAAAATGTACTATATATATTTAGTCTTCATTATATCAAATAATATTTCACAACATAATAATTACATAAGACCTTTTTCCCTTTACACATCTCCATCATTTATTACTACTTATAAAAACATAAATTATTTCCTGTCGAGTCTTATTACATTATTTAATGCAATTGTTAGTATAAAATAATTTGAACTATTTATTGATATATAAATGCCTAAAATTACGCAATAAAGATTCAAAATATGGCTACATGTCTACATAGTTTCAAAATATCACTAGTTGGTAAACAAACACAAGAGTTATTCTCTAATATGGACGAACGAGGCATTCGACCTAATTATTAAGCCATACAATATGGAATCACAAGTATATTTTAATAATTATAGTTTGAAATCTAATCTAGTTGCACAAAAGCACCTCTTCGTCATCCATGATTTTCATAAAGGCACTTTTAAATGCTTCATGATGGAAGTACCTACTTAATATGTACATCAGTCTTCAACCTTATCATTTTGTTTGAGATATAGATCATATTATGGTAAACATGAGAAAAATTTATAGGGAATCCTCAAATATGAGCATTTATAATGTATTAGATACCACTTGTGCTCCTCATATTTGGACGTGCAATGCATGCACCACATACTCCATTGATGGTTGAACATTTTGTGACCTATTCATGCACATCAAGCCCATGCATAATATATGCAATATTTATTGTATGTGTTTGTTGTCTAATATTTGGTAGGTGAGCACTACTTGCTCTCCCCTACCCATGCAAAATGTGTTGTAGATCCACCTTCTGTTAGAATTATATAATTTGCACTATACCTCTTGACACTTGTCATATTTATATGACACTTGTCATGTCATCATATAGGCTTATGCATATATATTGTAATATGTTCTTGTACAATAAATCTCATCAGTTCTTATTCCTAATATTTTGGTATAATATTTTCAAGCATTATCCTACCTTGTGAGCTTGAGGGGGCATTTACCTCCCCCCTCAAGTTCACAAGGTAAATCCACCCTCCCTCCATTTTTTCTCCCCATCATATTTTTTTTCACCATTGATTAAGGAGTATGTTATCCAAGATTATGAATCAGAAGCCAGAAAGTAATGGTAAGAACTCATGGCTTCCCTTGAAGCTTCATTGCTTGGAACCATGAGATGTTATGGAGTGAGTGAAATTTTTTTTACATTTTTTTCTCTGCTGCTAAATTTTTTTTTATGGTTGTGTCATCATTCCAGAATGGAGGCTTTGTTTTGTGGAGGAGCCTTGTAGACTAAAAATTTTTAATGTCAAAATAAGTTGTTTTACTATCAGGCTCACTGAACAAGATTATTTTTTTAATTGCCACGAGCTGGCGAGCGTCAGTGAATCACCAATACAGTGAAGTAGTGATAAGATCAAGAAGAGAGATACATATTGTATCCCTATTTTTGGTGGTGATTAGGTGTGCTATTGTCTCTCAATTTTTCAAACCGAGGTGGCTGCCAACTATGGCTTGGTGCTACCATTTGAAAAAAATTGACTGTGTTTGAATTTGCACTAGCTATTCATGAATGTATTTCAGGGGCATTGAAAAAACCAGAGAGTGCTGCTAGTGTTTGGATTCACTTAAACTTTCTCTATGAAGCAATGTATAACACATTATGTAACAGTCAACTTAGGCTTATCGCCTTCACCAGTGAATAGTTGCTACTAACTCGTAATGAGTTAAATCGTTTGCGCACTCTTGTTGACATTCATTTCCTTATTCTTCAGATTTTCATGATCCGAACGAGTGGATCCAAGGCTACATGCGATATTTTTTTTCTCAGAGAATATGAACACATGGAGCATATCTTGGTGCGTATCCAAGTTATTTCTGGAGGTTTGCTTCAACAAAGAAGATACATGTGCAACGTCATTTATGTAGCCTGGTTGAGGGTGAATCTGTTAAGTAACTGAGTCATTTACTGCAGATGGAGCTACCCATTTATTAATATTTTATGTTGGTGAGCACAACCGAAAGTAGTGGAAGATTTCATGATCCCGTAATATCTGATATTTGGGATGTCAATGCATAGCATGTCAAGCGTGGGAGTGGCCACACGTCCTAAAAACTTGAGTTATGGGAAAAGTTTTTTTTTACAAGCTATGATGGTGTCCACATTGGTGAATAACAACTTTTGTCTTCCATATGCTTAATAATGGAGGGAGCGCTTTCGTTAATGCGACATTGTTTTTTTCTGTCCTATGCAAGTTTAAACATTTGCTGGAACTTGCAAATCTCCCATGTTTGTTTTGCATGAACAAGATTTTGGTTGATCATTGCAAGCATGAGGAGTGATTACAACGATGGTTGTACCTACTATACCTATCGATATTACGAAGATGATCCAAAGAGTTAGTGTGTGAAGGTGTTGGATGTACGAGCGGCGTGGATGCCATGAAAGATGCTGATTTGATGATATGGTTTTTTTGGTACTAGCTTCTTGGATATTGTTGTCATATCCTTGTAGTGGAGATTTTTTGGTTTGTGTTTTTAAATATTGGTAAAACCCAGCATCGATGCAACGGATGTGTGTTGCCAAGTATTTTTTATCCCCGGGTGTGTCTAGGTATGTGTGTTAAGTGGACATCACACAGTCAGAAATAAAGTAAATTATTGTTTACCCTTTTGACATCCCTATTTGTTTTTTGAAACACTTTTTGATATACTATTCAGGAAGCTCTTTATTTAAAACTAAATAGGGGACCACAGGTTTCATTTTGTAGTTTGAATTAGCACAAAAGTGAAGTATTCTAATGTAACGAATGTCGAAGACGTCGCCATCAACTAATATCCGATGAATCAAAGGTAGGATATATTTTTTATGCTGATGCTACATTTATTTGTTTGCCATATTCATTGGAGTGGAGCGTGGAGTTACTTTTTTGTGTACTTCTATGTACCACCTAAATCAAGAATGCATTATTGGAAGGTCTGATTTACATTTGTCCTAGCCTTGAAGAGTTTTTTTAGCATGGTGTAGCAATTGCCTTATTCTTGGTAATGTCGTTGAGGAGCCACACTTTGGAGGATTGGTTGTGTTCATTTTTAGGGCCACAAAAGGTGTTTTTTGGCTATTTCCCATGATGACGATAAATATGAAGCTGCACCCCCTTCACTAGTACAAAATTATGTCTTCGGATGTCAAGTCGTAAACCATGTGATATTCATTGTTGTAGTTGTTGTTTTGTATGAACCCACCCAAATCTATCGTCATTGGATTTAGAGTGCCCACCATCGGTGGATGGTCAAGAAGGATTATAGTGCGGTCAACCAAAGGTGATTTTATTTTGTTCGAGGAGGTGGTGGAGAAATTTTTTATTGAATGGTGTCAGTACAATGGATATGTGATGGTGGCAGTAATAAATCATGAAGACTGGGCATATCTATTACTATTTGAAGATGTTTAATGCCCATGTGAAGCGGATATCAGTTTGTGGTGGAGGCCAAATATTATTTGCATGGCTAGACTTCAGAGTGGTGGTTTCCTATAATGCAAACCTGACAAACTAAGTTTTTTTATAGGTATTAGCCTGCATGTTTTATATTGCTACATGTTGATGTGATCGAAGAGGAAGATAATGGGCATGACAGTCCCCCATGATGAGATACGTTTAGATATGACCACATCGATGTCAAATCACCTTTTGATTAGATTTCATGTTCATTTTACTAGAGCTAAGAGGTGCGAGGGTGCGTTAGTGATTCTCTCACCAGATAATGCTACCAGAGTGGATGGTCGACAACTTGCATTTTTTTGCAAGTGTTTGGGGTGCTTACATGTCAAGCCATTAGTGGGCTTAAAGGCGCTATTACTTACCTTTTACATTGCTACTAGTATTTTACACGTGTGAGGAGAAGGTCCATGATGAATGCCACCTATCCGTCCAAGTGGTAAATCAATTGACCTTTGATTTTTTATGTGCCTTGTCATTCTTTGTGAAACAACCCTCTACTATTTACCAAAATCTCGAGGAAAAATGCCCAAAAAACAAAGTGCTCTTGAATGAAAACTCATGTTAGAATATTTTGTTTCATACAATTTGATTATTTTGTTGGATATTTGATTTGAAGGGAAGCAAAATGCCCAATTTTTTGCCAAGTAAAATAGTTGTGGGGCCCGCAAGATATTTTTGGAAAATAAAACAATCGTGCGGTCCACACGGACTATGACGTCATAAACCCCCATCCCAAAATAAAAAAATCGCAAAATTATTTTTGTTTACTCTATATATAAGGTTATTTTTATTAATGACGAGGACACTTTGTTAAATAAAGTTTATGGGGATCTTGGCATGTAAGAAATTTTTTTTAGAGGGTGCCATTGATTGTGAGCTTTTATGATGTCATGAGTGAGGATATTTATATTTACTCATTGATTAATTTTAAAGCATAATGAAGGGGGTATTTATTATAAAGTGGAGGGTACCACTTTCATGTAATTACTGTATTTTTTTTTTGCTTCTCAAGGGTATATTTGGATTATTTTTTTGTTGTCTAGAGAGGCATATTTTTTTTCCAGTGGATGAAGACCCCTTTGAAAATGAAACATAGGGGTGTTTATAGTCATCAAAAAGTTTTTTTTGATACGGACACATTGGTGATGTCCATTTGTAATTTTGAGTCCGTTTCAATTGATTTTTTAGCCTTAAAATTATTGTATCTTGGATTGAACTCTCAGTTGTAATCGAAATTACCAAGGCAAATTTGTAAGTGATCCTAGTATTCAGTCACCTTCCCTATAGCACCTACTAGATGCAAGAGCTGGTTATCCATGCATTTCGATAGGATGAGGAGGTCACAATAAGGACACCTACTCTAGGGACTATAGACAAAGACACCCTAGACTCTATCCGAGGGCTTTTCCGGATTTACTTCTGAAGACTACAAACAAATACACTTCAAAATATTATATTCTCTTCTTCTTATTCTCCTCTCTATGGCTCATTTTTTATTGTATTTCATGGCTCATATTTCTTTTTGTATTAAGGTGCATTTTCGACAGATACCGACACCTTCTAGATTGAATTCACCATGAGGAGATTTTATATTCATGGTGAATCAAGTCAGTGACCTACAAGAGGTAACATCCTTTGACGATGACCTACAAAGGTAACATACCCAAAAGTGGTTGACCTTGAGGCACCCATTATGACCCTGAGGCAGTTAGATTGTTGATCCAATGGCAATAGACCCATGGAAAATCAAGATGTATACACCCTTGATCTATCATTATTCATAGTTGGAGAGCCAAGCATAAAAAACACGAGCCTAGACCAAATCATGTAATAAAGGAGGATGATAGGGTTCTTTTAGAGAAGTCGACATTAAGGGGGAATGTTATCTACTTTTTATTTGTTTGTTTCTTTAGTTAGGATAGTGTACTTGAAGGGGGAATGTTAGAATTAAAGTGCACTATACCTTTTTAGTTTGACACTTGTCAGTTTCATTGACACTTGTCATGTCTTGCATATAGGCTTATGCCTATATATTGTAATTTGTTCTTATACAATACGTATCATCAGTTCTTATTCCCAACACCTTCATGACACACACCTCTAAAGTCAACCTCTCCCATGGTTTTCTTGCCATTCATGAACTCTAACATCACCAATCCAAATCTATACATATCACGTTTCTAGTTCACATTTTATCTCTCTATATTTGACAAAAAAAAAATATTATTTTATGCTAAGGAAAATATAAAATTAGAAATAAAGCTAATTGTATAGAGAAAATTGTACTTGGGCTCTATATACCCAAAATGGGACATACTCACACCCATACTCATACTCAACAATTTTAGGATAAAAATTCATGCCCAACAACTTGATTTCATATCCTTGTGCAAAATGGGAGGGAAGTGATTGTAATGCATATACTTCAACCCATGAGTCGCCTTGACAATAATATCATAGCATTTGGGCCATTGAAATATTATTTTCAATCTCTACACATGATGAAGGTGATTGAATAAACTATCACCGGGAATGTAGTCATATAGAAAAAACATTAGTCACCCCATTACTTGGAATACAACACAAAACCCTTAAGATGATGACATGGAGACTCATTCTTAATATGTGTACGTCCACTCCAAATTTGTTATTCTCCTACTCAATATTGGTTCTAGAGTTGTTTGATCTCATGATATTTTAAGCCTTCTTAAATGCCATAGCCTGTTAGTTCTAGAGAGGGACCTTGTAAACTTTGTTCTCTTGATCCTATCATATTAGTTATTGTTAAGTTTTGAAGGATGTCAAACTCATCAAACTTCAAGGACAACTAGAAATATTTTAATTTCAACATTAGATTATCTATTAATTTCTTGTGTCAAAAACTTCCAAAGGGACAAAGATAAATGGAAAGCAATGTAGTGATTGTTAAATATGGTGCCAACATTGTAGCCAATCATTGAGATAATAGATTGCATAAAAAAATTGTTTTTTATATGCTAGAATTGCTTAATCATGTTAATTATTATTTATTAATTATAATTTTACATCTTTACATTAACAACATGTTGCAAGTGAATTCTTTGTATTTAAATTTCAAGGAAGAAATGAAATAGACATAAAAAGTTAAGTACAAACACCATACTATTTTGGGTTGTACCGAGACCAATTTTAAAATCAATAATGATAAGATTGATAGCTTTAGAGAGGAGCTATATGTTAATATGGTTTTCAATTATGCAAGTAATTTGTTACTATAAAATTTTAGCTACTAAAAATAATATAAAATATTTAAAATTTAGAAATTGAATTATGGTATTCATAATTGAAGTATTCCATTTAACACTATAGGTAAGATATTACTAGTTTTAGATATAAAGTTTTATAAATTTTACATGCTCCTTTTATTTATGCAATACAAAACCCTAAAATATTTTATTAAATTATATTTTTATAGAAGTTATTTTAACTTAATATTTTCTAATGATATCATCGGTAGTTTGATGGATGTATTTCAATGAATAGAATAAAAACATGTTACAATATATAATAAAAATTAAGAAAGATTATTTCACATGATAAGAGTCAACTATGATGTGAGTGAACTAAATAATAATATAAGGGTGAGTGAGTAGTGGAGTTGGTTTGAGGTAGTCAATTGAGGTCTGCAATATGTACCATGGGTCCACTCAACTCTTGTTCAAATCAGACTAGCTATCTAAGCCTTTTAGTCCCTTAGGGTAAGGTGGATTTCTATGTGCTTGTTTGGTCAGGCACTTATTGAGGGTAAGGTGGATTGCTATGTGCTTTTATGACTAGGCACTTATGAAGAAGACATCCAGCTAAACCTTTTAGCCCCCGACGGTTAGGTGGATTGCTAAGTGCTTGTCTGGCCAAGCACTTACCAAGAACACACCCAAGTAAACCTTTTAACCCGCGAGGGCTAGGTGGATTGCTAAGTGCTTGTATAGCTAGGCACTTACCAAGAAGATACCCAGGTTCAAACCTCAGGGTAGCTTGTTTGCAAAGGTATTAGTTTGATTTAAATCCTTTGATTGTGCACCACATTGAATCCTCTGAGTGCGTGTCAGACCGATAATGATGGTACGAATCCCAATCGATCGGTGGTCCCCTTCATATCGGCTCAACAATAACAAGGCGTAATAGGTTTGATTAGAGCAACACCTCTAGTTTAAACCCTAAAAGCTTGTCAGACACTAAAAATAATGTGGTTGTGACCAACTCTCCTATATAACCCAAAATAATAATAATAATAATAATAATATCATTAAAAATATCAAAAACAAGAAAACTATTAATTTATTTTATAATTATTAGAAACTATTATAATTTTATTTTATTTGTTTGGTTAATATTTTCGGATAAAAATGCCACTAATGCAAATTTTGGAAAAGAACGATTACTTGGCCATAAAAAAGCGAGAAACTATGTCATGAAATGTACCCCCATAACTTTAGAAAATAGCCCTAAATAAACTTTAATAATATATCAATATTGAAAATATAGTTACTAACCTGTTATTTTTTTTTAACATTATTCTAACCTTCTGAAAACCAAGGGCAAGTCATCTTTTAGTGTATCTTCCACATTATAAGCTGGTCATTCAATCCCTCGTTTCATTGATGCCTTGCATGCTTTTTCTCGTATTAAAAACAAAAACACAGGCTCTCCACTAAATACAGGCTTTTTGTTTTTATTTTGAAGCAGCAGTTATCTACATAAATATAAATGCCTTTGATACACAGAAAAAATACAGAGTTATCTATTCATCACTGCTATGCAAAAAATTCCTGTTCCTTTTTACATGCGACAGTGTCTCTTATGGCTTAAGTTTCCACATTCGACAGTGTCTCTTATAATCTTTCAGCATTCGATAGTTTCTCTTATAGTCTTAAATTTAGGTCCAATAGTATTAAATTTAGGTCTTAAATTTTGTCTTCTTTAGTCGCCATGACAAAAGAAGCGCAGCAAGGCAGAGAAGAGAGAGCAGGGCAAAAACCCAAAGGAGTTGTACGCCAGCACAACGGGAAATGGGGATGTCAAATCTTCGCGGACAATGCCAGAAAATGGCTTGGAACCTTCGGCACGGAGAGCGACGCCTGCCTGGCCTATGCGAGGGCCTCTCTCAAGGTGGGAACCAATGGCGACGACCAAACCCGTATGTTAGCTTCAAGAAACCTCCAACTGGAAAAAAGGTTCCAGGCCTCGTTAACGAGACAGCAAGTGTTGCAGATGATCAAGGACCACTCCTACGACCAGAAGCTGCACGGCTTCGCATCCACGGGCGGGGAATCGACGCCCGCAAATCTACGGCGGGGGCGCGAGACTCTGTTCCAGAAAAGGCTGACGGTCAGCGATGTGGGGAGGCTCCATAGGCTGCTGATTCCCAAAAAGCATGCCGAGCGGTATTTTCCTCTAGATTTGGCGAAGGAGAAGACAACGTTTGTGACATTCCAGGACGAGAGCAATAAGGCATGGAAGTTTACGTATAAGTTCTGGGAGAGCAGTAAGTCTTATGTGTTTACCGAGGGGTGGATAAAGTTCGCCAAGGAGAAAAAACTGCAGCCTGGTGATGTTCTCTTGTTTGAAAGGGAGGGAGATGAATATATGATCAACATGTGTCCTCCGGAAAAGGAGATTAAACCGTTCTGTGTCAAAATCTCTACTGCAAATGACTAGCTATTCTGCGTTGCGATTTTCAATAATTTTGTTTTTTTTGTAATTGGCTAAATCTTTCTGTAACAAAATGTTTGAACTGGGTGAAAATTCAAGTTCTTGAACCGAATGTTTTTTTGTAATTGGCTAAATCTTGCTGTAACAAATTGTTTGAACTGGGTGAAAATTAAAGTTCATGAACCGAGTCTGTTTTTGTAATTGGGCTAAATCTTTCTGTAACAAATTGTTTGAATTCGGTGAAAATTCAAGTTCTTGAACCGAGTCTTTTTGCTTTTTCTGGTAATTGGCTAAATCTTTCTGTAACAAATTGTTTGAACTGGATGAAAATTCAAGTTCTTGAACCGAATCTTTTTTTGTAATTGGCTAAATCTTTCTGTAACAAATTGTTTGAAATGGGTGAAAATTCAAGTTCTTGAACCGAGTTTTTTTTTTTGTAATTGGCTAAATCTTTCTGCAACAAATTTTTTGAGCTGGGTGAAAATTCAAGTTCTTGAACCGAGTCTTTTTTTGTAATTGGCTAAATCTTTCTCTAAAAAATTGTTTGAACTGGGTGAAAATTCGAGTCTTTTTTTTTGTAATTGGCTAAATCTTTCTGTAACAAGTTGTTTGAATTTGGTGAAAATTCAAGTTCTTGTGCCAAGTCTTTTTTTGTAATTGGCTAAATCTTTCTGTAACAAATTGTTTGAATTGGGTGAAAATTCAAGTTCTTGAACCGAGTCTGAATCTTTCTGTAACAAATTGTTTGAATTGGGTGAAAATTCAAGTTCTTGAACCGAGTCTCGCAGAGAGTTCCTATTTTAATGCATAATGTTGTTGATAATAATGTTTTATTTATTTTATTCGTAAAATTTTGGTTTCACTTTTTAAATTAAAACGAATATTATTATCAATTAAAAACCCTTAAAGAAACACAATATGTTTTTTTTTTTTAAATTTATCTCAAACTATTTTATAAAGTTGGTGAATACCTTTTTATAACGAGATATTGAAGCAGAGCGATAGAATGGAGAAGATTTGAACTGTACATTGAACCAGACAAGAAATATCAACACAAAAAAATTAAAGGGTTTGCGGCAAAGGGTTTTTGCAGAGCAAAAGAGGGTTTGCGGTGGAGTATTGCATTAAACATCTATTTTATCGGGTAAGCATATTTTTTTGTCCTCTTTCGATTTATAAAACAATTAAAGTAGGTAGGAGAAATACATTCGTTATAGGGGTTTGCGGAAGAAGGTTTTATTATCAGCAAGGGTTTGCAGAGCAAGGAGGCTTTTATTACACATTTATTTCATCGGATCAATAGTACAGAGGGTTCAGCTATAAAAGGTTTGAAAATGGAAGAGAAGCAACAATTGCAAGAACCAATATATGCCAACGAGAAACAGTATTGAAGGATATTAAGGCATCGACAAGCTCGAGCAAGGGCAACAACAATGAAAAGGGCATATCAAAAAATAAAAATAAAAAATATTCTACCACATAAACAGGTGGAGAATAAGGAACAATCAAAGGCAAATCACCAAAATGAGTTTTCGGATGAGGAAGAAACTTACAAGTCCCACAACTACACCACTCATGTGGGCACCAAGACTTTATGTGCAAGAGCTAATGAAGATGAAAGAGAAACTTGAAAGCATGGAAAGGAGGGAGAAATTAAGAGAAACTAAATCAGATGAGGTTATAAACACCATTCGGAGGCTGGAAAAGGAAAACAACCAACTCAAAGAGCAAGTGTCAAAGCTACAAAACCTTGCAAACATGGGTCAACATGAATGGCATGTCCTCAAACAAGCCATCCATCCCCCAATCAATGATGCAATAGAGGTGGAAAAAACAAATGCAAATAAAATAAAAGAGGTATAGAAAACACTCCAAAATATTGAAACAAGAGAAAATGAACTACGAAATGAATTAGCAAAGACAAAGACATGGTCTCAAGTAGTAAAAGAACCAGTAAATCAACAAAAAGAGTTGATAGAGAAGCAAGTAAAAATTCAAATAATAGAAGAGAAAGAAAGACATGAGAAGTTAACAAATATAATCATCAAAGGGTTGAAAGATTATGGGGACAGGGAAGACACAAATCGTTTAACCAAGGACTTCTTGTCAGATCGATTACAATGGAAGGGTCAGATAAAAAAAGTAAGTAGAATTGGCAGGCTGAGAGAAGGAGGCAGAGATAGACATATTCGGGTCACATTGATGAGCTATGAGGATAAAATAAGGTTACTTAAAAACAGAGGCATGCTGAGAGGGTCACAATTTTATTTATATGATGACCTAACATTTTTACATCAGGAAGAAAGAAATAAGGAATGGAAAAAGGTGAGGGCAGTAAGGAATGAAGGGAAATAGACATATTTAAGAAATGGAAAGGCATACATCACATCTAAACAAATCCAAAACAAATAGGTATTATGGCCTGCCCGGGAACATCTTACAATGGTAAGTTGGAACTTTAGAGGTTTCCCCTGGAGAAGAGGACCCGGGTTAGGGCCCATTGCTAGAGACAAAGATATAATCATATTGACAGAAACACATGAACACGATGGATGTAGGACTCAGAATTTGTGGGATACAAAAAAATAGCAATATGAAATAAAGCGAGAAAATGGCAAAGGGCATGGGGGTATTATGGTTTTAATAAAAGAGGAATGGGATAGGGTCATTAAAATTGAAAAACAAGATGAAAATAAACAGTACATATGGGTAAAGATACTAGAAAATAAGTCAGTTATTAGCATAGCAGCATGTTATTTTGCTCCCAAGAATTCTAAATTCTATAAGAAACATGACCTTAACAAAGAAGACCCATACTCCTCTCTAAAAAGAGACATTTCAATATATAGTAAGTTGGGGAGATTATATTAATTGGAGATTTCAATGCAAGGACAGAAAATAAGCAAGCTAACATTCTAGAAGGTAACGAAGATATTGAGATTAATCCTCTTTGGATGCCAGAAGAGGAAAATCAAAAGTAGACTAGAACCTTAGAAGATGAGCATGGGGCTATCACGCAATATGGAGAAGAGTTGTTAGGTCTTTTTAGCATATACAATTTGATTATTTGTAATAGGATGAACAAATGGAAAAATTCAGGAAAGTATACATGCAAAACATATAAGGGACAAAGTGTAATAGACTATGTAATATGCTCACAGAATTACATACCAAAAATAGAGGAGCTAGAAGTGGAAGATTCTCCAGTGGAACTTAAGTCATATCACAACCCAATTGTTATGACACTTTGAATGCATGGAGACAAACGAAGGGAAAAACACTTGCAAGGTAATCAAAATAAATATCCTCACAAGGGAAACATTCTCTTAACAGATGAAAATCAATAGAATTTTAGAGCAGTATTAAATAATAAGTTACAGTAAAGGGAAGAACTACATCATAGTAGTAGAGATTACAGTAAGAGTGAATGGTTAATGCACGTTATTCAAAAAGCTCTAAAAAAATGCAAGAGAGCTAAACCTAAAAAGAAAGAAATGAATAGCTTCGCAACCAACCCATGGTTCAATGAAGATTGCAAAAAAATGCAAAGATCACTAAAGGAACCAACGGGTAAAACAAGAACAAACAAAAAAGCATATGAGAAACTGGTAAGGGCAAAAAAAGAAGAATACACTAGAACAAGGAGGAAAGAATTGATTTATCTAGGGAAGCTTGAACCAAAGAAATTTTGGAAGGAACTAAGCATGAAAAGGATGCAAACTAAAAATAACATAACGAGTTAATCGATGGTTGGAGTATTCAAAACAACTGTATCAGTGTAGTAACCAGCAGGAGACACCCCCTACTATCATTGTCAAGAAAGAACTTTTCACAATTGAAGACATTATTCAAGGGATAAAAAATTTAGCAACTGGTAAAGCCCGTGACATAGACAATCTTCAAGCAGAGCATATAAAATGGGGGGTAGATATCTTGGCACCGCAAATCAAAGAAATTTTTAATGAGGTCATACAAAATGGATTCCCTACTGAGTGGACAACTAGCTTGACCATTCCTTTGTTTAAAAGTGGAGATGTAAATAATCCCTCAAACTATCAAACTATCATGATCAACCCTCTCTTTGCAAAGTTGTTTGGGAGTATGATAGAGCGTAGGATCAGCATATGGGTAGAAGAAAAGGGAAAGAGAGCAAATAGGCAAGCAGGTTTTAGGCCCAAGAACTCAACTATTGATCACTGTATCACACTCAGACACATAGTGGAAAAAATATATGACAAAAAAGAGGAGGCTTTTTGCTATTTTGTAGACTTCAAAAAGGTATTTGACACAGTGCCAAGGAAAAATTATGGAGCAGAATGGAAGATCTAGAGGTTCCAATTCACTACAGGGCAGTAGTTCACAGACTATATGAGCATGTTAAATTAAAAATGAACATTGTTGTCAAGTATTTCAAAAGTTTATTTATTTATTTTTCAATAGGATGTGAAATTAATTGTTCGCATCCTACATCCAATTATTTTTTTAAGCCTTTAGACAGGGATTCAACTTTCAATTCACGATGACAACTAAAAAAAGTGCCAATATTTGCTCATATATTAATATCCCTATGTTTTGTGGGTGCCTTCCTAATAAAAAACAAGAATAAAATATATATGCAAATGAAAAAAAGCACCTCAAGAGTGTTTGCGAGCAGCATTCCTAGAAATTTCTCTTTAGGAAAATTCTAAAACTGGGCTTTGTGGGCACAATTGAAAGATTGCTACCATATTGCTGTCATTGAACCATAAAATAAAATGAGTTGAGAACAATCTTTAAATTCCACAAAGATTTTGGAATATTTCCTAGGAAGAAGAGGATTTGTCGGATGATATTCCAACTAGTTTAATGGCTCTATCGAAGATGACAAAGTTATTTTTCTGGAAACAACTTGTCTGGACCAATTCCACACAACATTGGCCAGTTACAGAGGTTATCCATGCTGGATATTGATAGCAATTCACTTTCAAAGAAACTTTAGAGAATATTTCCAAGCTGACCATGCTAGACACCTTGTTTTTGTTTAAAAATCAACTTACAAGATATATACTTTTCGAGCTTGGCAAACTATGGTGTTTAAGAGAGTTGAAGTTGTTCGCTATCAAGCTCACTGGGTGGCTGCCCTAAAGTTTGGGAACTCACTCCAATATTTCTCTCATCTCTGTAGATGACAACGAGTTGGAAGGCTATCTACCCAAAAATCTATGTAGAGGGATTCTTTCCTCGTTGAGCTTATCATCAAACAACTTTAATGGAAGCATGTTTTCAACTTTAGAAAGTTGTGAAAGTCTACAATACGTGCTATTTCATAATAATCAACTGAGTGATGAGATTCCTGAGGGGCTATGGAGTTCTTCAAATTTCAAATGGCTGCATCTTCAGAACAAGTTTGAAGTCAATATTCCCACTACGCGAAGAACCTGACTTACTTGGATGTAAGTGAAGGATTTAAATTTGTCAAAAAATTATTTCACGATGCAGGAAAATGCGATGCTAAGATCACGAGGGAGATGGCACCGAAGGTAGCTTCAACGTAGAAATATTTCAATGTGCAAATTTGAGATAGGTGGCACCAAAGTGTTACTTCGGGGTAGTAAGAGCCCAAAGTGCAACTTCATCTGAGATGGCATCGACGCGCTACTTTGGGGTAGAAAGATGTTGAAGTGCGACTTCAAGAGAATTGTGCCCAAACCTTGTGTTTGGGGTAAGGGCTCATCGAAGTGCATCTTCGGGTGAGTTGTGCCCTAACATTGGCTTCGATAAAAAATTCCCCAAAGTTGAGAGATAGAGTAGAAACAAAGCGACGTGAAGTGGATGAATAAAAAAAAACAAGCTCCTTTTGGAAAAAATAACGTGATGCTTGCATTGGATAAAATAAAGGCAAATAGAGGGCTTTAGGAAGGACAGTACAAATTGAAAGAAAAAATAAAGATTTTATTTAATGAATGAAAATAGATTACAGTGCTTATTTCACTGAATATTTATCCTCATCTGCAAGCCTGTTGTAGGATAAAATCTGGAGGAGATTCCAGGAGGTTGTTGATCTATCTCCTCTACTTTTCTCTGCTACCTGATTCTTCCACCCAATTTTGCTGCTCTTCTTCCTCTTGAAAAATATCGATTGACACCAATATTTGTAGCTGGAGTAGGAGGATACAGCGGGAAAGGCTCACCAACTATCTGACATGAGTTTAATGTTAAAGTATGATTTTTGACCAATCATCGAACTGCAACCACCCACACACTTGAAATTGCGATGATCAAATTTTTGGTGATATGCTCTGTCAAAGAGTCCGTTAGACATAAAATTTGGTTTAATTTTATAACACCCTACTTTAAACCAGATTTCACAAAGACTTTGATGTCCAACATTTTTCGAAGACTGTTGAAGTCCTCCTCCTTCAAAGGTTTTATGAAAATATTATCTACCTACTCCTTAGACCTGCAAAATAGTAACTGAACTTCATTAAATTTCACCAGTTCTTTGATGAAATTATACTGGATGTCAATGTGCTTTATCTTGCCATGAAACACTGGATCCTTCGACAGTGCTATAGTGGAATTTGTATCACAAAAAATGGTTGTCACTTCTTCTGGTGGATTATTCAGCTCACCCAAGATTCTTCACAGTCATACTGTTTGGTATGCGGATGATGTGTCGATAACATACTATACCTCAACTATGGACAGCATAACTATTGATTTCTTCTTTGACGACCATGAAACTGCTATTGAACCAAGATGGAAAGCATAGCTGAAAGTGCTCTTTCAATCATCAGTTCTACCAGCCCAATCACTATCTATGTAGCCCACCAGTTCTAGTTGGTCTTGTTTGGTATAAAATATTCCATGGTTCCACATCCCATTGACATAGCGTAAAATCCTTTTGCTTACTTGCCAGTGTGTGTCCTTTAGAGTCTCCATAAATCTGCTAATCAAGATCATTTCGAACATAAAATCTAGCTAAGTTGCAGTCAAACACATGAGACTGCCAACTAACCTCTTGTATAGATTTAGATCAACATTTCTACTAGAATCCATCTTGCTCAGCTTTAGACCTGTGGTAACAGGTGTGATGGTAGGTTTGTTGTCCTCCATATTAAACATCTTCAGGATATCTTTTGCATACTTGCTTTAGGAAATAAAGATATCATCTCCTGATTGGTCAACTTGAATATCGATAAAGTACTTCATCAACCCTAAGTCCATCATTTCAAACTCCTTCTTTATGGTTGTTCTAAACTGGTTGAACAGTACATTGATGTTACCAGTGTATATCAGATCATACACATACAAGTAGACGAGTATCATCCGTCCTTCTATATTTGTCTTTAGGTACAAGGTGTGCTCATATGGGCATTTTATGAACCCATTCTTCTAAAAATAACCATAAATCTAGTTGTACCATGCCCTAGGTGCTTGCTTCAACTCATACAGGGCCTTTTTCAACTTCAAGACTTTTCCTTGTCATTCTAGCTCATAGCCTGGTGGCTTGTCTATGTAGACCTCCTCTTCCAACACTACATTTAGGAAGGCAAACTTGACATCCATTTGGTACACATTCCAACCCTTCTGGACTACCAATGCCATTATCATTCTAACTATGTTAAGTCAAGCTACAGGCGCATACACTTCATGATATTCAATCCCTAAATTTTGCTTGTAGCCTTTCACCACCTATATGGCCTTATGTTGATCCACTTCTCCTTGGGCATTAAATTTCATTTTGTATACCCATTTGACCCCAATGGTATTCTTCTATACTGGTAGATCTATCAACTACCATGTCTATTTTTTCTCAATGGAATCTATTTCCTCATCCATCACCTTCACCCATTTTTGATTCTGAATTGCTTCTTCAAATGAAATTGGATTACACTAAGAAAATAAAGCAAATTCAAAATGTTCTTCATCTAGCTAAATTTGGGTTACCTCATAGATGTATTGCAAGCTCCTTATCTTCGTGGGTGTCCTGAAGTTGAGAATCCTGCTTGTAAGTGGAGGTGATTGAGATGATGGGGCAGTGTTGTTGCTAGCTCTAGATTTGCTGCTTGAAGCTATAGGTGGTTGTACCCTATTTTCCTCTAGGTCCTTAAACTTAATAACTACTAGCTCTAGTTGGCCAGTCTTCGATTTCTAGTTCCAGGATTCATCCTCGAGGAACTTCACATATCGACTAATGACAAGCTTTTTCATCACATTATTATGCAACCTATATGTCTTCGTTTGTTCACTGTACCATGTGAATATACACTTCTCTACTTTGTCATCCAGCTTCTGCCTCTTCTCATTTAGAACATGTGCATAATCTATGCACCCAAATATTTTTAAATGAGCCACACTTAGCTTCTGATTGCTCCAAGCCTCCTAAGGAATCGTGTCCTTCAAACTCTTGGTGGGACATCTATTTAGTAGATAAATTGCACAAGCTGCAACTTCTACCTAGAACTCATGTGGTAATCCTTTTGCCTTTAGCATACTTCATGCCATCTCCATGATTATTTTGTTTTTCCTCTCAGCTACATCGTTCTGCTATAGTGTGTATTTGGCAGTAAGCTACCTACAAATTCTATTTTCCTTGTAAAAATTATGGAATTTGTTGGAGATGTATTCACCTCCATCATCTGTCCTAAGAGTCTTCATGTGGTAGCCACTCTATTTCTCAACCAGAGCCTTAAACTCCTTGAATTTGGTAAATAATTCTAACTTCTTCTTGATGGGATAAACCCATGCCCTCTTACTAAAGTCATTAGTGAAGGTCAGAAAGTATTTGTTTTTGGCAAAAGTGATGCTCTGCATTGGACCACAAATGTCTGAGTGCACCAGCTCTAGTGGTTGTGAAGCCCTCCAAGACTGTCCTGAAGGGAAGCATCCCTGTGCTGCTTGCCAACTAGACAACCTTCACAAACATAATTTGGTTGCTCAATAAGGGGTAAACCCTTCACCATATAATTTTTATGTAGTAAGTTTATGTCACTAAAATTTAGGTGATCGAATTTGAGATGCCATAGCCATGTAGCATCCTTCACAACTATGCTAAGAGATCAGATATTAATTTTGAACCTATAGTGAAAAAACTTTGTTCTTTGTCATGGACACTTGCAATTTGCCCATGCTCTCTATCTCTAATGGTACATATTCCATATTTAAACTGAATAGTGTGCCCCTTATGCACGAGTTGTGCAATACTTAGCAAATTATGCTTCAATCTAGGTACATAATACACATCATAGATCTACTTCCTTTCACCATACCTGATGTGGATAAGGATTTTTCCTTTACCCTTGACATGGAACTTATTGGTCCCCATTTTTACTTCAGACTAGACTGTTTCATCTAGTTGTGAGAATATTTCTTTGTTCTCAGTCATGTTGTGGATGCACCCACTTTTGAGATAACAGAAATTCTTCTGGCTCTTCTCCTTAATACTACATGTCAACAACATATTTCTATAGGTATCTCTACACTTCGCATTTACAACTTCATTTGTGCAGTGTGCTTGTTGTTGGTTATCCTTTGTCATCTTCTTTCTGGACTCGGAGATATAGTGGATGAAATTCTTGCAGTAATAACATTGGATCTTGGATTTATCCTTCTTCTAATTAGATCTATTTTAATTATTTTTCCCACTGCCTCTTCCTTCTACTTTATGGAAGTTGTATTTTGTCTCTTCATCATTGTAGTTTGACATTTCTCCTTGATTGTGGTCTTTTCCACACTTGCCTATGTCTCTTCCTCCTTAAGAACTAGAGGCACATTGGTGAGATTCTTGTCTACCACTGTCTCAAAATGAGACCTGCACCTTGAAAGCTTACTCCAATGAGGAATGAGTTGAGTGGCTCAACCTATACTCATGTGTTTGTAGGGAATCCATGAGCTGATATACCAAGAGGATTATCAAATCCCTTAATTCTTTGATTCCAATCACAACTAAGTCAGACTTTAATACCAATATTCTTAGAATATTCTCCATAATTATCTGGTTTTGTACAATCTCTCCATTCAACTGCATCTGGTTGATGACATCCGTTGTCCGGGTGAAGAAGTCGCTCATGGACTCTGACTCGCTCATTTGTAGGTTCTCAAACTCCCTCCTTACCTCGAGTTTCACCAACTTCACCTTATTGGTGCCTTGATAAGACCGCGCAAAATCTCAAGTTTGCTTTGCTTTTGTTTGCAATCCACGGGAAAAAATAGCTCCTCCGTCGTGTATAGTGCCTTTTGGTCCTTTTTTTTTTTTCCTTTAACATGTCTTTATCTGCTTGGGAGGGTAGCCAATACTACATCCACTAGTTTTGCATAACCATTCTTGACCAAGTCCCAAAGCTCCTCAGAATCAAATATAATTTTCATTTGGATGCTCCAGTAATTGTAGTTCTTATCTTTGAACCACGAGATCTGCAACTACGAGTTGTTTTCAAAATCCATTGCTTCAATATTCCATGGGATGACATAGGCTTTGATACCAATTTGAAGGATTTAATTTCGTCAAAAAATTTTTTAACGATGTAGAAAAACGTGATGCCAAGATCGCTATGAGAGACGCGAGGGAGATGGCACCAAAGGGCAGCTTTGTGGAAAGCAAGATGCCGAAGTGCAACTTCGGACGAGATGGCACCAAAGTGCTAATTCGGGGCAGCAAGAGCTCGAAGTGCAACTGGGGTAGCAAGAGCCCGAAGTGTAACTTTTGTTGAGATGGTTCCGAAGTGCTACTTCGGGGTATCAAGAGCCCAAAGTGTGACTTCGGGTATGATAGTGACAAAGTGCAGCTTTGGGCCAACAAGATGTTGAAGTGCGACTTCAGGAGAATTGCGCTAGAACCTTGTGTTTGGGGAAGGGCTCACTGAAGTGTGTCTTTGGGTGAGTTGCGCCCAAACCTTGGCTTTGGGTGAAAAATTCCCAAAAGCTGAGAGATAGAGTAGAAATAAAGCGATGTGAAGTAGAGGAATAAAAAAAAACAAGCTTTTTTTGGAAAAAAAGAACGCAATCCTTGCGTTGGAAAAAATAAAGGCAAATCGGGGGCTTTAGGTAGGAGAGTAAAAATCCAAAGTAAAAACAGAGATTTTTTTTATCGAATGAAAATAGATTACAGTACTTCTTTCACTGAAGCTTTACAATCATTTATAAGCTAGTTGCAGGATAAACTACGAAGGAGATTATGGGAGGCTGCTGCTTTGTCTCCTCTGCTTTTCTCTACTATCTGATTCTACCACCCGATTCTGCTGCTCTTCTTCCTCTTGCAAAATATCAACTGGCACCAATATTTATAAGTGAAGTAGAAGGATAATTTCCATGAATCACTTAAAAGCAAGCAACAACCAGTTCTCTAGGCCCATTTTCAAGCTTGTAGGTCTAAGTTCCATTAGCACTCTTCAACTCGACCACAACTCTCTATCAAGAGAAATTCCTAGAAGTATAATTTCATTGAATCACCTCACTCTACTCAATATTTGCAACAATCAACTTACAGGTAAGATCCGTGCATCACTGGGCGCCATGACCGCGTTGAATACTTTTGACCCTATAAATAATTTGTTGTAAGTTGAATTAGGAAGCAATTGATAGTTATTTGATTGGTTAAACATTTATTAAGAAGATATTTAGATTCAAACTTTAGGATATGCTTGTCAATTTTTAGAGTAAGCAGAGTACCAGCCATAAACGACTGGTAGTTCAATTTCACACCGAATTAAACAATAATAAGGTAGTATAAAGATTATTGATGCAGCCACAATTCTGTTTCCACTTCTACTATTTGTAATTGTGGCATTGTGCTTCATTTCTCTCTATTGCGTCAGAATTTTGTCTCAAAAAATCAAAGGCTGCCTATCGTGGAAATTAACATATTTTCACTCGACGCTAGGATTAGACGAGCACTATATCCTCTGGAACTTGACGGAAAATAACGTGATAGGATCTGGAGTTGCCGGAAGAGTTTACAGGTCGAACAGACAGGTAGTGGCGGTTAAGAAATTTCAGAGTATGAGTAGTGCAGCCAGATTGAAAAGAAAAGCAGGGATACGGTTAAAAAGGAATTGGACTTTGAGGTGGATACACTGAGATTGATTCGGCATAACAGGCTTCTGTGTTGTATTTCAAGTGAACAGGCGGATTTCAAACTAACGGGTGTACGAGTACATGGCGAATGGCAGCTTGTTTGATCGTCTTCATGGTCTGCAAGAACCAGACATGGCGTTTGGAGAAGGCGTTGACATTGTGAGGTGGATCCACAACACACTTCGGATGGGCATAGGAGAGAACCAATTGCTGGACTGGCAAATAGTAGATGACAAATGCAAAAAAAAAGATGCTTCTTGTGTTGCGCGTGGGCATGATATGCTTATGTGGGCTAGGCTTTACCTAACATTCTTTACCTAAGAAAGATATACCGATTAAACTAAGGACTAGCGGAGAATGCAACGTATCAGGTTTTAGTTTTTTAAGAAAGATTTAAGATTTAAACAATATTGTGTGGAGTTATGTGTTATTCTTTATTGATTAGTTTAAATTTTTCCATTTAAGAGGTTATGGTAGGATAGAGGTTCAAACCACGGTTATGTATGCCAGTCCCTTTTGATAAACTCAACTTCTTATAAAATTATAAAATCATAGTAAGATGAAGATTCCAACCCTAAATATTCATCTTAAAAATTTTAAACACTAACTAAATCTTTAAATTAAAAAAATCTTTATAAAAAATATATTATATATAATATATCCATTTTAACCTTTTACATCTACTTTTAAGATTCAACCTAATCATTCTGATATATATATATATATATATATATATATGCATTTCAACCTTTTACATCCACTTTTAAGATTCAACCAATCACTTTCCTAAAGAGACAACGATGAAAAAATTATTTACAAACTATCACCATGTCATGGACTGCAGTGGATTGTTTTTGTATCAATCAAACCTTTTAAACTCGTTTATCATAAATAATTATAGTTAATACTATTTTTTAAATAAAGCTTTTGATTGTAATGGTGTATAAATTGTTTCTCAATTCTTTAAACTCATTTAACATATAATACAAATAATTTTATAAAAATATATTTTATTTAATATATTAAAATTAGAAATATAGTTATTATTGTATTACAATAATATTATAATTGTAAAATATGTTTCAAAATATATATTTGTAAAAATTATAAAGTTGTAAAGACATCATTAATAGTGAGTACATTATTATTCTTATATTCTTATGTGAGTTTATTTAGTAATTTGTCCAAGGGGGTGTGTAGACACTAAAATGTGGTAAATACAATTAAGCACCCACAAACAAGGATCAAATTGACATCATATGGCCCCTTAGGCAGCCCCTAGGAGGCTCACTCCGAAAGTCATTTTGGAGGCTACTAACCCAATTTTGGGAAGTTTTGGCCTAAATTTTACCATCGTCTCTCCTTGGGATGGTGGTAGATTCCCACCACCCCACCCTAGGATGGTGGTGATCCCTCGCCCCAAGGTGGGGTGGTGGTGAATTTTGACCCATAAATAGTCAAATTTTTGCCAAATGACATCCAAAAACTACCATTTGACTACCCAAACAAAGCATGCAAGGCAGAGGACAAGGAATCATTATGACATCCATATTTATGAAGGAAAAAATGGGAGATTCTCTTCCACACCCTATGCATGCCTCCCATTTGACAAGTGGCACCTCCTGCCATGCATGCCCTTGCATGCCTTTCTGCACATGAGCCCATTTGGGCTATAAAATGGATACATGGTGCACAAAAAATCATAGAGAGGAGTTATAGAATATGCAAAAGAGTCCTACCAAGATTTCCCCTCACCTTATTGCACCTTTTTACCCTCAGAATCTCCCTTTTGCCAAGGAGGTTACCGAGTGACTTCAAGGAGGTAATCTGAGCATAACTTTTCCATCCAGGTGAATTTTTTCACCAAATTCTATGAAAATACACCTTAGGTTTCTTAGGAACATATTATAGTTATTTGGTAACAAAAATTAGCTGGGTTTTGTGGGTATCCCCTCCTAGGGTGCCCTCCAAATAGTTGTAGTCACCATTGACCCTCCCCCGGGATGAGGGTAAATTATTAAATAATTTCATTACTATTTTTAATTTTTAATTTTATATATTTTATAATTATTCTAAATTTAAAATTTCAAGTTATTTTGAGTTAAAATGAAAGAGTTATAACATTTTTAAGTTTCTGTAGGCTCCTAGGGCCCATCCGGGCACCCCAGTTTGATGCAGGTGGATATGGTATCCAATTTGAAAATATGATCATATGGGTTGTATTTAAATGTCACTTTATGCATACTGAAAAAATTTCATGAGTTTTGTATAAGTGCAGGTTTGATATTTGGTTGTCTTCATTTTCATAGGTTGCAGGCGGACGATGCTAAATAGAGGGGTCTACGGATGCAATTTTCGATATTTTTTGAGTTATATCCTCCCAAAATATACTATTTAACATATTTAAAAATTTTCAAGTCATTTGGATATCATTTTATGCATTTTTAAATTATATGCCATTTTGCCCCTGTGGGGATTGCATGTTTTCACCATACACCCTTGGTATTTGACCCATTTTTGCTTCCTTGTGTGCAGGTTCTGGTACTCAGAATGATTTGGGAAGCAATATAAGAAATAATAGAACCTACATACAAGCAGCGGTGGCATTGGCTCGCCCACCTCGATTGTGGATACGCGGAGAAACATTGGATGTGCACCCGGATTCCATGAAAGACTTGGTATTTGGGAACCCAATATTGTAAAAATTGTATCACATTTCAAGACCTAAATGGTACTTCTATGTAACATTGGATCTGATCCAACAAATTAATTAGAAGATACTTGCTTTAATTCATTTCCTTTTGTTTGGTATTATTTCCTTTTCACATGCATGCTTCCTTTTTGATGCGCATGAACGATATGGGGTAGATACGCATATTTTTTTACATAATTTGGTGCACATTTTTTCCATAATTCAGTGACAATCATGGTGGGACCCTTTTCCCTTTTGATTTGGGTGAAAATTTGACTTCTTTCTTGAATTTTTGCCCTTTTTGTGTTGCAGGTGCTCTCCCCCCACCTTGGAATGGTGGCATTGGATTTATATTGCACACCCTAGGATTTTTTTAGAGCTTCTACTCACCCCACCATGGAGTGGTGGTCAAACAGTGAAATTTTTTCCCAAATTTTCAGATTTTGTAGGCTTCAAAATGGACAAGGTAAGTGCCTAAACCCTCTGATTTTCTGCTGCATTTATAGAGATTGCAAAAATTTGGTTTTTCTCACATTATTTTGTTTGCATAGAAAGGTTAAATATCATTTTCGCGCGGGGGGGGCGCGCGGGGGGCGGGGGGGGCGGGGGGGGGGCTGGCCGGCGTGGGGGCATGATTCACGAAATACCAAGTGTTTGATCAGCTTGTGATTATTGCTTGTTTGCTACCCCATGATAGGGTTCGATTATGCAAGAATCCTTGGTGATAAATCCATCAAAACCCTAGCTAGGTACATCTTCATCGTCTGGTCCTTCACCAACGACACCACCTATCGTGTCTAAATCGAAGGACAAAGGGAAGAAAACCTTGGAAGAGGCATTGCCAATAGTATAAACCATCTCTACCGAAGAGATGCCTAGCAAAATGGAAGTTGAGGCTCCTAGTTCACCCAACATAGAGTGGATTCAAGAAGATCTTCCATTCCATCCCCCTCAATCGCCAACAATCACTGTTGAAATGGCCAATACGGGCCTTGGGGAATATCTGGTGTAGAATGTTTTAGCAACGCCCGCACTAGAGTCCATGCAGGACATGGGGAGACCTCACCTCCCCATCGGTACAATTGTTCCTCTAGGCTACCCTCCAAACCAGATAAACTTTGTGTATGGGGGCCTTGATCATGGTACTAAGCCATGCATGCAAGAGGACAAAGATGAAGAGCCCTTTGCAAAAGATGTCAATTATTTGTCCAACCTAGATTTCGCTCTGAAATATCTTGGTCAATGCAATTGGCATGGATATGGGTTAGGCAGGTATGAGCAAGGAGTGCATGTCCTTTTCCAACCAAGATACCAAATGCCTTATGACAAGTCGGGTGTGGGGTTCAACCAACCCCTGCCCTTAGACATCTTTGTAGAAAACATGCAAGGCCTAGGGATAGGTAACAAGGGTGGATTGGCATTAGATCCCTATGCCAACCCTAATACAACATATACATTAGGGGATTATCTCCCATGGTCAACAACCATCATTGTTAACCTCAATAACCCTTTCCCTTTTCTAGAGAGAGGCGAAAGTTCGGGGACTCACTTTCAAGGAGGGTATAGACAGTGTCATGAGGGATCTTCAGAGGATGAGTCAGAGTATGAACCAACATCATATGACCCCTTTGAATCATATAGTGACCACTCACAAGTGATCCCCATGAATGACTATCAGGAGATCCTCTTGACAATGTTCCCTCTAGAGGCTCCAATCAATCCAGTGCCACGTCAAGAGAATCAAGTCTCCCCATGGAGAGTGGAACAACCGCAATGGGGCCAGATTAACTTGCTCGAGCAAGATGACCCTGTAATGCCACAAACAGTTGTCAGAGCCAATGCAAGCTTTTGGATCTTCGATAGTGATTATAAAGATGAAATAGAAATGACATATATTAATCATATTTGAATAGCTTAACATAGTGCCAGGGCATGAGTGGTACGTAGACCTAGTGCGATGGGACCAAGTGTTGGATCTGCCACTCCAAGTATACGAAGAGTACCTTCCACCCCAAGAACCTAGAGTAATATCAGTGTCGAGGGTAGACCCTATCCTCATATCAGCACATAGGGCCGATCTATTCGTGCCAATACCTCCAGAGCCAGATCCAAAGCATAGGAATCATCTAGAGTATTCAAGTCACCACACCCATGGTAATGGAGACCAAAATCATCTCATAAACATGATCTCTATTGACTTAACCACCCCCATCCACAATCTGGCCTATCCAGTACGGTCATTGCATCTAGACATAGATGCCATAGACTGGGATCATGTCAATTCACCTCCATCCCCATCAGAGTACTGGCCTTTTGGTGAGATGCTTCATTTCACCCTAGGGCTATCTTAGGATATCTTCCATGCTAAAGACAAACCCGAGGTTCCCAACATAGATTTAAACTCAGCAAATGATATCCATTTGACCCCGATACCACACCAGTTGGAGGACCGATCCCACATGTCGGTCGAGGAGATGACTAACGTAGACATCGGCTTAGATCCAATGAATCCATAGATCATCAAGCTAGGGGTAAGCTCATCCCTCGAATAGCAAGTTGACTACATTACCTTTCTCAAAGAGAAGAAGGAGGTTTTTGCATGGTCCTACAGAGACATGTCGGGGCTAGATCCATAGCTAGTCATGCATAATCTAACACTTGATCCCACAATCAAGCCAATTAAGCAAAAACTACGTAAGATGCACCCAACAGTGTCCTTGATGGTCAAAGATGAATTGAAAAAGCTATTGGACGTGCAGTTTGTCATCTACGTGGGTTATCCGCCATGGCTGTCCAACATGGTGCCCATCAAAAAGCCTAACGGGAGGATTCACATATGCACTAATTTTTGAGATCTAAACAAAGCGAGTCCTAAGGATGATTTCCCCTTGTCAAGCATCAATGCATTAGTAGACGATATAGAAGGTCACAAAATGCTATTGCTCATAGATGGTTTCTTGGGATACAATCAGATTCATATTAATCTCGAGGACCAACTAAAAATGGCCTTCACAATGCCTTGGGGGACATTTTGTTATAAGGTCATGCCTTTTGGCCTTAAAATTGCTGGCACCACCTACCAACGTGCCATGACATACATCTCCCATGATTACATGCATACAACTTTGGAAGATTATATGGATGATTTGTTGGCCAAATCTCTTTTGTGCCCAGATCATATCGATGACTTAAGCAAGATCCTCGATCGCCTCATAGAACATAAAGTCAGACTAAATTCCAAGAAGTGCATCTTTGGCATCACATATGGAAAAATATTGGGTTTCATAGTCTCAAAGCGAGGCATCGAGGTGGACCCAAACAAAGTCAAGGCAATCCTTTAAATTCTTCCCCCAAATACCATCAAGTAGCTCAGAATCCTACAGGGAAAGGTCACGTCAATCAAGCGCTTCATAGCGTAGCTATCTAACAAGTGTTGACACATGAACAAATTATTGCACAAGGGGGTAGAATTTCACTTGGATGACGAGTGCCAGTCAGCCTTTGATGACATTAAATGATACTTGGCTTCATCGCTAGTATTTGCACCACCTAGACCAGGAGTGTAGTTCTACTTATACATCTCAGCTACTAAGGTGGCATTGGGCACCATGCTAGCCCAGAAGAATGAAATTCACAAAGAACAGGCTACTTACTATCTTAGCCGCACCTTGGTCAGTTATGAACTTAACTATGCATACATCAAGAAACTCTGCTTGGAAGTGGTGTTTGCTACCAAAAAGCTATGCCACTACATGTTGAGAAACACTACGTATGTTGTGTCTAAGGAGAATCCATTATGGTACATGATGAGTCGTACTTATCATAGTAGCCACACGATAAAATGGATTATGTTGTTGATGGAATTTGACATAGAGTTTATTGGACAAAAATCCATCAAAGGACAAGTCATAGCCGATCAACTAGCAGAGGCTCCTCTCGAAGATGATCAGCCTTTGGTTATAGAACTACCCAATGATGGGGTCTTCCATGTCTCAGAATCACCAAATTCTGATGAGCTTGAGTCACAGGCCGACATAACCTTATTTTTTGATGGTTCTAAATGTGAGCAGGGAGGTGGCACAAGAATTGTATTCTTCACACTGCAAGGGGCTCCAATGCCTCTATAATTTAAATTAGACTTTCCATGCACCAACAATAATGCAGAATATGAAGCCTTGCTCATAGGTCTTCAGAAATCAATCACCATGAACATCAAATGATTGAACATATTTGGTGATTCATTGTTAATTTTCAACCAAGTCAAAGGGGTATTCCAATGTAAATGCCCAATTTTGCAAGCCTACAAAGCCCTTATGGACAAATTCCTGGTGAATCTTGAATGGTACGACATCGAGGCACTCCCTCAATCATTGAATCATTTTGTAGACACTATGGCCTCCTTGGGGCCACTAATCATGCAAGACCTCTCTGGTGATATGACAACCATTCAAGTCAAAACACTATCATAATTCGTGATGAAGCGTGCAAGCTCTATATTGATGCGAGGAATCCACATGATCCAGATTGAACCACCTTAGGATAGGTTCTCTAGAATCATGATCATCTAAAACATGCCAACTAGGGGTCCTTGTTCTCCCCTACTCCCCTTAATAGCAACACAATGCTATTCTTACAAGTTCTTTTCCACTCAGCATTTTCTAGGGATGAACTTCAAGAGGGATTGGTTGTTCATACCGTCAAGGCTTTCGATCAGCAGGATTGGTATTTACCCATAAGGGACTACCTCAAGTTAGGTAACCTCCCACTTGGATTGATGCATGCCGCAAAACGAGCATTCAAGCAGAAAGTAGAAAAGCATGTCTTGTTAGGAGACATTTTGTACCATCGTAGCTATGAAGGGATCCTCCTTCGATGCTTGGACCAACAAGAGTCCACTTGGGCAATCACCCAAGCGCACAATGGTACATGTGGTGGCCACTTTAGTGGTATGGCTATCGCCAAGCACATTCTTTGTATGGGCTATTATTGGCCATCTTTAGAGTGATATTGTAGCGCATATGTAAGGAAGTGCGTGAAGTGTCAACATCATGCTAATTTGACACACGTAACTTCCCAAGCCTTGCAGCCGATCCAGTAAGCTTGGCCATTTTTGTAGTGGGGCTTAGATCTAATCAAAAATATTTCCCCTACATCGTCAGGCTATCACACGTTCATCATAACGGCCATAGAGTATTTCACCAAGTGGGTGGAAGTAGTTTCGCTTACCTCTATGACTGGAACCTGCATTGTGAAGTTCATTTTGCATAACATCATATGTCATTTTGGTATTCCATCCAAGATAATTTCAGATAATAGGACGTCATTCAAGAAAAAAGATGTGCATGCTTTGACCACAAAGTACAAAATTCAGCATAGTTTTTTGACACCCTATTATCCATAGGAAAATGGGCAAGCAGAGGCATCAAATAAAATGCTAGTTGCCATCCTCAAAAAGATAGTCATGGACAGTCATAAGGATTGGCACATTCAGATCCCACTTGCCCTATGGGCTTATTGCACTAGCATTCGGACACCCATTGGGGCAACTCCATTTTCGCTTGTGTATGGCTCTGAGGGTGTCATGCCTCTCAAGTTGGAAATTCCTTCGCTACGCATATCAATACAAGAGTTCATCGATGATGACACTGCACGGTAGTCCTAGTTAGACCAGCTTACATTCCTCGATGAAGGATGTGTTAATGCTTTCGAGCATTTATGTATCTATCAAGAGTGACTAAAGAAAGCATACAACATGAAAGTTCACCTAAGGGAATTTCAGGTTGGTGACTTGGTCTTAAAAGAGAACTAGCAGAACTCTAGCTTGTTGCCCCATCTAAGGGACAAGTTCATGGTAAACTGGTTAGGTCCCTACATAATTGACAGTAAAATAAGACCTGGAACATATCGGCTAGCCTCTCTTGATGGAATCAAGGAACTAGAACCCTTGAACATCAGCCATTTACGGCCATTCCATATCTAGAAGAGCCATAACCCAACCAAAATTCTCCAAGGATTCCCATAAATCGCTTGGTCATCCCAAAAAGCTCCAAGGATTCCCATAAATCGCTTGGTCAATCCAAAAAGCTTTAAGGATTCCCATAATCGCTTGGTCAAAAATTAGAAAATCAACAAAAAGAAAAGAAAATAAAGAGGTCTTTTTGCATCTCATATTCATACTCATAAATATCAATCCATCCAAAAACACAAACATGTAGTTGCATTAGGTATCACACACATACATTGCATATTTGTGGTCATCCAAGTCAGGGCACCGTAGACTGTAATTACTTGGCAAATCCATCTTGTTCCATATTTTTCTGCTCTATAAACAGTCCATCACAAATAAACGTCATTCACATATTTTTCCCATACTATAGTCAATTGATTTTTAATATATCAAGAGTTTTCATCAGTCAGCTGTCAATAGCTTTCTAACCAAATACTGTACAAAGTCAAATATTTTTTACAAAGGTAGAGTTCTACTTGGATCACACCTTGTTACGTGGCATCCCAACACAAATTAAAACACATAAAAATTCCCAAGTTGTGTGAATGAAAGATGAAACCTACAAAGAAATTTAGGTCACCATAAGTGAAATGGTTGTCTTGCTCATCCCCCTATGTGAATGACCCTAAGAATGTTGAGAGTTGGCAAAAGGACAAGAATCTTCCCTACCCAATTCTCCAAGAATCCCAAGTTCTCAAAAGAAGTTGCAAACATCATACAAATTTGCAAAATGTCAAAAATCCAAAAATTTGACATCACAACCAAAGTGCATACATCAAAAAGCACATACAATAGTGATTCTTATCATTCATTATTCAAATCCCTTGCTCAAAAGAAAAATAACAAAAATAAACAGTGATTTTTATCACTATAATCGAGCAAGTATCCCAATACAATTGAAGAAAAGAAGGGAATCAAACTTGAATCCCTGGAACTCTTAGCATTCATAAGGTCATGAGATAAAACTCAGTATTGGTTTGGTTGATAGCCTATCAGTCACTCATGGCAAACCTCCCACATGACGATATATCTATCGTAGTAACTTGTGTGCAGATCAATGTTTGCATGTGGATGAGCTAGCTTATGGTACCTAGATTGCACCACAGATTAATCTAACTAAATACAAAAAAGGAGTTAGTGGGGCTAATTAAGTGATCCTCAGTATAGGTTTGGTTGACAACCTATCTGGAAATGGCGGTATCCTGACAAATACCACATAAACAAACTCAATTACACACACAAGGATGTGAAATAACTGGGCCAAAGACAAGTCCGACTCATACCTTGTTCAAAAGTCTTGTAAGATAAAATATAGTTTTGGATAGTTAGTTAACACATCTAAATATCAGAAAACCTAACTACATTCTAGACCAACTGTGCCACCCTCCATCCTCACTTCCCCATCAGAAAATAGAAAAAAATTATATGCATACATGAACAGTCATTTACCATAATAATCGCCTAAGATAAAAAGCCATCAGTTCTGAACAGTCTATGGTGCCACCGCCAAAAATCACAAATTCAATTCATTCATTGCCATTTGCATATCATATACATTAAGCAACATTTGCATTCACCATAACACATGCATCCATCAATGTAAATTAACATGCATACATACACATTCATCAATCATTAGGCATAACATCAAATCATGACACATGTGTAACAAAATACAATCATCTATATATATATCATCAAAAATACCCGCAGGCTACAATATTCGGTCATATGACCCCACAAAAAGCTAAAGGTTCAAAAACACCCAAGCCTAGGGCATCGACCACCATGATCATGCAGGATCGGTGTGACGAGAACTGCCCCCATGGTGTGGGTCCTGTGGGACCCCTCAAGGAAGCTACTACTAGCCCTCACATCACGCCTACTCGAGACCCCCTCATCCAGTCACCTACGTCGAGAGGATGCTGACAACTTAGTCTCGCTCCCTCTCGAGCGACACGATGATCCACCTTTTCTAAACATAGGGACCCACCCACCGAGGTAGCTAATATCCACCTCTAGCTCCAACTGATGCCGCACCAAGTCCATCTCCCACTAGCGATACATAGCCAAGTTCTCATCGCACTGTGCCAAAGCCCTCTCCCTCTCTGCCAGCTACATCCGTAGGAGATCCCTCTCTCGTGCAACATCAGTATCCCCATCCTATTAGTGGTAGGCAGCCAATACATTTTCCTGCTCTACCAGTTGCATGCGCAGGAGATCCTTCTCCTATAGTGCATCCCCCAACTCCTCGTCGTGCCTCCATAGTAGCCCCTCCAATCGTGCATTCTCAATTCGTAACCCTGACTCCATGTCCTTTGAATTTGCCTAAGGCATTGGCATCTTTGGAACAACAGCCTGCTCTGGCTCCCACTACTCCATGATGTCTTGCACCTCCGACTGATCCAGAACCCCAAGATCTACATCCACGTCATCTACCTCCACCATGTCTGCATCTACCAATGGAGCCCCCCAATCATCTTCTGGTGCCTCGGCACCCTCCCCGCATGTTGTTGCTACCTCTACGCCTCCCAGTGGCCCCTCGCCTCGCCATCACTACAGTGTCCACCATTTTTCACTCTATAGAAGTCTCGATGTCATCCATGTTTGGGACGTCAATCATCGCATCTGAATCCTCGCCAAGTGTCATGATGACTGGCCGGTCTAGAGTCCTCTCGTACCCTTAGCACCAATAGACCATGGGCTCACCAAGAAACCCTTAGCATACCCCAAACTATCGTGTCACTCGGTTACAAAGGAAGAACTCCTGCTCGGTCCCTTGCTGCCCAATCAACCACCACCCCTTGCGTACCTTCCAAAGCCACTCTCTAGCCTCAGGCCAGGATGGACAGTCCTGATAGGGATTCCAGAACACCTCCCTTGGAGCAAGTTGAGCGAAGGCATCGGCATAGTGCCCTACGACACCTTCCCACCACCGACTCTGTCCCTACTCCTCAGACTACTACCATAGAGCCGCGTAGCCTATATCCTTATCCACCATCTCTGCCTAAGTCATCCATGGCAACCCCACCAACCTCTCCACCACTATGTTTTGCCAAGCCCAGCTCTGCAATAGATAGTTGTAGCTAATCCCCTTTCACCTCTGACAATGGACCTCGTACATCTCACCATATAGTTGTGTTAGCAGTGTTTGTCCCCACCTCATGATCAATGGTGCCTCCGTCGGGCACTCAACCAACTAGCAGACCACATCCAATAGGTTCCACGGGAACCTCGCACCTGACGAGTCAGGTAGCAGCATGTTGGAAATAAGGCCCATAAGTACTGTGTGCCTCACTCCCAACACCCCCTTCTCCTCACCATCGAACCAAAATCCCACCAATATATCAGTCACCCTCTGCCCTCTCCACTAGGCTCTCCACACCCAGCTCCTCCCTATGCCTGAAGCATCGTATCAGTACAATTTTCTGCTGATCACGCAACGTCATCCTGATCAGTAGTCCATCTATCAAAATCTATAGAATATGATAGACGTCCTCCAAGGTCACTGTCATCTCCCCTATTGGGATATGGAAGGTATTGGTCTAGGTATCCCACAGGTTGATCAAGGCCATAAGATAGGCCCAATCCCCAACCACAGGCTCCAGACGAGTCACCAGCTTGAGCCCAAGGGCATAAATCCACTCCCAGTCGGCCACAGTCAGTGCCTCCTGCACTTCAACAAAAGCAGGAGGCACACGATACCGAATCTTCACAACCTACAAAAGAAAACAACACAAAAACATTAAAATCATGAAAACTGTACAACAAAAACATGAATACACAACACTACATAAAACAATGTACAAACTTAAAAGCAACAAATTTCACAAAAGTTCGAAACAAAAACAGTTTATCAGTCTTAGGGTTTCTGTACTCTAAGTTTAAAACTGACAACATAAAAACACAAAAACATTTTTTTTAACTACAATTTGTCAGTCTTAGGGTTTTCTATACTCTAAGTTTAAAATTGATAGACAAAATAAAAAGAACAAAAGAAAATTTTAAAATATAGTTGTTAGTCTTAGGGTTTATGTACTCTAAGTTTAAAACTGACAAAGTCTACACAAGCAAAACAAAATTAAAATAACAGTTTTTTACCTAGGATTCTCACCTACGTTAAAAATGACTATTTCAGCCTAAAAAACTAGGGTTTGTGTTCAGTTTCTCCTAGGGTTTTAGTTTAACAAAATCACAAAATACAAATTTTTTCCTAGGGTTTACTTTAGTATAAAGCGAAAAATAAATTTCAGAGTTCATTGTGTCTTTTTGAAAAAAGTGTAAATTAGGGTTTCATTTTCTTACAAAGCCAAAGAAAAAGAAAAACAAATTTTACCCTAAGTTTTAAACTACGTTTTCCATTCAGTTTTAAGCTCAGTCTTGATTTGTGTTCAGCTCTGTTTTAGGGTTTTAGATTTTAATTTAGAAAACAAACGACCAAAGAAAAATAAATAACTAACTTGCAGTTTTAAACATACAACAAACAAAAGCAAATAATGCCCAAGAGCACTTACTGGTCTCGCTTCGGCTCCGTCGCTCGATCTGGTTTGTGCACTCATGATGTCAGGATAAATTCAGCAGTGCTTCGCTTCACAGAATTAACCTCTTCCCCCTCAGAGCTCCAAATCATAAGAAAATTCGAATGCAAATGAACCCAAACCCTAGTTTTAGCCTTTAAACAAGGCTTTGTGAGCTTATATTCATTCCTCCCTAGGACGAGCACTCTAGTTAGTGTTCCTCCCTCCCTGGGACGAATACTAATCTGATATTCATCCCACCTAGGAATGAATTCAGGGCAAAAATTTCAAAAACATCAAAAATTGAACAAAAATGCACCAAAACTAGCAATAAGTTTGCCCAATGAAAGTGCGTTTGCACTTGACATTCCAGACATGCAAAACAGATGTCGAGGTCACAAATCCTCACTATCCTACTCCCTAAGAAGGCTACCATAGCTGGACTGCTCCATGGGAATATGGATTTTCAAGAATTTCATCCCTAAGCAGCATCGCCAAAAGGGTTAACACCCACCAAAAATAGGTCTAAATGTCAAAAAACTGCACACACATGTAACGCTAAACATCTGAAGGCACCCTTGCACAAGTCATCTTGGGTCAAGTGACTCGTTGCTTTTCTCATGAAGGTCATTCCCTCATCGATTCGTCGCTTGAGGGGGTAGTCACACTTAGTCACCAATCAACAAATACACACCCAACCATGGAAATGGCATGCATTCAAAGAATCATTGACAAAGACAATCGCACTCCTGCTTGGGGCAATAAACAAGCAATAATCACAAACTGATCAAAAACTTGGCATTTTGTGAATCATGAACTCAAGGTTCCCATAGACAAAATATTGTGCCCTTTGCCTATTCATGACTGATCAATGTCCAAGCTTAAGTAACACCTCACCAAAAGAGGTTAACACTTGAATTGAGTTACTTCACTCGTAAGAAGCAAGGATTCAAGAATGCATGCCCCTTTCCATACTTGGGGTATCAAAATTTGGTTAGGTTACTAAGAAACCATAATCATTAGTGCTTTGGTTATCAAAAGTTGGTTAGGTTACTAAGAAACCCTAATCATTAGTGCTTTGGTTATCTATTTTTGCTCAGCACTACACCATGCACAACGCATCCCAAAAAGGGGCATCTGTAGACACCAAAATAGCACCAATCCGATTATGTGACTGCAAACACTAATCACATTGACACACATAGCCCCAAGGGCAGCCCCCAGAGGTTAAACAATGGTCCTAACCACTCTCACATCAATTTTTGGAAGGTCAGAGATCAATTTGGCACCTTCAAGCACTTTGCTCAATATCTATTCCACCCAGGGATGAATTCAAACTAGGATTTGCCCCACCCAGGGACGAATTTAAGATTCGCTCCAGGGTGGGGCGAATTGCAGGTTTGATGGGAAAAAAGTCAAATCTTGACAAATGGTAGCTCAGATCCGCCACTTAACGCTTCCTTCATTGCATGGGAGTATGGCTGAGCATTTTTGAGCATTAGAGGTAATTACAAGGGCAGTCATGAAGTCCCTAATCAGGGAGGAATCTCCTTCCCACTGGGAAGGCATGATTGCCAAGTGGCGCCTCTGCATACCCATTTCAAGAGACCTCTAGGTCTATAAATTGGTGAGTTTACTCACCCCAAAATATATAGAGAAGGAGCACTTTGGAGCAATGAAGTGCTGTCATTTTACTTTCACACCCACACCCTTTTGAGTTGTGTCTTTCACATCCTTGATCTCTTTTGGAGAGGAGCTCATAGGGTGGTTATTGGAAGCACAAATCTAGAACTAAAACCTAATATTTGGCCACAATATCCCACCAAATTTGCTGACAATATCCCATAAGAGGCTTTGAACCCATCCCAAGTGGATTGGTGCCAAAACCAGGCCCCGAACGGTGGGCGACCTGCCTCCGGGCGCCCCCCCTCCCACACTGCTACAATCCTAATTGAGCCTCTTCGGAGTGATTGGAAATCTGTGGCAGGTTTGCTTTCTTTTCATTTTTGCATTCAATTCTATGCTACTTAGATAGGTTGCCATTTAAATCTCATTTTGTTTTGAACAATTTTGATCATGTTTCTATCTTCGTTCGCCTTTACTAACTTGTAGGTAGCATCATAAAATTTCGATTTATGGAGGCAAAATTGGGAAAATATGACCATCTGGGTCTTCCCAAAATACCCCCAATTAGCTAACCCCAAGTTTGTAGGTCATTTGGAGCTTCCTATACAGGACATTTGGGACAATACCTTTTTGGCATTTTGTTGCAGGTAAATTCGTCCCGCCCCAGAGCAAATTCAAATCGGCGAGGAATTTCTTGATTGTTCCATTTGTAGTATTTTATTTGGGATGTCTTGATGCCCCTGTCAAATTTTTAGAGCATTTGGATTCATTCTAGTCATAGTTTAATTCATTTTTCTCATTCACTTATCGTAGGCTTGGGGATTGCATGCTTTATTTTATCTACAGGTGCTACTGACTATTTCTTGTTCCTTTAAACATAGGGTCTGGACATCGGAGGAGCAACAAGGAGTCAATACTCATCAACGCAAGCAGTGGCAACGTTTGGTCCGCCCATTTTACATGTGGGCACGCGGAAGAAGGAAGGGCATCCATGGATGTAACAAGAACGCATACCTAAACGCTCCTAGCCCTTGAAAGGGGAAGGATGCACATTGTAACCGAGTTGTGAAACATATCAATAAAAAGGGTTGTCTTCTTTATTGGCTTCTTGTTTAAGTTTTGATTCGTTCATGCCTTCCCTCTTTTCATGCACTTTCAATTCCTAGGATTTAGCGTTAAGTTTGGTCCAATTTGCATCGCATCTTCGCTTTTCTTTTTGCTTCCGTATCCTCATGCTTTTAGTAGGCAACCATCATAAATCAGGGCTCTAAATATACTTATGACAAGAAAAGGTCAAAATGGGAGGTAACAAAGGGTTGTATGGGCATCTCTTCTAGGTTATCCTGTTAGTGATGAGTGGTGAATTGTGCTTGACTAGTTAATACCCATGGAACGATGGTATGGGACATCATGTTGGTTAATCAACACAAAATATTGGGTGGTTACCAAGGTATTGGTAAGACCCTAGATGATTCTCCATGGATATTGTATGATCAACTAGCTCGAGCATGTATGTGCTAAGTCTTAATAGATATAAGTATAATACATAAGTTTCTGGATTCATGTTAAGACATGGGAAAGTTATGCATCATACCTCTAGGTGTTATGGGCCCTAGAGTAAAAGAAAACCACTACCTGAAATTAGGATCTCGAGAGGAGAGTGAAGTTGGGATTAATCTCATGAGTATTTTTACTGCAACGGAATGGAACTCATGAAGATAGATTTAACATGCTCATACTAGAAAATGAATTAGAAAATAATAAAATAAAGAAAAAAAATCATAATGAAACCTCTAATATTGGAAAACCAAGTGGGAATACTTGGGGTGATTGGACAACCATGTGGGAAGAGTTGGGGTGATTGGAAAACCAAGTGGGAAGACTTGGGGTGTTACATTATCCCATTGAGCCTTCTTCCTATGGTCACACCATCAAACAGGTTTTTGGTGGTTTATAAATGGGATCAGACGACTCTTATTTACTATGCATGCCTAATTTTAACAAAAAATTAATTCAAAAGAAGATATGCAGAGACTTGCACAACCATCAAATAAATTCCATATATGAGCACACACAATAATTTAAAATTTAGATATAGTCAAATCCTTTTTAACATGTAGCTAATGGAACAAGTTGCCTTTAATTATTATTTCTTGCACACTCAAGTACCATATAACCAAATACAACATTGTGCATTATTAGAGGAAAAGGCAAATTTCTAAATTTTATTGTCTAGCGTATAATGTATTCAAGGAAGTATTCCCATAAGTCTTATTTTTATAACATCTCAGTAATGACAAAACATTAAAAAAATAAGTAGCACATAAAGCATATATTTCCATTTTGTATCAACCAAAGTCTAGAGTTATTTTCCAACCATATAAATTCATTCCTGGAGCATACAATCATATCAACACATCCAACTTCATAAAAATATTTCTTTCACTTGCATCATGAATTCAAACCATTTCTCTTAAATGAAAAGAGCACACATGTAATAATGTATGAAGTTGTAAATTTGGGATATCTTCTTTCCAGCACACGCAATTCCAAATCAAAAAGCTATCAACATAGATGCTTTTGGTATAAAATAACAATACACCATTTTCCTTATTTTTTTCCACTTGATGCTCTCCAAAATACACTACCCTTTTTTTATTTTTGTATATATGATCCCCTCACAATGATGCCCATATCCCATGCAAACTAACCCCCCATCACTTTTTCACTGACATCCCTTTCTTTCACAACATGAAAACATAGTGGATATTTAAGGGAAAATATCATGAAGTTTACACATTATCCATTGAATTCATGGCACTCACACAATTGCAAAAATTTATTTTTCATAACATAAAATGGGTATTTTATATTTACATTCACGGTTAATGAATTACCTAATTTTTATTTATTTATTTACCAAATCCAACTCCTATTTCATTTTATAGACTTAATTATAAATCTAAAATAGACATTATTAATTTTGAAATCACCCAATTAGCTCCCATACTCCTTGGCACTTTTACTGCCATAAAATATATTTATTCAATCATCATAATCAAGCATTCAATTGTACCTACATGGATGTAACCTATGAGCCATGGTGATTTTACATCATCATCATTTCCCACTTACCTTCTATCATAAACCTTTTTTATCCATCCAAGATAAGTATCTGGTCCTGCATACACAATGAACATTAGCAGTACCACATTCTAGTAGAAAAGGTAATTGTATTTTATCTATTCATTTGTAATTAACAGTCATGCTAGGAGGGTTGTTACATGAAAAGCATCTTGAAGGGCCTTCTCATGATGCTTTTTTGTTTTCTTCTCCTCAACTAGAGAAAGTTTTTAGCTTAAAGTATTTTTTATTAAATTAGTTAAAGAACACCTATGTTTCTCCTAAATTACTTATTTTTTCTAAGCTTAATCTTAATCTAGCCCTAATGGACATACAAATACAACAATCAAGGCCTAAAACTAAAATGCTCTATGATTTTGATGAGGAAGGAAATAACATTATTTATTTTAATATGTAAGGGCATAAGAATATCCAGTAAACAAAGATTAATATGAATCTATATACGTTTTTTATTTGATTTCAAAGCTTAAATAATAAGTTTATTCCCTATATACGTTTTCTTTCTCTTTTGTCTATTCTACCAATAAATAAAATACAAAATCTAATTTACACAAAAATAAAATAAAATATAAATCCTAAATGCTTAAATAATAAATATTGGGGGCATATTGAACTATTTCTACCATAGTAGCAAAAGTGCCAGTAGTTTATAGAATTTTAGCTAGTGCTTTTACCTATTAATGGTGTTATCGCTTGACCTACAAAATGGATTAAAAAATATATAGTCCATGATAAAGAGTCTTGTATGAGATAATAGAGGAGATAAAAATAATATAATAAAAGAAATAAAATCTATGTGATGAAATCACCACCAATGCTTTCACTCAGTATCGAAGCTCCACTATGAAAGTAGAGAGTGATATCATCATCGACTTATAGTTTGCTGATGCTTTCACTTTTGAGAGTAAAACAACAATATTAAATACAAGATGAGATAATTTTATGATGACTATGATGAAGAGCCCTGACATAGGAGTATAAAATCCATGTCCAACAATACAAAAATATAAATTTATTTACTTAAGATGAAGATTAAATGATAAAATAGAAGGTTAACTAAATACAAATACAAAATGTAAGATTAGCTCTAAGTGAAATAAGTTAAAGGGCCTAAATATATAAGGACAATGAATAACATAAAACAAATAAGGGGAAAGAGCATAACCCAAGACACAAGTTTATTTCTCCTTATTAGAAACTTGGTGAAAGCTTGTTTTTTTTTCTTTTTGACCGCACTTGAATGCTTGAGCTTGGAGGCTTTATGCTTGATGATTTCTTAGAGACTTTATTGGAGAATTGATTGGATGCTTGCAATAATTAGAGCTCCAGTGTTTGCAAGGATGGCCTTCACAAAATTATGGTAAGATTTTAGCATAATATTTCCATGCAAAATGCTAAAATGCCTATGATTCTAAAGATATATTGAAAAACATTTATTACTTTAAAAATCTTGATGAAAAATATATATAAATTTTGATAGAATTTTGTTGCTATAAAATCTATGATGAAATGGTCACCCTAAGTGCTAGTTTTATATGCATCCATAGCTTATTCATGAAATAATTACATTGAATATGATAAGATTAGAGAAGTTAAGAACTTGAAAAGAGATCAAGAAGCCATTAATGAAAGATCATGAGAATTGTAATTCTTGGACTTGGGATTTCTATAGGAGCTATAGATCAAGTTTTTGGTTAATGGTAGAGAGTTTAAAAGATAAAAGAAAACAAACTTCTTGAGTTTTATGCATGACAATAAAAAACACAAAGAGACGATAGTAGTAGAGACATTTTTGTGGTGGAAATTTTACCTCATAGTTATTAGAAGTAAAAATTGAATAGGAAATATCAAATCTAAAATATCTAGTAAAGGAGCCACTAGGTCACTATAGCACCGGTAGTTATATCGCTCATGCCTTGTCAGCATTGATTTTAGAGCAATAAACAACCCAAATTTAGGCCCAAGGAAGGTTGATTTAGTTTGGCTAATTGATGAAGGTATTGGCAAACTTGAAGATTAGTCCTATGCAAAACTTGGCATCTACAATTGTCTCCTATTATGCTTTTAAGTATTTTTCTATTTTGTTATGCTAAAATATTTTCAAACCATTTTATCTATGATCAAGAAACCTTTTTAACATGTCAAATTTTATTTTTTTTGTTTATCACGTCCATACACAAAGTAGTTTTATTTTTTTCAAAGTGTTGTATTTTCTAATCAATTTATTATCAGATTGTATTAAAGTGTAAACCTTTATCTACAAAATAATAACAATCAATATTTAAATAATTTTTTTATAATATCATTATCATAACATGAAAAATGTACTATATATATTTAGTCTTCATTATATTAAATAATATTTCACAACATAATAATTACATAAGACCTTTTTCCCTTTACACATCTCCATCATTTATTACTACTTATAAAAACATAAATTATTTCCTATCGAGTCTTATTACATTATTTAATGCAATTGTTAGTATAAAATAATTTGAACTATTTATTGATATATAAATGCCTAAAATTACGCAATAAAGATTCAAAAGATGGCTACATGTCTACATAGTTTCAAAATATCACTAGTTGGTAAACAAACACAAGAGTTATTCTCTAATATGGATGAGGCATTCGACCTAATTATTAAGCCATACAATATGGAATCACAAGTATATTTTAATAATTATAGTTTGATATCTAATCTAGTTGCACAAAAGCACCTCTTCGTCATCCATGATTTTCATAAAGGCACTTTTAAATGCTTCATGATGGAAGTACCTACTTAATATGTACCTCACTCTTCAACCTTATCATTTTGTTTGAGATATAGATCATATTATGCTAAACATGAGAAAAATTTATAGGGAATACTCAAATATGAGCATTTATAATATATTAGATACCACTTGTGCTCCTCATATTTGGATGTGCAATGCATGCACCACATCCTCCATTGATGGTTGAACATTTTGTGACCTATTCATGCACATCAAGCCCATGCATAATATATGCAATATTTATTGTATGTGTTTGTTGTCTAATATTTGGTAGGTGAGCACTACTTACTCTCCCCTACCCATGCAAAATGTGTTGTAGATCCACCTTCTATTAGAATTATATAATTTGCACTATACCTCTTAACACTTGTCATATTTATATGACACTTGTCATGTCATCATATAGGCTTATGCCTATATATTGTAATATGTTCTTGTACAATACATCTCATTAGTTCTTATTCCTAATATTTTGGTATAATATTTTCAAGCGTTATCCTACCTTGTGAGCTTGAGGGGGCATTTACCTCCCCCCTCCCTCCATTTTTTCTCCCCATCATATTTTTTTTCACCATTGATTAAGGAGTATGTTCTCCAGTATTATGAATCAGAAGCCAGAAAGTAATGGGAAGAACTCATGGCTTCCCTTGAAGCTTCATTGCTTGGAACCATGAGATGTTATGGAGTGAGTGAATTTTTTTTTACATTTTTTTCTCTGCTGCTAAATTTTTTTTTATGGTTGTGTCATCATTCTAGAATGGAGGCTTTGTTTTGTGGAGGAGCCTTGTAAACTAAAAATTTTTAATGTCAAAAGAAGTTGTTTTACTATCAGGCTCACTGAACAAGATTATTTTTTTAATCGCCACGAGCTGGCGAGCGTCGGTGAATCACCAATACAGTGAAGTAGTGATAAGATCAAGAAGAGAGATACGTATTGTATCCCTATTTTTGGTGGTGATTAGGTGTGCTATTGTCTCTCAATTTTTCAAACCGAGGTGGCTGCCAACTGTGGCTTGGTGCTACCATTTGAAAAAGTGATTGTGTTTGAATTTGCACCGGCTATTCATGAATGTATTTCAGGGGCATTAAGCAAACCAGAGAGTGTTGCTAGTGTTTGGATTCACTTAAACTTTCCCTATGAAGCAATGTATAACACATTATGTAACAGTCAACTGAGGCTTACCGCCTTCACCAGCGAATAGTTGCTACTAACTCGTAATGAGTGAAACCATTTGCGCACTCTTGTTGACATTCATTTCCTTATTCTTCAGATTTTTGTGATCCGAACGAGTGGATCCAAGGCTACATGCGATATTTTTTTTCTCAGAGAATATGAACACATGGAGCATATCTTGGTGCGTATCCAAGTTATTTTTGGAGGTTTGCTTCAACAAAGAAGATACATGTGCAGCGTCATTTATGTAGTCTGGTTGAGGGTGAATCTGTTAAGTAACTAAGTCATTTACTACAGATGGAGCTACCCATTTATTAATATTTTATGTTTGTGAACACAACCAGAAGTAGTGGAAGATTTCATGATCTCGTAATATCTAATATTTGGGATGTCAATGCATAGCATGTCAAGCGTGGGAGCGGCCACACGTCCTAAAAACTTGAGTTATGGGAAAAGTTGTTTTTTACAAGCTATGATGGTGTCCGCATTGGTGAATAGAAACTTTTGTGTCTTCCATATGCTTAATAATGGAGGGAGCGCTTTCGTTAATGCGACATTGTTTTTTTCTATCCTATGCAAGTTTAAACATTTGCTGGAACTTGCAAATCTCCCATGTTTGTTTTGCATGAACAAGATTTTGGTTGATCATTGCAAGCATGAGGAATGATTACAACAATGGTTATACCTGCTATACCTGTCGATATTACGAAGATGATCCAAAGAGTCAGTGTGTGAAGGTGTCGGATGTACAAGTGGCGTGGATGCCATGAAAGATGCTGATTTGATGATATGGTTTTTTTGGTACTGGCTTCTTGGATATTGTTGTCATATCCTTGTAGTGGAGATTTTTTGGCCTGTGTTTTCAAATATTGGTAAAACTTAGCATCGATGCAACGGATGTGTGTAGCCAAGTATTTTTTATCCCCGGGTGTGTCTAGGTATGTGTGTTAAGTGGACATCACACAGTCAAAAATAAAGTAAATTATTGTTTACCCTTTTGACATCCCTATTTGTTTTTTGAAACACTATTTGATATACTATTCAGGAAGCTCTTTATTTAAAACTAAATGGGGGACCACAGGTTTCATTTTGTAGTTTGAATTAGCACAAAAGTGAAGTATTCTAATGTAACGAATGTCGAAGACGTCGCCATCAACTAATATTCGATGAATCAAAGGTAGGATATATTTTTTATGTCGATGCTACATTTATTTGTTTGCCATATTCATTGGAGTGGAGCGTGGAGTTACTTTTTTGTGTACTTCTATGTACCACCTAAATCAAGAATGCATTATTGGAAGGTCTGATTTACATTTGTCCTAGCCCCAAAGAGTTTTTTTAGCATGGTGTAGCAGTTGCCTTATTCTTGGTAATGTCGTTGAGGAGCCACACTTTGGAGGATTGGTTGTGTTCATTTTTAGGGCCACAAAAGGTGTTTTTTGGCTATTTCCCATGACGACGATAAAGATGAAGTTGCACCCCCTTCACTAGTACAAAATTATGTCTTCGAATGTCGAGTCGTAAACCATGTGATATTCATTGTTGTAGTTGTTGTTTTGTATGAACCCACCCAAATCTATCGTCATTGGATTTAGAGTGCCCACCATCGGTGGATGGTCAAGAAGGATTCCAGCGCGGTCAACCAAAGGTGATTTTATTTTGTTCGAGGAGGTGGTGGAGAAAATTTTTATTGAATGGTGTCAGTACAATGGATATGTGATGGTGGCAGTAATAAATCATGAAGACTGAGCATATCTGTTACTATTTGAAGATGTTTAATGCCCATGTGAATCGGATATCGGTTTGTGGTGGAGGCCAAATATTATTTGCATGGCTAGACTTCAGAGTGGTGGTTCCCTATAATGCAAACCTGACAAACTAAGTTTTTTTATAGGTATTAGCCTGCATGTTTTATATTGCTACATGTTGATGTGATCGAAGAGGAAGATAATGGGCATGACAGTCCCCCATGATGAGATACATTTAGATATGACCACATCGATGTCAAATCACCTTTTGATTAGATTTCGTGTTCATTTTACTAGAGCTAAGGGGTGCGAGGGTGCGTCAGTGATTCTCTCGCCAGATAATGCTACCAGAGTGGATGGTCGACAACTTGCATTTTTTTGCAAGTGTTTGGGGTGCTTACATTTCAAGCCATTGGTGGGCTTAAAGGCGCTATTACATACCTTTTACATTGCTACTGGTATTTTACACGTCTAAGGAGAAGACCCATGATGAACGCCACCTATCCGTCCAAGTGGTAAATCAATTGACCTTTGATTGTTTATGTGCCTTGTCATTCTTTGTGAAACAACCCTCTACTATTTACCAAAATCTCGAGGACAAATGCCCAAAAAAAAAAGTTCTCTTGAATGAGAATGCATGTTAGAATATTTTGTTTCATACAATTTGATTATTTTGTTGGATATTTGATTTGAAGGGAAGCAAAATGCCCAATTTTTTGCCAAGTAAAATAGTTGTGGGGCCCGCAAGATATTTTTGGAAAATAAAACAATCATGCAATCCACACGGACTATGACGTCATAAACCCCCATCCCAAAATTATTTTTGTTTACTCTATATATAAGGTTATTTTTATTAATGACGAGGACACTTTGTTAAATAAAGTTTATGGGGATCTTGGCATGTATGAAATTTTTTTTAGAGGGTGTCATTGATTGTGAGCTTTTATGATGTCATGAGTGAGCATATTTATATTTACTCATGGATTAATTTTAAAGCATAATGAAGGGGGTATTTATTATAAAGTGGAGGGTACCACTTTCATGTAATGACTGTATTTTTTTTTTGCTTCTCAAGGGTATATTTGGATTATTTTTTTGTTGTCTAGAGAGGCATATTTTTTTTCCAGTGGATGAAGACCCCTTTGAAAATGAAACATAGGGGTGTTTATAGTCATCAAAATGTTTTTTTTGATACGGACACATTGGTGATGTCCATTTGTAATTTTGAGGTCGTTTCAATTGATTTTTTAGCCTTAAAATTATTGTAGCTTGGATTGCACTCTCAGTTGTAACCAAAATTACCAAGGCAAATTTGTAAGTGATCCTAGTATTTAGTCACCTTCCCTATAGCACCTACCAGATACAAGAGTTGGTTACCCATGCATTCCGATAGGATGAGGAGGTCACAATAAGGACACCTACTCTAGGGACTATAGACAAAGACACCCTAGACTCTATCCGAGGGCTTTTCCAAATTTACTTCTGAAGACTACAAACAAAGACACTTCAAAATATTATATTCTCTTCTTCTTATTCTCCTCTCTATGGCTCATTTTTTATTGTATTTCATGGCTCATATTTATTTTTGTATTAAGGTGCATTTTTGACAGATACCGACACCTTCTAGATTGAATTCACCATGAGGAGATTTGATATTCATGGTGAATCAAGTCAATGACCTATGAGAAGTAACATCCTTTGAGGATGACCTACAAAGGTAACATACCCAAAAGTGGTTGACCTTGAGGCACCCATTATGACCCTGAGGCAGTTAGATTGTTGATCCAATGGTAACAGACCCATGGAAAATCAAGATGTATACACCCTTGATCTAGCATTATTCACAGTTGGAGAGCCAAGCATAAAAAACATGAGCCTAGACCAAATCATGTAATAAAGGAGGATGATAGGGTTCTTTTAGAGAAGTCGACATTAAGGGGGAATGTTTTCTACTTTTTATTTGTTTGTTTCTTTAGTTAGGATAGTGTACTTTAAGGGGGAATGTTAGAATTAAAGTGCACTATACCTCTTTAGTTTGACACTTGTCAGTTTCATTGACACTTGTCATGTCTTGCATATAGGCTTATGCCTATATATTGTAATTTGTTCTTGTACAATACATATCATCAGTTCTTATTCCCAACACCTTCATGACACACACCTCTAAAGTCAACCTCTCCCATGGTTTTCTTGCCATTCATGAACTCTAACATCACCAATCCAAAGCTATACATATCACGTTTCTAGTTCACATTTTATCTATCTATATTTGACAAAAAAAATATATTATTTTATGCTAAGGAAAATATAAAATTAGAAATAAAGCTAATTGTATAGAGAAAATTGTACTTGGGCTCTATTTACCCAAAATGGGACATACTCACACCCATACTCATACTCAACAATTTTTGGATAAAAATTCATGCCCAACAACTTGATTTCATATCCTTGTGCAAAATGGGAGGGAAGTGATTGTAATGCATATACTTCAACCCATGAGTCGCCTTGACAATAATATCATAGCATTTGGGCCATTGAAATATTATTTTCAATCTCTACACATGATGAAGGTGATTGAATAAACTATCACCGGGAATGTAGTCATATAGGAAAAACATATAGTCACCCCGTTACTTGGAATACAACACAAAACCCTTAATATGATGACATGCAGACTCATTCTTAATATGTCTACCTCCACTCCAAATTTGTTATTCTCCTACTCAATATTGGTTCTAGAGTTGTTTGATCTCATGATATTTTAAGCCTTCTTAAATGCCATAGCCTGTTAGTTCTAGAGAGGGACCTTGTAAACTTTGTTAGTGCCTCTTGATCCTATCATATTAGTTATTGTTAAGTTTTGAAGGATGTCAAACTCATCAAACTTCAAGGACAACTAGAAATATTTTAATTTCAACATTAGATTATCTATTAATTTCTTGTGTCAAAAACTTCCAAAGGGACAAAGATAAATGGAGAGCAATGTAGTGATTGTTAAATATGGTGCCAACATTGTAGCCAATCATTGAGATAATAGATTGCATAAAGAAATTGTTTTTTATATGCTAGAATTGCTTAATCATGTTAATTATTATTTATTAATTATAATTTTACATCTTTACATTAACAACATGTTGCAAGTGAATTCTTTGTATTTAAAGTTCAAGGAAGAAATGAAATAGACATAAAAAGTTAAGTACAAACACCATACTATTTTGGGTTGTACTGAGACCAATTTTAAAATCAATAATGATAAGATTGATAGCTTTAGAGAGGAGCTATATGTTAATATGGTTTTCAATTATGCCAAGTAGTTTGTTACTATAAAATTTTAGCTACTAAAAATAATATAAAATGTTTAAAATTTAGAAATTGAATTATGGTATTCATAATTGAAGTATTCCATTTAACACTATAGGTAAGATATTACTAGTTTTAGATATAAAGTTTTATAAATTTTACATGCTCCTTTTATTTATGCAATACAAAACCCTAAAATATTTTATTAAATTATATTTTTATAGAAGTTATTTTAACTTAATATTTTCTAATGATTTCATCGGTAGTTTGATGGATGTATTTCAATGAATAGAATAAAAACATGTTACAATATATAATAAAAATTAAGAAAGATTATTTCACATGATAAGAGTCAACTATGATGTGAGTGACCTAAATAATAATATAAGGGTGAGTGAGTAGTGGAGTTGGTTTGAGGTAGTCAATTGAGGTCTGCAATATGTACCATGGGTCCACTCAACTCTTGTTCAAATCAGACTAGCTATCTAAGCCTTTTAGTCCCTGAGGGTAAGGTGGATTTCTATGTGCTTGTTTGGTCAGGCACTTATTGAGGGTAAGGTGGATTGCTATGTGCTTTTATGACTAGGCACTTATGAAGAAGACATCCAGCTAAACCTTTTAGCCCCCGACGGTTAGGTGGATTGCTAAGTGCTTGTCTGGCCAAGCACTTACCAAGAACACACCCAAGTAAACCTTTTAACCCGCGAGGGCTAGGTGGATTGGTAAGTGCTTGTATAGCTAGGCACTTACCAAGAAGACACCCAGGTTCAAACCTCAGGTTAGCTTGTTTGCAAAGGTAGTAGTTTGATTTGAATCCTTTGATTGTGCACCACATTGAATCCTCTGAGTGCGTGTCAGACTGATAATGATGGTACGAATCCCAATCGATCGGTGGTCCCCTTCATATCGGCTCAACAATAACAAGGCGTAATAGGTTTGATTAGAGCAACCCCTCTAGTTTAAACCCTAAAAGCTTGTCAGATACTAAAAATAATGTGGTTGTGACCAACTCTCCTATATAACCCAAAATAATAATAATAATAATAATAATATCATTAAAAATATCAAAAACAAGAAAACTATTAATTTATTTTATAATTATTAGAAACTATTATAATTTTATTTTATTTGTTTGGTTAATATTTTCGGATAAAAATGCCACTATTAATGCAAATTTTGGCAAAGAACGATTACTTGGCCATAAAAAAGCGAGAAACTATGTCATGAAATGTACCCCCATAACTTTAGAAAATAGCCCTAAATAAACTTTAATAATATATCAATATTGAAAATATAGTTACTAACCTGTTATTTTTTTTTAACATTATTCTAACCTTCTGAAAACCAAGGGCAAGTCATCTTTTAGTGTATCTTCCACATTATAAGCTGGTCATTCAATCCCTCGTTTCATTGATGCCTTGCATGCTTTTTCTCGTATTAAAAACAAAAACACAGGCTCTCCACTAAATACAGGCTTTTTGTTTTTATTTTGAAGCAGCAGTTATCTACATAAATATAAATGCCTTTGATACACAGAAAAAATACAGAGTTATCTATTCATCACTGCTATGCAAAAAATTCCTGTTCCTTTTTACATGCGACAGTGTCTCTTATGGCTTAAGTTTCCACATTCGACAGTGTCTCTTATAATCTTTCAGCATTCGATAGTTTCTCTTATAGTCTTAAATTTAGGTCCAATAGTATTAAATTTAGGTCTTAAATTTTGTCTTCTTTAGTCGCCATGACAAAAGAAGCGCAGCAAGGCAGAGAAGAGAGAGCAGGGCAAAAACCCAAAGGAGTTGTACGCCAGCACAACGGGAAATGGGGATGTCAAATCTTCGCGGACAATGCCAGAAAATGGCTTGGAACCTTCGGCACGGAGAGCGACGCCTGCCTGGCCTATGCGAGGGCCTCTCTCAAGGTGGGAACCAATGGCGACGACCAAACCCGTATGTTAGCTTCAAGAAACCTCCAACTGGAAAAAAGGTTCCAGGCCTCGTTAACGAGACAGCAAGTGTTGCAGATGATCAAGGACCACTCCTACGACCAGAAGCTGCACGGCTTCGCATCCACGGGCGGGGAATCGCCGCCCGCGAATCTACGGCGGGGGCGCGAGACTCTGTTCCAGAAAAGGCTGACGGTCAGCGATGTGGGGAGGCTCCATAGGCTGCTGATTCCCAAAAAGCATGCCGAGCGGTATTTTCCTCAAGATTTGGCGAAGGAGAAGATAACGTTTGTGACATTCCAGGACGAGAGCAATAAGGCATGGAAGTTTACGTATAAGTTCTGGGAGAGCAGTAAGTCTTATGTGTTTACCGAGGGGTGGATAAAGTTCGCCAAGGAGAAAAAACTGCAGCCTGGTGATGTTCTCTTGTTTGAAAGGGAGGGAGATGAATATATGATCAACATGTGTCCTCCGGAACAGGAGATTAAACCGTTCTGTGTCAAAATCTCTACTGCAAATGACTAGCTATTCTGCGTTGCGATTTTCAATAATTTTGTTTTTTTTGTAATTGGCTAAATCTTTCTGTAACAAAATGTTTGAACTGGGTGAAAATTCAAGTTCTTGAACCGAATGTTTTTTTGTAATTGGCTAAATCTTGCTGTAACAAATTGTTTGAACTGGGTGAAAATTAAAGTTCATGAACCGAGTCTGTTTTTGTAATTGGGCTAAATCTTTCTGTAACAAATTGTTTGAATTCGGTGAAAATTCAAGTTCTTGAACCGAGTCTTTTTGCTTTTTCTGGTAATTGGCTAAATCTTTCTGTAACAAATTGTTTGAACTGGATGAAAATTCAAGTTCTTGAACCGAATCTTTTTTGTTAATTGGCTAAATCTTTCTGTAACAAATTGTTTGAAATGGGTGAAAATTCAAGTTCTTGAACCGAGTTTTTTTTTTTTTGTAATTGGCTAAATCTTTCTGTAACAAATTTTTTGAGCTGGGTGAAAATTCAAGTTCTTGAACCGAGTCTTTTTTTGTAATTGGCTAAATCTTTCTCTAAAAAATTGTTTGAACTGGGTGAAAATTCGAGTCTTTTTTTTTTTGTAATTGGCTAAATCTTTCTGTAACAAATTGTTTGAATTTGGTGAAAATTCAAGTTCTTGTGCCGAGTCTTTTTTGTAATTGGCTAAATCTTTCTGTAACAAATTGTTTGAATTGGGTGAAAATTCAAGTTCTTGAACCGAGTCTGAATCTTTCTGTAACAAATTGTTTGAATTGGGTGAAAATTCAAGTTCTTGAACCGAGTCTCGCAGAGAGTTCCTATTTTAATGCATAATGTTGTTGATAATAATGTTTTATTTATTTTATTCGTAAAATTTTGGTTTCATTTTTTAAATTAAAATGAATATTATTATCAATTAAAAACCCTTAAAGAAACACAATATGTTTTTTTTTTTTTAAATTTATCTCAAACTATTTTATAAAGTTGGTGAATACCTTTTTATAACGGGATATTGAAGCAGAGCGATAGAATGGAGAAGATTTGAACTGTACATTGAACCAGACAAGAAATATCAACACAAAAAAATTAAAGGGTTTGCGGCAAAGGGTTTTTGCAGAGCAAAAGAGGGTTTGGGTTTGCGGTCGAGTATTGTATTAAAAATCTATTTCATCGGGTAAGCATATTTTTTTGTCCTCTTTCGATTTATAAAACAATTAAAGTAGGTAGGATAAATACATTCGTTATAGGGGTTTGCGGAAGAAGGTTTTATTATCAGCAAGGGTTTGCAGAGCAAGGAGGCTTTTATTACACATTTATTTCATCGGATCAATAGTACGAGAGGGTTCGGCTATAAAAGGTTTGAAAATGGAAGAGAAGCAACAATTGCAAGAACCAATATATGCCAATGAGAAACAGTATTGAAGGATATTAAGGCATCGACAAGCTCGAGCAAGGGCAACAACAATGAAAAGGGCATATCAAAAAATAAAAATAAAAAATATTCTACCACATAAACAGGTGGAGAATAAGGAACAATCAAAGGCAAATCACCATATTGAGTTTTCAGATGAGGAAGAAACTTACAGTCCCACAACTACACCACTCATGTGGGTGACAAGACTTTATGTGCAAGAGCTAATGAAGATGAAAGAGAATCTTGAAAGCATGAAAAGGAGGGAGAAATTAAGAGAAACTAAATCAGATGAGGTTATAAACACCATTCAGAGACTGGAAAAGGAAAACAACCAACTCAAAGAGCAAGTGTCAAAGCTACAAAACCTTGCAAAAATGGGTCAACGTGAATGGCATGTCCTCAAACAAGCCATACATCCCCCAATCAATGATGCAATAGAGGTGGAAAAAACAAATGCAAATCAAATAAAAGAGGTACAGAAAACACTCCAAAATATTGAAACAAGAGAAAATGAGCTACAAAATGAATTAGCAAAGGCAAAGACATGGTCTCAAGTAGTAAAAGAACCAGTCAATCAACAAAAAGAGTTGATAGAGAAGCAAGTAAAAATTCAAATAATAGAAGAGAAAGAAAGACATGAGAAGTTAACAAATATAATCATCAAAGGGTTGAAAGATTATGGAGACAGGGAAGACACAAATCGTTTAACCAGGGACTTCTTGTCAGATCGATTACAATGGAAGGGTCAGATAAAAAAGTAAGCAAAATTGGCAGGCTGAGAGAAGGAGGTAGAGATAGACATATTCGGGTCACATTGATGAGCTACGAGGATAAAATAAGGTTACTTAAAAACAGAGGCATGCTGAGAGGGTCACAATTTTATTTAGATGATGACCTAACATTTTTACATCAGGAAGAAAGAAATAAGGAATGGGAAAAGGTGAGGGTTGTAAGGAATGAAGGGAAACAAGCATATTTAAGAAATGGAAAGGCATACATCACATCTAAACAAATCCAAAACAAATAGGGATTATGGCCTGCTTGGGAACATCTTACAATGTTAAGTTGGAACTGTAGAGGTTTCCCTTAGAGAAGAGGACCCGGGTTAGGGCCCATTGCTAGAGACAAAGATATAATCATATTGACAGAAACACATGAACACGATGGATGTAGGACTCTAGAATTTGTGGGATACAAAAAAATAGCAATATGAAATAAAGCAGTAGAAAATGGCAAAGGGCATGGGGGTATTATGGTTTTAATAAAAGAGGAATGGGATAGGGTCATTAAAATTGAAAAACAAGATGAAAATAAACAATACATATGGGTAAATATACTAGAAAATAAGTCAGTTATTAGCATAGCAGCATGTTATTTTGCTCCCAAGAATTCTAAATTCTATAAGAAACATGACCTTAACAAAGAAGACCCATACTCCTCCATAAAAAGAGACATTTCAATATATAGTAAGTTGGGGGAGATTATATTAATTGGAGATTTCAATGCAAGGACAGAAAATAAGCAAGCTAACATTCTAGAAGGTAATGAAGATATTGAGATTAATCCTCTTTGGATGCCAGAAGAGGAAAATCAAAAGTAGACTAGAACTTTAGAAGATGAGCATGGGGCTATCATGCAATATGGAGAAGAGTTGTTAGGTCTTTTCAGCATATACAATTTGATTATTTGTAATAGGATGAACAAATGGAAAAATTCAGGAAAGTATACATGCAAAACATATAAGGGACAAAGTGTAATAGACTATGTAATATGCTCACAGAATTACATACCAAAAATAGAGGAGCTAGAAGTGGAAGATTCTCCGAGTGGAACTTAAGTCAGATCACAACCCAATTGTTATGACACTTCGAATGCATGGAGACAAACCAAGGGAAAAGCACTTGCAAGGCAATCAAAATAAATATCCTCACAAGGGAAACATTCTCTTAACAGATGAAAATCAATAGAATTTTAGAGCAGTATTAAATAATAAGTTACAGTAAAGGGAAGAAGTACATCATAGTAGTAGAGATTACAGTAAGAGTGAATGGTTAATGCACGTTATTCAAAAAGCTCTAAACAAATGCAAGAGAGCTAAACCTAAAAATAAAGAAAGGAATAGCTTCCCAACCAACCCATGGTTCAATGAAGATTGCAAAAAAATGCAAAGATTACTAAAGGAACCAATGGGTAAAACAAGAGCAAACAAAAAAGCATATGAGAAACTGGTAAGGGCAAAAAAAGAAGAATACACTAGAACAAGGAGGAAAGAATTGATTTATCTAGGGAAGCATGAACCAAAGAAATTTTGGAAGGAACTAAGCATGAAAAGGATGCAAACTAAAAATAACATAACAGTTAATCAGTGGTTGGAGTATTCAAAACAACTGTATCAGTGTAGTAACCAGCAGGAGACACCCCCTACTATCATTGTCAAGAAAGAACTTTTCACAATTGAAGACATTATTCAAGGGATAAAAAATTTAGCAACTGGTAAAGCCCATGACATAGACAATCTTCAAGCAGAGCATATAAAATGGGGGGTAGATAGCTTGGCACCGCAAATCAAAGAAATTTTTAATGAAGTCATACAAAATGGATTCCCTACCGAGTGGACAACTAGCTTGACCATTCCTTTGTTTAAAAGTGGAGATGTAAATAATCCCTCAAACTATCGAACTATCATGATCAACCCTCTCTTTGCAAAGTTGTTTGGGAGTATGATAGAGCGTAGGATCAGCATATGGGTAGAAGAAAAGGGAAAGAGAGCAAAGGGGCAAGCGGGTTTTAGGCCCAAGCACTCAACTATTGATCACTGTATCACGCTCAGACACATAGTGGAAAAAATATGGGACAAAAAAGATGAGGCTTTTTGCTATTTTGTAGACTTCAAAAAGGTATTTGACACAGTGCCAAGGAAAAATTATGGAGCAGAATGGAAGATCTAGAGGTTCCAATTCACTACAGGGCAGTAGTTCACAGACTATATGAGCATGTTAAATTAAAAATGAACATTGTTGTCAAGTATTTCAAAAGTTTATTTATTTATTTTTTCAATAGGATGCGAAAGTGATTGTTCACATCCTACATCCAATTATTTTTTTAAGCCTTTGGACAGGGATTCAACTTTTAATTCACGATGACAACTAAAAAATGTTCCAATATTTTCTCATATATTAATATCCCTATGTTATGTGGGTGCCTTCCTAAAAAACAACAAGAATAAAATATATATGCAAATGAAAAAAAGCACCTCAAGAGTGTTTGTGAGCAGCCTTCCTAGAAATTTCTCTTTAGGAAAATTCTAAAACTAGGCTTTGTGGGCACAATTGAAAGATTGCTACCATCTTGCTGTCATTGAACCATAAAAGAAAATGAGTTGAGAACACTCTTTAAATTCCACAGATATTTTGGAATATTTCCTAGGAAGAAGAGGATTTGTTAGACGATATTCCAACTAGTTTAATGGCTCTATCGAAGATGACAAAGTTATTGTTCTGGAAACAACTTGTCTGGACCAATTCCACACAACATTGGCCAGTTACAGAGGTTATCCATGCTGGATCTTGATAGCAATTCACTTTCAGAGAAATTCTAGAGAATATTTCCAAGCTGACCATGCTAGACACCTTGTTTTTGTTTAAAAATCAACTTACAGGATAGATACTTTTCGATCTTGGCAAACTATGGTGTTTAAGAGAGTTGAAGTTGTTCGCTATCAAGCTCACTCCAATATTTCTCTCATATTTGTAGATGACAACGAGTTGGAAGGCTATCTACCCAAAAATCTATGTAGAAGGATTCTTTCCTCGTTGAGCTTATCATCAAACAACTTTAATTGAAGCATGTTTTCAACTTTAGAAAGTTTTGAAAGTCTACAATACGTGCTATTTCATAATAATCAACTGAGTGATCAGATTCCTGAGGGGCTATGGAGTTCTTCAAATTTCAAATGGACGCATCTTTAGAACAAGTTTGAATTCTAGATTCCCACTGCGCGAAGAACTTGACTTACATGGATGTAAGTGAAGGATTTAAATTTGTCAAAAAATTATTTCACGATGTAGGAAAATGTGATGCTAAGATTGCGAGGGAGATGGCACCGAAGGTAGCTTCAACGTAGAAATATTTTGATGTGCGAATTTGAGATAGGTGGCACCGAAGTGTTACTTCGGGGTAGTAAGAGCCCAAAGTGCAACTTCATCTAAGATGGCATCGATGCGCTACTTCGGGGTAGAAAGATGTTGAAGTGCGACTTCAAGAGAATTGTGCCCAAACCTTGTGTTTGGGGTAAGGGCTCATCGAAGTGCATCTTCGGGTGAGTTGTGCCCAAACCTTGGCTTCGATAAAAAATTCCCCAAAGTTGAGAGATAGAGTAGAAACAAAGCGACGTGAAGTGGATGAATAAAACAAAACAAGCTCCTTTTGGAAAAAATAATGTGATTCTTGCATTGGATAAAATAAAGGCAAATCGAGGGCTTCAGGAAGGACAGTACAAATTGAAGGAAAAAATAGAGATTTTATTTATTGAATGAAAATAGATTACAGTGCTTATTTCACTGAATATTTATGCTCATTTGCAAGCCAGTTATAGGATAAAATCTGGAGGAGATTCCAGGAGGTTTTTGATCTGTCTCCTCTACTTTTCTCTGCTACCTGATTCTTCCACCCAATTCTGCTGCTCTTCTTCCTCTTGCAAAATATCGATTGACAACAATATTTGTAACTAGAGTAGGATGATACAGCGGGAAAGGCTCACCAACTATCTGACATGAGTTTAATGTTAAAGTATGATTTTTGACCAATCATCGAATTGCAACCACCCATACACTTGAAATTGCGGCGATCAAATTTTTGGTGATATGCTCTGTCAAAGAAGACATCAAATTTGGTTTAATTTTCTAACACCCTACTTTAAACCAAATTTCACAAAGACTTTGACGTCCAACATTTTTAGAATACTATTGAAGTCCTCCTCCTTCAAAGGTTTTATGAAAATATTAGCTACCTACTCCTTAGACCTGCAAAATAGTAACTGAACTTCATTAAATTTCACCAGTTCTTTGATGAAATTATACTGGATGTCAATGTGCTTTATCTTGCCATGAAACACTGGATCCTTCGACAGTGCTATAGTGGAATTTGTATCACAAAAAATGGTTGTCACTTCTTCTGGTGGATTATTTAGCTCACCCAAGATTCTTCACAGTCATACTGTTTGGTATGCAGATGATGTGCCAGTAACATACTATACCTCAACTATGGACAACATAACTATTAATTGCTTCTTTGACGACCATGAAACTGCTATTGAACCAAGATGGAAAGCATAGCTGAAAGTGCTCTTTCAATCATCAGTTCTACTAGCCCAATCACTATCTATGTAGCCCACCAGTTCTAGTTGGTCTTGTTTGGTATAAAATATTCCATGGTTCCACATCCCATTGACATAGCATAAAATCCTTTTGCCTACTTGCCAGTGTGTGTCCTTTAGAGTCTCCATAAATCTGCTAATCAAGCTCATTTCAAACATAAAATCTAGCTGAGTTGTAGTCAAACACATGAGACTACCAACTAACCTCTTGTATAGATTTAGATCAACATTTCTACTAGAATCCATCTTGCTCAGCTTTAGACCTGTGGTAACAGGTGTGATGGTAGGTTTGTTGTCCTCCATATTAAACATCTTCAGGATATCTTTTGCATACTTGCTCTAGGAAATAAAGATATCATCTGCTGATTGGTCAACTTGAATATCGATAAAGTACTTCATCAACCCTAAGTCCATCATTTCAAACTCCTTCTTTATGGTTGTTCTAAACTAGTTGAATAGTACATTGATGTTACCAGTGTATATCAGATCATCCACATACAAGTAGACGAGTATCATCCCTCCTTCTATATTTGTCTTTAGGTACAAGGTGTGCTCATATGGGCATTTTATGAACCCATTCTCCTAAAAATAACCATAAATCTAGTTGTACCATGCCCTGGGTGCTTGCTTCAACTCATACAGGGCCTTTTTCAAATTCAAGACTTTTTCTTCTTGTCATTCTAGCTCATAGCCTGGTGTCTTGTCTATGTAGACCTCCTCTTCCAATACTACGTTTAGGAAGGCAAACTTGACATCCATTTGGTACACATTCCAACCCTTATGGACTGCCAATGCCATTATCATTCTAACTGTGTTAATTCGAGCTACAGGCGCATACACTTCATGATATTCAATCCCTAAATTTTGCTTGTAGCCTTTCACCACCTATATGGCATTATGTTGATCCACTTCTCCTTGGGCATTAAATTTCATATTGTATACCCATTTGACCCCAATGGTCTTCTTCTATACTGGTAGATCTATCAACTACCATGTCTATTTTTTCTCAATGGAATCTATTTCCTCATCCATCACCTTCACCCATTTTTTATTCTAAATTGCTTCTTCAAATGAAATTGGATTACATTGAGAAAATAAAGCAAATTCAAAATGTTCTTCATCTAGCTAAATTTGGGTTACCTCATAGATGTCTTGCAAGCTCCTTATCTTCGTGGGTGTCCTGAAGTTGAGAATCCTGCTTGTAAGTGGAGGTGATTGAGATGATGGGGCAGTGTTGTTGCTAGCTCTAGATTTGCTGCTTGAAGCTACAGGTGGTTGTACCCTATTTTCATTTAGGTCCTTAGACTTAATAACTACTAGCTCTAGTTGGCCAGTCTTCGATTTCTAGTTCCAGGCTTCATCCTCAAGGAACTTCACATATCGATTGATGACAAGCTTTTTCATCACATTATTATACAACCTATATGTCTTCGCTTGTTCACTGTACCCTATGAATATACACTTCTCTACTTTGTCATCCAGCTTTTGCCTCTTCTCATTTATAACATGTGCATAATCTATGCACCCAAATATTTTTAAATGAGGCCACACTTAGCTTTTGATTGCTCCAGGCCTCCTAAGGAATCGTGTCCTTCAAACTCTTGGTGGGACATCTATTCAATAGATAAATTGCACAAGCTGCAACTTCTACCTAGAACTCATGTGGTAATCCTTTTGCCTTTAGCATACTTCATGCCATCTCCATGATTATTTTGTTTTTCCTCTCAGCTACATCGTTTTTCTATAGTGTGTATTTGGCAGTAAGCTACCTACAAATTCTATTTGCCTTGTAAAAATTATGGAATTTGTTGGAGATGTATTCACCTCCATCATTTGTCCTAAGAGTATTCACGTGGTAGCCACTCTATTTCTCAACCAAATATTTAAACTCCTTGAATTTGGTAAATACTTCTAACTTCTGCTTGATGGGATAAACCCATGTCCTCTTACTGAAGTCATTAGTGAAGGTCAAAAAGTATTTGTTTTTGGCAAAAGTGATGTTTTGCATTGGACCACAAATGTCTGAGTGCACCAGCTCTAGTGGTTGTGAAGCCCTCCAAGACTGTCCTATAGGGAAGCATCCCTGTGCTGCTTGCCAACCAAACAACCTTCACAAACATAATTTGGTTACTCAATAAGGGGTAAACCCTTCACCATCTAATTTTTATGTAGTAATTTTAGGTCACTGAAATTTAGGTGATCGAATTTGAGATGCCATAGCCATGTAGCATCCTTCACAACTATGCTAAGAGATCAGATATTAATTTTGAACCTATAGTGAAAAAACTTTGTTCTTTGTCATGGACACTTGCAATTTGCCCATGCTCTCTATCTCTAATGGTACATATTCCATATTTAAACTGAATAATGTGCCCTTTATGCATGAGTTGTGCAATACTTAGAAAATTATGCTTCAATCTAGGCACATAATACACATCATAGATCTACTTCCTTTCACCATACCTGATGTGGATAAGGATTTTTCCTTTACCCTTGACATGGACCTTATTGTTCCCCATTTTTACTTCAGACTAGACTGTTTCATCTAGTTGTGAGAATGTTTCTTTGTTCCCAGTCATGTTGTGGATGCACCCACTTTTAAGATAACAGACATTCTTCTGGCTCTTCTCCTTAATACTACATGTCAACAACATATTTCTATAGGTATCTCTACACTTCGCATTTACAACTTCATTTGTGCAGTGTGCTTGTTGTTGGTTATCCTTTGTCATATTCTTTCTAGACTCGGAGATATAGTGGATGAAATTCTTGCAGTAATAACATTGGATCTTCGATTTATCCTTCTTCTGATTAGATCCACTTTAATTATTTTTCCCACTGCCTCTTCCTTCTACTTTATGGAAGTTGTATTTTGTCTCTTCATCATTGTAGTTTGACATTTCTCCTTGATTGCGGTATTTTTCACACTTGCCTATGTCTCTTCCTCCTTAAGAACTAGAGGCACCTTGGTGAGATTCTTGTCTATCACTGTCTCAGAATGAGACCTACACCTTGAAAGCTTACTCCAATGAGGAATGAGTTGAGTGGCTCAACCTATACTCATGTGTTTGTAGGGAATCCATTAGCTGATATACCAAGAGGATTATCAAATCCCTTAATTCTTTGATTCCAATCACAACTAAGTCAGACTTTAATACCAATATTCTTAGAATATTCTCCATAATTCTCTGGTTCTATACAATCTCTGCATTCAACTGCATCTGTTTGATGACATCTGTTGTCTGGGTGAAGAATTCGCTCATGGACTCTGACTCGCTCATTTATAGGTTCTCAAACTCCCTCCTTAACATCTGTAGTTTCACCAACTTCACCTTATTGGTGCCTTGATAAGAACTAGCTAAAATTTTTCAAGCTTGCTTTGCTTCGGTTGCTATTGTAATCCACAAGAAAATAGTCTCCTCGATTGCATGCATGATGTAAAATAGTGCCTTCTGGTTCTTCTTTTTATTTTCCTTTAACATATCTTTATCTACTTGGGAGAGTGCAGCCAATGCTACTACATCCACTAGTTTTGCATAACCATTCTCGACCAAGTCCCAAAGCTCCTGAGAATCGAATATAATTTTCATTTGGATGCTCCAGTAATTGTAGTTCTTATCTTTGAACCACGAGATCTGCAACTACGAGTTGTTTTCAAAATCCATTGCTTCAATCTTCCATGGGATGACACAGGCTCTGATACCAATTTGAAGGATTTAAGTTCGTCAAAATATTGTTTAACGATGTAGAAAAACGTGATGCCAAGATTGCTATGAGAGATGCGAGGGAGATGGCACCAAAGGGTAGTTTTGTTGAAAGAAAGATGCCGAAGTGCAACTTCGGACGAGATGGCACCAAAGTGCTAATTCGAGGCAGCAAGAGCTCGAAGTGCAACTTCGGCCAAGATGGCACCGAAGCGCTACTTTGGGGTAGCAAGAGCCTAAAGTGTAACTTTTTTTGAGATGGTTTTGAAGTGCTACTTCGGGGTATCAAGAGCCCAAAGTGTGACTTCGGGTATGATAGTGACAAAGTGTAGCTTCAGGCTAGCAAGATGCTGAAGTGCGACTTTAGGAGAATTATGCTAGAACCTTGTGTTTGGGGAAAGGGCTCACTGAAGTGTGTCTTTGGGTGAGTTGCACCCAAACCTTGGATTTGGGTGAAAAATTCCCAAAAGCTGAGAGATAGAGTAGAAATAAAGCGATGTGAAGTAGAGGAATAAAACAAAACAAGCTTCTTTTGGAAAAAAAGAACACAATCCTTGCGTTGGAAAAAATAAAGGCAAATCAGGGGCTTTAGGTAGGAGAGTACAAATCCAAAGTAAAAACAGAGATTTTTTTTATCGAATGAAAATAGATTACAGTACTTCTTTCACTGAAGCTTTACAATCATTTATAAGCTAGTTGTAGGATAAACTATGAAGGAGATTCTGGGAGGCTGCTACTTCGTCTCCTCTACTTTTCTCTACTATCTGATTCTACCACCTGATTCTGCTGCTCTTCTTCCTCTTGCAAAATATCAACTGACACCAATATTTATAACTGAAGTAGAAGGATAATTTCCATGAATCACTTAAAAGCAAGCAACAACCAGTTCTCTGGGCCCATTTTCAAGCTCGTAGGTCTAAGTTCCATTAGCACTCTTCAACTCGATCACAACTCTCTATCAAGAGAAATTCCTAGAAGTATAATTTCATTGAATCACCTCACTCTACTCAATATTTGCAACAATCAACTTACAGGTAAGATCCCTGCATCATTGGGCGCCATGACCATGTTGAATACTTTTGACCCTACAAACAATTTTTTGTAAGTTGAATTAGGAAGTAATTGATAGTTATTTGATTGGTTAAACATTTATTAAGAAGATATTTAGGTTCAAATTTTAGGATATGCTTGTCAATCTTTAAAGTAAGCAGAGTACCAGCCATAAACAACTGGTAGTTCAATTTCACACAGAATTAAACAATAATAAGGTGGTATAAGGATTATTGATGCAGCCACAATTCTGTTTCCACTTCTACTATTTGTAATTGTGGCATTTTGCTTCATTTCTCTCTATTAGGTCAGAATTTTGTCTCAAAAAATCAAAGGCTGCCTATCTTGGAAATTAACATATTTTCACTCGACGCTAGGATTAGACGAACACTATATCCTCCGAAACTTGACGGAAAATAACGTGATAGGATCTAGAGTTGCCGGAAGAGTTTACAGGTCGAACAGACAGGTAGTGGCGGTTAAGAAATTTCAGAGTATGAGTATTGCAGCCAGATTGAAAAGAAAAGCGGGGATACGGTTAAAAAGGAATTGGACTTTGAGGTGGATACACTGAGATTGATTCGGCATAACAGGCTTCTGTGTTGTATTTCAAGTGAACAGGCGGATTTCAAACTAACGGGTGTACGAGTACATGGCGAATGGTAGCTTGTTTGATCGTCTTCATGGTCTGCAAGAACCAGACATGGCGTTTGGAGAAGGCGTTGACATTGTGAGGTGGATCCACAACACACTTCGGATGGGCATAGGAGAGAACCAATTGCTGGGCTGGCAAATAGTAGATGACAAATGCAAAAAAACAGATGCTTCTTGTGTTGCGCGTGGGCATGATATGCTTATGTGGGCTAGGCTTTACCTAACATTCTTTACCTAAGAAAGATATACCGATTAAACTAAGGACTAGCGGAGAATGCAACGTATCAGGTTTTAGTTTTTTAAGAAAGATTTAAGATTTAAACAATATTGTGTGAAGTTATGTGTTATTCTTTATTGATTAGTTTAAATTTTTTCATATAAGAGGTTATGGTAGGATAGAGGTTCAAACCACGGCTATGTATGTCAGTCCCTTTTGATAAACTCAACTTCTTATAAAGTTATAAAATCATAGTAAGATGAAAATACCAACCCTAAATATTCATCTTAAAAATTTTAAACACTAACTAAATATTTAAATTAAAAAAATCTTTATAAAAAAATATATTATATATAATATATTCATTTTTAACCCTTTACATCTACTTTTAAGATTCAACCTAATCATTGTGATTTTATATATATATATAAACATATATATATAAACATATGCATTTCAACCTTTTACATCCACTTTTAAGATTCAACCAATCACTTTCCTAAAGAGACAACGATGAAAAAATTATTTACAAACTATCACCATGTCATGGACTGCAGTGGATTGTTTTTGTATCAATCAAACCTTTTAAACTCGTTTATCATAAATAATTATAGTTAATACTATTTTTTTAAATAAAGCTTTTGATTGTAATGGTGTTATAAATTGTTTCTCAATTACTTTAAACTCATTTAACATAACAATACAAATAAAATTTATAAAAATATATTTTATTTAATATATTAAAATTAGAAATATAGTTATTATTGTGTTACAATAATATTATAATTGTAAAATATGTTTCAAAATATATATTTGTAAAAATTATAAAGTTGTAAAGACATTATTAATAGTGAGTACATTATTATTCTTATATCCTTATGTGAGTTTATTTAGTAATTTGTCCAAGGGGGTGTGTAGACACTAAAATGTGGTAAATCCAATTAAGCACCCACAAACAAGGATCAAATTGACATCATATGGCCCCTTGGGCAGCCCCTAGGAGGCTCACAATGGTTCTAGCCACTCCGAAAGTCATTTTGGAGGCTACTGACCCAATTTTGGGAAGTTTTGGCCTAAATTTTACCATCATCTCTCCCTGGGACGGTGGTAGATTCCCACCACCCCACCCTAGGATGGTGGTGATCCCTCACCCCAAGGTGGGGCGATGGTGAATTTTGACCCATAAACAGTCATTTTTTTGCCAAATGACATCCAAAAACTGCCATTTGACTACCTAAACAAAGCATGCGAGGTAGAGGACAAGGAATCATTATGACATCCATATTTATGAAGTCAAAAATGGGAGATTATCTTCCACACCCTATGCATTCCTCCCATTTGACAAGTGGCACCTCCTGCCATGCATGCCCTTGCATGCCTTTTGCACATGAGCCCATTTGGGCTATAAAATGGATACGTGGTGCACACAAAATCATAGAGAGGAGTTCTAGGATATGCAACAGAGTCCTACCAAGATTTCACCTCACCTTATTGCACATTTTACCCTCAGAATCTCCCTTTTGCCAAGGAGGTTACCGAGTGACTTCAAGGAGGTAATCTGAGCATAACTTTTCCATCCAGGTGAATTTTTTCATCAAATTCTATGAAAATACACCTTATGTTTCTTAGTAACATATTATAGTGATTTGGTAACAAAAATTAGCTGGGTTTTGTGGGTATCCCCTCATAGGGTGCCCTCCAAATAGTTGCAGTCACCATTGACCCTCCCCCGGGATGAGGGTAAATTATTAAATAATTTCATTACTATTTTTAATTTTTAATTTTATATATTTTATCATTATTATAAATTTAAAATTTCAAGTGATTTTGATTTAAAATGAAAGAGTTATAGCATTTTTAAGTTTTCGTAGGCTCCTAGGGCCCATCCGGGCACCCCAGTTTGATGCAGGTGGATATGGTATCCAATTTTAAAATATGATCATATGGGTTGTATTTAAATGTCACTTTATGCATACTGAAAAAATTTCATGAGTTTTGGATAAGTGCAGGTTTGATATTTGGTTGTCTTCATTTTCATAGGTTGTAGGCAGGCGGTGCTAAATAGAGGGGTCTATGGATGCAATTTTTGATATTTTTTGAGTGATATCCTCCCAAAACATACTATTTAAAATATTTTAAAATTTTCAAGTCATTTGGATATCATTTTATGCATTTTTAATTTATATGCCATTTTGCCCCTGTGGGGATTGCATGTTTTCACCATACACCCTTGGTATTTAACCCATTTTTGCTTCCTTGTGTGTAGGTTCCAGTGCTCAGAATGATTTGGGAATAAATATTATAAATAATGGAACCTACATACAAGCAGCGGTGGCATTGGCTCGCCCACCTCAATTGTGGATACGCGGAGAAACATTGGATGTGCACCCGGATTCCATGAAAGAATTGGTCTTTGGGCACCCAATATTATAAAAATTGTATCACATTTCAAGACCTAAATTGGACTTCTATGTAACATTGGATCTGATCCAACAAATTAATTAGAAGAGACTTGCTTTAATTCATTTCCTTTTGTTTGGTATTATTTCCTTTTCACATGCATGCTTCCTTTTTGATGCGCATGAACAATATGGGGTAGATACGCATATTTTTTTAAATAATTTGGTGCACATTTTTTCCATAATTCAGTGGAAATCATGGTGGGACCCTTTTCCCTTTTTATTTGGGTGAAAATTTGACTTCTTTCTTGAATTTTTGCCCTTTTTGTGTTGCAAGTGCTCTCCCCCCACCTTGGAATGGTGGCATAGGATTTATATTGCACACCCTAGGATGTTTGTAGAGCTTCTACTCACCCCACCATGGAGTGGTGGTGAAATAGAGAAATGTTTTCCCAAATTTTCAGATTTTGGAGGCTTCAAAATGGACAAGGTAAGTGCCTAAACCCTCTGATTTTCTGCTGCATTTATAGAGATTGCAAAAATTTGGTTTTTCTCACATTAGTTTGTTTGCATAGAAAGGTTAAATATCATTTTTTGCTTTCATTATCACATAAAGTAGAAAAAATAAGAAGAAAAATAAAAAAGAACTTGTAGTAGCAATGCATCTATTTGGTTTGATTGCTTGTGGCATACCAATTGGGTAAGTTAGCATGTAGGATTTGCATTCATAAAGTCAATTTGTAGGTTCCTTACCTTATTCTTCTGAAAGTAAAATGCACTTATTTGCATGCAATTAGTGAATTGTCATTGATTGCTTCTTTGCTTACTTTATTGGATAATAAAGAACCACACCGTTACAATTAGAAAAACGTGATGCCAAGATCGCTATGAGAGATGCTAGGGAGATGGCAACGAAGGGAAGCTTCGTGGTAGCAAGATGCTGAAGTGCAACTTCATACGAGATAGCACAAAAGTGCTAATTTGGGGCAGCAAGAGCTCGAAATGTGAAAGCACGAGGATACGTAAGCAAAAAGGAAACTCCAAGTGCGATGCAAACAGAACTAAACTTAACGCTAAATCCTATGAATTGAAAGTGCATGAAAGGAGGGAAAGCATGAACGAATCAAAATGAAACAAAAGCCAATAAGGAAGACAACCCTTTTTATTGATATGTTTCAGAACTCGGTTACAATGCGCCTCCTCCCCTTTTAAGGGCTAGGAGCGTTAAATATGTGTTCTCGTTACACCCATGGATGCTATTCCTTCTTCCGCGTGCCCACATGTAAAATGGGTGGACCAAACGTCACCGCCACTTGCGTTGATGAATCTTGACTCCTTGCTGCTCCTCTAATGTCCAGATCCTACATTCAAGGAAACAAGAAACAGTCAGTAGCACCTGTAGATGAAATAAAACATGCAATCCCCACGCCTTCGATTAGTGCATGCAAGATATAAATAAAACGATAACTAAAATAGATCCAAATGAACTAAAAATTTGACAGGGGCATCAAAACATCACAAGGAAAACACTACAAATGGAACAGTTCAGAAATTCACCACAGATTTGTATTCGCTCTGGGGAGGGACGAATAGACCTGCAACAAAATGTCAAAAAGAAACTGTCCCAAATGTCACATCCGGGAAGCTCCAAATCACCTACAAAGTTGGGGATTAGCTAATTGGGGGCATTTTGGGAAGACCCAGATGGTCAGATTTTCCCAATTTGGCCTCTATCAATGGGAATTTGATGATGCTACCTGCATGTTAGCAAAAGCGAGAAATAATAGAAACATGATAAAAAATGCTCAGAACGATGTGAGATTTGAATGACAACCTATCTAAGAAGCATAGAATTAAATGCAAGAATAACAAAAAGGAAATCTGCCATAGATTTCCAATCGCTCCGGAGTGGGGCGATTAGGACTGTAGCAATGTGGGGGGCGCCCGGGGGCAGGCCGCCCATCGTTTGGGGTCCGATTTTGGCACCAATCCACTTGGGATGGGTCCAAAACCTCTTGTGGGGTATTGTCAGAAAATTTGGTGGGATATTGTGGCCAAATGTCAGGTTTTGGTTCCATATTTGCGCTTCCAATAACCACCCTATGACCTCCTTTCCAAAAGAGATCAAGGATGTGAAAGGCACAACTCAAAAGGGTGTGGGTGTGAAAGTAAAATGACAACACTTCATTGCTCAAAAATGCTCCTTCTCTCCATATTTTGGGGTGAGAAGACTCACCATTTTATAGACCTGATGGTCTCTTTGGATGAGCATGCAGAGGCGCCACTTGGCAATCATGCCTTCCCAGGGGAGGGAAGATTCCTCCCTGATTAGGGGCTTCATGACTGCCGCTGTAACTGCCTCTAATGCTCACTCACACTCCCATGCAATGAAGGAAGAGTTAAGTGGTGGATCTGAGCTACCATTTGTCAAGATTTGACTTTTTGCCCATCAAACCTACTATTCGCCCCACCTTGGAGTGAATACTGCTATTCGTCCCTGGGTGGGGCGAATACCAGTTTGTAATCATCCTTGGGTGGAACGAGTATGGAGCAGAGTGCTTGAAGGTGCCAAATTGACCTCTGACCTTCCAAAACTACTGTGAGAGTGGTTAGGACCACTGTTTAACCTCTAGGGGCTGCCCTTGGGGCTGTGTGCGTCAATGCGATCAGTGCTTGCAGTCACATAATCGGATTGGTGTTGTTTTGGTGTCTACAGATGCCCCTTTTTGGGAAGCGCTGTGCATGGCACAGTGTTGAGCAAAAATAGATAACCAAAGCACTAATGATTAGGGTTTCTCTGTAACCTAACCAACTTTTGATGCCCCAAGTATGGAATGGGCATGCATTCTTGAATCCTTGCTTCTGACGAGCGAAGGAACTCAATTCAAGTGTTAACCTTTTTTGTTGAGGTGTTACTTGATCTTGGACATTGATCAGTCATGAATAGGCAAAGGGCGCAACCTTTTGTCTATGGGAACCTTGAGTTCATGATTCACGAAATGCCAAGTGTTTGATCAGCTTGTGATTATTGCTTGTTTGCTGCCCCACACAGGAGCATGATTGTCTTTATCAATGATTCTTTGAATGCATGCCATTTCTTTGATTGGGTGTGTATTTGTTGATTGGTGACTAAGTGTGACTACCCCCTCAAGCGACGAATCGATGAGGGAATGACCTACATGAGAAAAGCGACGAGTCGCTTGACCCAAGATGACTTGTGTAAGGGTGCCTTCAGATGTTTATCGTTGAATGTGTGTGCAGTTTTTCGACATTTAGACCTATTTTTGGTGGGTGTGAACCCTTTTTGTGATGTTGTTTGGAGCTGAAATTGTCAAAAATCTGTCTTCCCGTGGAGCGGTCCAGCTATGGTAGCCTTCTTAGGGAGTAGGATAGTGACAATTTGTGACCCCAATGTTAGTTTTCCATGCCAAGAATGGTGGGCACGAACGCGCCTTTGTTCAGAAATTTTATTGCTATTTTTGGGTGAGTTTGGACCCTTTTGGTAACGTCATTTGGGGATGAAATTCTCGACAATCCATTCTCCCGTGGAGTGGTCCGGCTATGGTAGCCTTCTTAGGGAATAGGATAGTGACGATTTGTGACCCCGACGTCTATTTTGCATGCCCGAAATGTCGAGTGCAAAAGCACTCTCATCGGGCAAGTTTATTGCTTGTTTTTGGGTCATTTTGTGCATTTTTTGATGTTTTTGAAATTTTGTTTATACACATGTCGACATTTGATGTTATGCTCAATGATTGTTGAATGTGTATGTATGCATGTTAATTGATGTTGATGGATGCATATGTTATGATGAATGCAAATGTTTCTAATTTTTATGATATGCAAATGGAATGGATGAATTAAATTTGTGTTGTTTGGTGGGGGCACCATAGACTGTTTAGAACTTATGGCTTTTTGTCTTAGGTGATTGCTGTGGTAAATGAATTTTTATGTATACATGCTATTTTTGTATTTTCTGATGGCAATTCGAGGATGACAGATTGCATAGGTGGTTTAGAATGTAGTTAAGGTTTTCTGAGACTCGGATTTTTTAACCAACTAGCCGATCATTGTAATGTTATCTTACAAGACTTTTGGACAAGGTATGAATCGGACTTGTCTTTGACCAAGTTATTTCACATCCTTGTGTGTGCAATTGAGTTCGTTTATGTGGTATTTGTCAGGATACCGCCAGTGCTAGATAGGTTGTCAACCAAACCTGTACTGAGGATCACCTAATTAGCTCCACTAACTCCTTTGTTGTATTTAGTCAGATTAATCTGTGGTGCTATCTAGGATACCATAAGCTAGCTCATCCACATGCAAACATTGATCTGTACATGAGTTAATGTGATAGATATATCGTCATGCGGGAGGTTTACCACCAGTGACCGATAGGCTATCCACCAAACTGGTACTGAGGTTTACTTCATGACCTTCTGAATGCTGAGAGTTCTAGGGATTCAAGTTCGACTCCCTTCTTTTCTTCAATTATATTGGGATACTTGCTCTTTTGTAGTGATAAAAATCACTATTTATTTTTATTATATATATATTTTTCTTTTGAGCAAGGGATTTGAATTTTGAGTGATGAGAATCACTATTGTATGTGCCTTTTGATGTATGCACTTTGGTGGTGATGTCAAATTTTTGGAGTTTTGACTTTTGCAAAATTTTATGATGTTTGCAACTTTTTGAGAACTTGGGATTCTTGGGGAATTGGGTAGGGAAGATGCTTGTCCTTTTGCCAACTCTCAGCATTCTTGGGGTCATTCGCATAGGGGGATGAGCAAGATAACCTTTTCGCTTATGGTGACCTGGATTGCTTTGCAGGTTTCATCTTTCGTTCACACAACTTGGGAATTTTTATGTGTTTTAATTTGTGTTGGGATGCTACGTAACAAGGTGTGATCCAAGTAGAACTCTACCTTTGTAAAATATGTTTGACTTTGTACAGTATTTGGCTAGAAAGCTAATGATGACTGAATGACGAAAACTCTTGATACATTAGAAGACCACTGACTATGATATGGTAAAAATAAGTGAATGGCATTTATTTTTGATGGACTATTTATAGAATGGAGAAATGTGGAACAAGATGGATTTGCCAAGTAATTACAATCTATGGTGCCTTGACTTGTATGACCACAAATATGCAATGTATGGATGTTATGCTTAATGCAGCTATTATTTTTACGTTTTTGATAGATTGATTTTTGTGAGTATGAAGATGAGATGCAAAAGAGCTCTTTATTGTTGTGATGATTTTGAGCATGCATGGAAATGAGATGCAAATTTTTGTTATTTTTGATGATTTTACTATTTTTGAATTTTCTTATTTTTGACCAAGCGATTGTGGGAATCCTTGGAGATTTTTGGTTTGACCAAAGGGGTAATGGGCACCTTTGGGGCATTTTGGGATTGACCAAGTGATTATGGGAATCCTTGGAGCATTTTGGTTTGACCAAAGGGATAATGGGCACCTTTGGGGCATTTTGGGATTGACCAAGCGATTGTGGGAATCCTTGGAGCATTTTGGGATTGACCAAGCGATTATGGGAATCCTTGGAGCATTTTTTTGGGCTATGGCTCTTTTAGATATGGAATGGCCACAAATGACTGATGTTCAAGGGTTCTAGTTCCTTGATTCCATCAAGAGAGGCTAGCCGGTATGTTCCAGGTCCTATTTTACTATCAATTACATAGGGACCTAACCAGTTTGTCGTGAACTTGTCCCTTAGATGGGGCGGCAAGCTAGAGTTCTGTTGGTTCTCTTTTAAGACCAAGTCACCAACCTGAAAGTCCCTCAGGTGAACTTTCATGTTGTATGCTTTCTTCAGTCGCTCTTGATAGATACGTAAATGCTCGAGAGCATTAATGCGTCGTTCATCGAGCAATGTAAGCTGGTCTAACCAGGCCTGCCGTGCAGTGTCATCATCGATGAACTCTTGCATTGATATGCGCAGGGAAGGAATTTCCAACTCGAGAGGCATGACTGCCTCGAAGCCATACACCAGCGAAAATGGAGTTGCCCCAGTGGGTGTCCGAATGCTAGTGCGATAAGCCCATAGGGCAAGTGGGATCTGAATGTGCCAATCCTTATGACTGTCTACGACTATCTTTTTGAGGATGGCAACTAGCATTTTGTTTGACGCCTTTGCTTGCCCATTTGCCTACGGATAATAGGGTGTCAAAAAATTGTGCTGAATTTTGTACTTTGTGGTCAAAGCACGCACGTCTTTGTTCTTGAATGACGTCCCATTATTAGAAATTATCTTGGATGGAATACCAAAATGACATATGATGTTATGTAAAATGAACTCCACAATGCGGGGTCCAGTCGTAGAGGTAAGCGAAACTGCTTCCACCCATTTGGTGAAGTACTCTATGGCCATTATGATAAACGTGTGATGACCTAACGACGTAGGGGAGATCTTTCCGATTAGATCTAAGCCCCACTACAAAAATGGCCAAGCCGATTGGATCGGCTGCAAGGCCTAGGAAGGTACGTGTGTCAAATTAGCATGGTGTTGACATTTCATGCACTTCCTTACATATGCACAACAATCTCGCTCTAAAGATGGCCAATAATAGCCCATGCGGAGAATGCACTTTGCGATGGCCATACCACTGAAGTGGCCACCGCACGTACCATCGTGCGCTTGGGCGATCACCCAAGTGGACTCTTGCTGGTCCAAGCAATGAAGGAGGATTCCTTCGTAGCTACGACGGTACAAAATGTCTCCTAACAAGACATGCTTAGCCACTTTCTATTTGAATGATCATTTTGTGGCATGCGTCAATCCAAGTGGGAGGTTACCTAACTTGAGGTAGTCCCTTATGGGTGAATACCAATCCTGCTGATCGAAAGCCTCGACGGTATGAATAGCCAATCCCTCTTGAAGTTCATCCCTAGCAAAATCTGAGCGGGAAAGAACTTGTAAGAATAGCGTTGTGTTGCTATTAAGGGGAGTAGGGGAGAACAAGGACCCCCAGTTGGCATGATTCAGACAATCGTGGATTCGAGAGAACGTGTCCGGGGATGGTTCAATCTGGATCAAGTGGATTCTTGGCGTCAAGTCAGAGCTTGCACACTCCATCATGGATTGCGATAGTGTTTTGACTTGAATGGTTGTCATATCACCAAAAATGTCTTACGGGATTAAGGACCCCAAGGAGGCCATAGTGTCCGCAAAATGATTCGATGACCGAGGGAGTGCCTCGATGTCGTACCATTCAAGATTTGCCAGGAATTTGTCCACAAGGGCTTTGTAGGCCTACAGAACTGGGCATTTACATTGGAATACCCCTTTGACTTGGTTGACAATTAACAGCGAATCACCAAAGATGTTCAATCGTTTGATGTTCATGGTGATTGTTGTCTGAAGACCTATGAGCAAGGCTTCATATTCTGCATTGTTGTTGGTGCACGAGAAGTCTAATTTAAATGTCAGAGGCATTGGAGCCCCTTGTGGTGTGAAGAATACAATTCCCATGCCACCCCCTTGCTCACATTTAGAACCATCAAAAAATAGGGTTATGTCAGCCTGAGACTCAGGCTCATCAGAATCTGGTGATTCTGATACATGGAAGACCCCATCATCGGGTAGTTCTATGACCAGAGGCTGATCGTCTTCGAGAGGAGCCTCCGCTAGTTGATCGGCTATGACTTGACCTTTGATGGATTTCTGTCCAATAAACTCTATGTCAAATTCCATCAACAACATGATCCATTTTGCCATGCGGCTACTATGATAAGTATGACTCATCATGTACCGCAATGGATTCTCCTTAGACACAACATACGTAGTGTTGCTCAGCATGTAGTGGCATAGCTTTTTGGTAGCAAACACCACTGCCAAGCAGAGTTTCTCAACGTATGCATAGTTAAGTTCATAACTGACCAGGGTGCGGCTAAGATAGTAAGTAGCCTGTTCTTTGTGAAGTTCATTTTTTTGGGCTAGCATGGCGCCCAGTGCCACCTCAGTAGCTGAGATGTATAAGTAGAATGACACTCCTGGTCTAGGTGGTGCCAATACTGGCGGCGAAGCCAAGTATTGTTTAATGTCGTCAAAGGTTGACTGGCACTCGTCATCCCAGTGAAATGCTACCCCTTTATGCAATAATTTGTTCATGGGTCGGCACTTGTCAGATAGCTGTGCTATGAAGCGCTTAATTGACGTGACCTTTCCCTGCAGGCTTCTGAGCTGCTTAATGGTAGTTGGGGGGAGCATTTCAAGGATTGCCTTGACTTTGTTTGGGTCCACCTCGATGCCTCGCTTTGAGACTATGAAACCCAAGAGTTTTCCAGATGTGACGCCAAATACGCACTTCTTGGGATTCAGTCTGACTTTATGTTCCATGAGGTGATCGAGGATCTTGCTTAAGTCATCGAGATGATCTGGGCACAAAAGAGATTTGGCCAACAAATCATCCATGTAATCTTCCAAAGTTTTATGCATGTAATCATGGAAGATGTATGTCATGGCACGTTGGTAGGTGGCGCCAACATTTTTAAGGCCAAAGGGCATGACCTTATAACAAAATGTCCCCCAAGGCGTTGTGAACGCCATTTTTAGTTGGTCCTCGGGATTGATACGAATCTGATTGTATCCCGAGAAACCATCCATGAGGGAAAGCATTTCATGGCCCACTATAGCGTCTACCAATGCGTCGATGCTCGGCAAGGGAAAATCATCCTTAGGACTCGCTTTGTTTAGATCTCAAAAATCAGTGCATATGCGAATCCTCCCATCAAGATTCTTGACGGGCACCATGTTGGACAGCCATGGTGGGTAATCCACGTAGATGACAAACTGTGCATCCAACAACTTTTGTAATTCATCTTTGACCATCAAGGCCACTGTTGGGTGCATCTTACGTAGTTTTTGCTTAACTGGCTTGACTGTCGGATCAAGCATTAGATTATGCATGACTAGCTATGGATCTAGCCCCGGCATGTCTCTGTAGGACCATGCAAAAACCTCCTTCTTCTCTTTGAGAAGGGTAATGTAGTCGGCTTGCTCTTCAGGGGATAAGCTTACCCCCAGCTTGATAATCTGTGGATTCATTGGATCAGAGCCGATGTCTACGTCAGTCATCTCCTCGATCGACATGTGGGATCCATCCTCCAACTGGTGTGGAGTTGGGATCAAATGGATATCATTTGCTGAGTTTAAATCTGCGTTGGGAACCTCGGGTTCCTCTTCAGCATGGAAGATATCCTGAGTTGGCCCTGGGGTAAAATGAAGCATTTTACCGAAAGGCCAGTACTCTGATGGGGATGGAGGTGAATTGACGTGATCCCAGTCTATGGCATCTATGTCTAGATACAACGACTGTGTTGGATCAGCCGGGTTATGGATGGGGGTGGTTAAGTCAATGGAGATCATGTTGATGAAATGATTTTGGTCTCCATTACCATGGGTGTGGTGACTCGAACATTCTAGATGTTCTCTGTGCTCCGGGTCTGGCTCGAGAGGTATTGGCACGAATGGATCGGCCCTATGTGTGGATAGGAAGACAGGGTCTACCCTCGGCACTGATATTTCTATAGGGTCTCTGGGTGGAAGGTATTCTCCGTATGCCCAAAGTGGCGGATTCAACACTTGTTCCCACTACGTTGGGTCTACGTACCACTCATGCCCTGGCACTATGTTTAGTTGTTCAAATATGTCATTAATCTCCAAGGGGTAGTGTTGTTGTCGCATATGATTGAGATAGGCCATCTCAGTTTCATCTTCATAATCACTGTCGAAGATCCAAAGGCCTTCGTTGGCTCCCACAACTGTTCGTGACATTAGAGGCTCATCTTGCTCGAGCAAATTGATCTGGCCCCATTGGAGTTGTTCCGCTCTCTACGGTGGGGCCTGATTGTCTTGTGGTGGCACTTGCTCGATGGGAGCCACCAAAGGGAACATTGCCAAGAGGCTTTCCTGATAATCATCCATGGGGGTCACTTGTGAGTGATTGCTATCTGATTCGAAGGGATCCCATGGTGCTACCTCATATTCTGACTCATCTTCTGAAGATCCTTCCTGACCTTGTCTATATCCCCTTTGTAGGTGAGCTCTCGAACTTTCTCCTCTCTCGAGCGAAGGGAAAGGGTTGTTGAGGCTAACAAGGTTGGTGGTCAACCATGGGAGATAATCTTCCAATGTATATGTTGTATTAGGATTGGCATAGGGATTTAATGCCAATCCACCCTTGTTGCCTATCCCTAGGCCTTGCATGTTCTCTACCAAGATGTCCAAGGGGAGGGGGTGGTTGAACCCTACCCCTGACTTGTCATATGGCATTTGGTATCTTGGTTGGCAAAGAACACGCACTCCTTGCTCATATCTGCCTAACCCATATCCATGCCAATTGCATTGGCCAAGGTATCTCAAAGCGAAGTCTGGGTTGGACAAATAGTTGACATCTTCTGCAAAGGGCTCTTCATCTTCGTCCTCTTGCATGTATGGTTCAGTACCATGATCAAGGCCCCCATACACAAAGTTTGTCTGATTCGGTGGGTAGCCTAGAGGAACAATGGTACCGATGGGGAGGCGAGGTCTCCCCATGTCCTGCATGGACTCTAGTGCGGGTGTTGCTACAATATTCCACACCAGATACTCCCCCAAGCCCGTATTGGCCATTTCAATGGTGATTGTTGGCGATTGAGGGGGAGGGAACGAAAGTTCTTCCGGAGTCCACTCCATGTCGGGTGGACTAGGAGCCTCGACTTCCATTCTGCTAGGCATCTCCTCAGTAGAGATAGTTGATACTGATGGCGGTGCCTCTTCCAGGGGTTTCTTCCCTTTGTCCTTCTGTGCGGCCACCGTAGGTGGCGTCATTGGTGAAGGACCAGCCGATGAAGATGGACCCGGTTGTGGTTTTGATGGACTTGTCAATGGGGATGCCTATGGAATCGGACCCTGTCTAGATGGATTCAACTGAAAATCCAAATGCGTTGATGGAAGGGTCGATTGCGGCATCAGTTGCACCGCATTGCAATACTTGAAGGGTTCTAAGTCCGTCGGGACTACATGCACCTCCCCTTCAAATGTATACTTTAAACACTGATGAGCTATCGAAGGGACACACTTCATGTCCCCGATCCATGGCCGACCCAACAAGATGTTATAGGCCATCTCACCTTCCAAAATATGGCACAATGTAGGTATAGTCTTTTGTCCCACCTGGATGGGTAGGACAATTGTGCCAATTGTCGAGCATATCGCATCATTGAATGCTCGTAGAGTGTAGGTGGAAGCCGTGATGTGAGATGCTGGCAACTTTAGATGTTTCAATGCCACTGTTGTGATGATATTACTGGATGAGCCAGTGTCTACCAACACCCTCTTATACGGAATCCCGTTGACCCACGTGATAACGTGCAGGGGTGGATCCGCCATGTCATCAACCACTGATTTCACTTCGTCTTCTCGAAAGGTGATGACTCGGCTCTATGCATCGTTTGACATGTCCCACAAAGTTGTTGAAGGAATTTGCTTCATGGGGCTGCAACTCGATGGCTTTCAATATCTCCATTAGAGCCTCCCGATGGGGCGTTGATTGTTGTATGAGCTCATATATGGAGAGCCTAGCCGACGTGGTCCTCAAGCTCTAAGTGAGTTTGGTCCGAATTATGGCCATGGGTCTAGGTGGAGGAGGTTGTGTAAGGTGTTGTTGTGGTTGTGACATTGTTGGCACCTCTCCTGTAGCTGTCGTGGGGGCAGCTACACTCGGATACCTCCTATTTTGAGTCACTATACTGATCATCCCTACATACCCCTACATGGGGCAGTTCTGTGTGACCTCATTGACTTGTAGGGTCTTTGCCTATGCATCATGGGCAGGCAAGGGGTCCTTAAAGACCTCCATTTGTTGGTTTCTTGGTGCCACAGGATTATCCACTGCTAATGTCTTGTTATCAATTAGGTCTTGCACCAAGCCCTTAAACTTCCAACATGCATTAAGGTCATGTCCCTTTCGCCTATGGAACCTACAGTACAAATCTTCCTTGTAGCCCTTAGGTTTTGGCACGTTGGGATCTATGGGTTGAATCTCGGGCAGGTTGATCAAGTTTACCATTGACAAGCGGTCAAACAGGGAGTCTCTGGACTCTATGTAAGGTGTGAATTGTCGCCTAGGGTGATGCTATTGATTTTGTTCTTGCCTCTAATTTTCTCGGTCATAACTGTTAAGAGGCACCACCTGATAGTTAGCCTTTTGGGGTTGTGTTGCTTGTGCAGGCTTAGGGACGTTGATAGCAACCTGATTGACCGCAATGGGTTTCTGTTGCATGGTCCCTATTTTGGTGTTCTTAGACCATTCTTTCTTCTTCGGCTTGGCTATCTCGCCATCCTGAATCTTGATCTCTTCAATGATTCTGGCTTGTGCCAGAGCTTCCTCTAAGGTGGCATATTTCTGCAGCTACAATAGCACAGAGATCGATCTCAAATAGCTCTTTGAGAACATTTGTGTGAGGTCGGACATAGGAGGGAGGTAGGGTAGCTTGGAAAGTAGAGTCCTCCATCGATTCCCATAGGCCACCATGGTTTCTTCCTCATACTGCCTGAGGCTGGCTAGGTCACTGAGTGATGCCTTCTTCTTGGTGTTGAAGGTGAAGCGTTCGAGGAACGCATCCACTAGCTGATCTAAGTTGCTAATGTTGTGCTTTGGCAATTGAGTGAACCAATCCGAGGTAGGGCCTACGAACGTGGTGATGAATGTTCTTAACAACAAAGCATCATTATCTTGAATGCCAAAGCATTGGCTCAGGAATCTAGTCACATGCTCTTGGGCATCCTCCTCACCTCTAAATATTGCCAACTGAGGCAGCTTAAAGTGTTCAGGGTAAGGGGGTGCAGGCACTAACGGATGCACAGGATGACTGTGGAGTTGGCATAACATGGGCTTTTGGGGCCCATAAGTCTTGGTTTCCACAGACTCCAAATGCTCTAGCAATGCTTTATATGCATCGAAAGATTTAATCTCTTCCTCTTTAGTTTGCTCCCATCGTGGGTTGTGGGAAACTTGAGGCCTATGGAGGGGTGGCCGGATAGCAGCCCCTCTACCTTGGTAGGGCATTTCGGCCCACTCTTCTTCTTGTTCATACTCCTCATAGGCTTCTTGAGGAGTTTCTGGATGAGACCTATGACCATGGGTGGGTCCCCACGGAGGGAGCCCGTCGTTGTTCCTAGGAGTGGTCTCCTGCTCAGGTCTAGGAGGTCTCGGAGGCAGCACTTGGTAAGGTCATGGGGACCTATCTCATACCAAGGGGTTGCGCCTCTCATATGGTTCTACTCTTTGGGTGCGAGGGGTTGGAACCCTCTCAGGCACCATGTTATGGAGCAGCTCATCTGTTTGGCACCGAATGCGCTCTTTGCTAAGGCGATATAGATGCTCTAGCTGTTGTTGGTCTTGCTCAAGCTGCGTGATCTATGCTTGGCGGGCGGCATGTCTGGCGACTACCAGGTCAATTTGTTCTACCATCTTGAGTCTAGGAGGCCTAGATGCCTCTCCTACACATTTATCTCGGTCATGATGATCCGAGATCTCTATAGGTCGCTTCCCTCTATCGAGGTTGGCGGCATTCACTCGAGGCTCTGGCCTCGGTAGGTGACTCTGGTAAATAGTAGGTGCGGAGGCACATTGCTCTCATGCTGTGTATTGCTCTTGAGGAATGTAATGGTCTTCCTCATGCTCCCTTTCGTATACGTGAAAGGGGTGGGTAGAGTTGGCTCACCCTGCTTGAAGAGCCTTGTGCTCTGGATTTGGCTTTTTATTCCTAACAATGATGGGGGGTAAAGGAGGGATGACATAATCATGTGGCCTCTCCTCATGGACCCTATGCTGCTCTAGCACTTCATCGCACGGTGGCCACTCATACCGAGCTTCTAAGGGAGCCTTCTTGTTTATGTTGAGTGCCACGTGTAAGGACTCCTCTTGAAAGGGGCTATGATGGATGGGCGTGTCCCTCAAAGGGGTGCCTCTATAGTCCCATTCTGAAATGGCACGATGTGGACTCTCTTGTGGGCCAGGCCGCCAAGGCGGTATGACCAAGTCCTCGGGGCTATAGCGGAGGTGACTTGTGCCCCCTTGTACACTCTCTATAGCTCCTACCCATGATTGGGCTTGGCTACGGGTGTACACCATGGTGGTGCTTTCCTACAAGATGCGTAGATTTTTACTTCTTTTTATGATTTTTTATGCTACACTAAACAAAAAAGATCACACACGCAAAGCAATGATTATCTCGTTTAAATATTAAAGGTGTGCCCTAAACCTGGTTTAGTGTGTTTTGATTTTGTTTTGAAAGCTTTTGTAAAGGACGTTTAAATGCAATATGATGGCTCTTATGGCTCCCAAAAATGGTCGCCCCTTCGATATACCATTGCCAGGCCGATATACCAACCTCTCTATATACCCGCCCTTACGTGAGGGAAACTGTTGGTACGTGAGAGCAGATGGTACGTGGAACGTAGGCCGTACGAAAGGGGAATCACCCTATTTTTGACACCTACCATAGAAGACTTATCCTCATGCACTCGGAATCACCCCAGCTGCACTCGGTCAGCTTTCATCAGGATTTACGTCTAGCAACAATAGCGATCGGGGTTATGAATGCAAAATTCAAGCCAAGGTGGTGATGAAATCCACCGTTGGTCTTGATCAAGGGCTGGGGTTTTACGACCAGCTCCTTGGTGTTTATGTTGCCACGTGATGTGTGGGGTTCTTTTTATTTTGCATGAAAGAAAATAAACATGCAATACAACTTTTCTTAAGCACGCAAAGAACCAAAAAAATAGAAAATAGAAAATAGAAAATGACAGAAAGAGTTCAGGACCCTTACCTCTTCTCTGCCCAAATCTGCTGGTTCTGAGTTTCTATCCTGAAATTGCACATATAGCTATTCATCCTAGGGAGGAATGAATTATAGGACTGTATTCATCATAGGGTGGGGCAAATGCCCATTCGTCCCTGGGTAAGATGAATTCTAGCTCTGTATTCGCCTCAGGATGGAACGAACAACAGTCCAGCGTTTGAAAACTCGGTACTTGCAAGCAAAAACAATCAAGTTTTGATCAGATTTTTGATCTTAAAAATAGAGGACAAGGGTCCCACCGTGATCGCCACTGAAAGCACGAGGATACGAAAGCAAAAAGGAAACTCCAAGTGCGATGCAAACGGAACTAAACTTAATGCTAAATCCTATGAATTGAAAGTGCATGAAAGGAGGGAAAGCATGAACGAATCAAAATGAAACAAAAGCCAATAAGGAAGATAACCCTTTTTATTGATATGTTTCAGAACTCGGTTACAATTCACCTCCTCCCCTTTTAAGGGCTAGGAGCGTTAAATATGTGTTCTTGTTACACCCATGGATGCTATTCCTTCTTTCGCGTGCCCACATGTAAAATGGGCGGACCAAACATCACTGTCGCTTGCGTTGATGAGTATTGACTCCTTGCTACTCCTCTAATGTCCAGATCCTACATTCAAGGAAACAAGAAACAGTCAGTAGCACCTGTAGATGAAATAAAACATGCAATCCCCACGCCTTCGATTAGTGCATGCAAGATATAAATAAAATGATAACTAAAATAGATCCAAATGAACTAAAAATTTGATAGGGGCATCAAAAAATCACAAGGAAAACACTGCAAATGGAACAGTCAGAAAATTCACCACAGATTTGTATTCGCTTTCGGGAGGGACGAATAGACCTGCAACAAAATGTCAAAAGGCATTGTCCCAAATGTCACATCTAGGAAGCTCCAAATCACCTAAAAAGTTGGGGATTAGCTAATTGGGGGTATTTTGGGAAGACCCAGATGGTCATATTTTCCCAATTTGGCCTCTATCAATGGGAATTTGATGATGCTACCTGCATGTTAGCAAAAGCGAGAAATAATAGAAACATGATAAAAAATGCTCAGAACGATGTGAGATTTGAATGACAACCTATCTAAGCAGCATAGAATTAAATGCAAGAATAATAGAAAGTAAATCTGCCATAGATTTCCAATCACTCCGGAGCGGGGCGATTAGGACTGTAGCAGTGTGGGGGCGCCCGGGGGCAGGCCGCCCATCGTTTGGGGCCCGATTTTGGCACCAATCCACTTGGGATGGGTCCAAAACCTCTTGTGGGGTATTTTCGACAAATTTTGTGGGATATTGTGGCCAAATTTTGGGTTTTGGTTTCGGATTTGCGCTTCCAATAACCACCCTATGACCTCCTTTCCAAAAGAGATCAAGGATGTGAAAGGCACAACTCAAAAGGGTGTGGGTGTGAAAGTAAAATGATAGCACTTCGTTGCTCCAAAATGCTCCTTCTCTGTATATTTTGGGGTGAGAAGACTCACCATTTTATAGACCTGATGGTCTCTTTGGATGAGCATGCAGAGGCGCCACTTGGCAATCATGCCTTCCCAGGGGAGGGAAGATTCCTCCCTGATTAGGGGCTTCATGGCTGCCCCTGTAACTACCTCTAACGCTCAAAAATGCTCACTCACACTCCCATGCAATGAAGGAAGAATTAAGTGGTGGATCTGAGCTACCATTTGTCAAGATTTGACTTTTTTCCCGTCAAACCTGCTATTCGCCCCACCCTAGAGCGAATACTGCTATTCATCCCTGGGTGGGGCGAATACCAGTTTGTAATCATCCCTGGGTGGAACGAGTATGGAGCAGAGTGCCTGAAGGTGCCAAATTGACCTCTGACCTTCCAAAACTACTGTGAGAGTGGTTAGGACCACTGTTTAACCTCTGGGGGCTGCCCTTGGGGCTGTGTGCGTCAATGCGATCAGTGTTTGTAGTCACATAATCGGATTGGTGTTGTTTTGGTGTCTACAAATGCCCTTTTTTGGGATGCGTTGTGTGTAGCGCAGTGTTGTTTTAGTATCTACAAATGCCCCTTTTTGGGATGATTAGGGTTTCTCTGCAACCTAACCAACTTTTGATGTCCCAAGTATGGAACAGGCATGCATTCTTGAATCCTTACTTCTGACGAGCGAAGGAGCTCAACTCAAGTGTTAACCTTTTTAGGTGAGGTGTTTACTTGATCTTGGACATTGATCAGTCATGAATAGGCAAAGGGCACAACCTTTTGTCTATGGGAACCTTGAGTTCATGATTCATGAAATACCAAGTGTTTGATCAGCTTCTGATTATTGCTTGTTTGCTACCCCAAGCAGGAGCGTGATTGTCTTTATCAATGATTCTTCGAATGCATGCCATTTCTTTGATTGGGTGTGTATTTGTTGATTGTTGACTACGTGTGACTACCAACCTCTGGGGGATGCCCTTGGGGCTATGTGCATCAATGTGATCAGTGCTTGCAGTCACATAATCGGATTGGTGCTATTTTGGTGTCTACAAAGTGCAGCTTCTATCGAGATGGCATCGAAGCGCTACTTTGGGGTAGCAAGAGCCCGAAGTGAAACTTTTGTCGAGATGGTTCCGAAGCACTACTTCGGGGTATCAAGAGCCCAAAGTGTGACATCAGACATGATAGTGACAAAGTGCAGCTTTGGGCCAGCAAGATGCTGAAGTGTGATTTGAGGAGAATTGTGCTAAAACCTTGTGTTTGGGGCAAGGGCTCATTGAAGTGTGTCTTCGGGTGAGTTGCGCCCAAACCTTCGCTTTGGGTGAAAAATTCCCAAAAGCTAAGAGATAGAGTAGAAACAAAGTGACGTGAAGTAGAGGAATAAAACAAAACAAGCTTCTTTTGGAAAAAAAGAATGCAATCCTTGCGTTGGAAAAAATAAAGGCAAACCGAGGGCTTTAGGTAGGAGAGTACAAATACAAAGTAAAAACAGAGATTTTTTTATCGAATGAAAATAGATTACAATGCTTCTTTCACTGAAGCTTTACAATCATTTATAAGCCAGTTGCAGGATAAACTATGAAGGAGATTCTGGGAGGCTATTGCTTCGTCTCCTCTGCTTTTCTCGACTATCTGATTCTGCCACTCGATTTTGCTGCTCTTCATCCTCTTGCAAAATATCGACTGGCACCAATATTTATAACTGAAGTAGAAGGATAATTTCCATGAATCACTTCAAAGAAAGCAACAACCAGTTCTCTCGGCCCATTTTCAAGCTCGTAGGTCTAAGTTCCATTAGCACTCTTCAACTCGACCACAACTCTCTATCAAGAGAAATTCCTAGAAGTATAATTTCATTGAATCACCTCACTCTACTCAATCTTTGCAACAATCAACTTACAGGTAAGATCCCTGCATCATTGGGCGCCATGACCACGTTGAATACTTTTGAACCTACAAACAATTTGTTGTAAGTTGAATTAGGAAGCAATTGATAGTTATTTGATTGGTTAAACATTTATTAAGAAGATATTTAGGTTCAAACTCTAGGATATGCTTGTCAATCTTTAGAATATGCAGAGTACCAGCCATAAATGACTAGTAGTTCAATTTCACAGCGAATTAAACAATAATAAGGTGGTATAAGGATTATTGATGCAGCCACAATTCTGTTTCCACTTCTACTACTTGTAATTGTGGCATTGTGCTTCATTTCTCTCTGTTGCATCAGAATTTTGTCTCAAAAAATCAAAGGATGCCTATCGTGGAAATTAACATATTTTCACTCGACGCTAGGATTAGACAGGTAGTGGCGGTTAAGAAATTTCAGAGTATGAGTAGTGCAGCCAGATTGAAAAGAAAAGTTGGGATACGGCAAAAAAAGAATTGGACTTTGATGTGGATACACTGAGATTGATTCGGCATAACAGGCTTCTGTGTTGTATTTCAAGTGAACAGGCAGATTTCAAACTACCGGGTGTATGAGTACATGGCGAATGGCAGCTTGTTTGATCGTCTTCATGGTGTGCAAGAACCAGACATGCATTTGGAGAAGCCGTTGACATTGTGAAGTGGATCCACAACACACTTCGGATGGGCATAGGAGAGAACCAATTGCTGGACTGGCAAATAGTAGATGACAAATGCAAAAAATAGATGCTTCTTGTGTTGCGCGTGGGCATGATATGCTTCTATGGGCTAGGCTTTACCTAACATTCATTACCTAAGAAAGATATGCCGATTAAACTAAGGACTAGCGGAGAATACGACGTATCAGGTTTTAGTTTTTTAAGAAAGATTTAAGATTTAAACAATATTGTGTGAAGTTATGTGTTATTCTTTATTGATTAGTTCAACTTTTTTCATATAAGAGGTTATGGTAGGATAGAGGTTCAAACCACAGCTATGTATGCCATTTTGTGTGTTAAATTCCCTTGTGATAAACTCAACTTCTTATATAGTTATAAAGTCATAGTAAGATGAACATACCAACCCTAAATATTCATCTTAAAAATTTTAAATACTAACTAAATCTTTAAATAAAAAAAATCTTTATAAAAAATATATTATATATAACATATCCATTTTAACTCTTTACATCTACTTTTAAGATTCAACCTAATCACTGTGATAATATATATATATATATAAACATATGCATTTCAACCTTTACATCCACTTTAAAGATTCAACCAATCACTTTCCTAAAGAGACAACGATGAAAAAATTATTTACAAACTATCACCATGTCATGGACTGCAGTGGATTGTTTTCAATCAATCAAACCTTTTAAACTCGTTTATCATAAAGAATTATAGTTAATACTAATTTTTTAAATAATTTTTTTGATTGTAATGGTGTTATAAATTTGATTCTCAGTTATTTTAAACTCATTTAACATAACAATACAAATAAAATTTATAAAAATATATTTTATTTAATATATTAAAATTAGAAATATAGTTATTATTATATTACAATAATTGTAAAATATGTTTCAAAATATATATTTGTAAAAATTATAAAGTTGTAAAGACATTAATAATAGTGAGTACATTATTATTCTTATATCCTTATGTGAGTTTATTTAGTAATTTGTCCAAGGGGGTGTGTAGACACTAAAAGAGGATTTTTTCAATGCATTACTTGATTATGTTCTGTGTAAGAAATTAGTTAATTTTTGTTTTGTGTATTGAAATGGAAGTGAATACTTGCAATGCATGTGTAGAAATTAATATGTAACACTTGTTTGTGAATTTAGTTGAAATTTCTTGGTAAAACTATTGATAAGCTAAATTTTTTCAAGCATGTATAGAATAGGATGCATGCAATAGATAACAATTGTTGAAAAATAAAAATAAAATATGGTTTTTGTGAACCTATGATGAATAAGATTTTCTTTTTGCCTCTACGTGCTATGTTGGAAATTTTATGTAATATTTGCATGCTAGTTTAAAAGCTCATGGTATTTTATGGCTTTTGAGTGATTTCACCTCTGCATGCTATGTTGGAGTTTAAGTCATATTTGCATGTTGTTTTAAAGCTATGGTGTATGATGGTTTTTGAGTATCTGCATGTTGTGTTAGAAAAGAAAATGATGTATGCATGCTAGGATAGATGCATGTCAAGTTAGAATGGCTACTTTTATTCCTTGAGATATTACCAAAAAAACCACACCAGGACTGAAGCTCTGTGGAGAAATATATATATATATATATGACCAAAGTATTTGACTTGCCAATGGAAGCATTAGTTTACATCTGAACGTCAAAACTAATACTATAAATTCTTTGTTGTAAACTATCGATATTTAAGAGATTCACTCTAATGCAATTTGATTTAATAGAAATTCAAATCAAATGCTGAGAGATTAAATAATTATATATATAAAAACGTAGTCTAGGAAGAGTTGCATGCTAGCACACCGTGAGTCTTCAAATTTAGTGAATCAATTCAGTCTTATATTTGATGTATATTGAAGAATAGACATGCATTTGGGGTGAAAGACTTGTGTATTTTATAAATGTTGTACTAAGATGATAAATCCTTTGATATGTGGAATAGTTTTTGAATTTTAAAGTTTTTCTTTTCTATATGGCATTTAATGATTCAAATGTTTTTGAAATAAATCTACATGTGTTCATAGGGCAATTGAATATAGATGATATTTTCATTGGAAAATGTAGATTTGATGAGTTGCCACAGAAAATTCCTGTTATAAGTATAATTTACCTATGAGACAAGATGCTGGTATACTGTTTTACGTAAATCTTTTAAAATAATTTTTACAATCTCAAATTAAGTTTTTAACATGAACCAACAAATATGCATAGTAAGGTCCGAGGTGTAGACCAATTGGTCCATACAAACCCCATAAGGGGGTGGAGGTCCAAGGTTCAAATCTCGGGCCTTGTTGGACTGAACGCTTATCCCTTTCCTAGTGCTTTCAACGGTGTAAAAGGTTTAAAATGATTGTGTCATGGTGGTTATAGGGGTGGATTATGCAAAGATCTGTATTGAGGCTTCCAGGGTGGACACCACAAAATAATGTGATGGCCATAAAAGCTGGACAACCTGCCTGGATACGTGGTGGCTATTGATTCCACCATGTAAATACAAAAAAAAAAAAAACAAATATGCATAGTAAGAACCACTTTTTTGGTTACTAAATAGGAAGGATATGCCCTAAAATAAAAATATCCAAAAAAACAAACTATGATGGACGGACATTTAGAGTATTAGTAGAGATTTTATGGCTCTCCAATAGTACCATCATCTATATAGAGATAAACCAAACATGAGTTTAGAGTACAATGTATGTTATAGTATTATTTAGTTAAAATCCACCAATCGAGCCTAAGATTAGAGGAATTGTATGGGAAAATTTTGGATAAAATAATGAAAATATTTTACCAAACAAATTATGATAGTATAGCTTCAAAAATAGAGGAGCCAATAAAAATCATATATAGAACATGTTTACTTAGAAGACTTGACACTATAATGTTTCTTCATGTATAGAATGAATTAAATAGAAATGAAAGCAGTCTTAACATTAAACTTTAAAGTGTGGGAGTGTAATCTTGGGCTCATTTTAAATTAATATTGTATGGTTGAATGATAGTGTAGTTTTGAGATTCTTTAATTAAAATCTTCATAATGGGTAGGTAAATCAATGTGAGTTTACCCATAGGAAATACAGAACGGTATTATTTTAGATCTTATATTTAAAGAGGAATAGACCATATATTAAAATTATACAATATTTTGGTTGCATTGTGATTAAACTTATAGGTTCAACCTACTCTATTTCAAGGCTATGTAAAGAAAACTCTTAAGATTATTGTAGAGGGGATGTGATTTAAGGTTTTATGATGTTATTTTCAATATTGTTTTTCTTAGTCTCTCTTCTGTTACTCTTTTAAAATAAACTATAATTGTAACCAAATTATTATTAGTAAAATTATAATGTACATATGGTTAAGCTTATGAACTTTTGAGGAAATTGTTATACGGTAAGGTGTTATATGATTTTTTAAAATAATATTTTTCTTATCCAGTGCATATATAGAAGGAATCTCGTTTCCTGGATGCCACCATTGGTAGGACAAATGTAGATGCCACCCTTCCTTATATCCAATGCAGATATAGAAGAAGTCTCATTTTTCTTGGATTCTGCCATTGGAGCGATGAACGTAGATTCCACCCTTCCTCTCTTCTTGTTCATTGAAAGACACTACGTGGAACCTTACTCGTTGCCTTTCAAGATGTTTTCAACCCATTTAAATAATATATATATATATATAGTAGCAAGAAAAAAAAAAGCTTTTCATTTTCCTTTCCGGATTTTTCTTCACCCGAAAATCAAAGGAGAATTATAAAACTTTTAATAAAAAAAAATGTGGGGGTTTTATAGGTGCCTTTTGTACCTATAGTAAGTTCGGGGGACGGGGGGGTGTCATTACATCACTTTTTTCCTTCTTTTGCCTTATTTACTCTCATTCTTCAATTGGTAATAATTGTTTATATATCTTGATTAATATTAAAAAGGTGTTGATTAAATATTCAATCCTTAATTAAAGAAATTACTAAAAAAAAAATTACTATTTCTTTATTTCATTAAGCAAAATTTTATATTAAAAACTTAAATTCTATATTTTCCAAACATCTTTAATATTTTATAGAGATATTTTAGTGAATGAAAAATCTTTCCTTTCAAAACAATCTCTATATTAATTAACTTTTTTGGAATCAATATGCTACATATAGTCAACTTAAATGAAATAAAAGGGTATTCAATCCAATCCTTACATAATAAAGAACAAATAAAATATATCTATTATTTCTTTATTATTTCATTAAGCAATTAAATATCTTTATGCGTTCAATTTATTATTGTTGACAAAGAGTATTTTTTAATTATCTCTTTAAAAGCATTATTTCTCATTCTAAAATTTCTAAGAAGAACAAATAATTTATATCACCACTCACCTTATTGTACATACTATTTAACTTGTAGTTTCCCTCAAGTAAGGGAAAATTATTTGGTAACCAATATAGGTCTGGTTGATATTCATCTATGTTCCAAGTATCATATCTAATCAAATACTTATATTTTCCCTCTAGTCATGGCAGGTATTTTAGAAGAAAATATATATAGGTCTTGCATATTTTTTCTCTTAATCATAATTAATATCAAATTTAGTCAAAATACTTATAGTTTCACTCTTGTTAGGGCAGGTATTTATTGAGTTATTTGGTGTTTCCTAAAAGTTTTGGCATATTTATCTCATTAACCTCATTAAATATCAAATAACCTCATAATTACTTATAATTCCCCTCTTGTTAGGGCAGGTATTTTTGAGCAATTTGGTATTTTTTATAGGCTTATGTTGACTAATATCCATTGCATTATCTAAATTAAAGTTAAAGGGGGAACCTTTGGTTTAACTTCAAAATGAATTCAATGAACACAATTGATCCTCTCACTCCTCACAACTTCCATACATGGAAACCCAAAATTTTAAATATCATTTCTCAGAAAGGGCTCACACACCTATTAGAAGAAAAGCAACCTAAGTTCAAAAAAGAATAACGAAATATTTGTTCACAAAGGAAAAATGTATGAAAAAATGGGTATTATATGCTCTAATGTGCATGAAATTTTGTGGTTTCACATTGTAGATTGTAAAACTCCTTATGAAATTTAGGAGAAACTAAAGACCTTGTTTGGGAAAATATATCAAATAATATCAATGCAACTAGAAACAAAATTAACAACTCTATCTCCTAAGGACTTCAGAAATATTGTTGACTTCCTCACCAAATTCAAAGAGGTCCTCACACAATATAAATGCAGTGGGAATACTAAGACTGAACAAGAATGTATTTATCTAATTCTTTCTAAACTAAATGGTGTATTTCAAATATTTGCTACCACATTTCTATCTACCAAATATGCTCTTGGTGCAACCTTTAAAATGCCCTCTTTAGAATATTTTTGTGATAGACTAACTAAGGAAGAAAAAATAATTACAAGATATGAAATCTCTTCTTATTCCTTTTCCTCAAAATCCTTAGTAGCCTCCACCTCTTATAAAGAAAAATTCAAAAATAATGAAAATAATCCAATAACTTGTACTCACTGAAAAAAGAATGGTCACTCTATAAACAAATGTTGGAAAAGATTACAACAACTAGAGGCAGCTATGAAGGATAAAAATATAGATAATAAAAAGTAAATAGGAAAAACCCTTAATGTTCAATGAAAAAACTCCAATTCTTCTTCTAATCACTAGGTCCTAGATTCTAGAGCAACTCATCACATAACTACTTCATATGAGTCATCCTCTTCTATATCCTCAAGTTCAACCTATACAATAGAAGTTGGTGACTCTTAATTCATCCCAATTAAAGGAAAGGGTGATATAACCATTGATGGTGGCTCTATAAATAATGTTCTCTATGTTCCAAACATTGCTGCAAATCTCCTATCCGTATATTAGATTTGTACTTCTAGAAATGGGAAAATTGTTCTCTTCTCTCCAACAGGAGTTGAGATAAGATACTTTCAAGATCCCCATTCTCTCATAGCCAAAGAAGATATTGATCACAAAACTTGCCTATTTCACTTCAAAGGATTCAAAAATATAGAAGGGGCCTCCTATTTTGTGGCTCATGGAGATCTTGAAAGTAAAATTTGGCATGAAATATTTGGTCATGTCTGTTACAACTACCTAAATAAATTGAGCACCCATGAAATTGTAACATGTTTACCTTAAGTCTCTTCTATTTATGGAGTTTGTCTTGGATGTACTCTTGGAAAGAAACATTAAGATCCTGTCCACCCAAGTAGTTCTCTAAAAACTTCATCCTCTCTAGAATTAATCTATAGTGACTTGATGTCTTTTCTAGAACCTTCTTTCAAAGGAGTAAAATATGCTCTAACCTTTATTGATGACTTTTATAGAATAATTAGGGTTGTAGCACCCTAAAATTGGCGCAGTAAAACCTTAATAATTACAATTACTCTAGTAAATATTCAAATTCAAATTTCAACCCCCAAAACCGCTCCCAAACCGCCGTTTAACCCGTTTCCTCCTTTCCCGCGCCATTTTTAGAGTTTGTTTTGACCGTTTGACGATATCGTCGCCGATCAGACGATATCGCCTCAGATCGGACGATTTCGTCTGGGCTAGGACGTCCAGACGATCTTGTCCCAAAACTAATTTTTCTCAATTAGCCTCTGTTCCAACGACGTCTCTAATCCGGGCAGAAGCGTGTCTGCGCCGTTAGAGACCCTCCCCATTGGAGATCTCCCAAATTGGGATGATCTCCAACCTCCTAACCTCCCTCCTAAGCCTATTTAAACTTAGGCCCTCCCCTTAACCTACCCCTGGCTGATATTTCCTGTAACTTGACTTTACACGCATTAAAACATTCTGAATTACCATCTGCACTTGTCCTATCCAAATTTTGTTGCAGGAACCTTAGTATTTTTCAGCCGAAGCAAGCTCAGTTCATCGTGGACGATCCTGTTCAATTCGAGACGATTTCGTACCAATCCGAGATGATTTCGACTATAGTCTGCATTGGGGGCAATCACTGCCCAGAGTTTGCATTTTTCTCTTTTCATCTCCTATTCTATTCTGCATCTAGTTAGTTTATTTATTATTTTCTGCTATTCTGCATCTTGGAGTTCACCCATGTAGTTTAATTGCATAATGAAATCATGATTAATTATTAAAACATTGTAATTTGCTTGCATTCCTATTTAGGATTATCTGTTAACATCTTTATTGTCATTTTACATCTTTATCCTCTATTAGCATTGCTGTATTTTTTGTATTTTGTGTCTATTTCTCTGTTTGCAGGTCTCTGACGAATTTGTCTGATGAATTCGTCAGATCTCAGACGATCCTGCAGGTCGGAGACGATCTTGTCAAATTCTAGACGATCTGGACTGCTTCAAAAATTAGAATCTCCATCAGACATCCGGATCAGGTATGGCTCTGTAATTTAGCTTTTTCCCTCTGTTTTTTGTTTAAAATCTATTTTTTGTATTTCATTTAGCCTGCATTTTCATAATAGATCAACTTAGATTCATTTGGCCAAACCTAGGACTCGAATGTTTAAAGATAAAACTGAACACATTAAACACATTCCCAACCTAGGCATGGAAACTGCCATTCAAACGTTTCTTGGTGAACCCACCATCCGTCAAAAAATCACCATAATACACCTCCCCCGAGAGGCGGGACCTTCGCAAGGCCTCTCAGTCCGAGGTACCGTGCCATCCTTTTCACATCCCCCTTCCGGGCATGGATCCTATAGCCTGAAGGTAAGGGTGTGAAAAATTTGGAGCGATACATTTTGGTGAACCCGACGTGAATGCATTTAAAACCTTTTGAAAACAAAACAAAAAAATAAAACAACCAAAAACATAGATGCATTTCAAATCATTTAAAATTAATAAGTTGCATATCATGTTTAGATGGTAGCTCCTAAGAAAATATTAGCAGTTACTATAAATGTTGAAAACCAATTAGCAGCCATAGAAATCAATTCTGTGCTTAGTGTGCCTGAAACAGATAGAAATCAACTTTTGTGGGACGAACTTGATAGAAGACTAGGTGCCATTTCATCTAGGTCAACAAAACTTAAACAAATCAAGAGGCTTGTCCTAGATAGAATCCTGGATCCTCATCAACTCATCTTTTATCATGAACTTCAGAGAGCCTGCCATAGATGGTTAGCTTATAGGAGAGCTCTTGTGTCTTCAAAATTGTTCACCTTCGAGGAATACCTCAAGAACATAGCCACTATACACCAGTTCCTAGGTCATGTAGAATACCAAGAGGTCGTTCTTACGATTAGGAGAATATGGAATAGAGTTCCTCGAGCTATGTTATATCGAGAGTATTGCCATGAGCTTTACTTCTATCAACCAGAATCTGAGACAGATAATATCACTATAGCCCTTTTCATTAAATTTTTGAAAGAAAATTTTCAATTTGAAGAAGAACACTTCATGACTCTTGAAGAACTTGAGCCCATTAATGATATTTATAAATTATTTATAGAAAACTAGATCATTACTTTCAGTATTATTTCTTGCATTTATTGTGTTGTTTGTTATCTTTACAATATTATTACAAAAACAAGAAAAACTAAAAAACATAATAAAAACCAAAACATTTCATTTTAAATATTGTAGTAGGTATATAATTAATATATACCTCTTAAGCTTGTTGCATATATATATATATATATATATTATATATATATATATATATTTGCTGAAATCTAAATTAAGCACAATGCCTAAACTTAGGAATGGTAAACAAGCTGAAGGAGAAGAAGAAGATTGGTTAGAAGATAAAACTAGAAACCCAAATGTCCTTCTCGAGGATCCAATTCCGGAAGGAGAAACTCTAGATCAACGAGAAGATGACCTAGGTGAAGACAATGAACAAGAAGAAAATGTTAAAGAGGATGGATCCTCATCCCCTAGAGTAGCTCGAGATGGAACTATTGCTTTTGATAACTTAGATCATTTCTGGAAATTTTTCAATAATAACATTGGCGCTCTTAATATGGCAGTTCGTATTGATAAAGGGCAAATTAGTGACACTCAAGCAGCCATGGAACATATGTTTGATGTGCACACTAATCCCTTGTCTTTTATTGATCAAGAAAGTGATAAGGTCTGGACCATCCAATAGAGATATGGTCACTATGATTCAAAACATGCCAAAACAACAGGTTACCCAACCTCCTAAGGAACCTGTTATTGAGCCTAAAATCATTCCCACACAAAATAAAACTTCCTTCACTGCTTTACTTCGCCAAACTATTGATCAATATGCTTCAAGTAAACAAAAACCTAAAATGAAGCCAAACACCAATTTTCAACAATCTGGAATACAGCATAATACAACTTCAAAATTCCTTCATAACACCTTTCCTACCAACAATTTACACAATAGCAATATAGCATCTAATCTCCATGTCCCTCCATCATATGCTCACAAATCCCATATCAATGCCCTACCGAACCAATATGGTGGGCAAACTAGTAATCTGGAAGCCATGGTGAAACAGTTAGCTTCGCGTATGGACCGAGATAGATCCCTACCGTCCCTCGTACAATTATCGAGAGATATGTAGTCAACCTTTGGATCCCATAGTTGTAGCACAACCGTACCCTAAGCATTTTCCCATGCCCATCCTGCCTATATATAAAGGAACTGAAGATCCCATAGAGCATCTTCGCATGTTTAGGATAGCATGTCATGATATATCACATGATGACTTGCTATTACTAAAAATGTTCCCAAAAAGTTTAGGTGGAATGGCATTAGAGTGGTACTATCAACTACCCACTCATTCTTTGAGAAATTTTGAAGAAACAGCTGAATCTTTTGTCCATCAATTTAGTGCCTACATCGAGAGGCATGTAACCATTAAAGATTTATACAACTTAAAACAAGACAAGGATGAATGTTTTGCTGATTTCTTAGCTAGATGGAGGCAGTTGACAGGAAAACTGCACTTTGTGCTACCTTATAGGGAAATGTTGGACATTTTTATCAATAATTTGCAAGAACAAATATCTTATGAGTTATCAACTGCTACTTTAACTACCTTCGATCAAGCTATAGATTTAGCTCGAAGAGTAGAAGATGCCCTCATTAGGAGAGGCCAACTTAGGAAGAAAGATGATGAGAAAACCTCCAGAAATCAATATAAAAACAAACAAGTCGTAGGTGACGGAGTCACTAACAATGAGAAATGTTGCTAATATCAATGCAACGAAAACAACAAAAAAATTTATATTGAAACCTCCTGATAAACCTCCTCGAGAATTTACTAGATTGAATCAACCATTATCAACTATTTTACCTCAATTACTCGAAAGAGGTTTGATCCAATTACCAGCTATCCGGGAACCTGATCCAACTATACCCGGATACAGAGCTGACTTACATTGTGATTTCCATAGAGGACCTGGACACTCTACCAATGCTTGTAAAAGGTTGAAACATAAAATACAAGATCTGATTGATAATAATGAAATGGAGGTGCAAGCCTTCCAACCTAAACAAAATGCTCCTAATAATCCTCAAAAGAACATTCCCCAAAATCAAAATCAAAATGCTAATCAATCATTAGACATATTTCAACACCCTTTACCAAGACATGGTAAAGAGGTGGCCAATCAAATCGAACATCATAATGTTCCTCCTCCTACCCGATATGTAGGAACTATTAGCGAACATTTACCTAATCATGATCCTCAAAAATTTGACACAACTTTATCCATGGTCACAACCAGGCCCCTACATAATATTCAAACTCCAGATCCTAGTGATATAGAATCAGATACTAAAAGTGACATGGAAATCACTTCAAACCAATCGAATAGTTCTGAAAATGAATCAGATCCTATTCAACCCATCACAGATGCTATGGTTCCAGAAGAACCATTTCCTAGAAGAGTTACTACTCGACCCTCTTCTAATCAATTCCTCCCAAATGAACAAGCCATAAACGCTCAACCGAGACCAGTTCAGCGTCTTCAATATAACATTGTAGGTACCATCGGAGTCGTTACCCGACAACAGGCTCAAAATTCTCAACAAGAACCAAACCAGAATGATGGATCAGCTCCATTTGTTTTGAAAAATCCCAATAAAGGGAATCATGCTCCCAATGTTCAACCTAAACCCCCTTACAATATTAATGAGCAATTATCTAATACTACAGCCAGAATTTCCCTTTTGGATTTATTAAGATCTTCTCCTACCCATAGGGATGAGTTGATGCTTACATTAAGCCAAATGATGGTACCTCAAAACATTCAACTTGAAGCCATGGCCAATACTATCATCACTAGAGAAGTCGATTGTATTGACTTTCGGGATAAAGATATCCCACAACACAGTTTACATAAGGATAATCCCTTATATATTACTGCTCTAATTGGAGATGTAGCTGTTAAAAGAGTCCTGATTGATAATGGTTCATCTCTAAACATTTGCACTTTTGACTTCTACCAACGATTTGGCTTTAGAAGTGATGAAATGAAGAAAACTGACATGATTATCAAAGCTTTCAATGACGAAACACAAGAAACGTGTGGAGTTATTACCATCCCATTGCAAGTTGGTCCTAGAACCTTAGATACGACCGTGTTTATTGTACATTGCCCCGCATCGTACAATATACTCTTGGGTCATCCTTGGATCAATGCAATGCGGGCTGTCCCATCAACTTTACACCAATGTGTTAAATTCGAATTTAAAAATCAGTTGGTCACTATCCATGGTGATCCTAGACCCTTTGATATGTGTGCTTTGGCAGAGCCTGTTGGAGTGCAATTTTGCCCTGCTCTGTCATCCACACATCCTAATTCTTATTTTTCATCTAAAACTGTGAAACACACACCCATAGCTTCACCTATTTCTCCTCCATTAATTTCATCCTCATATATAGATCAACAATCTTCTAAACAAACCACTCTAGAACCTCAAAAAGATCTTCAATCCACAACCAATCCTTCATGTTCCATCCCTATAATTTCAAAACCTATAGACCCATCTATTAATACTTCCACATTATCAACATCTATCATACCTTCCACATCTAAAGATATAGGGAATGATCCTTCTACATCTTATGCTCTTTCTGATGAACTTTTACCAGATTTATCCACAATCTTAATATCAGAAAAAACAAATGCTTTCATGCAAGATTCAATTCTTTTAAATAACTTGCCACCATCTCCTCGTACTTTGGGCCTCCCACAACCTATGGGAAGTACTTACCAAGTCGGGAGTTGTGCCTTCATTTATAAAGGATATGACTAGGGAAGAATACCTCGAAATATCAAAACTCATCATGATGGATATGCTCGATGTTATTTTACTAATGAGTATATTAAAGCTAAACCCATAATGCTTAAAATGGGATATAAAGGGAAAGGCTTGGGACCTTTCCAAAATGGCATGAAAGAACCTTTCGAGGTAGAACCGTGGCCTGCCCACTTGTGGTGTGGGCCTATTTCCTAGTAAGGGTCAACCCTTTCCTTTTGAAGATGATGATCAACTCATATGTTATCAAGATTATTTGGATAGGCATGATGATTTGCCTCTAAAAAATCAGCCATTTACATGTAACATGCTATCCATAGCTTACCCTGAAATGATTGCTGACTCCGATGAGGAGTTGGAAGGAGATATCTTCCATGATGTCTCCATTGAAGAGATTTTACACAATGGATTTTATTTTGATGGTTCTATACCAACTATAGCCCAACTTGAGACCACTAATCCTCAAGATGAATTATCCAACTTAACCTTAAAATAATTACAAGAATTGGGCGTCTCACCCGCCCCACCTAATTTTGAAAGAGATCTACACATGGAGGTAGAAAACGTCATTAAAATTAATATTGGAACTGAGGATAGTCCTCACATAATCAATATTGGATCAGAATTAAGTCAAGAAAAACAAGAGCAATACATTGCATTCCTTAAAGAATATGAAGATGTCTTCGCTTGGACATACGAAGATATGCCAGGTCTGGACCCTTCCGTAGTCATGCATCATCTAGTAGTCCATCCGGATGCTAAACCTGTTAAACAAAAACTTAGAAAAATGCATCCCAAAGTGGCCCTGCTAGTCAAAGGGGAGTTAGAAAAACTCCTGAATGTTGTTTTTATACAAGCTATTGATTATGCTTGAATGGATCTCAAATGTAGTTCCAAGTCACCAAGAAAGAAGCCACCAAAGTTAGGGTTTGCATAGATTTTAGAGATATTAACGTTGCATGCCCTAAAGATGATTTTCCTCTTCCAAACATGGATCAAATCATTGACTTTACTGTCGGGAGTGGGATGATGTCCTTAATGGATGGATTCTCCGGTTATAATCAGATCAGGATAGCTCCTGAAGATCAGGCTAAAACAGCCTTTATTACCCCTTGGGGTACCTTTTGTTGGAAAGTGATGCCATTCGGCTTAAAGAATGCAAGTGCAACCTATCAACGAGCTATGACTTATATTTTTCATGATATGATGCATGATATCCTACATGATTATGTAGATGATATTATAGCTCGCTCTATTAATGAAGATAATCATTTAGATGATTTGAGAAAAGTTTTTAATCGATTAAGAGAATATCTTATTCGATTAAATCCAGCCAAATGCATATTTGGAGTTAAGTCCGGTAAACTATTAGGGGTTATAGTTTCTTTACGTGGTATCAAAATTGACCCTCTTAAGATTGCGGCTATCACTGATATGCCCGCACCTACCAATATATCCGAGTTACGAAGTTTACAAGGTAAGCTTCAAGCTATCCGTCGCTTCATCGATAAGTTGGCGGACAAAACCGGTCCCTTTCTTAAGCTCCTTAAGAAGGATGTCCCTTTTAATTGGGACGACGAATGTAAAGAAGCTTTTGAACTTCTCAAACAATACCTCCTTAACCCACCTGTGCTTTCACCACCTAGACCTGATCGCCCATTTCTCCTATATATTTCAGCTTCATATTCTGCCTTAGGAGCTATGTTAGCTCAGCTTGATGATGAAAAGAGAGAACGTGCTAATTATTATATTAGCCGAACCTTCATCAGTTATGAAACCCGCTACACAACGTTGGAAAAACTATGTCTAGCAGTCATGTTTGCTACGCAAAAATTATGCCATTATATGCTTAGTCAAAAAACTTATGTCATTGCTAAATATGATCCCTTGAGGTATCTCATGAGTCGACCTTATTTATCGGGTCGTACAGCCAAGTGGGTTCTTGCTCTAAGCGAGTTTGACCTCACATTCATAGGACAGAAGTCTGTTAAGGGTCAAATCATAGCAGATCAATTAGTTGCTGCACCCTTAGAGTCTACCCATCCCCTCATCATTGAGTTTCCTGATGAATGCCTTCAATTAGAGGCAGACCATATTGAACAATGGTCCTTATACTTTGATGGAGCCCGATGCATGAGTGGGGTTGGTGCGGGTATTATTTTAATATCCCCACAAAAACATCTTATTCCTCTGTCCTTCAAATTAACATTTGCTTGCACCAACAATACTGCTGAATATGAAGCTCTAATCCTCGGATTACGAGCTGCCTTGGCGCTAAAAATTAAACATCTGCTAGTTTTTGGTGATTCTCAACTTGTCATAAACCAAATTAATGAAGTTTATCAGACCAGAGATGATAAACTGTGCCCATATAAAGCCTATGTTTTACAATTAATGTCTCTATTTGATACAGTTTCCTTGGAAGCTATTCCTCGAACTTGCAACCGTGCAGCTGATGCTATGGCCGTAGCTGCATCTCTCCTGCCCTTGGAGTTAGATGACGAATATGCCACTATCATTATTCATCGACTCCAGGAACCCACTTCAAATAAGTCATGCTTAGAACCTTTGGATGTGTTTCTAATCAATGAAACTACTCTTGCACCTTGGTATATAGATATATTTGATTTTCTTCAAAATGGGACTTTCCCTGCCAATTCTAATAGAAACCAACGTCGGTTATTACGTAGACGAGCAAGTCGATTTGTAATAATTGGCAATACTTTGTATAGGAGATCTTTTGAAGGTATCCTATTGAGATGTTTGAATCTAGAAGAATCCAAATCAGCCTTGAGTGAAGCCCACGATGGATCTTGTGGAGGACACTTCAGTGGTAGTGTCATTGCTAAAAAGCTCCTTAGGATAGGATACTTTTGGCCTACCATGGAGAATGATGCACATGAGTATGTGCGCCATTGCGACAAGTGCCAGAAACATGCTGACCTTGTCCATGCCCCTGCACAAGAACTGTAGGCTATTTCATCTCCTTGGCCCTTTTCAAAATGGGGCTTAGACATTATTGGCAAAATCAATCCTGTGTCATCTGATGGACACAAATTCATCATAACCGCCATCGAGTATTTCACGAAGTGGGTTGAAGCTATGCCTTTAGCTTCCTGCACTGGCACACAAGTCTCTAAATTTATTTTTAATCAAATCATTTGTAGGTTCGGAATTCCTGCAAATCTCATCTCTGATAATGGAACTTGTTTCAAAAATAAAGATGTCAAGAAATTATGCCAAAAATATAAGATTCAACATCGCTGGTCCACTCCCTATTATCCTCAGGGTAATGGTCAAGCGGAAGCATCTAACAAAACCTTAATCAAAATTCTCAAAATATTGGTCAATAAATCTGGCCACGACGGCACATTCAGTTATATCCAGCCTTGTGGGCCTATCGAACTAGTGTTCGAACTCCCACTTGGAACTTCACCTTTTGTTTTGGTTTATGGTGCTGAAGCCGTTTTTCCCTTTGAATTAGAAGTTCCTTCTTTGGCTCTACTACTTCAAGATACCGAAGTAGGAGATGAATATCGAGTTTGCAGACTCAGTCAGCTGGAACTCCTAGATGAAAAATGCATCAATGCTTTGGAGCATCTCCGTGCCTACCAAAACAAGCTTAAAAGATCATATGCTAAAAAAGTTCGTCATCGATCCTTTGAGATCGGCGACCTTGTTTTAAAAGAAAATAAAAAAAATACTAATGCAACTAAAGACCTTAAAGGTAAATTTGAGCCCAACTGGCTTGGACCATACATTATCACTGCTAAATTTGAATCAGGAGCATATAAATTATCTACCTTAGATGGTAAAGAACTTAAAGAACCTATGAATATTTTGCATCTTAAACGTTACTATGTATAAATTTGGTCATTTCATCCTTGTATATATTTGTTTAAAATATTTCAAAATCACTATCTTGTATTTCTTTCAATTTATAAATTCAAAAATACCAAAAACATTTATAATCATCAAAATATTCAAAACTATTTGTTGTATTTATTTATGGCACTTGTTAAATCTTTCAAAAAAAAAAAAAACAAATAAAAATAAAAACAACAATATTCTTGACTCTTTCGAAACCAAAACAAAATAAAGAAGAAAGAGAGAGTCAACATTCTCAAACTTCTCAAAAAGTATTTGTATATATTTCTTCTTACAAATGTTGCAGTTATATATTTCAAATTATTTTGGATAAATTAGCATTTATTTGGAATCCCTCACTTTCACAAACACAAAAATAAATATCTTGATTTTTATCTGGCATGATTACTAATCTCTCTTATATCAAAAGTCCACAAAATTCAATTAAATAAAGTTTGAGCACAAAGAATTGATCTTGTTATTTACTTAAACCAAGCACATCCTTTCACAATAAAATGATTATATTTGTAATGTCCTTGCTATGCTACATAGTAGAAGTGGTTTCTTGAGCGAAAAGTTTCCCCTGCTATCCTATCATGCACATGGTCTAGAATCTTTGAGAATTGGCAAAAGGACAAGCTCACCCCTACCCAGAATAAAAATCCCTTGCTCTACAGCTAATCCGAGCAAGTATCCCTAGCATAGAAAAAAAAAAAAAGCAAAGTTCAAGAAAAAGAGAAAAAGAAAAATGTTATTTTATATCATTACAGCAATGTTCCAAGCATTATCAAGCAAAAATACAAAAGAAATACAAAAGAAAAGAAAAGAAAGCAAAAGAAAGCAAAAGCAAAAGCAATAAAATCCCTTTCCCTACCCTTTGAAAAGAAAAGAAGGGTTGATGAGCTTGAATCCCTGGAATTCTCAATTATTCGAAAACTGTGAGGTAAGCCCCATAACAGGTGGTTTGTGCCCAACCTGCTTGGCCTTGGGTAACTCCTAGCGTGGCGATATGTCTGTCACATTAGCGACCTTCTTTTGTACAGACCTATGTCTGCTTATGGATTAGCTAGCTCTTGATAATCCGACTTACATAGTAGTCTAGTATGGTTATATGCATCTAAATCATGGTTAATGAACACTTATTTGGTTCATTCAAATCACTTGTATCATATTATCTTGCTCAAAACTGGTAAACGAACATAGCAATTGCACACACATTTTGTATTTGAGAGATTTTGTGTATCATTATGATAAATCAAGATTGGAAATGAACTCACATATGCACATGGGATTCCTTATAAATCTAACTTTTGTCTTTAAGATACTTTGAAATATTTTTGCAAATTGTTTGGAATAATTTCATTTTCTTCTTTGAGAATAGTTGTTTAGTATAAAGACAACTACATACATAATAGAAAAAATCAAAATTTCTTTCAAAACCATACAATCAAAACACACACAAAAAAAATATATATATATATATATATATATATATATATATTATATATATATATTGTCGACTTTCGCGACGATGGTATAGTTCCAAAACCAAAATTGGAATTTTATGCCTAGCGCAAGTCCTCATCTTCATATTTTCAAATATTAAAAATCAACCATGCAATAAAACAATCTATTTTCTTCTTTGATTTTCGCGATGATGGTATAAGTCTATACCTACATATTCTATGCCTAGCGCAAACCATTGTACCAATTTTTATTACCCATTCATTTTAAGAATAAATCATAAAAAACATATGACTTAAATCATTATGTTATACAATTATGCTTTTAAACAAAAGACATGCACATTATCACTATTTCATGTCATTATGTCAACCTTCAATTTTGCAATGATGGTATAATTCCTAGGGAATTATCCAAAAATTTTATCACACTTAGGAATTTATGCCTAGCAAAAATCATTTTAACATTATTTCATGCATAATATTTTCATGGAAGTCTGAAAAACAAATCACCATCATCATCATCATTTGCACCATCGCACCAAAGTCTTAAGACAGTCTCTTAAGCACTCTTTACTTTTTAACAATATTTCTATACTGGGATTAGCTTGACGACCGAGTGAGCGGCGACTCCATGAAATGGTCTATAATAGCGACAATGTCCTTTGAAATTATTGTTAAAAGTCTTTTTATTTTTATCAAATCACCACATCACAAACAACCAATTTGTTACATCAGATTATTTCATTTAAATTTTTCAAGCATGACATTTCAACCATAATATTTCCAACGACATAATTACATGAATTATTAAATCAATCACACTTCAAACATTAAAGCATTATACAAACGCATAAGACAAGTCATATGATCAAAAAATATCTCATCTATATATATATCAAATATATGTACATCATCTCAAAAATAGATTGGTATGCCACAATCTACATCTTGGCATACTCAATCCTCTCAAATCATATAATCAATCTGTACAGTGCAGTAGCCTAGCCTCGAGAACCCCTCGAGCTCTCAGCCTCATCTCCTCCCCCACCCTGAGGTGGACGAGGTGGCCCCATCGTAGTATGTGTGGTACTACGAGTCCTAGTTGTCGATCGAGATGAAGTCCTCGATGACCCAATCTTGATCGGGTCAGCAATGCCGGCTGGCAGCTGTACCCTCTGACCCTCTGGCACCATCTGGAAGTAGATACCCTAGTAGAACGCGGTCTGAGCAATCGACCGCGCCAGCTCCTGAGTGCTCGCTCCTCCACCCCATGCTCTGAGGCATGCAATCTCATCTCTGAGCTGTGTAACCTCAGCTCGATGGCATGCAGCCTCATCCTGCAATGTCTGCACCTGTGCTTGGAGATGGACTGTCTCCGCTCGGAGAGTCATTGTCTCACTGCTCTCCCTAGTGTCAACACCCTTGCCCTTATCGGGCGATGGTGGCCTCTCTCTCTATGGAGAAGGGGGTCTCTCCTCCCTCCTCTCCTGCTGTCGTGGCCTCTGCTGTGCCTGTGGTCTCCTCTGCTCTCTCCCATCGTGACCCTGTGCCACCTCAATGGCCGCCTGGCATCGCCTCCCCATCCGATGCACAACTACATGAATCGGACCCTGAGCCCTCATCATCCGAGGAGGGCGGATGCCTGTGTACCAGGCATCATAGCCATCGGCTACCCCAGTATCGTCCCCATCCACTGGCTGAATGGGGGCATCATCTACGTCCTGACTCTAGAATCGTTGCATATCTGGAGCCCCGCTAACTGTAGTGTTATCCCAGACAGTCCGAGAAAACTCGTAGTCTCTCAGAGATGGAATCCCCTACTGTAGACCGAACTGCCTCAAAACTCGGTCATACCGGTGGAGCTCCACCTCTCCCCTCTCCATCCTCAGCCAATAGACTCGCCTGATGCGAGCCAACTCCTGTCCATCCTCGGCCCACCCTGGATGATCTCTCCAAGGCCTCCAGGTGATCTGGTCAGAGACGAGGTCATCTAGTAGTCTTCGGGACACTGGTAGATCTATCCACCACTGTGCCCCTCTCCGGAGCCACCAGTAGAAAACTCGGGGCCTCTCCCCATCAATCCCTATCAGTGGGAGCCCTACCGGCCTTCGCACCGCAATGTGCTCCCAGCACCAAACCTGTAGTAGTGATGTCATAACCAGACATCGGCCGCCCTTGTATACGACCCCATGAAGGATCCTATACAACCGGTAGAGTACAAAGCTCCCCCAAGCAAATCTGTATCCATGGTCTCTCATGTCGTAGACCACATCTATCAGTACCCATGGTACCCTGCATCCGCTCTGGTGGCACAGCAGAAGTCCACCTACCACCCCAACCAAAACCCGTGTGAGTCTAGATGCCCCAGGCATCTGACGTAGCGACTCGATATTCACTCCGCCCTTCTCCAGGGCGAAGCTCGGATCGCCACACAGTCGCATCATCGCGTGGCCCTGATTGGCCATGGGAGTGATCAATCGTCCTTGTATGGGGATCCTCAAAATCCTCCATACATCCTCCAGTGTGGGAGTCATCTCCCCTATCGGTAACCAAAAATAGGAAGAACCCGGATACCACCTCTCTGCTAGGGCTATCAATAGCCCCATATCTGTAGAAACTTGTGGCATGTCTGCCACGTGCTGCAAGCCGACCTGTGCCAGCTGATCTCGCTCTGCCTGAGACAGGGCGGCCAAGTCATCCCTCAACCCACCATATTTCCATTCTCTGCTCTTTAGTAATCCTCTCTGCAACATAAACAAAATCAACAATAAAAATCATTAATAAATCATTAATTAAAAATTCAAGTTAAAATAAGTTCAATTTTATAAATGATGATATCGTCCACAATTGGACGATATCGTCCCCAATTTGAGTAAATTCGTCTCCGATTTTGCCAGCCGAAATCGTCCCCTTTTTGATGAAATCGTCCCCATTTCATCGATTTCGCCTCTGGACGAAATCGACGATATCGAGACGATTTCGGCGAAATCGAGACGATTTCGTCTCGACGACGTCGACGGCCCAAAAATGGCCGCGATGCTCAAAAATCAAGCAAATCTAGTCTAAAAAGCATTAAATTCTACAGTAAAGCATTCTAAACTAAGTTTAGACCCTTACCCGTAGCCCGCGTCGGACCTCTGTCGATCTGTGCGCTGTCTCGACCATTTTTGTCTCCAGAGCTCTAAAAACCAGAAAACTAGGAAAATGAACAGTAACAATGAATTAGGGTTTTACCCTATTTTTCTTAATTTTATTCAAAAAACAATTAAAAACATTTTAAAATTTTGCTTTTCCGCGTTTTTACCTCAAACGTTCGATTTGGGTAAAAACACGGAGGGGGCACCATAGTAAGCTGTCGTACGATTCGACCAAGAATCGTCGCCTAAAAATGGGAATAATTTTTGCTTTCTCGTAGATCGAGAAGAACTCATCTTTAACGCATTTTCTTCAAAAAATTCGCTAAAGAGGGGGCAAAATGTAGCACCCTAAAATTGGCATAGTAAAACCTTAATAATTACAATTACTCTAGTAAATATTCAAATTCAAATTTCAACCCCCAAAACCGCTTCCAAACCATCGTTTAACCCGTTTCCTCCTTTCCCACGCCATTTTTAGAGTTTGTTTTGACCGTTTGACGATATCGTCGTCGATCAGACGATATCGCCTCAGATCGGACGATTTCGTCTGGACTAGGACGTCCAGACGATCTTGTCCCAAAACTAATTTTTCTCAATTAGCCTCTGTTCCAACGGCGTCTCTAATCCGGGCAGAAGCGTGTCTGCACCGTTAGAGACCCTCCCCATTGGAGATCTCCCAAATTGGGATGATCTCCAACCTCCTAACCTCCCTCCTAAGCCTATTTAAACTTAGGCCCTCCCCTTAACCTACCCTGGCTGAAATTTCCTGTAACTCGACTTTACACGCATTAAAACATTCTGAATTACCATCTGCACTTGTCCTATCCAAATTTTGTTGCAGGAACCTTAGTATTTTTTAGCCGGAGCAAGCTCAGTTCGTCGTGGACGATCTTGTTCAATTCGAGATGATTTCGTACCAATCCGAGATGATTTCGACTGCAGTCTGCATTGGGGGCAATCACTGCCCAGAGTTTGCATTTTTCTCTTTTCATCTCCTATTCTATTCTGCATCTAGTTAGTTTATTTATTATTTTTTGCTATTCTGCATCTTGGAGTTCACCCATGTAGTTTAATTGCATAATGAAATCATGATTAATTATTAAAACATTGTAATTTGCTTGCATTCCTATTTAGGATTATCTGTTAACATCTTTATTGTCATTTTACATCTTTATCCTCTATTAGCATTGCTGTATTTTTTGTATTTTGTGTCTATTTCTCTGTTTGCAGGTCTCTAACGAATTCGTCTAATGAATTCGTCAGATCTCAGACGATCCTGCAGGTCGGAGACGATCCTGTCAAATTCCAGACGATCTGGACTGCTTCAAAAATCAGAACCTCCATCAGACATCCGGATCAGGTATGGCTCTGTAATTTAGCTTTTTCCCTCTATTTTCTGTTTAAAATCTGTTTTCTGTATTTCATTTAGCCTGCATTTTCATAATAGAACAACTTAGATTCATTTGGCCAAACCTAGGACTCGAATGTTTAAAGATAAAACTGAACACATTAAACACATTCCCAACCTAGGCGTGGAAACTGCCATTCAAACGTTTCCTGGTGAACCCACCATCCATCGAAAAATCACCATAATACACCTCCCCGAGAGGCGGGACCTTCGCAAGGCCTCTCAGTCCGAGGTACCGCGCCATCCTTTTCACATCCCCCTTCCGGGCACGGATCCTATAGCCTGAAGGTAAGGGTGTGAAAAATTTGGAGCGATACAAGGGTCTACTCCCTAAAATGTAGAAATGATGTTCTATCCCACTTCAAATTCTTCAAAGCCTTAGTTGAAAATCACGCCTCTTGCAATATCAAGAAAATTCACATAAATAATGGGAGGGAATACTATAGTAATGAGTTCTTCATATTTCTATCAAATCATGGCATCATTCATCAGTATTTTTTCTCCCATAATCCTTAGCAAAATGGTATTGCAGAAAGAAAAAATCGAACATTAAAGAAAATGGCAAATTGTATGCTCCATTCAAGAGATCTTCCAAAAGATTTTGGGAAGAAGTTATTAATTATTCCAATTATATTCAAAAATACACACCTCATAAAGCTCTTGATCATTTAACTCTTGAAGAAGCATGGACTGGGTGTACTGCTTGGGTGCACATCCCAAAGAATAAAATGAAGGATCTAGATAGTAAAAGCAAAAATATCATATTTTTTTGTTATTGTGAGGAAATGAAAGCATACAGGCTCCTTGATACCTCAACTCATGAGGTATTTTTCATAGGAATGTCCAATTTGATGAAACATTCCCTCGAAAATATCCTCAACTCTCCTCTTCCTCCATTGAGGCTTATCCTATAATAGAACCTCAATATTATGAAAAACCAACTCTAGAGGTTAACTTAGAGATTGATAATCAAGATGAGGAACCTATAACTCCAAATAAATGTCTTTCCACTCCTTCTACTCCTTCCACTATGCCAAAATGGGCCCACACCATTATTAAAGAAGTTACTCCTTACATCCAAAATATTCCATCATCCAGATCAATCAACTCCATAGGTACTGGTCTTGTTTGTCAGTCTATTTTATTTGATCCTCAGTCCTTCGAAGAAGCAACTGGTATTAAATAATGGGATGATGCCATGGAAAATGAATTCTCTTCCTTAATCAAAAATAAAACTTGGGATTTAGTTACCTTGCCTAAAGGAAGGAAATTAGTTCATTGTAAATGGATTTACATAACAAAGTATGGTCCTAATGGAGAAATTAACAAACACAAATCTCACCTAGTAGCCAAAGGTTTATCTTAAATTGAAGAATTTGATTATGCCAAAACCTTTGCTCCAGTTGCTAAAATGGATTCTATAAGATTGGTTCTTGCTTTGGCTACTTTCCAAAAGTGGTATGGCTTTAAAATGGATGTAAAAAGTGTTTTCTTACATGGGGATTTAAAGGAAGAGATATACATGGAATAACCTATTGGTTTCACTCAATACTCCTCTATTGTTTGTAGGCTAAAAAATTCTCCCTATGGCCTAAAACAAGATCCTAGAGCTTGGTATGAAAATATGGACTCCTTTCTTCTTTCTGTAGGTTTTTCTCATTGTGAGTCTAAGAACACAACATAAATTTGGAGATATGAAGGAAAAATCACCATTCTTGTTTTATATGTTGATGATATTCAAATCACTGGTATTACCTTCAATCACATTCAAACTATAAAAGACTCCCTCTCTGAAAAAATTGATATGGTTGATCTAGGTTTAGCTCATTATTTCCTTGGGATCCAAATAAATCGAACAAATGTAGGTATTTCATTGTGTCAACAAAAATACACTCTAGATCTTCTTAAGAGGTTGAAAATATCATATTGTAAACCTTCTCCTACACGTTTTCAATCTGGCATAAATCTAAGTACTTCATACTCATCCCCTCTACGTGATTCAACTCTATACCGTTAGCTTGTAGGGAGTCTATTATACCTTACTCATACTCGTCCAGATATCTCATATGTTGTTGGCCTCGTATATAGATTCTCCCATCAACCTCACTTTAGTCATTAGAAAGCAAAAAAAATAATCCTCCCCTACTTGCAAGGAATTACTCAATTTGGGCTCTTATATAAGGGAAAATCCATATATATCATTGGCTACACAAATTTAGATTGGATAAGTTCAGTAGAAGATAGATGTTCAACTTCTGGCTATGTATTTTGTCTTGGTTCTTTGCTAATAGCTTGGTTATGCAAAAAAAAACAAGTAGTAGTCTTATCATCTATAGAGGTAGAATACAGGGCATCAATTTTAGCAAGTCAGGAAGGTCTTTGGCTTCATAAAATTCTAACGAAATTTGGTTTATCCCATCACAAAACTATAACTCTTTGGTGTGACAATCAAAGAACAGTTCACATTGTACAAAATCCAGTGGAGCATCATCCCACCAAGCACATTGAGATACATATGCACTTCATTCGATAGAACATTCAGAATGGAGACATATACTTGGACTATATTCCAAATGAGGAGCAAATCGTAGACATCTTCACCAAATCATTTCCTTCTCCACGTTACATACAGTTGCGAGAAAAACTTGGAGTAATACAGCTGCATTGACACATAGGTCTTCCACCTCTCCTTTTAGTATTGTATTCTTTGGAAGATGGTTTTTTTCCTTGTGTTATTTTCATCATCTCTCCAAAAGTATATATTGTTCATGAGTACCTAATCAGGCCAAGTTTTATGGACTCATTCTTTTTTGTGTTGAGATGATAATATTTGCCATATGAATACATGCCTCTATCTTGGATATTTTTCTTATAATGTTATTTCCTGGATATTTTTCTTATAATGTTATTTCCCAAGGGTTTTTTTCACCATCTATATATTTTAAATGAATACCTCATTAGGTCATGTTACCAAGACTCATCCTTTTATTGTTTTAATAGGATAATATTTGCCATACGAATACAACCCTCTTCCTTATTTGTTTATTGGTTGATGGATTTTCCCATTGGGTTTTTACCATCTATTCAGAAAAAAATTATCATACATAAGTACCTCATCAGACCTTGTTGTCGAGACTCATTTGTACAAAAAACATCTAGTTTCACTTAAGGGGGGTGTTAGAATAAGTGAATATTCTCTTAAGTTCTACTAGGATAGACACACTTGAGTTTCCACTCCTCCATATATAAGGTGAACTCTCAATGGTGTATTCATTATACTTGATGAGTTGTTGTAATCCAACGACTCTCAATGATCACCTTTTCAATTTATACAAAGTTGTTCCCTAGAACAAATCAATGAGTTCTATTTTATTTCTTCAAATCTTGTAATGTTTTGTAGTTCTACTCTTGGAATTCTAACAAACTTGGGATGATTGGACAACCAAGTGGGAAGACTTGGGGTGTTACATTTGGTATTAGATCAAAGGTTGTGAATATCTAGGTGATAAAATTTTATAAAACCTATATCAAATCTAAATTGATATTACCAATGTGTTCACCTAAGACTCAAAAATTTGACAAGTCTTTTTGTTTTGCTGGGCAAGAAATGGCATCTGGGCAAAAATCTAGTTCCTAAAAAAAATTATTGTGGTTCAGCGGGAAAGGTTGATCGAGAACCCTAGAAGGGTCATTCAAAAATTTATGCGGATTAGGGCATCAGAGGAAGCTACAAAACATCCTCAGAAGGAAAAATAATCGATTATTAAGGAGGATAAAATAATTTGGATGGTGCAATTATTGCGGGAGCAAGTGAGCCAACAGAAAGAGCAAATGGATCAGCAAAGTGCTTAAATGGTTGAATACATAGCTCAACAAAAGACCCAAATGATAGAACACATGGAGCAACAAAAAGCTCAGCTGGCTCAATAGTAAGAGATGATTTCCCATCAATAGAAAATAATATAAAATATGTCCAAAGGAAAATAAATGGTAATAGTTGAGGATGAGATAACTATTGACCCAAGAAGGAAACAAGTAGGTTCATAGTTGGAAAAGGATATGCAAATAATTGACATAGCAAAATTTTATGGCAAAGGTGATGGGGAAGAGGCTAAAAGATGGTTAAATAGTGTGGAGGCATACTTTGTGGTTAGGACCCTTTCATATAAATTTAAAACCTTATGGGCAGTTTTTTGTTTGACTAGAGCTGCCACTGATTGGTGGGATACATATAGAAAAACTCACAATGTGGAGGCTACCAATGTTCAATGGGATACCTTTGTTTTGGCATTCAAGGATAGGTTCTTAACACCATAATTTTTCCTTGAAAGGATAGAAAAATTGTCAAGGTTAACGCAGGGTAGTATATCTATAATTGAGTACTATCAATGATTTGTGCAATTTCTCAAATACATACCCGAATATGAGCAACGAAATGAGATTAAAATTCAAAAATTTATCCTAGGGTTACATCTAAAAATTGGATACCTGATTCTTATGTTGAAACCTGCTACCCTAACTGCTGCTTGTGTCTTGGCTCGATAAGAAGAGGATAATTTTAAGGACAAAAAATATTATTATCAACAATCTTATGAAAAGGAAGAACCACAAAAAAAAAAGAAAAATATGGGTCCAACCAAAGGAGACAAGGGTTGGAACATGAATCGTGGTAATGGGAAAAACAATAGGTTTGACAAAAATAAGAATATGTACCAAGGGAATAGGGGAAATCAAAAATATCAGGGTGGCTAAAGAAATTTTAGGGATATGTTTAATCAAAGAGCTAATGCACTAAGAGCTGGTACTCAGAAAGATAATGAGGTAAATAAGAAAGAGAGAACACAACGAACTAGTTGTTGGATTTATCAAGAACCTCATTATGTTGATAAATGTCCTTTTCGAGAAGATAAGAGAAAAGAACCTGTGGAACATGCTCATAAGATATATGCAACAACATGTAACTCTAAACTCAATGTTCAAGCAACACCTTTCCTGTTGAAAGGAAAAAATTATAATAGAAATGTTTGTATTTTGGTTGATTTTGGAGCAACTGATAGTTTTGTTTCACCAAATATTTTTAGGGACATACCAAAGCACCTAGATTTATGGCTAATGGATGGAAAGTTGAGTATGGGTCTGGGTAAACATATACTATTAACCAATATCTATTTGACCCTCAAATAACGCTACCTCAAGGACAAACCCGATGGCATTTATATGTAGCACCATTACATGCCTTCGATATAATTATAGGTATGGATTGGCTCAAGGCACATAAAGCATTGCTAAATTTTGAGGAAATATGGATGGAATTAATTGATAACACCAAGCATAGGATTCGAATTTATTATGAACATGAATTAGTGGAACCACATCTTTTGACAACAATGCAAGTAAAAAGAGAATTGAGAAAGGGTAGTAGAGTCTTTGTGGTCAAACTTAATAAAATGGAAGAAAATGAATCAGGAGCAAGTCTTTTCCAAACTTATCCAATGTTAAATGATTTTTGAGATGTCTTTACCAAAGAATTACCTGGTCTTCCGCCTCAAAGGAAATTTGATTTTACTATAGAGATTTTATGAGGAGCAACTCTAATAGCTCGAGCATCATATAGGATGACTACAATAGAGTTGCAAGAACTTAAGACTCAACTTTAGGAACTTTTAGAAAAAGGACATATTAAACCTAGTGTTTCACCGTGGGGTGCACTAGTATTGTTTGTGAGAAAGAAGGATGGAACACTAAGGCTATGTATTGATTATAGAATTTTAAACAAGATGACTGTTAAGAATAAGTACTCTCTACCCAAAAAAGATGATTTGTTTGATCAATTAAAAGGAGCCACAATTTTCTCCAAAATTGATCTAGATCTGGTTATCATCAGTTGAGGATTCGAGAGAAAGATACCCATAAAACTAATTTTCGAACCAAATATTTCTATTATGAATTCATAGTGTTACATTTTGGATTGACCAATGCTCCAGCATATTTTATGAATTTGATGAATAGTGTGTTTCGAGAACAACTAGATCAATTTGTGTTGATATTCCTGGATGACATACTGATCTACTCCAAAAGCAAAGACAAGCATGATATTTATATGAGGATTATTATTGAAATACTTATAAAGAATCAATTATATGGAAAAATGTCCAAGTGTGAGTTTTACGAAACCCGGGTACAGTATTTGGGTCATGTAATTTCTGCTAAAGGGGTGTCTGTTGATCCAAAGAAAATTAAAGCTATTATTGATTGGCCTGCTCCCACAAATTTTTTTGAAGTGTGAAGTTTTATGGGGATGGTTGGATATTATCACCATTTTATCCAATTTTTTTCTAAAATAGCTTATCTAATAACCAATCTCCAAAAGAAAGGAAAAGCTTTTAAATGGATGGAACAATGTGAAGAAGCATTTAGAACTCTTAAATAAAATTTAACATCAACACCTATTCTTAGAATAGAAGATCCCAAAAAACCATTTGTTGTATGAATTGATGCCTCATTGGAAGGATTGGGTGGGGTTATCATGCAAGAGGATAGTGTTATTGCTTACAAGTGACGCAAACTTAAGAAGCATGAATTAAAATATGCCACACATGACTTAGAATTGGTTGGGGTAGTGCATGCTTTGAAAATGTGGCGTCATTACCTACTTGATAAATATTTTGAACTGAGAATAGACCATCAAAGTCTAAAATATATTTTTACTCAACCAATGCTCAATGCTAGACAAAGGTGTTGGATGGATTTTTTGGCAAAATATGATTTTGGCATAGAGTATATAAATGGGAAAGAAAATAAATTAGCAGATGCTCTAAGTAGAAGAAGACATATCAATGCTATGTCACATTGTCAATCTACTATAATTGATAAAATAAGAAAATTACAGATTCAAGATGAGTGTTCTCAAAAGTACCAAAAATTGGTTCAGCAAGATTCTGAAAAAGCAAAGGAATTTATAATCTGGGAGGTTACATTATTCTTCAAAAATAGAATGGTAGTGCCTAATGATCATAACTTTAGAAATGTGATACTGCAGGAGGCACATATTGCTCCTTATTTCACTCATCCAGGCTATGTAAAGATGTATGAAACCTTGAGAAAATAGCATTATTGGCCAGGAATAAAAAAGGATATCACTGAATTTGTGGTTAGATGTTTAGAGTGTCAAAAAGTGAAGGCAGAACACCTACATCTAGCTGGATGATTATTTTCACATCATATTCCACAATACAAATGGCAGGTTGTGACTATGGATTTTATTGTTGGATTGCCTAAAAATCATTTTCAACATGATGCCATTCTGGTAGTAGTGGATAAATTGACTAAAGTGGCACATTTTCTACCTAGAAATATAAAATATGGAGCTCCTGCTGTAGCCCAAAAAATTTCTAGGGAAGTGGTACGACTACATTGATTTCCTAAAACAATTATATCAGATAGGGATTCTCGATTCACATCTAAGTTTTTGTAGATATTGCATCAGGCATGGGGAACAAAACTCAATATTAAAACTGCTTATTATCCTGAGAAATATGGATAAACAAAAAGGGTGAATCAAATCTTAGAGGATATGCTTCGTATGTATTGTATGGACCATCAAACGAAATGGGAAGATTACCTTTTTCTAGTTGAATTTGCTTATAATAATAGTTACCATACTTATTTAGGTATGGCTCCATTTGAGGCTTTGTACAGGAGGAGGTATAGAATGCCATTGTCATGGAGTAATCCGGAGGATCGGGTGATGATCGGGTCGGATATGGTTAGAGAGATAGAAGACCAACTCAATGAAATTTCTCAAAGGCTTAAAGAAGCCTCAGATCGACAAAAGAGTTATGTGGACCTTAAGAGAACACCAAGGAAATTCACTATGGGAGACAAAGTATTCCTAAGAGTTAAACCCACCAAAATTTCTATCAAATCCTCTAAGCCTAGTCCACAATTTGTAGGTCCTTTTGAAATTGTTGAAAAATTAAACCTGGTCGCCTACAAATTAGACTTGCCACTCAATTTGTCAAACATTCATGATACATTCTATGTGCCCATTCTCAAGAAATATGTTCCTGATCCCTCACATGTTTGGAATGTTGATCAATTACAGATGGAAAATCCCCTACGCATTGAAGTGCAACCAATTAAGATCTCTGGATATCGAACAAAATAATTTAGAAAGAGGAACATTGAACAGTGCAAGGTCCAATGGGACCAATTTTTTGAAAATAGTGCCACATGGGAAGATGTGGCCATCATGAAAAGACAATTCCCATTTTGTTTGATTAATGTTTGAACATTGTTATCATCATGTCATAGTTTTATTTTTGATTGAACAATAAAATTATCATATCTTGGTTTGTGAAGTATGATACATATACTTGATATTTGTGCATGTTTTGATGATAAATGATGAATCAGTCTTGGAAAATGTAAATTTGTTGATGTATTGAAATGATTTTCAATTATCATGGCAATGTTGCTTCTTATGCTTCAATGGGAAATAAAAACACAAGGATTGTGTTTAATCTTATGGGGGAGTATGTAACAACCCTTCAAAAACCTATTTAAGGATGAGATACTTCTAATATATTTGTGGATGTAGGAGACAAGTATTGTTACTGGTGGGGCAATGCAAAGGAAGGAGATCTCCTCAATGGGCAGAAGGTTTATTCTAGTGCAAGGTAAGTCAAGGGAAATGATGAGCGGTGGTGTATTTGCTAGTTGATAGGGGTAAATAATCCTATAGGCAATGCATTCTCCAACAGTCCATATAGAATTTATATCATGTAGTTGCATTTGTAGGAGTGTTTGATGTTTGATGATTTGTGAATTTGTGATGTTTGGTTGGCAATAAAAATGCTTAAATGCATGGGAGCAATGAAAATGTTTAAATGGATTTTGGTGAATGCACCTTTACATGCTGTGTTGGAAAGTTTATGTGACATTTGCATGCTATTTTAAAGCCATGGTGTATGATGGCTTTTGAGTGTCTACATGTTGTGTTGGAAAATAAAATGATGTATGCATGCTAGGATAGCTGCATGTCAAGTTAGAATGGCTACTCTAATTCCTTAAGATATTATCGAAAAAAACACACCAGGATTGAAGCTCTATGGAGAAAAAATATATATATATATATATAACTAGAGTATTTGACTTGGCAATGGAAGCATTAGTCTACATCCGAACATCAAAACTAATACTGAAAATGCTTTGTTGTAAACTATCGATATTTGAGAGATTCACTCTAATGAAGTTTGATTTAATAGAAATTCAAATCAAATGTTAAGAGATTAAATAATTGTATATCAAAAAACGTAGTCCAGGAAGAGTTTCATGCTAGGACACCGTGAATATTTAGATGTAATGAATTAATTCAGTCTTATATTTGATTTATATTGAAGAATAGACATGTTTTTGGGATGAAAGACTTGTGTCTTTTATAAATGTTGTACTAAGATGATAAATCCATTGATATGTGAAATAAATTTTGAATTTTAAAATTTTAATTTTCCATATGCATTTATTGATTCAATTTTTTTTGAAACAGATTTGCATGTGTTCATAAGGCAATTGAATAGATGATATTTTCATTGGAAAACATAGATCTGATGAGTTGCCAAATAAAATTCTAGTTATAAGTATAATTTGCCTATGAGACAAGATGCTGGTATATTGGTTGACGTAAAGCTTTTCAAATAATTTTTACAATCTCAAATTAATTTTATAACATGAATAAACAAATGTGCATAGTAAGAGCTGCATGTTCGGTTACTAGATAGGAAGGATATACCCTAAAACAAAAATATCTAGCAAACCAAACTGGAATGGACTGATAATTAGAGTTTTAGTAGAGCTTTTACAATTCTTCAAGAGGACCATCATCCATATAGAGATAAACCAAACATGAGTTTAGAGTTAAATGTATGTTATAGTATTATTTAGTTAAAATCCACGAGCCTAATATTAGAGGAATTATATGGGAATATTTTGGATAAAATAATGAAAATATTTTACCAAACAAACGATGGTAGTATAGCTTTGGAAATAGAGTCAACAAAAACTCAGATCTAGCACATGTTTACTTAGAAGACTTGACAGTATAATGTTTCTTCGTGTATAAAAGGAATTAAATAGAAATGAAAGTAGCATTAAAATTAAATTTTAAAGTGTGGGAGTTAAATCTTGGGTTCATTTTAAATTAAGCTTGTATGGTTGAATGATAGTGTAGTTTTGAGATTCTTTAATTAGAAACTGCATAATGGGTAGGTAAATCAATGTGAGTTTACCCATATAAAATACATAATGGTATTATTTTAGATCTTATATTTAAAAATAAATAGACCATATATTAAAATACTACAACAATGTGGTTGCTTTGTGATTAAACTTATAGGTTAAACCTGCTCTATTTCAAGGCTACATAAAGAAAACTCTTAAGATTATTGTATAGGGGAAGTGATTTAAGGTTTTCAATATTGTTTTTCATAGTCTCTCTTTTGTTACTCTTTTAAAAGAAAGTATACTTGTAACCAAATGACTATTAGTAAACTTATAATATACATATAGTTAAGCTTATGAAATTTTGAGGAAATCGTAATGTTGGCAAACCATTGCATAAATAAACATTACTAAAAAAATAAAACTTAGATAAACCTCTGAATGAGAGTTTTCAAGATTGTGGGAAGGACAATATTAACTTACAATCTAAGGTTTAGGGTAGGACAACCTTAATAATATATTAGGTTTGTGGAAAGAACAATCCTATGAGATAATTATTAGTGATGCTTGTGGGTAGGCAACCGTCATAAATCAGGGCTCGAAATATACTTCTGACAAGAAAAGGTCAGAATGGGAGGTAACAAAGGGTTGTATGGGCATCTCTTCTAGGTTATCCTGTTAGTGATGAGTGGTGAATTGTACTTGACAAGTTAATACCGATGGCACGATGGTATGGGAGATCGTGTTGGTTAATCAACACAAAATGTTGGGTGGTTACCAGGGTATTGGTAAGACCCTAGATGATTCTCCATGGATATTGTATGATCTACTAGCTCAAGCATGTATGTGCTAAGTCTTACATGATATAAGTATAATACATAAGTTTATGGATTCATGTTAAGACATGGGAAAGTTATGCATCACACCTTTAGGTGTTATGGGCCCTAGAGTAAAAGAAACCCACTACCTGAACTTAGGATCTCGAGAGGAGAGTGAAGTTCAAAATGGGTAGCTATATGAAATTTGGCCAATATCGATCTCATGAGTATTTTGACTGCAATGGAATAGCACTCATGAAGATAGATTTAACATGCTCATACTAGAAAATGAATTAGAAAATAATAAAATAAAGAAAAAAAAAATCATAATGAAACCTCTAATATTGGACAACCAAGTGGGAAGACTTAGTCTGATTAGACAAACAAGTGGGAAGATTTGGGGTGATTGGAAAACCAAGGTGGAAGACTTGGGGTGTTACATTATCCCATTGATCCTTCTTCCTATGGTCACACCATCAAACCGGATTTTGGTGGTTTATAAATGGGATCAGACGACTCTTATTTACTATGCATGCCTAAGTTTAATAAAAAATTAATGCAAAAGAAGATATGCAGAGACTTGCACAACCATAAAATAAATTCCATATATGAGCACACACAATAATTTAAAATTTTTTAACATGTAGCTAATGGAACAAGTTTCCTTTAATTATTATTTCTTGCACACTCAAGTACCATATACCCAAATACAACATTGTGCATTATTAGAGGAAAAGGAAAAATTCTAAATTTTATTGTCTAGCCTATAATGTATTCAAGGAAGTACTCCCATAAGTCTTATTTTGTTAACATCTCAATCATGACAAAACATTAAAAAAATAAGTAGCACATAAAGCATATATTTCCATTTTGTATCAACCAAAGTCTAGAGTTATTTTCCAACCATATAAATTCATTCCTGGAGCATACAATCATATCAACACATTCAACTTCATAAAAATATTTCTTTCACTTGCATCATTCATTCAAACCATTGTCAAACCATTTCTCTTAAATGAAAAAATCACACATGTAATAATGTATGAAGTTGTAAATTTGGCATATCTTCTTTCCAGCACATGCAATTCCAAATCAAAAAGCTATCAACATAGATGTTTTTGGTATAAAATAACAATACACCATTTTCCTTATTTTTTTTCCACTGGATGCTCTCCAAAATACGCTACCCTTTCTTATTTTTTTATATATGATCCCCTCACAATGATGCCCATCTCCCATGCAAACTAACCCCCCATCACTTTTTCGCTGACATCCCTTTTTTTTGCAACATGAAAACATAGTTGATAGTTAAGGGAAAATATCATGAAGTTTACACATTATCCATTGAATTCATGGCACTCACACAATTGCAAAAAAATATTTTTCATAAGATAAAATGGGTATTTTATATTTACATTCACGGTTAATGAATTACCTAATTTTTATTTATTTATTTACCAAATCCAACTCCTATTTTATTTTATAGACTTAATTTATAAATCTAAAATAGGCATTATTAATTTTTAAATCACCAAATTAGCTCCCATACTCCTTGGCACTTTTACTTAAATCAAATATATTTCTTCAATCATCATATTCAAGCATTCAATTGTACCTACATGGATGTAACCTATGAGCCGTGGTGATTTTACGTCGTCCTATTTTCCCACTTACCTTCTGTCATCAACCTTTTTTTATCCATAGAAGATAAGTATCTGGTCCTGCATACACAATGAAAATTAGTAGTGCCACATTCTAGTAGAAAAGGTAATTGTATTTTATCTATTCATTTGTAATTAACAGTCATGCTAGAAGGGTCTTTACATGAAAAGCATCTCGAGGGGCCTTCTCATGATGTTTTTTTGTTTTCTTCTCCTCTCACTTTAAGGCTAGAGAAAGTTTTTATCTTAAAGTATTTTTTATTAAATTAGTTAAAGAACACCTATGTTTCTCCTAAATTACTTCTTTTTTCTAAGCTTAATTTAAATCTAGCCCTAATGCACATACAAATACAACAATCAAGGCCTAAAACTAAAATGCTCTATGATTTTGATGAGGAAGGAAATAACATTCTTTATTTTAATATGTAAGGGCATAAGAAGATCCAGTAAACAAATATTAATATGAATCTATATAAAATTTTTTTTGATGTCGAAGCTTAAATATTAAGTTTATCCCCTATAAATAAAATACATGTTAAACTAGTTCTTTCTTTCTCTTTTGTCTATTCTACCAATAAATAAAATAATAAACCTAATTTACACAAACAAAAAAAATAAAATATAAATCCTAAATGCTTAAATAATAAATATTGGGGGCATATTGAACTATTGCTACCATAGTAGCAAAAGTTTTAGTAGTTTATAGAATTTTTGCTAGTGCTTTTACCTATTAATGGTGTTATCTCTTGACCTACAAAATGGATTAAAAAATATATAGTCCATGATAAAGAGTTTTGTATGAGATAATAGGGGAGATAAAAAAAATATAATAGAAGAAATAAAATCTATGTGATGAAATCACCACCAATGCTTTCACTCAGTATCGAAGCTCCACTATGAAATTAGAGAGTGATATCATCATCGACTTATAGTTTGGTGATGCTTTCACTTTTGAGACTAAACCAACAATATTAAAGATAAGATGAGATAATTTTATGATGACTATGATGAAGAGCCCTGACATAGGAGTATAAAATCCATGTCCAACAATACAAAAATATAAATTTATTTACTTAATATGAATATTAAATGATAAAATAGAAGGTTAAATAAATACAAATACAAAATGTAAGATTAGCTCTAAGTGCAATAATTTAAAGGGCCTAAATATACAAGGACAATGAATAACATAAAACAAATAAGGGGAAAGAGCATAACCCAAGACACAAGTTTATTTCCCCTTATTAGAAACATGGTGAAAACTTGTTTTTTTTTCTTTTTGACCGCACTTGAATGCTTGAGCTTGGATGCTTTATGCTTGTTGATTTATTACAGACTTTATTGGAGACTTTATTGGATGCTTGCAATAATGAGAGCTCCAGTGTTTGCAAGGATGGCCTTCACAAAAATATGGTAAGATTTTAGCATAATATTCCCATGCAAAATGCTAAAATGCCTATGATTCTAAAGATATATTGAAAAACATTTATTACTTTAAAACTCTTGATGAAAAATATATATAAATTTTGATAGAGTTTTGTTGCTATAAAAGCTATGATGAAATGGTCACCCTAAGTGCTAGTTTTACATGCATCCATAGCTTCTTCATGAAATAATTACATTGAATATGATACGATTAGAGAAGTTAACAACTTGAAAAGGTATCAAGAAGCCATTAATGAAAGATTATGAGAATTATAATTCTTGGACTTGGGATTTATATAGGAGCTATAGATCAAGTTTTTGGCTAATGGTAGAGAGTTTAAAAGATAAAAGAAAACAAACTTCTTGATTTTTATGCCTGACAGTAAAAAACACAAAGAGACGATAGTAGTAGAGAAATTTTTGTCATGGAAATTTTACCTTATAGTTATTAGAAGTAAAAAATGAATAGGAAATATCAAATCTAAAATATCTAGTAAAAGAGCCACTAGGTCACTATCGCATCGGTAGTTATATCGCTCATGCCTTGTCAGTATTTCTTTTAGAGCAATAAATACTCCAAATTTGGGCCCAAGGAAGGTTGATTTAGTTTGGTTAATTGATGAAGGGATTGGCAAACTTGAATATTAGTCCTATGCAAAATTTGCGTCTACAATTGTCTCCTATTATGCTTTCAAGTATTTTTCTATTTTGTTATGCTAAAATATTTTCAAACCATTTTATCTATGATCAAGAAACCTTTTTAACATGTCAAATGTTATTTTTTTTGTTTATCACGTCCATAAAGAAAGTAGTTTTATTTTTTTCAAAGTGTTGCATTTTCTAATCAATTTATTATTAGATTGTATTAAAGTGTAAACCTTTATCTACAAAATAATAACAATCATTCTTTAAATAATTTTTTTATAATATCATTATCATAACATGAAAAATGTACTATATATATTTAGTCTTAATTATATTAAATAATATTTCACAACATAATAATTACATAAAACCTTTTTCCCTTTACATATCTTCATCATTTATTACTACTTATAAAAAATTAAATTATTTCCTATCAAGTCTTATTACATTATTTAATGTAATTGTTAGTATAAAATAATTTGAACTATTTATTGATATATAAATGCCTAAAATTACGCAATAAAGATTCAAAAGATGGCTACATGTCTACATAGTTTCAAAATATCACTAGTTGGTAAACAAACACAAGAGTTATTCTCTAATATGGATGAGGCATTCAACCTAATTATTAAGCCATACAATATGAAATCACAAGTATATTTTGATAATTATAGTTTTAACTCTAATCTAGTTGCACAAAAGCACCTCTTCGTCATCCATGATTTTCATAAAGGCACTTTTAAATGCTTCATGATGGAAGTACCTACTTAATATGTACATCACTCTTCAACCTTATCATTTTATTTGAGATATAGATCATATTATGCTAAACATGAGAAAAAATTATAGGGAATCCTCAAATATGAGCATTTATAATGTATTAGAGACCACTTGTGCTCCTAATATTTGGACGTGCAATGCATGCACCACATCCTCCATTGATGGTTGAACATTTTGTGACCTATTCATGCACATCAAGCCCATGCATAATATATGCAATATTTATTGTATGTGTTTGTTGTCTAATATTTGGTAGGTGAGCACTACTTGCTCTCCCCTACCCATGAAAAATGTATTGTAGATCCACCTTCTATTAGAATTATATAATGTGCATTATACCTCTTGACACTTGGCATATTTATATGACACTTGTCATGTCATCATATAGGCTTATGCCTATATATGGTAATATGTTCTTGTACAATACATCTCATCAGTTATTATTCCCTATATTTTGGTATCAAATATCTAGGCATTATCCTACCTTGTGAGCTTGAGGGGGGATTTCTCTCCCCCCTCAAGCTCAAGCTCACAAGGTAAATCCTCCCTCATGGAATTCCCCCCTCCTCCCATTTTTTCTCCCCATCATATTTTTTTTCACCATTGCTTAAGGAGTATGCTCTCTAGTGTTATGGATCAGAAACCAGAAAGTAATGGGAAGAACTCATGGCTTCCCTTGAAGCTTCATTGCTTGGAACCATGAGATGTTATGGAGTGAGTGAATTTTTTTTTACATTTTTTTCTCTGTTGCTATAATTTTTTTTTATGGTTGTGTCGTCATTACAGAATGGAGACTTTGTTTTGTGGGGGAGGTTTGCAGACTAAAAATTTTTAATGTTAAAAGAAGTTGTTTTACTATCAAGCTCACTAAACAAGATTATTTTTTTAATCGCCAAGAGCTGGCGAGTGGTGATGAATCACCAATATAGTGAAGCAGTGACAAGATCAAGAAGAGAGATGCATATTGTATCCCTATTTCTGGTGGTGATTAGGTGTGCTATTATCTCTCAATTTTTCAAACCGAGGTGGCTACCACAACTATGGCTTGGTGTTACCATTTGAAAAAATTGACTGTATTGGAATTTACATCGGCTATTCATAAATGTATTTCTGGGGATGTTAAGCAAACCAGAGAGTGCTTCTAGTGTTTGGATTCACTTAAACTTTCTTGAAGAAGCAATGTACAACACATTATGTAGCAGTCAACTTAGGCTTACCGCCTTCACTAGCGAATAGTTTCTACTAATTCATAATGAGTGAAACCATTTGCGCACTCTCATTGACATCCATTTCCTTATTCTTCAATTTTTCATGATCCGAACGAGTGGATCCAAGGCTACATGCGATATTTTTTTCTTAGAGAATATGAACACATGGAACATATCTTGGTGCATATCCAAGTTATTTTTGGTGGTTTTCTTCAACAAAGAAGATATATGTGCAATGTCATTTACGTAGCCTAGTTGAGGGTGAATCTGTTAAGTAGCTAAGTCATTTACTGCAAATGGAGCTACCCATTTATTAATATTTTATGTGTTGGTGAGCACAACCAGAAGTAGTGGAAGATTTCATGATCCCATAATATCTGATATTTGGGATATCAATGCACAACATGTCAAGCGTGGGAGCGGCCACACGTCCCAAAAACTTGAGTTATGGGAAAAGTTGTTTTTTACAAGCTATGATGATGTCTGTGTTTGTGAATAGCAACTTTTGTGTCTTCCAGATGCTTAATAATGGAGGGAGTGCTTTCATTAATGTGGCATTATTTTTTTATGTCCTATGTAAGTTTAAATATTTACTGGAACTTGCAAATCTCCCATGTTTGTTTTGCATGAACGAGATTTTGGCTGATCATTGCAAGCATAAGGAGTGATTACAATGATGGCTGGACCTGCTATACCCGTTGATATTATGAAGACGATCCAAAGAGTCAGTGTGTGAAGGTGACGAGTGACGTGGATGCCATGAAAGATGCTGATTTGATGATATGGTGTTTTTGCTGATCCTTATAGTGGAGATTTTTTGGCCTGTTCAAATATTGGTAAAACTCAGCATCAATGCAATGGTTGTGTGTAGCCAAGTATTTTTTATCCTCAGATGTGTCTAGGTATGTGCGTTAAGTGGACGTCACACAGTCAGAAATAGAGCAAATGATTGTTTGCCTATTTGACATCCCTATGTGTTTTTTGGAACACTGTTTGATATACTATTCAGGAAGCTCTTTATTTAAAACTAAATGGGGGTCCACAGGTTTCATTTTATAGTTTGAATTAGCACAAAAGTGAAGGATTCTGAAGGAGCAAATGTTGAAGATGTCGCCATCAACTAAGATACGACGAATAAAAGGCAATAGATATTTTTGATGTCGATGCTACATTTATTTGTTTGCCATATTCATTGGAGTGGAGCGTGGAGTTACTTTTCTGTGTACTTCTATGTACCACCTAAATAAATAATGCATTATTGTAAGGTCTGATTTACATTTCTCCCAGCCTCGAAGATTTTTTTTAGCATGGTGTAGCAGTTGCCTTATTCTTGGTAATATTGTTGAGGAGCCATGCTTTGGAAGACTGGTTGTGTTCATTTTTAGGGCCACAAAAGGTGTTTTTTGGCTATTACCCATGACGATGACAATGATGAAGCTGCACCCCCTTCACTAGTACAAAATTATGTCTTTGGATGTCGAGTTGTAAACCATGTACTATTAATTGTTGTAGTTGTTGTTTTGTATGAACCCACACAAATCCATCGTCATTGGATTTGGAGTGTCCACCATAGGTGGATGGTCAAGAAGGCTTCCAGCGCAGTCAGCCAAAGGTGACTTTATTTAGTTCGAGGAGATGGTGCAGAAAAATTTCATTCCATGGTGTTAGTGCAGCAGATATGCGATTGTGGCGGTAATAAATCATGAAAACTGAGCAGATCCATTACTATTTGAAGATGTTTAATACCCGTGTGAAGCAGAGATCAGTTTGTGGTGGAGGTCGAATATTCTTTGCATGGATGGACTTCAGAGTGGTGGTTCCCTATAATGCAAACCTGACGAACTAAGTTTTTTTTATAAGTATTAGCTTACATGTTTTATACTGATGTCTATTGATGTGATCAGAGAGGAAGATAATGGACTTGACAGTCCCATGTGATGAGATCCATTTAGATATGGCCACATCTATGTCAAATCACCTTTTTATTAGAGTTCATGTTCATTTTAATAGAACTGAGGGGTGTGATGGCGCGTCAGTGATTCTCTTACCAAATAATGCTACCAGAGGATGATCGATAACTTGTATTTTTTATAGGTGTTTGGGGTGCATACATGTCAAGCCAATAGTGGGCTTCGATGTGCTATTACTAGCCTTTTACATTGTTACTAGTCTTTTACACGTCTGAGGAGAAGACCCATGATGAACGCCACCTATCCATCCAAGTGGCAAGGCAAATATGTTGACCGTCGATTGTTTATGTGTCATGTGGTTCTTTGTGAAACAACCCTCTACTATTTGCCAAAATCCTAAGGATAAATGCCCAAAAAACAAAGTACTCTTGAATGAAACCGCATTTTAGAATATTTTGTTTCATACAATTTGATTATTTTGTCAGATATTTGATTTGAAGGGAAACGAAATGCCCAATTTTTTGCCAAGTAAAATAGTTGTGGGGCCCGCAAGATTTTTTTGGTAAATAAAACAATCGTGCGGTCCGCATGGACTGTGACATCATAAACCCCCATCCCAAAATTAAAAAATTGCAAATTTTTTTTTGTTTACTCTATATATAAGGTTACTTTTATTAATGGCGAGACACTTTGTTAAACAAAGTTTATGGGGATCTTGGCATGTAAGAAATTTTTTTTAGAGGGTGACATTGATTGTGAGCTTTTATGATGTCATGAGTGAGCATATTTATATTTACTCATGGAGTAATTTTAAAGCATAATGAAGGGGTATTTATTATAAAGTGGAGGATATCACTTTCATGTAATGGCTGTATTTTTTTGCTTCTCAAGGGTATATTTGGATTATTTTTTTGTTGTCTAGAGAGGCATATTGGTTTTCTAGTAGATGAAGACCCATTTGAGAATGAAACATTGGGGTGTTTATAGTCATTAGAAAGGATTTTTTGATACGAACACATTGGTGGTGTCCATTTGTAATTTTGAGTCTATTTCAATTGATTTTTTAGCCTTAAAATTATTGTACATTGAAGTGCACTCTCAGTTGTACCCGACACTCCCAAGGCAAATTTGTAAGTGATCCTAGTATTCAGTCACCTTCCCTATAGCACCTAGCAGATGCAAGAGCTGGTTACCCATGCATTCCGGTAGGATGAGGAGGTCACAATAAGGACACCTACTCTAGGGACTATAGACAAAGACACCCTAGACTCTATCCAAGGGATTTTCTGGATTTACTTCTGAAGACTACAGACAAAGACACTTCAAAATATTTTATTCTCTTCTTCTTCTTCTCCTCTATATGGCTCATTTTTTATTGTATTTCATGGCTCATATTTCATTTTGTATTAAGGTGCATTTTTGGTAGAGACCGACACCTTCTAGATTGAATTCACCATGAGGAGATTTGATATTCATGGTGAATCAAGTCAGTGACCTACGAGATGTAGCATCCTTTGAGGATGACCTACAAAGGCAACATACCCAAAAGTGGTTGACCTTGAGGCACCCATTATGACCCTAAGGCACTTAGATGGTTAATCCAGTGGCAACATACCCAATAGACCCGTGGAAGTGGCTGACCCTAATGCAACAAATAAAGATGTATACATTGTTGATCTAGCATTATTCACAATTGGAGATCCAAACGTAAAAAACACAAGCCTAGACCAAATCATGTAATAAAGGAGGATGATAGGGTTGTTTTAAAGAAGTCGACATTAAGGGGGAATGTTACCTAATTTTGACTTGTTTGTTTCTTTAGTTAGGATAGTGCACTTTAAGGGGGAATGTTAGAATTAAAGTGCACTATACCTCTTTAGTTTGACACTTGTCAATTTCATTGACACTTGTCATGTATTGCATATAGGATTATGCCTATATATTGTAATTTGTTCTTGTACAATACATATCATCAGTTCTTATTCCCAACACCTTCATGACACACACCTCTAAAGTCAACCTCTCCCATGGTTTTCTTGCCATTCATGAACTCTAACATCACCAATCCAAAGCTATACATATCACGTTTCTAGTTCACATTTTATCTCTCTATATTTGACAAAAAATATATATTATTTTATGCTAAGGAAAATATAAAATTAGAAATAAAGCTAATTTTATAGAGAAAATTGTACTTGCGCTCTATATACCCAAAATGGGACATACTCACACTCATACTCATACTCAACAATTTTAGGATAAAAATTCATGCCCAACAACTTGATTTCATATCCTTGTGCAAAATGGGAGGGAAGTGATTGTAATGCATATACTTCAACCCATGAGTCGCCTTGACAACAATATCATAGCATTTGGGCCATTGAAATATTATTTTCAATCTCTACACATGATGAAGGTGATTGAATAAACTATCACCGGGAATGTAGTTATATAGCAAAAACATATAGTCACCCCATTACTTGGAATACAACACAAAACCCTTAAGATGTTGACTTGCAGACTCATTCTTGATATGTCTACCTCCACTCCAAATTTGTTATTCTCCTACTCAATATTGGTTCTAGAGTTGTTTGATCTCATAATATTTTAAGCCTTCTTAAAGGCCATAGCCTATTAGTTCTAGAGAGGGACCTTGCAAACTTTGTTGTGCCTCTTGATCCTATCATATTAGTTATTGTTGAGTTTTGAAGGATGTCAAACTCATCAAACTTCAAGGACAACTAGAAATATTTTAATTTCAACATTAGATTATCTATTAATTTATTGTGTCAAAAACTTCCAAAGGGACAAAGATAAAGGGAGATCAATGTAGTGATTGTTAAAGATGGTGCCAACATTGTAGCCAATCATTGAGATAATATATTGCATAAAGAAATTGTTTTTTATATGCTAGAATTGGTTAATCATGTTAATTATTATTTATTAATTATAATTTTACATATTTACATTAACAACATGTTGCAAGTGAATTTTTTGTATTTAAAGTTCAAGGAAGAAATGAAATAGACATAAAAAGTTAAGTGCAAACACCATACTATTTTGGGTTGTATTGAGACCAATTTTAAGATCAATAATGATAATATTGATAGCTTTAGAGAGGAGCTATATGTTAATATGGTTTTCAATTATGCCAAGTAGTTTGTTACTATAAAATTTTAGCTACTAAAAATAATATAAAATATTTAAAATTTAGAAATTGAATTATGGTTTTCATAATTGAAGTATTCCATTTAATACTATAGGTAAGATATTGCTAGTTTTAGATATAAAGTTTTATAAATTTTACATGCTCCTTTTATTTATGCAATACAAAACCCTAAAATATTTTATTAAATTATATTTTTATAGAAGTTATTTTAACTTAATATTTTCTAATGATATCATCGGTAGTTTGATGGATGTATTTCAATGAATAGAATAAAAACATGTTACAATATATAATAAAAATTAAGAAATATTATTTCACATGATAAGAGTCAACTATGATGTGAGTGACCTAAATAATAATATAAGGGTGAGTGAGTAGTGGAGTTGGTTTGAGGTAGTCAATTGAGGTCTGCAATATGTACCATGGGTCCACTCAACTCTTGTTCAAATTAGACTAGCTATCATAAGCCTTTTAGTCCCTGAGGGTAAGGTGGATTTCTATGTGCTTGTTTGGTCAGGCACTTATTGAGGGTAAGGTGGATTGCTATGTGCTTTTGTGACTAGGCACTTATGAAGAAGACATCCAGCTAAACCTTTTAGCCCCCGACAATTAGATGGATTGCTAAGTGCTTGTCTGGTCAGACACTTACCAAGAACACACCCATGTAAACATTTTAACCTCCGAGGGCTAGGTGGATTGCTAAGTGCTTGTCTAGCTAGGCACTTACCAAGAAAACACCCAGGTTGAAACCTCAGGGTAGCTTGTTTGCAAAGGTAGTAGTCTGATTTGAATCCTTTGAGTGTGCACCACATTGAATCCTCTGAGTGTGTGTCAGGCCGATAATGATGGTACGAATCCCAATCGATCGGTGGTCCCCTTCATATCGGCTCAACAATAACAAGGCGTAATAGGTTTGATTAGAGCAACCCCTCTAGTTTGAACCCTAAAAGCTTGTCAGATACTAAAAATAATGTGGTTGTGACCAACTCTCCTATATAACCCAAAATAATAATAATAATAATAATAATAATAATATCATTAGAAATATATTAAACAAGAAAACAATTAATTTACTTTATAATTATTAGAAACTATTATAATTTTATTTTATTTGTTTGGTTAATATTTTCGGATAAAATTTTGGCAAAGAACGATTACTTGGCCATAAAAAAGCGAGAAACTATGTCATTGAATGTACCCCATAACTTTAGAAAATAGCCCTAAATAAACTTTAATAATATTTCAATATTGAAAAAAAAATTACTAACCTCTTATTTTTCTTAACATTATTCTAACCTTCCACATTATAAGCTGGTCATTCAATTCCTCGTTTCATTGATGCCTTGCATGCTTTTTCTCGTATTAAAAACAAAAACACAGGCTCTCCACTAAATACAGGCTTTTTGTTTTTATTTTGAAGCAGCAGTTATCTACATAAATATAAATGCCTTTGATACACAGAAAAAATACACAGTTATCTATTCATCACTGCTATGCAAAAAATTCCTGTTCCTTTTTACATGCGACAGTGTCTCTTATGGTCTTAAGTTTCCACATTCGACAGTGTCTCTTATAATCTTTCAGCATTCGATAGTTTCTCTTATAGTCTTAAATTTAGGTCCAATAGTATTAAATTTAGGTCTTAAATTTTGTCTTCTTTAGTCGCCATGACAAAAGAAGCGCAGCAAGGCAGAGAAGAGAGAGCAGGGAAAAACCCCAAAGGAGTTGTACGCCAGCACAACGGGAAATGGGGATGTCAAATCTTCGCGGACAATGCCAGAAAATGGCTTGGAACCTTCGGCACGGAGAGCGACGCCCGCCTGGCCTATGCGAGGGCCTCTCTCAAGGTGGGAACCAATGGCGACGACCAAACCCGTATGTTAGCTTCAAGAAACCTCCAACTGGAAAAAAGGTTCCAGGCCTCGTTAACGAGACAGCAAGTGTTGCAGATGATCAAGGACCACTCCTACGACCAGAAGCTGCACGGCTTCGCATCCACGGGCGGGGAATCGCCGCCCGCGAATCTACGGCGGGGGCGCGAGACTCTGTTCCAGAAAAGGCTGACGGTCAGCGATGTGGGGAGGCTCCATAGGCTGCTGATTCCCAAAAAGCATGCTGAGCGGTATTTTCCTCTAGATTTGGCGAAGGAGAAGACAACGTTTGTGACATTCCAGGACGAGAGCAATAAGGCATGGAAGTTTAGGTATATGTTCTGGGAGACCAGTAAGTCTTATGTGTTTACCGAGGGGTGGATAAAGTTCGCCAAGGAGAAAAAACTGCAGCCTGGTGATGTTCTCTTGTTTGAAAGGGAGGGAGATGAATATATGATCAACATGTGTCCTCCGAAACAGGATATTAAACCATTCTGTGTCAAAATCTCTACTGCAAATGACTAGCTATTCTGCGTTGCGATTTTCAATAATTTTGTTTTTTTTGTAATTGGCTAAATCTTTCTGTAACAAAATGTTTGAACTGGGTGAAAATTAAAGTTCTTGAACAGAATATTTTTTTGTAATTGGCTAAATCTTGCTGTAACAAATTGTTTGAACTGGGTGAAAATTAAAGTTCTTGAAACAAGTCTGTTTTTGTAATTGGGCTAAATCTTTCTGTAACAAATTGTTTGAATTCGGTAAAAAGGCTCGGTTCAAAGTACCCGTTAGACATCAAATCTGGTTTAAGTTTCTAACACCCTACTTTAAACCAGATTTCACAAAGACTTTGACACCCAATATTTTTCAAAGACTGTTGAAGTCCTCCTCTTTCAAAGGTTTTGTGAAAATATTAGCTACCTGCTCCTTAGACCTACAAAATAGTAACTGAACTTTATTAAATTTCACCAACTCTCTGATGAAATTATACCAGATGTCAATGTGCTTCATCTTGCCATGAAACACTAGATCCTTCGACAGTGCTATGGTGGAATTTTTATCATAAAAAATGGTTGTCACTTCTTCTGGTGGATGATTCAGTTCACCCAAGATTCTTCATGGTCATATTGCTTGGCATGCAGATGATGTGGCGGTAACATACTATGCCTCAACTATGGATAACATAACTATTGTTTGCTTCTTGGACGACCATGAAACTGCTCTTAAATCGATATGGAAAGCATAGCCGGAAGTGCTCTTTTAATCTTCACTTCTACCAGCCCAATTGCTATCTGTGTAGCCCACTAGTTCTAGTTGGTCTTTTCTAGTATAAAATATTCCATGGTTCCGCATCCCATTGACATAGCATAAAATCCTATTGCTTGCTTGCCAGTGTGTGTCCTTCAAAGTCTCCATAAATCTGCTAATCAATCTCATTTTGAACATCAAATCTAGCCGAGTTGCAATCAAATACATGAGACTGAAAACTAACCTCTTGTATAGATTTGGATCAACATTTATACTAGAATCCATCTTGCTCAGCTTTAGAGCTATGGCAATAGGTGTGATGGTAGGTTTGTTGTCCTCCATATTAAACCTCTTCACAATATCTTTCACATACTTACCCTGAGAAATGAAGATACCATCTATTGATTGGTCAACTTCAATACCGATAAAGTACATCATCAACCCTAAGTCGATCATTTCAAACTCCTTATTTATGGTTGTTCTAAACTGGTTGAACAGTACATTGATGTTACCAGTGTATATCAGATCATCGACATACAAGTAGACGAGTATCATCCCTCCTTCTGCATTTATATTTAGGTACAAGGTGTGCTCATATGGGCATTTGATGAACCCATTCTCCTAAAAATAACCATAAATCTAGTTGTACCATGCCCTGGGTGCTTGCTTCAACTCGTACAGGGCCTTCTTCAATTTAAGGACTTTTCCTTCTTGTCCTTCTAACTCATAGCCTGGTGGCTTGTCTATGTAGACCTCCTCTTCCAACACTACGTTCAGGAAGGTAAACTTGACATCCATTTGGTACACATTCCAACCCTTCTGGGCTATCAATGCCATTATCATTCTATCTATGTCAAGTCGAGCTACAAACGCATACACTTCATGATAGTCAATCCCTAAATTTTGCTTGTAGCCTTTCACCACTAGTATGGTCTTATGTTGATCCACTTCTCCTTGGATATTAAATTTTGTTTTGTATACGCATTTGACCCCAATGGTCTTCTTCCATACTAGTAGATCTATCAATTACCATGTCTAATTTTTCTCAATGGAATATATTTCCTCATCCATTACCTTCACCCATTTTTTATTTTGAATTACTTCTTCAAATGAAATTGGATTACACTGAGAAAATAAAGCAAATTCAAAATGTTCTTCATCTAGTTAAATTTGGGTTACCTCATAGATGTCTTGCAAGTTCCTCATATTCGTGGGTGTCCTTAATTTGGGAATCCTTCTTGTAAGTGGAGGTGATTGATATGATGGGGTAGTTCTGCTACTACCTCTAGAGTTGCTGCTTGAAGCTACAGGTGGTTGCACACTATTTTCTTCCAAGTCCTTAGACTTAATAACTACTAGCTCTAGTTGGCTAGTCTTCGATTTCTAGTTCCAGGATTCATCCTTGAGGAACTTCACATCTTGACTGATGGCAAGCTTCTTCATCACATTATTATACGGCCTATATGCCTTCGCTTGTTCACTATACCCTGTGAAGATATGCTTCTATGCTTTGTCATCCAGCTTCTACCTCTTCTCCTTTGGAACATGTGCATAATCTATACACCCAAAAAATTTCAAATGAGCCACACTTAGCTTCTGATTGCTCCAGGCATCCTAAGTAATTGTGTCCTTCACACTCTTGGTGGAACATCTATTTAGTAGATAAATTGCACAATATACAACTTCTACCCAGAACTCATGTGGTAATAATTTTGCCTTCAGCATACTTCATGCGATCTCCATGATTGTTTTGTTATTTCTCTCAGCTACACCATTCTACTATAGTGTGTATTTGGTAGTAAGCTACCTACGAATTCTATTTGCCTTATAAAAATTATGGAATTTTTTGGAGATGTATTCACCTCCACCATCTATCCTAAGGGTCTTCACATTAGTTGCTCTATTTCTCAACCAAAGCCTTGAACTCCTTGAATTTGGCAAATGCTTCTAACTTCTGTTTGATGGGATAAACCCATGTCCTCTTACTGAAGTCATCGGTTAAGGTCAAAAAGTATTTGTTTTTGGCAAAAGTGTTGGTCTACATTAGACCGCAAATGTCTGAGTGCACCAACTCTAGTGGTTGTGAAGCCCTCCAAGACTATCCTATAGGTAATACAACCCTGTGCTACTTGCCAACTAGACAACCTTCAAAAACATAATTCAGTTTCTCAATAAGGAGTAAACCCTTCACCATCTAATTTTTGTGTAGTAAGTTTAGGCCACTGAAATTGAGGTGATCGAATCTGAGATGCCACAGCCAGGTAGCATCCTTCACAACTATGCTAAGAGACATCAGAGATGAATTCTGAATCTATAGAGAAAACATTTTGTTCTTTGTCATGGACAGTATTGCAATTTGCCCATGCTCTCTATCTATAATGGTATAGGTTCCATATTTAAACTAAACAATGTGCCCTTTCTGCATGAGCTATCCAATACTCAATAAATTATGCTTCAACCTAGGTACATAATACACATCATAGATCTACTTCATTTCACCATGTCTTATGTGGATAAGGATTTTTCCTTTACCCTGTGACATGGACCTTATTGTTCCCCATTTTAACTTCATACTAGACTATTTTATCTAGTTGTGAAAACATTTCTTTGTTCCTAGTCATGTGGTTGATGCACCCACTTTTGAGATAATAGAAATTCTTCTGGCTCTCCTCCTTAATACTGCATATTAACAACATATTTTCATAGGTATCTCTACACTTCACATTTCCAGCTTCATTTGTGCAGTGCGTTTGCTATTGGTTATCCTTGGTCATCTTCTTTCTGGAGTCAGAGATATACTGGTTGAACTTCTTGCAATAATAATATTGGATCTTCAATTTATCCTTCTTCTGATTAGATCCACTTTAATTAATTTTTCCACTTCCACTTCCTCTTGCTTTATGGAAGTTGTATTTGGTATCTCCATCATTGTAGTTTGACCTTCCTCCTTGCTTGTGGTCTTTTCCACACTTGCCTATGTTTCTTCCTCCTTGAGAACTAGAGGCACCTTTGTGGGATTCTTGTTTGCCACTATCTCGAAATGAGACCTGCGCCTTGAAAGCTTACTCCAATGAGGAATAAATTGAGTGGCTCAACCTCTACTCATTCATTTGTAGGGAATCCATGAGCTCATCTACCAATAAGGTTATCAAATCCCTTGATTCTTCGATTGCAATCACAACTAAGTCAAACTTTAATAGCAATATTCTTAGAATATTCTCCATAATTCTCTAGTTCTACACAATCTCTCCATTCAACTACATCTGATTGATGACATTCATTGTCTGGGTGAAGAAGTCACTCATGGACTCTAACTCGCTCATCTATAGGTTCTCAAACTCCCTCCTTAACATCTGTAATTTCACCAACTTCACCTTGTTGGTGCCTTGATAAGAACTGGCTAAAATTTCCCAAGATTGCTTTGCTTTGGTTGTTGCTACAATCCATAGGAAAATAGTCTCCTCAATCACCTGCATGATGTAAAATAGTGTCTTCTGGTCCTTCTTTTTATTTTCCTTTAACATGTCTTTATCTACTTGGGAGAGTGCATTCAATGCTACTGCATCCACTGGTTTTACATAACTATTCTCGACCAAGTCCCAAAGCTCTTGATACCCGAATAGAATTTTTATTTGGATGCTCTAGTAATTGTAGTTTTTACCATTGAACCATGAGATCTGCAACTACAAAAAGTTGTTTTTAGAAGCCATTGCTTCAATCTTCCATGGGACGATACAGGCTCTGATACAGGACGAGTTGTTTTTTTGTAATTTTCTAAATATTTCTATAACAAATTGATTGAACTGGGTGAAAATTACAGTTCTTGAACCGAGTCTATTTTTGTAATTGGGCTAAATCTTTCTGTAACAAATTGTTTGAATTCGGTGAAAATTCAAGTTCTTGAACCGAGTCTTTTGTTTTTTTGTAATTGGCTAAATCTTTCTGTAACAAGTTTTTTGAACTGGGTGAAAATTTAAGTTCTTGTGCCGAGTCTTTTTTGTAATTGGTTAAATCTTTCTATATTAAATTGTTTGAATTGGGTGAAAATTCAAGTTCTTGAACCGAGTCTGAATCTTTCTGTAACAAATTGTTTGAATTGGGTGAAAATTCAAGTTCTTGAACCGAGTCTCACATAGAGTTCCTATTTTAGTGCATAATGTTGTTCATAATAATATTTTATTTATTTTATTCGTAAAATTTTGATTTCACTTTTTAAATTAAAATGAATATTATTATCAATTAAAAACCCTTAAAGAAACACAATATGTTTTTTTTTTTTTAATTTATCTCAAACTATTTTATAAAGTTGGTGAATACCTTTTTATAAGCAAATATTTTTCTTTAATATAATAAATAACTAAATTTATCTTTTTCCTTCCTCGCTAGATTTTCAGATTTTTTTTTTTAAGTTTATTATGATGTTATGTATTCTTATTTTTTTTGAGTATCTTTATTTTAATGAAGTATTATTTAAAAAATATATATAATTCAAATTAATTTTTAAATTGGATCATAATTAGATTAATTATATGTTATTTTTCAAACTAAACAAAACAAAAATTTTGAACATATGTTCTTTAAAAAGTAATTTTTTTTAATAAAAAGATTATTGAACTTAAAAATGATTTCTAAATGAAATTGCTCTCCAAAAATTATAAATATGTCTATATTCCAACAAAAAAAAAAGCAAAAATAATTAATTTTAAGAGGTTCAAATTATTTTAGAATCTAACTACAAATGTTGTATAAGGATCAAAGGTAAACTTATCCTTTGTAAATATGAGTGGCACCAAGTTAGTCCCTTAAACTTATGAGATTAAAAAGACACAATGAAATAATAAATCTTTTCCTCAACCAACCTAAATAAGATTAAAGGGAACTAGTTTTATTGGCTAAATTGGAAATCATAGTATATATTATTCTATGTTAAAATTGTTAAGTTTTTTGAGTTATGATTTTCAATTTTTTTTTTTAATATATATAATTGATTAAATCTTTTTGTAACAAATTATTTGAATTGGGTGCAAATTGAGTTTATGTTTTAATATACGTTATTGTTTTATTTATTCTTTTAATTTTATTTATTTATTTTTGTTAAATTAAAAATGAATATTGTTGTCAAGTATTTCAAAATTTTATTTTTTATTTTTTCAATAGGATGCGAAAGTGATTGTTCGCATCCTACATCCAATTATTTTTTTAAGACTTTGGACAGGGATTCAAATTTCAATTCACGATGACAACTAAAAAAAGTGCCAATATTTGCTCATATTAATATCCCTATGTTTTGTGGGTGCCTTCCTAATAAACAAAAAGAATAAAATATATATGCAAATGAAAAAAAGCACCTCAAGAGTGTTTGCGAGCAACCTTCCTAAAAATTTCTCTTTAGGAAAATTCTAAAACTGGGCTTTGTGGGCACAAATGAAAGATTGCTACCATCTTGCTGTCATTGACCCATAAAAGAAAATGAGTTGAGAACACTCTTTAAATTCCAAAGAGATTTTGGAATATTTCCTAGGAAGAAGAGGATTTGTCGGACGATATTCCAACTAGTTTAATGGCTCTGTCAAAGATGACAAAGTTACTGCTCTAGAAACAACTTGTCTAGACCAATTCCACACAACATTGGCCAGTTACAGAGGTTATCCATGCTGGATCTTGATAGCAATTCATTTTCAGAGAAATTCTAGAGAATATTTCGAAGATGACCAAGCTAGACACCTTGTTTTTGTTTAAAAATCAACTTATAGGATAGATACTTTTTGAGCTTGGCAAACTATGGTATTTAAGAGAGTTGAAGTTGTTCGCTATCAAGCTCACAGGGTGGCTGCCCTAAATTTTGGGAACTCACTCCTATATTTATCTCATCTCTGTAGATGACAATGAGTTGGAAGGCTCTCTAACCAAAAATCTATGTATAGGGATTCTTTCCTTGTTGAGCTTATCATCAAACAAATTTAATGGAAGCATGCTTTCCACTTTAGAAAGTTGTGAAAGTCTACAATATGCGCTATTTCATAATAATCAACTGAGTGATGAGATTCCTGAGGGGCTATGGAGTTATTAAAATCTCAAATGGCTACATCTTTAGAACAAGTTTGAAGTCTAGATTCCCATTGCACGAAGAACCTGACTTACTTGGATGTAAGTGAAGGATTTAAATTTGTCAAAAAATTATTTCGTGATGTAGGAAAAAATGATGCCAAGATCACGAGGGAGATGGCACCGAAGGCAGCTTCAGCATAGAAATATTTTGAAGTGTGAATTCGAGCGAGATGGCATCGACGCGTTACTTCGGGGTAGTAAGAGCCCGAAGTGCAACTTCATCTGAGATGGCATCGAAGCGCTACTTCGGGGTAGCAAGATGCTGAAGTGTGACTTCGGGAGAATTGTGCCCAAACCTTGTGTTTGGGGTAAGGGCTCATCGAAGTGCATCTTCGGGTGAGTTTTGCCTGAACCTTGGCTTCGATAAAAAATTCCTCAAAGCTGAGAGATAGAGTAGAAACAAAGCGACGTGAAGTGGATGAATAAAACAAAACAAGCTCCTTTTGGAAAAAATAACGTGATGCTTGCGTTGGATAAAATAAAGGCAAATTGAGGGCTTCAAGCAGGAGAGTACAAATTAAAAGAAAAAATAGAGATTTTATTTATTGAATGAAAATAGATTACAGTGCTTCTTTCACTGAATATTTACACTCATCTGCAAGCCAGTTGTAGGATAAAATCTGGAGGATATTCCAGGAGGTTTTTGATCTGTCTACTCTGCTTTTCTCTGCTACCTGATTCTTCCACCCAATTTTGCTGCTCTTCTTCCTCTTGCAAAATATCAATTGACACTAATATTTGTAGCTGGAGTAGGAGGATACAGCAGGAAAGGCTCACCAACTATCTGACATGAGTTTAATGTTAAAGTATGATTTATGACCAATCATCCAACTGCAAGCACCCACACACTTGAAATTGCGATGATCAAATTTTTGGTGATATGCTCTATCAAAGAACCCATTAGACATAAAATTTGGTTTAATTTTCTAACACCATAATTTAAACTATATTTCACAAAGACTTTGAAATCCAACATTTTTTGAAGACTATTGAAGTCCTCCTCCTTCAAAGGTTTTGTGAAAATATTAGCTACCTGCTCCTTAGACCTGCAAAATAGTAACTAAACTTCATTAAATTTCACCAGCTCTCTAATGAAATGATACCGGATGTCAATGTGCTTCGTCTTGCCATGAAACAATGGATCCTTAGACAGTGCTATAGTGGAATTTTTATCACAAAAAATGGTTGTCACTTTTTCTAGTGGATGATTCAACTCACCAAAGATTCTTCGTAGTCATACTGTTTGGTATGCGGATGATGTGTCGGTAACATACTATACCTCAACTATGGACAACATAACTATTGATTTATTCTTTGACGACCATGAAACTGCTCTTGAACCGAGATGGAAAGCATAGCCTAAAGTTCTCTTTCAATCATCAGTTCTACCAACCCAATCGCTATCTATGTATCCCACTAGTTCTAGTTGGTATTTTCTGGTATAAAATATTCCATGGTTTCACATCCCATTGACATAGTGTAAAATCCTTTTGCCTGCTTGCCAGTGCGTGTCCTTTGGACTCTTCATAAATATTCTAATCAAGCTCATTTCTAACATCAAATCTAGCTGAGTTGTAGTGAAATACATGAGACTACCAACTAACCTCTTGTATAGATTTGGATCAACATTTCTACTGGAATCCATCTTGCTTAGCTTCAGACCTATGGTAACAAGTGTGATGGTAGGTTTGTTGTCCTCCATCTTAAACCTCTTCAGGATATCTTTCGCATACTTTCCCTAAGAAATGAAGATATCATCTGCTAATTTGTCAACTTCAATACCGATAAAGTACTTCATCAACCCTAAGTCCATCATTTCGAACTCCTTCTTTATGGTTGTTCTAAACTAGTCGAACAGTACATTGATGTTACCAGTGTATATCAGATCATCCACATACAAGTAGACGAGTATCATCCCTCCTTCTACATTTGTCTTCAGGTACAATGTGTGCTCATATGGGCATTTGATGAACTCATTCTCCTAAAAATAACCATAAATATGGTTGTACCATGCCCTGGGTGCTTGCTTCAACTCATACATAGCCGTCTTCAACTTCAAGACTTTTCCTTCTTGTCCTTCTAGCTCGTAGCCTGGTGGCTTGTCTATGTAGACCTCCTCTTCCAACACTACATTTAGGAAGGCAAACTTGACATCCATTTCATACACATTCCAACCCTTCTGGACTGCCAATGCCATTATCATTCTAACTATGTCATGTCGAGCTACAGACGCATACACTTCATGGTAGTCAATCCCCAAATTTTGCTTGTAGCCTTTCACCACCAATATGGCCTTATGTTGATCCACTTCTCCTTGGGCATTAAAATTAATTTTGTATACCCATTTGACCCCAATGGTATTCTTCTATACTGGTAGATCTATCAACTACCATGTCTGATTTTTCTCAATGGAATCTAATTCCTCATCCATCACCTTCACCCATTTTTTATTCTGAATTGCTTCTTCAAATGAAATTGGATTACACTGGGAAAATAAAGAAAATTCAAAATGTTCTTCATCTAGCTAAATTTGGGTTACCTCATAGATGTATTGCAAGCTCCTCATCTTCATGAGTGTCCTGAAGTTGAGAATCCTGCTTGTGAGTGGAGGTGATTGAGATGATGGGGCAGTGTTGTTGCTAGCTCTAGAGTTGCTGCTTAAAGCTACAGGTGGTTGTACCCTATTTTCCTCCAGGTCCTTAGACTTAATAATTATTTGCTCTAGTTGGCCAGTATTCGATTTCTAGTTCCAGGCTTCATCCTCGAGGAACTTCATATCTCGACTGATGACAAGCTTCTTCATCACATTATTATACAACCTATATGCCTTCGCTTGTTCACTGTACCCTATGAATATACACTTCTCTACTTTGTCATCCAACTTTTGCCTCTTCTCATTTAGAACATGTGCATAATCTATGCACCCAAATATTTTTAAATGAGACACACTTACCTTCTAATTACTCCAGGCCCCCTAAGGAATCATGTCCTTCACACTCTTGGTGGGACATCTATTCAGTAGATAAATTGCACAAGATACAACTTCTACCTAGAACTCATGCGGTAATCCTTTTGCCTTCAGCATACTTTGTGCCATCTCCATGATTATTTTTTTTTTCCTCTCAGCTACACCATTCTACTAAAGTGTGTATTTGGTAGTAAGCTAGCTACAAATTCTATTTGCCTTGTAAAAATTATGGAATTTGTTGGAGATGTATTCACCTCCACCATATTTCCTAAGAGTCTTCATGTGGTAGCGCTCTATTTCTCAACCAGAGCCTTGAACTCCTTGAATTTAGCAAATACTTCCAACTTCTTCTTGATGGGATAAACCCATGTCCTCTTACTGAAGTCATTAGTGAAGGTCAAAAAGTATTTGTTTTTGGCAAAAGTGATGGTCTGCATTGGACCACAAATTTTCGAGTGCACCAACTCTAGTGGTTGTGAAGCCCTCCAAGACTGTCCTGTAGCAAATACATCCCAATGCTGCTTGCCAACCAGACAACATTCACAAACATAATTTGGTTGCTCAATAAGGGGTAAACCCTTCACCATCTAATTTTTATGTAGTAAGTTTAGGTCACTAAAATTTGGGTGATCGAATTTGAGATGTCATAGCCAGGTAGCATCCTTCACAACTATGCTAATAGACATCAAAGATTCATTTTGAACCTGTAGCGAAAACATTTTGTTCTTTGTCATGGACACTATTGCAATTTTCCCATGATCTCTATCTCTCATGGTACAAATTCCATATTTAAACTAAATAATGTGCCCCTTATGGATGAGCTGTGCAATACTGAGCAAATTGTGCTTCAATCTAGGTACATAATACACATCATACATCTACTTCCTTTCATCATACCTGATGTGGATAAGGATTTTTCCTTTACCCTTGACATGGACCTTATTGTTCCCTATTTTTACTTTAGACTAGACTGTTTCATCTAGTTGTGAGAACATTTATTTGTTCCCAGTCATGTGGTGGATGCACCCACTTTTGAGATAACAGACATTCTTCTAGCTCTCCTCCTTAATACTACATGTCAACAACATATTTCCATAGGTATATCTACACTTCGCATTTCTAGATTCATTTGTGCAGTGTTCTTGTTATTGGTTATCCTTGGTCATCTTCTTTCTAGAGTTGGAGATATAGTGGCTAAACTTCTTGTAGTAATAACATTGGATCTTCGATTTATCCTTCTTCTGATTAGATCCACTTTAATTATTTTTCCCACTGCATCTTCCTCCTACTTTATGGAAGTTGTATTTGGTCTCTCCATCATTGCAGTTTGACCTTCCTCCTTGATTATGGTCTTTTCCACACTTACCTATGTCTCTTCCTCCTTAAGAACTAGAGGCACCTTGGTGGGATTCTTGTCTACCACTATATCGAAATGAGACCTGCACCTTGAAAGCTTACTCCAATGAGGAATGAGTTGAGTGGCTCAACCTCTACTCATGCGTTTGTAGGGAATCCATGAGCTCCTCTACCGAGAGGATTATCAAATCCTTTGATTCTTCGATTCCAATCACAACTAAGTCAAACTTTAATAGCAATATTCTTAGAATTTTCTCCATAATTCTTTGGTTTTGCATAATCTCTCCATTCAACTGCATCTGGTTGATGACATCCATTGTCCGGGTGAAGAATTCATTCATGGACTCTGACTCACTCATTTGTAGGTTCTCAAACTCCCTCCTTAACATCTACAGTTTCACCAACTTCACCTTGTTGGTGCCTTGATAAGAATTGGCTAAAATTTCCCAAGCTTGCTTTGCTTTGGTTGCTATTGCAATCCACGGAAAAATAGTCTCCTCGATCTCATGCATGATGTAAAATAGTGCCTTCTGGTTCTTCTTATTATTTTCCTTTAACATATATTTATCTACTTGGGAGAGTACAACCAATGCTACTACATCCACTAGTTTTGCATAACCATTCTCGACCAAGTCCCAAAGCTCCTGAGAATCGAATAGAATTTTCATTTGGATGCTCCAGTAATTGTAGTTCTTACTGTTGAATCACGAGATATGCAACTACGAGTTGTTTCGAAAGTCATTGCTTCAATCTTCCATGGGACGACACAGGCTCTGATACCAATTTGAAGGATTTAAGTTCATCAAAAAATTGTTTAACGATGTAGAAAAATGTGATGCCAAGATCACTATGAGAGATGCGAGAGAGATGGCACCAAAGGGCAGCTTCATGGCAGCAAGATGCTGAAGTGCAACTTTGGATGAGATGACACCAAAGTGCTACTTCGGGGCAGCAAGAGCTCGAAGTGCAACTTCGGCCGAGATGGCACCGAAGCGCTACTTTGGGGTAGCAAGAACCCGAAGTGCAACTTTTGTAGAGATGATTCCTAAGTGCTACTTCGGGGTATTAAGAGCCCAAAGTTTGACTTCGGGCATGATAGTGACAAAGTGCAGCTTTGGGCTAGCAAGATGCTGAAGTGTGACTTCAGGAGAATTACACCAAAACCTTGTGTTCGGGGCAAGGGCTCACTGAAGTGTGTCTGCGGGTCAGTTGCGCCCAAACCTCGAATTTGGGTGAAAAATTCCCAAAAGCTAAGAGATAGGGTAGAAACAAAGCGACGTGAAGTAGAGGAATAAAACAAAACAAGATTCTTTTGGAAAAAAAGAACGCAATCCTTGCGTTGGAAAAAATAAATGCAAATCGAGGGCTTTAGGTAGGAGAGTACAAATCCAAAGTAAAAACATAGATTTTTTTTATCGAATGAAAACATATTACAGTGCTTCTTTCACTGAAGCTTTACAATCATTTATAAGCCAGTTGCAAAATAAACTACGAAGGAGATTCTGGGAGGCTGCTGCTTTGTCTCCTCTGCTTTTCTCTAATATCTGATTCTTCCACCCGATTCTGTTGCTCTTCTTCCTCTTGCAAAATATCAACTGGCACCAATATTTATAACTGGAGTAGAAGGATAATTTCCATGAATCACTTCAAAGCAAGCAACAACCAGTTCTCTGGGCCCATTTTCAAGCTCGTCGGTCTAAGTTCCATTATCACTCTTCAACTCGACCACAACTCTCTATCAAGAGAAATTCCTAGAAGTATAATTTCATTGAATCACCTCACTCTACTCAATCTTTGCAACAATCAACTTACAGGTAAGATCCCTGCATCATTGGGCGCCATGACCGCGTTGAATACTTTTGACCTTACAAACAATTTGTTGTAAGTTGAATTAGAAAGCAATTGATAGTTATTTGATTGGTTAAACATTTATTAAGAAGATATTTAAATTCAAACTTTAAGATATGCTTGTCAATCTTTAGAGTAAGCAGAGTGCCATAAACGACCGGTAGTTCAATTTCACACCGATTTAAACAATAATAAGGTGGTATAAGGATTATTGATGCAGCCACCACTTCTACTATTTGTAATTGTGGCATTGTGCTTCATTTCTCTCTGTTGCGTCAGAATTTTGTCTCAAAAAATCAAAGGATGCCTATCGTGGAAACTAACATATTTTCACTCGACGCTAGGATTAGACGGAAAATAACGTGATAGGATCTGGAGTTGCCGGAAGAGTTTACAGGGTCACTCTCTCGAACAGACAGGTTGTGGCGGTTAAGAAATTTCAGAGTATGAGTAGTGCAGCCAGATTGAAAAGAAAAGCGGGGATACGGCAAAAAAGAATTGGACTTTGAGGTGGATACACTGAGATTGATTCGGCATAACAACATATTAAAGCTTCTGTGTTGTATTTCAAGTGAACAGGCGGATTTCAAACTACCGGGTGTACGAGTACATGGCGAATGGCAGCTTGTTTGATCGCCTTCATGGTGTGCAAGAACCAGACATGGCGTTTGGAGAAGGCGTTGACATTGTGAGGTGGATCCACAACACACTTCGGATGGGCATAGGAGAGAACCAATTGCTGGACTAGCAAATAGTAGATGACAAATGCAAAAAACAGATGCTTCTTGTGTTGCGCGTGGGCTTGATATGCTTCTGTGGGCTAGGCCTTACCTAACATTCTTTACCTAAGAAAGATATGCCGATTAAACTAAGGACTAGCGGAGAATGCAACGTATCAGGTTTTAGTTTTTTAAAGAAAGATTTAAACAATATTGTGTGGAATTTAACTTTTTTTCATATAAAAGGTTATGGTAGGATAGAGGTTCAAACCACGGTAATGTATGCCAGTTTGTGTGTTAAATTCCTTTTCGATAAACTCAACTTTTTATAAAGTTATAAAATCATAGTAAGATGAAGATACCAACCTTAAATATTCATCTTAAAATTTTTAAACACTAACTAAATCTTTAAATAAAAAATTCTTTATAAAAATATATTATATATAACATATCCATTTTAACCCTTTACATCTACTTTTTAAGGTTCAACCTAATCACTGTAATAATAAATATATATATATATATATAAAAGCATTTCAACCTTTACATCCACTTTTAAGATTCAACCAATCACTTTCCTAAAGAGACAACGATGAAAAAATTATGTACAAACTATCACCGTGTCATGGACTGCAGTGGATTGTTTTTGTATCAATCAAACCTTTTAAACTCGTTTATCATAAAGAATTATAGTTAATGCTAATTTTTTAAATAAAGTTTTTGATTGTAATGGTGTTATAAATTGATTCTCAATTATTTTAAACTCATTTAACATAACAATACAAATAAAATTTATAAAAATATATTTTATTTAATATATTAAAATTAGAAATATAGTTATTATTGTATTACAATAATATTATAATTGTAAAATATGTTTCAAAATATATATTTGTAAAAATTATAAAGTTGTAAAGACATCATTAATAGTGAGTACATTATTATTCTTATATCCTTATGTGAGTTTATTTAGTAATTTGTCCAAGGGGGTGTGTAGACACTAAAAGAGAATTTTTTCAATGCATTACTTGATTATGTCCTATGTAAGAAATTAGTTAATTTTTATTTTGTGTATTGAAATGGAAGTGAATACTTTTAATGCATGTGTAGAAATTAATATGTAACACTTCTTTGTGAATTTAGTTGAAATTTCTTGGTAAAACTATTGATAAGCTAAATTTTTCCAAGCATGTATAGAATAGGATGTATGCAATAGATAGCAATTGTTGAAAATTAAAAATAAAATATGGTTGTTGTGAACCTATGATGAATAAGCTTTTAATTTTGCCTCTGCGTGCTATGTTGGAAATTTTATGTAATATTTGCATGCTAGTTTAAAAGCTCATGGTATTTTATGGCTTTTGAGTGATTTCACCTCTGCATGCTATGTTGGAGTTTAAGTGATATTTTTATGTTGTTTTAAAGCTATGGTGTATGATGGTTTTTGAGTATCTGCATGTTGTGTTAGAAAAGAAAATGATGTATGCATGCTAGGATAGATGCATGTCAAGTTAGAATGGCTACTCTGATTCCTTGAGATATTACCAAAAAAAACACACCAGGACTGAAGCTCGTGGAGAAATATATATATATATATATATATATATATATATATATATATATATATATATAGATATATATATAGATATATATATATATATAACCAGAGTATTTGACTTGCCAATGGAAGCATTAGTTTGCATCCGAACGTCAAAACTAATACTATAAATCCTTTGTTGTAAACTATCGATATTAAGAGATTCATTCTGATGAAGTTTGATTTAATAGAAATTCAAATCAAATGCTAAGAGATTAAATAATTGTATATAGAAAAACGTAGTCCAGGAAGAGTTGCATTTTAGCACACCATGAAACTTCAGATGTAGTGAATCAATTCAATCTTATATTTGATGTATATTGAAGAATAGACATGCATTTGGGGTGAAATACTTGTGTATTTTATAAATGTTGTACTAAGATGATAAATCCTTTGATATGTGAAATAGTTTTTGAATTTTAAAGTTTTTCTTTTCTATATGGCATTTATCGATTCAAATGTTTTTGAAATAAATCTACATGTGTTCATAGGGCAATTGAATATAGATGATATTTTCATTGGAAAATGTAGATCTTATGAGTTGCCAAAGAAAATTCATGTTATAAGTATAATTTGCCTATGAGACAAGATGTTGGTATATTGTTTGATGTAAAGCTTTTAAAATAATTTTTATAATCTCAAATTAAGTTTTTAACATGAACCAACAAATATGCATAGTACGGTCTCGAGGTGTAGACCAATTGGTTCATCCAAACCCCATAATGGGGTGGAGGTCCAAGGTTCAAATATCGGGCCTTGCTGGATTGAATGCTTATCCCTTTCCTGGTGCTTTCAATGGTGTAAAAGGTTTAAAATGATTGTGGCATGGTGGTTATAGGGGCGGATTGCATGAAGATCTGTATGGAGGCTTCTAGGGCAGACAATGCAGAATAATGTGGCGGCCATAAAAGCTAGACAATATTCCTGGATACGTGGCGGCTACCAATTCCACCATTTAAATACAAAAAAAAAAACAAATATGCATAGTAAGAACCACCTTTTCGGTTATTAGATAGGAAGGATATGCCCTAAAATAAAAAGATCTAAAAAACCAAACTATGATGGACAGACATTTAGAGTATTAGTAGAGCTTTTATGGTGCTCCAATAGGACCATCATCTATATAGAGATAAACCAAACATGAGTTTAGAATACAATATATGTTATAGTATTATTTAGTTAAAATCCATCAACTGAGCCTAAGATTAGAGGAATTTTATGGGAAAATTTTGGATAAAATAATGAAAATATTTTACCAAAAAAATTATGGTAGTATAGCTTCGGAAATAGAGGAGCCAATAAAAATCATATATAGAACATGTTTACTTAGAAGACTTGACACTATAATGTTTCTCTGTGTATAAAAGGAATTAAATAGAAATGAAATAAGTCTTAACATTAAACTTTAAAGTGTGGGAGTGTAATCTTGGGTTCATTTTAAATTAATATTGTATGGTTGAATGATAGTGTAGTTTTGAGATTCTTTAATTAAAATCTGCATAATGGGTAGGTAAATCAATTTGAGTTTACCCATAGGAAATACAAAACGATATTATTTTAGATCTTATATTTAAAAAGAAATAGACCACATATTAAAATAATACAATATTTTGGTTGCATTGTGATTAAAATTATAGGTTAAACCTACTCTATTTCAAGGCTATGTAAAGAAAACTCTTAAGATTATTGTAGAGGGGAAGTGATTTAAGGTTAAACCTACTCTATTTCTGTTACTCTTTTAAAATAAAGTATACTTGTAACCAAATTATTATTAGTAAAATTATAATGTACATATGGTTAAGTTTATGAACTTTTGAGGAAATTGTTATGTTGGCAAACCATTGCATAGATAAACTTTACTAAATAAACAAAACTTAGATAAAAAATTGAATGAAAGTTTTCAATATTGTGGGAAGGAAAATCATAACTCGCAACCTAAGGTTATGGGTAAGACAACCTTAATAATATATCAAGGTTGTGGAAAGGACAATCCTATGAGATAATTATTAGTGATGCTTGTGGGTATGCAACCATCATAAATCATGGATCTAACTGTACTTATGATAGGAAAAGGTTATAACGAGAGGTAAAGAAGGGTTGTATGGGCATATATTCTAGGTTATCCCTACTAGTGATGAGTGGTGAATTGTGCTTGACTAGGTAATATCGACATCATGATTATATGGGACATTGTGTTGGTTAATAAACACAAAATACCGGTTGGTTACTAGGGTATTGGTAAGACCCTAGATGATGCTCCATGGAGATTGGATGATCGCCTATCTTGAGCATGTATGCGCTAAGTCTTACATGATATAAGTACAATACATAAGTTTTTGGATTCATGTTAAGACATGGTAAAGTTATGTGCCACACCTCTAGGTGTTATGGGTCCTAGAGAAAAATAAACCCACTACATGAACATAGGATCTCAGGAGGAGAGTGAAGTTCAAAATGGGCAACTATATGGGATTTGGCCAATATCTATATCATGAGTATTTCAACTGCAATAGAATGGCACTCATGAAGATATATTTAACATGCTCATACTAGAAAATGAATTAGAAAATAATAAAATAAAGAAAAAAAAAATCATAATGAAACCTCTGATATTGGACAACCAAGTGGAAGACTTCTTTAGAATAAGTGAATATCTCTTAAGTTCTACTAGGATAGACACACTTGAGTTTCCACTCCTCCATGTGTTAGGTGAAATCTCAGTGGTGTATTCATCATACTTGATGAGTTGTTGTAATCCATTGACTCTTAGTGATCAACTTTGCTATTTATACAAAGTTGATCCATGGAATAAATCAATCAGTTCTATTTTATTTCTTCAAATCTTGTAATATTTTGTAGTTCTAATATTGGTAATTATAACACGGTATTAGAGCTAAATATATTCTTCTAGCATTCTCTCTTGAAGGAGGTTTATCAAACTAATTCTTAATATCTTATTCTTTGTTTTTTTAAAGAAAGAGGTTTTTTTTCATATTGTAGTAATGCTATTATATGCAATTTTTTAAAAATATATTTTCTTATGGTAATACCTAATGGTTTATATAATTTTATTTTACCATTGATGCAAATATTTCAAAATTTATTTATTCACCACTTTGTGTATACATATTGACATTTTTTTCCTCTATAAAAATACTCCTTAACGAATGCAGCTTGCTTTAAAACAATTAAAGCAATGTTGCATCCCGTTCTAGGTTTTTTATTTATTTATATTATTTCTTCCTATCTTGAACGTAGCCATAAATGTGTTTCACTCAAGAAGAAAACTAATATAAATCAAGCATTTTTTAGAGGCCCCCTGTTTTTATTTGTCCTCCTACTTCGCCTACGTTTATTTATTTTTCCCTTAAATACGAGCTCATTCGGTTTTCAATAGCCTTCGTTGTGCATTTCATAATGTACAAGGATAAGCATTTGGTATCATTTTACCCTCGCTATGTATCTTATAACTTGGAGGAAAGGGAAAAACCATAGACCCTTACTTTTGGTGGGCATTTAATTTTTTTTTATCTTACAATCTCAAATCGTTTTATCTTCATAAATTTTAATTAATGTAAGGATAACTCTCTGCATCACTAATTAATGACTCTTGGTATACCTACCTAGACCAATATTCATAATTTTTTTTTGAACGTGGCCTTTGACCAGAATTTTGTTGTGGTGTGCCTTGAGACTACGTCTCTCATCGGGCATTTCCCTCATTAATTTTTTATATTTTTCAAAGATCTTGATATTTTAATAAGTGTTCTACTCGAAGTTCATCATATATGTTTGTCCTTAGGTGTTCAAGAGTATCTTGTTTCCTCTTGTTATATAAACATATTTCTAAGCTTAAAATCATAACTCTTTTGTATTCCTAAGATTTTCTTTGGTAAAGCTTAGATTGATATTTCTTTGGGCCCATTTTATACTGTTCCTTGTAAATATATGTTAGTTTTTTCTTTAGGTTAGTGTGTGGTGAGATAATATGTTCTGCAAGTGAAATATTCACAAAGAATCATGTCATTGCTGTTAGAATTAAAGTGCACTATGCCTTCACCTTGACACTTGTCAATTTCTCTTGACAAGTTTCATGTGTTGAATATAGGCTTATGCCTATATATATATTGTAACCATTTGTATCAATAAAATTAACCCCTTCAGTTTCAGTCCCAACATTTGGTATCAGAGCAGGCTTTCCCTGCCCTGTGAAACCCTAGAGGGGGGATTTCCCTCATGGAAATCCTCCCTCCCCCTCATTTTTTTCCCTTTGGTCATTTTTTAAAACTGAGGGAGTATGCTCTCCATCTTCGATGGATCAGAAACCAGAAATTTTCATGGCTGCCAATTTTTTATGGGATTTTTTTTAGTTTTAGGTTGCCTCTACTGTTTTCACTAGGACTGTGGATTTCTCAATCGTATCAGTTTTTTGTCTAATCTAGGCCTGAGAACCGCCGAATTTTCAATGTCTCCATAAATTTCCTATTTTCTCGTCCAATCTCGGCAAAGAAAACCTGAAATTTTCAACCTTGCTGCAAATTTACAAGTTTCCCATCGAATCCCAACCGAGAAGCTCCGTGATTGTTCTTTTTTACCAATATTTTCCCTCTTCATGTCCTACGTTTATGCTTGTTCCTCTTGCTATGCGTCCACTCCATCTCAGCTGTTGTGCAGACCATTTTCCCAACCAACTCATAGGTGTTGTGCTTGAATATTCATGGGCGGAGAACTCATGCAGCGCCACTGACTATTCATGCCGGAATATGTCTCTTGAATGGAAGCTCAACATATTTTTGTTGTAGCTATGGTGTGAGCATGTTTTAATGGAGAGCCGTAGACATGAGGTGTCATTCACCTTATGGGGCTTGTTGTGCCCGGGCGTCGATAGAACGCTAGCGACGCAGGTGGCGGAGGCACCCGTACTGGTGTCGCAACTGTTGCTACGACTGCTATTGAGGTCGAACAAGGAACTACAGATCGTTTTCATCATCAAAGTTTATGGCACTACTTTTTGTTGTGGTGGTGGTGCACCGATCTATGCATTTGCATATGTTGATGGTGCCCTCAGTTTTTGGGATGAGTAAGGTTGAGGTTGTTGTAATGTGTGTTGCATCTTTACCCTCTGTTGTTACTGAGGTGAAGGAGCATTCATCATACTTGGGCCAGACCTTGGAGAGTTTGCATACTGCATGGGTGAAGCAGTTGTATTATCAGCAACCACTCCTCCAGTTCCTATCATAGGCAATGGAGCAGATCTGCCCATTGGCTGGATTGATGAGACCATTCAACAGAAGGCAAAACTGATAGAGGGTTTTTTGAATGCACTATCCTAGAAGCCTCTGAAAAATTCATCTCGCCATCTCCTGATGTTACACCAGGCTCTAAATGTGATGGAAGAGAACTTGGAGCCATCCGTTGATCTACTGGCAACCGTAACCCTTCACCAGAATTCACAACAGCTCAAAGAAGCTTCTCCTGCTCCTTAATCTTAGCAACCTAAACCTTGTTCAGAGGAGGAATAATTCTAGGAATGTAATGTGTCCCCAACCCAACCACTTTGCGAGCTTCATTTATACACTTCTCAGCACAAGCACAGGCTACAAAAATTGCATATATTCTGCCCTTCAATTTCTCAATTTGAGTTGGTATTGGAAGGCTTGACATTGCAGATAAGATCTGCTCCTTCCTGGATGTTTCTTCTGCTTCCATTTCTGGTAATAGCTTAGATGATAGCATTACTGGTAATTTTTGAGAATTTTCTTGGTTTACATTCTTTGGATCCACAAACACCTTTGAAACATTTTTTAATATCCTCCATAATATTGACAAAACTCACATTCACAACTGAAAATTGACTAAGTACATCCTACCACTTGGCATTCTTATTACCCTCAAGGTGTTGTCATGGTGTCGCTCTATGGCAGTAACAGGCAGGTCGTCGTGGCTCCTTTCATCTCTTCTTTTGCTGCCATGTGGTGTCGACTGGAGGATGTCTACGTCCATCTGGTGCATCGATGTTATTCGAATCATGGAGATCGGCAAAACCAACTCCAATGCGGGAATGATTTTAAATGGGAGGATTTGGAGCACCATTAGTGGTGTGTTCATCATTCGTGTAGCAGCGAACATTGGTGGAAAGTTTTATAAAAACTCTCAAGTTAAGCATCAAAATTCAGAGCACAACTCGGAGGGGTGACCACTTTGGGATGTTTCGGAGCTACACTATCTTTGAACTAGTATTGTTATTTTGCCTCTTTAAAGCATCAAATTGTATCCGACTATAGGCTTATTTATAGTCGTTGGAAATGGTTTTCCATGGTAGACACAATGGTGGTGTCATATTGTCATTTTGAGGTTGTTTCATTTGTTTTTTTTAGCCTCAAAGTTTTTCTACCTTGGAGTGCACTCTCGGTTGTACCCAACACTCCCAAGGTAATTTCATATGTGATCCTTATACGTAGTGATATTTTCTATACACTTGGTGAATGCAGTGGCTGGTTACCCATGCATTTCGGTGGGATGACATGGTCACAATAAGTACACTTATACTAGGGACTACAAACAAATACACCCTATATTCTATCCGATTTTTTTTTCTGGATCTACTTCTGAAGACTACAAACGAAGACACTTCAGAATATTCTCTTCTTCTCTTCTTCTCCTCCATATATGGCTCATTTTATTGTATTGAGTGCAT